>JBBCBC010000010.1:15726678-17173708 GCA_037126765.1 Stenogyne calaminthoides
ATGGATCGAGATGAGGATGGTCGAAAACTAATCGAGAAAAAATATAGGGCTCTCATTGGATCTTTACTATACTGTTGCCCGGCCGGACCGGATATCACTTTTTGTAGTAGGCGTCGTGCGATTTCGAGCAAATCAATGCAAAGCCACGGAAGCGACTAAGCGGATTCTTAAGTATTCGAAGGGGACAAGTAAACCTTGGTTTATTTTACCCATCGATGATAATCTAGAGCTTTGTGGGTATTTCGATTACGATTACGGAGATTGCAGAATCGACAGGAAGTCAACCTCAAGTACATGTCAGTTTTTAGGTAGTAAACCGATCTCTTGGTTTTCAAAAAAGCGAGCGTCGATTCACGACATCTACTCTTGGAAGTAGAATATATGGTCTGCAGGAAGTTGTTGTTCCCAAGCTGCTTTCGCTAAGTCGGCGGTGAGGGATTACAACATTGTAGCTAAGAACGCACCTATATATTCGTGGCATGAATAATAGTGCTATTGCAATCACTCAGAATCCCGTTCTACATACAAGATGCAAGCATGTGGATGTCAGACATCATTTTATAAGAGATCATGTTGAAAAGAAGAATATCAGAATGGAAAAGATCCATACTGATAATTTGAAAAGTCGATATTTTAACTAAGCCACTACCGAGATCGATTGAGAGAATTATGCAATGAGCTAGGGCATCCGGATCTCGGAGAAAGTGCACGTAAATGTTTGGTGGATGGTCTCGTAACCAGTTGGTTAAAAGACTAACCAGGTTAAGAGGAATCAGTTGAGTTAGGAATCTCAACTGATCAGAAGATCAGACAAGGAGCCGATCAGAAAATCAGACAAGGATTTGATCAGATTAAGATATATCAGATTAAGGGTGAACTGATCAGATTGGAAGGTTATACTTTATAAGTCGATTAAGCTACGTTCAACAAGCAAGTTGTATAAGTTTAAGGCTACAAATCGCATAAGTAAGTAGAGGCAACACAACAATGAAATAATAGAACTTTTCATTGATAAGGACCCAGAGGTCAGATTTACATTACAAGTTACAAGTACAAAAGGACCCGGAGGTCAGTACATAAATCATAAACCATAAACCCTAAGCCTAACCCTAGAAAGGTGAGAGGCAGATCCTGGAAGTGGGTGTAGGTGATCTTTCTTTCTGGAAGATTTTGGTGAGAGGCAGAGAATCAGAAGGTGATTCTCCCTCAGAGTGCTCCACTTCAATTTCTTTAACAGTTCTCTCTCCTTCTTCTTCGAGCATCTTCTCGTCCCTAACTCCACTTGTAGTGTGCTCAGAACTGACTGCAATCTCCTTTTTATGATTCAACCTGAATCAGATCCTCCGTTCTGTGAACTTGCTGAACAGAACTAGGAGTAATCTTTAGAGGAGAAGTGACTCTCTTCTGACGTTTCCGTTGAGCATCTGATTTCTTGGCCAGGTCCTTCCTCTTCAACCTTTTCTCTGGGATGGTTGTTCCCTGCGCTTCTGATTGTATCGAAGATGCAGTTGCCTTTTCTTTTCCCTTCTTTTCTCCCTTTGGTTTGGGCGCATAGGGAGTAGGATCCTCATCAGACTGGCCAGGCAGAGACTCAATCTTTGCCCAAGATGGCCTTGTGCTTTGCTTGATACACCTTCGCACCATTCTCATTCCATGCATATTTATTTGGCAGCTTGTCTGATAGAATGATTGAGATTTTGTGTATGAAGGAGCACTTGGAAGATAAGCACACTTCATTCCTCTCGGTCAGATCGAACTTCCCCGAGTCTTTCCGCAGTCTTGCCTTGAACATACCCAGCCAATCCATATCGGATGCCTTCTTGATGATTGCAGTCATGACACTAATCTTATAAGAGGTGACAGCATCAAGACTGTAGGTTGAGCACAGAATCACCTTCTGAACAATCTCAAAGAGAAGGCGATATTTCCTCTTCAGGTAAGAGGCTTTGACATTCATTGTATTATCCTTATTTGCTGGCCTCAATAGCTCGGCTTCAAGAAAGTCCTTCTCTCCTACATCAGTTGTGTAGGTTTCTGGGTTGATGCTTCCTCGAGTGAGACCAAAGATTCTCTGAAGATCATCATTCGAGACTCGTACTTCCAATCCTCCAACGGAAGAAATCAAATCATCATCAATGTCCTCGTCCTTCTGTAGATTATACAGAAATTCTAGGGCTTCATGAGTGTGGACTATGTTCTGATGTCTAGAGCAATATTGTTCAAGACCACACGCTCGCAGGCACTCCAGAATTTCCAGCGATTCAGGATCTGAGGTGGCCGAAAATACTACATATTTCTCATCAATGATATCCTTCTTCATTGATGCGAAATTGCAGAACTTTTTCCCTTGGCCCTTTCGTGCAATAAGATGTGTCATTTCTGTATGATATGCAAATTGATATTAATTTGAGTGAACTATTTCAATAAACTCAGTCAAACCAGTAATCTAAGCATGAATTAAGCAAATAAGCATATAGATCGATGCAGATATAAATTACAGACACATAGCAGCACGATTTGTAAACCTAATAACCACTATGAGTGAATATATGCAGTACTTAAAAGAAAAATTACCAGATATTGATTTGTAGATTTGAATAATCGTGAAAATAGAATCAATCGATTTTGGAAAATAATTTTTGAAGATTTTGAAAGCTTGATCTTTTAAGAAACTGATAAGAAGAAGGGGTGGAAAGAGGTTTTCTGAAAAAGATTTGGAATTATATTATGCGAGGGAAACCTCTTTGCACAACTTCCCATAGGTGCTCAAGTGTCCGTGTTTTGAAATCAATGGCTGAGATTAGTCGGCCGAAAAGTGTTTTAATCTCACGATTGAGAAAAGTAGTCTTCTCGTCTTTTGAACTCGAAAATTTGCAATAAAACGTATTAAATACATATTCCCATGTCCACATTTAATGTTTTGCAGTGCATTCGTCACAAAGTTAAGAGAAAACAGTAGTAGAAGCCAATTTATTTAAATAAGGCATATAAGATGATCAGAAAGGGATAAATAAGAAACGTATCTGACTGATTGATATTGTAATCAATCAGTTACCACTGTGATCTGATCTGGTTGGCTTGATTATTGTTGACCTTACTGATGGTAGCCTATCCCTTAGTATTTCCCAACAATATTCCACTCATCTGATCAGATTCTGGTTTGATCAATCTGATACTTATCTGATCCACTTATCTGATCCTCTTCAACATTTAGTCTTCTTCTATTTAGGCCACATTTCCTAGGCATTTGAGTCATACTTCCGCCAAGGCTTTTATTTCGGGGAGTCAAAAAGTAGCCTCGATTCCTAAATCGGCGCGATTTGACACTCCGTAATAATGGTATAGATACGTTGTGATTACTCACACCGTCAACTCATCCAACCATCAGTCACGTGTTTCTTACGCGTTGTCGATGCAAATTTCTCTTAAGGTTTTTGAGAAAATGAATTTGCACCTATACCCCTACTTTTCTCCTATAAATAGAACTGGGGTTTTAGGCAATCAACACAACATAAATCATTCATCCTTTTTGTTTAGCTTATACTTCATGTTTTCCGATGAACCCTTGTTTCCGGTGAAACTTCCGGCAAAAGCCTTTAACCCTTCTCAAATGAATTCAGCTTCTCAAATCAACCCTGTGTGTCCCTTATCACTGCTTTCGTCGTCATCGAAGATTACACATAAAATTATTGTCAAGCTTCTCTACCACCAGTGATTGGATCTCTTTATAGCAAATGAGAAGGCACTTCTCCTAACCATATGCACCTTGTGTGCCTATCGAGAGATAATGAATTAGCATCAACAGACTCAGTCTGATACAAAACATGGGTTTGGTATACGGTCTGGATCAGGCAATAGCTGATCTTCGTATATCAAACTCAATATTTGCATGTGACACTTGTGGCCATATGGTCTTTTGACCAAATCTTTGGCACTTGTGTCCCATTTAACAGCTGGAGAGCCCATTGATTTTAGGTTTAGGGGCTCCTGGCTTAGAAATCCTTCAAGGCCGCTCCGCTCCTCCTCTCCAAGCTCGAGGGTGGCTCAGGATTATTTCAAAGCCTCTCACGCCCCTTTTAGGGTTGGGGGAAAATGAGAGCATCATGCTCTAAAATCTTTAAAGCCTCCCTCCCCCCCCTTTCTAGGGTTAGGCTTAGGGTTTATGGTTTATGATTTATGTACTGACCTCCGGGTCCTTTTGTACTTGTAACTTGTAATGTAAATCTGACCTCTGGGTCCTTATCAATGAAAAGTTCTATTATTTCATTGTTGTGTTGCCTCTACTTACTTATGCGATTTGTAGCCTTAAACTTATACAACTTGCTTGTTGAACGTAGCTTAATCGACTTATAAAGTATAACCTTCCAATCTGATCAGTTCACCCTTAATCTGATATATCTTAATCTGATCAAATCCTTGTCTGATTTTCTGATCGGCTCCTTGTCTGATCTTCTGATCAGTTGAGATTCCTAACTCAACTGATTCCTCTTAACCTGGTTAGTCTTTTAACCAACTGGTTCTGGAGACCAGTCCACCAAACATTTCTGGTGCACTTTCTCCGAGATCCAGATGCCCTAGCTCATTGCATAATTCTCTGAATCTGATCTCAGCTAGTGGCTTAGTTAAAATATCAGCTTTCAGCTTATCAGTATGGATCTTTTCCATTCTGATATTCTTCTTTTCAACATGATCTCTTATAAAATGATGTCTGACATCCACATGCTTGCATCTTGTATGTAGAACGGGATTCTGAGTGATTGCAATAGCACTATTATCATCGCGAGAATATAGGCATGCGTTCTTAGCTACAATGTTGTAATCCTCATTTCCGACTTAGCGAGGCGATTGGGAACAAACTTCTGCAGACCATATATTCTACTTGATTAGTAGATGTCGCGAACCGACGTCGCTTTCTTTGAAAACCAAGAGATCAGTTTACTACCTAAAAACTGACATGTACTTGAGGTTGACTTCCTGTCGATTCTGCAATCTCCGTAATCAGAATCAGAATACCCACAAAGCTCTAGATTATCATCTGATGGGTAAAATAAACCAAGGTTTACTGTCCCCTTCAGATACTTAAGAATCCGCTTTACCGCTTCGGTGGCTTTGCATTGGATTTGCTCGAACCGCACGCACGCCTACTACTAAAAGTGATATCCGTCCGGCTTTGGGTCGGGTATAGTAAAGATCCAATGAGAGCCCTATATTTTTTACGATTAGTTTTCGACCATCCTCATACGGATCCATCTTGAATCCGGTCATCATAGGAATTTCGGCTTCCTTACGGTTTGAACTCCAAACTTAGCCAATAAATTCTAGTGTGCCGCTTTGCGAGATGAATATCCCTTCTGTAGTTTGCTTAACTTGTAACCCCAGAAAGTAATTCATCTGACCCATCATGGACATCTCGAACTTCCCTTGCATCAGTTTGCTGAATTTTTCACATAACCTCTTGTTGGGAGATCCGAAGATGATGTCGTCCACATAAATCTGAACCATCAGAATATCTTCTCCATCTTCTATTCTGAATAAGGTTCTGTCCACTATTCCTTTAGTGAAACCGTTGTCTATCAAGAACTGAGAGAGTGTATCATACCAAGCTCGATGAGCTTATTTCAGGCCATAAAGAGCTTTTCTTAAACGGTACACCTGGTCGCCTTTTTCAAAGCCTGGAGGTTGTTCAACATAAACTTCCTCAGCTAGTACCCCATTTAAGAATGCACTTTTTACATCCATCTGATACACAATAAACCCTCTGTGGGCAGCATATGCCAAAAACAGCCAAATGGCTTCTAGGCGAGCGACTGGTGCAAAGGTCTCATCATAATCAATTCCTTCTGATTGTGAATACCCCTTAGCAACAAGTCTTACCTTATTTATGGTTATGACATTATTCTCATCTCTCTTGTTCTTGAATACCCACTTTGTGCCAATCTCATCTTGATGAGTTGGTCTGTCCACCAGTTTCCAAACCTGATTCCTCTCAAACTGTTCCAGTTCTTCTTGCATGGCTAGAATCCAGCTTGCATCTTGTAGAGCTTCCTCTACTTCAGTTGGTTCCTTCAAAGACAGATAACAACAATACATGGCACTTTCACCAATCTGATGTCTAGTTTTGACTCTATCAGATGGGTCTCCGATGATTAGATCAGTTGGATGACTGGTTATCCAGGTCCTTCTTTTCTGATTTGCATCTGTTTGGAGAACATCATCCTCTTCTGATAGTAGTTCATTACTAGTGATTGGGAGTGGTGCAGAATTATGATCCACTTGATATGGACATGTCTCAGCTGATGTTGGACTCATCATGTGTTGATGTCCGTCGTAGGAACTTCAGTGTTCCCCCGAACCGGATGTTTCGATTGAATCTTTGTCTCGGCATGCGAACTTCTTTTCATCGACATTTGTGAATCAAAGAAAATCAAGTTGGAATATACACTTTATTACGTGTTACGATTCTTTCTCCTTGATACTTATTTTGTTCCATTTTTACGTGCATCAGTCAACGGGGTTTATCGGCACGCTTGTTTGTTGAGGCGACTTTCTCTTGTTTAGAAGATGTCTCATCAAAGACCACATGAGGTGTTTCTTCCACAACTAGGGTTACTTTGTTGTAAACCCCGAAAAGCCTTCTTTGGATGAGGAATATCCTAAGAATATACCCTCATCGACTTGGCCTCAAAAGTCTTCAATGACTCTTCCCATTGTTGTGTATGAAACACTTGCACCCAAAAACATGGAAGTAAGAAACACGAGGTTTTACGCCCTTCCACGGTTCATAGGGTGTTTTGTAGTGAGCCTTAGTTAGAGAACATCATTACGAAAGTGTGGCATCAGTATTGATGGCTTCGCCCGTAAAACGGCTTGGTATTGCATGTTCGCCTAACATAGTCGAAAAGCGGCTTCCTTGAGTGTTTTCTTTTTCTCCGTTCGCTACACCATTACATTTGTGGCGTTCTTGCGGTGACGTCTCATGTCAGATACCAAACTTAGTGCAAAAATCGGTAATAAAAAGAGTTCGTAAATTTTGTACCTTTATCTGATCTGATTTTCACTATACTGACACCCTTTTTGTTTTGTAGTTTCTTGAGCAGCTCAGGTATCTTCGTTGTTGTCTCATTCTTCTTATACAAGAATACAACCCAGTTAAACTTGGAATAATCATCCACGATTACCAGAGTATATTTGCGTCCGTTGAGACTGACTGGTGTAACTGGTCCAAATAAATCCATATGAAGCAGTTGCAATACTCTACTGGATGTTGGTCCAGGTATTCCCTTGAATGAGGCTTTAACCTGTTTTCCCTTCTGACATGTGGTACATGTCTGATCCTTAGAGAATACCTCATTCGGAAGTCCCTCAACCAAAGACATCCTTGCTATCTTGTTAAGAGTTTTAAAGTTCATATGACTCATTCTTTTATGCCAGAGCCAACTGCTACTTTTGGAACTCTTAACAATCAGGCATGCATTTCTTGGACAACTGTTCCAATCAGCTGTATAAATCGTGTCTTTCCTTGAACCAGTTAGCAAGATTTGTTGAGTAGCTCGATTCCTTATAGTACACTAATTACTCGAGAACTCAACACTGAATCCGTTGTCGCAGAATTGTGAAACTGATAACAGATTATATTTTAAACCTTCGACATACGAGACTCCAGTAACTTGTACATCATCATTCTCTAAGGTTCCGAATCCTCTGGTAAAACCAAAGTTATCATCACCAAAGAGTACACGTGGGCCTTCTTATTCTTTGTAGGAGCTAAGGAGATGTTTGCTTCCAGTCATGTGCCTTGAGCATCCACTATCGATGTACCAGATAGTTGCTTGTACACCTCCTTTGTTGGCCAAATCCACGCGAACCTGCAATCAAGTCAGGCTTTAGGTACCCCTTTAGGATTGGGTCCTGAGGGGTTAGAGGTGGTTTTTGGGATCCATACAAACAGGGCACTTCTATTGTAATCAGATAGATCAGAAGGCCTGATTTGTCTCCCATAAACATCGACATAATCATACATCTCTTTATATGCATTCTGATTAGTATGATTATTTGTGCGAGCCTTGAGTGAATCAGAAGACTTGGGATTTTTCCTTACAGTTTGTCTTCTTTTAACCCAGTGGGGCTCAGGTGCAGCAGCCTAGGTCTCTGATTGTAAGGGTAGGTACGACTGCTGCCATTAAAAGATTCATATCTTTTTGGCATAAATGGTCTTGGCAGTTTACCTTTAGCTTGCTTGTTAGGCAGCTGACCCTGATTAGGTTTTAGATTAAATTTCCTTTTGACAGGTTGTCTCTTCTGATACCTAATCTGCTGATCAGGTTGAGGTCTCTTCAGAAGAACTGGGTTCTTCTGTTGATTCCTTGGCTGATGCTTAATCAGTTGGGGTCCATTTATGTTCCCTTTCTGATTAGGCACTTGCCTTACTTGTTCAGCAGGTCTCTTTCCCTTATCAGATACATATTTTGCTTTATGTGTATCTATGTCAAAAACTCTTTTGATTACACCTTTTTGAAGTGAACCAGACGGGGCTTTTGAGGATGTAGAAGTGTTTTCATACCCAATTCCCTTCTTGTTAGTTGGCGTTCGAAAATAGTTGTTCATATCCTGAACGGTTTTTGAAGATTTCGTGAAAACCTCTATTTTCTTACGTAAACTATCCTCAGTAGATTTCAGACTCTCATGTAGTCGGAAGAGTTCATCAAACTTAGCTTGTAAGATTTTAAAATCATCAGCTTGTTGTTTATTGATTGCTAGTTGTTCTTTAATCTGCTTCTCCTGATCAGGAGATTTAACTTTCAGAACTTTCAGTTCTTCAGTTACCTTCTGAGCAGCTTCAGCTGATTTCAGTTCAGCTGCTTTACTGACAACATTCTCCTTAACAAGCTGAGTATTTTTTATCCTTAGCTTATCGTTTTCAGCTTCCACTATTGTATAAGTGTCTACTACGTTAGAGAGATCATCAAGTAATTGCTCAGAATAGAGCTGCAAGTCAATCTCTCCAACAGGTGTGCTAATTATAGCTGGTGTGGAAACTGAAAGAGCAGAAGGTTTAGAAGTTACCTCAGATTGGTCTTCCTCCTTAGCCATCAGACAGATTTCATCATCTGAAGAGAATATCAGATCATCATGGTCGTAGAAATCATCAGCGTTGCTTATCAGACAAAAGTCCTCTACTGATGAGTAGCCAAAATCCTCAGAAGGCAGATAAGAATCATCGATTCCTGATGTATCAGCAACCATGGCTTTCCTGTCTCTATAGCGTTTCTCTCTTCTGTTCCGCTTCTCTTCTCTTTCTCTTGGAGTCAGATCTGGGCAATCTGCGCTGTAATGACCTGGTTTCTCACAGTTGAAACATGTTCCACGATCCACAGAACTTCTTCTGCCAGGTGAGTCACTCCGTCTGTAGAATCTGTCAGGTGACTTTCCTTTCTGATTGTAATAAGAACTTCTTCTCTCAGATCTGTTGTCTCTTCTTTCATCAGACCGATCATCTATTTTCTTATCTTCTCTGTGATCCCTTTTGTGATCATCTCTTCGGTCATCAGATCTGGTCCTTTCTAGAGATCTGTCAGCTGGCCTCCTATCTCTTCCTCTGCTGTTTTGATAATCCCTGTAAAATCTGTGATACTTACCAAGTTGAATGTTAGATTTTTCAAGTTTTTTGGTTAGCAAAGCGATCTGTTCAGCTTTGCTTATAATGTTTCCAACAGGTTCAGTAGACTTTGATTTGCAGCTGGCTGCTTTGAATGCAACTGATTCTGATGTGGAGGGTGTGGCTTCAGCAGGCGACTCATATTCTTCTTCTTGCCCTCTTTCGATCAGATCGAACTCATGGGCTTTAAGACTCAGGAACAGGCTGCTTGGCTTCATCTTGGCAATATCTTGACAATCCTTGATTACAGTGACTTTCATATCCCACTTCTTGGTTAGAGATCTCAAGATCTTGTAATTAATGTCTTTATCTGACATTTCTCGTCCAAGTTCCCGTAGCTTGTTGACTGACATGGTGATTCTTCCATCGAGCTCATTGATGGTTTCATTTGGCAGCATCTTAAGTTTCACGAATTTCACCAGTTCAGCTTGCAGTCTGCTATCTTTAATCAGATCATTTACTTCACACATCTCAGCAAGCGTATCCCACATCTGTTTGGCTGTCTTGAGATACTTTATCTTTTCTTTGGTTATCTTGTCCATGGTCTTCATGATTATATGCCTGGCTATCGTATCCAGAGTGTACAACTTTCTCTCTTTAGCATCCATCAGGGCAGGACTCTTTCTGACAAGGCTTCCAACTGCAAAATCTGGATCACCTCCAATAGCTGGGTTGTCATGATAGATGATGATGGGTCCTCGTTCAATAACTTCCATCATTCTGCCGCTTATTGATCCCAGATGGTTGCTCATGTATATTGTCCAGTCTGCATACTCATTAATGGAGAATTTAGGAAAATCATGATACATACCAGAAGTATTATCCATGCTGATCGTGAGTTTGAAAACGAATGAGATTTGAAAGGGTTTTTCAAGATCAGTTCAAGTGACCACAAAGGTTCTTCCTCATGAACCGATGATACTCAAAGCCAGTGGTCTGTAGAACCACTGCTCTGATACCACTTGTAGGTCCCGAACGGGTTTCGTGAGGGCAGAAGTCTAGAGGGGAGGGGTGAATAGACTTCTGAAAACTTTTTCGTGCAGATCAGGTGTGATTGCAGTTTGCCTGATCAGAGTGCAAGTGAATCAGTTTGGACTGATATTCAACTTATCTTTCACCTGAGGGCAGATCAGTTAGGTATCTGTTAGTTTAACTGATAGTGCGGAAGCTAGTTTGTACCCGTGTGAAAAACCAGTTTTATCAAATCAGATTCTTAAGTCAGTTTTCAATCAGCTGACTAAACTGTCAAACTGATCAGATCAGTTGCTTGGTGCAGACTGATATTAACTCAGAATATGTATGCAGTTTTAAGCTTGGTTGTGTGTAATAGTGTAAAATAGTAAAGAGCAAGTAAATGCACACAAGATTTTTATAGTGGTTCAGACAAACAGTCCTACGTCCACTCTTCCCTATCACAAGGGGCACCAACTAAACCAACTTAACCGACTGGACTTAGTTTAATGTGTTAGTCCAACACCCAACAGATGTTTATCGAGTTCACACTCAACCGATCCCAGAAATCAGAACTAGAAACCCTAGTCTGAAATCTTGCAAAACAAACTTAACCTAACTTTTGGGTTTGGGTATAGTTTTGTTGTGGTTCCAACTGGAAATCTATCCTAGTGTTTATGTAGCCAAAAAGCTAGAGGATGAGATTTCTATGCTAAGAACAATGGGATGAACACTTAAAAATAATCTTCAAATTTGTGTTCTTCGTGCGGAAATTTTGCTATAGTTTGAGCTTCTTGATAATTTCCGTCTTCTTCACTTTGAAGAGCAATCCCATTTTATAGACCACGAAATCAAAGAGCCGTTGGAGAGCAATTTGAATCTCCGGCTATATTTGGTAGGTTTGTAGGATTTGATGTGACGTGCTTCCAATAACGGCGTGGCCGAAGGTGTGATTATCGTCGTTTGTCTCCGCAGCGTCGAATCTCGCATTGTCAGCCCTTTTTGCGCACGTGTCGCTCTTTTATTGGCTTCACAAGTACAACACTTCAGTATTTGTCCAATTAACGTTTGACATTCTTCTTATAGAAGATTCGTATGATCTGGTGTACCATTTTGGTTAACACCAGGTGTGAGCTGACCTGATCAGATAACTGATCAGTCTACCTGATAGAGTCTTCTGATGTAGATTGTCTTAGCACAATTTGTAGACTCGGCTGATGTAGGTCTTCTGGTCTTCTGGTAGTCTTCTGATCTTCAAGTTACTCTGAGTCTTAGTGTCTTCAGTGACATACTGAGTCTTCAGGTTTCTCTGAGTCTTCAGATTTAATACTGAGTCTTCAGGTTTCTCTGAGTCTTCTGGTTTCATACTGAGTCTTCAGGTTTCTCTGAGTCTCAGTGTCTTCAGTCTTCACCTGATCATCTGACTTCTTCTTGTCTTCTGACTTGTTTAGTCTTCTGATCATCTGACCTTATCTGGTCATCTGATAAATTGACCTGACCTATACATATTGAGTTCTCCCTCAATATGTGACCTATCTTTTACATCAGCTATCTATACATTTCAGCTGGTCATCTTAATCTAATTCTAAATCATCAGTTAGCTAACAGATCTGACTGATCCTATTACAACCTGTTTTGGAACTTCCATCAAAACTAAATACAAAGTTCCCAACAGTATTTATTGCGAGAGCGAAGAGGCCTTCCGGCTCAAGCACCTGAAGTGGTTGAGGTCGTTGAGGAAAGGGTTGTTGAAGCTATGTCCATGAATAAAATTTAAGAAAAAATCAATAAAACACGAATATAACTTTTTTCTTTTAGATAATAAACACACAACAAGTACCACATGTAACTAAATTATTAAAGGATAAAGAAAAGGAAACAACGTTGTTAATTAACAAGATTAATTAACTAATTGAAGATTGACAATTATATACGAGACATTAGCAACATGAAGAAATTTTAGTGGAACATGAAATTAATCAGATTAATCATATGTCTGGCTAACAAAACTAACAAAGTGAAAATTGAGGTTTAACCTGAATTTGGAGAAGGTGCAATTGTAATCGAATTTCATTAGGCTCACATAGTTTCCAATCATTCCATACCAAAACTAATTTGCATCCTCATTCAAAATACAACAACAATGCATCACAATGTTCATTGTGTGCAAATTTACTCAAATTTTACGTGATTGAATAGTGATATTTTAATTGGTTTCATTGATTTCACAGTGTTTATATAGACGTACGAGTATCTATAAAAATAGAAAAAATCGACTAAATCATCTACACAAGGAAATAATATTACTTATTACAAAAGTAGTATCAAAATAAATCTTAATTATAACGAACGTGTGTTTTCTTTTTTGCAAATTTCGCGAAATCAATCAATTTGATTATAATTACCATATTTTTACGTTTAATATCTTTGAGACCTGCTTGTCAATTTGATGACAACTACAAGCATTTTTCGCTGAGGTTGAACTCCCTCTTAATTTGTTTAATATATATAATTTTTTTTTACATTTAATATCTCAATTTTCTAAACTTGTAATATTTTCACTGAAAATTGATTGATTACATTTTCACGAAAATAGTTGAAATGATGATCGCACAGGGCTCTGAGTAGTTTTATTTAAAATTATATGTGTGTATAGATGAAATTATAAAATACTTTTTAAGTGGAATTAATCGGTGCACTTTGGAAATTATTAAACTCTTTGGTGAAATTAAAAATCTACAATACATATTAATTATTATTATATTCACATTTCATGAATAAGCACGTAATCATTGGATAGAATAAAACCGTATATATATATATATTACTATTGCTAATTTCAAACGGATTCTAATTTTAAAGATAAGAAAAAATATAATTCATCTTTTCCTCATTTAAAGATATTTTTACATGTATATGGTATTTATAATCAAATAGATTTAGAAAAAAATTCAGAAAATAAAAATCCATTATTGTTGAGATTTATTTTGATATTACTTTTATAATAACTTATATTATTTTCTTGTGTAGATGATAAAGATACCATTTGTTGTTATTTGTAAAGATACTCATATTGTATATAAACATTGTAAAATCAAGGCAAAATGCATTTTTAGGTCCCTAAACTATTACATTTTATTTCGAAAGGTCCCTAAACTTTTTTTTTGTTTTAATAAGCCCCTGAACTATTAACTTTTGTTTCGAAAGGTCCTTAAACTATTTTTTTATTTAATGAAGTCCTAAACTATTAGTTTTTGTTTCACGCAGTCCTTCTTGACTATTTTTTTTAATCATCTAACAGAACCGTTAAGTAAACATGCACATCATCATTCTCAAAATTGTCAATATTGACCATTGTTTTACTTAATGGTTCCGTTAGATTAGTTAGAAAATTCCTTCAAGAAGGACTGCTTGAAACAAAAATCAATAGTGTTGGGAAATTTAGAGTTTTGATGAAAGGTCTAAAACACATGTAATAGGACCAGTCAGACCTGTTAGATGACTGATGTTTTTATTACCGTTCATAGAATACCAGTTGATAATTATTGTATAGAACAACTGATGTAGAAGATAGGTCACATATTGAGGGGGAACCTCAATATGTATAGGTCAGATCTGAAGATCCAAAGAACAGCTGATATCCGACAGGCCAGAAGGCAAGAGAAGGACAGAAGATCAGATCGATCTGATCAAGTCAGATATCTCAGCTGAAGTCATGAAGTTCAAACTCAGAAGACTTGAAGATCAGATGACTTCCAGAAGATCAGACCAGAAGACCTACATCAGCCGAGTCTGCTAGTAGAAGCTAAGACAACTGGCACCAGAAGACTCTATCAGGTAGACTGATCAGGTCAGCTCACCAGGTGAAAACTGATGTTTCACCAAATCATACGTCGATGATCTGAACAAGAATGTCAACCTTAGTTGGTAGAACAACACTGAAAAGTGTTTTTGTTAACCAATAAGAACAAGACACGTATGATCGGAGCCGACAATTATGGGATTTGGTGCTGCTTTCTCTAACGGCTATAAAAGACACTATTCACGCTTTCGGCCATGCCGTTCCTGAAGCACGTCACATCAATCCTGCAAGTCTACCAAATATAGCCTGAAATTCAAATTACTCTCCAACGGCTCTTTGATTTCAAGGTCTATATATATGGGATTACACTTCAGAGTGAAGACACGGAAACTATCAAGAAGCTCAAGCTATAATCAGATTTCCGCACGAAGAACACGAACTTGAAGATTATTTTCTAAGTGTTCATCCCATAAGTTCTTAGCACAGAAATCTTTTCATCTAGCTGATAAGCTATTTAAAAACTAGAAAAGATTTCAAAGTTGGAACCAAAACAATCTTACCCAAACCCAAAGTTAGGTTAAGTTGTTTAGCAAGATTTCAGACTAGGGTTTCTAGTTCTGATTTCTGGGATCGGTTGAGTGAGAACTCTTTAAATATCTGTTGGTGTACTGTGTTGGACTAACACAAAAATCTAAGTCCAAGTTGGTTTAGTTGGTGCCCCTTGTGATAGGGAAAAGTGGACGTAGGACTGGTTTGTCCGAACCACTATAAATCTTGTGTGCTTTTACCTGCTTTGATTAACTGCTTTACACAATCGCACTCAACTTATTTAAAGCTGCATACATATTCTAAGTTAAGATCAACTAGCACCAAGCTTCTGATCTGATCTAGTTTGACACTTTAGTCAACTGGTTGAAAGACTGACTTTGGAATCTGATTTATTAAAACCGGTTTTTTTCACACGGGTAAAACTTAGCTTCCGCTGACAATCGTTAAACCGATAGATACCGAATCGATCGCCTTCAGCGATTAGTAAGTTAGATATCGATCCAAAATCGACCATTTTGCACTCGATCGGGCTAACTACTTTCACACCGATCTGCACAAAAAGTTTTTTAAGTCTATTCACCCCCTCCCTCTAGACTTACGCCTCACAAAACGCGTTCGGGACCTACAAGTGGTATCAGACCAGTGGTTTTACAGACCACTGGCTTTGAGTATCATCGATTCTTGAGGAAGAATCTTTGTGGTCATTTGAACAGATCTTGAAAAACCGTTTTTTTTTAAAACTCATTCGTTTTTCCAAAATCACTCAGCATGGATAATACCTCTGGTATGTATCATGATTTGCCGAAGTTCTCAATTGATGAGTATGCAGATTGGGCCATATATATGTGCAATCATCTAGGTTCGATAAGCGGCAGAATGATGGAAGTCATTGAAAGAGGACCCATCATCATATATCACGACAACCCTATAATTGGAGGAGATCCCGACTTTGCCACGGGAAGTCTTGTGTGAAAAAGCCCAGCCCTGATGGATGCAGAGGAAAGAAAGCTGTATACTCTAGATACAATCGCCAGGCATATAATCATGAAGACGATGGATAAAGTCACCAAGGAGAAGATAAAATATCTCAAAACTGCGAAAGCAATGTGGGATACTCTAGCTGAGATATGCGAAGGAAATGATCAGATCAAAGACAGCCGACTACAAGCCGAACTGGTGAAGTTCGAAAAACTGAAGATGCTGCCCAACGAGACCATCAACAAGCTCGATGGAAGGATTACTATGTCAGTGAATAAGCTACGAGAACTTGGTAGAGAGATGTCAGACAAAGATATCAACTACAAGATCTTAAGATCTCTCACCAAGAAATGGGACATGAAAGTCACGGTAATCAAGGATTGCCAAGACATTTCAAAGATGAAGCCGAGTAGCTTGTTCCTAAGCCTTAAAGCTCACGAGTTCAACTTAATCGAAAGAGGACAAGCAGATGAAGACGAGACGCCCGCTGAAGCCTCAACGTCCAAATCAGTTGCGTTTAAAGCAACTAGCAGCAGATCGAAGGCCACTGAACCTGTTGGAAACATAATAAGTCAGGCAGAACAGATCGCTCTGCTTACCAGGAAACTTGAAAAATCAAATATTCAACTTGGTAAGTATCGCAGATTCTATAAAGATTATCAACATAGCCGAGGAAGAGATAGGAGATCAGCTAACAGATCTCCAGAAAGAACCAGATCTGATGATTGAAGAGATCACAGAGAAGAAAAGAAAAGAGATAATCTGACTGATGAGAGAAGAGATAACAGATCTGACAGAAGGAGTTCAGATTACTATCAGAAAGGGAAGTCACCTGATAGATCATACAGACGGAATGACTCACCTGGAAGAAAAGGTTCCGTGGATCATGGAGCGTGTTTCAACTGTGAGAAACCGGGTCACTACAGCGCAGACTGCCCAGACCTGACGCCAAAAGAAAGGGAAGAAAAGCGGAACAGAAGAGAGCAACGTTATAGGGACAGAAAAGTCATGGTCGCTGACACATCTGGAATTGATGATTCCTATCTGCCCTCTGAGGATTCTGGGTACTCATCTGTAGAAGATTTATGTCTGATAAGCAGTGCTGTTGACTTCTATGAGAATGAAGATCTGATATTCTCTTCAGATGACGATGAAATCTGCCTGATGGCCAAGGAGGACCAATCTGAGGTAACTTCCAAACCTTCTGCTTTGTCTGCTTTCACACCTGCTATTATTAGCACACCTGCTAAAGAGATTGACCTGCAGCGCTACTCTGACCAATTTCTTGATGATCTCTCTAATGCAGTAGACACTTATGTTATAGTGGAAGCTGAGAATGACAAGCTAAGGATCAGAAATAATCAGCTTGTTAAAGAGAACGATCTCAGTAAAGCTACTGAACTGAAATCTGCTGAAACTGCTCAGAAGGTAACTGAGGAACTTAACATTCTGAAAGTTAAATCTTCTGATCAGGAGAAGCAGATCAAAGATCAGCTAGCAATCAACAAACAGCAAGCTGATGACTTCAAAATCCTTCAAGCTAAATTTGATGAGCCATTCCGACTACATGAGAGTCTAAAATCTTCTTAGGATAGTTTGCGCAAGAAAATAGAAGTTTTCACAAAATCATCTAAAAATGTTCAAGATATGAACACCTATTTTCGAACAACGACTAACAAGAAGGGACTTGGGTATGAGAACCCTTCCACATCCTCAAAAGCCCCGTTTGATTCACTTCAAAAAGGTGTAATCAAACAAGTTTCTGACAAAGATACACTAAAAGCTAAACTTGTATCTGGTAAGGGAAAAGGACCTGTTGAGCAAGTAAGGCAGGTGCCTAATCAGAAAGGGAACAGAAATGGACCCCAACTGGTAAAGAATCAGCCGAGGAATCAACAGAAGAACCCAGTTCTTCTGAAGAGACCTCAACCTGATCAACAGATTAGGTATCAGAAAAGACAACCTGTAAAAGGGAAGTCTAATCTGAGACCCAATCAAGGTCAGCTGCCGAATAAGCAAGCTATAGGTAAACTGCAAAAACCACATATGCCAAAAAGATATGAATCTTTTGATGGTAGCAGTCGTACCTACCCCTATAATCAGAAACCTAGGGCTGCTGCACCTGAGCCACACTGGATGAAAAGAAGACAAATAGCAAAGATAAATCCCAAGTCTTCTAAGTCACCCAAGGTTCACACTAATAATCATACTAATCAGAAAGCATATAAAGAGACGTATGATTATGTTGATAGGTATGGGAGACAAATCAGGCCTTCTGATCTAACTGATCTCAATAGAAGTGCCCTGTTTGTATGGATCCCAAAAACCAACCCTAACCCCTCAGGACCCAATCCAAAAGAGGTACCTAAAGCCTGATTTGGTTGCAGGTTCGCGTGGGTCTGGCCAACAAAGGAGGTGTACAAGCAACTATCTGGTACATCGATAGTGGATGCTCAAGGCACATGATTGGAAGCAAACATCTCCTTAGCTCCTACATAGAACAAAAGGGCCCGCGTGTACTCTTCAGTGATGATAACTTTGGTTTTACCATATTCAGAACCTTAGAGAATGATGATGTACAGGTCACTGGAGTCTCGTATGTCGAAGGTTTAAAGCATAACCTGTTATCGGTTTCACAATTCTGCGACAACGGATTCAGGGTTGAGTTCTCGACTGATCAATGCACTATCAAAAATCGAGCCACTCAACAGATCTTGCTAACTGGTTCAAGGAAAGGGACGATCTACACAGCAGATTGGAACAGTTGCCCAAGAAATGCATGCCTGATTGTTAAGAGTTCCAAAAGTAGCAGTTGGCTCTGGCACAAAAGAATGAGCCATCTGAACTTTAAAACTCTTAATAAGATAGCAAGGATGTCTTTAGTGGAAGGACTTCCGAATGAGGTATTTTCTAAGGATCAGACATGTGTCGCATGTCAGAAGGGAAAACAGGTCAAAGCTTCATTCAAGGAAATCCCTGGACCGGCATCCAGCAGAGTATTGCAGCTGCTTCATATGGACCTATTTGGACCAGTTACACCAGTCAGTCTCAGCAGACGCAAATATACTCTGGTAATCGTGGATGACTATTCCAAGTTTACCTGGGTTATATTCTTACATAAGAAGAATGAGACGACAACGAAGATACCCGAGCTGCTAAAGAGATTACAAAATGAAAAGGGTGTCAGTGTTGTAAAAATCAGATCAGATAAAGGTACAGAATTTCTGAACTCTTTTATTACTGATTTTTGCACTAAGTTTGGTATACAGCATGAGACATCAGCTGCAAGAACGCCACAACAGAATGGAGTAGCAGAACGGAGAAACAGAACTCTCAAAGAAGCTGCTCGCACTATGTTAGCTGAACATGCAATACCAAGCCATTTCTGGGCAGAAGCTATCAATACTGCATGCCACACTCAGAACAGATGTCTTCTGACTAAGGCTCACTACAAAACACCCTATGAACCGTGGAAGGGCAGAAAACCTCGTGTTTCTTACTTCCATGTTTTTGGGTGTAAGTGTTCATACACAACAATGGGAAGAGTCAGTTGAAGACTTTTGAGGCCAAGTCAGATGAGGGTATATTCTTAGGGTATTCCTCATCTAGCAAGGCTTTCAGGGTTTACAACAGGCGAACCCTAGTTGTGGATGAAACACCCCATGTAGTCTTTGATGAAACATCTTCTGAACAAGAGAAATCTGCCTCAGAACAAGAAGTACCAGATCAACAAGTACCTGATGCTCAAAAATGGATCAGCTAACGATCAAGGAAAAAGGATCAGAAATCGTAACAGTATACATTCCAGATCTAGCTGATTCACCAGGTCAATCAGATCCTAAGGTACGAACAACTGTCGATGAAGAAGCTGGTACAGCTGAGACAGTATCAACTGAACCATCTGGTTCAGGGGGAACACCTGAAGTTCCCACGAACAGACATCAGCACATGATGAGTCCAACATCAGCTGAGACATGTTCTTATCAAGTGGATCATAACTCTGCACCACTCCCAATCGCTAGTAATGAACTATTATCAGAAATGGATGATGTTCTCCAAACCGACGCAAATCAGAACAGAAGGACCTGGATAACCAGTCATCCAACTGATCTGATCATCGGAGACCCATCTGATAGAGTTAAAACTAGACATCAGATTGGTGAAAGAGCCATGTATTGTTGTTATCTGTCTATGAAGGAACCAACAACAGTAGAGGAAGCTCTACAAGACGCAAGCTGGATTCTAGCCATGCAGAAGGAGCTGGAACAGTTCGAGAGAAATCAAGTTTGGGAACTGGTGGATAGACCAACTCATTAAGACGTAATTGGCATGAAGTGGGTATTCAAGAACAAAAGAGATGAGAAAAATGTCATAACCAGGAATAACGCAACACTTGTTGCTAAAGGGTATTCACAATCAGAAGGAATTGATTATGATGAGACCTTTGCACCAGTCGCTCGCCTAGAAGCCATTCGGCTATTTCTGGCATATGCTTCCCACAGAGGGTTCACTGTGTATCAGATGGACGTAAAGAGTGCATTCTTAAACGGGGTACTAGCAGAGGAAGTTTATGTCGAACAACCTCCAGGCTTTGAAAAGGGCAACCAAGTGTACCGTTTAAGAAAAGCTCTTTAAGGCCTGAAACAAGCTCCTCGAACTTGGTATGATACACTCTCTCAGTTCTTGATAGACACTGGTTTCACTAAAGGAATAGTGGATAGAACCTTATTCAGAATAGAAGATGGAGAAGATATTCTGATGGTTCAGATTTACGTGGACGACATCATCTTCGGATCTCCCAACAAGAGTCTATGTGAAAGATTCAGCAAGCTAATGCAAGGGAAGTTCGAGATGTCCATGATGGGGCAGATGAGTTACTTTCTGGGTCTACAAGTTAAACAAAGTACAGAAGGAATATTCATCTACCAGGTAAAGTACACTAGGAGTTTACTGGCTAAGTTTGGAGTTCAAAACTGTAAGGAAGCCAGAATTCCTATGTTGACTGGATTCAAGATGGATCCAGATGAGGATGGTCAGAAAACCAATCAGAAAGAATATAGGGCTCTCATTGGATCTTTACTATACGACCGCCAAAGAAACCGGATATCACTTTTTTTGCAAAGAGGTGTATGTGCCAGATTTCAGGCAAATCCAATGCAAAGCCACCTAGAAGCAGCTAAGCGGATTCTTAAGTATCTGAAGGGGACAGTAAACCTTGGTTTATTTTACCCATCAGATGATAATCTAGAGCTTAGTGGGTATTCTGATTCTGATTATGGAGGTTGCAAGATTGACAGGAAGTCAACCTCAAGAACATGTCAGTTTTTAGGAAGTAAACCGATCTCGTGGTTTTCAAAAAGCGAGACATCGATTTGCGACATCTACCATTGAAAGCGAGAATATATATATGGTCACAGAAGTCATTGCTCCCCAACCGCTTCTCGCTTAGTCGGCGGTGAGGGATTATAACATTGTAGCTAAGAATGTACCTATATTCTGTGACAGTAATAGTGCTATTGCAATCACTCAGAATCCTGTTCTACATACAAGATGCAAGCATGTGGATGTCAGACACCATTTTATAAGAGATCATGTTGAAAAGAAGAATATCATAATGGAAAAGATTCATACTGATATACAGAAAGCTGATATTCTAACCAAGCCACTAGCTGAGATCAGATTCAGAGAATTATGCAATGAGCTAGGGCTTCTGGATCTTGGAGAAAAAGCACCTAAAGTGTTTGATGGACTGATCTCCAGAACCAACTGGTTAAGAGACTAACCAGGTTAAGAGGAATCAGTTGAGTTTGGTATCTCAACTGATCAGAAGATCAGTCAAGGAACTGATATGAGAAAGCGATCAGATTTACAGATTATCAGATTAAAGGAATTGATCAGATTAAAGAAACTGATCAGATTAAAGTATTATCTGATTAAATCAATTTGGTTATTTCACACTTTGTAAGTCGATTAAGCTGATATTCAACAAGCAAGGATTCACAAGATTAAAGCTTACATCGCATAAGAAAACAGGAAATTTACACAACAATGCAATAATAGAAATTTTCATTGATAAAGACCCGAAGGTCAGATTTACATTACAAGTTACAAGTACAAAAGGACCCGGAGGTCAGTACATAAACCCTAAACCCTAAACCATAAACCGAAAACCCTAAGCCTAACCTTAGAAGGGGGGGAGAGAGAGAGATTTTATGATCTGATGCTCCCATTTTCCCCCACTTAACAGGTGTGTGAAGGCTTTGAAATAATCCTAAAGCCACCCTCAGAGCTTCAGAGTTAAGAGCGAGAGCGGCGTTGAAAGGATTTCTAAGCCAGGAGCCCTTAGACCTGAAATCAATGGGCTCTCCAGCTGTTAAATGGGACACAAGTGCCAAGAAAGTGATACAAAGATCATATGGGCACATGTGTCACATGCAAAAATAGAGTTGATATACGAAGATCAGCTGTTGTCTCGGTGGTAGAGAAGCTTGGCAATGATTGTATGTGTAATCTTTGATGACGACGAAAACAGTAATAAGGGACACACAGGGTTGATTTGAGAAGCTGAAATCATTGAAAAAGGGGTAAAGGTTTTTGCCGGAAGTTTCACCGGAAATAAGGGTTCACCAGAATACATGATTTACAAAGAAGATAAGCATGGTGAATGGGTTATGTTGTGTAAATCATTGGTCCAATTTATAGAGGCCAAGCAAGGGTGCAAATGCAAATTTGATTTCTCAAAGCCTTTTAGAGAAATCTGCATCACAAGGACAGCGTGTAGGAAACACGCGACTGATAATTGGATAACTTTACGGTGATTTGACATTACGAAGTATCCAGACTACTATTACACATGTCAAATCGTGCCGACTTAGGGAATCGAGACTACTATTCAATTCTTCAAGAACTAAGTTTTGGCGGTAACACTTATCCCAAGAATTGGCTTGGTCTGAGTAGAATCAGATTAGGTCAACTGAAATCTGATTAGATAAGAGATTGATCAGATGAGGAAGATCAGTTGAGCTTGATACCTCAACAAATCAGATATATCAGTCAATAAGAAATCAGAAATAACAGTTGAAGGGGGAACTTCAACTGACCGAGGAGGATCAGAAAAGGGAAATCAAACGCAAAGTGAAGCGGATCAGTTGAAAAGAACAGTTGGGAAATTATAAGGATTAGGCAGAAAACTAAGATCAACAAGTGGAATCAACAACTACAAGTGGTATTGACTGATTACAATATCGGTCAACCAGATACGCTTTTCTATTTCCTTGTTTACTGCTTACTTATCTGATATTATCTGATAATATTTGCCTTACTGTACACACTACTTTTGTGACGTATTTCCTGCAAAATATTTAATGCGGGCGTGGGGTACTTGTATTAATTGCCACAAAATGTGCTTTTAAATCCAAAAGGCAATCGTACGTGCTTTTCCTGACCACACGATCAAAACCGCTCAATCTGGATCGTTTAACCTTTTCAAACGATTGATCTTCCAATCTCGTTTTTCCCTCCTCCACCTTATAAGTTTCATCAAAACCCTACCAGAGTTTTCTTATTCTCAAAATCTTGCGATTTATTCTCTGAAAACTCAAAATTACCTTTCTGTGATTCAAAGTGTTTTCTTGCGATTCAAACTTATCTTCCGAAAAACGGAATCTGGTAATTTCTAGTTATTTGATGTTTTTCTCTTCCAAAATCCATTGATCACATAGATTATGTCTATATGTTATCCTGCGATATGCCTTATCTTTTCTTGGTATCCGTATGTGTTTATCGATTACTAGGCCAGAGAATAGGTCTGATAATCAATACATGATATCTTTATGATTATGCACAATTTTAATTGAGTCTATCTTGTTGTAGATGGCCACTCACGGAATGGGAAAGATTATGTGCAACTATGCGGATCTAGCAACAAAGATTGTCGATGACAAATTTGTACAGTTTGGTGTTACGCGGGATCCAGAATCCATGGAAGTTTAACAAATTCTGAAGAAAGGAGGTCTTGAAAAATTCTGTGCTGCTCACTGCAATCCAGTGATGCAGTATGAAGCACTTGAATTCTTAAGGAATTTGAAGGTGGATACGGACACTCCTGGAGATGAACTAATTTCTTCAGTTAACGGAGAGGAGATCAGACTGTCGAATGCGGACATAACACGTCTGTTCAGCTTGCCCAAAGGAAGAATCTCGCCTGCTCACTACAGGGAGAATGAAGATGAGCTGATCAGAAACGAACTCTTTAGAGAGGCTGACAAACATCAGACTGTAGGTTTTGTCAGACCTATGTTAAAAAGGAAATACCAACTGTTGTTTGACATACTGTCAAAAACAATCATGGGTATTTCATTCAGCCCAGATGCTCTAACATCCGTAAAATTGTACAGCATGGCTGCGATAATCGATGAAGCCAAGAATATCAATTGGCATGGCTTCCTGAAGGCCATTCTGCTCCAAGAACATGAAAAATTTGGAGTTAATGATCGTAGGCAGGTCTATCTGAAGAAGAGGATCAGCAATCTCAACAAGGTTGCAGTTATTCTGAAGGACAAACTGCCAAATGCTGAATGGGATCAGAATGGACTGAAGTCCTACAAGGCCTTCCTCACAACCACTTCAGCCATATATGGGCCACCTGATGATGATATGCGGCCCACCCCTCCAAAGGTGAAGAAAGGAAAGACCAAGGAGGCAGCCACGTCTACACCAGATGCTCCCCAAAAGAAGAAGAGAAAACTGGTGAAGGCTCAGGAGAAGAGGCTGAAGAAGGCAAAACAGGCCTCCATGACTCTATTTCTGGAAGACGAGTCAGATGAAGAAGGAGTGCCAGAGCAACCTGATGAGCCACAGAAATCAGCTGAAAAATCAGACAGGCAGGCTTCTCAAGTTGAGAGCTCGCCAGAACATTCTGAGGGAAGAGCAAGAGACGAACGATCTCCTTCTCCTCAATCTCGAGCTGATTCACCGCTCAGACTTCTGGCTGCTGAGCATATTTCTCCTTCTCTTCCACCACAACCCGAGCAATAGTTCATCGGTTTTGAACCGGAAAGATCACCGCCGCAGAGCCGGACGTAATTGCCGGCATTTAGAACCTCTGCAGATTCAATTAATCATCAACTTCCGCTTACTCGGGCACCACGTAACCCTCACATCTCATCAATAGGAATCTGGTCGATCCGAACAAATAATTCTCGAGTCCAGATCATCCAAGACCATCGGGAAAATGGTCGTAATGCAAATTGAACGAGATATTGATGAGATGTATCCAGAGCCGGGTAGCCCATCCCGTTATTAGAGAGGAAGTTATGGAGATCCTCACCTGGAAAGATGTCGGGTTAAAGAGCTTCTCAGATTTTATGATGATTATAGAACAGATGAGAGGTGTTGATGAATTTGCAGATTTTGATTTCGATATGAAGAAATCGGCCAAGTAGGATCACCAATCGAGCCGATAAGCTGGCTTTGAATCGATCAAAGCTCGATCCACGTGAATTTGGGATTGGTGAACAAGGTGAACCGGAGCTCTGCCAAGAAGCTCTCGGCGGATGTTCTATGAAGGATGTGGGAGCCGCCGATGATAGTGGAACCGATGTTGCAGATTCATGACCAACCACTTTGGAGGCGCAAACAATCGAAAGAGATCGGTGACATAAAAACATTCCTACAACTCACATCATCATCACGATCAACTTCAGGAGATCAGATCATGTTTCAAAGATCTCCTGAAAGAAGAAGTTGAGGGAGTGTTGGCTAATCAACTTAGCAACACAATAACTGATCAGAGGCAGATTGGCCTCAAAGAAATAATGGATCAACGGGAATTGGCTATTTCCCAGATTGAGGCAATCAAAGATCAGTTCTCTCAAACTGTGACCAACCTGACTGCTGAGCTTATAAAGTCAGTTGATGACAAGCTAGTTCAGGTTGATCAACAACAAGTTTCTTTTCTGATGCTCACTGAAAAGCTAGAATTGACTAAAGAGAAACTTGACAAACTAATTCTTACCCTCTCTACTGTCGTGGAATCTGTCAAGACTGAGCTGATCTCGAAGATTCAAAGTCTAACTGCTCAAGCTCAAGGTTTATCTGTTGCAGATCTCAACAAGGCGATATCAGTCAGCTTTGGATCTCTGACTTCCCACCTCACTGCTCTATCAGAACAACAGAAGACCTGATTCAGACAGTTGAATCCTATGGACAAAGACTAGACCATCTGGATCTCTTTGCTAACGAAATTTCAGAGAAGATGGAAAAGTCAAAGGCAAGAAAGTTAGGCTCACTGCGGTCTTTGGGACATCACAACTTGTACCAGTCACTCAGACTAAGAAAGCCACAAGAAGCACAGCTAGCCAAATTCAGGCCGATAAGAAACTGGCTGAGAAACTGTCCAAAGAGCAGATTGCTGATGAAGCCCGAATTAGTGAAGAAGAAAGAAGGAAAAAAAAATTTAGAAAAAAAGAAGATCCAAAAAAGAAATACAGATCGAGGGCGAAGAAAGGAAAAGTTGGAAAATCTGGACCGGAACCTCGCCAAAGAAGAATTGATGAGATCATTCTGAAAACTGCTGCACATGCTAAGAGGTTTGAGGAATGGAATAAGATCAGAAGTGAATGGCTTCTGGATGCTTTTGTTCTAGATCTTGTTCCACAAGAAGAATCTCCAGATGCTGAATTCCTCAACTGGTTGGAAAACAAATATCTAGATTTTCTGAAGTATCTGGAAAATGAGGCCAAAATAATCAATGTAAAAATATCTCGCCAAGAGTATGATGTGTTGGATTACTCGAAGAAGGCAGATGGCTCATTTGACAGACTGGCATTTCAAAGGTTCTATTTTGACATCCTGAGCAAAGCGCGCATAACTGATCCTCAGCAGATCAATGATGTCAAATGGAAACTATACCGGATTTTCAACATCCCTCAAGATCAAAGAAAAATGCCAGAAGGATACAAGCCAAGAGACTGAAGAATCAGAAGACTACTTAGGATCAGGTGTTTTTAAACTCAACTTTTCTGATGTAATATGTAATCGACAAATCTAATGAAAGAAAAGTTTATTTTCTGATCCTAAGACAAAATCTCATTGTCTTCTGATTATGTGCTCTTTACTGTTCTATATTTATCAACTGTGTTTGGTTTCTCAAAGTGTTTTGGTTTCATCAAAAAGGGGAAAATTGTTGGGAAATTTAGAGTTTTGATGAAAGGTCTAAAATACATGTAATAGGACCAGTCAGACCTGTTAGCTGACTGATGTTTTTATTACCGTTCATAGAATACCAGTTGATAATTATTGTATAGAACAACTGATGTAGAAGATAGGTCACATATTGAGGGGGAACCTCAATATGTATAGGTCAGATCTGAAGATCCAAAGAACAGCTGATATCCGACAGGCCAGAAGGCAAGAGAAGGACAGAAGATCAGATCGATCTGATCAAGTCAGATATCTCAGTTGAAGTCATGAAGTTCAAACTCAGAAGACTTGAAGATCAGATGACTTCAAGAAGATCAGACCAGAAGACCTACATCAGCCGAGTCTGCTAGTTGAAGCTAAGACAACTGGCACCAGAAGACTATATAAGGTAGACTGATCAGTTGTGACTGATCAGGTCAGCTCACCAGGTGAAAACTGATGTTTCACCAAATCATACGTCGATGATCTGAACAAGAAGAATGTCAACCTTAGTTGGTAGAACAACACTGAAAAGTGTTTTTGTTAACCAATAAGAACAAGACACGTATGATCGGAGCCGGCAATTACGGGATTTGGTGCTGCTTTCTCTAACGGCTATAAAAGACACTATTCACGCTTTCGGCCTTGCCGTTCCTGAAGCACGTCACATCAATCCTGCAAGTCTACCAAATATAGCCTGAAATTCAAATTGCTCTCCAACGGCTCTTTGATTTCGAGGTCTATATATATGGGATTACACTTCAGAGTGAAGACACGGAAACTATCAAGAAGCTCAAGCTATAATCAGATTTTCGCACGAAGAACAAGAACTTGAAGATTATTTTCTAAGTGTCCATCCCATAAGTTCTTAGCACATAAATCTTTTCATCTAGCTGATAGGCTATTTAAAAACTAGAAAAGATTTCAAAGTTGGAACCAAAACAATCTTACCCAAACCCAAAGTTAGGTTAAGTTGTTTAACAAGATTTCAGACTAGGGTTTCTAGTTCTGATTTCTGGGATCGGTTGAGTGAGAACTCCTTAAATATATGTCGGTTTAGGGACCTTTCGAAATAAAAGTTAATAGTTCAGGGACTTGTTAAAACAAAAAAAAATAGTTTAAGGATCTTTCGAAACAAAAGATAATAGTTTAGGAACCTGAAGATGAATTTTGCCAAAAATATTCTTAATATGATTTATTTTTTTCCAATTAAATTAAGAATATTTTTATTAGCGAACTTCGGAATTTAATCGAGAACTTTAACTGAGAAGTAGGACCATGTTCTTCCTTTGATCTCGTCAATCAAAACACTAGCATTAGGAACGCCATTACTAAACACCACCTCATTTCTCAACTTCCAAAGATATCAATCTTATTTTTTAGTCTCACTTCCCCTGCCCAATTTTCACTCCAGAAAAGAGTGTTGCCATGCACCATTCCCCATGATTTTCTCCAAATATAGTTTTAATCCCCATGCAAGCCCATCCCTCCGATGATACAAATCAAGAATATTAGCCCCGACTCTATTGCTCGAGTATCTCACACTTCCATGCCCTCAAGACCCTCATATTTCAACTTAAGGACAGAAACCCAAAGACTATTAGGCTCACTCAAGAATCTAAGTCATTGCTTATAACTAGTCACGAATGCACTAATGTCATTGATCATTCTTCATCTTTTACATTCATTGAATGTGGAGATAATCCCATTTAACACGTTTTATCGGAGACTGACATTCCGTCAAAAAACTCGTTTCCTTTTTAGCAAAGTCGAGACGATAATATAGTAAGAAACACTATTAGGTGCTTAACCATTCTAGCAAGCAAACATTTTATATTCACATCAAGTTTTAAATAATACAACAATGGATAGGTTTAGTAAGTTTATGTATTGCACAAATTAACCATTAAATTAAGAGAATAAGGTTATGTGATATATTGCAACATGATTTTTAAAAAAAAATCTATGAGGTTTCCATTATTGTAAACATGATACATCGCAACATACTAATACTTTTATTTTGGCACAAACCATCTATCAAAGATATACTAATTATCTTTGGAAGATATTACAATATACTATTACTCTACTTCTTTCACATCAATCTGCATTGAGTTCTCCACATTGTGTACCACTTCAACATGCATTGAAAAAGAATTCTAAAGAAATCCAACAATTGCAAGACACGCACAAGGACCTAGTCAGTACACATCTTTTAAATATATTATATTTATTGTGAGAACCAAGAGGCCTTCGGGCTCAAGCACCTAAAGTGGTTGAGGTCCTTGAGGATAGGGTTGTTGAAGCTATGTCCATGAATAAATTAAAAAAAAAATCAATAAAACATGAATATAACTTTTTCTTTTAGATAATAAACACACAACAAGTACCACATGTAACTAAATTATTAAAGGATAAAGAAAAAGAAACAACGTTATTAATTAACAAGATTAATTAACTAATTGAAGATTGACAATTATATACGAGACATTAGCAAAATGAAGAAATTTTAGTGGAACATGAAATTAATCAAATTAATCATATGTCTGGCTAACAAAACAAACAAAGTGAAAATTGAGGTCTAACCTGAATTTGGAGAAGGTGGAATTGTAATCGAATTTCAGTAGGCTCACATAGTTTCCAATCATTACACACCAAAACTAATTTTCAACCTCATTCAAAATACAACAACAATGCATCATAATGTTCATTGTGTGCAAATTTACTCAAATTTGACGTGAATGAATATGTGATATTTTAATTGATTTCATTGATTTCACAGTGTTTATATAGACGTACGAGTATCTTTAAAAATATAAACAAATTGGCTAAATCATCTACACAAGGAAATAATATTGCTTATTACAAAAGCAGTATCAAAATAAATCTTAATTATAACGAACGTGTGTTTTCTTTTTTGCAAATTTCGTGAAATCAATCTATTTGATTATAATTACCATATATACATGTAAAAATATTTTTACGTTTAATATCTTTGAGACATGATTGTAAATTTGATGACAACTACAAGCATTTTTTGCTGAGGTTGAACTCCCTCTTAATTTGTTTAATATATATAATTTTTTTACGTTTAATATCTCCATTTTCTAAACTTCTAATATTTTCACTGAAAATTGATTGATTACATTTTCACGAAAATAGTTGAAATGATGATCGCACTGGGCTCTGAGCAGTTTTATTTAAAATTATATGTGTGAATAGATGAAATTCTAAAATACTTTTTAAGTGGAATTAATCGGTGCACTTTGGAAATTATTAAATTCTTTGGTGAAATTAAAAATCTACAATACATATTAATTATTATTATATTCACATTTCATGAATAAGCACGTAATCATTGGAGAGTATATATATTGTTGGGAAATTAAACTTCTAACATTTCATATATATATATATATATTGTTGGGATATTTTAGTTTTGATGAATTATGCCAAAACATTATCAACTTGTTGTTGGGGTTATACGTGAAAGTATGATTTTACTTTGTATAACCTATGTATTAAACAATTATTTACTGAAATAAATTGTTTATCACTGTTGCTTTAAATATGATTGAATGTTATATATATTTATCGCAAACCGTTCAAAGCACGCGTTACATTGTAGTTAATGTGGTGATACCAAATCACAGAAGATCACGTTAACATTGCCTTGTAAACGAGTGTGTGTTTCACAACTTAGATAGATCTGAACAATCTATTGGTAGAAGTTGATGTGTAAGACCCAGATTGTCTTGTCTTGACCAAGAGATTACACTAGTGCATTTGTTGCCCTGAAGCGGACCTGCAAAGAGGATAAACTCATTCGCACTGACTTATGGGATGAAGAGTAAGACCTTAGTGGTTGTAGATTTCTTAATCTCTGTGTTGGAAGATGAATTTAATAAAGATTTTGATTAGATCCCAAAACTCCTGAGTATGACATGTATTAAGACATCTTAATTGTATAGGATCAAGATCAGGTTTCAATAGACACTAGGACTCAGGATTATCTGCACCAATGTATAGTCAGCAGATATAAATCAGGGAATTTTAGTATCCTGAAGACTTAGAAGACTCAGATAACTCAGAAGAATCCTGAAGACTCAAAAGACTCTGAAGGCTCAGAAGAATCCTGAAGACTCAGAAGACCCGAAGATCCTGAAGACTATTTTTGTACTGATCAAAAAGGACCCTGAACCACTATCTTAAATAAAATAGTGTTAAGTTCATTCCTAGTACAAACAAACAGAATGTTAGACATTTGTGGACATTAAGGAACATATCAGATCAGAAAGATCAACTTAAAAAGAACCGTTTGTTTATCTCTACTCAAAGGAAGACTTCGACCAATGAGGAGGCAACAACAACGTACTTTACTGACACTGAAAGCGACATCTCACTGAAGAAATGTCAGGCCTGATATCTTCTAGTTCACAGAAATTGGTGATTGGCTACTTGGCTGCATATTTCCTAAAACATGCAAGGGTGTGTTCAAATCCTAAAAATAGTAGTTCATCAATAACCAGAAGAGGAAACTCTTGATGTTATCTCTTCCAACGGATAGTTTTTTTAAAGAGTGACCATTGGAGAAGTTGCCTATAAATACCAGTGACCTTCACCATTGCAAGGTTACGGGAAATCTAAGCAACTCAAGAGCTCATTCATATTCTTGCAAATTGAAGCACTCGAAAAACCTAGAATTTTCCAAGTGTTTCACATTGAAGAGAGCTCACTACACTAAGCCTAGATTTGATAGATATATCCAAAGCTTAGTAGAGATATCCTAACCTTTGCATTTGTTCTTATTGTAAAGGATATCTCACCCTAGTTGGAAACCAACCAAACCCAAACCCTTTGATAAGATAGTTTCAGTGTGTGTGAATTGTTGGTGAGAAAGAGTTGTAAAGAGTGAGCAAGCTGCGGTTGAGTTCAATCAGAAAGCTCTAGAGGATAAGTTAGTAAGCTACTTGTGGTAGTCTGAAAACTTGTGTGTGTTGAGTTAGTAAGCTGCAGTGAGTCAGCCAGAAAACTCAAGGTAGAAAAGTTAGTAAGCTGCAGTGAGTCAGCCTGAAAGTTTTAGGAGGTGTGTTAAGGAATTTCTCTGAAGATCAGAGAGAGTGGATGTAGGAGCTTGAGTCTCTGAACCACTATAATTGATGTGTTATTTGCTATCTGTACTGCATTATATTTGTTGCATATTTTCACTAAAAGCATATTTTACTGATATTCAGTTGGAATCAATCCACTAAACTTGCATCAAATTGATCACACCCTTAACCACTGTTTTATTAAAGGAAAAGATTTTCAGCAAGCTAAAACGAGTATAAACTTAGGGCCAACCATTCCGCACTCTTGAGTAGCTAGAACAGATAGTTACCAAACTGAACCAACTCTACTGAGTGTTCAGTAAGATAATTATCTGATCCAAACTTCTAAGGATCTTTGATAAAAATCAGGATCAGTTGGGCTAATCTGAAGCTTTTGAAAGCTGCTCAGGATCACTGTCTCAGTAAACTTTGACTCAGGGCAATTTGTGCTTCTCAGGGCAAAATTCTCAGGACATCCTGACCCATCTGATCTCAGTGAAGAAAAGTTTTAAAAATCACTGAACACGTGTATTCCCCCCTCCATACACATGTAAGACTCGTTTGCACCGGGACCAACAAGTGGTATCAGAGCAGTGGTTCATTTTGACCACTTGCTTTGGTAACCATAGTCTATTTGCTCAAAGACTTTGGTGGCCTACTGAATAGATCTTACTGCTGATATCTTACAAGGCTCATTCATCATGCCTTCTAAGAAACTTCCTATGTTCTCTGTTGAGAGCTATGACCTATGGAGATTGAGAATGCAGGCACATCTGTATTCTAAGCATGAAAGAATGTGGAGAGTGGTTTCTGAAGGACCATTCAAATACACTGTTGTGAATCCCAGAATTACTGATACTGAGAGGAATGATCCCAGAGATGAATTCCCAAAACCTGATGATCAACTTACTCCTGATGAGAGAAAGTTAGTCAATTTGGACTACATTGTTAAAGATACTTTATATAGCACTATTGATGATGGTGTTATGGGGATGATTTCTCACTGTGAAACTACCAAAGAAATATGGGACACACTTGTCAAGGCACAGATCATATTAAAGAGAACAAACTTTATGTTGCTATTGGAAAGTTTGACAGCTTTGAAATGGAAGATGGTGAATCCATTGACAAACTGGAAGTTAGATTCACTAGCATTATGAATGATCTGAATGCTCTTGGGAAAAGATACCCACAGGGAGAAGTGGCACTGAAAATTCTCAGAGGATTATCTAAGAAATGGGATATACATGATGTGGTGATTGAAAACACCAAAAACATTGATTCTGTGCCATATCAACAAGTTTTCTCTGAACTGAAAGCTTATGAATTTGTGATTGACAAGAAAACTAAGAAATCTGGCAGGAAAGATGATTCTTCATCTAGAAAGAATGTGGCTTTCAAAGCCAAAGAGAAATCCTGTAAAACTAGAGAGTCTGATAACTCACATGCCAATAATCAGGATGAGCAAGAGGATAAGCTAGTACTGATGGCAAGGAGGTTTGAAAAACTCCATAGCAGATATGGAAAATACAAGAAATATTACAGGAACAATAGGTACAAGAACAGGAATAACTCAGAAGCTGAGGACAGATCCACTGAGAAAAGGAAGGACCACAAAGCTGAAGGTTCCTCATCCAGAAAGAAGGACTCCAAGACCAAGGAGGAAAGTGATCAGGATGATGATACCAACGGATGTTATAACTGCCAAAAGAAGGGTCACTTCCAGTATGATTGTCCTGAGCTAAGTGCCAAAGAAAGAAAGGAGAGACAAGCCAAGAGAGACAGAAAGATCTCCAGCAAGAAGGCTATGATTGCTGAAGAAGAAGAACAGTCTGAAGAAGGTTCCAGTTCTTCAGATGAAATATTCTCAGATAGTGACAGTGATGATGTATGCCTTGTTGCTATGGAGGAGGTAAACTCTTCTATCTCTGTTGTTGCTCCTACACAAACACCTGAGTTATCAAGTTCATCTGTAACCAGTAACTTTGACCTGATGGATTCTTTTGAGAATCTTATGAAGGACTATTGTGTGTTACAAGAACTGCTCATGAAAACTCAAGAGCAGAATAAGGAACCGATCACGAGAATCAAGTGTGTAAAAACTCTAAAACTGCTGAGATCACTTCTCAATTGATGGGAACTACTGATGAACTGGATGTTCTGAAAGTACAACTCTCAGAAAAAGAGAAAGTGATAGAGATCCTGAATGGAAAATTAGAGAAATCCACTGAGGAGATTCAGCTTATCAGAACTAAGTTCAATGGCCTCTTTAAGAAGCATGAAACTCTAAATAAAAGTGAGGATAGTGCACAGAGAAAGTTAGCTCTTTTGAATTCTGCATCTAAAGTAATAGATGAAATTCAGAGTTATCAAAGACCTGCAACTATAAAGGCTGGATTGGGATATAATCCAGGGGGAACCTCACAAGGTCTTCTGAATGCTGCTTCTTCTAGTAGCACTAAGACTGTCTTTGTTAAACCGGTGGCATGTACTAATCTTCTCACTGAAGAACAACCCCGTGTTTTAGACAAGGGTAAAGGACCTATGGTTTCAGAAAAACTGAAGGTTCAGGAAAGAAAGCCCAAACCTCAGGAAAAGGCTAGAAAACCTGAACACTCAATAGGAAATTTCTGAGCCAAGATTTCAAAGCCTCAAAGCTAAGAATACCAACTGAAGAAATGCAAGACCGAACCATCAGAGGAATTTTCAGAAGAGAAACACTCAGCAGAGATATTCTCAACTGAAAAGACCAAGTCCTCGGATTACTGAAAGACCACAATTTCAGTACATGCAACCTAAACCCCACCTGCCTAAGGGTAAAGGTTTCCTGAACCCAAGTCAGCAGAGACAGAGACCAGCTGCACCAAAGCCAAGGTATTGGAACAAGTGGCCTGAACCCAAGAAGAACTCTAAGACTCATGTTCATGCTAAGGTTGGCACTTATACACAGGGTACTGCCAAGGCACCTAGGGTGGTGAATGTGTATGTAGATGTTTATGGGAGACAAATCACCCACTCTAAAGTAATTAGAGTTGTTGGGAGATGAATTTAATAAAGAAGTTTTGATTAGATCCGAAAAACATGTTCAGGATAATCTTGATAGTCTGAGTCAGGTTTCACCATAGATTGTTCAGGAAGATATATGCACAATGTATAGTTACCAGATATAGATCAGGTTAGATCTTGAAGATTCTTGAAGAACTTCGGAAGGTCTCGAGTAACTAAAGAATCAGTAGAACTGAATGTTCAAAAAGGTACTGAAGATCCTGAAGAAATGAAGACTCAGATATTACTGAAGACTCAGTAAGTTGTTGAAGACACTAAAGACTCAGTAAGTTGTTGAAGACATCAAGACTCGAAGAAGTTCTTTCAAGACATCAAGACTCGGTTAGTTTGTCAAGACATGAAGACTCGATGAGAGTTTTCAAGACATTGAAGACTCAAGATTTTATGAAGACTCAAGAAGATCTTGAATACTCAGTATAACCTGAATGTTCAGAGGCACTGAATAATATCTATCTAAAGACTACAAAATTGAGAAAAACGCACATGTTCAGAAAAGTAGATATTGCCCAAAACATTCTAGTGCAGACAAAAGGAACTAAGTCTAAGTGTTGTTTAAGGTTGTCTCATTCAGAGAGATTGACCAAAAAGAGCCGTTTTGTTTGTCTACATTCACTGAAGACAAGAACCAATTAGAGGAAGACAACACTGTACTTCACTGACACTGAAAGCGATAGGACCTTGAATTATGTCAGTAGTACTAAGTTCCAGACTGCAAAAATTGGTGATTGGGTACATGACTGCATATTTCCTAAAACATGCAAGGGAGTGTTCAAACCATAAAAATAGTCGTTCATCAAACTCCAGAAGAGGAAACTCATAAAGCTATCTCTTCCAACGGATAGTTTTTTCAAAGAGTGACCTTGGTGAAGTTGCCTATAAATACCAGTGACCCTTTACATTGAGAGGTTACGAGAAATTTTAAAGCAACTAAAGAGCTCATTCGTATTATTGCAAATTGAAGCACTCGAAAACCCTAGAATTTCCCAAGTGTTTCACATTGGAGAGAGCTCACTATTGTAAGCCTAGATTGATAGATATATCCAAAGCTTAGAAGAGATATCCTAGCCTTTGCATTAGTTCTTATTGTAAAGGATATCTCACCCTAGTTGGAAACCAACCCAAAACCCAAACCCTTTGCTAAGGTAGTTTGTGTGTGTTTTGTTGGTGAGTTAGAGTTGTAAAGAGTGAGTAAGCTACAGTGAGTTAGCCAGAAAACTCTAGAGAAGAAGTTAGTAAGCTACTTGTGGTAGTCTGAACACTTGTGTTTGTTTGAGTTAGTAAGCTGCAGTGAGTCAGCCAGAAAACTCAAGGTAGAAAAGTGAGTAAGCTACAGTGAGTTAGCCTGAAAGCTTTAGGAAGTGGTTAAGGAATTTAACTGAAGATCAGAGAGAGTGGACGTAGGAGCTTGAGTCTCTGAACCACTATAATTGTTGTGTTGTTTACTTTTTGTACTGCATTTTATCTGTTTCATGTTTTTCACTGAAAGCATATTTCACTGATATTCAGTTGGAACCAATCCACTGAACTGCATAAAATTGGTCACAGCCTTAATCACTGTTTTATTAAAGGAAGAAGACATTTCAAATAAAAGCTAAAACGCAGTATAAACTTAGGGCCAACCATTCCGCACACTTGAGTAGCTAGAACAGATAGTTACCAAACTGAACTACCTCTACTGAGTGTTCAGTAAGATAATTATCTGATCCAAGCTCCTTAGGATCTCTGATAAATTCAGGATCAGTTGGGCTAATCTGAAGCTTCTGAAAGCAGCTCAGGATCATTGTCTCAGTAGACTTTGACTCAGGGCAATCCGTGCTTCTCAGGATAAAAATATCAGGATAACCTGACCCATCTGACCTCAATGAAGAAAAAGTTTGAAAAATCACTGAACACGTGTATTCCCCACCCCATACACGTGTGAGACTCATTAGCACCGGGACCAATAAGTGGTATCAGAGCAGTGGTTCATTTTGACCACTTGCTTTGGTAGTCATAGTCTATTTGCTGAAAAACTTTGGTAGTCTACTGAATAGATCTGTTTGTTGATATCTTACAAGGCACAATCATCATGCCTTCTAAGAAACTTCCTATGTTCTCTGTTGAGAGCTATGACCTATGGAGACTGAGAATACAGGCTCATCTGTATTCAAAACATGAAAGAATGTGGAGAGTGGTTTCTGAAGGACCATTCAAATTTACTGTTGTAAATCCCAGAATCACTGATACTGAGAGAAATGATCCAAGGGATGAATTTCCTAAACCTGATGACCAACTGACTCCTGATGAGAGAAAGTTAGTCAATCTGGACTACATTTCTAAAGATACTTTGTATAGCACTATTGATGATGGTGTTATGGGGATGATTTCTCACTGTGAAATTGCAAAAGAAATATGGGACACACTTGTTGTTATGTGTCAAGGCACAGATCATATTAAGGAAAACAAACTTTATGTTGCTATTGGAAAGTTTGATGGCTTTGAAATGGAAGATGGTGAGTCCATTGTCAAACTTGAGGTCAGATTCACTAACATCATGAATGATCTGAGTGCTCTTGGGAAAAGATACCCACAAAGAGAAGTGGCACTGAAAATTCTTAGAGGATTGTCTAAGAAATGGGATATACATGCTGTGGTGATTGAAAACACCAAAAATATTGATTCCATGCCATAGCAACAAGTTTTCTCTGAACTGAAAGCTTATGAGTTTGTGATTGACAAGAAAACTAAGAAATCTGACAGCAAAGATGATTCTTCATCTAGCAAGAATGTGGCTTTTAAAGCCAAAGAGAAACCCTGTAAAGCTAGAGAGTCTGAAAACTCACTTGCCAGAAATCAGGATGAGCAAGAGGATAAGCTAGTACTAGTGGCAAGGAGGTTTGAAAGACTCAATAGCAGATATGGAAAATATAAGAAATACTACAGGAATCACAGGTACAAGAGAAACTTAGAAGCTGAGGACAGATTCACTTAGAAAAAGAAGGACCAGAAAGCTGAAGGATCCTCATCCAAGAAGAAGGACTCCAAGACCAAGGAGGAAAGTGATCAGGATGATGATACCAACAGATGCTACAACTGTCAGAAGAAAGGTCACTTTCAATATGATCTGGCCCCAGTGAAAAGCAAAGAAAAAAAGGAGAGACAAGCCAAGAGAGATGGGAAGATCTCCAAAGAAGAAAGCTATGATTGCAGAAGAGGAAGAAATTTCAAGAAGGTTCCAGTTCCTCAGATGAGATTTTCTCAGGCAGTGACAGTGATGATGTATGTCTTATGGCTGTGGAGGAGGTAAATTCTTCTATCTCTGTTGTTGCTCCTACACAAGCACATGAGTTCTCAAGTTCAACTGTAAAACAAAGAACTTTGACTGATGGATTCGTTTGAGAATCTTATGAAGGACTATTTCGTGTTACAAGAAGCGCTCCATTGAAACTCAAGAGTTGAACAAGGAACCGATCACGAGAATCAAGTGGAAAGACTCTAAAAATGCTGAGATCACTTCTCAATTGATGGGAACTCTTCGATGAACTAGATGTTCGAAAGTACAACTCTCGAAAAAAGAGAAGGTGATAGAGATCCCTGAATGGAAAATTAGAGAAATCCACTAAAGAGATTCAAATTTTTTATCGTAATCGAGTTCAATGACCTCTTTGAGAAGCATGAAACTTTAAAAGAAATGTGTGGATAGTCTTGCAGAGAAAGTTAGCTCAATTGAATTTCGTGATCTAAAGTAATAGATGAAATTCAGAGTTATCAAAGACATGCAACTATAAAAGCTGGATTAAGATACATTCCAGGGGGAACCTCACAAGGTCTTTTGAATGCTGCTTCTAGTAGCACCAAGACTGTCTTTGTTAAACCAGTGGCATCTAATCTTCTTACTGAAGAACAGCCCAGAGTTTTAGACAAGACAAAGGACCTATGGTTTCAGAAAAAGTGAAGGTTCAGGGAAGAAAGCCCAAACCTCAGGAAAAGGCTAGAAAACCTGAACACTTAGTAGGAAATTTTCAGGCCAGTAATACCAACCTGAAGAGATCTGCACTGAACCATCAGAGGAATTTTCAGAAGAGAAACACTCAGCAGAGATATTCTCAACTGAAAAGACCAAGTCCTCGGATTACTGAAAGACCCCAATTTCAGTACAGGCAACCTAAACCCCACTTGTCTAAGGGTAAAGGTTTCCTGAACCCAAGTCAGCAGAGACAGAGACCAGCTGGACAAAAGCTAAGGCACTTGAACAAAAAGCCTGAACCCAAGAAGAACTCTAAGGCTCATGTTCATGCTAAGGCTGGCACTCATACACAAGGTACTGCCAAGGCACCTAGGGTAGTGAATGTGTATGTAGATTTTTATGGGAGACAAATCAGCCACTCTAAAGTAATTAAAGTTATCAGGCAGATTTGGGTTCCAAAAGGTACAACTAACCTGGTAGGACCCTACACCAAATGGGTACCTAAAAAACTGATCTATTTTTCAGGTAAAGGAAAAGGGCACTGAGCTGAATGAATACAACATAGCACTGATGAGGGGAAATTAATTGGCACCTGCTGTATGGTATCTGGACAGTGGGTGTTCAAGACATATGACAGGATATAAGCAACTACTCACTGACTATGTTGAGCAAAAAGGCCCTCAGATCACATTTGGAGACAACTCAAAAGGACAAACTGAGGGATATGGAACTCTTGAAGTTGATTCCGTTCATATCCATGGTGTTTCATATGTGTCTGGTTTAAAGCATAACTTGCTTTCTATCAGTCAATTCTGTGACAAAGGATTCAGTGTTGAGTTCTCAAAGAACTTATGTTATGTGAAAGACAACACTTCATATAAAATTTTACTGACTGGTACTAGAAAAGGAAATGTGTATCTTTCTGATTGGAAATTATCTCCTAAAGATACATGTTTGGTTCCAAAAAGTTCCACTGATACCAGTTGGTTGTGGCACAAAAGACTGAATCACTTAAACTTTAAAACCCTGAACAAACTTGCAAGATTAGCACTTGTGAGGGGGTTACCAAATGAAGTGTTCAGTAAAGAACATGTTTGTGATGCCTGTCAGAAAGGAAAATAAATCAGAGCATCTTTCAAAATCAAAGTAGATGTTTCTACTGACAGAATACTGCAACTGTTACATATGGATCTCTTTGGTCCAGTAACACCTGTAAGCACAAATGGCAGGAAATAAAAACTTTGGTAGTTGATGACTACACTAGATACACATGGGTCATATTCTTACTTAATAAGAAGGAGACTCAGACAAAACTGCCAGAAATACTGAAAAGGTTCAGTACTGAAAAGAATCTGAGTGTGGTCAAGATCAGATCAGATAAAGGAACTGAGTTTAACAATCATATCATATCTGATTAGGAACTGAGTTTATCAATCATATCATATCTGATTATTGTGCAGCAAATGGAATAACCCATGAAACATCAGCTGCAAGGACCCCACAATAGAATGGTGTTGCTGAAAGAAGAAATAGGACTCGAAAAAGAAGTTCGCAAGAACAATGATTCTTTGTTCGATATTCCTAAGAGATTTTGAATTTTGAAGCTATCAACACTTTGATGCTACTCTCGTAACGGATCCATCTTGACCAAGAATCAAGGAAAAACTCCATATGAGCTGTGGAATGAAAGGAAGCCTCTTGTTTCTTTCTTTCGTGTGTTTGGTTGCAAGTGTTTCATACACAATAATGGTAAAGATCAGTTGAAAACTTTTGATAGCAAACCTAATGAAGGGATATTCTTAGGATATTCTGAAGTCAGTAAAGCCTTCAGAGTTTACAACTGTAGGACTCTTATTGTGGAAGAAACACCTCATGTTATTTTTTATGAATCTACTTGTGTTCAGAAGAAACGGGAACATGACTCAGGAGAACTGACCAAGAGAATCACCAGACTTAGCCTGAAAAAGAAATCCTCTAAACCTGAAAAGAAGAAGTCAGTCACTTTCTATGAATGGAGTGAATCAGACTCAGACTTGATTTCAGGCTATATTTGGTAGACTTGCAGGCTTGATGTGACTAGCTTCAGGAACGGCATGGCCAAAAGTTTGAATTTGTACTTTGTAGCCGTTACAGAGAGGTAAAATCAAATCCCGCAATTGCCGGCTCCAATCATACGTGTCTTGTTCTCATTGGATAGCAGACTCACTTTCAGTGTTGTTCTTCCAACTAAGCTTGACATTCTTCTTGTTCGGATCATGGACGTATGATTAGGTGAATCATCAGATTTCACCGGTGGTGACTTTGATCGGTCTGAATCGATCGGTCTACCGATAGAGTCTTGGTGCCGGTTGACTTAGCTTCAACTAATGGAGACTTCGGTGATGTAGGTCTTCCCGTCCGATCATCCGAAGTCATCCGATCTTCGAGTATCCGAGTTTGAGCTTCATGACTTCAATTTGAGATATCTTTGGATCGGATCGATCCGATCTTCTCATTTCTTTTCTAGCGTCCGCCCATCGGATATCGAACTTGTTCTTTGAGTCTTGAGATTCGACCTATACATATTGAGTTCCCCTCAATATGTGACATATCTATTACATCGGTTGTTCTATCAAGAATTATCAACTGGTCTCCTATGCTGGTAATATAAACATCGATTCACCTAATTGTCATTTGGTCCTATTACATGTGTTGTTGGAACTTTCATCAAAACTATAAATTTCCCAACAAAAGAAGTTCAGGATGAAAAAACTTAGGATGGTGAGACTCAGGATGAAAATTCTTCACTGAAGGAAAGCCAACACACTGAAGTTGACCAATCTGAACATACACCAGTTCAGACTCAGGTATGTAATGCCGATGAAGATGTGGTCACGGTGAGGCAAACTCGAATCTATCAACCAAGGGGAACAAATGTCTCGACAATGTTTCAATGGAATTTCCCCGAGGAAGATGATTCCCTTTCTCCTTTTCTCGTTATTCCCCGAATTTGATGAACCGCTGAAACCTAACATTTCGATGTTGAGGACACTACTGAAGGGGGAACATCCAGGAGAAAATGGTTGGATAGCCATCCTACAAGTCAGATTGTGGGTGATCTATCAGAACGAGTAAAGACAAGATGGTTCCCTGGTGAAAGTGCTTTATTCTGCTATTTTCTATCAGAAAAGGAACCTACTGAGATTGAAGAAGCTCTACAAGACTCATTCTGGATTGTTGCTATGCAAGAACAATTGAATCAGTTCACAAGGAATGTAGTTTGGGAGCTAGTAGATAGACGTAGAAGGCACAATGTGATTGGAATTAAGTGGGTGTTCAAGAATAAGAGAGATGAAAACAACAACATTGTGAGAAACAAGGCAAGACTAGTTGCACAAGGTTATTCCCAAGAAGAAGGCTTGGATTATGATGAAACCTTTGCACCTGTTGCAAGACTAGAAGCCATCAGATTGTTTCTTGCATATGCTGCCCACATGAAATTCACAGTTTATCAGATGGATGTGAAAAGTGGATTTCTGAATGGTGTGCTTAAGGAGGAAGTATATGTGGAACAACCTCCAGGATTTTGTCAGAATGACCAAGTTTACAGGCTCAGGAAAGCCTTGTATGGTCTTAAGCAAGCACCCCGAGCATGGTATGATACCCTTTTCGATTTTTCTTCATCGACCATGGTTTTATCAAAGGAACTGCTGATAGGACTTTGTTCAGGATAGAAGATGGAAAGGATATTTTACTACTTCAGATCTATGTGGATGACATCATATTTGGATCTCCAAATCATCAGTTGTGTGAAAAGTTTTCTACTCTGATTAAAGGAAAGTTTGAGATGTCAATGATGGGGGAGATGAATTTCTTTCTTGGACTTCAGGTGAAACAAACTAAGGAAGGAATATTCATCAATCAAGCAAAATACACCAGATATCTTATTGCAAAGTATGGAGTACAAAATTGCAATGCAGTTAGAATTCCTATGAATACTAACTACAAGATGGATCCTGATCATGAAGGCAAATCAGTAAATCACACTGATTATAGAGGGATCATTGGATCACTGTTATATCTCATGACAAGTAGGCGATATAACATTTGTTGTTGGGATATGTGCAAGATACCAAGCTAATCCTAAAAATTTAGTCACATGGAGGCTGCCAAAAAGATTCTGAAATATCTTAAAGGCACTGTGAATAGAGGATTATGGTATCCAGCTGATGATAACCTTGAATTAACTGGTTATTCAGATGCTGATTATGGAGGATGTAGAATTGACAGGAAATCTACCACAGGAACTTGTCAATTTCTTGGAAGTAAACTGATATCATGGTTTTCAAAGAAACAAACCTCAAGAGAAACCAAGATTATGAAGTTTGAATACATGGTTTGCAGGAGGTCAAGCAGTGCATGCATTCTTTGGCTCAGACAACAATTGAGGGATTATAAGATTATAGCCAATGAAGTACCTATATTTTGTGATAATAATAGTGCAATTGCTATTACACAAAATCCTGTATTACACACCAGATGTAAGCATGTTGATATCAGACATCACTTCATCAGAGATCATGTTGAGAAGAAAGACATCAGAATGGAGAAAATTCATACTGATAAACAGAGAGCTGATATCTTGACTAAACCTTTGGCTGAATCAAGATTTCAAGAACTATCAGTTGAATTAGGTATGTTGGATCCAGGTGAATAAAGCAAATCTGAAAAATTGAAGGTTTACAGATGCATGAAGTTTTCTCAGGTTTTTACTGAAAAACTCAGGATAAAATTGAGAGTCCTGAACACTGAGTCTTGGGAAACTCACTTATCCTGAAGTTCAGTACTCAGTATTATACTGACATTTTATCAAGGTCAAAACTTAGTAAGACTGATGGAGAAAATTAGTCTGAAGAAGTATTTACTCATGCACCACATTTATTCTCTATCTGAATCTCAGTAATCATTGGCAATAAATGACAAAACACCTGAAGAAATATTTGGGCGGGACCTTTGAAATTCTCGAGGAAAGTCAATGGTCTGCAGGAACAGTAATTAAATGCATTGTTCATTAATCACCAATATGGATAAATTGGCGGCTAAGTACTTGCGAAACCGTCCTTTCAAATACCCATTTTAGTCAGTTTTTAATCTTAACTGTCAAAACCTTCATCTACGCGATATTTCATAAATCAAAATCATATATCCATTACAAAGACTTCATTCAAGCCCTATTTCAAAAAGGCCTTCGTCTTCACAAACCCTCTACTTTAAAACCTTCGATTACCCAGAAATCTCTTATCTCAAAAATCCTTCACTCAAAATCACCAAAAAATGACACTCTCTATATACGACAAACTCGCCATTTCCAACAAACCATGGTACGAATATGTTGTTTCTCTGGAAAGCACATTCAATGCACCTCACGAGGAGGAGGCGTTGCATATGATTCGTATGGCAAAGCTTACTTGTTTGATCGCAAATCAACCAGATGCTGAATATGCCAAGGATGTAATTGAGTTTGTTTCTAATATGCAATTGGATGATGAAAATTGCATAGAGTCTAAGATTACGGTGTTGCATTTTGAACATAGTACAAAATATGTGGATTTTGTTAGGGAATTATATATTATTCCTAAGAATCTGAATGCCATATATGAGTTAAGTGATAGAGGTGAAGACCCTACGGTATACATGATGGGTAGGGAACAAGAGTATTTGGATAAAATTACTGAGCATCCGGTAAAGTTTGAAGCTACTTTGAATAAGAGGCATTTGAAGCCTAAATATCGAGTATTGTTGGATATTGTAAGCAAATGCATCATGAGTAGATCTGGTAGTTTCGAACAGATAAGCACGCCTAAGTTAATGCTAATGGCGGCGATTGAAGATTCACCTACTACGGCATTCAATTGGTTGCACTATTTGATCATGGTGGTGAGTGATCAAGCCAAACAAATTCGGAAGGTGAATGGCTCTGTAGTTATCAAGGGAAAAATTCTACATACAACCAAGATTGCATTTATCTTGGAAACGTGCAGAGAAGAGGAGGACATTTTTGGCGATTCCACTTCCTTTCCAAAGTTAAAAATCATGTTCAAACCAACGAAGAAGACTTTGAGAGGAAAGAAAATGAAAAACACTGAGTCTCAGGAGGAGACTGCCGAAGAGGAAACTGAGAAAGATACAACAGTGGTGGAGCAAGTCAGGGAAACAAGACAGACTTCTCAGAAATCCACTGAGACAACTAATGAAGAAGCCAAACAAACTAGAGGGAAAGCCCTGATGCAAATTAAAAGAGAGAAAGGTGAGAAACTGAAGAAGAAGAAAGCACTGGCTCCTCAGAAGAGCAGAAGGCTTCAAACAATTGCGGAAAAGGAGGCCAGTGAAACTGAAGAAACTCAACCTGAAGGCCAGCAAGGGTTGAAATCTCCACTTCAGGTTCTTGCTCAGGTAGTGACAAATGTGCAGGAGCAAGAAACTGAGGAGCAGGTTTTCTCTGAGGTACTTGAAACATCTCTGAGCTCAGACAAAATCTCTCAGGAAATCTTCAAGGGACCTCAGATCTCTACTGAAGAAATACCAGCGCAAACTTCAGATCAGTCTGAACCTCAGGAATTGCTGAACTTGGATACGCTTCTGAATGAACCTTTTCTTGATCCATCAGCACTGGAACTTGTACAATCTGAGCAAACAGCTCCTGAAAGCCCAAGATTGAAGAAGGGAGAAGCCGAAGAGACTGAATGGCGGAGCAAGGGGGAACGGTTCATCCTGGACCGATACCCTGAGCTAAATGCTTATCCTGACCTTCAGGATATGCTCTTCAGGCTCAGAACGACAGTATACATCCTGAATCAGACACTTCCGGAAATGCTGAACATCGCATCATTCAGAGGAGAAGAGTGGTGGAATGCTGAGACAGCTGCCCTGACTGAATTCTCAGGCTTCAGAAAGACAAAGCTCAGGATGAAAGCTGCTGACTTTGATGAATTGGTGAAAAAGAAGTTAGCTGAAAGGAAAGATACTGAAAAAATAGATGCATCAAGTTCTCATAATCAGAACAAAGATGGAGATCAGGGAGGTGATGCAGAAAGGCAATCTGAGGGGGAGAAGGAACCTCAGACAGATACCGAGAAAGAAAAAGAGACTGAAAGTCAGATAGTGAAGGACACTGATGCTGCACAGACTGATACCACACATCCTCAGACTGAAGTTAGCACTCTTCAAGTATCTTTTTGCACTATTATACATTATGCCAAAGCTACTGAAGTTCTTATCTTTAAATCCGTTATGTATGATATGCAGACTAAGGCTCAATTGGAGCAACCAGCTCAGTTGGAGACAACTGTTTTGCCTCCAGAAATTGATTTCAGTCCTATCCTGGATAAATTGAAGAAGGTGGTGCCAATGGTGGAGAAAGTGACTCAAATTGAAGAAACCTTGGCAAGCCAATCTCAAAAGCTGGAAAATCTGAGTTCATCTTCAGACATGCTGCAACTACAAACAACTCTTGCAGATAAAATGACTACTTTGGAAGGAAAGATTGATGTAGTCAAAACTGAGCTCAATGCAGAGATGGAGCAAAGGTATCAAACCAGAACTGCTTACCTTGAAGCTAAACTGATTGAGAAGAATGATCAGATAATCAAAACAGTGGTTGAGGAAATGGGCTCCCTGCTCATGACCAAGATGACAGACATGATGCATGAAGTGTTCTCAAAGCAGTTTGCTCCACTCGCAGATGAATTCTCAATGGCCAAGAATTACATGATGAGGCTAGAGGATGAGCATGATCAGTTGGCAGGGGCAGTACGCAGTATGGGCAAGGAGCAATACTATATGGATATTGCACTGACTCAACTACTCCCAAGGTATGGTTCCAAAAAGGGGGAAAGGCCTGGTGGCAAATTAAGTGAGTTGTTATCACAAACCTTGGAGATAAAGGCTCAAAAAGAAGTTGAAGGAAAGAAAATTTTGGATGCCTTAAGTGAGATTGAAGCCACTGAGAAACTAAAGTTCAAAGAAGCAGAAAAACCTACCTTCACTCAAACATCTGAGCAAACCATTCAGGAAGTAATTGGTGAAAAACTGAGTGATAGAAGGATGATTGAGACAAGCAAAGCCGGTGAAGAGCAAGTCAGACCTGAAAAGAGAAAGGTTGTTGCATTCGTGGAACAAGAAAAGAAGAAAAGAGCTAAAGTTTCAAAACCTACTCAGAGGAAGTTGATAATGGAATTTGAAGAATCTGAGGAAGAAGCTGAAAAGGAAGAAACTGAAACTCAGAAAGAAGTCTTCGATACCAAGAAAACTCTGAAAGCTCTTCAGATTGAAAAAGAGAAGAAGACTGTTGCTTCAGTTTCAGGTGTTCCACTGATCAGGAAGAAGAAAGAAGAAGAGCAGAAAAGAAGAGGTGGTTTTAAAAAGTTTTTAAGCAAAAGGAGGGGTACGAAAAAGACTCAGAAGTGGCCGCACATTGACAAGTGGATGCCTATACAGTTCAATGATGCATGGGAAGAGATCAAGAGAACCTTCTGGTTCTATTATGAGATTCTGAGAGAATGGAGGGGGAGCAGCTCGGATAAGAATGAAGCCTTCATTGAGTACTTACTGACATTCTATCCTAAATACCTGCAAAGTTGGATCAACATGGCAGATGAAGGAAACACGCAGATAGTAGCCCCTGGTCCATACATGTACCCAGCTCCTAGGTTTGAGAATGGCTATATGAATGAAGAAGCCATTTCTCAGGAATAGCCAAGTATGCCATCCAGCTAGGCCTAACAGGAAACAACCCTGATATCATCAAGGCAAGGGATGAACTGAAGAAGAGATACTACGGGATGTTCAACTTGGAAGTGCCAGAGGATGAAGTGGAAGAAGACTGAAGATTTTGTTCTTCTGATTTATTTTTTATTTTCATTGTAATCTGTAACTCTTATCCTATATCAATGAAAATTTTATCTTTATGCTCAAAAGATAATATCTCATTATCTTTTTACATGTCTTTAATTACTTGATATGCCAGATTGTTTAGAAAATTGTTGGGTGAAATACCATTTTGGTTTGTAATAGATAAACTGAAACCTAAGGATAGTTTAGGTTTTCTTAAATGTAACAAGATGGTTTTGGCATCATAAAAAAGGGGGAAATTGTTGGGAGATGAATTTAATAAAGATTTTTTTATTAGATCCCAAAACCCCTAAGTATGATATGTTCAGGATAATCTTGATAGTCTGAGTCAGGTTTCAGCATAGATTGTTCAGGAAAATATCTGCACAATGTATAGTTAGCAGATATAGATCAGGTTAGATCTTGAAGTTACTGAAGAACTCAGAAGGTACTGAGTAACTAAAGAATCAGTAGAACTGAAGAATCGGTAGAACTGAATGTTCAAAAAGGTACTGAAGATGCTAAAGAAATGAAGATTCGGATATTTATCAAGACTCAAGAAGTTCTTTCAAGACATGAAGACTCAAGAAGTTCTTTGAAGACATCAAGACTCGAAGAAGTTGTCAAGACATCAAGACTCAAGAGGATGAAGACTTCAAGAAGATACTGAATACTCAGTATAACCTTAATGTTCAGAGGCACTGAATAATATCTATCTGAAGACTACAAAATTGAGAAAAACGCACATGTTCAGAAAAGTAGATATTGCCCAAAACATTCTAGTGCAGACAAAAGGAACTAAGTCTAAGTGTTGTTTAAGGTTGTCTCATTCAGAGAGATTGACCAAAAAGAGTCGTTTTGTTTGTCTACATTCACTGAAGACAAGAACCAATTAGAGGAAGACAACACTGTACTTCACTGACACTGAAAGCGATAGGACCTTGAATTATGTCAGTAGTACTAAGTTCCAGACTGCAAAAATTGGTGATTGGGTACATGACTGCATATTTCCTAAAACATGCAAGGGAGTGTTCAAACCATAAAAATAGCCGTTCATCAAACACCAGAAGAGGAAACTCATAAAGCTATCTCTTCCAACGGATAGTTTTTTCAAAGAGTGACCTTGGTGAAGTTGCCTATAAATACCAGTGACCCTTTACATTGACAGGTTACAGGAAATTTCAAAGTAACTCAAGAGCTCATTCGTATTATTGCAAATTGAAGCACTCGAAAACCCTAGAATTTCTCAAGTGTTTCACATTGGAGAGAGCTCACTATTCTAAGCCTAGATTGATAGATATATCCAAAGCTTAGATAAGATATCCTAGCCTTTGCATTAGTTCTTATTGTAAAGGATATCTCACCCTAGTTGGAAACCAACCCAAAACCCAAACCCTTTGTTAAGGTAGTTTGTGTGTGTTTTGTTGGTGAGATAGAGTTGTAAAGAGTGAGTAAGCTACAGTGAGTTAGCCAGAAAACTCTAGAGAAGAAGTTAGTAAGCTACTTGTGGTAGTCTGAACACTTGTGTGTGTTTGAGTTAGTAAGCTGCAGTGAGCCAGCCAGAAAACTCAAGGTAGAAAAGTGAGTAAGCTACAGTGAGTTAGCCTGAAAGCTTTAGGAAGTGGTTAAGGAATTTCTCTAAAGATCAGAGAGAGTGGACGTAGGAGCTTGAGTCTCTGAACCACTATAATTGCTGTGTTGTTTACTTTTTGTACTGCATTTTATCTGTTACATGTTTTTTACTGAAAGCATATTTCACTGATATTCAGTTGGAACCAATCCACTGAACTGCATAAAATTGGTCACAGCCTTAATCACTGTTTTATTAAAGGAAGAAGACATTTCAGCAAAGCTGAAACGAGTATAAACTTAGGGCCAACCATTCCGCACACATGAGTAGCTAGAACAGATAGTTACCAAACTGAACTAACTCTACTGAGTGTTCAGCAAGATAATTATCTGATCCAAGCTCATCAGGATCTCTGATAAATTCAGGATCAGTTGGGTTAATCTGAAGCTTCTGAAAGCAGCTCAGGATCATTGTCTCAGTAGACTTTGACTCAAGGCAATCCGTGCTTCTTAGGACAAAAATATCAGGATAACCTGACCCATCTGACCTCAGTGAAGAAAATGTTTGAAAAATCACTGAACAAGTGTATCCCCCCCCCATACACATATGAGACTCGTTAGCATCGGGACCAACAAGAGTTATCATGTAGATTTGGGTTCCAAAAGGTACAGATAACCTGGTAGGACCCTACACCAAATGGGTACCTAAGGCCTGATCTGTTTTTCAGGTGAAGGAAAAGGGCACTGAGCTGAATGAAGACAACATAACCCAGATGAGTGGAAATGAATTGGCTCATGCTGCATGGTATCTGGACAGTTGATGTTCAAGACATATGACAGGATATAAATAATTACTCACTGACTATGCTGAGCAAAAAGGCCCTCAGATTACATTTGGAGACAACTCCAAAGGACAGACTGGAGGATATGGAATTCTTGAAGTTGATTATGTTCATATCCATGGTGTTTCATATGTTTCTGGTTTAAAGCATAACTTGCTTTCAATCCGTCAATTATGTGACAAAGGATTCAATGTTGAATTCTCAAAGAACTTATGTTATGTACAAGACAATGATTCACAGAAAATTCTACTGACTGGTACTAGAAAAGGAAATGTGTATCTTGCTGATTGGAGATCAACTCCTAAGGATACATGTTTGGTTGCAAAAAGTTCCACTGATACCAGTTGGTTGTGGCACAAAAGACTGAATCACTTAAACTTCAAAACCCTGAACAGACTTGCAAGATTATATCTTGTGAGGGGGTTACCCAATGAAGTGTTCAGTACAGATCATGTATGTGATGCCTGTCAGAAAGGAAAATAAATCAGAGCATCATTCAAAAGCAAAGTAGAAATCTCTACTGACAGAATACTGCAATTGTTACATATGGATCTCTTTGGTCCAGTAACACCTGTGAGAACTAATGGCAGAAAATATATACTTGTGGTAGTTGATGACTACTCTAGATATACTTGGGTCATATTCTTACTCAGTAAAAAAGAGACTCAGACAAAACTGCCGGAACTACTGAAAAGACTCAGTACTGAATAGAATCTGAATGTGGTCAAAATCAGATCAGATAAAAGAACTGAATTCATCAACCATATTATATCTGATTATTGTGTAGCAAATGGAATAGCTCATGAAACATCAGCTGCAAGGACCCCACAACAGAATGGTGTTGCTGAAAGAAGAAATAGGACTTTGAAAGAAGCATCAAGGACAATGATTGCTGAAGCTGATATTCCTAAGAGATTTTGGGCTGGAGCTATCTATACTGTATGCTACTCTCAGAACAGATCTAAGCTGACAAAGAATCAAGAAAAAACACCTTATGAGCTGTGGAATGAAAGGAAGCCTCTTGTTTCTTTCTTTCGTGTGTTTGGTTGCAAGTGTTTCATACACAATAATGGTAAAGATCAGTTGAAGACTTTTGATAGCAAAGCTGATGAATGGATATTCTTAGGATATTCTGAAGTCAGTAAAGCCTTCAGAGTGTACAACTGTAGGACCTTATTGTGGAAGAAACACCTCATGTTGTTTTTTATGAATCTACTTGTGTTCAAAAGAAATAGGAACATGACTCAGGAGATCTGACCAAGAGAATCACCAGACTTAGCCTGAAAAAGAAGAACAAAACATCCTCTGAGCCTAAGAAGAAAGAGTTAATCACTTTCTATGAATGGAGTGAATCTGACTCAGATAAAGAAGCTCAGGATGGAAATACTCAGGATGGTGAGACTCAGGACAATAATTCTCCACTGAAGGAAAGCCAACACACTGAAGCTGACCAATCTGAACATACACCAGTTCAGACTCAGGTATGTAATGCCAATGAAGATGTGGTCACAGCTGAGGCAAACTCTGAATCTATCAACCAAGGGGGAACAAATGTCACTGACAATGTTCTGAATGGAATTTCCCCTGAGGAAGATGATTCACTCTCTCCTTTTCTGTTGTTCCCTAAGTTTGATGAATTACCTTAACCTAACATTTCTGATGTTGAGGATACTACTGAAGGGGGAACATCAAGGAGAAGATGGTTGGATAGTCATTCTACAAGTCAGATTGTGGGTGATCTATCAGAAGGTGTTAAAACAAGAAGGTTCCATGGTGAATGTGCTTTGTTCTGCTGCTTCCTATCTGAAAAAGAACCTACTGAGGTTGAAGAAGCTCTTCAAGATTCATTCTAGATTACTGCTATGCAAGAAGAGCTGAATCAGTTCACAAGAAATGAAGTTTGGGAGCTAGTGGATAGACCTAAGAGGCACAATGTGATTGGAACTAAGTGGGTGTTCAAGAACAAGAGAGATGAAAACAACAACATTGTGAGAAACAAGGCAAGGCTAGTTGCACAAGGTTATTCCCAAGAAGAAGGCTTGGATTATGATGAAACCTTTGCACCTGTTGCAAGACTAGAAGCCATTAGATTATTTCTTGCATATGCTGCCCACATGAAATTCACAGTCTGTCAAATGGATGTGAAAAGTGCATTTCTGAATGGTGTGCTTAAAGAAGAGGTTTATGTGGAACAACCTCCTGGTTTCAGACAAAATGACCAAGTTTACAGGCTCAGGAAAACCCTGTATGGTCTTAAACAAGCACCCAGAGCATGGTATGATACTCTCTCTTAATTTCTTACTAACCATGGTTTTATCAAAAGAACTGTTGATAGAACTTTGTTCAGGATAGAAGATGGGAAAGATATCTTACTAGTTCAGATTTATGTGGATGACATCATATTTGGATCTCCTAACCATCAGATGTGTGAGAAGTTTTCCACTCTGATGAAAGGAAAGTTTGAGATGTCTATGATGGGGGAGATGAATTTCTTTCTTGGACTTCAGGTGAAACAAACTTTGGAAGGAATTTCATCAATCAAGCAAAATACACCAGAGATTTGATTCCTAAGTATGGTGTACAGAATTGCAATACAGTTAGAATTCCTATGAATACTAACTACAAGATGGATCCTGATCCTGAAGGCAAATCAGTAAATCACACTGATTATAGAGGGATCATTAGATCATTGCTCTATCTCACAGCAAGTAGGCCTGATATTACTTTTGATGTTGGGATATGTGCAAGGTACCAAGCTAATCCTAAGGCTAGTCACATGGAGGCTGCCAAAAAGATTCTGAAATATCTTAAAGGCACTGTGAATAGAGGATTATGGTATCCAGCTGATGATAACCTTGAATTAACTGGTTATTCAGATGCTGATTATGGAGGATGTAGAATTGACAGGAAGTCTACTACAGGAACTTGTCAATTCCTTGGAAGCAAACTGATATCATGGTTTTCAAAGAAACTAACCTCAGTAGCAACCAGTACTAGTGAAGCTGAATACATGGCTGCAGGAAGCTGTTGTGCACAGATTCTTTGGCTCAGACAAGAATTCAGGGATTATAAAATTATAGCCAATGAAGTACCTATATTTTGTGACAATAATAGTGCCATTGCTATTACACAAAATCCGGTATTGCACACCAGATGTAAGCATGTTGATATCAGACATCACTTCATCAGAGATCATGTAGAGAAGAAGGACATCAGAATGGAGAAAATTCATACTGATAAACAAAGGGCTGATATCTTGACTAAACCTTTGGCTGAATCAAGATTTCAGGAACTATCAGTAGAACTAGGGATGTTGGATCCAGGTGAATGAATTTCACTGAATGGAGAAGTCCTTTAGGAGCATGTAGTTATTCAGGGGGAATAACTCAGGACAAATTTTTCTCAGGATGGAAACTGAGACTCAGGACGAATTTTGTCAGGATCAATATTCAGTAAGGTCTATGTATTCAAATAATCCTGAAGTTATATTAACACATGCATTAAATTCAGTAACATTTATTACACAAGGGATTACTCAGTAATCATTTGAAATAAATGACAAAAGACTTGAACTTTTAAAGCGGAAATGTCTTTGACTGAAAAAGACGAACAATCGCCTCGATTTCCGAGAATCGTCCATTTGTCAACCTATAAACTGCTACTTTCCTATTGTCCAGAAAAATAGCCAAAAATAGCCATTTTTCCTCGATATTTTCTTTAAATCTCAGATTAAATCTCAACCATCCTTTATATTTTTGAGATTTAATCACAACCATTGATCTTTATTTCACAGATCATATATAAGCCAACTGTTAGCCCTCATTCGTTTATTTCTCACATTTAAACGATCAAAATTCCCAACTCCTTAAACCTTCAAATCTTCAAACCCTTCATATACACTACCCAGAATCTTTTGTATCTATCATAATGGAGTTCCTGAATTACTCGATGATCAAAGTTCTAGCAGAAACAGAGAAGCCGTACTTTGAACATGTCGTAGCCATGATCGACAACAAAGCAACCCAGGTAGAAGAAGAGGCTCTAAACATGTTGCGGATGGCTGGATTGACACGACTGGTGAGCAATATGCCAGAATCCGAACTAACCCAAAAAGTGTTGCAGTTTGTTGTTAACCTTCGAGAAGGAGGACGGGGAGGACTGGTTTCGCAGCTAAGTTTTGGAACTTATGCGAAGTCAAAAGCAGAGGTGGTTTGTTCTAAACAGGTAATACTTTCCTTAGACGATATCAACTATGAGTTTGAATTAAGTGATAAAGGAGAAGATCCAGCATTGTATATGTCTGGTAGAGAACAAGAAATTTTGGACCGGTTTGCAGAAACCAAGGTAGAATTGAAAGGTGCATTGCACAAACGGTGTTTAAAGCCTAAATACAGAGTCTTAATCGACATTGTTGCAAAATGCTTGATGAGCACATCTGGAAGTTTGGAGCAGGTGAGCAGAAATAAGTTGAGGCTCATGGCTGTGATAGAGGACTCACCCTCTATGGACTTCAACTGGTTGAAATTCTTGGTGGATTGCATTCTTCACCAAAATCAGAAACTGAAGTATGCAAAAGGTGCATTCACTAAAAATAGGAAGGTCTTGTTCGGGACGAAGATCAGCTTTTTGATCGAAACCTTGCCAAGGGAGAATATGTTTCTGATGATAGGAGTAGAATTTTCTAGGACTCGGATCATGTTCCGAAAGCCTAAATCACAGAAAAGAAAGGTTGCTCCATCAGGAAGCCAAAGCTCTATGATTCAGGAGGATTCTGAAGATCAGGATGATTCTAGTTCTGATCAGGATGATGTTGTGATTGTTGATATTGTCCAGAAGCCTGTCAGGACAACATCAGTAAAACATCCTGAGGCTTCAGGGCAGGAGGAAAGAACGAAGCAATCTCATGATCTTCTGAGGATCAAGAGGGAAACTGGAGATAAACTGAAGAAAAAGACATTGGCTCCTCAGAAAAGAAAAAGACTTCAAACTATTGCAGAGAAAGAAGCCAGTAATGCTGAAGAAACTCAAACTGAAGCTCAGCAAGAAAAGAATCTCCACTTCAGGTGCTTGCTCAAGTAGTAAAAGATGTTCAGGAGCAAGACACTGAAGAACATGTATTCTCAGAGGTACTTGAAACTTCCCTGAGCACTGATAAAATTTCCCAGGAGATTTCCAAAGGACCTCAGGAGCAGATGGAATCTCAGGATCTGCTGAGTTTGGATACTCTCCTGAAAGAACCATTTCTTGATCCTTCAGCACTTCAACTCACTTAATCCGAGCCTGATATTCCAGAGAGTCCTGAATTGAAGAAAGGCGAAGCAGAAGAAACAGAATGACGAAGCAAGGGGGAACGGATCATCTTGGACAGATACCCTGAGTTGAATGCCTATCCTGATCTTCAGGATATTTTCTTCAGGCTCAGGACAACGGTTTATATCCTGAATCAGACACTCCCAGAGATGCTGAACATTGCCTCTTTCAGAGGAGAAGATTGGTGGAGTCTGAGACTGCTGCTCTGACAGAGTTCTCAGGTTTCAGAAAAACCAAGCTAAGGATGAAAGTGGCTGATTTTGATGAACTGGTGAAACAGAAATTAGCTGAAAGAAGGACTGCTGAAATAGATGCATCCAGTTCTCATAATCAAGAAGAAGATGGGGATCGGGGAGGTGAAGGAGAGAAGCAATCTGAACAAGGAAAGGAACTTCAGAAAGATTTTGAGAAAGAGAAACACACTGAGATTCACATGGAGAAGGAAACTGATGTTGAACAGAATGATGTCAGACAACCTCAGACTGAAGTTAGCACTCTTCAGGTACCTTTTGGCACTATTATACATTATGTCGAAGTTACTGAAGTACCTAGCTTTAAATTTGTTGTTTATGATATTCGGACTGAGGCTCGTTTGGAGCACCCAGCTCAGTTGGAGACAGTTGTACTACCTCCAGTGATTGATTTCACCCCAATCCTGGATGAACTGAAGAAGGTGGTACAAATGGTGGAGAAAGTGACTCAGATGGAGGAAATTTTGGCAAGCCAATCTCAAAAGTTGGAAAATCTAAGCTCATCATCTGACATGCTGCAAATTCAAACAACACTCTCAAACAAGATGACAGAGTTGGATGAGAAGATTGATGGAGTAAAGACAGAACTCAATGCAAATATGGAGCAAAGATACAAGGCCAGAACTGCATATCTTGAGGCCAAGCTGGTTGAGAAGAATGAGCAATTAATCAAGACCGATGTTGAGGAAATGAGCACTCTGCTCATGTCCAAAATGACAGAGATGATGCATGAAGCCTTCTCAAAACAGTTTGCTCCACTTTCAGATGAATTCTCCATGGCCAAAAACTACATGATGAGGCTGGAAGATGAGCATGATCAATTGGCTGGGGAGGTGCGAAGCTTAGGCAAAGAGCAATATCATATGGATACTGCATTATCCCAACTTCTCCCAAGGTATGATGCCAAAAAGGGGGAAAGGACAGGTGCTAAAGGCAAATTAGATGAGTTGTTGGCACAAACCATGGAAAAGAAAGCCAGAGAAGAAGCTGATGCAAAGAAAATCATGGAAGCTCTGAAAGAGATTGAAGCCACAGAGAAATTAAAGTTCAAAGAAGTTGAAGAACCTGGCTTCACTCAGACATCAGAACAGGTTGTTCAGAAGATTACACAGGAAAAGATGTTTGACAGAAAGAAGGTTGAAACAAGCAAAGCTGGTGAAGAACAAGCTAGATCTGAGAAGAGAAAAGCCGTTGCTTTTGTTGAACAAGAGAGGAAAAAGAAAGTAAGAGTTTCAAAATCTGTTCAAAGGAAGCTTGTGGTAGAGTTTGATGAATCTGAAGAAGAACCTGAAGAAGTTGAACCTGATACACAACCAAAGACCTTCGATACTAAGAAGACTCTGAGAGCCCTGCAGATTGAGAAAGAAAAGATAATTGTTGCTTCTGTTTTAGGGGCTCCACTAATCAGGAAGAAGAGCAGAAGAGAAGGGGTGTATTCAGGAAGTTCATTGGCAAAAGGAGAGGTACTGAGAAGACTCATAAATGGCCGCACATTGATAAGTGGATGCCTTTACAGATCAATGATGCATGGGAAGAAATCAAGAGAACATTCTGGTTCTATTATGAGATTCTGAGAGAATGGAGAGGGAACAACTCAGATAAGAATGAGGCATTCATTGAATATTTGCTGACATTCTATCCTGAGTATTTGCAGAAGTGGATAAATTTGGCAGATGAGAGCAACACTCAGATTGTAGCTCCAGGACCATACCAGTACCCTGCTCCAAGATTTGAGAATGGTCATGTGAATGAAGGAGCCATCTCTGAAGAAATTGCTCAGTATGCTCTTCAGCTAGGCTTAACAGGAAACAATCCTGAAATCATCAAAGAAAGAGATGGATTGAAGAAAAAGTACTATGAAATGTTCAACTTGGAAGTGCCATAAGATGAGATTGAGGAAGATTGAAGACCTTTGTTTCTATGTTTATATCTTTTGTTTTGTTTTTTCATTGTAATCTGTAATTCTCATCTCTTATCAATGAAAAGTTTATCTTTTTGTGCTTAAAGATAATATCTCATTATCTTTTTACATGTCTTTAATTATTTGATATGCCATTGTGGTTTGAAATTGTTGGGAGATATGCCATTTTTTTTAATTGTAATAGACAACTGAAACCTGAGTGATAGGTTAGGTTTTCTTATGTAACAAGATGGTTTTGGCATCATCAAAAAGGGAGAAATTGTTGGGAGATGAATTTAATAAAGATTTTGATTAGATCCCAAAACCCCTGAGTATGACATGTATCAGGACATCTTGATTGTATAGGATCAGGATCAGGTTTCAATAGACACTAGGACTCAGGATTATCTGCACCAATGTATAGTCAGCAGATATAAATCAGGGAATTTTAGTATCCTGAAGACTCAGAAGACTATGACTGAAGACTCAGAAGAATCCTGAAGACTCAAAAGACTCTGAAGACTCAGAAGAATCCTGAAGACTCAGAAGAATATGAAGAATCCTGAAGACCCGAAGATCCTGAAGACTGTTTTTGTACTGATCAAAAAGGACCCTGAACCACTATCTTAAATAAAATAGTGTTAAGTTCATTCCTAGTACAAACAAACAGAATGTTAGACATTTGTGGACATTAAGGAACATATCAGATCAGAAAGATCAACTTAAAAAGAACCATTTGTTTGTATCTACTCAAAGGAAGACTTCGACCAATGAGGAGGAAACAGCAACGTACTTTACAGACACTGAAAGCGACATCTCACTGAAGAAATGTCAGGTCTGATATCTTCCAGTTCACATAAATTGGTGATTGGCTACTTGGCTGCATATTTCCTAAAACATGCAAGGGTGTGTTCAAACCCTAAAAATAGTTGTTCATCAATAACCAGAAGAGGAAACTCTTGATGCTATCTCTTCCAACGGATAGTTTTTTTTAAAGAGTGACCATTGGAGAAGTTGCCTATAAATACCAGTGACCTTCACCATTGCAAGGTTACGGGAAATCTAAGCAACTCAAGAGCTCATTCGTATTCTTGCAAATTGAAGCACTCGAAAAACCTAGAATTTCCCAAGTGTTTCACATTGAAGAGAGCTCACTACACTAAGCCTAGATTTGATAGATATATCCAAAGCTTAGTAGAGATATCCTAACCTTTGCATTTGTTCTTATTGCAAAGGATATCTCACCCTAGTTGGAAACCAACCAAACTCAAACCCTTTGATAAGGTAGTTTGAGTGTGTGTGAATTGTTGGTGAGAAAGAGTTGTAAAGAGTGAGTAAGTTGTGGTTGAGTTCAACCAGAAAGCTTTAGAGGAGAAGTTAGTAAGCTACTTGTGGTAGTCTGAAAACTTATGTGTGTTGAGTTAGTAAGCTGCAGTGAGTCAGCCAGAAAACTCAAGGTAGAAAAGTTAGTAAGCTACAGTGAGTCAGCTTGAAAGCTTTAGGAGGTGTGTTAAGGAATTTCTCTGAAGATCAGAGAGAGTGGATGTAGGAGCTTAAGTCTCTGAACCACTATAATTGTTGTGTTATTTGCTATTTGTACTGCATTATATATGTTGCATATTTTCACTGAAAGCATATTTTACTGATATTCAGTTGGAATCAATCCACTGAACTTGCATCAAATTGATCACAGCCTTAACCACTGTTTTATTAAAGGGAGAGATTTTCAGCAAGCTAAAACGAGTATAAACTTAGGGCCAACCATTTTGCACTCTTGAGTAGCTAGAACAGATAGTTACCAAACTGAACCAACTCTACTGAGTGTTCAGTAAGATAATTATATGATCCAAGCTTCTCAGGATCTCTGATAAAACTCAGGATCAGTTGGGCTAATCTGAAGCTTCTTAAAGCTGCTCAGGATCACTGTCTCAGTAGACTTTGACTCAGGGCAATTTGTGCTTCTCAAGGCAAAATTCTCAGGACATCTTGACCCATCTGATCTCAGTGAAGAAAAGTTTTAAAAATCACTGAACACGTGTATTCCCCCCTCCCATACACGTGTAAGACCCGTTTGCACCGGGACCAACACTCTGTCACTTAATAAGGATTGTGTGTGATTAGTAGTTATTGCTTTGACTTATAAATGGGAAGAGAATCATTGCGACTTCGATACCCTATATCTTTGGCAATAATATTAATTGCACGACAGTTGCTAAATTAATACAGAGAATTGTGTGCTTGCAATGTCTTGCTTGATTGGTCCCCTTGGTGGGCCCGAACCTTTATCATACCAAATCTTGCAAGTGAAATTAATTTTTCGGTATGGATAATAAAGCTGGACTATCCTTACTCCAAGGATAAAGATATTAATTAATATAAAGCTTTTCAATGGCTTAATTGATTAATGGACTAAATAATCTTAAACACATAAAATAATGACCGGGAGCCATATTACCGTAATATGGGTTAAGTTTGATAGTGCAATATTAATTATATAGTGGCATTAATTAATATTAATTGGCTGAATTATATTGTGGCTCAATATTGGAATTCAGAATACCATTAGAAGGTCCATCTTAATTCTCCTAAAGACCCTCAAGTAGACCAAATAAAAGTCCAATAAATAAAAGGTGCTTAAAATAAAATAAATATTTATTGCTTATTTCCTCCTTAATTTTCGAAAATAATTGAAGAAAGAGGGAGAAGATATTTTCTTGAAAAGATTTTATGGAAAGGAGATAAGTATTCTTGGAATACAAGATTATCCCATAAATTCAAGAAAACTCCCACTTGGTCTCTTTAATTGGAATTTTTCGAAAATATGGGGAATAAGAAGAAATAAAAGATTTTCTTGGTTTTCTTGAAAAGATTTTATGGAAAAAGATATGTATTCTTAGAATACAAGAATATCTCATAAATTCAAGAAAGATCCAATCTTGAAATCTTTCTTCTTATTTTTTTCGAAAATGAGGAACAAAATAGGGTGTGAGATTTTTGTGGAAAAATACACATGGAAATAAGAATATATGGGATATATTCAAGATTTCTTGGAGATCAAGAAAAGATCTCTCCTAACCCTATTTGGACTCCAAATTTTCGTCCCCTCCCCCCATATGTATAAATAAGGGGATGAATTATTTTCATTCACTTACAGTTCCATGCGTTGGAAATATTAGAAATCCACAAAGGTGGTGCAACAATATTTTTATTTTCCTTTGTTTTATAAATCGTTCATTGGAGAACCTTCCATCGGGGTTATTGGACGAGGACTTGGGAATACTTGAGAAGGACTTTTGGTGGGTATCCAGATACTTGATCCTGTCTGTCTCAGATCGTCTCTCCAACGGGTACGTTTACGTAAACTCCTAGGAATTCCGCATGCTAGGATCTTTTACGTGAAATATTATTTACATGTTGTTGTTGGATTGATTATTATTTGAATTCACTTAGGTAAATTCATGCTAATAATAATTGTTAATTTAAATTTGTGTTTATGAGGTCATCCCGATAGATCCTGGCATATGTTATCCCAACAACTGGTATCAGAGCCCTGGTTCGGGCTCTGATCTTTTAAACTGTAATTTAAATTGTTGTTCATTAAAATTGAAATTGGATAGTAGAACTGTTAGATCTGTTTTGCAGGTATCCAATTATCATGGTATTTTAATGTGCTTATTTACATGCAAATAAATTGTTGTTTTTTAATTCGATTCGTTCGAATTCGTTTTGCCTCGTGAGAAAATCCACGAGTAGATTAGAATTGGTTTGATTTGTTCAATGTAATAGACTAATCTAGATCTAGGTTTATTTATTATTAGTAAATAAATTGTAACCGGATCGTGAACGAAGACGGAGACGAAGAATTAAAGACGGACGTCCAAGTGCCCGGACGTACGTGAGTCAAGGCGGAGACCGCGCTCACCACCCGGACGATCGCGGACGGGGCTGATTGGCATCGTGGGGCTGCACGCTGCGTGCGCATGGGGCGCGCAAGCTGGGCGTGCAGTGGCCGAGCTGGGCGACGGAGCGTGGGACCCCGGACGCGGGCGCGTCCAGGTGATGATTCGCGCGCGCAAGGCTGTGGGCGACAAGGCGGGATGGCCGATCCGGACTGGGGCGTGCGCCTAGGCGCATGTGACTCGCATTCCGGGTCATGAGCTACTCGTTTTCTGAACGTCGTCCTAACCCAAAACGGATGACATTTTTTGAAGAATTGTTGCGAATTCACTAGGAGCCTTTCGAGACGAACGATGAAGGCAAAAAGAAGAGACGATTTCTCAAGATCAAGATTTGGAATTAAACCATGACAGTTGGATATATGTGCCCAACGTGATTTATTTTGTCTTGATGCTTATTTTAAATTCGTGCAATTTTTATTTGTTAAATGTGTTTGCATGATTTAGAATTGTCTAAAAGAAAATCTCACTTTCGAAAATTACTAAGTATGTTTTATTGACAAATTTTATTCCGGATAATAAAATTACGTCAAATTGACCTCCATAATTTATTTATTTGTGAATTCTTTTGGAGAAATTTCCCCCATGGAACGGCCAAAAGATGGTTTTCACATGAATAAATTCCCAAAAGGATGATTGTGAATTATTATTAGTGGCGACGATGACCCTCCCCACGAGGCTCCTACAAAGCGAAGTAACAATTATGTATTTAATCATGGTTATTACTTAGGTATAAAATTGATATGCATATACTTCCCCAAAGTCCCTGTCAATTTTATATTGGTCAAGTGGGAGCCGACTATTGATTTTGAATTAAAGGTTTGTAACTATTCTTGTTTGTAACCTGCTTGAATGTGTTTAAATAGACAGTTCACCCCACGTGACCTATTTAAGCTGTTTTGAGATGTCGAATGATGCATGTTCATATTGTTTTGAGATTTTGATATGAACAATGTGATCGAATTGAGTGATATTTTTGTGCTTACACAAAATGTTATTTATTTCAGTTCAGCATGACGCAACCTTTTAATCCACTGTATTCTATACTTAAAGACCATCAATTAACTGGTGAATATTATGTTGATTGGAAACGTAAACTGATGATTGTCCTCACTGCACAAAAGCACAAATGGATCCTTGATACTCCAAAACCTGATGAGCCAACTGGCGAGTCGAGTAAGCCGGAAAAGAAAAAATATGATGACTTGGAGCATTGCAATGATATGGCTAAGTGTACCATCCTGGCATCTATGTCGGATGTGTTGCAACACCAACACCAAGAATTTGATACTGCTGCGGAAATCATGGAAAATCTTAAGAAGATGTTCCAACATCAGAACCGCACGGCTCGTCAGATCACATTGCGAGAAATGTTTTCGCTGAAAATGATGGAGGGCACGCCTGTAAGGGATCATGTCATCAAGATGATGGCCCATCTAAATAAACTTGAGGTTCTGGGTGCAGATTACGATCTGGAGACTCATATGGATTTTGTGCTTCACTCTCTGCCTAAAAGTTTTGAACAATTTTAGTTGAACTATCAGATGAATAATCAGAAGTTCACACTAGCTGACTTGTTGCAAGCTTCGGTCTCGACAGAGACGTTGATGGGACACCAAACTCAAGCTTTGGCGACAAGTGGACCATCTTGATCTTCTAGGCCAAAGGAGGGTAAGAAGAAGAGGAAGGCCAAAGGCCAAAAGCATTCGAACTCAACTGTTGCCAAGAGCAAGAGTAAGGTGAGGGATGCTGGGGGTGTCAAGAAGTATTCAAAGGGGAAGTGCTTCAACTGCGGTGAAAATGGACATTGGAGGTCTGCCTGTTCCAAACAAAGTGGAATGGAAAGAAAGGTAATTCTCACGCACTAGTTGTTGAAACTTGTTTGGCGGCGTATGCTACCCACTCATGGGTAATGGATACGGAATCCACTGATCATGTTTGTTTCACGTTACAGGGGTTCAAACTGACCCGACAACTTAGTGGAAGTGAGATCCTCATCACACAGGGCGATGCTACGAGAGTAGAACCTGAAGCAGTGGGAGACGTGCACCTGTCTTTTGAAGACAAGATTTTAGTTTTGAGAGATGTTCTTTATGTTCCAGTTTTTTGCAAAAACCTTATTTCAGTTTCTAAACTAATTAATGATGGATATTCTGTTCATTTTTCTAAGCAAGTTACTATTTACCGTAACGATGTGTTTATCTGTCATGGAACTTTACGGAACAATCTCTATACTATTAAATGTGCACACCACTCACAAAATGCATCTTATAACACATCGACCGTTTCATGCAATAAGAGAAAACGTTCAGAAAACATGAACGAGACACTTCTATGGCATCTAAGATTGGGTCATATTAATCTAAATAAGATCCAAAGGTTGGTAAAAGATGGTTCGCTGACGGACCTACAGTTAGAACCACTTCCAACCTGCGAATCATGTTTGGAGGGTAAGATGACCAAGAAGGCATTTGGAGCTAAGGGAAATAGAGCCACAGAAGTGTTGCAAATCGTACACACTGATGTTGGTCCCGGTGCTAATGAGTCTCACACGTGTATGGGGGGGAATACACGTGTTCAGTGATTTTTAAAACTTTTATTTCACTGAGGTCAGATGGGTCAGGTTATCCTGATGATTTTGCCCTAAGAAGCACGGATTGCCCTAAGTCAAAGTCTACTGAGACAATGATCCTGAGCTGCTTTCAGAAGCTTCAGATTGAGCCTGAGTTTATCAGAGATCCTGAGGCACTTGGATCAGATAATTATCTTACTGAACCCTCAGTAGAGTTAGTTCAGTTTGGTAACTATCTGTTCTAGCTACTCAAGTGTGCGGACTGGTTGGCCCTAAGTTTATACTCGTTTTAGTTTTGCTGAAAATCTTCCCTTCAATAAAACAGTGATTAAGGCTGTGATCAATTTGATGCAAGTTCAGTGGATTGGTTCCAACTGAATATCAGTGAACTATGCTTTCAGTGAAAAACATGCAACAGATAATAATGCAGTACAGAAAGCAAAACAACAAAGCAATTATAGTGGTTCAGAGACTCAAGCTCCTACGTCCACTCTCTCTGATCTTCAGATGAATTCCTTAACCACTTCATAAAGCTTTCTGGCTAACTCATTGTAGCTTACTCACTTTTCTACCTTGAGTTTTCTGGCTAACTCACTGCAGCTTACTAACTCAAACACACACAAGTGTTCAGACTACCACAAGTAGCTTACTAACTTCTTCTTTAGAGTTTTCTGGCTAACTCATTGTAGCTTACTAACTCTTTACAACTCTAACTCACCAACAAAACACACACAAACTACCTTAACAAAGGGTTTGGGTTTTGGGTTGGTTTCCAACTAGGGTGAGATATCCTTTGCAATAACAACAATGTAAAGGCTAGGATATCTCTTCTAAGCTTTGGATATATCTATCACTCTAGGCTTAGAATAGTGAGCTCTCTCCAATGTGAAACACTTGGGAAATTCTAGGGTTTTCGAGTGCTTCAATTTGCAATAATACGAATGAGCTCTTGAGTTGCTTTGAAATTTCCCGTAACCTCTCAATGTAAAGGTTCACTGGTATTTATAGGCAACTTTACCAAGGTCACTCTTGAAAAACTATCCGTTGGAGGAGATAGTATCAAGGGTTTCCTCTTTTGGTGTTTGATGAACGGATATATTTAGGGTTTGAATACTCTCTTGCATGTTTTAGGAAATATGCAGTCATGTAGCCAATCACCAATTTTTGCAGTCTGGAACTTAGTACTACTGACATGATTCAGGGTCCTGTCGCTTTCAGTGTCAGTACAGTACAGTGTTGTCTTCCTCTGATTGGTTCTTGTCTTCAGTGAATGTAGACAAACAAAATGGCTCTTTTTGGTCAATCTCTCTGAATGAGACAGCCTTAAACAACACTTAGACTTAGTTCCTTTTGTCTACATATGAATGTTTTGGGCAATATCTATTTTTCTGAATATTTGCATTTTTCTCAGTTTTTGTAGTCTTCAGATAGATTATATTCAGTGCCTTTGAACATTGGGTTATATCGAGTATTCAAGATCTCATCGAGTCTTGAGAACTCACTGGGTCTTGATATCTTCTCGAGTCTTTAGTGTCTTGATGACACATACTGAGTCTTCAATGTCTTCAGTGACATAGTGAGTCTTGATGTCTTGATGACATCTTGAGTCTTGATGTCTTGATTTACATCTTGAATCTTGATGTCTTCAAAGAACGTCTTGAGTCTTGATGTCTTGATAACTTTCTCGAGTCTTGATGTCTTGATGACATCTTTTGAGTTTTCGGTGTCTTGATTTACTTCTTGAATCTTGATGTCTTGACAACTTCTTGAGTCTTGATGTCTTGACAACTTCTTGAGTCTTGATGTCTTTAGTGACATCTTGAGTCTTGATGTCTTGATTTTCTTGAGTCTTGATGTCTTCAAAATCTAACCTGATCTATATATGCTGACTATACATGGTGCAGATAACTTCCGAACAATCTATCTTCAAAACGACTCGATCTATCAAGATTATCCTGAACATGTCATACTCAGGGTTTTTGGGATCTAATCAAAACTTCTTTATTAAATTCATCTCCCAACAAATGATGTGTGTGGTCCAATGTCAACCAAAGCTAGAGGTGACTATGAGTATTTCGTGACTTTCATCGATGATTACTCAAGGTTCGGTTACATTTTCCTCATGAAATACAAATCGGAAATCTTTGATAAATTCAAGGAGTTCAAAGCCGAAGTGAAGAATCATAGGGAAAAGAGTATCAAGTTTCTACGATCTGATCGTGGAGGTGAATACCTAAGCGATGAGTTTTTGAACTACCTGTCAGACGAGGGCATTTTTTCCCAGTTGATTGCACCCGGAACCCCTCAACAAAATGGGGTGGCAGAACGAAGAAACAGAACACTCTTAGAAATGGTCAGATCCATGATGAGTAATTCAGATCTACCCAATTCGTTTTGGGGTCATGCCTTGGAAACTGCGGCTTACGTTCTGAATCTGGTGCCATCCAAATCGGTTCCCAAAACCCCTAAAGAGTTGTGGACTGAGCGCAAGCCCAGTCTTAGACATCTCAGGATTTGGGGGTGTCCGGCATATGTGCTAGACAAAGAAGCCGGTAAGTTGGACGCACGTTCGGAACTAAGGTTGTTTATAGGATATCCCATGGGAATGAAAGGGTGCATGTTCTATGGTCCCGAAGATCAAAAGATGGTAATAAGTACGCACTTTAGATTTTTGGTAGAAGACTTTATGAACAATCGAAAGCCCAAAAGTGAGATTACCTTATATGAAATAAGAGGGCAAACTCCTATACCAACTGTACAGGTTGATATACCAAGCGTCACACCGACACAATCGGAGCCTCGTCGTAGTGGGAGGGTTGTCCGACAACCTGAGAGATTCATGGGGATAGGAGAATCTTCGGATTTGGTCCCCGGGGATAATGAATCAGACCCCTGGTCCTACAAGGAGGCGGTCCAAGATAAGGATTCAGAATCCTGGCAAACTGCGATGGAAGCCGAGATGGGCTCAATGGATCATAATCAAGTGTGGGAGCTAGTTGAACCACCCAGTGGGGTAAAACCCATTGGATGCAAGTGGGTCTACAAGAGGAAAAGAGGACCGGATGGGAAGGTGGAAACCTTTAAAGCTAGGCTTGTCACTCAGAAAGAGGGTATCGATTATGAAGAAACCTTTTCGCTTGTAGCCATGCTTAAGTCCATCCGTATTCTCTTGGCAATAGCTGCGCATCTAGATTTTGAGATCTGGCAAATGGATGTCAAGATAGCTTTCCTTAACGGGAGTCTTGACGAGGAAATCTATATGCACAATTTCAAGGTTTCATCGAAAAAGGCCAAGAACACCTTGTGTGCAAGCTCAGGAAGTCCATTTATGGACTGAAGCAAGCATCTCGGGCTTGGAACCAATGTTTTGATCATGTAATCAAATCTTATGGGTTTGATCAAAATGATTTCGAGAGTTGTGTTTATAGGAAGTGTGACGGAACTGCCTTGGTATTCCTAGTACTATACGTAGACGATATTCTGCTCATCCGAAACGATGTAAAGGTTTTGTCAGACATAAGGGTATGGATTTCCAATCAAACCTAGATTCCAGAAAATCTACCTCGGGTAGTGTGTTTTGTCTGGGGGGAGGAGATGTAACATGGAGAAGCGTTAAGCAGAAATGCATCGCCGATTCTACCATGGAAGCCGAATATGTAGCTACTTGTGAAGCAGCGAAAGAAGCGGTGTGGCTCAAGAACTTCCTAGTGGACTTAGACGTTGTTCTGAATTTGCCCAGCACCATCACAATCTTTTGTGATAATGCCGGAGCAGTTGCAAATTCAAGGGAACCGAGAGCCCACAAGGCCAGCAAACACATTGAAAGGAAATACCATCTTATACGAGAAATCATTAAGAGAGGAGATATAGAGGTGGCAAAGATCGCGTCGGAAGACAACCTAGCTGATCCATTCACAAAGGGTCTGCCTCAGTTAACATTCGAGAGACATGTGGAAGGAATGGGTGTCAAGAGCGTTGTCAATCTGCTTTGAGTATAAGTGGGAGAAATATTATTAGGTTGATGTAGGTGACATTAGATGTCACCAGATAATACATTAGACATGTTGTGGTATACTTAAAAGCAGACTTTGAGTATAAGTGGGAGATTGTTGGGGTTATACGTGAAAGTATGCTTTTACTTTGTATAACTTATGTATTAAACACTTATTTACTGAAATAAATTGTTTATCAATGTTGCTTTAAATATGATTGAATGTTATATATATTTATCGCAAACCATTCAAAGCACGCGTTACATTGTAGTTAACGTGGTGATACCAGATCACAGGAGATCACGTTAACAGTGCCTTGTAAACGAGTGCGTGTTTCACAACTGAGATAGATCTGAACAATCTATTGCTAGAAGTTGATGTGTAAGACTCAGATTGGCTTGTCTTGACCAAGAGATTACACTAGTGCATTTGTTACGCTAAAGCGGACCTGCAGAGAGGATAAACTAATTCGCACTGACTTAAGGGATGAAGAGTTAGACCTCAGTGGTTGTTGATTTCTTAATCTCTGTCACTTAATAAGGACTGTGTGTGATTAGTAGTTATTGCTTTGACTTATAAATGGGAAGAGAATCATTGCGACTTCGATACCCTATATCTTGGGCAATAATATTAATTGCACGACGATTCTTAAATTAATCTGAGAGAATCGTGTGCTTGCAATGTCTTGCTTGATTGGTCCCCTTGGTGGGCCGGAACCTTTATCATACCAAATCTTGCAAGTGGAATTAATTTTTCGGTATGGATAATAAAGTTGGGTTGTCCTTACTCCAAGGATAAAAATATTAATTAGTATAAAGCTTTTCAGTGGCTTAATTGATTAATGGACTAAATAATCTTAAACATGGGAAATAATGACCGGGAGCCATATTACCGTAATATGGGTTAAGTTTGATAGTGCAATATTAATTATAAAGTGGCATTAATTAATATTAATGAGCTGAATTATATTGTGGCTCAATATTGGAATTCAGAAGCCCATTGGAAGGTCCATCTTAATTCTCCTAAAGGCCCCTCAAGTAGCCCAAGTAATAGTCCAATAAATAAAAGGTGCTTAAAATAAAATAAATATGTGTAGCTTATTTCCTCCTTAATTTTCGAAAATAATTGAAGAAAGAGGGAGAAGATATTTTATTGAAAAGATTTTATGGAAAGGAGATAAGTATTCTTGGAATAAAAGATTATCCCATAAATTCAAGAAAACTCTCACTTGGTCTCTTTAATTGAAATTTTTCAAAAATATGGGGAATAAGAAGGAATAAAAGATTTTCTTGATTTTCTTGAAAAGATTTTATGGAAAAAGATATGTATTCTTGGAATACAAGAATATCTCATAAATTCGAGAAAGATCCAATCTTGAAATCTTTCTTCTTATTTTTTTCGAAAATGAGGAACAAAATAGGGTGTGAGATTTTTGTGAAAAAATACACATGGAAAGAAGAATATATGGGATATATTCAAGATTTCTTGGAGATCAAGAAAAGATCGCTCTTAACCCTATTTGGACTCCAAATTTTCGTCCCCCCCCCCATATGTATAAATAAGGGGATGAATTATTTTCATTCACTTACAACTCCATGCGTTGGAAATATTAGAAATCCACAAAGGTGGTGCAACAATATTTTTATTTTCCTTTGTTTTATAAATCGTTCATTGGAGAACCTTCCACCGGGGTTATTGGACGAGGACTTGGGAATACTTGAGAAGGACTTTTGGTGGGTATCCAGATACTTGATCCTGTCTGTCTCAGATCGTCTCTCCAATGAGTACGTTTACGTAAACTCCTAGAAATTTCGCATGCTAGGATCTTTTACGTGAAATATTATTTGCATGTTGTTGTTGGATTGATTATTATTTGAATTCACTTAGGTAAATTCATGCTAGTAATAATTGTTAATTTAAATTTGTGTTTATGAGGTCATCCCGATAGATCATGGCATATGTTATCCCAACACTTGTGTTATTTAAGCTAATCTACAGATAACAAGTTGAGGGGGAACGAGAGAACAAGTTGAGGGGGAACTCATGAAATCAGAAGAAGATGATCGAAATCAGACGAGGCTGCAGACGAGGCTGATCGAGATCAGATGAGTAGGATGAGTTCTGAGATAACTGATAAGCTAAGCAAATCGGTAAGAGCAAGTGACCTGAGGGTCAGGATGTCTGAAGTCAGAATAGCTGAACTCAGTATCCTGAGTGTTAGTATGCCTGATCAGACAAGGTCCGCTGAAGAGAAGTCTATTGAGTAAAGAATCCTGAAAACTCATAAGGATCCTTAAAACTCAGAAGAATCCTGAAAACTCAGAAGAAACCTGAAAACTCAAAAGGATCCTGAAAACTCAGAAGAAACCTGAAAACGCAAAAGGATCCTGAAAACTCAGAAGAATCCTGAAAGCTGACGTGGACCAATCAAAGGCGGTCAACAAGCCTGACAAAAAAGTTGCAGAAATTACAGAATAGTATGGATTTGAATATGACTCTCTCCAACGGTAACATTCAAATCCACACTATAAATACAAGCTCTTCCATCATTTTACAAGTGCTAATCTTGCAAGTTTGTTCAGGGTTTTGAAGTTTAAGTGATTCATTCTTTTGTGCCACAACCAACTGGTATCAGTGGAACTTTTTGCAACCAAACATGTATATTTAGGAGTTGAACTCCAATCAGCGAGATACATATTTCCTTTTCTAGTACCAGTCAGTAAAATTTTCTGTGAAGTATTGTCTTTTACATAACATAAGTTCTTTGAGAACTCAACACTGAATCCTTTGTCATAGAATTGACTGATAGAAAGCAAGTTATGCTTTAGACCAGACACATATGAAACACCATGGATATGAACAGAGTCAACTTCAAGAGTTCCATATCCTTCAGTTTGTCCTTTGGAATTGTCTCCAAATGTGATCTGAGGGCCTTTTTGCTTAACATAGTAAGTGATTAGTTGCTTATATCTTGTCATATGTCTTGAACATCCACTATCCAGATACCATACAGCAGGAGCCAATTCATTTCCACTCATCAGTGCTATGTTGTTTTCATTCAGGTCAGTGCCCTTTTTCTTCACCTGAAAAACAGATCAGTTCTTAGGTACCCATTTGGTGTAGGGTCCTACCAGGTTAGCTGTACCTTTTGGAACCCAAATCTGCCTAACAACTCTAATTACTTTAGAGTGGATGATTTGTCTCCCATAAACATCTACATACACATTCACCACATTAGGTGCCTTGGCAGTATCCTGTGCATGAGTGTCAGCCTTAGCATGAACATGAGCCTTAGAGTTCTTCTTGGGTTCAGGCCTTTTGTTCAAGTGCCTTAGCTTTGGTGCAGCTGGTCTCTGTCTCTACTGACTTGGGTTCAGGAAACCTTTACCCTTAGGCAAGTGGGGTTTGGGTTGCCTGTACTGAAATTGGGATCTTTCAGTAATCTGAGGACTTGGTATTTTCAGTTGAGAATATCTCTGCTGAGTGTTTCTCTTCTAAAAATTCCTCTGATGGTTCAGTGCAGATCTCTTTAGGTTGGTATTCTTAGCCTGAGGCTTTGAAGTACTGGCCTGAAAATTTCCTACTGAGTGTTCAGGTTTTCTAGCCTTTTCCTGAGGTCTGGGCTTTCTTCCCTGAACCTTCAGTTTTTCTAAAACGATAGGTCCTTTACCCTTGTCTAAAACTCTGGGCAGTTCTTCAGTAAGAAGATTAGATGTCACTGGTTTAAAAAAGACAATCTTGGTGCTACTAGAAGCAGAATTCAGAAGACCTTGTGAGGTTCCCCCTGGAATGTATCCCAATCCAGCTTTTATAGTTGCAGGTCTTTGATAACTCTGAATTTCATCTATCACTTTAGATGCAGAATTCAATAGAGCTAACTTTCTCTGCGCACTATCCTCACATTTCTATAGAGTTTCATGCTTCTCAAAGAGGTCATTGAACTCAGTTCTGATAAGCTGAATCTCTTTAGTGGATTTCTCTAATTTTCCATTTAGGATCTCTATCACCTTCTCTTTTTCTGAGAGTTGTACTTTCAGAACATCCAGTTCATCAGTAGTTCCCATCAATTGAGAAGTGATCTCCGCATTTTTAGAGTCTTTCCACTTCAGATTCTCAACAGTCAGTTCCTTGTTCTGCTCTTGAGTTTCAGTGAGTAGTTCTTGTAACACAGAATAGTCCTTCATAAGATTCTCAAATGAATCCATCAGGTCAAACTTACTGTTTAAAGTTGAACTTGAGAACTCATGTGCTTGTGTAGGAGCAACAACAGAGATAGAAGAATTTACCTCCTCCACAGCCATAAGACAGACATCATCACTGTCACTGTCTGAGAAAATTTCATCTGAGGAACTGGAACCTTCTTCAGAATATTCTTCCTCTTCTGCAATCATAGCTTTCTTGCTGGAGATCTTCCTATCTCTCTTGGCTTGTCTCTCCTTTCTTTCTTTAGCACTCAGCTCAGGACAGTCATATTGAAAGTGACCTTTCTTCTTACAGTTGTAGCATCTGTTGGTATCATCATCCTGATCACTTTCCTCCTTGGTCTTGGAGTCCTTCTTCTTGGATGAGGATCCTTCAGCTTTCTGGTCCTTCCTTTTCTCAGTATATCTGTCCTCAGCTTCTGAATCTCTCTTGTACCTATGATTCCTGTAATATTTCTTATATTTCTCATATCTGCTATTGAGTCTTTCAAACCTCCTTGCCATCAGTACTAGCTTATCCTCCTGCTCATTATGATTTTTGGCAAGTGAGTTCTCAGACTCTCTAGACTTACAGGATTTCTCTTTGGCTTTGAAAGCCACATTCTTGCTAGATGAAGAGTCATCTTTGCTATCAGATTTCTTAGTTTTCTTGTCAATCACAAACTCATAAGCTTTCAGTTCAGAGAAAACTTGTTGATATGGCATGGAATCAATATTTTTGGTGTTTTCAATCACCACAGCATGTATATCCCATTTCTTAGATAATCCTCTAAGAATTTTCAGTGTCACTTCTCTCTGTGAGTATCTATTCCCAAGAGCACTCAGATCATTCATGATGCTAGTGAATCTAACATCAAGTTTGTCAATGGATTCACTATCTTCCATTTCAAAGCTATCAAACTTTCCAATAGCAACAGAAAGTTTGTTTTCCTTAATATGATATGTGCCTTGACACATAACAGCAAGTGTGTCCCATATTTCTTTTGCAGTTTCACAGTGAGAAATCATCCCCATAACACCATCATCAATAGTGCTATACAAAGTATCTTTAGCAATGTAGTCCAGATTGACTAACTTTCTCTCATCAGGAGTAAGTTGATCATCAGGCTTTGGAATTTCATCTTTGGGATCATTCCTCTCAGTATCAGTGATTCTGGGATTCACAACAGTAAATTTGAATGGTCCTTCAGAAACCACTCTCCACATTCTTTCATGTTTTGAATACAGATGAGCCTGCATTCTCAATCTCCATAGGTCATAGCTCTCAACAGAGAACATAGGAAGATTCTTAGAAGGCATGATGAATGAGCCTTGTAAGATATCAGCAAACAGATCTATTCAGTAGACCACCTAAGTCTTTCAGCAAAATAGACTATGGCTACCAAAGCAAGTGGTCAAAATGAACCACTGCTCTGATACCACTTGTTGGTCCCGGTACTAACGAGTCTCACATGTGTATGGGGGGGGAATACACGTGTTCAGTGATTTTTAAAACTTTTCTTTCACTGAGGTTAGATGGGTCAGGTTATCCTGATGATTTTGCCCTGAGAAGCACGGATTGCCCTGAGTCAATGTCTACTGAGACAATGATCCTGAGCTGCTTTCAGAAGCTTTAGATTAGCCCAACTGAGCCTGAGTTTATCAGAGATCCTGAGGCGCTTGGATCAGATAATTATCTTACTGAACCCTCAGTAGAGTTAGTTCAGTTTGGTAACTATCTGTTCTAGCTACTCAAGTGTGTTGAATAGTTGGCCCTAAGTTTATACTCGTTTTAGCTTTGCTGAAAATCTTCCCTTCAATAAAACAATGATTAAGGTTGTGATCAATTTGATGCAAGTTCAGTGGATTGGTTCCAACTAGATATCAGTGAACTATGCTTTCAGTGAAAAACATGCAACAGATAATAATGCAGTACAGAAAGTAAAACAACACAGCAATTATAGTGGTTCAGAGACTCAAGCTCCTACGTCCACTCTCTCTGATATTCAGAGAAATTCCTTAACCACTTCCTAAAGCTTTCTGGCTAACTCATTGTAGCTTACTCACTTTCTACCTTGAGTTTTCTGGCTGACTCACTGCAGCTTACTAACTCAAACACACACAAGTGTTCAGACTACCACAAGTAGCTTACTAACTTCTTCTCTAGAGTTTTTTCGCTAACTCATCAGTAGCTTACTAACTCTTTACAACACCAACTCACCAACAAAACACACACAAACTACCTTAACAAAGGGTTTGGGTTTTGGGTTGGTTTCCAACTAGGGTGAGATATCCTTTATAATAAGAACGAATGCAAAAGGCTAGGATATCTCTTCTAAGCTTTGGATATATTGTAGGTCCCGAATGGGTTTTGTGAGGGTGGAAATCTAGAGGGGAGGGGTGAATAGACTTCCAAAACTTTTCGTGCGGATCAGGTGTGATTTGCAGATTACCCGATCAGAGTGCTAGTGTATTAGTAGGAACTGATGTTGAATCTTACTGAGTGCCTGAGGGCAGATCAGTTTGATATCTGTCAGTCTAACTGAGAGTGCGGAAGCTTGTTTTAACCCGTGTGAAAAACCAGTTTTATCAATTTGATTCTTAAGTTTTTTTCAACCGGTGACTAAGGTGTCAACTTTCGATCGATCGATTTGCTTAGTGCGCATCGAGCTTAACTTAGAATATGTATGCGCTTTTAAAACTTCGGTTGTGTGAATAGTGTAAAGCAATAAGAAAGCAAGTAAATGCACACAAGACTTTTTATAGTGGTTCAGACGAAACCCGTCTTACGTCCACTCTTCCCTTAACACAGGGGAACCTTAACCGAACTTAACCGAACTTAACCGAGCTTAACCAAGCTTAACCGAGCTTAACCTGTGGGACTTATATCCCTCACGGGATGGCCGAGATGTTTATTGAGTTCACACTCTACAGATGTTTATCGAGTTCACACTCAACCGAACTAGAAATCAGAAAACTAGAATCCCTAGTCCGAAATCTTAGGGAACAAACTTAACCTAACTATGCGTTTGGGTAAAGAATGTTTGAGGGTTCCAACTGGAAATCTATCCTGGTGTTTTAGGTAGCCAAAAATGCTAGTGGATAGGATTTCTTGCTAAGAACAATGGGATGAACACTCTAAGAATAATCTTCAAATATGGTGTTCTTCGAGCGGAAATTCTGAAGGCTTTTTGCTTCTTGAGAATCTGCGTTAATGATGTTGTTCTGCTTGCTCAATTGTTCATGTGATAGTAGTTGGTCTCTTGTCCTTCCTTTCGAGCAATCCCATTTTATAGACCTCGAAATCAAAGAGTCATTGGAGAGCAATTTGAATTTCGGGCTATATTAGGTAGGTTGTAGGATATGATTGTGACGTACTCCGATTATCAGCGTGGCCGTAAGCATGATTAGCACCGTTTTTGTCCACAGCGTCGTATCCCGCATTGTCAGCTCTTTTTGTGCACGTGTCGCTTTCTCCTTGGCTTCTCGAGGCGGCACTTCAGTAATTTGTCAGTTAGACGATTGATATTCCTTTTGTAGAAGATTCGTCTTGTCTGGTGTATATTTTTTATTGTCACTAGGTGTGAGCTGACTTGATCAGGTAACTGATCAGTCTACCTTGTTGTCTTCTGTTGCAGATTGTCTTAGCTCAATATGCGGACTAAATTTGAATGTAGGTCTTGTGTCTTTTGATCTTCGGTGTCTCTCGAGCCTCGGTGTATTCGGTCATCTTCGAGTCTTGAGTTTATTCTCGAGTCTTGAGTTTATCCGAGTCTTGAGTTCATCCGAGTCTTGATGTCTATCGAGTCTTGAGTTCATCCGAGTCTTCGGTGTCTATCGAGTCTTGAGTTCATCGAGTCTTGAGTTCATCGAGTATTCAGTATCTTCTATCTTCACCTGATCTTCTGACTTCTTGTCTTCTGATTTGTTCTTAGTCTTCTGATCTGTTCTTAGTCTTCTGATCATCTGACCTTATCTGGGTCATCTGATACTTCGACCTGACCTATACATATTGAGTTCCCCTCAATATGTGACCTATCTTTACATCGATTATCTATACATTTCATTTGGTCATCTTAATCGATTCTAAGTCATCGATTACCAATGTGTCCGACCGGTCCTATTACAACCTGTTTTGGAACTTCCATCAAAACTAAAATACAGATTTCCCAACAATTTCCCCCTTTTTAATGGAACCAAAACACTTAATCAGAAAAACAGATACCATGAATGGAAATGTAGATAATGTAAACAGTACATACCTCAGAAGACAATGAGATGTTGTCTTAGAATCAGTGAGATGGAATATTTCATTCAGATAGGTGTGTGCATTATAGAATACATGAAAAGCGTACCTATCATCTGATTCCAAGTTGTCTTCCTCATGTGTACTTGAACATTTGTAGCTCTTTGGGGATGCCAAACATCTTGTACATCCTTTGCATTAGTTTGTCCAGCTCTTCTCTTCTATGGATCCCTTCTTTTTCAGCAAATCCATAGTAGGCATTCTTGAATTTTACAGCATCTAGCTTTTTGTCTGGACGCAAGGGTGGAAGGAGTAGTTCAAAGGGTGGAGCTTCTGGTATTAGTGACATGATTTTCCCTTCTTTCATCACTGTTTGGTAGAAGTCTGGATACATCGTTTCTAACCAGTTCCGGAATTCATCATCATTTTCAGTCTGATTTTGATGAATTGGAATCTTCTCCAGGATGTGTACGTCACATAACCATTCTCCTCTGATCTGATCCCATTCTGGAAGCAAATCTAGCCGTGCACAGAGGATGTCTTTAACAGGTGCTGGAAGGGCATTCTTCTCCCAAGCAATCTCCTCTGCTGCAGCTTCGTTCTTCCTCTTCCTTCGGATGTAAGCGATGTTTAGTCCCTTAGCCTCTGCTAACTTCTGCTTCTTGATGGCGACCTCTCTTATTCTCTGTCGTGTTTGCTCTTGAACTTGTTCAGAAGTCATCTGGCTTTTGGTAGAGAATAGGTGGCCTTGTCTCTGATCTTCCGCAGTTGCTTTCACCATCTTGCTTTTGCCTTTCTTTCTCATCAGAGACTGCTCAGATTCATCTTGTTCGTCTTCTTCAGCTAACTTCTTAGCGAGTTCAAGGCTTTTGGCCTGATCATCAGTTTCCATTCTTTTCTGTACGAACGAAGAAAAGTCTTCAATCTTGTCGACTCTGCAGTAATATCTGAAAGAGCAGTTTTCTGCTCAGTAATCTCTTTGCCATGTTGCTCCACAGTTTCCTTCACTTCAGCAACAAGATCAGTAGATGGAGTGGCTAGCAAGTCAGATACAGTGGTTTTCGGTAGAGATGAAATTGTTACAAACTGTGCCTGTTTTTCTTTCTTCTCTTTATTCTCATTTCCTTCCCCCTTTTTGGTTTCATCAAAGAGGTTGGACATCTTGCGGTTCAGAGTAGTTAATTGTCGTGAGATCTCCTCTCTGAGTTCCTCGACAACAAGAGGAGTAATCTGAACGGTGGCAGAAGGTGCAGGAGTGAAGAAGCGTCTGAGAGCAATTTTGATTTCCTGTCTTGCTCGTTCTGTAGAAGCTAGAAAATGTTTCCAACCCATATCCATGTGGTTGTTAGTTTTGTCCAAGGATGCCCAGACATTCTCCAAAAGTACCTGTGTCTGATTGAGCATCTCTGTCTGAACTGTGAGTTTGTCAGACTGGAGTTTGAGCTTCTCAGCAAGAGGATTTACTAGTTGCATTACTTCAGCAAGGATGACATTGTGCATCCCAACTGTGTGACTTCGTTCCTTGTCAACTAGTTTTGCTTGCTCATCTTCAAATCGCTTCATCAGATCTGCTGTGAGCGCTACGAATTTGTCTTCAAATGCAGCCTTGATCCCATCCTGAATCTTCTCAGTATAATGATCTAGGGTATCAGAGCTCATCGTAGCAGTCTGGTCAGATGTTGAAGCCTTGCCAAGTCGGGTCTCATCTGCAGCACCCATTCTTGGTTCATCGGCAGCTCCCTCATGATCTGTTGGAGGTTGAACGGTTTCCTCCCTGTTATCAGCAATCCCGAACCTTTCGTGAATTAACCATCTGATATCATAGTCAGATGTCAATTCAACAGCACTTTCAATCCCAGCAGTGTTCAAGCACTTCAACTCCAAGTCTACCAAGAAATTTGATCCCAGAGTTGTCATGAGAATCAGAAATTCTTCAATGCTTTTTAGTCTGATATCCCTCCAGAACACTATTTCTTCTATCTGTTGCTGGATGTCAGGATGTTGATCCAATTTAGGGCATAGATCCAGCAGATACTCCTTGATCTGTTGCTTCATTATCCTTATGATGGTGCTTTCTGGAGCAGGTTAAGCAAGCACGGTTCTGGTATTGAAGGGATTATGAGAGACGGACACTCGCTTGTCGGATCTCTCAGGCTCCTGTGACTTGATTGGAGATTGGGATATTTGTGGGGATATGTGTGGTTCATTTTCAGCGTTTTGAGGGTGTTCAATTTCCTGAACGGGTTGATTGATTGGTGGTGTGGGAGATCTTGGTGATCTGATAGGTGAGGGTGAGGGTGAGGGTGAGAAGGTTTTGTGGGGAGGTGATGTTGATTTTTGAGGAGAGGGTGATGGTGATTTGGAAGTGGGCGTTGGCGATCTTGCTCTCTGGAAGATCTTGGTGAGAGGCAGAGAATCAGATGTTGATTCTTCCTCAGATTGCTCCACTTCTGTCCTTCTGACAGATTTCTCTCCTTCTGCTGCGATCATCTGCTCTTCCCTTACTTCTCTGATAGTTGGCTCAGAGCGGACTGCTATCTCTTCTTCTGATCTTACTTGCATCAGATCCTTCGTTCTGCTAACTTGCTGGGCAGAACTTGGAGCAGTTTTCAGAGGAGATGAGACTCTCTTCTGACGTTTCCGCTGAGCATCTGGTTTCTTGGCCAGATCCTTCCTCTTCATCCTCTTCTCTGGAATGGCCTTTTCCTGCACTTCAGAAGATGCAGTTGCCTTATCTTTTTCTTTCTTTTCTCCCTTAGTTTTGGGCACATAAGGAGTTGGATCCTCATCATATTGTCCAGGTAGGGACTCATCTTTGCCCAATATGGCCTTGTGCTTTGCTTGGTATATCTTTGCTCCATTCTCGTTCCATTTATAATTCTGTGGCAGCTTATCTGACAGAATGATAGAGATTTTGTGTATGAATGAGCACTTGGAAGATAAGCACACTTCATTGCTCTGGGTCAGTTCGAACTTCCCTGAGTCTTTTCTCAGTCTTGCTTTGACCATACCCAACCAATCGATATCTGAAGCCTTCTTGATTATTGCAGCCATGACACTTATCTTGTACGAAGTGACTGCATCAAGACTGTAGGTTGAGCACATGATCACCTTCTGAACAATTTCAAGAAGAAGGCGATATTTCCTCTTCAGATAGGAGGCTTTGACGTTCATCGTGTTCTCCTTGTTTGCAGGTCTCAACAACTCGGCTTCAAGAAATTCCTTTTCTTCTACATCAGTCGTGTAGGTCTCTGGATTGATACTTCCTCGAGTTAGGCCGAATATCCTCTGAAGATCGTCATTCGACACTCGCACTTCCAGTCCTCCAACGGAAGAAATCAGGTCAGCATCAATGTCTTCATCCCTCTGCAGATTGTATAGAAACTCCAGGACTTCATGTGCGTGGATGATGTTCTGATGTGTAGAGCAATAGCGTTCAAGTCCACACGCTCGCAAGCACTCCAGAATTTCCAGCGATTCAGGGTCTGAGGTGATGGTGAAGACTACGTACTTTTCATCAATGATGTCTTTCTTCATCGATGAAAAATTGCAGAACTTTTTCCCTTGGCCTGGTCGTGGAATAAGATATGACATTTCTGTACGATATGCAAATTGATGTTTAGTTTGAGTAAGATAGTTCAATAAATTCAGTCAAACTAGTAAGTTTAGCATCAATTTAGCAAATAAGCGTTTAGATATAATAAAAATTACAGAAATATATCGTCATGATTTGTAAACATAGGTACCAGAGAGAAATTGAGATCATGCAATTAATTAAACAAGAAATTACCAGAAATTGATTCGAAAGATTTAGAAATCGGAAGAGTAGAATCAATTGATCTCGATAGTAATTCTCTGAAGATTTTTGAAAAAGTGATCTTTTAAGAATTTTGAGAAGGCGAAGTAGTGGAAAGAAGTTTTCTGAAAAGATTTGGATTTTATAGAAAACGAGGGAAAACCCCTTTTTGCACAACTTTCCAAAGTACTCAAGTATCCGTGTTTTGAAATCAGTGGCTGAGATTAGTCGGCCAAAAAGTATTTTGATCACACGGTTGAGAAAAGTAGTCTTCTCGTACTTCAGACTCGAAAATTCGCAATAAAACGCATTAAAAACACATTTCCAAGTCCGCATTAAAAGTTTTGCAGAGCATGCGTCATGAACAGAGTAAAACATTTTATTTAAATAACTCATGTAAGGTATTCAGAAAGGGATAAATAAGAGAACGATTCGATCGATTGATATTGTAATCAACCCGGTTACCACTTGTGATCCGATCCGTACTTGTTGACTTTAATCGATGGTAGCCTTAAGCATTTCCCAACAATATCTCACTCATCCGATCGATTCTTGCTTGAAACACTTCGTTACATTTATCCGATCCACTTTTTCGATACACTTCATCCTTGATCTTCTTCTAATCACCAGTATTTATCAAGTCAACTCCCGCCAAAACTTTTACTTCGGGGAGTCCAAAAGTCGCCTCGATTCCCAAATCAGCGCGATTTGACATTCCGTAATAATGGCATAGATACGTTGTGATTAATCACACCGTTAACTCATCCAACCATTAGCCGCGTGTTCCTTACGCGTTGTCGATGCAAATTTCTCTTAAGGTCTTCTGAGAAAATAAATTTGCATTTATACCCCTAATTTCCTTCTATAAATTAACCTGGGGTGTTTAGGCAAACAAAACAACATAAACCATTCATCTTCTTTAGCATATACTTCATGCTTTTCCGATGAGTTCCTTATTACCAGTGAAACTTCCGGTGGGAACCTTTAACCCTTTTCCAATGGATTCAGCTTCTCAAATCAACCCTGTGTGTTCTTCCTTTGCTTTGTCGTCATCTAAGATTTCACATACGATCAATGCTAAGCTTCTTTACCACCATGGAGGCGGATCTGCTAAGGCAAATGAGAAGGCACTTCTCCTAATCGTATACACCTTATGCGCCTATCGAGATGACGAAATTAGCATCAACAGACTTAGTCTGAAACAAAACATGAGTTTGATATACAATCTTGTGTATCAAACTCAATATTTGCATGAGACACTCATGGCCATATGGTCTTTATATGCTTTCTGATTAGTATGATTATTAGTGTGAGCCTTGGGTGACTTAGAAGACTTGGGGTTTTTCTTTATATTTTGTCTTCTTTTAATCCAGTGTGGCTCAGGTGCAGTAGCCCTAGATCTCTGGTTATAAGGGTAGCTACGACTGCTACCATCAAAAGATTCATATCTCTTTGGCATAGATGGTCTTTGCAGTTTACCTATAGCTTGCTTATTAGGCAGCTGACCTTGATTGGGTCTCAGATTAGATTTCCTTCTTTGTGGGTTGTCTCTTCGATACCTAATCTGACGTCGAGTTGAGGTCTCTTCAGAAGAACTGGGTTCTTCTGTTGATTCCTCGGCTGATGCTTAATCAGTTGGGGTCCATTTACGTTCCCTTTCTGATTAGGCACTTGCCTTACTTGCTCAGTAGGTCTTTTTCTCTTATCAGATACATGTTTAGCTTTTTGTGTATCTTTGTCAGAGACTCGTTTGATTACACCCTTCTGAAGTGAATCAAACGGGGCTTTTGAGGATGTAGAAGGGTTCTCATACCCAATTCCCTTCTTGTTAGTTGGCGTTCAAAAATAGGTGTTCATATCTTGAACGGTTTTTGATGACTTCGTGAAAAACCTATTTTTTTCTTGCAAATTATCCTCAGTAGATTTTAGACTCTCATGTAGTCGGAATAGCTCATCAAATTTAGCTTGAAAGATTTTGAAATCATCAGCTTGTTGTTTGTTGATTGCTAGATGATCTTTGATCTTCTTCTCCTTATCAGAAGATTTAACTTTCAGAATGTTAAGTTCCTCAAGAACCTTTCGGCGGTTTAAAGAAATTTTAGTTCAAGAGTTTTTTCTTGTGGGGTTCTCTTTAATAAGTCGATTATTTTCGATCCTTAGCTTGTCATTTTAAACTTCCACTATTGTATAAGTGTCTCATCGTGATCGGAGAGATCATCAAGCAATTGCTCGAGTAGAGCTGCAAGTCAATCTCCAAAGAGGTGTGCTAATGATAGCAGTGTGGAAATTGAAAAAGGTAAGGTTTGGAGGTTACCTCAGATTGGTCTCCTCCTTGGCCGCCAAAGCAGATTTCATCGTTATCACGAAGAGAATATCAGATCTTCATGTTTGTGGAAGTCAGCGACCTTTGCTTATCGACGAAGTCTTCTCTGGATGAGTAGCGAGAATCCTCGGAAGGCGGATAGGAATCATCAATTCCGGATGTGTCGTGACCATGGTTTTTCTATCTACGAGGCGTTGCTCTCTTACATTCCGTTTCTCTTCCCTTTCTCACGGGAGTCGAGTCGAGGCGATCGGTCTTTGTAGTGACTGGTTTCTCCTGATTGAAGCATGATCCTTGATCTACGGAACTTCCTCTGCGCCGGGTGAGTCACTTTCATGCGTAGGATCTGTCGGTGACTTCCCTTTTCGATGGTATCTGAACTCCTTCTGTCGGATCTGTTATCTCTTCTCTCATCCGACGGATCATCTCTTTTCTTTTCTTCTCTGTGATCTCTTGATCATCGAGATCCAGTTCTTTCTAGTGATCGTCGATTTGGCCTCTGTTTCTTCATTTGTCTTGATAGTCTCTGTAGAATCTCCGATACTTACCAAGTTGAGTATTTGATCTTTCAAGTTTCTGGTAAGCGAAAGCGTCTGCTCGCTTGACTCATTATGTTTCCAACAAGTTCAAATTGGCCTTTGATCTGTTCTTTGGTTGCTTTAAACGAATCGATTTTAGACGTTGAGGCTTCAAAGAGCGCCTCGTCTTCATCTGTTTGTCCTCTTTCGATTAAATCAAACTCGTGGGCTTTAAGGCTTAGGAACAAGTTTATTCGGCTTCATCTTTGAAATGTCTTGGCAATCCTTGATTACCGCGGACTTTCATGTCCCATTTCTTGGTGAGAGATCTTAGGATCTTGTAGTTGATATCTTTGTCCGCATCTCTTCCAAGTTCTCGTAGTTTATTTACTGACATGGTGATCCTCCCATCGAGCTCGTTGATGGTCTCGTTGGGCAACATCTTTAGCTTTTTTAACTTCACAAGTTCAGCTTTTAGTCGGTTGTCTTTGATCTGATCATTACCTTCGCACATCTCAGCAAGAGTATCCCACATTTGTTTCGCATTTTTGAGATACTTTATCTTCTCCTTTGTGACTTTATCCATAGTCTTCATGATTATATGCCTGGCGATTGTATCTAGAGTATACAGCTTTCTTTCTTCTGCATCCATCAGGGCTGGACTTTTTCGAACAAGGCTTCCAGGTGCATGATCTGGATCTCCTCCAACCGCTGGGTTATCGTGATATATGATGATGGGTCCTCGTTCAATGACTTCCATCATTCTGCCGCTTATCGATCCCAGATGGTTGCACGTGTATATTTTCCAATCTGCATACTCATCAATTGAAAACTTAGGCAAATCATGATACATACCAGAGGTATTATCCATGCTGAATGTGATTTTGAAAACGAATGAGTTTTGAAAATGGTTTTTCAAGATCTGTTCAAATGACCACAAAGATTCTTCCTCAAGAATCGATGATACTCAAAGCCAGTGGTCTGTAGAACCACTGCTCTGATACCACTTATAGGTCCCGAACGGGTTTTGAGAGGGCAGAAGTCTAGAGGGGAGGGGTGAATAGAATTCTGAAAACTTTTCGTGCGGATCAGGTGTGATTAGCAGATTGTCTGATCAGAGTGCTAGTGAGTCAGTTTGGACTGATGTTCAACCTTACTGAGTGCCTGAGGGTAGATCAGTTTGATATCTATCAGTTTAACTGAGAGTGCGGAAGCTTGTAAATACCCGTGTGAAAAACCAGTTTTATCAAATCAGATTCTCAAGTTAGTTTTCAACCGGCTTACTAAGGTGTCAACCTGATCAGATCAGTTGCTTGGTGCAGATTGATGTTAACTTAGAATATGTATGTAATTTTAAGCTCAATTGTGTGTAATAGTGTAAAGCAATAAAGAGCAAGTAAATGCACACAAGATTTTATAGTGGTTCAGACGAAACCCGTCTTACGTCCACTCTTCCCTTAACACAGGGGAACCTTAACCGAACTTAACCGAACTTAACCGAGCTTAACCAAGCTTAACCAAGCTTAACCTGTGGGACTTATATCCCTCACGGGATGGCTGAGATGTTTATTGAGTTCACACTCTACAGATGTTTATCGAGTTCACACTCAACCGAACTAGAAATCAGAAAACTGGAATCCCTAGTCTGAAATCTTCCGGGAACAAACTTAACCTAACTTGCGTTTGGGTAAATAATGTTTGAGGGTTCCAACTGGAAATCTATCCTGGTGTTTTAGGTAGCCAAAATGCTAGTGGATAGGATTTCTTGCTAAGAACAATGGGATGAACACTCAAAGAATAATCTTCAAATATGGTGTTCTTCGAGCGGAAATTCTGAAGGCTTTTTGCTTCTTGAGAATCTGCGTTAATGATGTTGTTCCGCTTGCTCAATTGTTCATGTGATAGTAGTTGGTCTCTTTTCCTTCCTTTCGAGCAATCCCATTTTATAGACCTCAAAATAAAAGAGCCGTTGGAGAGCAATTTGAATTTCGGGTTATATTAGGTAGGTTGTAGGATATGAATGTGACGTGCTCCGATTATCGGCGTGGTTGTAGGCATGATTAGTGTCGTTTTTGTCCGCAGCGTCGTATCCCGCATTGTCAGCTCTTTTTGTGCACGTGTCGCTTTCTCCTTGGCTTCGCGAGGCGGCACTTCAGTAATTTGTCCGTTAGACGATTGATATTCCTTTTGTAGAAGATTCGTCTTGTCGGTGTATATTTTTATTTTCACCGGTGTGTGCCGACTTGATCGTAATCGATCGATCTATCTTGTTGAGTCTTCTGTTGCAGATTGTCTTAGCTCAATATGCAGACTCGACTGAATGTAGGTCTTTAGGTCTTTTGATCTTCAGGTGTCTCTGAGCCTCAGTGTATTCAAATCATAATTTGAGTCTTCAGTTTGTTACCGAAGTCTTGGGTTTATCTGAGTCTTTAGGTTCATCTGAGTCTTCAGTGTCTATCTGAGTCTTCAGGTTCTTCTGAGTCTTCAGGTTCATCTGAGTATTCAGTATCTTCTGTCTTCACCTGATCTTCTGACTTCTTGTCTTCTGATTTATTCTTAGTCTTCTGATATGTTCTTAGTCTTCTGATCATCTAACCTTATCTGGGTCATCTGATACTTCGACCTGACCTATACATATTGAGTTCCCCCTCAATATGTGACCTATCTTTTACATCAGCTATCTATACATTTTAGTTGGTCATCTTAATCTAATTCTAAGTCATCAGTCATCTAACAGGTCTGACTGGTCCTATTACAACCTATTTTGGAACTTCCATCAAAACTAAAATACAGATTTCCCAACATATATCTATCACTCTAGGCTTAGAATAGTGAGCTCTCTCCAATGTGAAACACTTGGGAAATTCTAGGTTTTTCGAGTGCTTCAATTTGCAATAATACGAATGAGCTCTTGAGTTGCTTTTGAAATTTCCGTAACCTCTCAATGTAAAGGGTCACTAGTATTTATAGGCAACTTCACCAAGGTTACTCTTGAAAAACTATCCGTTGGAGGAGATAGCTGTTGGGATTATACTGGAAAGTATGCTTTTACTTTGTATAATCAGACTGACTGAATTTCGAACTTATTTACTGAAATAAATTGTTTATCACTGATGCTTTAAATATCATCGAATGTTACATATATTTACTGCATAATTGTTCATTAAATAGTACGTGTTACATTATAGTTAATTTAGTGATACCAAGATCACAGAAGATTAAATTAACAGTTCCTTGTAACTAAAAGTACACCATTCACGACCTAGATGGAAATGAACAATCCATCGTGAAAGGTTGTAGTGTAAGGCTTAGATTGGTTTGTCTTGACCAAGAGATTACACTAGTGCATGACTGATGCATTGAAGATGACCTACAGGAGGACAAATTCTTCATAACTGAACTAGGAAGAATTAGATCTCAGTGGTTAGTTATTTCGTAATCTTCGTCCCTTAAATAGGATTGTGTGTGGTTAGTAACTATTGCTTTGACTTATTACGGGAAGAGAATCAATGAGATTCAATACCCTATATCTTGGGTAATATTATTGGTCACATGCGATTGCTAAGATTTAATACGGAGAATCGTGTGCAAGTACGCTTGTTCGATTTACCCCCTTGGGAGGTTCATAACTTTTATCATACCAAATCTTGCAAGTGGAACTAGTTTCCGGTATGGATAATAATGTTGAACCGTTCCTTTACCAAGGATAAAAGATATTAATTAATGGAAAGTTATTTCAGTGGCTTGAATTAATTAATGGGCTAGATAATCTTAAACACGGGAAATAATAATCGGGAGCCATATTAACTGTAATATGGGTTAAGATGGATAGTGCAATATTAATTATGTAGTGGGATTAATTAATATTTATGGGCTAGAATAATATTGTGGCTCAATATTGATAATTCAAGGTCCATTGGAAGGTCCAATCTTAATTCTCCTAAAGGCCCCCCAAGTAACCCAAGATAAAGTCCAATAACTGAAAAAAGTGTTTAAAAATAAAATAAATTTGTTGCCTATTTTTCCTTGTTTTTTTCGAAAATTATGGATAAAAGGGGAGAAAGATTTCCTTTGAATTTTGTTATGGAATGAAGATATGTATTCTTGGAATACAAGATTATCTCATTAAATTCAAGAAATCTCCCACTTGATTATTCATATAGATAATTTTGAAATTTTGAAATAAAAGGGAAAGAAAGATTTTCCTGATTTTCTTGAAAAGATATTATGGAAGATATGTATTTCTTGAAATACAAGAATATCTCATAAATTCAAGAAGATTCAAATCTTGGTTTCTTGTTCCCTCTTTTTTGAAAAATACACCATAACAAGAGTGAGTGGGATTTTTATGGAATATTTTAATTATGGAGAAAAAGAATATATGAGATATATTCAAAATTTCTTGGAGATCAAGAAAAGATTGTTTCCCCTATTCCATGAGCAAAAAAATCGGCCACTACACCCCTATAAATAGGGGATGATTCTTTCATTCCCAAGTACAATTCCATGTGCTGGAAAAATTAGTAAATCCACAAAGGTGGTGCAACAAATTTTATTTTCCCTTTTGTTAATTGTTCGCGAGCTTCCTTCCACCGGATTGTCGAGCAAGGACTAGGGAATACTTGAGAAGGACTTTTGGTGTGTTTTCATAGACGAGACCATTGTCATTCCAAGAGGTAAGTTCACGTAAACTCGTAGTAATTCCGCATGCGTAGGATTTACGTGAACTGTTTATATGCATGATTTGTTGTTGAATTATTATTTGAATTAATATAGGATTAATTCATGCTAGTAATAATTGTTAGAATTAAATTTGTATTTAAATATTCATCCCGAATAGATCCGGGCAATTAATTCCCCAACAACTGGTATCAGAGCCTTGGTTTCGGGCTCTGAATTTTAAATTGTAATTTAATTCGTCTTCATTAAATTTGAAATTGGATAGTAGAATTGCTAGATCTTTTTTTGCAGGTATCCAATTGTCATGGAATTTAATGTGTTTATTTATGCATGCATATAAATTGTGGTTTTTTAATTGATTAGATTCAATTCGTTTTTGCCTCGTGAGAAAATCCATGAGTAGATTAGTATTTGTTTGATTTGATCAATGTAATAGACTAGTCTAGATTTAGGTTTATTTATTTTTGTAAATAAATTGTAACCGGATCGGAAACGGAGCATGAGACGAAGAATTAAAAGATGGGATCCGGAATCGGCATAGGCATAAGCGGCGTCGTCGCGTCTTAAACGTGCTAAAGGAGGCACGCGCGGCGACGCGGATGTTGGGCGGCACGAAGACGCGGCGAGGGCGAGGCCGAGGGGCCGAGCGTGGGATCCGACGGCGGGAAGCGGGCGATGATGGCGAGGATGGCGACGGGCGGCGGCGTCTTGGCGCGGGCGCTTTGGGGTGTCTTGCACGGGCGCCACTCGACACGGCCGGGGAGTGCTTGGCGGGCACTCCGACCATGCGATGGTCGATGACGTGGCTTGACAAGGCATTTTTTTAAGACGGTCAAGTGGGAGCTTTTTCGAGACTTAACGATGAAGGCTATGAAGATGATTTCTCAAGATCAAGACATGACAAAATTAACCATGACAATTGGATAAATGTGCCCAATATGTTTAATTTTTTGTCTTAATGTTTATGCATTATTTATGCTTATTTAAATTGTGTTTAAATTTGCGATGCATGAGAAAATGTTTTGAAAAATCTCACTTTCGAAAATTACTAAGTATGTTTAAACAATTATTTGACAATTTTATTCCGGATAATAAAATTGAATTAATTATTGACCTCCATGATTTATTTATTTGTGAATTCTTTTGGAGAAATTCCCCCCACGGGACGGTCAAAAGATAGCTTTCACATGAATAAATTCCTAACGGATGATTGTGGATTATTACTAGTGGCGACGATGACCCTCCCCATGAGGCTCATTCAAAGAGAAATAATAATTATGTATTTAATCATGGTTATTACTTAGATATAAAATTGATATGCATATACTTCCCCGAAGTCCCTGTCAATTTTATATTGGTCAAGTAGGAGTCAACTATTAATCTGGATATTAAAGGTTTGTAATTGTTCTTGTTTGTAACCTGCTTGAATGTGTTTAAATAATGACCCACCCCACGTGGCTTATTTAAACTGTTTTGAGATGTTGGCTGATGCATGTTCATATTTTTTTGAGATTTTAATATGAAACATGTGATCGAATTTTGTGATATACTTGTGCTTATGCATATTATTATTTATTTCAGTTCATCATGTCGCCACCTTTTAATCCACTGTTCAATATACTTAAAGACAATTTGCTTACTGGTGAAAACTTTGTTGATTGGAGTCGTAAACTTATTATTGTCCTCACTGCACAAAGCCATAACTGGGTTCTCACTACACCTAAACCAAAAAAGCCAAATGACGAGTCAAGTAAATCGGTTAAGAAAGAGTATGCTGACTGGGAGCGTTCCAACGAAATGGCAAAGTGTACCATCTTGGCTTCAATGTCAGATGTGTTGCAACACCAACACCAGAACGTTGAGACCGCTGCAGACATCATGACTAGTCTTAAAGTGATGTTTTAACATCAGAACTATGTGGCTCGTCAGATCACCATGAGAGACTTGCTCTCTATGAAAATGGTGGAGGGAACGCCCTTAAGGGAGCACGTTCTCCAGATGATGGCTCACCTTAACAAACTTAAGGTACTTGGCACCGAATACGACATCGAGACCCAAATCGATTTCGTGCTCCATTCTCTGCCGAAAAGTTTTGAACAGTTCAGGTTGAACTATCAGATGAATAATCAGAAGTTCTCGATGCCTGATCTATTGCAAGCTTTGGTCTCGGCAGAGGCGATATTGGGGCAAAAGAGCCAAGTCTTGGTGGCAAATGGACCTTCTTCTTCTTCTAGGCCAAGGGGTGGTAAGAACAAGAAAAAGGACAAGAGTCACAAGCAAGTGAACTCAAGTGTTGCCAAAGGCAAAGAAAAGGTGAAGGGAGGTGGAGGAGTGAGCAAGCCAGCTAAGGGGAGGTGCTTCAAGTGCGGTGAGAGAGGACATTGGAGGTCAGCCTGTTCCAATCCCAAAAGGAATGGAAAGAAAGGTAATTCTCACGCACTAGTTGTTGAAACTTGCTTAGCGGCGTATGCCTTCCATTTATGGGTGGTGGATACGGGATCCACTGATCATGTATGTTTCACTTTACTGGGGTTCAAGCCGGACCCTAAGAACTTAGTGGGAGTGAGATCCTCATCACACCGGGCGATCTTCTGAGAGTGGCAAAAAGCGATGGGAGAAGTGCACTGTCTTTTGAAGACGAGTTTTAATTTTAAGAGATGTACTTTTACGCTCCAAATTTTAGAAAGAACTTGATTTCGGTTTCTAAACTTTACCTTGATGGATATTCGGTTACTTTTTGATAAAGTTGTTACCATTTCTCTTTATGATAAATTTATCTGTCATGGAACGTTGTCAAGTAATCTCTATACAATTAATTGTGCACACCACTCACGAAATGCATCCTATAACACATCAACTATTTTCGGTAAAAGAAAACATTCATCAAACGTGAACGAAACACTTCTATGGCATCTAAGATTGGGACATATTAATCCAAAGAGGATCCAAAGGTTGGTGAAAGATGGTTCACTAGAGTTTCTCCAAGTTGAACCAATTCCAACCTGCGAATCATGTTTGGAGGTAAAAAATGACCAAGAGGGCATTCGGAGCCAAGGGGAATAGAGCCAAAGAAGTGTTAGAAATCGTTCACACAGACGTATGTGGTCCAATGTCAACCATGGCAAGAGGAGGTTACGAGTATTTCGTCACTTTTATTGATGACTACTCGAGGTACGGTTATATTTTCCTTATGAAGCATAAATCTGAGACCTTTGAGAAATTCAAAGAATTTAAGGCTCAAGCAGAGAATCATAGGGAAAAACGTATCAAGTCTCTACGATCCGATCGTGGAGGCGAGTACCTCAGCGATGAGTTTTTGAACTACTTGTCAGATGAAGGGATTGCATCCCGGTACCGATCGCACCTTTAACCCTCAACAAAACGGGGTTGCAGAGCTTAGAAAAAGTAACTCTTTTGGAAATGGTTAGATCAATGATGTGTTATGCGGATCTTCCCAAGTCATTCTGGGGTCATGCCTTGGAAACAGCGGCTTACATTCTGAACTTGGTGCCATCCAAATCGATTCCCAAAACTCCCAAAGAATTGTGGACCGGGCGCAAGCCTAGTTTGAGACACATGAGAATTTGGGGGTGTCCGGCCTACGTGTTGGACAAGGAAGCCGGGAAATTGGATCCTCGATCAGAATTAAGGTTGTTTATAGGATACCCCGAGGGAACAAAAGGGTGTATGTTTTATGGTCCCAAAGATCAAAAGGTGTTAATAAGCACCCACTTTAGATTTTTGGAGGAAGACTATATGAACGAAAGAAGACCCAGAAGTGAGATTACCTTAAGTGAGCTAAGGGGGCTAACCTCATTGCCAATTGTACAAGATGATATACCAAATGACACACTTTCACAACCGGAGCCTCGTCATAGTGGGAGGGTTGTGAGACAGCCCGAGAGATTCATGGGGATAGGAGAGTTTCGGACTTGATTCCCGGACAAGATGAATCAGACCCATGGACATACGATGAGGTAATCCAAGATAAGGATGAGGTTTCTTGGCAAAAGGCAATGAAAGCAGAAATGGGGTCTATGGATCATAACAGAGTGTGGGAGCTAGTCGAACCACTTAATGGGATCAAACCCATTGGTTGCAAGTGGGTATACAAGAGAAAGAGGGGACCGGACGGGAAGGTGGAAACCTTCAAGGCAAGGCTTGTGGCGAAAGTTTATACTCAGAAAGAAGGGATCGATTATGAGGAAACCTTTTCACCTGTAGCAATGCTCAAGTCCATCCGGATTCTCTTGTCCATAGCTGCGTATCTCGATTTTGAAATCTGGCAAATGGATGTCAAGACAGCTTTCCTTAACGGAAGTCTTGATGAAGAAATCTATATGCAACAACCCCAAGGCTTCATTGAAAAGGGCCAAGAACACCTAGTTTGTAAGCTCATGAAGTCCATTTACGGACTCAAACAGGCATCCAGAGCTTGGAATCAATATTTTGATCATGTTATAAAGTCTTACGGGTTTGATCAAAACGAGTTCGAGAGTTGTGTGTATAAAAAGCGTGTCGGAACTGCATTGGTATTCTTAGTACTATACGTAGATGACATTCTGCTCATCGGGAATGGTGTAAAGGTGTTATCAGACGTAAGGGCATGGCTTTCAAAACAGTTTGATATGAAGGACTTAGGGAAAGCGGGGCACATCCTTGGGATCAAGATCACTCGAGATCGCAAGAAAAGGATGATAGGCTTATCGCAAGCTTCATACATAGACACTGTCTTGAAATGATTCAGCATGCAGGATTCCAAGAAAGGCTTCGTACCTTTCAGGCATGGAATCCATCTATCCAAGAAAATGTGCCCTAAGACACAAAAGGAGATAGATGACATGAAAGGCATTCCTTATGCTTCGGTTGTCGGAAGCCTTATGTATGCAATGTTGTGTAAGAGATCGGATATCTGCTTTGTCGTTGGCATGGTGGCAAGATATCAAAGTAACCCGGGGAAGGAACATTGGACGGCAGTTAAAAACATTCTGAAGTATCTGAAAAGAACTCGAGATAGAATGTTAGTTTATCAGTCAGATTGTCTAATCCCCATCTGCTACACGGACTCGGATTTCCAATCAAACTTAGATTCCAGAAAATCTACCTCCGGTAGTGTGTTTTGCATGGGGGGAGGAGTCATGACGTGGAGAAGCGTTAAGCAGAAATGCGTCGCAGATTCTACCATGGAAGCCGAATATGTAGCTGCTTGTGAGGCAGCGAAAGAAGCGGTTTCGCTCAAGAACTTCCTAGTGGACTTGGGTGTGGTTCTGAATTTGCCCAGCAGAATCACTATTTATTGTGACAATGCCGGAGCAGTTGCAAATTCAAGGGAACCAAGAGCCCACAAGGCCAGCAAACACATTGAAAGGAAATACCATCTTATACGAGATATCGTTAAGAGAGGAGATATAGAGGTGGCAAAGATCGCGTCAGAAGACAACCTAGCTGATCCATTCGAGAGACATGTGAAAGGAATGGGTGTCAAGACCGTTGCCAATCTGCTTTGAGTATAAGTGGGAGACATTATTAGGTTTGTGTAGGTGGCATTAGTTGTCACGTACTACACGAGGCATGCTGTAGTATACTTAAAAGCAGACTTTGAGTATAAGTGGGAGATTGTTGGGATTATACTGGAAAGTATGCTTTTACTTTGTATAATCAGACTGACTGAATTTCGGACTTATTTACTGAAATAAATTGTTTATCACTGATGCTTTAAATATCATCGAATGTTACATATATTTACTGCATAATTGTTCATTAAATAGTACGTGTTACATTGTAGTTAATTTAGTAATACCAAGATCACAGAAGATTAAATTAACAGTTCCTTGTAACTAAAAGTACACCATTCACGACCTAGATGGAAATGAACAATACATCGTGAAAGGTTGTAGTGTAAGGCTCAGATTGGTTTGTCTTGACCAAGAGATTACACTAGTGCATGACTGATGCATTGAAGAGGACCTACAGGAGGACAAATTCTTCAGAACTGGACTAGGAAGAATTAGACCTCAGTGGTTAGTTATTTCTTAATCTTCGTCCCTTAAATAGGATTGCGTGTGGTTAGCAACTACTGCTTTGACTTATTACGGGAAGAGAATCAATGAGATTCAATACCCTATATCTTGGGCAATATTATTGGTCACATGCGATTGCTAAGATTTAATACGGAGAATCGTGTGCAAGTACGCTTGTTCGATTTACCCCCTTGGGAGGTTCATAACTTTTATCATACCAAATCTTGCAAGTGGAACTAGTTTCCGGTATGGATAATAATGTTGAACCGTTCCTTTACCAAGGATAAAAGATATTAATTAATGGAAAGTTATTTCAGTGGCTTGAATTAATTAATGGGCTAGATAATCTTAAACACGGGAAATAATAACCGGGAGCCATATTAACTGTAATATGGGTTAAGATGGATAGTGCAATATTAATTATGTAGTGGGATTAATTAATATTTATGGGCTTGAATAATATTGTGGCTCAATATTGATAATTCAAGGTCCATTGGAAGGTCCAATCTTAATTCTCCTCAAAGCCCCCCAAGTAGCCCAAGATAAAGTCCAATAACTGAAAAATGTGTTTAAAAATAAAATAAATTTGTTGTCTATTTTTCCTTGTTTTTTTCGAAAATTATGGATAAAAGGGGAGAAAGATTTTCTTTGAATTTTGTTATGGAATGAAGATATGTATTCTTGGAATACAAGATTATCTCATTAAATTCAAGAAATCTCCCACTTGGTTATTCATATAGATAATTTTGAAATTTTGAAATAAAATGGAAAGAAAGATTTTCTTGATTTTCTTGAAAAGATATTATGGAAGATATGTATTTCTTGAAATACAAGAATATCTCATAAATTCAAGAAGATCCAAATCTTGGTTTCTTGTTCCCTCTTTTTTGAAAAATACACCATAACAAGAGTGAGTGGGATTTTTATGGAATATTTTAATTATGGAGAAAAAGAATATATGAGATATATTCAAGATTTCTTGGAGATCAAGAAAAGATTGTTTCCCCTATTCCATGAGCAAAAAAATCGGCCACTACACCCCTATAAATAGGGGATGATTCTTTCATTCTCAAGTACAATTCCATGTGCTGGAAAAATTAGTAAATCCACAAAGGTGGTGCAACAAATTTTATTTTCCCTTTTGTTAATTGTTCGCGAGCTTCCTTCCACCGGATTGTCGAGCAAGGACTAGGGAATACTTGAGAAGGACTTTTGGTGTGTTTTCATAGACGAGACCATTGCCATTCCAAGAGGTAAGTTCACGTAAACTCGTAGTAATTCCGCATGCGTAGGATTTACGTGAACTGTTTATATGCATGATTTGTTGTTGAATTATTATTTGAATTAATATAGGATTAATTCATGCTAGTAATAATTGTTAGAATTAAATTTGTATTTAAATATTCATCCCGAATAGATCCGGGCAATTAATTCCCCAACAATAGCTTCATGAGTTTCCTCTTATGGTGTTTGATGAACGGCTATATTTAAGGTTTGAATACTCTCTTGCATGTTTAAGGAAATATGCAGTCATGTAGCCAATCACCAATTTTTGCAGTCTGGAATATAGTACTACTGACATGATTCAGTGTCCTGTCACTTTCAGTGTCAGTAAAGTACAGCGTTGTCTTCCTCTGATTGGTTTTTGTCTTCAGTAAATGTAGACAAACAAAACGGCTCTTTTTGGTCAATCTCTCTGAATGAGATAACCTTAAACAACACTTAGACTTAGTTCCTTTTGTCTGCATATGAATGTTTTGGGCAATATCTACTTTTTTTAATATTTGCGTTTTTCATAGTTTTGTAGTCTTCAGATAGATATTATTCAGTGCCTCTGAACATTCAGGTTATACTGAGTATTCAGTATCTTACTGAGTCTTCAGTAACTACTGGGTCTTCAATATCTTCTGAGTCTTCAGTGTCTTCAGTGACATACTGAGTCTTCAGTGTCTTCAGCGACTTACTGAGTCTTCAGTGTTCTTCAAAATCTAACCTGATCTATATCTGCTGACTATACATGGTGCAGATAACTTCCTGAATAATCTATACTGAATCCTGACTCAGTCTATCAAGATTATCCTGAACATGTCATACTTAGGGTTTTTGGGATCTAATCAAAACTTCTTTATTAAATTCATCTCCCAACAAACTATTTTTTTATTTAATGAAGTCCCTAAACTATTAGTTTTTGTTTCACGCAGTCCTTCTTGACTATTTTTTTTAATCATCTAACAGAACCGTTAAGTAAACACGCACATCATCATTCTCAAAATTGTCAATATTGATCATTGTTTTACTTAATGGTTCTGTTAGATTAGTTAGAAAATTTCGTCAAGAAAGACTGCTTGAAACAAAAATCAATAGTTTAGGGACTTCACTAAACAAAAAAATAGTTTAGGGACCTTTCGAAACAAAAGTTAATAGTTCAGGAACTTGTTAAAACAAAAAAAATAGTTTAAGGATCTTTCGAAACAAAAGATAATAGTTTAGGAACTTGAAGAGTAATTTTGTCAAAAAACATTCTTAATATGATTCTTTTTTTTTCCAATTAAATTAAGAATATTTTTATTAGCAAACTTCGGAATTTAATCGAGAACTTTAACAGAGAAGCAGGACCATGTTCTTGCTTTGATCTCGTCAATCAAAACACTAGCATTAGGAACGCCATTACTAAACCCCACCTCATTTCTCATCTTCCAAAGTGATCAATCTTATTTTTTAGTCTCACTTCCCCTTCCCAATTTTCACTCCAGAAAAGAGTGTTCCCATGCACCATTCCCCATGATTTTCTCCAAATATTGTTTTAATCCCATGCAAGCCAATTCCTCCCATGATACAAATCAAGAATATCAGCCCTGACTCTATTGCTCGAGTATCTCGCACTTCCCTGCCCTCAAGACTCTCATATTTCAACTTAAGGACCGAAACCCAAAGACTATTAGGCTCACTCAAGAATCTAAGTCATCGCTTATAACTAGTCCCGAATGCACTAATGTCATTGATCATTATTCATTTTTTACATCCGTTGAATGTGAAGATAATCTCAATTTAACACGTTTTATCGGAGACTGACATTCCGTCAAATAGCACGTTTCCTTTTTAGCAAAGTCGAGACGATAGTATAGTAAGAAACACTATTAGATGCTTAACCATTCTAGCAAGCAAACAGTTTATATTCACATCAAGTTTTAAATAATACAGCAATGGACAGATTTAGTAACTTTATGGAATGCACAAATTAACCATTAAATTAAGAGAATAAGGTTATGTTAAACATTGCAACAGGATTTTTTAAAAAAAAATCTATGAGGTTTCCATTATTGTAAACATGATACATCGCAATATACTAATACTTTTATATCAGCACAAACCATCTAACAAAGATATACTAATTATCTTTGGAAGATATTACAATGTACTATTACTCTACTTCTTTCATATCAATTTGCATTGAGTTCCCCACATTGTGTACCACTTCAACATGCATTGAAAAAGAATTCTAAAGAAATCCAACAATTGAAAAACAGACACAAGGACCTCGTCAGTATAAATCTTTTAAACATATTATATTTATTGCAAGAATCGAGAGGCCTTTGGGCTTCAAGCACCTGTTGTGGTTGAGGTCCGTGAGGATAGGGTTGTTGAAGCTATGTCCTTCATGAATAAAATAAATAAAAAAATCAATAAAAAATGAATATAACTTTTTTCTTTTAGATAATAAACACACAATAAGTACCACATGTAACTAAATTAGGAAAGGATAAAGAAAAGGAAATATCATTAACAAGATTGATTAACTAATTGTAGATTGACAATTATATACGAGACATTAGCAACATGAAGAAATTTTAGTGGAACATGAAATTAATCAAATTAATCATATGTCTGGCTAACAAAACAAATAAAGTGAAAATTGAGGTCTAACCTGAATTTGGAGAAGATGCAATTGTAATCGAATTTCATTAGGCTCACATAGTTTCCAATCAGTATACACCAAAACTAATTTGCATCCTCATTCAAAATACAACAACAATGCATCACAATGTTCATTGTGTGCAAATTTACTCAAATTTGAAGTGAATGAATATGTGATATTTTAATTGGTTTCATTGATTTCACATTGTTTATATAGATGTACGAGTATCTTTAAAAATAGAAACAAATCGACTAAATCATCTACACAAGGAAATAATATTACTTGTTACAAAAGTAGTATCAAAACAAATCTTAATTATAACGAACGTGTGTTTTCTTTTTTGCAAATTTCGTGAAATCAATCAATTTGATTATAATTACCATATATACATGTAAAAATATTTTTACGTTTAATATCTTTGAGACCTGCTTGTCAATTTGATCAACTACAAGCATTTATCGCTGAGGATGAACTCCCTCTTAATTTGTTTAATATATATATATATTTATGTTTAATATCTCAATTTTCTAAACTTGTAATATTTTTACTAAAAATTGATTGATTACATTTTCACGAAAATAGTTGAAATGATGATCGCACTGAGCTCTGAGCAGTTTTATTTAAAATTATATGTGTGTATATATGAAATTCTGAAATACTTTTTAAGTGGAATTAATCGGTGCACTTTGGAAATTATTAAATTCTTTGGTGAAATTAAAAATCGAAAATTCATATTAATTATTATTATATTCACATTTCATGAATAAGAACATAATTTTTGGGGAGAGTAGAAATATATATATTACTATTGATAATTTCAAACGGATTCTAATTTTATAGATAAGAAAAAATATGATTCATTTTTTCCTCATTTAAAGATATTTTTACATGTATATGGTATTTATAATCAAATAGATTTCGAAAAATTTCCAGAAAATAAAAATCCATTATTGTCAAGATTTATTTTGATATTACTTCAATAAAAAATTATAGTATTTCCTAGTGTAGATGATTTAGATACCATTTGTTGTTATTTATAAAGATATTCATATTGTATATAAACATTGTAAAATCAAGGCAAAAGACATTTTTAGGTCTCTAAACTATTACATTTTGTTCTGAAAGGTCCCAAAACCTTTTTTTTAAGATGCCCCTGAACTATTAACTTTTGTTTCGAAAGGTCCTTAAACTATTTTTTTATTTAATGAAGTACCTAAACTATTAGTTTTTGTTTCACGCAGTCCTTCTTGACTATTTTTTTTAATCATCTAACAGAACCGTTAAGTAAACACGCACATCATCATTCTCAAAATTGTCAATATTGATCATTGTTTTACTTAATGGTTCCGTTAGATTAGTTAGAAAATTTCGTCAAGAAAGACTGCTTGAAACAAAAATCAATAGTTTAGGGACTTCACTAAACAAAAAAATAGTTTAGGGACCTTTCGAAACAAAAGTTAATAGTTCAGGAACTTGTTAAAACAAAAAAAAATTGTTTAAGGATCTTTCTAAACAAAAGATAATAGTTTAGGAACCTGAAGAGTATTTTGTCAAAAATATTCTTAATATGATTCAGTTTTTTTTTCAATTAAATTAAGAATATTTTTATTAGCGAACTTCGGAATTTAATCGAGAACTTTAACAGAGAAGCAGAACCATGTTCTTGCTTTGATCTCGTCAATCAAAACACTAGCATTAGGAACACCATTACTAAACACCACCTCATTTCTCATCTTCCAAAGTGATCAATCTTATTTTTTAGTCACACTTCCCCTGCCCAATTTTCACTCAAGAAAAGAGTGTTCCCATGCACCATTCCCCATGATTTTCTCCAAATATTGTTTTAATCCCATGCAAGCCCATCCCTCCCATGATACAAATCAAGAATATCAACCCCGACTCTATTGCTCGAGTATATCGCACTTCCCTGCCCTCAAGACCCTCATATTTCAACTTAAGGACCGAAACCCAAAGACTATTAGGCTCACTCAAGAATCTAAGTCATCGCTTATAACTAGTCCCGAATGCACTAATGTCATTGATCATTCTTCATTTTTTATATCCGTTGAATGTGAAGATAATCCCAATTCAACACGTTTTATCGGAGACTGCCATTCCGTCAAATAGCTCGTTTCCTTTTTAGCAAAGTCGAGACGATATTATAGTAAGAATCAATATTAGATGCTTAACCATTCTAGGAAGCAAACAATTTATATTCACATCAAGTTTTAAATAATACAGCAATGGACAGATTTAGTAACTTTATGGAATGCACAAATTAACCATTAAATTAAGAGAATAAGGTTATGTTAAACATTGCAACAGGATTTTAAAAAAAAAATCTATGAGGTTTCCATTATTGTAAACATGATACATCGCAATATACTAATACTTTTATATCGGCACAAACCATCTAACAAAGATATACTAATTATCTTTGGAAGATATTACAATATACTATTACTCTACTTCTTTCATATCAATTTGCATTGAGTTCCCCACATTGTGTACCACTTCAACATGCATTGAAAAAGAATTCTAAAGAAATCCAACAATTGAAAAACAGACACAAGGACCTCCTCAGTACAAATCTTTTAAACATATTATATTTATTGCAAGAATCGAGAGGCCTTTGGGCTCAAGCACCTGTTGTGGTTGAGGTCCTTGAGGATAGGGTTGTTGAAGCTATGTCCTTCATGAATAAAATAAATAAAAAAATCAATAAAAATGAATATAACTTTTTTCTTTTAGATAATAAACACACAATAAGTACCACATGTAACTAAATTAGGAAAGGATAAAGAAAAGGAAATATCATTAACAAGATTGATTAACTAATTGTAGATTGACAATTATATACGAGACATTAGCAACATGAAGAAATTTTAGTGGAACATGAAATTAATCAAATTAATCATATGTCTGGCTAACAAAACAAACAAATAAAGTGAAAATTGAGGTCTAAACTCGAATTTGGAGAAGATGCAATTGTAATCGAATTTCATTAGGCTCACATAGTTTCCAATCAGTATACACCAAAACTAATTTGCATCCTCATTCAAAATACAACAACAATGCATCACAATGTTCATTGTGTGCAAATTTACTCAAATTTGACGTGAATGAATATGTGATATTTTAATTGGTTTCATTGATTTCACATTGTTTATATAGATGTACGAGTATCTTTAAAAATAGAAACAAATCGACTAAATCATCTACACAAGGAAATAATATTACTTGTTACAAAAGTAGTATCAAAACAAATCTTAATTATAACGAACGTGTTTTTTCTTTTTTGCAAATTTCGTGAAATCAATCAATTTGATTATAATTACCATATATACATGTAAAAATATTTTTACGTTTAATATCTTTGAGACCTGCTTGTCAATTTGATCAACTACAAGCATTTATCGCTGAGGATGAACTCCCTCTTAATTTGTTTAATATATATATATATATATATATATATATATATATATATATATATGTTTAATATCTCAATTTTCTAAACCTGTAATATTTTTACTAAAAATTGATTGATTACATTTTCACGAAAATACTTGAAATGATGATCGCACTGAGCTCTGAGCAGTTTTATTTAAAATTATATGTGTGTATATATGAAATTCTGAAATACTTTTTAAGTGAAATTAATCGGTGCACTTTGGAAATTATTAAATTCTTTGGTGAAATTAAAAATCTAAAATTCATATTAATTATTATTATATTCACATTTCATGAATAAGCACATAATTTTTGGAGAGAATAGAAATATATATATTACTATTGATAATTTCAAACGGATTCTAATTTTATAGATAAGAAAAAAAATGATTCATCTTTTCCTCATTTAAAGATATTTTTACATGTATATGGTATTTATAATCAAATAGATTTTGAAAAATTTCCAGAAAATAAAAATCCATTATTGTCAAGATTTATTTTGATATTACTTCCATAAAAAATTATATTATTTCCCAGTGTAGATGATTTAGATACCTTTTTTTGTTATTTGTAAAGATATTCATATTGTATATAAACATTGTAAAATCAAGGCAAAATGCATTTTTAGGTTCCTAAACTATTACATTTTGTTCTGAAAGGTTCCTAAACAAAAAAAATAGTTTAAGGATATTTCGAAACAAAAGATAATAGTTTAGGAACCTGAAGAGTAATTTTGTCAAAAATATTCTTAATATGATTCAGTTTTTTTTTCAATTAAATTAAGAATATTTTTATTATCGAACTTCGAAATTTAATCGAGAACTTTAACAGAGAAGCATAACCATGTTCTTGCTTTGATCTCGTCAATCAAAACACTAGCATTAGGAACACCATTACTAAACACCACCTCATTTCTCATCTTCCAAAGTGATCAATCTTATTTTTTAGTCTCACTTCCCCTGCCCAATTTTCACTCAAGAAAAGAGTGTTCCCATGCACCATTCCCCATGATTTTCTCCAAATATTGTTTTAATCCCATGCAAGCCCATCCCTCCCATGATACAAATCAAGAATATCAACCCCGACTCTATTGCTCGAGTATATCGCACTTCCCTGCCCTCAAGACCCTCATATTTCAACTTAAGGACCGAAACCCAAAGACTATTAGGCTCACTCAAGAATCTAAGTCATCGCTTATAACTAGTCCCGAATGCACTAATGTCATTGATCATTCTTCATTTTTTACATCTGTTGAATGTGAAGATAATCCCAATTTAACACGTTTTATAGGAGACTGACATTCCGTCAAATAGCTCGTTTCTTTTTTAGCAAAGTCGAGACGATAGTATAGTAAGAAACAATATTAGATGCTTAACCATTCTAGCAAGCAAACAGTTTATATTCACATCAAGTTTTAAATAATACAGCAATGGACAGATTTAGTAACTTTATGGAATGCACAAATTAACCATTAAATTAAGAGAATAAGGTTATGTTAAACATTGCAACAGGATTTAAAAAAAATCTATGAGGTTTCCATTATTGTAAACATGATACATCGCAATTTACTAATACTTTTATATCGGCACAAACCATCTAACAAAGATATAATAATTATCTTTGGAAGATATTACAATATACTATTACTCTACTTCTTTCATATCAATTTGCATTGAGTTCCCCACATTGTGTACCACTTCAACATGCATTGAAAAGGAATTCTAAAGAAATCCAACAATTGAAAAACAGACACAAGGACCTCGTCAGTACAAATCTTTTACACATATTATATTTATTGCAAGAATCGAGAGGCCTTTGGGCTCAAGCACCTATTGTGGTTGAGGTCCTTGAGGATAGGGTTGTTGAAGCTATGTCCTTCATGAATAAAAAAAATAAAAAAAATCAATAAAAAATGAATATAACTTTTTAGTTTAGATAATAAACACACAATAAGTACCACATGTAACTAAATTAGGAAAGGATAAAGAAAAAGAAATATCATTAACAAGATTGATTAACTAATTGTAGATTGACAATTATATACGAGACATTAGCAACATGAAGAAATTTTAGTGGAACATGAAATTAATCAAATTAATCATATGTCTGGCTAACAAAACAAATAAAGTGAAAATTGAGGTCTAACCTGAATTTGGAGAAGATGCAATTGTAATCGAATTTCATTAGGCTCACATAGTTTCCAATCAGTATACACCAAAACTAATTTGCATCATCATTCAAAATACAACAACAATGCATCACAATGTTCATTGTGTGCAAATTTACTCAAATTTGACGTGAATGAATATGTGATATTTTAATTGGTTTCATTGATTTCACATTGTTTATATAGATGTACGAGTATCTTTAAAAATAGAAACAAATCGACTAAATCATCTACACAAGGAAATAATATTACTTGTTACAAAAGTAGTATCAAAACAAATCTTAATTATAACGAACGTGTGTTTTCTTTTTTGCAAATTTCGTGAAATCAATCAATTTGATTATAATTACCATATATACATGTAAAAATATTTTTACGTTTAATATCTTTGAGACCTGCTTGTCAATTTGATCAACTACAAGCATTTATCGCTGAGGATGAACTCCCTCTTAATTTGTTTAATATATATATATATATATATGTGTTTAATATCTCAATTTTCTAAACCTGAAATATTTTTACTAAAAATTGATTGATTACATTTTCACGAAAATAGTTGAAATGATGATCGCACTGAGCTCTGAGCAGTTTTATTTAAAATTATATGTGTGTATATATGAAATTCTGAAATACTTTTTAAGTGAAATTAATCGGTGCACTTTGGAAATTATTAAATTCTTTGGTGAAATTAAAAATCTAAAATTCATATTAATTATTATTATATTCACATTTCATGAATAAGCACATAATTTTTGGAGAGAATAGAAATATATATATTACTATTGATAATTTCAAACGGATTCTAATTTTATAGATAAGAAAAAATATGATTCATCTTTTCCCCATTTAAAGATATTTTTACATGTATATGGTATTTATAATCAAATAGATTTTGAAAAATTTCCAGAAAATAAAAATCCATTATTGTCAAGATTTATTTTGATATTACTTCCATAAAAAATTATATTATTTCCCAGTGTAGATGATTTAGATACCTTTTTTTGTTATTTGTAAAGATATTCATATTGTATATAAACATTGTAAAATCAAGGCAAAATGCATTTTTAGGTCCCTAAACTATTACATTTTGTTCTGAAAGGTTCCTAAACAAAAAAAATAGTTTAAGGATATTTCGAAACAAAAGATAATAGTTTAGGAACCTGAAGAGTAATTTTTTCAAAAATATTCTTAATATGATTCAGTTTTTTTTCAATTAAATTAAGAATATTTCTATTAGCGAACTTCGGAATTTAATCGAGAACTTTAACAGAGAAGCAGGACCATGTTCTTGCTTTGATCTCGTCAATCAAAACACTAGCATTAGGAACACCATTACTAAACACCACCTCATTTCTCATCTTCCAAAGTGATCAATCTTATTTTTTAGTCTCACTTCCCCTGCCCAATTTTCACTCAAGAAAAGAGTGTTCCCATGCACCATTCCCCATGATTTTCTCCAAATATTATTTTAATCCCATTCAAGCCCATCCCTCCCATGATACAAATCAAGAATATCAACCCCGACTCTATTGCTCGAGTATATCGCACTTCCCTGCCCTCAAGACCCTCATATTTCAACTTAAGGACCGAAACCCAAAGACTATTAGGCTCACTCAAGAATCTAAGTCATCGCTTATAACTAGTCCCGAATGCACTAATGTCATTGATCATTCTTCATTTTTTACATCCGTTGAATGTGAAAATAATCCCAATTTAACACGTTTTATCGGAGACTGACATTCCGTCAAATAGCTCGTTTCCTTTTTAGCAAAGTCGAGACGATAGTATAGTAAGAAACACTATTAGATGCTTAACCATTCTAGCAAGCAAACATTTTATATTCACATCAAGTTTTAAATAATACAACAATGGATAGATTTAGTAACTTTATGTATTGCACAAATTAACCATTAAATTAAGAGAATAAGGTTATGTTAAACATTGCATCAGGATTTAAAAAAAAATCTATGAGGTTTCCATTATTGTAAACATGATACATCGCAATATACTAATACTTTTATATTGGCACAAACCATCTAACAAAAATATACTAATTATCTTTGGAAGATATTACAAAATACTATTACTCTACTTCTTTCATATCAATTTGCATTGAGTTCCCCATATTGTGTACCACTTCAACATGCATTGAAAAAGAATTCTAAAGAAATCCAACAATTGCAAAATAGACACATGGACCTCGTCAATACAAATCTTTTAAACATATTATATTTATTGCGAGAACCAGGAGGCCTTCGGGCTCAAGCACCTGTAGTGGTTGAGGTCCTTGAGGATAGGGTTGTTGAAGCTATGTCCTTCATGAATAAAATAAATCAATAAAAATGAATATAACTTTTTTCTTTTAGATAATAAACACACAACAAGTACCACATGTAACTAAATTAGGAAATGATAAAGAAAAAGAAAGAGCGTTATTAATTAACAAGATTGATTAACTAATTGTAGATTGACAATTATATACGAGACATTAGCAACATGAAGAAATTTTAGTGGAACATGAAATTAAGCAAATTAATCATATACCTAGCTAACAAAACAAACAAAAGGAAAAATGAGGTCTAACCTGAATTTGGAGAAGGTGCAATTGTAATCCAATGTTATTTGGCTCACATAATTTCCAATCATTACACACCAAAACTAATGTGCATACTCATTCAAAATACAACAACAATGCATCACAATGTTAATTGTGTGCAAATTTACTCAAATTTGACGTGATTGAATATGTGATATTTTAATTGATTTCATTGATTTCACAGTGTTTATATAGACGTACGAGTATCTTTAAAAATACAAAACAAATCGACTAAATCATACTTAAAAGCAGACTTTGAGTATATGTGAGAGATTGTTGGGGTTATACTGGAAATTATGCTTTTTACTTTGTATAACCAAACTGAATTTCTTATTTATTTACTGAAATAAATTATTTATCATTGTTGCATTAAATATGATTGAATGTTATATATATTTAGTGCATACACGTTCAATAAATAGTACGTGTTATATTGTAGTTAATTTGGTGATACCAGATCACGGAAGATCAAATTAACAGTTCCTCGTAACTAAGTACAAATTCACAACCTAGATGGAAATGAACAATTCATCGTGAAAGGTTGAAGTGTAAAAGCTCAGATTGACTTGTCTTGACCAAGAGATTACATTAGTGCATTATGATGAGCTGAATAGGACCTATAGGAGGATAAATTATTCAAACACTGAATATAGAAGAATTAGACCTCATTGGTTCGTTATTTCTTAATCTACATTCCTTAAATGGGATCGTGAGAAATTAATAACTATTGCTTTGACTTATGATGGGAAGTGTTGATACCAAAATATGAACAATGGTTGAATGTCTTATGTGGCCAAGTTTGGCATCAAACTAATTAATGATTTGGGGGGATTAGGAATTAATGAGGAGCAAAGAGAATGTCCTCCATTAATTGTGGATGATTGGTTTTAAATGCATGAGGGAATAAAACATTAAATTTGCAAGAGGGGATTGGGCCAAATGCCTCTTTTTGGCTTCTTAGAGCCTTGTAATAAATGGAGAAGTTGGAACCCTTTAATGAGTCCTTACTACAAGCATTTATACTTGATACAATATGGGAGTAGACCCCTAGATCCTATTTACTAGGTCATTAATGCCACTTTAGCCAAAATCCTGGTTTAGAGCCCAAATACAGTCCTAATTAATGCTTTTTGTCTCTATTCGCCAGACTGAGGTCACCGGTGCTGTTTATGAGGTCGCTGGCGATGCCCTCGAGATCGCCCGCCGCATTCTTTCCCGATCGGTGATTCTGTTCCTGTAACTCGGGAGGCCTTCAGGGCACAGGCTTCCTTTTGAGGAAAGTCACCCCTATACTGTAGCCGCCGGAGGGCGCAAATAGGCTGGCGCGGCGCTTGGGGTTCTGTGCCGCCTGCGGATCCCGGAAACCGAGGCTTCTTGCGAGCTCTTTCATCGAGAGGACGGGACTACCTTCTGACCTCACCCTTAGAGCCATCCTGAGGTCTTCTCCAGGTCGCACATCCTTCTTTCCGACCACCGAACTCGCCTCATGGTCCGGGCTCGGTTTGAGCTCGCCCAAACCCAGGAGTTGGGTATCAATCCCACGCTCGGGGACCTCACCAACCTTAAACATTCGGTTGAACTCACCAAGCGTGGGAGCTCGTTCGTCCCTTAATACTTCGCACACAACAGGAAGAGAATCAACGTGATTTGATACCTTATATCTTGGGCAATATTATTAGTTACACGACGATTGCTAAGATTTAATACGGAGAATCGTGTGCAAGTACGTCTTGCTTGATTTGTCCCCTTGGTGGGCTCAGAAGCTTTATCATACCAAATCTTGCAAGTGGAAATTTATTTCCGGTATGGATAATAATGTTGAGCTGTCTTTACTCCAAGGATAAAGATATTAATTAATATAAAGCTTTTTTCAGTAGCTTAATTAATTAGTGGACTAGATAATCTTAAACATGAGAAATAATAACCGGGAGTCATATTATTGTAGCATCGTAATATGGATTAAGATGAATAGTTCAATATTAATTTTATAGTGGAATAAATTAATATTAATGGGCTTGGATAATATTTTGGCTTAATATTATAAATTCATAGCCCATTGGAGGTCCAATCTTAATTCTCCTAAAGGTCCCTCAAATAGCCCAAATTAAAGTTCGATTAATGAAAAGGATAAGAAAATATTATTGCCTATTTTTCCATGATATTTTCAAAAATTATGAGTAGGAGAGAGAAAAGATTTTCTTGGAAAGATTTTATGGAATAAGTATTCTTGAGATACATGTTTATCCCATAAATTCAAGAAAAGTCAAAGAAATTTTTCCTTACCTATTTTATTGAAATTTTCGAAAATTAGCAAGGCAAGAAGGAGGAGAAGATTTTGTTGGGAGATATTTTGGGAAATAGAATATATTGGATATATTCTAGATTGTATCTTGAGGAAGAAGCAAGAAAATTTCCCAAAGACCCAACTAGGTCAAATTTTCGTCCCCCCCCCCGCTCTATAAATAGGGGATGCAGGTGTTGGCAAATATTTTTAGTTTTCTCCTTTATTAAAATCGTTCGTGAGAATCCTCCCACCGGATTACGTTCGTGGACTCGGGACATATTTGAGAAGGCACTTTATCGTCTTAACGGTTGTCTCTACAAGAGGTATGTAATTTCGTAACTCCTAGATTCCGCATGCTTAGGATTTACGTGAATTACGTGTACGCATGTTGTTGTTGCTTATTTAATTATTATGTTGAATTAATTTAGGATTGATTCATGTTAGTAATTTATTGAATAATTTAAATATGTATTTAAATACACATCGAATATATTCGGGCACCCTGTATTTCCCAGCAGTGCGTCCGTGCAGATTTGCTCACATCAGGGGTTAGGAGGCATGCTCGGCGTGCGGCCTTGCGGGGCGGCGTGCTCGGCGGTGGTGGGAGGTTGGGGCGGCGCCGCTGGCGCTAGGGTTTTAAGGTTTTGGGTTTCAGAGTGGAGTGAAAAAATTATTTATATAATAAATTAATAATTATATATTAAATAAATATATTTCGGTTTTCGGTTATATCGGTTTTTATTCGTAAATTAACCGAATCGAAAACCGAAAATTTATAAATCCCAAAACCGAAACCGAACCGAAAATCGATTAATCAAACCAAATTAAAAAATTCGGTTCAGCTTGGTCGGTTAATTCGGTTTTCACCGAATTCTGCACACCCCTAAGAATAAGGCTGGATTGTTTTAAAGCATTACATGAGATCTTTTGGAACGTCTAATGATAAGTGGTAATATCTACTTACACTTGAATTTCATACAAATTTGGACATATATATGTGTATCTTATAACCAAAATGTTCATGTTTGTGTGTGGATGTAAGCAACATTTGTATTACGTAGATCATCTCGAAGATATTACCAACTTGCTAAAGTCAGAGATTTTTTAAGAATCAACATGCTACATAATTAAATATAAAAGAGAAAATGTAAAACTTTCTTTGGAACTTTCGAAATGATAAAACATAAAGCTTAATTTGTTCGGGATGAAGGGAGTATATTATACACATACAATATTAAAAAATAAAATTATGTCTATAATTGAATTAATTATATTAATTAAATGTTAGAAATATTTAATTTGATATAATATTACTCTCTCCATCCCAACATTACTTGAACACTTGTCTTATTTGGACGTCCCAACATTACTTGAACACTCTCAAAATAGAAACAAATATAATATTAATACCCTCACAACATCCTTATTTTATTCCACTAAAACCCACTAAAATTCATTTTACTTGGTTTGTATGTCATTTTCAGTATTTAAGTCATTTTGGGACGAATGAGTATAATTTTATTTTATTTTCAATCCCGCAAAATTCGCGGGATAATATATATATATATATATATATATATATATATAATTCACGCACACACCTACACTATTAACACACACGGCACACGCATCACATATAACACTCACGCGCACACTCATCACATATAACACTCACGCGCACACGCTATTAACACAAATCAAACACAATACTCACCCACATATTCAGCACACACGCACACCTCACTTCTCTCTCTTCACCCACACATACAGGAACCTCTGATGCACGGATTCTTAAAAAATCAGCAGTATACAGTATTGGATTCGTCAAGGGTGCGATTCGGGTGAAATTCGTTTGAGATTCGCACCGAATACATCACGTGGGGTATCCCAATTTTTTTATTTTTTTTAAAATCGAATACGCATATCCTATTCCGAGGATACGAGTATTGAATACGTATCGAGATTTTTTTATAAAATTTATTAAATTTTTGGGATTTTTTTGTAAAATTTTAAAACTTACTTACTAATAATTTGAAGGACACACTCTAAAACTTATTAAATTAAACCTAATATTCACGCACACACTACACAGATTAATGATATTTGATTTAATTGTTATTTTGTTGCTTATGAGATGAATTTCTTGATATTAGTACATGTATTTTAAATACTCTTGGTATTTTTACAGGTGTTATATATAATTATTGTAAATTTTTTGATATTATTACATGTGTTATATATAATTAAATAAAAATAAATTAACGTATCCTCGTCGTATCGTATCCTAAAATTTTAAAAATCTTCGAATCCTCGCACCCAAATCGTATCGTATCTGCCCCCGCCCCCATGCAACACAGACAGGAACGAAAATCACATAGCACACACCACTGGAACGAAAATCATATTCCAATTTGACGCACACACAGAGAAGATGAAGATATGACACAGATCACACAGACATCCACATACTCAAAAGCAAGCAAACAAGAAGATAGATTCAATTTTAAAGAAGTGGGTTTAAAGTTTTAACCGTAAGTTTTCCGGTGAAAATCGACAGCGTCCCGGGGTCCGATCATTAAATTGTTTGAGGGCTTTTGCTCTACTCGTCAAGGTTTTCAATTGGTACCAGAATCGAGACCAACCGTGCGGTGGTGCGACGGCGGCGTTTTTGGGGAAGGTAAGAAACGAAACTTTAAATTGCGATTACTTTTAAATGAAAATTGATATGAACAATCGGTTTGTAGATTTAGATTACCCGTGTTGTGGGGATGATTTTGGTGTATGGGTTGGATGCAACGACGAAGGTCGCCGGCGGCCGGTTTCCGTTGGTGGAGGAAGAAGGTGAGTGCTTGGTGGTGAAGATTTGGTGAAACGTAAAGCTTTAATTTGTGTAAAGTTTAATGTTTGAGTCGATAAGAATTTTTGGTGTTCATGGTGTTGATGAAGATGTGTTCTTCCTTGCTTTACTCTCACTGGAGCTAAAATATGAGAGGAGTAATTTTTGCAGAGTTTCAGTAAGGGAAAAAGGGAGGAATGAGATGATTTGTTCTTGCCAAGACCCTTCTTTTTTAGAAGGAAATGTATGAATGAATAGTGAATTTTGTATACCAACTATGCAAAATAACAGTATGTATAATTGGTAGATGAATGTATTATACCTTCAAATAATTATTGAACTATGTCAAGTATTGCATGTAATATGAAAGTTGAAAGTTGGCTCTATAGTTTAATTTCTTGATTGTGCATTCCTCCATATATTGTGGGCCAATTTTTTTTTTTTTTTTGGGCTTACGCTTTTTTCCACAGTGTTTGGGAAGTGTTAATCTTGGGCCTTTCTCATTATTTTTAATAAGATGAGAAGAGCCCATATTTTTATTAATCTATTAAGAAAGAGAAGAAGGCCTAGCCCAACTACATATTATGTGTATGTTCAAGCTCAAGGAAAAATAATGACATGAGCTTTTATATATTGATATATTGAGTCACTCTCCTGTGCATTCTATGCACCAATTCAAATTTGTGCAATTAAATTCAATTTTAATTTGGATGAACTATGCACTCTAAATTCTAACCCCTAAACAATGAACCCTAAATCATATATGAACCCGGACCTAAAATTGAAATTAAAGTTAAAAGAAAATTGAAAAAAAAAAAACTAAAACTGAAAAAAATAAGAAAAAAATCTCCTAAAATTAAATTGCACCAAATTGATTTGGTGTGAATGGTGCACAGGAGAATTTGTCTTATATATTATACTAAATTTAATAAAATAAAAAAATGTCATCTAATTCAAATGCATATTATGCTTTATTGAGTTGGTTATTATAAGCTCGATAAAATGAATTGTAAGACTATTAATAAGATTTATTTCATTTTAAGTTTCATGTACTAAAATTTATTAAATATTAATCAAACCTTATACTTTATTTATTTATTTATTTATTATGTGTTAGGAGTGCTTCCGGCTTAGAATGCTCGTCCGTCTTCCTGAAATCAAAGCTTTTGAAAACATAGAGCGTCGTTAATATAATTGAAAACCAACAAATCATTTATCCTTTTATTTCTTATTAATTTTGGAATGGGGTGTTAAAGTTTCTATGCATGAGATATATGAATTACTATCTTTGCAATACACTTTACATTGAGTTTTAACTTCTATATTCAAGGATTTTTTGTTGTTGCATGCTCTACATTATTGATTGTGCATGAGTTTTGTAAAATGTGAATGTGAGGAAAAATATATCATTTTTATAACAATGATTATGATTGTATTTGGTTGTATTACCACAAATTGTGTAATATGAAGTATCTTGGATAATTACAACATTCTTATATCAATGATTATGATTGTATTTGGTTGTATTACCACAAATTGTTTAAAAGGAAGTGTCTTTGATAATTCCAGCATTCTTATAACAATGATTATTCAAATTGTACAAATTGATTAACTATTTATCTTATATTTGTTTATAGGATGTCTGTACATGGACAAAACACTCCCCCTCATTTTTGTTCGTGTGGTAAGGACATCATGATATAGCTTTGCGCCAGTGAAAAGTCTGCTCATCCCGGACGTTATTTTTATAAATGTCCCGTTGACGGAAAGCATTCGAAAAGTTTCATTTGGTGTGATGAATTTCATCGACAAAACAACAACATTACCGGTAACTCGACGACTATTGATTCAGGGGTGGAATGCTCGAAAGTTTGTAATGAGGTTCCTAGATGATCAGAACACATTGGGAGACATATGAACAACACTACAAAGGGTTTGGGAACCGACTCGTTGACAAACATGTTGTGTTTTTGGGTTTTTGTAAACATGATTTTAATCTTCACAGCTGTTTCTCTAGTTATGATCGGGTTCGTAGCGGGGAAACATTATTCATAAGTGATGTGTATTTCATTGTTCCAAATGTTATTGTAGTTTCAATTCTAGACATAGTGCTAATGTATGAAAGTGTTGATAACAGTATGTTCCATTTTGTTTGTACATAATGTTTGCATTAATTAAATGGTGTTTTGGTATAGTTGGTGTATATTGGGCCGAGATAATGATGTTTGCTGCCTTCAATTATAGATTATGTGCACCTATTCAGATCACTCTGTCGCCTATACATAATAAACAATACTCCCATTATTATGAATGAATATTGGAGGCTTGGTGGTTAAACATCTATCAATGATGTGCTTAATCAATGTCATTCAACCATTGATCTTTATTGTGGAACTACCATCTTCCTAACCACCCACCTCATTCATGTTACATTAAATTGTCATATATATTCTATATATACATAGCTGTTTCATCACCTTTGTTGGTCGAAACAAGCTATCAAACCCACAATCTGCATACTTGCTAAAAATGAGTGTATTTTCGATTCCACCACAAGAGTATTACTTCTATGAGGGAAAATGGAGTGAGGATACCGTCACCGTTCACATGTACAGGCTTCATCAAAAAGCGGATTCATGAAGCAGCTCGTCTTCCTCATCTTCTGTCCATCCCATTGTTACTTTAGCAACAATGTTATTAGGTAGAGTATATGCCTTTGGGTGAGGGGGGTCCATCACTTTTTGTGATGTACTTTATGATAATATGTGTGATATACTCTGAAAAATATTATAACAAGTTCAATTACAAATTGGGAAATGAAGAAAGTTATAGACGTGATCACATTTACCTTTGAGTGAGTGGTTTAAGAAATCTCTTGTTTTTGCTCAAAGGAGGCAAAGTAATAAAGGAAAAGATGAGAATCAAATCCTCTGGAAATTAAGCCACAAGACAAGATACATCACCATATACTATTATGTTGTCAGTTCATGGCTCATGAATGCAAATTGTAATTAACAACCTGTTGGGAGATGATTTTAATAAAGAAGTTTTGATTATATCCCAAAACCCCTGAGTATGACATGTTCAGGATAATCTTGATAGACTGAGTCAGGTGTCAACATAGATTGTTCAGGAAGTTATCTGCACCATGCACAGTCAGCAGATATAGATCAGGTTAGATCTTAAAGTTACTGAAGAACTCAGAAGGTACTGAGTAACTGAAGAATCAGTAGAACTGAAGAATCAGAAGAACTGAAGAATCAGTAGAACTGAATGTTCAGAAAGATACTGAAGATGCTGAAGGAATGAAGACTCAGATAGTACTGATAACTCAGTAAGTTACTGAAGACACTGAAGACCCAGTAGTTACTGAAGACTCAGTAAGATACTGAATACTCAGTATAACCTGAATGTTTAGAGGCACTGAATAATATCTATCTGAAGACTACAAAAACTGAGAAAAATGCAAATGTTCAGAAAAGTAGATATTGCCCAAAACATTCATTTGTAGACAAAAGGAACTAAGTCTATGTGTTGTTTAAGGTTGTCTCATTCAGAGATATTGACCAAAAAGAGCTGTTTTGTTTGTCTATATTCACTGAAGACAAGAACCAATCAGAGGAAGACAACACTGTACTTTACTGACACTGAAAGCGACAGGACCCTGAATCATGTCAATAGTACTAAGTTCCAGTCTGCAAAAATTGGTGATTGGCTACATGGCTGCATATTTCCTAAAACATGCAAGGGAGTGTTCAAACCCTAAATATAGCCGTTCATCAAACACCAGAAGAGGAAACCCTTCATACTATCTCCTCCAACGGATAGTTTTTCAAGAGTGACCTTGGTGAAGGTTGCCTATAAATACCAGTGATCTTCTACATTGAGAGGTTACGAGAAATTTCAAGCAACTCAAGAGCTCATTCGTATTATTGCAAATTGAAGCACTCGAAAACCCTAGAATTTCCCAAGTGTTTCACATTGGAGAGAGTTCACTATTCTAAGCCTAGATTGATAGATATATCCTAAGCTTAGAGAGATATCCTAGCCTTTGCATCTGTTCTTATTGTAAAGGATATCTCACCCTAGTTGGAAACCAACCCAAAACCCAAACCCTTTGTTAAGGTAGTTTGTGTGTGATTTGTTGGTGAGTTAGAGTTGTAAAGAGTTAGTAAGCTAAAGTGAGTTAGCCAGAAAACTCTAGAGAAGAAGTTAGTAAGCTACTTGTGGTAGTCTGAACACTTGTGTGTGTTTAAGTTAGTAAGCTGCAGTGAGTCAGCCAGAAAACTCAAGGTAGAAAAGTGAGTAAGCTACAGTGAGTTAGCCTGAAAGCTTTAGGAAGTGGTTAAGGAATTTCTCTGAAGATCAGAGAGAGTGGACGTAGGAGCTTGAGTCTCTGAACCACTATAATTGTTGTGTCGTTTGCTTTATGTACTGCATTCTTATCTGTTGCATGTTTTTCACTGAAAGCATATTTCACTGATATTCAGTTGGAACCAATCCACTGAACTTGCATCAAATTGATCACAGCCTTAATCACTGTTTTATCGAAGGGAAGATTTTCAGCAAAGCTAAAACGAGTATAAACTTAGGGCCAACCATTCCGCACACTTGAGTAGCTAGAACAGATAGTTACCAAACTGAACTAACTCTACTGAGGGTTCAGTAAGATAATTATCTGATCCAAGCTCCTCAGGATCTCTGATAAACTCAGGTTCAGTTGGGCTAATCTGAAGCTTCTGAAAGCAGCTCAAGATCATTGTCTCAGTAGACTTTGACTCAGGGCAATCAGTGCTGCTCAGGGCAAAATTAATTATCAGGATAACCTGACCCATCTGACCTCAGTGAAAGAAAAGTTTTAAAAATCACTGAACACGTGTATTCCCCCCACCCCCCATACACGTGTGAGACTCGTTAACACCGGGACCAACACAACCCATATTCAAGAATCAGGAATCAAAATCAATATCCTAAAAAACAGAACATAATCAGCAAAGAACTAAACCAAACATCAATTGAACACAACAAATGAAAAAAAAAAGACCTATAAAAGTATGGTTCCACTCAAAATTACAACCCTGAAGATACCCCAAAAAGACCCCTTTAACACCCCAGATAAAACTCACCAATAAATTACAATTTACCATAGTATAAAATATATTACCCTAAACCCCCCTACAAATAAATAAAGAAACCATCTTTCCATATGAAAAACGAGAACAAGAAACCATAGATGTACTCACAAGTTACAACTACAGAAAATTTGGGATCAAAATACTATCTTCCTATTTTGTGCAAAAAATGTTAATTTGTTGAGCCAAATAAAATGAGATGGGGTTTGTCAAATAGACATTAAAATTGGTATTCCTTCTTTCTTCCCAGTTTTGTAAATTTATTTATAAAGATAGAATACTGCTATCAGAAAAGAGTGTTGGCCCCACCACAATTATCACTTTTGTCACCACTTTTGCTTTGCATAAAATAGGAGCTTCTCAGTTCTTAATCATAGGCAAAACTCATACAACCATCAAGAACACATATTCATCAATGCATGTGTGTTTTGCATTGAAAAAATCCAAGATCTACAATGACGAAACTCTAGTTTTTACAACATCAAGTACTCTAACCCAATTTCATGCGAACAAACACACTAGTAAAAGCCATGCAAAAAAACTTACCATCTTCCACACATAACCGTGATTAGGAAATAAAACCCATTAAAAACAAAAATCCAAAACCACAGACGACAAATCAAAGTGAATAAAAAGTAGGAGATAGAAAGAGACAGATACACAAATGCATTTGGTCAAAATACAAACGATTTCATGCAAAATAATGCATGTCATACTTGGAGTTTTTTTATTTTCACGAAACCCTTGTTCTACCACTAAAAACGACAATGGTGGTCCACCAGATCCGAGCGAAAGCGATGAATGAAAGAAAGAGGGATCTGAAAGTGCGGTTTTTACCTTTATATATGTGAGGGAAATTTTTGGAATATAGACTAAATGCCTGCATTACTGTTCACTACCGATTGAAAATCAGACCAAAATAGACCGATATCTCGGCTGAAGCGATATAGTGATTAGGTGAGGCCTGGGCCCATTCTTGGGCTTCCGAATCTTATAATCTATGTTATCAAAACACTACTCACCCCACGATTAAACCCAAATAACCTCCTAAATTGGGCTACCAAACAGGTCCTAAGGCAGTTAGGTAATCCTCTCTTGTAAATAGAGGGTACCTTTCATCTTGTAAACAACTTCACGATTCGTATAGCAATTTCCATGTATACAATCTTTCTTGTTCAATCTTAAATAAATTCTCATGTTTCCATAAACTTTATTACAAAACAATGTTTTTTAATTATAATATGAGAAGATAATTATTTATGTTGAAATATGCAAACTTGATATCAGACTTTTTTAACGTAATACATATAACTAAAATTAAGAAGGTGCTTGGTATTGTAGCAAGGAATGAAAAGGGTATTGGTTTCATAGGAGTGTGGAATGACTTTCATACCTCTCATTTTTTAGAGGTATGATTCATTCCTCCAAAGTGGGGAATCAAGGTACTGTATAGAGGAATGATTCCCCCTAATAAACACTACTTTGATTCTATACCCATTCCTCACCTCCTCATACCCCTCTACCAAGCATACCAAATTTATTTTACCCATTAATTTTTATCAAATCTTTTTAATTGATAAATAAATCTTGAGACCGAATCGCTAATTTAATTGCGAAATTGCCAATGAGCTGGTGGCACACATAAACCTTTTCGAACTCTTTTTCAAAAAGAAAAAAACCTTTCGAATTCGAAAGTCTTCTTTCCTTATTCATTACCTTCTTCAAGGTTTCTTTTTGGAGAAGAACTGACGAATCACCATGGCCATTGTCAAGCAGTTACCACAACCAATACATTGATCGTTTTTTCAGAGAACATTAATTTTTTTATTTTACTGAATAAGCAGAAATTGAAAAAAAGAGGAGAAAAAATATTTTTTCCTTTCATTTTCTGCTATTTTATGTATGTGTTTGTTTCAGTGAAATTATAGCCCTCTACCAAGCATGCCAAATTTATTTTACCCATTAATTTTTATCAAATCTTTTTAACTGATAAATAAATCTTGAGATCGAATCGCTAATTCAATTGCGAAATTGCCAATTGGTGGCGCACATAAACCTTTTCGAACTCTTTTTCGAAAAGAAAAAACCTTTCGAATTCGAAAGTCTTCTTTCCTTATTCATTACCTTCTTCAAGGTTCCTTTTTGGAGAAGAACTGAAGAATCACCACAACCATTGTCAAGCAGTTACCGCAACCAATACATTGATCGTTTTTTCAGAGAACAATAATTTTTTAATTTTACTGAATAAGCAAAAATTGAAAAAAAGAGGAAAAAAATATTTTTTCCTTTCATTTTCTGATGTTTTATGTACGTGTTTGTTTCATTGAAATTATAGTCCTCTACCAAGTATGCCAAATTTATTTTACCCATTAATTTTTATCAAATCTTTTTAACTGATAAATAAATCTTGAGACCGAATCGCTAATTTAATTGCGATATTGCCAATGAGCTGGTGGCACACATAAACCTTTTCGAACTTTTTTTCGAAAAGAAAAAACTTTTCGAATTCGAAAGTCTTCTTTCCTTATTCATTACCTTCTTCAAGATTCCTTTTTTGGAGAAGATCTGAAGAATCACCACGGCCATTGTCAAGCAGTTACCGCAATAAATACATTGATCGTTTTTTCAGAGAACAATAATTTTTTAATTTTAATGAATAAACAGAAATTGAAAAAAAAGGAAAAAAAAAGGAGGAAAAAAATATTTTTTCCTTTTATTTTCTGCTGTTTTATGTACGTGTTTGTTTCAGTGAAATTATAGCAAGTTTCGTTTTGGAGTTTGAATTTTGTAATGGCGAGGAAGAAAAAGAGAGTTCCGGAGGTCCTGTGGCTACTGTTCGGAGAACGTGCTGTTACCCTTGCCGAAACAATCGTGGCCTTGATCCCGCCGCAGGAGATGGAAGGCGGCGGCTGCCGCTGTAACAAACGACGAGGCTGCCTCTCTTGTAGTGGCGGCGAAGCCATCTCATTCCTCGTCAGATCCGACGACTCGCCGGAATACCGGAAGCTTCTCAACCGATCCTTCGTCGTTGTTGACGAAAATGCCCCTCCGTTTACCGCCTTCCTCCCTCACTGCCGCTGGACGCAACGAGAGGTATGTGTGTACGGTCGTACCACGTACACATTTTTTTTCAAATTTTGGTGGGAAAACTTTTAGGCTCAATTTAATGGATGAATTTGAAATTCATAGATTTCACAAGAGAGAGGGAGAGAGAGGGAAGGAGTAGAGAGGAGAGATTTCACAAATGACTAAGTTTTGATTAGAATTTAAAATCCCTTGAAGACTTAAGTCTTTTCAATTACTTCATTTCGGTGGGAAGATTTTGGAAAAAAACGATGCGATCCATAAATGTGGATTGCTTTTGTCTTTTTGGCATCTCAGAGTGGAATTTCTTATTCTTGGATATCTGATGTGTGGGATTGATAAATGTTTACTTTGTGAATTTCACCGTTTGATCTAAGATTAGCTTGGGCGGGAATTGAAATATGAATTATGAGTAACTATTATCCAAATCCAACAATGATGAACAACATATTTATTAACTAATCAAGTGGCCTTTTGGTATATCTCTGTGTAACTGGAATATTTCTTGTTGCAGGATAAATATTAAGTATTTTTTTCTTGAGAACTGAAAATTCCAAGCATCTACATGAAAGTTGTACTTGTGATTCAAATACGGTCACCTAAATATGGTATTCTCAATGTAATTTGGAGCATCCGGTTCCCCTTTAAACATTGAACTTGCTTATATCTGTGGACTCATATGGCATTCTTACTAGTTAATCTGCTATCTCACTTTACTCTTTAAAAAATATCCTCTTTTTGGTAGAGTGTCCGGTTTGCTTGTTATGGAGCATTGTTCGCTTGTACCATGAATTACAAAAATGTTGCTTTCCATGAATTTTGATTACTTCATGGCCTGTGCTTTCAGATTGTCAGAAGATCCATTGAAATAACACTCACAGAACAACATTCCTCTTCAAATATGATCTGCTACAGCTATGATAAGGTCAGTGTTTCTATGTGTAATTTTAATCACATGACAATGTTCATTTGCAAAAATTCAAACTTATCTTTCTTTTCATAAAAAAAAGAACTTGATTGCTGGTAAAATTGTCCAATAAATCTTTTTCTTGCTTCCGGTAGGCCAGCCGCTCAAGTGCTGTGGTTGATGCACTAACATCCTTTAACTGGAAACTCCTCTTAAAGAGGGTAAGTATATGAGGTGCCTTCGGTTATTATTAATTTTCTTTAAATCCATATGCACATTGGAGAAGATTGATGAAACAATGTCAAATTTTAGGTTGGTGCTGCTTTAATGACATATTTGTTGAGGTACACTTCACTATTTCTACCTCTGCCTCGAATGCAACACTATCAGATTGCTGGTTGTCCCATCAACGATTTGTGCCCCAAATACTCTAGGCATATATCTGAGCCTAGACCTTTGCTCCATCCACTTGCGTATAATGGTAATATTAATGAATTGGTCTGTAAACTAATGTTATGTTATTGTGAGTGCAAACACATGTTCTATTACTTTGACCCACATTTACTTTATAGATTAACAAAACTACTGATTTATGCTTTGTGTTTGATGTTTAGTTGTGTCTCCTAAATATGAGAGTGTTCCGATTGACCTCATAATGATCAAATTGCAAAATTGTCTACCCTAGGATCTTTCAATGACTACTAATGTTAAATGATAACAGATATTTTTTCTGTATGACACATATTTGTGGATGTCCTGACTAAAGGTTTGTGGAATACTAAAATTTACCAAGAGGTCTGTATATTGCTTTTAAATTGTGTTTTTTTAATGTTAAGAGTAAATCAAACTGGTTCTTCTGGTTTATAACATGGCTTCATACCATAGTTGTTAAAGGCGCCTGAGGTGCGCCTAAGGAGCAAGGCACATGGGATAAAAACAAAATGTTGTGATACGCTAACAACTCTTGTCAATACATGCACATGTTAAACTTTGATTTTACAATAGTTTATTAGTGTTGTATGAAGAAGACATACAGGGTTATTATAGACTGCTGTATCTGTGTAATGAACACAAATCCTTATCAGTGACATTCTTCTGAGGGCAGTCGTAAGTAGTTATGATCTTTCCATATCAAACACATAATATAACTTTACCACCACCCCAATGCATTTCAGTGCCAATTGATTCTCCATTAATCATCAATGCTTTTATCTACCCTCCAATTTTTGTTGAATAGTACGATTGTCGCATTTGAACTTATCAAAAGGCCATTAGGGTTTTCATATCTTTAACTTCTATCAGGATCCAAGAAGAGGAAACCGGTTGAACGAGTTGAGACCATTCCTAGAAAACGGATATGCACCAAGTCTTTGGGTTCTGGCCCTTCTTTAAAGTCTAGTAGTTTTGCTGCAGGAACTGGTAAGAATATCAAAACTTGAGGCAATAAATATTATTTGTTCAAGACTTTAGAATTAACTCTGCTGGGTCACAGTGCCTGCAAAATCTAGCTGTGTTTCTAAAGAAGACCTTTCTCATAAAGAAAGAGAAGGAAGCTCAATGGGAAATGCTCTTACTTCTCATAAGAGGTCACGGCAGGGTCACTGGCTGCGCCAAAGAAAGCGTAGGCAGTTTGTTGTTCAAGGAGAACCCTCTTTGATCCCGTGTGGAGGAAATCATATCAACAGTGATAAATTATCCTACCGTGCAAGTTCATCTCAGAAAGATCGGGGGGTATGTGGAGGCTCTTAAAATTTAAAATATAATTGCTATTTATTTCTATGATATGTTTTTCCAATCTGTGGATAAAAATAAAATGCTGTGATACTGTTTATTGAATGGTGGAGTCAAATTGCAAGATAATTTGAAACCTGATTTACAAAATCTTGCATCATCAACATATGATTTGGCCTTTGTGCAAATTGTTCAATTTTCTGGGCTGTATTAAAGTAGAATATGTCAATTTTAAGATTAATGTGCTGCTGAACCACTTGATAAAGGGAAAGTCTTATATAAACCCACTTTTACCGTGTAACTGATTTGTATACACGTACCTTTAAACAATATTAGTAGTTACACTAAAATTTATTAGTTTGTTGGTATTTGTTGTTTCATTAAATAGTATTGTTGTTTTACTATAAAGTGATAGCTATAAACTATACACGGTAAACTGTTTTACATAAGACCAACTCCTTGATGAATATTTGGCTTGCTAGAAATGTTAATTTATTTATACTGGTCTTCAACCAGGGCAATAACTTGATTGAAGCAAGACATACACACAGACACCGTATATATAATATACCCATTTATGTCTTTGTTTAGACTTATGTATATATATATTTTTTAATTAACTTGGTTTTTTTTTTTTTTTTTGATCGGACAAAGTTAGTTGTTAGTAGTTAGTACACCAAGCACCCAAACACTCCACAAATTCACCAAGCCACCTTATAACTCCCATACTCCAATTCGTTCCCAAAGGGAATCGAACCTGGGTCTATTACTCAATTGAGGAGCCCAGTGGCCAGGTGGACTAAGCCACCTGGTTATTAACTTGGTTTTTGGCTTTTGATTTTTGTAGAAACTTTCCGATTGCATTTGTTCAATATTCATGAATGCACCAAAGACAAACAAAAATGCTGAGATTGGACGAAACATATTTTATAAGTTGGAGGATTCTACATCAATGTTCCCAAGGAAGCGTATCCTCATTATTATCTACTTATATCTGTTGACTACTCTACGTTTAATACCCATACCAGATGACCAATAGTACTCTTAAAAGTCTTCTTTTAAGCAAAGCTCATTAGTTTTGGTTTTACGTTTTTCTCACTCAATTTGATGGTTGGAAACCTGTTCTTCTGTCTTTATTTACTTCCTTGGCTTCCAATTTCGGATGTGCAATATCTGTGCTTGTCTCAAAAAGAAGGCTCCTTATTTTAGCTCTTGATGGACATTTTAGTTTTTTCATTTTGAAAAATGTTAGTGCAGCCTTAACTTAAACAGACATATTGCATACTTTAAAGCCCAATGCTTCTGGAGGAGCTGTCCTGTTCAACACTATCTTTGGACCAAATTTCATCGACAAGAACGTTGCGGAAGTAGCATGGTCTCACCCAAAAGAAGGCTGTCCCATCAGTTCCACCTGTTTGTAAGCAATAGCCTGCATTGATATAAATCTTGTGGTGTTTTTTCAATCAGTATGTATATGCATGTCAATGCAATATCCTTTCATAGAAGTCTTAAAATTGTGTCTCTAGTTACAACCTTCGTTAGCTAAAACAGAAGGAATAAGGTGAATAACATTCACACACTACTTGAATCATGTTAGGTGGATTTTGTAGCAGAGAACAAATGAACTAAGGCATGCATGTGTTTCGCATGCATATATTACATTTATTATGTTTTCTTATAATGGTAAATATTTCTACCTAACAATGGCTGTTCTTTCTCCTCTAGGTATCACTCCCTTACTAAGCTATTCAAAACTGTTATATGTTCGAGCCAATATTGCCAATTTCAGAGGCTGTTGGACAAACACTGCCCCATCAGTACCTCATACCTAGATGAAATTGCCGTTCCTGGAACCGGGCTTGTAGTTGAGGTTATTATCAAGTTTAATCTGTTTCACACAAAGTATGATAGTATGAATTGTCGTATTTTTAACCCTTTCTCCTTGTATAATGTGAAGTTGGGGGCCTCTGTTTCTTTTGATGTTTAGCATGGGCTGATGATATATGATCTTCTGCCCTTTTGAACTTCAGCATATTCATAATTTATTGAATTTATATTTCTTCAAACAGTGGAGTTCTAGATCACTTCCTTTGTTTAGTTCAACATTTTGTCACCTCCAATTACTGCCACTTAAACTGAATTACTTTCTAATCATACGGTACATCTTCTCTTTTTGGATCAATTAAATAGAGGAAGGAACTTTTTCTGGGTTGGATGATTTTTCGAGATTTTCATTGAACTTTTGTTTCTCTAGGGAAGTGATGTGAGGACAAACTTATCCACAAGAAGACACGATGCAACTGAAGATCAGAACACCAATTCAGAAGCCACTACTTATCAAAATGAGCCAGATAAGTGTTGTACCAAGAAAGAGGTAGTATCATTCATTTGGGCAGTTTGTAGAAGAATAATCCCTTCACCTTTGCTGGGAGAACCTTCAAATTGGAGAGTCCTGAGGAGAAACATCTCAAAGTTCATTCATCTCCGAAAATTCGAGAAGTTCTCGCTGAAGGAATGTACCTATAAATTGAAAATAACCGAATTTCCTCTGTTTTCAAATCTTGGTGTGACGGATATTGCTAGGCATGCAATCTTAAAGTGCTGGATATTTTGGCTTTTTGCACACGTGGTGTCCCCCTTGGTTCAAGCCAACTTTTATGTGACAGAAACTGACCATGAGAAACAAGAGGTACTGTATTATCGGAAGTCTACTTGGGAGAAACTGATGAGAGAAGCTGAGTGCCTAAAGGATAACAAGTATAGCCTACTAAATTATGCGTCTACCAGAAAAATAATATGGAACAGGGCATTTGGTTTCTCAAAGGCAAGACTTCGCCCTAAGCAAAATGGATTAAGAATACTTACGAATCTTGCAGCACCATCAAGAATGCCTACGGACCCATCTTTTTCTAAAGTTTGTTCTAATAAAAAATCTGGTAGAAAAGCATTTTCCAATGGTAAGGTTTCAGTTAGGTTTTTCAAGGCTGTAAACACCATCCTTCATGATTTGCATGTGGTTGTAAAAGGATTAAGTGCAAATGAACCAGAGAAGTTGGGTTCATCAGTTTTTGATTACAATGATGTCTACAGAAAGTTTGTGCCTTTCCTGTCTCTTCTGAGGAATGGATCGTCCAACGTGCCTAATGTGTTCATGGTAGTTTCAGATGTGTCAAAGGCTTACGACTCTGTTAATCAGGATAAACTTATCAGTGTGATGAATGATGTTATAGTGGATGCTGAAATTTCTTTGGAAAAGTTTGCTCAGGTTTTCTGCAACAAAAAAACTTTGAAGGTCTATCATCATCAGAGTTTAGCAAATCAAGATATTGCCACTGCTTCTGCAAGGATCAAATCACGGTTTCGTGCCCACTCATTCGGCAGTGTTTTTGTTAAGAAGGTATTGGTCTTTTGTCTTTGATTTTTATGGAATAGATTGATCGAAAACGACTACTTATTTTATTTCTTACTGCTGTGTTTCAGGGATTGAGCAGAAGAATAAGAAAAGAAGAGATTATGTCAATATTAAAAGAGCACATAATGCGCAATGTGGTGAAATTAGGAAACAACTTTTACCTGCAAAATGTTGGTATACCTCAAGGAAGTGTTTTGTCATCCTTACTTTGCTCGATTTATTATGGACACATGGAGAGTAATATAGTCTTCCCTCTTCTTGAGAAAGCTAATAAGGGCTTGATTGGAGCACAAGATCCTCCTGGTACTTCAGTTTTAGGGGGAAACCACCAAGAAGATATGGTTGTGTGTCGTTGTGAATACCTTATGCTTAGATTAACTGATGACTACCTTTTTATATCAACTTCAGAGAAGCATGCTTCCATGTTCTTTTCCCAGATGGAAAGGGGAGTTGGTGATTACAACTGCTGCATGAATCAGGAGAAATACGGCTTAAATTTTATTATGAGGAACGGACAAGATTGCCCCTCAAATAGGGTACATGTTGGCAAAGATGGTACATCATTTCTTCCATGGAGTGGGATTCTCGTAAATTGCTCCACTTTAGAACTACAAGCCGACTATACAAGGTTCTATTCTTTATAATTTAGCTTATTTTATGTCATAATCTTTCTGTTTCTTGTTGAATGTTTACTTATACTGTCAAAGAGTTTATCATAATCTCGATTTATGTTGCAGCACGAAAATATATGTATTTTAAAGTTTTCTGCAATATCTTTAGTTTATATCTTAAGCTGTAGGATTCAAAGCTCATATTATGAACCATTTGTTTCTTGATCTGCCGAAAGTTATATTCATGAATATTGAAAAGCAATAGTTTAGGTGATATAACATCTTTGAGTAGCATAAAATTAAGTGGTCTGATCACAAATTTTGTGGAATCTCTCTAATTAAGTAGAATTGCCTTTTTGCCTATTTTACATTTTGTGCATTAGCCTATAAATATCATGCCAATATGCAGAAATGGGGAGACATTAGTTTTTCAGGATAATCAGCATAGGCTGAGTAGACCTAGACCATCTGAGTTTAACTCGTGTTATGTTTAGTTTTTTTGCCATACAACTTCCATAAGGACCTTTTTAACTCAATCCTTGGGATTTGCTAGAAAATAATACTCCCTTCGTTCTGTTTTAGATTGCCCATTCATTATTTGACTCGTGTTTTATCATTTCATATACTAATAAACAACTCGCTCGCTAAAACACGAGCCAAATAGTGAATGGACAATCTAAAACAGGATGGAGGGAGTGTTTTTAATGTATGAGCTTATGATTTAATATTCACATTATAATATTTATAGCTCTATTTATTCTCTTATCTCTTTCTATGCATAACTCTCACATACCCTTTACAGGTATCTGAATTGTCATCTGAGTTCAAGTCTAACTGTGATTTATCATGGCAAAGTTGGTAGCCATTTAAAGACGAGGTTGTGCAGTTACTTGAGACCCAAATGTCATCCTCTGTTCTACGATTCAAACATCAATTCGCCGGGGGTTGTCAGGCTTAATATATATCAAGCGTTTCTGCTATCTGCCATGAAACTTGTCTGCTATATCTCCAACCTATCCACTTTGCCCAAATTCACTCCGGAATTTTGTATAAATGTCATTAACACTTCCTTGAGGTACGAAATCCCTTATTATTATTCCATTTATCTGTTGAGTTAAAGCATTTTTTAAACGTAATCTCGTTTCAGGTATATGGACGGACTTATAAAGAGAAAGATGCACTCTTTCGAATCTACATTTCGTCCAAAATATGATGTGAAAACGAAGGAAGTAATATGGTTAGGACTACAAGCTTACAACCGTGTAATCAAGAAAAGGCAGACACTGTACAAAGATCTACTTAGTTTTTTGAAGTTTGAATTGAAGGCGTACAATAAGGTAGACATTATGTCGGATGATCTCAAGTTTGCTATTGATGATGCTCATTCATTTGTGTTATGGAGCATTAAATATTAATTTGTTAATTCCTTTATACCTTATTTGTTTTTTGCAGTGTAATTAATACCCTTTTCACTTTTTTGGTTTTGAAACATACTAATAAACATTTGACCGAGGGACAAATGGTAATTTTAGAGATGATGTATGTTCCATTGCAAAGAAATATGAAATAAAGACTATCCACTACATATTTTGAGTGAATAGTACTACAAGATACAAAGGAAAAATGTAATGACACTCCACTACAAAATGAGACAATTTTATTCCTAGAGTTAATTTTTATTACAATTATACCATTCAAAAAAACTGCCACCAAATACACCTTTATTCTAATTTAATAGTATTTTCCATCTCTCTCTTCATTTTCGGTCAAAAACCGATTCCCCATCTTCCTCTCTTCATTATTTCTCATCTCTCGCCCCTCTCTATCTCTCTCTAAAATCTCAAAACCCCCGTTTGAAGGAGAGGTCGTTGGGGGTGGTCCACTTTGGTGGTGGTGGAGTGGGGTTGGTGGTAGGCAGCGGGGCGAGGGGGTTGTTGGTAGGCGGCGGGGCGACGACGTTGGTGGTGGGGCGAGGGGTTTGTGGCGGGCGGCGGTTGCGTCATTTGGAGGTGATTCGCCCCCCTCGATCCGGGTTTTGGGGAGGGTGCGGGCGATGTCGGGGCATGGTGTGAGGCGGTGGTGGGACGGTTCTGGTTGTGCCGCGGCGTGGTTCCTACGCCGATATGGTTTTTGAATGTTGGTGGGATGGTGCGGCGGTGGTGCAGGCGGGAACGCGGTGCGGGGCGACGAAGGTAAGGGTTTTTTTTTAAAAAAATTATTTTTTCTGTATTCGTTTATATCTTAGAATTTGAGTGATATATCTTTGTGTATGTGGTGGGTTGCGAGACGACAGCGGTGGGATGACGTCGGCAGAGCGGCGACCATGGACGAAGGTAAGTTTTTTTTTTGTTCTTTTTTCTGTATTTTTCTAGATCTGTTTTTTAGATCTATTTTCACCAAAAAATGAAATTGAAAACTTGAGTGGTAGATCTTGTGTATGCTGTTGAGTTAGTTGGATTGTATGAATTCATGTTCTATAATTTTATTTTATTTTGATTTATGGGACGAAGGCAATGAAATATAATTTGAATGTTGTTGCAGCGTGAAATAGAGACGCAGAAATGAAGATACAGATATGATATTTAGGAATTATTGTAATTTGTGTAGGGTTTTTAAGCCCGAAATAATGTTGATAGACAGTGATGATGATGCGGTGTGGTTTTGGTGGGGTTTTTTTAAGCCCATAAACACCATATTTTCGACAATTTTCGACAATAGAGAAGCAGAAATAAGATACGGATCTGGGAAGTACGGTGGGTTGTTTATGTAATTATTGTAATTGTTAGGTATTTTTTGTATTTTTATATGTAATCTACTGTTGTAAATTTATATGAAAAGTATAATTATTTATGTAATTACTGTATTTATAATCTCTAGAGCTTTGAAAAATGCACTCGGGGCTCAAAATACAATTTTTTTAAAGTGCAGTTCAAAATTGGCTCAAAATACAATTTTGTTTGAAAAATGCACTCCAAAATTTGCTCAAAATACATTTTTTTTAAAAAATGCACTCCAAAATATGATCAAAATACAATTTTGTTTGAAAAATGCACTCCAAAATGGGCCCAGAAGTGCACTCTAAAAATTGTCTAGAAGTACATAAAATACAAAAAAATGCACTTCCAAATTAGCCCAGAAGTGCATAAATTTAAAAAAAAAAAATTCTGAAAATTGCATATTTTTTGGACTTCAAAATACAATTTTTTTAAAATTGATCCAAAACATATTTTAAAAAAAAATGCACCATAAAATTGATCAAAAAGTGCATAAATTTAAAATTACTGAATCACTAAAATTATTATGGTGTTGAAATTCAAAATTTTGTATTAATTAATAATTTAATTAATTCAGTAAATTAAAAAATTTGAACTTTTAAAATTTTAAAATACAAAAAGTTAAAATGAGTCAGAAGTGCAGAAACGTGTCAGAAGTGCAGAAAACTGTGCAGAAGGGCAACTTATACTTTTTGACCATTTTTTTGTACCTTAGAGTCACTTTTTTTTTGTTATGTATCTTAGAGTATTTTTATTACTGACTTTGTAGTGGAGTGTCTCTCTCCATGAAACATATAGGGATATGAAGAATTAAGAATATTAATTTAATTTTACCATTTCTCTAAATGAGAAAAAAACTAAACCGAGTCAAAAGTCATATATTGAATAAATTAATTTATGTATATGCAATGCATTATATTGTATAGTTGATTGGGGGACTCAATCTAGTGTTCAACTAGAACGAACTACAAATAATTATGAATCCCAAACTTTCTAGTTTAAATCTTGAAACAATTTGTTTAAAGTGATGAAGCACTATTTTCAATAAAAGATCTTGAAACAAATACAAACAAAACCTTTACAATACAAGACACCTAGCAAACAAGAAAGAGAATCAATATTAAAGCACTCAATAGTACAAAAGGAATCATTGTAGCATAATTTACGAGATGTCGAACGACAAGGGCAGTGTGTCAGCATTGTTCCATGACCGCGTCGGAAAATGCCTGTCTCCCTTGACGAGGTTAGCCAAAGTGGAGAGTCGAGTCATCTCTTGAGAAGTTAGTTTGACGGAGAGAGCTCCAATGTTGTCATTGAAGTTGTCGATCTTGGTGGTCCCCTGTATAGGGCACACATCATTTCCCTGATGGTGAACCCATGCCAACGCCAGTTGAGATGATGAGCACCCTTTATTTGTAGCCAGCTCCCTAATTTGTTCGTAGACAAGCTTGTTGGTTTCAAGGTTTTCGACATTGAATCTCGGATGGTGCTACCAATTTCGAAACACACATTTATTAGCATAATCATATCAATAAGATTTTCTCATTATGGGCATACCTTACGCAAGTCTCCATCGGATAGATTCTCTATCAATTCAGGACCTGATGAAAGGAAGCCGTGGACTGTACGAGACGATTCCAATTCCAAGTTCTCCGGAGTAATGTTGTCATTTTCTCAAAATTTGAAAAATGATAAAATGCTTCTTAATATTACCTGCAAGTGGGAACAATCTCTTGTTCCAAATCTCTCGACCACAATGACCATTCGTTCTGAACAACGGTGATTGGATGAATAACATGAGCCCTTCTGATTGTTGAAGCAGAGGTCTCTGAAAGGCCAACATATTTTATCTTTCCTTCTTCGACCAGTTTCTTAAGTTCCCCCATCTTGTATGTTACGTGAAATCTCAATCAGCGGAGACACAGAATCGAGTCAATGATATTTATAGTTCACATTTCTATCCACAAGTAAGACAAAGTTTTCTCACAGTGAGTTCAATGGGCACATGAGAGTCAATGCGATGAACATAATAGATATCAATGTAGTCGACATCAAGACGCTTCAAGCTCGACCACATGCTTCCCTCACGTATGCAGGGTCACCACGTATGTCGAACTTCCAATCCTCCAATATCACCCCAAACTTGGTAGCTATTTGCACTTTTTCCCTCATTCCCCCTTTCAATGCCTGCAATAACTCCAACAAGCTTGTTCATGAAAATTAGAAAAGTGGGACCACTATCTTCCATATCATAAACATTTAGTAAATTATGAATAGAGAAAAACAGGTAAAAAAAGGGGAGGTCTTGGTAAGGAATTGGAATGGAAGTGCATCTTCCATTTTTACGCAGCAGAGTTATGAAAAACCATGAGAGGCGATTGGGGTTCTTTAAGAACTTTTGTTCATGTATCAAAAAGAGACACATGTTGTGTGACTTTATATCTCTGGGCAGTATTCATATAGAACTATGTCTGATTGACACACTACATATCTAATCTACATAGATAGAAAAAAATGTTATTCGTGTGGATTCTTCCCCCCCAACTAACGAAGATATGTTGGTGAAGTTGCCGTACACGAAATCGCGTATAGTTTTGAAAAGAAATAATGTACTTGTTTCTGGAGAGGAGATGGAAACATGCTCAAATATCATTTGATTAAATAGTTATCCAGCACATTTTGTTTGAAGAAACCCTCCACTTCAATTGATATAATTTCAAGGACAATTTGCAAAACAAAACTTGTTTTTGCCACTAGGTCCACTTTAAGAACCGAACTTTCAACTTTTACAGGGCATGTAGGGTAAATTCATAGGTAAAACAGGAATTGACAAAAACACCCTCCCGTTCTGCCTGCGAAATTGCCCAAGGTCCTTTTCGCAACAATATAAAAGTTCGGTTCTTATTATGGAAAAATAAAAAATTCAGTCCTCAAATTGTAATTAATGATAAAGATTAATCTTGTTTTATAATTTGTCCTAACTCTAACCTAAAGCAAACGTAGAGCACACATGAATATAATTTTCACTTAAATTTTGAAGGGAGAAACATAAGCAAATGAAACAGAATGGCGTCTACTTTTTCTATTTTCACTCATTCATTTGTTCGCCATTCTCTTCACGGTCCAGTTTGATTACCACCAAACTGGTCAAAAAGAAGGCAATGGAAACATCACATCTTACGCAGCAAGAGACGTGTTTAAATGAGGAGATACACTTGCGTGAAACCGTCTTACAGTGAGGCAAAACATAATATGAGCATTGACATTTTAACATTTTGGGAGGGGTGATTATTGATTTGTGCAAGATTGTACCTATCTCATAAATGAGAGACTTACTAATAAGTACAAAATAATTGTATATACGTAAGTACATTTGCATTTTTATACTTATTAATAATTTGCATAAAAAAACTTATACAATATTAATAATTTTCTCTATTTATTAAATTCGTGAACAAGAGCATTTAGTTCACCTTTAATTTCATTTAAAAGTAGATCTCGAGTGTACAAAACATAAAGGCCCCCGTTTGGTTCGTGGGATTCATTGGGATATGCTAGGATTATAATTTTTATCCCAATTAATCTACCGTTTGGTTTGTGGGATGATGGTCCTTCAAGTCCGGGTAGAAAATGTATCAAATCATTCCTCCATGGAGGGATATACCAGTCACACGTGAAAGGTGAGATAGATCATATCCCAAGTGCAATATTACAAATTGTTCTTCTATTGTTTGAATATATTCACAACAATAAATTGTGTTGTTTCAATTCATTTTCAGGGTATTTATGACATTTCAATAGGTATCTCATCTAATCCCTCACTCTAATCCTACAATCCAAACGTATATCTTGATTCAAATAAATTCAATCCAATCAATATAATTTTACTCAATTTCACTAAATCCTATTACACCTAATAAATGCAATCACGTGAACCAAACACCCCAAAATAAAAGAGAGAAGAAGGCAGACTTTTCCGATAAGCATTTCATTGGTACCGGAGGCGTAGTAGTCGGAGGTGTCGAGAAAAGTGACGCCGGAGTTAATGGCGTGGTGGATGAGTTTTATCATATCGGGTTCGGGCTTGGGCGGACAGTAGAACGCGGACATCGACATGCACCCCAGCCCATGTTTCGAAACCTCAAGCCCCTGCGACCCCACTTTCATTCTCCCCATTTATCGATATGATTAGATGGTAGTGAAGACTGAAGTGAATGTAGGATTATATATATATATATATATATATATATATATATATATATATATATTATGAGTTGATAAGATTTTAATTGGGAATTCAGCAGCCACACACACGCTAGTCTTTTTTTGAGCGCGACTTCACAATGCAGCCAGGGATAACTACACTTATATATTGCCCCAATATATTATTGATCCTATATTATTTTCGGTAAGGATTAGAATCAAATTTTTAAGACAAAAATTCGTATAAGACGATCTTATGCATGAGACGGTTCGATTATTCCACTTTTCGTGTTCATTGTTGTTTCACGCTTCTGAATCTTTAACATATGGACCCAGTGTATGGTGGTTTGTTGGATATTTTTTATTATTCCACGTGTCATCCATTCATATTATGGAGTACAAAGTGGAACACCAATTATGAAATAGGTGATCTCATTCCTGTATGAGATGATGTACAATTTAACACAAATCAACACTCACATCTCTCAAAATGTTAAAACGTCAATGCTTAAAGTATGCTCCGTCTCATCATGAGACCGTCTCACGCAAGTATACTTCAAATTTTAAACATCCAAAAATTAATTAATTTTGTAGTATTAAATTAATGATAAACTCTCATGTGAAACTTGTAACGCCCCTTATTATCTGATTATCTGGCGTTGGCGTGTATATATATATTTTGTTTTTGAACGTTTTTTACACAAAAGGTTATAAATTTGATTTTTTTTCTTCTTTACCTTTTTTCTAAGCTTATCTGAGCATTAGGAGTCTAATACTGGAAGGCGAAAAGGAGTAATCAAGTTATCTATTTGGCATATACTGTCATTAATTATTACACTCCAGAAGTCATATAATAAAATAGTAAAGAGTCTTTAAGTTACACAATGGATAATGCTAGATCAAGTATCATAAAGTACTTAAGGTCATGAGCAGTTTATTTAAGGATCGGGCATAGCCCACAAAACATTAGTATCGTACGGCCAAGACTCCAGCTATTTGTGAGAATTCTGATATTACTCCTGATCTGTAAAAAGTCGGGGTGAGTGTCTAAATATACACTCAGTGGGGATTACCCTGAAATTGCATGGCATAACTTATAGAAGACTTGACCACAACATGTATAGAGTTAAACATTTATACATTTGTAAATGATCCGTTAAGATAAGCATGCATGAAGCTATATTCACGTAAGTTCTCGATACATGAAGAGAAATCCTTGAGAATATTCAAGTTGCATGTTAAATTTGGAAAAAAGGGTTTTAATCATATAATATACATGTATTTGAAGAGTATAAATTTAGTTGGAATTATCTTATCATGAAAATCCCCTTATTACGTGCATAATTCATTATTCATATTTTCCAGCCGCATATCATATAGATACCATGTCCTGATTTCATAATACCATATCCCTGTATGCTTAGAATCATGTCTCTTTATGCTTAGTACTGTATCCCCATACGCTTAATTCCATGTCCATATGTGCTCAGTATTGTGTCCCTGTATACTTAGTTTTCTTGTCCCTATATGCTCAGTATCGTATCCCTATTCGCTCATTATCATGTCCCTATATGCTCGTTACCTGTGTAACTTATATAACGTATGCAATATTATGCCAGTTCGAATCATTTCATGTCACGTTCATAGCATATCATTTTATATCATATTGATATTGCGTTCGATAAGAGTTCATAATCCATCATGATCATAATTTTATAGTTAGATCTTACTTACACAATTCTATGCATCGCATAGTACCAATAACACATGCATAATGGACATAATGACAATAATGAAACGTGAATAAATAAGGTGTGGAAGTTACCCCACCTTTGATAGTACAAGTAACACAAATAGCGTAGAGCGATCAAATCCTAAGCAACGTCATCGTCTGCGGATCCTACAGTTATAACGAAATTAATAATTTTATCATATTCGTGCAAGTGTTCAATGGGGTCGAAAGCGCGGTAGGTTGTATAAGAGATTCATATAGTTCTTAATTTAAAAGGTTCGTTCAAGGATTTTTCCTCGATTATAGGATTTATGACCACCACGAATTTTTCGATACCTCTTGATGATTAAATTAGTCCCTTTTAGACAGCCTTTCCAATTTGAAGTCGTTTGGAATTTCTTTTAATTAAAACGGACGAAAAACGAAAATTTTACAAGCGTATTAATAAGAGTGGCAAAACTTCAATTTTCCTTAAAGGATTGGCTGTTGATCGTTTGACTGGTCAGTTGACCAGAGACTTTAAAATTGCATTTTGACCCCTGAACATAATCAAATTCTTCCTAGCTTTCCCTCTGTTTTATTAAATTTTACAGAAAACCCCCACCTTCCCCAAAAGATGACTTGAGGTGGTCGCCGGTCAAGGACGAGACCGGCGTCCCTCCGGTGACCTCCCCAGCACCGGTACGCTGGAAATTCGCGTCCGACAACCTTCCTCTCCCCCATTTTATCTTGTTTTTAACCCATTCTCAACAACAATTCACACCCAAATCACCATAGCAGCAAATCACACCCAAATCACCATAACACAAGGAAAATAATATAACTATAAGCTTGAAACAAAGGTGTTGGTTTCTAGATTTCAAAAGAAAATTATTTTAAATATGCAATATTTTCTTTGGCTTTAAGCCTTAAATCGACAGGCTTCCCGGCGTCCGATCGTGAAACAAACAGAGGGGTTTTTCTCCCCTCGTTGAAAGCTTTGCGATGGCGTCAGAGGCGAGTCCTGACGCTCCCGGTCGCAGTGGCGGCGGCAGAAGTCAAAGCTTTGAGCTTTGATTTTCGGCGACGGTGTTCACCGGATGGAGAAAAGAGTGGTGGATTCGTGATGTGTGAGTTGAGGGGATCATTTTAATGTATAAAAAGTAAAAGGGTGGTTGAGGGAAAATTCCAGCGATGGCGGGTGCCGCCATGTCGCCGGCAAGGTAGGGAGTCGGGGAAGGTGATCGGAAATGAAAAGGGGAGAGAGATACTTACTTCTTTAGTTCTTTTCTTCAAATGGGGTAAGTTTGTGTGGTATGAAAATGAAAGGGGGACCACATATGATTTCTATTTAAAGAAAGATTCTTCTTATTGTTAATTAATTTAAAACCAATGGCTTCTTGAGAAAGTTTTACTTTATTTAATTCAAAAGGATAAGAATCTAGATCCTTTTATCATTTTATCTTCATTTAATTATATTTATTTATTTTGTTGGCATTTTTATTTTTATCACTCTTACTCATTCATTTTATTTTCTTTTTCTTTTTCTTTTTAAAAAGAGCGTGACATTACAATCTCCCTTACTAAAAAAAAATTTCGACCTCGAAATTTCACTTACTATTCAAAGAGAAATTTGGGTATCTACTTCGGATTTCATCCTCGCGTTCTCAAGTAGCTTCTTCTTGGCCGTGTCGGCTCCATTGTATTCTTCACTAAGGTTATCTTGCGAGTTCTTAATTTATGGGTTTTCTTATCAAGGATCGCTATTGGAAACTCTTCGTATGTTAGGTTGCGTTGGGCGTCGATTTCATCTTGTTTAATAACGTGGTTGCATCGAACACATACTTCCTAAGCATGGAGATGTGGAACACATTGTGTACCCCAGCCAAGGCCGGAGGTGAGGCCAGAAGATATGCCACGTCTCCAACTCTTTCCAAAATTTCATTCGGCCCCATGAATCTTGGTCGTAATTTTCCCCTTTTCCCAAAACGCGTAATTCCTCTTATAGGAGATTGTTGGTCCCGGTGTAACAAGTCTTACACGTGTATGGGGGGGGGAATACACATGTTCAGTGATTTTTAAAACTTTTATTTACACTGAAATCAGCGGGTCAGGATGTCCTGAGAATTAGCCCTGAGAAGCACAAATTGCCCAGAGTCAAAGCCTAATAAGACAGTGATCCCGACTAACTTTTCGGTAACCAGATTCAGACAAAGCCCAACCGATTACGAGATTTTATCAGAGTCCTGAGAAGCTTGGATCAGATAACCATCTTACTAAATACTCAGTAGAGTTTGTTCAGTTTGATAATTATCTGTTCTAGCTTATCAAGGGTGCGGAATGTGTTGGCCCTAGGTTTATACTCGTTTTATCTTGCTGAAAATCTTTTCCTTAGTAAATCAGTGGTTAAGGGTGTGATCAATTCAATGCACACTCAGTGGATTGATTCCAACTGAATATCAGGAAAATCAGTCCTTTCAGTGAAAGTATGCAACAGTTAAAATGCAAAGCAGAAAGTAAACAACACAGCAAATTATAGTGGTTCAGAGGCAAAGCTCCTACGTCCACTCTCTTTGATCCTCGGAGAAATTCCTTAACTCATTACTACTTCCTCTAGCTTTCAGACTGAACTCAACAACTTACTAACTTTCTACTATGAGTTTTCTGGCTGAACTGCTGCAGCTTACTAACTCAAACACACACAAGCTTTCAGACTGTCTCAAACAACTTACCAACTTCTCCTCTAGAGTTTTCTGGCTGAACTCAACTGCAACTTACTCACTCTTTACAACTCTCACTCTCCAACAATCACACACTCAAACTACCTAGCAATGGGGTTTGGGGTTTGGTTGGTTTCCAACTAAGGTGAGATATCCTTTGACAATAAGAACCGATTCAAAGGCTAGGATATCTCTTACTAAGCTTTGGATATAAGACAGTACTAGGCTTAGTGAATGAGCTCTCTTCAATGTGAAACACTTGGGAAATCTTAGGTTTTTCGAGTGCTTCAATTTGCAAGAATACAAATGAGCTCTGGAGTTGCTTGATTTCCCGTAACCTTGCAATGGTGAAGGTCACTGATATTTATAGGCAACTCTCCAAGGCCACTCTTGAAAAACTATCTGTTGGAGGAGATAGCATCAAGGGTTTCTGTTGGGATATTTTAGTTTTGATGAATTATTCCAAAACATTATCAACTTGTGTTTTTGAAGCTAATCTACAGATAACAAGTTGAGGGGGAACGAGAGAACAAGTTAAGGGGGAACTCACGGAATCAGAAGAAGATGATCGAGATCAGACGAGGCTACAGACGAGGCTGATCGAGATCAGATGAGTAGGATGAGTTCCGAGTTAACTGATGAGCTGTGCAAAATCAGAAGAAGAAAAGCTAAGCCAGCTGATCAGAAGAATGAGAGTTACCTGATCAGATGACCAGAGCAGATATGGTGATCAGATGACCATATCAGGTGACCAGACCAGATGACCAGATCAGATGACCAGAAGGACAGACGAGCTGATTTGGAGATCAGAAGAGAAGGTTGATGATCAGAAGAGGAGCAGATAAGACTGATTGAGATCAGACGTGATCGAGATCAGATGAGATAACCTGATGCAATTGACCTAAAATGCTAAACTGATGTGCTAACCTGATATGCTGAACTGATGTTGTACTGATCTGATCAGGTTAGCTGATCAGATCAGGAGGAAGAAATCAGATATCAGAAAACCAAAAATCTGCATACCAGATCAGGCGACCAGATCAGAAGACAAGAGTCAGAAGATCTGAACAGTAAACACAGGCGTACTGATTTGATGTCACCTAAAGATAAGTCACCTGAAGTCATGTTCACTGAGAATAAGAACACTACTGATGATCAGATAACCTGAGTGCTAGTGACCTGAGGGTCAGGATGTCTGAAGTCAGAAGAGCTGAACTCAGTAAACCTGAGTGTCAGTATGCCTGATCAGACAAGGTCCGCTGAAGAGAAGTCTGCTGAATCAATAATCCCGAAGACTCAGAATGATCCTGAAGACTCAGAATAATCCTGAAGAATATAGCCTTTATATTCAGCTGACGTGGACCAATGAGAGGAAGACAACCAGCCTGGAAAAGCTGCAAAAAGCTACATAATAGTATGGATTTGAATGTGACTCCATCCAACGGTAACATTCAAATCCACAATATAAATACAAGATCTTCCATCAAATTGAGGGTGAAAATGCGTGAAAAACACCATTGAAGCTACGAAGCCAAATCATCCAGCATTTCCACCATAGAACACTGAGCAAGATATACACGCATACATTCAAATGTGTTCTATCCTAAATCTAAGCACAAAAGTAATATCCTAAGCTTAGAGAGATTTTCTCATCCTTAGCATCGAGGCTAAACAAATGTAAGGGAAAATCTCACCCTAGTTGGACACTAAACAATCTTATACCCAAACCCAAAAGTTAGGTTGAGTTTGTTAAGCAAGGTTTGTAAGTTAGTTGGACTAGCTTACTTTCTGGGTGTGAGTGAGAACTCAGTATACATCTAAGCAATCCCGAAAGGGAGGGTAGGCGATCCCTTAGAAGGTGATAAGTCCCGTTTGAGTGAGAACTCGGTAAACATCTAAGCAATCCCGAAAGGGAGGGTAGGCGATCCCTTAAAGGGTGATAAGTCCCGTTTGAGTGAGAACTCGGTAAACATCTGTTGGTTAAGTTGGTGCCCCATGAAGGGAAGAGTGGATGTAGGACAAGTTGTCCGAACCACTATAAAATCGTGTGTTCTTTACTGCTTTATGTTCTTACTTGCCATATGCATTTGTTTATAAGCAAAACACATCACATAGATTTAAAAGCAAAAAAATTGGAATCACTCTTCCCTCACCCCTATTTTATATGCATTACATGATTTTTCAGCATTTCATGGGTGTTCAAACGGGACCAACAGTTTCCTCTTTTGGTTATTGATGAACGACTATTTCTAGGGTTTGAATGCACCCTTGCATGTATTAGGAAATATGCAGCCATGTAGCCAATCATCAATTTCTGTGAACTGGAAGATATCAGCCCTGACATTTCTTCAGTGAGATGTCGCTTTCAGTGTCAGTAAAGTACGTTGTTGTTGCCTTCTCATTGGTCGACTTCGTTCTTTAAACATAGACAAACAAAACGGCTCTATTTAGGTCAACCTTACTGAGCTGATATGTTCCTTAATGTCCACGAATGTCTAACATTCTGTTTGTTTGTACTAAGAATGAACATAACACTATTTACTCAAAATAGCTGTTCAGGGTCTTTTTGATCAGTACAAAACAGTCTTCAGGATCATTGGTCTTCTGGATCTTCTGTCTTCAGGATTCTTCTGTCTTCAGGATTCTTCTGTTCTTCAGGATTCTTTCAGGAATTTTGATCTTTAGGAATCTTCTGAACTACTCAGGAACATCTGAGTTCTTCAGTAACATTAAAGTAAACCTATTTCTCCCTGATCTATATCTGCTGACTATACAAAGTGCAGATAATCCTGAGTCTTAATATCTATTGAAACCTGATCCTATACTACCAAGATGTCCTGATACATGTCATACTCAGGGGTTTTGGGATCTAATCAAAATCTTTATTAAATTCATTAAACTCAGGGAACAACAGAAAATGAGAGAAAGAATCATCTTCCTCAGGGGAAATTCCATTTAGAACATTGTCAGTGACATTTTTCCCCCCTTGGTTAATAGATTCAGAGTTTGCCTCAGCTGTGACCACATCCTCATCGACATTACATACCTGAGTCTGAACGGATGTTTGTTCAGATTGGTCAGCTTCAGTGTGTTGGCTTTCCTTTAGAGGAGAACTCTCATCCTGAGTTTCACCAGCCTGAGTATTTCCATCCTGAGCTTCTTTGTCTGAGTCTGACTCACTCCATTCATAGAAAGTGATTGACTTCTTCTTTTCAAGCTCAGAGGATGTTTTATCATTCTTCTTCAGACTAAGTCTGGTGATTCTTTTTGTTAGATCTCCTGAGTCATGTTCCTGTTTCTTCTGAACACAAGTAGGTTCATCAAAAACAACATGAGATGTTTCTTCCACAATGAGGGTCCTACAATTAGGGCTGTTCACGGTACGGACCAAAATGGATATTTGAAAATATCCGTGTCCGTACCAAAGTTCGGTTATTTTAAAATTGAAGTATCCGTGTCCACACCAAAATTTTGGTTCAGAATGGTGCAGTTTTTTTATTTTTCGGTACGGTTCGGAACGGATTTTCGGTTATAACGGAGTCGGATCGGAGCGAAATGGATCAGGACGGAGAAACAATTTTTTTTACCCTTTTCTCTCTTTTTTCAATACCTCTCATTTTTCTTTTTAGCCACAATTTAAAAAAAAAATACATTTGCAATCTACACATAATGCACATGAATTAAATATATCTTCAATCATATCTATCATTCAAACTCAAACATAATACATAACAAGATAATAGCTGATTAAAAATAAAAAAAAATAACGGATGAATATTGTATTTAAAACACGGTAAACAAAAAAAAACACATTAAAATAATTGTTTAAAATATATTGTGAATAAAAAGTGCAATATTGAAATCTCATTGGTCTTGAATGATTCTTGACACGAGAGGCATATTTTCTGCAAAATAATGAAAATATATTAGGTAAATGAGTAAACATTTAGAATTAAATTTAAAATTGAAAAGAAATAAAAAAATATGAGCTAACATTTTCAGAACTTAATTAAAGGTTATATATACTTCATGAAGTTGATATATACAATAAATAAAACAATGTTTTTAACTTAAAAGGTTCATGAAGTTGTTATATACAATAAATAAAATAATATTTGTAACTTAAAAAGGAAAACTTCATTATTGTGCTTTTTGATGAGGTATGAAAATGATAATGTGGTAAAATATTTATCCATAAATACTTAACATTCAAAACAATAATGATATCAAAGATTACCGGGAAGGCTGGAACTACATGCACCATTCGATTGCCACAATCCATTTCTTCAACAATCTAGTGTGGATCTTGAGAAAACAACATCTTCAACTTGAGGGTCTTTTCTAAGATCTGAAAAGAAAAAATAAATACATATCGATCATAATCACAATAAAGAACATTAAAATCTCTATTTTAAATAAAATTATAAAGAACGTACCCAGTTCTAGATTAGACAAATCAGCTATTAATTCTTCAACTTCAATCGGTTTAGGCGAAGCTCTCAACCAGTCTTGAACACAAATAAGAACCTCAGTTGTAGGAGTTAAAGAACTCCTAAAACGGTCCAAAGTACGACCACCGATGCTGAATGCTGATTCAGAAGCTACTGTGGAAGACTGAATTGACAATACATCTCTAGAAATGCTGCTCAAAATTTGATATCTAGCCGAATACTTTCTCCACCAATCCAATATATCAAAGTTTTTCATGTATTTTTCAGGCAGCTCCTCCAAGTAAATATCCAATTCTCCTTTAGCAGCCATTTTTGTTCACTCTCCATATGCAAGAAGTATTCATCAACATCTTCATCTGCTTCACTCATCATAGTATCAGAGTCTACATTCTGAGACATACTTGAAGAATTAACAAGACCCCCCATATTTCCATTCAAAACCTTATATTCTTCAACCAATGTTTTCAAAGAACCTGTCACTTTATCCACCAAAGTACTTGCATCCTTATCATTATAGTATTGCTTGAATTTAGCAGACAAGTATTGTGTCTTGCATCTAGGGTCCAAAACCACAATAATAAAGAGCATCACATTCATTTTATTGATAGTTCCCCGATACTTATCAAATTTTGCTCTCATTTGTTTATCCATTTCCACTAAAGAAGGATCATCACTGCTTTGCAAATTTTCCAATTCCTTTAAAACTCGAATGATCTCAGGAAAGTACAAATTGAAAGTAGTATACAAAGAACCAAACAACTTGCAACTGACATCATAAAACTTTTTCAAAATTTTTGTAAAATAAGCAGCACAAGTCCAATCTGTCTCATTAGGCACATCCTCCCCAAATTCAGTCAAATATTTTGTATCTACATCTTCTAACTTATTAAATGCCTTTTGAAAGATCAAAGCAATTTCCAACATCAAGTAGGTTGAGTTCCATGTAGTAGGACAATCCAACTGTAAATGTGCCTTAGAAGTAATGCCCACGTCACCACAACATTCATGAACAAATCCAATCTTTGCAGGCTACCCCTCACATATCGAATAACATTTCGAATCTTCTTAATAGATGCATTAGCAATATCAAGTCCATCTTTAACAATCAATTGCAAAATATGGGCAAAACATCTCATATGAATAGCCTCTCCACCCAAAACAAAAGCATCTTTTTTTAACAACCTCTTCTTTAGTTGTTGGACAACAGTGTCATTAGATGAAGCATTATCAACAGTTAGACACATTAATTTCTTCAATCCCCACTCATCCATGCAAAAATCAACAGCATTCCCAATATTCACCCCCTTGTGACTTTTTATGACACAAAAATTAAGAATTCTTTTGTTTAACTTCCAGTTTGAATCGATATAGTGAGCTGTTAAACAAAGGTAATTCACATTCTGAATACTTGTCCAAGTATCAGTAGTTAAAGACACCCTATGATTTTGACATTGAGATTCAAGTATAGGTTTCAGTTTTTTCTTTTCCTCGACAAACAAAGAGTAACAATCCCTAGCAACTGTGATTCTAGATGGAATATTAAACTGAGGAACAGCAGCATCAACAAACTCCTTAAAACCTTCCCTCTCTACGAACCTAAAAGGAAGTTCATCCTTTATAATCATCCTAATCAAAGCTTTCCGCACTTTATCCTGATCAAATTGCCATGCATTTATTTTCCCAGCACTAGAATCTGATGCATTTTGAAATACCAAAGTTTTTTGAGCTTTATCTTTAATCTTATCTTGATCTTGTAATTTTTTTTCTAATTTCAGGAGGACATTTTTTGCAAACCATTTTTAAATGTCCCCACAACCCCGAAGTTACTAATTCACTCTTATACTTATATAATCGGTCACACCATATACACTTTGTTTTTTCTTCCTCACCAGCATTTTTTATTTTTTCAAAATGATTCCACACTCCAGACCTAGGTTTCTTTCCAACTGGAGAAGTACATTCACCTAAAATTGTATTTGAATCTTGTGGGACTGAAGTTGAGCCGGTAGAGATAAGATTGGAATTAGGAGTAGGAGCACTTGAAGGTGATGGACCAACCACTTTTCTCTTACTCGTCACTGTAAAATCGTTCAAATTCATTATTAGTATGAAAATAACATGTGCAAAAAAATTGTTAGTGTAAAAGAATTGCCTTTCGAATTTTGAGAAACATTACTTTTGAAATTTGAGGACATCTTACTCTGCACAAAACAAAACAAGTAATTTATCCAAGTCTTATAAAAGGAAAAAGAAGACTTCACTAATTATACTTGCATATAAATTAATAAAAGTATGATTAAACTACTACTTGATAAACTTTTACTTATTTATACTTAATAAACTACTACTTACGTACTTTTATTACCATTTGATTTCCTAGAAGAATTATTCGAAGTCAATAGATGCTGCTTCATTCGAACATGTATATATATTAGTTTGTGAAAAGCAACGGTGCTCTTATTTCAAGCAATCTGGACGGGCAAAATTTACACATTGGGTTGTGAATGAGTTGGGAATAATAATACCTCTCTCTTCTTTACTTTCTAATACACAATGCTTCCTGCTGGTAAGATTTTACTTTGGATATAATTAATGGTTGTTAAAAATCGGCTAATTAAGGCGGCAAGTATATCAGGAGTTGACTGTGTCATCTCAGGAGTATTATTTTTGCCTCCTTAGGATTTGATTTTTATTTCAATTCGGTGCGTTTGGTAATTGGCACTGAATTCTTCAATTTGAATTACAATAAAAATAAACATTAGGTAATTGTGGGTTAATAGAGAAATAAATACTCACTCTGTTTCACATCAATTTTCACGCCCAAAAATTAAAATTCTACGCATGACTCTGACCCTCACAATATACACTTATTTACCCTTTATGCTACTTTTTTTCTAACACAATTAGGTTGTCAAAATTCGCCTTTGTAAAACTAAATAGATATTCATCGTCCCTTGTAAAATTCGTCGGAAAACAGAGACCGTACCTTAATTAAATTTCTTTAAACAATCACGTTGATCCTCACAAAATCAGCTAAAAGTTTCTAATATATGTTGTGTGCGGCAGAGAAGCTGTTCAAGAATGTAGGAGATTAGGGTTTGGGAGTTGAAGGTGTGACTTGCGCTGAAAAATATGATGGAGTGGCCGATCAAATAGAAGTTATGTTGGGCTTCTACGTCTACTTTGTATGCATGGGCTTTCTTCAATTTTTAAAATATTTATTTGGCATTTTATTTTACTTGAACAAAGTAAAATAGATCAATCTTAAAAAAAAAGAAAGAAAACTACATCATATATTTACTACATAATTAAATTTATTACGTATTTAAATCGGTTATTCGGTTCAGTTCGGTTCGGTATGGTTCGGTGCGGTTTTATTCGGTTTTCGGTATGGTTAATTCGTTAATATCCATATCCATACCAAAAAAAAAATCGGTTCGGTTTGGTACGGAAAAAGTCAAAAAGTCAACGGTTATTTTTTGTTCGGTTCTTTTTCGGTTCGGGATTCAATTCGGATTCGGTAATCTCCAAACTCCGCGAACAGCCCTACCTACAATTGTAAATTCTGAAGGCTTTACTGACTTCAGAATACCCTAAGAATATTCCTTCATCAGCTTTGCTATCAAAAGTTTTCAACTGATCTTTACCATTATTGTGTATGAAACACTTACAACCAAACACACGAAAGAAAGAAACAAGAGGCTTCCTTTCATTCCACAACTCATAAGGTGTTTTTCCTTGATCTTTTGTTTGCATGGTTCTGTTCTGAGAGTATCATGCAATGTTGATAACTTCAGCCCAAAATCTCTTAGGAATGTCAGCTTCAGTAATCATTGTTCTTGCAACTTCTTTCAAAGTTCTATTTCTTCTTTCTGCAACACCATTCTGTTGTAGGGTCCTTGCAGCTGATGTTTCATGAGCTATTCCATTTGCTGCACAATAATCAGATATAATATGGTTGATAAATTCAGTGCCTTTATCTGATCTGATTTTGACCACACTCAGATTCTTTTCAATACTGAGTCTTTCCAGTAATTCAGGCAGTTTTGTCCGAGTCTCTTTCTTAATGAGTAAGAATATGACCCAAGTATATCTAGAGTAGTCATCAACTACCACAAGTGTGTATTTTCTGCCATTAGTGCTCACAGGTGTTACTGGACCAAAGAGATCCATATGTAACAGTTGAAGTATTATATCAGTAGAGACTTCTACTTTGCTTTTAAAAGATGCTCTGATTTGTTTTCCTTTCTGACAAGCATCACATATATGATCTTTACTGAACACTTCATTGGGTAACCCCCTCACAAGTGTTAATCTTGCAAGTTTGTTCAGGGTTTTGAAGTTTAAGTGATTCAGTCTTTTGTGCCATAACCAACTGGTATCAGTAGAACTTTTTGCAACCAAGCATGTATCTTTAGGAATTAATCTCCAATCAGCAAGATACACATTTTCTTTTCTAGTATCAGTCAATAGTATTTGTTGTGAAGCATTATCTTTCACATAACATAAGTTCTTTGAGAACTCAACACTGAATCCCTTGTCATAAAATTGACTGATAGAAAACAAAATTTGCTTTAAACCAGAAACATATGATACACCATGGATATGAACAAAATTAACTTCAAGAGTTCCATATCCTTCAGTCCGTCCTTTGGAATTATCTTCAAAAGTGATCTGAGGGCCTTTTTGCTCAACATAGTCAGTGAGTAAATGTTTATATCCTGTCATATGCCTTGAACATCCACTGTCCAGATACCATGCAGCAGGAGTTATTTCATTTCCACTCATCAGGGCTATGTTGTCTTCATTCAGCTCAGTGCCCTTTTCCTTCACCTAAAAAACAGATCAGGTCTTAGGTACCCATTTGGTGTAGGGTCCTACCATGTTAGTTGTACCTTTTGGAACCCAAACCTGCCTGATAACTCTAATTACTTTAAAGTGGCTGATTTGTCTTCCATAAACATCTACATACACATTCACCACCCTAGGTGCCTTGGCAGTACCCTGTGTATGAGTGCCAGCCTTAGCATGAACATGAACCTTAGAATTCTTCTTGGGTTCAGGCCTCTTGTTCCAATGCTTTGGCCTTGGTGTAGCTGGTCTATGTCTCTGCTGACTTGGGTTCAGGAAACCTTTACCCTTAGGTAAGTGGGGTATAGGTTGCCTGTACTGAAATTGTGGTCTTTCAGTATCCTGAGGACTTGGTCTCTTCAGTTGAGAATATCTCGGCTGATGGTTTCTCTTCTGAAGATTCCTCTGATGGTTCAATGTAGATTTCTTCTGGTTGGTATTCTTAGCCTGAGGCTTTGAAGTACTGTCCTGAGGATTTCCTACTGAGTGTTCAGGTTTTCTAGCCTTTGCCTGAGGTTTGGGCTTTCTTTCCTGAACCTTTAGTTTTTCTGAAACCATAGGTCTTTTACCCTTGTCTAAAACATGGGGTTGTTCTTCAATAAGAAGGTCAATACAAACCACCGATTTAACAAAGACAATCTTAGTGCTACTAGAAGAAGCAACATTCAGAAGACCTTGTGAGGTTCCCCCTGGATTATATCCCAATCCAACCTTTATAGTTGCAGGTCTTTGATAATTCTGAATTTCATCTATTGCTTTAGATGCAGAATTCAATAGAGCTATCTTTCTTTGCAAACTATCCTCACTTTTCTTTAGAGTTTCATGTTTCTCAAAGAGGTCATTGAATTCAGTTCTGATAAGCTGATTTTCCTTAGTGGATTTCTCTAATTTTCCTTTCAGGACCTCTATCACTTTCTCTTTTTCTGAGAGTTGTACTTTCAGAACATCTAGTTCATCAGTAGTTCCCATTAATTGAGAAGTGATCTCAGCAGTATTAGAGTTTTTCCACTTCAGATTCTCAGTAGTCAGTTCCTTATTATGCTCTTGAGTTTCTATGAACAGTTCTTGTAACACAAAATAGTCCTTCATAAGATTTTCAAAAGAATCCATCAGGTCAAAATTGCTGGTTACAAATGAACTTGATAACTCAGGTGCTTGTGTATGAGCAACAACAGAGATAGAAGAATTTACCTCCTCAAGGGCAACAAGGCAGACATCATCACTGTCACTGTCTGAGAACATTTCTTCTGAAGAGCTGGATCATTCTTCAGATTGTTCTTCTTCTTCAGCAACCATAACCTTCTTGCTTGAAATCTTTCTGTCTCTTTTGTCTTGCCTTTCCTTTCTTTCCTTGGCACTCAGCTCAGGACAATCATACTGGAAGTGGCCCTTCTTTATGCAGTTATAACATCTGTTGGTATCATCATCCTGATCGCTTTCCTCCTTGGTCTTGGAGTTCTTCTTTCTGGATGAAGATCCTTTAGCTTTGTGGTCCTTCTTTTTCTCAGTGGATCTGTCCTCAGCTTCTGAGTTATTTCTGTTCCTGTACCTGTTATTTTTGTAGTACTTCTTGTACTTTCCATATCTGCTATTGAGTCTTTCAAACCTCCTTGTCAACAGTACTAGCTTATCCTATTGCTCATCCTGATTTTTGGCAGGTGAGTTATCAGACTCTCTAGCTTTACAAGAATTTCCTTTAGCTTTGAAAGCTACATTTTTGCTAGATGAAGATTCATCTTTGCTATCAGATTTCTTTGTTTTTTTATCAATCACAAATTCATAAGCTTTCAGTTCAGAGAAACTTGTTGATATGGCATAGAATCAATATTCTTGGTGTTTTCAATCACCATAGCATGTATATCCCATTTCTTAGACAATCCTCTAAGAATTTTCAGTGCCACTTCTCTTTTTGGGTATCTTTTCCCAAGAGCATTCAGATCATTCATGATACTAGTGAATCTGACTTCCAGTTTATCAATAGATTCACCATCTTCCATTTCAAAGCTGTCAAACTTTGCAATGGCAACATATAGTTTATTTTCTTTTATATGATATGTGCCTTGACACATGATAACAAGTGTGTCCCATATTTCTTTAGCAGTTTCACAATGAGAAATCATCCCCATAACACCATCATCAATAGTGTTGTATAGAGTATCTTTAGCAATATAGTCTAAGTTGACTAACTTTCTCTCATCAGGAGTAAGTTTGTCATCAGACTTAGGAAGTTCATCTCTGGGATCATCTCTCTCAGCATCAGTAATTCTGGGATTCACAACAGTGTACTTAAATGGTCCTTGAGAGACCACTCTCCACATTCTTTCATGCTTAGAATACAGATGTGCATGCATTCTCAATCTCCATAAGTCATAGTTCTCAACATAGAACATAGGAAGTTTCTTAGACGGCATGATGAATGAGCCTTGTAAGATATCAGCAGTAAGATCTATTCAGTAGACCACCAAAGTCTCACAGCAAACAAGACTATGACTACCAAAGCAAGTGGTCAAAATGAACCACTGCTCTGATACCACTTGTTGGTCTTGGTGTAACGAGTCTTACACGTGTATGGAGGGGGGGAATACACGTGTTCAGTGATTTTTAAAACTTTTCTTTACACTGAAATCAGCGGGTCAGGATGTCCTGAGAATTAGCCCTGAGAAGCACAAATTACCCTGAGTCAAAGTCTACTGAGACAGTGATCCTGAGCAGCTTTCAATAGCTTCAGATTGGCCCAACTGATTCTGAGATTTTATCAGAGTCCTGAGAAGCTTGGATCAGATAACTATCTCAGAGTCCTGAGAAGCTTGGATCAGTGCTTTCTGTGAAAGTATGCAACAATTAAAATGCAAAGCAGAAAGCAAACAACACAGCAAATTATAGTGGTTCAGAGGCAAAGCTCCTACGTCCACTCTCTTTGATCCTCAGAGAAATTCCTTAACTCATTACTACTTCCTCTAGCTTTCAGACTGAACTCAACAGCTTACTAACTTTCTACTATGAGTTTTCTGGCTGATTTACTGCAACTTACTAACTCAAACACACACAAGCTTTCAGACTGTCTCAAACAACTTACTATCTTCTCCTCTAGAGTTTTTTGGCTGAACTCAACTGCAGCTTACTCACTCTTTACAACTCTCACTCTCCAAAATCACACACTCAAACTACCTAGCAATGGGGTTTGGGGTTTGGTTGGTTTCCAACTAAGGTGAGATATCCTTTGACAATAAGAACAAATTCAAAGGCTAGGATATCTCTTACTAAGCTTTGGATATAAGACAATACTAGGCTTAGTGAATGAGCTCTCTTCAATGTGAAACACTTGGGAAATCTTAGGTTTTTCGAGTGCTTCAATTTGCAAGAATACGAATGAGCTCTAGAGTTGCTTGATTTCCCGTAACCTTGCAATGGTGAAGGTCACTGATATTTATAGGAATCTCTCCAAGGTCACTCTTGAAAAACTATCCGTTGGAGGAGATAGCATCAAGGGTTTCCTCTTTTGGTTATTGATGAATGATTATTTCTAGGTTTTGAACGCACCCTTGCATGTATTAGGAAATATGCAGCCATGTAGCCAATCATCAATTTCTGTGAACTAGAAGATATCAACCCTGACATTTCTTCAGTGAGATGTCGCTTTCAGTGTCAGTAAAGTACGTTGTTTTTGCCTTCTCATTGGTCGACTTCGTCCTTTGAACAGAGACAAACAAAACGGCTCTATTTAGGTCAACCTTACTGAGCTGATATGTTCCTTAATGTCCAACAATGTCTAACATTATGTTTGTTTGTACTAAGAATGAACATAACACTATTTACTCAAAATAGTTGTTCAGGGTCTTTTTGATCAGTATAAAACAGTCTTCAGGATCTTTGGTCTTCAGGATCTTTTGTCTTCAGGATTCTTCTGTCTTCAGGATTTTTCTGTTCTACAAGATTCTTTCAGGAATTTTGATCTTCAGGAATCTTCTGAACTACTCAGGAACATCTGAGTTCTTCAGTAACATTAAAGTAAACCTATTTCTCCCCGATCTATATCTGCTGACTATACAGAGTGCAGATAATCCTGAGTCTTAATATCTATTGAAATCTGATCCTATACTACCAAGATGTCCTGATACATGTCATACTCAGGGGTTTTGGGATCTAATCAAAATCTTTATTAAATTCATCTCCCAACAGAGACACTTTAAGGAATACTTTATCTCCTTCTCGAAATCCGAGGTTTCTTCTTCGCTTATCAGCGTAAGATTTTTTGTCGATCTTGAGCGGCTTTAATTCTATGTCTGATCTTATGTATGTCATCCACTGTCCTTTCTACCAGTTCTGGTCCAAGTAGTTTTCTCTCCCTGACTTCATCCCAATAGAGAGGAGACCTGCACTTTCTTCCGTACAACGCATCGTAGGGCGCCATTTCAATTGTGGCCTGATGGCTATTGTTGTAGGCGAATTCTATCAGTGGTAGGTAGTCCTCCCATGTTCCCTCAAAATCCATTGTGCATGTCCTTAACATATCTTTCAGCGTTTGAATGGTTCGTTCGGACTGGCCGTCGGTCTGAGGATGAAATGACGTGCTGAACTTCAACTTGGTTCCCATTGCCTCTTGCAGGCTATGCCAGAATTTTGAGGTGAATCTTGGATCTCTGTCCGACTCTATAAAGACGGGTACACCGTGCAGTTTTACTACCCCTTCCAAATAGATCCGAGCTAGTTTATCGAGCCCGCATGTCATTTTTACTGGTAGAAAGTGAGCGGACTTGGTTAAGCAGTTGACTATAACCCAAACAACGTGATCGATCTGGGCAGGTTCACCGCGAAGTCCATCGCGACGTGTTCCCATTTCAAGGGCCTCAAAAGCCCTGCAGGTCTTTGGTGCTCTGCCTTTACTTGTTGGCAGAGCATACATTTTTGTACAAATGAGGCCACATCCCCCTTTAGATTCCTCCACCAAAATAGTCCCTTTAGATCTTGGTACATTTTCGTGCTCCCTGGATGGGCAGTGTATAGGGTTCGGTGTGCCTCTTCCAAAATTTCCCTTTGTAGGTTGTCGTCCTCAGGTACGCAAAGCCTTTTCCCTCGTAAGATTTCCCCTTCACCTTTTCGGTGAAACTCCTTAGCGGTGCCATCCCAAATTTTCCCATCCAACTTTATCAGGAAAGGGTCCTCTCTTTGTGCTTCCACAATTCAGGCCCTTAGGTTTGGTTTAACAACCATTGCTGCGATCGTGGTCCTTGCATTTTTTGGATGTAATACTAATTCCTGGTGCATTTTTTCGAATTCTGCTATTAGTCGTTCCTACGTGGGGATCATGCATGTCAATTCTCCTCTGTCTCTTCGACTTAGGGCATTGGCTACGACGTTGGCCTTGCCCGAGTGGTACAAGATCTCACAATCGTAGTCCTTTACTAATTCCAACCATCTTCTTTGCCTCATGTTTAATTCCTTTTGTTCGAAAAAGTACTCCAGACTCTTATGATCTGTGAAGATTTGATATCGTACTCTGTATAGATAATGCCTCCAGATTTTCAAAGCGTGTACTACCGCTGCTAGTTCCAAATCGTGGGTTGGGTAGTTTCGTTCATGTAATTTCAGCTGTCTGGAGGCGTATGCGATCACCTTTCCGTGTTGCATTAAGATGCACCCCAACCCTTGTTTGGAAGCATCACTGTACACTATGAAACCTTCTGGTCCATCCGGAATTGCTAGGACAGTTGCGGTGATTAAATTCCTTTTAGTTCTTGAAAACTGTCCTCGCATTCCTTTGTCCATTGAAATTTGACTTCCTTCCTAGTTAGTCTCGTTAAGGGTCCCACAATCCTTGTGAATCCCTTAATGAATCTTCGGTAGTATCCTGTCAGGTCTATGAACCTTCGTATGTCATGTACAGTTTGTTGGGGAACGTTTTGCCCGGATATATTCTAGGTGCAATTTAAATACAAAGTTAAATAAATAATTTACTACTAACATGAATTAACCTATTAATTCAAATAGCAAAAACCAACAACATACATGTGTACAATTAATTTCACGTAAAGTCCTACACATGCGGAATTTAGGAGTTTACGCGAAACATACCTCTTGAAGAGACAACCGTTGAGATGATGAATAAACTCAAATGACTTCTCAAGTATATCCTAAGCCCTTTGCTCGTAATCCGGTGGTAGATTCACACGAATAAATTTAATAAAGGAATAAAGAAAAAATTATTGCACCACCTTTGTTGATTTCTAATTTTTCCAAGACTGGAATTGTGTAGGGGATGCAAAATTCATCCCCTATTTATAAGAAGAGAGAGGGGCGAAAATTTAGTGATAATTAGGGCTATGAGAAATTTCCTTTTATCTTCTCCAAGATACAATCTTGAATATATCTCATATATTCTATTTTCCATAAATAATCACAAAAGATCTTTTCCTCCTTATCTCATGCGATTTTCGAAAAATAAGTAAAGAAACAAGATTTGGGATTTCTTGAATTTATGGGATAATCTTGTATTCCAAGAATACTAATCTCTTTCCATAAAATCTCTTTAAGAAAATCAATAAAATCTTTCCCTTCTTTACTACATATTTTTCCAAAAAAAAAAGGAAAAATAGGCAATAATATTTTCTTTTATTTTAATCACATTTTCATTAATTGGACTTATATTGGGCTACTTGAGGGGCCTTTAGGAGAATTAAGAATGTACCTTCTAATGGACTCTGAATTCTAATATTGAGCCACAATATTATTCAGCCCATTAATATTAATTTATTCCACTATAAAATTAATATTGCACTATCCATCTTAATCCATATTACGATAAAATGTCTCCGGTTATTATTTCCAGCGTTTAAGATTATTTTGTCCATTAATTAATTAAGCCACTGAAAAGCTTTATATTAATTAATATCATATACCTTTGAGTAAAGAGAGCTCAACATTATTATCCATACCGAAACTTAATCCACTTGCAAGATTTGTATGATAAAACTTCTAAGCCCTCCAAGGGAACAAATCAAACAAGACTTTCCTTGCACGCGTTTCTCTATATTAAATCTTAGCAATTGTCATGTACTTAATAATATTGCCCAAAATACAAAGTATAGAATCACTCTGATTCTAAACCCTACATAGATCAAAGCAATAAATATTAATCACACACAATCCTATTTAAGTGACAGAGATTAAGAAATTAACAACCACTGAGGTCTAATTCTTCATCCCATAAGTCAGTATAGAAGAATTTATCCTCTCTGTAGGTCCGCTTCAGCGAATCACAATGCACTAGCGCAATCTCTTGGTCAAGACAGGTCAATCTGAGCTTTGCACTTCAACCTCTACCCATGGAGTGTTCAATTTCATCTAGGTTGTGAAGATGTACTTATTTACAAGGAACTGTTAATGTGATCTTCTATGATCGGGTATCACCACATTAACTACAATTCAATATGTACTAATATTGAATGGTTTGCAATAAATAAATAACATTAATTTATATTTAAAGCAACAGTGATAAAAGATTTATATTCAGTAAATAAGAGTAAGTTAGTCTGTTATACGTAACAACATACTTTCACGTATATCCCTAACAATCTACCATACTCAAAGTCTGCTTTTAAGTATACTACAACAAGCCTCATGTCCTACATGAACCTAATAACATTTCTCCCACTTATACTCAAAGCAGATTGGAAACGAACTTGACACCCATTCCTTCCACATGTCTCTCGAATGTTTTCTGAGACAGACCCTTTGTGAATGGATCTGCTAGGTTATCTTCCAATGCGATCTTTGCCACCTCTATATCTCCTCTCTTAACGATTTCTTGTATAAGATGGCACTTTCTTTCAATGTGTTTGCTGACTTTGTGGGCTCTTGGTTCCCTTGAATTTGCAACTGCTCCAGCATCATCACAAAAGATAGTGATAGTGTTGGGCAAATCCGGAACTACGTCCAAGTCCACTAAGAAGTTCTTGAGCCAAACCGCTTCTTTCACTGCTTCACAAGCAGCTACATATTCGGCTTCCATGGTAGAATCTATGATGCATTTCTGCTGAACGCTTCTCCATGTCACGACTGCACCTCCCAGACAAAACACACTACCTGAGGTAGATTTTCTGGAATCTATATCCGATTGGAAATCCGAGTCCGTGTATCACATAGGAATAAGACTATCTGACTGATAAACTAACATCCTATCTTGAGTTCTTTTCAGATACTTCAGAATGTTTTTAACAACAGTCCAATGTTCGTTTTCCGGGTTACTTTGATATCTTGCTACCATTCCTACGGCAAAGCAAATATCTGGTCTCGTGCACAACATTGCATACATGAGGCTTCCAACTGCCGACACATATAGAATTCCCCTCATGTCATCTATCTTGTTCTGTGTCTTAGGACACATTTCTTTTGACAGATGGATTTCATGTCTGAACGGTAAGAAATCTTTCTTGAAATCCTGCATGCTGAATTGCTTCAAAACAATATTTATGTATGAAGCTTGCGACAAGCCTATCATCTTTTTCTTGCGATCTCGAGTTATCTTGATCCCAAGGATGTGACCGGCTTCTCCTAAGTCCTTCATATCAAATGGATTTGACAGTCATACCCTTACATCTGACAACACCTTTACATCGTTTCCGATGAGCAGAATATCATCTACGTATAGTACTAAGAATACATAGGCAGTTCCGACACATCTTTTGTAAACACAACTCTCAAACTCGTTTTGATCGAAACTGTAAGATTTTATAACCTGATCAAAACATTGGTTCCAAACTCGGGATGCTTGCTTTAATCCATAAATGGAATTCTTAAGCTTGCAAACGAGAGGCTCTTGGCCTTTCGTGATGAAGCCTTTGGGTTGACGCATATAGATTTCTTCTTCAAGACTTCCATTTAGGAAAGCTGTCTTGACATCTATTTGCCAGATTTCAAAATCTAGATGTGCAGCTATCGACAAGAGAATACGGATGAACTTAAGCATAACTACAGGTGAAAATGTTTCCTCATAATCAATCCCTTCTTTTTGAGTATATCCTTTTGCCACAAGTCTAGCCTTGCAGGTCTCAACCTTCCCGTCCGGTCCTCTTTTTCTCTTATAAACCCACTTGCATCTAATGGGTTTTATCCCATTGGGTGGTTCGATTAGCTCCCTCACTTGATTGTGATCCATAGAACCCATCTCAGCTTCCATCGCTGTTTGCCAAGAATCTGCATCCTTGTCTTGGATCACCTCGTTGTATGACCATGGGTTTGATTCTTCTCCTGAGATCAAGTATGAAGACTCTCCTATCCATAAGAATCTCTCGGGTTGTCTAACCACCCTCCCACTATGATGAGGTTCCGGTTGTGTAGGTGTGACACTTGGTATATCGACTTGTACAGATGGTGTTGGAGTTGCCCTATTTAATTCATCTAAGGTAATCTCACTGTTGGGCTTTCTGTTGTTCATATAGTCATCTTCCAAGAATCTAAAGTGTGTACTTATTACAACTTTTTGATCCTTGGGGCCATAGAACATACACCATTTCGTTTCTTCGAGGTACCCTATAAACAACCTTAATTCTGAATGTGGGTCAAACTTATCGGCTTCCTTGTCCAATACGTATGCCGGACACCCTCAAATTCTCATATGTCTTAGACTGGGCTTTTGCCCGGTCCACAATTCTTTCGGGGTTTTAGGAATCAATTTGGATGGTACCATGTTTAGAATGTAAACTGTTGTTTCCAAGGCATGACCCCAAAATGATTTGGGAAGATCCGAATAACTCATCATTGATCTGACCATTTCTAAAAGAGTTATGTTTCTTCGTTCTGCTACCCCGTTTTGTTGAGGGGTTCCAGGAGCAGTCAACTGGGATACAATCCCTTCATCTGATATGTAGTTCAGAAAATTATCGCTGAGGTATTTGCCTCCACGATCAGATCGTAGAAACTTGATACTCTTTTCCCTATATTTTTCTACTTCGGCCTTGAACGCTTTGAATTTATCAAAGGTCTCGAACTTATGCTTCATAAGGAAAATGTATGCATATCTTGAGTAATCATCGATAAAAGTAACGAAATACTCATATGCCGCTCTTGCTTTGATTGACATTGAACCACATACATCAGTATGAATGATCTCTAACACTTTAGTGGCTCTATCCCCCTTGGCTCCAAATGCCCTCTTGGTCATTTTGCCCTCTAAATAGGATTCACAAGTTGGAAACGGTTCAACCCGGAGAGACTCCAATGATCCGTCTTTTACCAACCTTTGGATCCTTTTTAGATTAATATGACCTAGTCTTAGACGCCTTTCGTTCATGTCTGAAGAAAGCTTTCTTTTACTCAAAATAGTCAATGTGTTATAAGATGTATTTTGCGTGTGGTGTGCACTATTAATAGTATAGAGATTGTTCATCAATGTCCCATAACAGATAAACTCATCATTTCGAGAAGTGATATCATTCTTATTAAAAGAAACTGAGTATCCATCAAAAACATTTTAGAAACTGAAAGTGAATTCTTTCTAAAACTGGGAACGTAAAGAACGTCTCTTAAAACTAAAATTCTATCACTAAAAGATAGGTGCACTTCTTCCATTGCAATAACCGCTACTTTCGTAGCATAGCCCAGGGTGATAGTAACCTCACTCCCACTTAATTGTCGGATTATCTAGAGTCCTTGAAATATTGAAACAAATATGATTAGTGGTTCTTGCATCCATCACCTACGAATGAAAAGCATGCGCCGCTAAACAAGTTTCAATAACTAGTGTGTGAGAATAACCTTTTGTACCAGCCTTCTTAGGCTTAGTACAGGCTGACCTCCTTTGTCCTTTTTACCACAATTAAGCCATTTCGTTTGTTTATCTTTCTTTTGACACCACTTATTGCCATTTTTCTGCGGGAACATATCTTGCATGGCTATCTACCCCGCTTTACAATTTTGGTGAGTGAAGGATTATTTAAGGTTTAACACAATAACTGGAGTGGTTTTCATGTCCTGGTGTTGGTGTTCTCAACACATCTGACTTTTAAATCAAGATGGTCCATCTAACCATTTCAACCATTGCTTGTGATATTCCTTATCTTACTCATTAGTCTTAATTGTAGGCTTAGCGGGTTTTAGTTTGTTAAGGATAAACTTATGCGTTTGCGTGGTCAAGACAATAAGTGTTTTTCAATCAATATAGTTTCCTACTTTCATTTTATTAACTTTAAGTATGCAGTGGGTAAAAGGAAAATGACATGCTGAACTGAAAATATCCAGATTAAACACAAAATTTATCACATAGTTCGATCACATGAATCATATTAAAATCTAAAAAAAAATATGAACATGCATCAGACAACATCTCAAAACAGTTTATGTAATGTCAGGAATCCAGAATGTCGGCCCTTGCGGTTTTGCACTCTAAACTCGAGTCGCCACTTAGTGACCGTAAAATCTGAGCATAAAAATTTCTTTTAAAATATAATGACAAGCATAAGTATTACATTTTGCAGTGGAAGAACCAAATTATAAATATTGATTGAGATAAAGAATGTGGAAAGGCCCATAATTGCAAGATATATATTTATAAAGGTGACGTTTATAAAAAAGGTGATGTACATGATACTGTAACCTTAAAAAGGTTTATCGGCATAATAATTAAACCATTTGGGAATTACTACACATTCATTATATTATCATGTCCTGATTTCATAATATCATGTCCCTGTATGCTTAGTATTTTGTTGGTCCCGAACGGGTTTCAGTGAGGCAGAAGTCTAGAGGGGAGGGGTGAATAGACTTCTGATCAGAGTGCCAAGTGATCAGTACAGACTGATGTCCAACCTACTGATCGCTGGTGAGCTGATAAGTTTGGTGTCTATCAGTTTAACTGATTGTGCGGAAGTTTTAACTAATCCGTGTGAAAAAATAGTTTACCAGAAAACAATCCTTCTGGTTTTCTGATTAGATCAGTTGACAAAGTGTCCAACTGATCAGATCAGCAGCTTGGTGCTAGACCGATCTCTGCTTAAGGTATGCATGAGTGTTTATCTAAATAATTGTGTGAGTAAAGTGTAAAGTAGATAAACACACAAGATTTATAGTGGTTCGAACTAACTTGTCCTACGTTCACTCTTCCCTATCAGTAAGGGCACTCAATACCAACTAGACTTAGTTTAATGTGTTAGTCAAAACACAGTACAATATATATTTATGGAGCTCCCACTCAACTGATCCCATAAATCAAGACTAGAAACTCTAGCTTGAGATTTTGCTTACAAACTTAACCTAACACTCAGTTTGGGGTAAGATTTATTTGATTTCCAGCTGGAATTTTATCCTAGTATTTGAGTAGCCTAAAGCTAAGGGATAAGAACTCTGTGCTAAGAAACTATGGGATGAACACTTAGAATATTTGCATGATATTTAGTGTTCATGAGGAAATTGCTTGTAGCTTGAGCTTGTGTATAATTTCCGTAACCTTACTCTGAAGGTTGATCCCATATTTAATAGGCACGAAATCGAACTAGCCGTTGGAGAGCAATTCAAATTTTGGTCTATTTAAGGTAGGGTTGCAGGAGTGATTTGATGTGTTCAGAGACGGCATGACCAAATACGTTCTCCATTGTCCTTTATAACTGTTTGACTCTGAGCCACCTTGTCCTGCACTGTCAGCTCCGTACATACGTGTCTTGCTGTCATTGGTTATCAAGTACACTTATTCGGCGCCTTGATTCACCAACTTAGGTTGACATTCTTCTTGTCTGATCGACTTGTATGTCTTAGAATGACACTTGGTTGTCACCTGATCTGAGCTTATCAAATCAATTAAGATTGATCAGTCTACCTTGTAGAGTCTTCTGATACAAGTTTTCTTAGCTCAACTTATTAACTCTTCTGATATAATCTGATGTAGGTCTTCCGAAGGTCTTCTGGTCTTGATAACTTCTAGCCTTCAGATTTTCGAGTCTTCTTATCTTCTGGACTTTAAGTCTTCTTCATAATGATTCTTCTGATATTCTTCAAAACTTAACCTATACATATTGAATTCCCCCTCAATATGTGACCTATATATTACATCAGTTGTCTATACATCTTAGCTGGTCATCCTATTCTGATTTCTAGTTCAACAGTCAGCTAACAAGTCCGACTGGTCCTATTGCATTTGTTTTGGTACTTCCATCAAAACTACAAATTTCCCAACATATTCTTTCCCTATATGCTTAGTACCGTATCCCTGTATGCTTAATTCCATGTCCTTATTTGCTCAGTACTTTGTCCCTGTATATTTAATTTTCTTGTCCCTATATGCTCAGTACCGTATCCCTATCGCTCAATATCATGTCTCTGTATGCTCGTTACCTGTGTAACTTATATAAAGTATGCAATATTATGTCAGTTCGAATCATTTCATGTCAAGTCATAGCATATCATTTTATATCATATTGATATTGCGTTCGATAAGAGTTCATAATCTATCATGATCATAATTTCGTAGTTAGATTTTACTTACACAATTCTATGCATTGCATAGTACCGATAACACATATGTATATATATCATGCATAATGGACATAATGACAATAATGAAACGTGAATAAATAAGGCGTGGAAGTTACCCCACCTTTGATAGTACAAGTAACACAAATAGCGTAGAACGATCAAATTCTAATCAACGTCATTGTCTGCGGATCCTACAATTATAAGAAAATTAATAATTTTATCATATTCATGAAAGTGTTCGATGGGGTCGAAAGCGCGGTAAGTTGTATAGGAGATTCATATGGTTCTTAATTAAAAGATTCATTCATGGATTTTTTCTCGATTATAGACTTTATAACCACCACGAATTTTTTGATACCTCTCGATGATTAAATTAGTCCCTTTTATATAGCCTTTCCAATTTGAAGTCGTTTGAAATTTGTTTGAATTAAAACGGATGAAAAATGAAGATTCTACAAGCATTTTAATAAGAGTGGCAAAACTGTAATTTTCCTTAAAAGATGGACTGTTGACCGTTTGACTAGTCAATTGACCAGAGAATTTAAAATTGCATTTTGACCCCTGTACATAATCAAATTCTTCCTAGCTTCCCCTCAGTTTTTTTAAATTTTACAGAAAACCCTCACCTTCCCCAAAAAGATGACTGGCGGTGGTCGCCAGTCAAGGACGAGACCGGCGTCCCTCCGGTGACCTCCCCGGCGCCGGTACGCTGGAAATTCGTGTCCGACAACCTTCCCCCCATTTTATCTTGTTTTTAACCCTTTCTCAACAACAATTCACACCCAAATCACCATAACAACAAATCACACCCAAATCACCATAACACAAGGAAAATAATATAACTATAAGCTTGAAACGAAGGTGATGGTTTCTAGATTTCAAAAGAAAAGTATTTTAAATATGCAATATTTTATTTGGCTTTAAGCCTTAAATCGACAAGCTTCCCGTCTTTTCGATCGCGAAACAAATAGAGGGGTTTTGCTCCCCTCGTTGAATGCTTCACAATAGCGTCGGAGGTGAGTCCTGACGCTCTCGGTCGCAATGGCGGCGGCGGATGTTGAAGCTTTGAGCTTTGATTTCCGGCGACGGTGTTCACCGGATGGAGAAAGAAGTGGTGGATTCGTGATGTGTGAGTTGAAGGGATCATTTTGATGTATAGAAAGTAAAAGGGTGGTTGAGGGAAATTTCCGGCAACGGAGCGGCGCCACCATGTCGCCGTCGAGTTAGGGAGTCGGGGAAGGTGAACGGAAATGAAAAGGGGAGAGAGAGACTTACTTCTTTTCTTCAAATGGGGAAAGTTTGTGTGGTATGAAAATGAGAGGTGGACTATGGATGATTTCTATTTAAAGAAATATTCCTCTTATTGTTAATTAATTTAAAACCAATGGCTTCTTGAGAAAATTTTGCTTTATTTAATTCAAAAGGACAGGTCTCTAGATCCTTCTATCATTTTCTCTTCATTTAATTATACTTCTTTCTTTTGTTGGCATTTTTGTTTTTATCACTCTTATTCATTCATTTTATTTTACTTTTCTTTTTCTTTTTAAAAAGAGTGTGACATTAAAAAACTGTTTATAGTATAAAATTAATACTATAACACTTATAATTAATACAATTATTCTTATAAATTAATATTAATACTAAAATTTAAGATTAATAGAGTAATATTAATTTGTAGGTATAATTATATAAATTTTTATATTATAAATAAATTTCACAGGACATTTACTGTTCTAAATTAATTAGAACATGGTGTCCCCCATAAACTTCCCCTCCACCGTAAGTCATCATCATTTTTAGTAAAACTTGGGTTTGACATATTAGAATTTACTAGTTTTTTGCCCATGCATTGTAATTTTTCTTTTATAATTTGTAGAAAAAATTAAATAATATATATATATATATATATATATATATATATATATATATTTGATACCATAATTTATAAGGATCGTGCAAATATCTATATCAATAGTATCATGTGGATCTTTTACAAACACAGATAGAAAATTATTGAGAAATTCCATAGTCCATGAGTTAACCTGAAAAAAAAACTTTTACACCCGTAAAACGCAAGATCTATTCATCTAAGATAACGACAAAAAAAAGAAAGCCCACATGGTTAACTCATGAATATCATTTGGAAAGCTCAAACCTCTGGGGTTAAACCAACTCTACCTTTGATATATTAAATTACTGCAGATCATTATAGAAAGTATAATTCCAAATGCACATGATAGTAGAAAGTATAATTAAGTCGGGGCCATGATTCAATACAAGTAATCTAAGCCGCCCATTGATTGACGATCAATGAAAAAATTTAAAAGTAAATTTAAATCTGTAATTTAAATAAACAACAATATACCTTAATGAGCCACAACCATAAACCGGTTTATAAATAAAATTATTACAAGGCTTAAGGGTTACACGAGAGGGATAGAGAGAAAAAAGAGGGCGAGTAAACTCAGCGTGCCTCAAAAAGAAAATACAAACCTATATATAGATGAAAGAGCCGGACATCAAACCCCATATTTCAAAATAAAAAAGAAATAGTGCAGAAAAAAACAAAGCCACAAAAAGACAAAAAAAATTTGAATAGTAATTACTATTCATCAACAAAGATTTTAATCGTAAAAGTGACGATGCAATGATATGTTGAGAAATTTGTATTTAAGTTTTGATGGAAGTTCCAAAAAAGTCAGTAATAGGACCGGTCGGGACATAATTGGTAATCGATGACTTAGAATCAAATTAAGATGACCAACTGAAATGTATAGATAGCTGATGTAAAAGATAGGTCACATATTGAGGGGGAACTCAATATGTATAGGTCAGGTAGAAGTATCAGATGACCCAGATAAAGTCAGATGATCAGAAGACTAAGAACAAATCGTAAGACAAGAAGTCAAGATCGGTGAAGACAGAAGACACCGAAACTCGGATGAACTCAAGACTCAGTTAAACTCAAGACTCGGATGAACTCAAGACTTCAAGAACGGTCTCAAGACTCAAGATGACCGAAGACATCGAGGCTCAGAGTCACCAAGATCAAGACTACCGGAAGACACAAGACCTACATCCGAAGTGCGCAAATTCAGGCTAAGACAATCTGCATCAGAAGACACTACAAGGTAGATTGATAAGTTATCTGATCAAGTCAGCTCACACCTGGAGTCAACCAAAATGGTACACCAGACAAGACGAATATTCTACAAAAAGAATATCAATCGTCTAACGGACAAATTACTGAAGTGCCGCCTCGCGAAGCCAAGGAGAAAGCGACACGTGCACAAAAAGAGCTGACAATGCGGGATTCAACGCTGCGGACATAAACGGCGCTAATCATGCCTACGGCCACGCCGATATTCGGAGCACGTCACAATCATATCCTACAACCTACCTAATATAGTCCGAAATTCAAATTGCTCTTCAACGACTCTTTGATTTCGTGGTTGTTGGTCCTGGTGGGAAAACCCATTTTGCGCGTGCGGAAGCAAAACATTTCGTTGCGGTGCATATAAAAACAGGGGTGAAGGAATGGTGATTCCAGATTTTTCTCTTTTTGAGCTCATGTGTTGTGTCTTGCTTATAATCGAGTGCGTATGACAAGATAAGAACGTAAAGCAGTAAAGAACACAACAATGTATAGTGGTTCGGAGACTCAAGCTCCTACATCCACTCTCCCTGTTTCTAGGGAAATTCCTTCATCACTTCCTTGAGCTTTCTGACTACCCTCGTAGTTTACTTACTCAACTTCGCCCTGAGCTTTCTGACTACTCCACGTAGTTTACTTACTCAACCCGACCCTGTGCTTTCTGACTACTCCACGTAGTTTACTTACTCAAACTGGACTTATCACCCTCTCGGGCTCGCCTCTAGATGTTTAACGAGTTCACACTCCATCGGGACTTATCACCCTCACTCGGGATTGCCTAACAACTACCTCACTTCACCACTAATTATCTCTTACGAGAATGGGGTTTGGGTTTGGTGTTGTCTCCAACTATGGTGAGATTTTCCCTTACAATGGTTTAGCCTCAATGCTAAGGTTGGGAAAATCTCTCTAAGCTTAAGATACATCGTGGGTAGCTTAGGTTGGGTTCTAGAACACTCTTTGAATATATTTGTATATCTACAGACTTGTGTTCTAGGGTGGGAATGCTTTGACTATAACGCTCTTGGCTCAGAAGCATTTTGTGCATAATCTCCACACTTAATTTGATGGAAGATCTTGTATTTATAGTGTGGATTTGAATGTTACCGTTGGAGAGAATCTCATTCAAATCCATACTATTTCTCTGTAAGTTCTCGCAACTTTTCCAGTGGTTGTCTTCCTCTCATTGGTCCACGTCCATTTGGATTCCAGCGGTTTATATTCCTCGGCTTGATTGCCTCGGAACATTCGGGATATCTTGAGCATTCAAAGATATATTCGAAGTCTCTGATAATATCTTGTGCCTTGATTATTCTCGAGTCTCGGTGTCTTGATGACATCCTCGAGTCTTGAGGTTTCTCTCGAGTCTTGAGTTTCTCTCGAGCCTTGATTCTCACGAGCCTTGAGTTCTCGATCTCATCTCGAGTCTTGATTCTCGATTCTTTCTTCGAGTCTTGAGATCCTAAACGATCTATATCTGCGCCGACTATACATGGTGCGAGATAACATCCCGAACACTCTAAAAAACCGAATCGACTCATCTATCAAGATTATCCCGAACATGTCATACTCAGGGGTTTTGGGATCTAATCAAAATCCTCTTTATTAAATTCATTTCCCAACAGTGGTCTATAAAATGGGATTGCTCGTCAAGTGAAGAAGGAGGACAATTGAGCAAAGCGGAACAACAATATTAACGCAAATTATCAAGAAGCAAAAGCTAGCAGAATTTCCGCTCGAAGAACACCGATTTTGAAGATTAATTCTTAAGTGTTCTCCCCATTGTTCTTAGTTAGAAATCCTATCCTCTAGCATTTGGCTACATAAACACTAGGATAGATTTCCAGTTGGAACCACAACAAACCTTTACCCAAACTCAAAGTTAGGTTAAGTTTGTTACCGCAAGATTTCAGACTAGGGATTATAGTTTCTGATTTCTGGGATCGGTTGAGTGTGAACTCGATAAACATCTGTTGGGTGTTGGACTAACACATAAAACTAAGTCTAGTCGGTTAAGTTGGTTAAGTTGGTGCCCCTGTGTTAAGGGAAGAGTGGACGTAAGACGGGTTTCGTCTGAACCACTATAAAATCTTGTGTGCATTTACTTGCTCTTTATTGCTTTACACTATTACACACAATTGAGCTTAAAATTACATACATATTCTAAGTTAACATCAGTCTGCACCAAGCAACTGATCTGATCAGGTTGACACCTTAGTCAGCCGGTTGAAAACTAACTTGAGAATCTGATTTGATAAAACTGGTTTTTCACACGGGTATTTACAAGCTTCCGCACTCTCAGTTAAACTGGCAGATATCAAACTGATCTACCCTCAGGCACTCAGTAAGGTTGAACATCAGTCCAAACTGACTCACTAGCACTCGATCGGATAATCGCTAATCACACCGATCCAAGATGAAAAGTTTTTGAAGTCTATTCACCCCTCCCCTCTAGACTTCTGCCCTCTCAAAACCCGTTCGGGACCTACAAGTGGTATCGAGCGGTGGTTCTCTGGACCCGCGGCTTTGAGTATCATCGATTCTTGAGGAAGAATCTTTGTGGTCATTTGAACAGATCTTGAAAAACCATTTTCAAAACTCATTCGTTTTCAAAATCACATTCAGCATGGATAATACCTCTGGTATGTATCATGATTTGCCTAAGTTTTCAATTGATGAGTATGCAGATTGGACAATATACACGTGCAACCATCTGGGATCGATAAGCGGCAGAATGATGGAAGTCATTGAACGAGGACCCATCATCATATATCACGATAACCCAGCGGTTGGAGGAGATCCAGATCATGCACTGGAAGCCTTGTTCGAAAAAAAGTCCAAATTACGATGGATGCGAGAAGAAAGAAAGTCAGATACTCTAGATACAATCGCCAGGCATATAATCATGAAGACGATGGATAAGATCACCAAGGAAAAGATAAAGTATCTCAAAACAGCGAAACAAATGTGGGATACTCTTGCTGAGATGTGCGAAGGAAATGATCAGATCAAAGACAGCCAATTACAAGCTGAACTGGTGAAGTTCGAGAAGCTAAAGATGTTACCAAACGAAACCATCAACGAGCTCGATGGGAGGATCACCATGTCAGTAAACAAGCTACGAGAACTTGGAAGAGAGATGTCAGACAAAGACATTAATTACAAGATACTGAGATCTCTCACCAAGAAGTGGGACATGAAAGTCACGGTAATCAAGGATTGCCAAGACATTGCGAAGATGAAGCCAAGTAGCTTGTTCCTAAGCCTTAAAGCCCACGAGTTCGATCTAATCAAAAGAGGGCAAGCAGATGAAGATGAGACGCCTGCTGAAGCCTCAACCTCCACATCTAAATCAGTTGCATTCAAAGCAACCAGCATCAGATCAAAGGCCACTGAACCTGTTGGAAACATCATAAGCCAAGCTGAACAAATCGCTTTACTTACCAGGAAACTTGAAAGATCAAATATTCAACTCGGTAAGTATCGCAAATTCTACAAGGATTATCAAGACAGAAGGAACAGGAGGCCAACTGACAGATTACTAGAAAGGAATAGATCTGATGACCGAATGGATCACAGAGATGATAAAAGAGATGATCGGTCAGATGAGAGAAGAGATAACAGATCTGATAGAAGGAGTTCAGACTACAATCAGAAAGGAAAGTCACCTGACAGACCCTACAGACGAAGTGACTCACCTGGCAGAGGAAGTTCTGTGGATCGTGGATCATGCTTCAAATGCGAGAAACCAGTCACTACTGACCGAACGCCTGGACGACTCGAGAGAAAGAGAAGAAAAGCGGAACAAAAGAGAGCTACGCTTCAAAGACGAGAAAAAGCCATGGTTGTCGACACATCAGGAATTGATGATTCCTATCTGCCTTCTGAGGATTCTGGCTACTCATCTCAGAGAAGATTTCGCCCGATAAGCAATGCAAATGATTTCTTCGACCATGAAGATCTGATATTCTCTTCAGATGATGATAAAATCTGCTCGATGGCGGGGAGGAAGACCAATCTGAGGTAACCTCCAAACCTTCTGCTTTTTCAATTTCCACACCAGCTATTATTAGCACACCTGCTGGAGAGATTGACTTGCAGCTCTACTCTGAGCAATTGCTTGATGATCTCTCTGATGCAGTAGACACCTATACAATAGTGGAAGTTGAAAACGATAGGCTAAGGATCAGAAATAATCAGCTTGTTAAAGAGAATGCTGTCAGTAAAGCAGCTGAACTGAAATCAGCTGAAACTGCTCAGAAGGTAACTGAAGAACTTAAAGTTCTGAAAGTTAAATCTTCTGATCAGGAGAAGCAGATTAAAGATCAGCTAGCAATCAACAAACAGCAAGCTGATTATTTCAAAATTCTACAAGCTAAGTTTGATGAGCTATTCCGACTACATGAGAGTCTAAAATCTACTGAGGATAGTTTGCGTAAGAAAATAGAGGTTTTCACGAAGTCATCAAAAATCGTTCAAGATATGAACACCTATTTTCGAACGCCGACTAACAAGAAGGGAATTGGGTATGAAAACCCTTCTACATCCTCAAAAGCCCCGTTTGGTTCACTTCAAAAGGGTGTAATCAAAAGAGTATACACAAAAAGCTAAACATGTATCTGATAAGGGAAAGAGACCTGCTGACCAAGTAAGGCAAATGCCTAATCAGAAAGGGAACATAAATGGACCCCAACTGATTAAGCATCAGCCGAGGAATCAACAGAAGAACCCAGTTCTTCTGAAGAGACCTCAACCTGATCAGCAGATTAGGTATCAGAGGAGACAACCTGTAAAAAGGAAATCTAATCTGAGACCCAATCAAGGTCAGCTGCATAACAAGCAAGCTATAGGTAAACTGCAAAGACCATCTATGCCAAAAAGATATGAATCTTTTAATGGTAGCAGTCGTACCTACCCTTATAACCAGAGATCCAGGGCTGCTGCACCTGAGCCCCACTGGGTTAAAAGAAGACAAAAATTAAAGAAAAAACCCAAGTCTTCTGATTCACCCAAGGTTCACACGAATAATCATACCAATCAGAAAGCATATAAAGAGACGTATGTTGATATGTATGGGAGACAAACCAGGCCTTCTAATCTATCTGATTACCATAGAAGTGCTCTGTTTCTGTGGATCCCTAAATCCACCACTAACCCCTCAGGACCCAATTCCAAAGGGGTACCTAAAACCTGATTCGATTGCAGGTTCACGTGGGTTTGGCCAACAAAGGAGGTGTACAAGCAACTATCTGGTACATCGATAGTGGATGCTCAAGGCACATGACTGGAAGCAAATATCTCCTTAGCTCTTACAGAGAACAAGAAGACCCACGTGTACTCTTCGGTGATGATAACTTTGGTTTTACCAAAGGATTCAGAACCTTAGAGAATGATGATGTACAAGTAACTGGAGTCTCGTATGTCGAAGGATTAAAGCACAATCTACTATCAGTATCACAATTCTACGACAACGGATTCAGCGTTGAGTTCTCGAGTGATAAGTGTACGATTAGGAATCGAGCTACTCAACAAATCCTGCTAACTGGTTCAAGGAAAGGTACGATCTACACAGCAGATTGGAACAGTTGCCCAAGAAATGCATGCTTAATTGTTAAGAGTTCCAAGAGTAGCAGTTGGATCTGGCACAAAAGAATGAGTCATCTGAACTTTAAGACTCTTAACAAGATAGTTAGGATGTCTTTGGTTGAGGGACTTCCGAATGAGGTATTCTCTAAAGATCAGACATGTGCAGCATGTCAGAAGGGAAAACAAGTTAACGCCTCATTCAAGGGAATACCTGGACCAGCATCCAGTAGAGTACTGCAACTGCTTCATATGGATCTATTTGGACCAGTTACACCAGTCAGTCTCAGTGGACGCAAATATACTATGGTAATCGTGGATGATTATTCCAAGTTTACCTGGGTTGTATTCTTATACAAGAAGAATGAGACAACGACAAAGATACCCGAGCTGCTCAAGAAACTACAAAACGAAAAGGGTGTCAGCATAGTAAAAATCAGATCAGATAAAGGTACAGAATTTCTGAACTCTTTTATTACTGATTTTTGCACTGAGTTTGGTATACAACATGAGATGTCAGCTGCAAGAACACCACAACAAAATGGAGTAGCAGAACGAAGAAACAGAACTCTCAAGGAAGCTGCTCGCACTATGTTAGCTGAACATGCGACACCAAGCCGTTTCTGGGCAGAAGCCATCAATACTGCATGTCACACTCAGAACAGATGTTCTCTGACAAAGGCTCACTTCAAAACACCCTATGAACTGTGGAAGGGCAGAATACCTCGTGTTTCTTACTTCCATGTTTTTGGGTGCAAGTGTTTCATACACAACAATGGGAAGAGTCAGTTGAAGACTTTTGAGGCCAAGTCAGATGAGGGTATATTCTTAGGATATTCCTCATCCAGCAAGGCTTTCAGGGTTTACAACAAACGAACCCTAGTTGTGGAAGAAACACCCCATGTGGTCTTTGATGAGACATCTTCTGAACAAGAGAAAGCTGCCTCAGAACAAGCAGTACCAGATCAACCGGTACCTGATACGCAGAAAATGGATCAGTTAAGTATCAAGGAGAAAGAATCTGAACACGTAACAGTGTATATCCCAGAACTTGATCTTGCTGATTCACCAGGTCAATCAGACCCTAAGGTACGCACAACTGTCAGTGAAGAAGCTGGTACAGCTGAGACAGTATCAACTGAACCATCTGGTTCAGGGGGAACTCCTGAAGTTCCTACGAACAGACATCAGCACATGATGAGTCCAACATCAGCTGAGACATGTTCTTATCAAGTGGATCGTAATTCCGCACCACTCCCAATCACTAGTAATGAACTACTATCAGAAGCGGATGATGTTCTCCAAATAGACGCAAATCAAAATAGAAGGACCTGGATTACCAGTCATCCAACTGATCTGATTATCGGAGACCCATCTGATAGAGTCAAAACTAGACATCAGATTGGTGAAAGTGCCATGTACTGTTGTTATCTGTCTTTGAAGGAACCAACTACAGTAGAGGAAGCTCTACAAGACGCAAGCTGGATTCTAGCCATGCAAGAAGAACTGGAACAATTTCAGAGGAATCAAGTTTGGAAACTGGTGGACATACCAACTCATCAAGACGTGATTGGCACAAAGTGGGTATTCAAGAACAAGAGAGATGAGAATAATGTCATAACCAGGAATAAGGCAAGACTTGTTGCTAAGGGGTATTCACAATCAGAAGGAATTGATTATGATGAGACCTTTGCACCAGTCGCTCGCCTAAAAGCCATTCGGCTATTTCTGGCATATCCTGCCCACAGAGGGTTCATTGTGTATCAGATGGATGTAAAGAGTGCATTCTTAAACGGGGTACTAACAGAGGAAGTTTATGTTGAACAACCTCCAGGCTTTGAAAAAGGCAACCAAGTGTACCATTTAAGAAAAGCTCTTTATGGCCTGAAACAAGCTCCTCGAGCTTGGTATGATACACTCTCTCAGTTCTTGATAGACAGCGGATTCACTAAAGGAATAGTGGACAGAACCTTATTCAGAATAGAAGATGGAGAAGATATTCTGATGGTTCAGATTTACGTGGACGACATCATCTTCGGATCTCCCAACAAGAAGCTATGTGAGAAGTTTAGCAAATTGATGCAAGGGAAGTTCGAGATGTCCATGATGGGTCAGATGAATTACTTTTTGGGTTTACAAGTCAAGCAGAGTACATAAGGGATATTCATCTGCCAGGCGAAGTACACAAGGAATCTACTGGCCAAGTTTGGAGTTCAACATTGTAAGGAAGCCAGAATTCACATGATGACCGGGTTCAAGATGGATCCAGATGAGGACGGTCAGAAAACTAATCAGAAAGAATATAGGGCTCTCATTGGATCTCTACTATACCTGACTGCCAGCAGACCAAATATCACTTTTGCAGTAGGTGTATGTGCCAGATTTCAAGCAAATCCAATGCAAAGCCACCTAGAAGCAGCTAAGCGGATTCTCAAGTATCTGAAGGGGACAATAAACCTTGGTTTATTTTACCCATCAGATGACAATCTAGAGCTTAGTGGGTATTCTGATTCTGATTACGGAGGTTGCAGAATCGACAAGAAGTCAACCTCAGGTTCATGTCAGTTTCTGGGAAATAAACTCATCTCTTGGTTTTCGAAGAAGCAGACATCAGTTGCGACATCTACTACTGAAGCAGAATATATGGCTGCAGGAAGCTGTTGTTCCCAACTGCTCTGGCTAAGTCAGCAGCTGAGGGATTACAACATCGTAGCTAAGAACGTACCCATATTCTGTGACAGTAATAGTGCTATTGCAATCACTCCGAATCCTGTTCTACATACAAGATGCAAGCATGTGGATGTCAGACACCATTTCACCAGAGATCACGTTGAAAAGAAGAATATCAGAATGGAAAAGATTCATACTGATAAGCAGAAAGCTGATATTTTAACTAAGCCGCTAGTTGAGACCAGATTAAGAGAATTATGCAATGAGCTAGGGCTTCTGGATCTCGGAGAAAGTACACCAGAAATGATTGGTGGACTGATCTCCAGAACCAGTTGATTAAAAGACTAACCAGGTTAAGAGGAATCAGTTGAGTTAGGAATCTCAACTGATCAGACGATCAGACAAGGAGCCGATCTGAAGGTCAGACAAGGAGCCGATCTGAAGATCAGACAAATAGCCGATCAGTTCAAGATATATCAGATTAAGGGGGAACTGATCAGAATGGAAGGTCATACTTTATAAGTCGATTAAAGCTACGGTCAACAAGCAAGTTGTACAAAGTTTAAAGCTACAAATCACATAAGTCAGTAGAGGCAACACAACAATGAAATAACATAATTTTTCATTGATAAGGACCCGGAGGTCAGATCTACATTACAAGCTACAAGTGGTATTACAAGCTACAAGTACAAGAAGACCCGGAGGTCATTACATAAACCATAAACCCTAAGCCAACCCAAGGTAGGGAAGGGGAGAGAGAGATTTTAAGAGCTTGATGCTCTCATTTTCCCCCGACCCTAAAAGGGGTGTGAGAGACCTTAAGGAAAATCCTGAGTCACCCTCAGAGCTTCGGAGTGAGGAGCGAGGAGCGAGAGCGGCCTTGAAGGATTTCTATGCCAGGAGCCCCTAGACCTGAAATCAATGGGCTCTCCAGCTGTTAAATGGGACACAGTGCCACAAGTTTGGTCACAAGGACCAAACGTACACTAGTGTCGCATGCAAATATTGAGTTTGATATACGAAGATCAGCTGTTGTCTGATGCAGACCGTATACCAAACCCATGTTTTGTTTCAGACTGAGTCTGTTGATGCTAATTCCGTCATCTCGATAGGTGCACAAGGTGCATACGGTTAGGAGAAGTGCCTTCTCATTTGCCTTAGCAGATCCGTCTCCACGGTGGTAAAGAAGCTTTGCATTGATCGTATGTCTAATCTTCGATGACGATGAAAGCAGTGTGAAGGAACACACAGGGTTGATTTGAGAAGCTGAATTCATTGGAAAATGGTTAAAGGTTTTTGCCAGAAGCTTCACCGGAAATAAGGAATTCATCGGAAAGCATGGAGTATAAGCTAAAGAAGATGAATGGTTTATGTTGTGTTGTTTGCCTAAAACCCCAGGCTAATTTATAGAAGGAAATTAGGGGTATAAATGTAAATTTGCATCGACAACGCGTAAGGAACACGCGGCTAATGGTTGGATGAGTTGACGGTGTGAGTAATCACAGCGTATCTATGCCATTATTACGGAATGTCAAATCGCGTCGATTTGGGAATCGAGGTGACTTTTTGACTCCCCGAAGTAAATGTTTTGGCGGGAGTAGACTTAAGTGCATAGGAAATGTGGGCTGTTTAGAAGAAGATTGAAGGATGAAGTGGATCAGATAAGAGTATCAAATAAGAGTATCAGATAAGTGTATCAGATAAGTGGATCAGATAAGTAACGAAGTGGATCAAACAAGAATCTGATCAGATGAGTTGAATATTGTTGGGAAATGCTTAAGGCTACCATCAGTAAGGTCAACAAGTACCAGATCAGATCCCAGTGGTAACTGGTTGATTACAATATCAATCAGTCAGATACGTTTCTTATTTATCCCTTTCTGAACATCTTATATGCGATTATTTAAATAAATTGGTTTTACTCTGTTTTCACTTTATGACGCATGCACTGCAAAACTTTTAATGCGGACTTGGGAATGTGTATTTAATGCATTTTATTGCAAATTTTAGAGTCCAAAATACGAGAAGACTACTTTTCTCAACCGTGCGATTAAAACTTTTTCGGCCGACTAATCTCAGCCACTGATTTCAAAACATGGATACTTGCTAAATTAATGCTAAGATTACTGGTTTGACTGAATTTATTGAAATATCTTACTCAAACTAAACATCAATTTGCATATCATACAAAAATGGCATATCTTGTTCCACGACCGGACCAAGGGAAAAAGTTCTTGTTAGGCCCCGGTGGAAAAACCCATTTTGCGCGTGCGGAAGCAAAACATGACAAGCGATGCATATAAAAACAGGGGTGAAGGAATGGTGATTCCAGATTTTTTCTCTTTTAAGCTCATGTGTTGTGTTTTGCTTATGATCGAATGCATATGACAAGATAAGAACGTAAAGCAGTAAATAACACAACAATGTATAGTGGTTCGGAGAGTCAAGCTCCTACATCCACTCTCCTTGTTCCTAGGGAAATTCCTTCAAACACTTCCTAAGGTTTTCTGATTACCTCTGTAGTTTACTAACCTTTCTACTTTGAGCTTTCTGACTACCTCTGTAGTTTACTAACTCAAACTGGACTTATCACCCTCTCGGGCTCGCCTCTAGATGTTTAACGAGTTCACACTCCAATCGGGACTTATCACCCTCTCTCGAGATTGCCTAACAACTACCTCACTTCACCACTAGTTATCTCTTACGAGAATGGGGTTTGGGTTTGGTGTTGTCTCCAACTATGGTGAGATTTTCCCTTACATTTGTTTAGCCTCAATGCTAAGGTTGGGAAAATCTTTCTAAGCGTAGGATACATCGTGGGTTACTTAGATTGGGTTCTAGAACACTCTTTGCATATATTTGTATATCTACAGACTTGTGTTCTAGGGTGGGAAAGCTTGAGTATATGTTCTTTTAGCTCTGTAGCATCGTTGCTATCTTCTTCGCACTTCCACACGTAATATTGTAGGAAGAACTTGTATTTATAGTGTGGATTTGAATGTTACCGTTGGAGAGAATCACATTCAAATTCATACTATTCTTTGTAAGTTCTGTAGCTTTTTCAGGCTGGTTGTCTTCCTCTCATTGGTCCACGTCAGCTGGATTCCAACGGCTATATTCCTCAGCTTCAGTGCCTCGGAACATTCAGGATATACTGAGCATTCAGTACATTACTGAGTTTTCAGTAATTACTGTGCCTTCAGTATCCTTGGTCTTCAGTATCTTCAGTCTTCTGAGTCTTCAGAGATATACTGAGTCTTCATGCTGAGTCTTCAGATTCTCAGTTTCACACTGAGTCTTCAGATTCTCAGTTTCATACTGAGTCTTTAGATTCTCAGTCTCATACTGAGTCTTCAAATTCTCAGTTTCATACTGAGTCTTCAGAAACTTCAGTTTCTTCAGAAACTTACTGAGTCTTCAGAATCTATCCTGATCTATATCTGCTGACTATATATTGTGCAGATAACATCCTGAACACTCTAAAACTGAATCCTGACTCATCTATCAAGATTATCCTGAACATGTCATACTCAGGGGTTTTGGGATCTAATCAAAATCTTCTTTATTAAATTCATTTTCCAACAATAACTAACTCAAACTGGACTTATCACCCTCTCGGGCTCGCCTCTAGATGTTTAACGAGTTCACACTCCAATCGGGACTAATCACCCTCTCTCGGGATTGCCTAGCAACTACCTCAGTTCACCACTAGTTATCTCTTACGAGAATGGGGTTTGGGTTTGGTGTTGTCTCCAACTATGGTGAGATTTTCCCTTACATTTGTTTAGCCTCAATGCTAAGGTTGGGAAAATCTTTCTAAGCGTAGGATACATCGTGGGTTACTTAGATTGGGTTCTAGAACACTCTTTGCATATATTTGTATATCTACAGACTTGTGTTCTAGGGTGGGAAAGCTTGAGTATATGTTCTTTTAGCTCTGTAGCATCGTTGCTATCTTCTTCGCACTTCCAAACGTAATATTGTAGGAAGAACTTGTATTTATAGTGTGGATTTGAATGTTACCGTTGGAGAGAATCACATTCAAATTCATACTATTCTTTGTAAGTTCTGCAGCTTTTTCAGGTTGGTTGTCTTCCTCTCATTGGTCCACGCCATTTTGGATTCCAACGGCTATATTCCTCGGCTTGATTGCCTCGGAACATTCGGGATATATCGAGCATTCAAGACATTCATCGAGTCTTGAGATCATGTGCCAAAATATCCTTGGTCTTCGATCTTGATATCTTGATGTTCGAGTCTTGAGAGATATCTCGAGTCTTCATCTGCCGAGTCTTGATTCTCGATTTTCATCGATTCTTGATTCTCGATTTCATCTTGAGTCTTGATTCTCGATCTCATATCGAGTCTTGATTCTCGATTTCATCTTTGAGTCTTTAAACTTCGATTTCATCGAGTCTTGAAACTTGGTTTCACATGGAAACAGTTTCTTGAAACTTCTTGAGTCTTTGAATATATCCGATCTATATCGGTACCGACTATACATTGTGCGAGATAACATTCTGAACACTCTAAAACTGAATCCTGACTCATCTATCAAGATTATCCTGAACATGTCATACTCAGGGGTTTTGGGATCTAATCAAAATCTTCTTTATTAAATTCATTTTCCAACAATAACTAACTCAAACTGGACTTATCACCCTCTCGGGCTCGCCTCTAGATGTTTAACGAGTTCACACTCCAATCGGGACTAATCACCCTCTCTCGGGATTGCCTAGCAACTACCTCAGTTCACCACTAGTTATCTCTTACGAGAATGGGGTTTGGGTTTGGTGTTGTCTCCAACTATGGTGAGATTTTCCCTTACATTTGTTTAGCCTCAATGCTAAGGTTGGGAAAATCTTTCTAAGCGTAGGATACATCGTGGGTTACTTAGATTGGGTTCTAGAACACTCTTTGCATATATTTGTATATCTACAGACTTGTGTTCTAGGGTGGGAAAGCTTGAGTATATGTTCTTTTAGCTCTGTAGCATCGTTGCTATCTTCTTCGCACTTCCAAACGTAATATTGTAGGAAGAACTTGTATTTATAGTGTGGATTTGAATGTTACCGTTGGAGAGAATCACATTCAAATTCATACTATTCTTTGTAAGTTCTGTAGCTTTTTCAGGCTGGTTGTCTTCCTCTCATTGGTCCACGTCAATTTGGATTCCACGCTATATTCCTCAGCTTCAGTGCCTCGGAACATTCAGGATATACTGAGCATTCAAGACATTATCGAAGTTTTCGATAATATCTTGTGCCTTCAAGATCCTTGGTCTTGATATCTTGATCTTCCGAGTCTTCAGAGATATACTGAGTCTTCATCCGAGTCTTGATTCTCGATTTCACATCGAGTCTTGATTCTCGATTTCATCGAGTCTTTAGATTCTCAGTCTCATACTGAGTCTTCAAATTCTCAGTTTCATACTGAGTCTTCAGAAACTTCAGTTTCTTCAGAAACTTACTGAGTCTTCAGAATCTATCCTGATCTATATCTGCTGACTATATATTGTGCAGATAACATCCTGAACACTCTAAAACTGAATCCTGACTCATCTATCAAGATTATCCTGAACATGTCATACTCAGGGGTTTTGGGATCTAATCAAAATCTTCTTTATTAAATTCATTTCCCAACAATTTCCCCCTTTTTGATGATGCCAAAACCATCTTGTTAAAAAAACACTTAACCTATACTCAGGTTTCAGTTTTACCTATTACAAGATTGGTATATCTCTCAACAATTATTTCAGCAATGAATCTTCCAACAATTTCATCACCAAACAACATTCAGGCATATCAAAATATAAAGACATGTAAAAAGATAATGAGGTATTATCTTTGAGCATAAAGATAAAGTTTCATTGATTGTATGTTATCAGTTACAGATTACAATGAACTTATCAAAAGTAAAGACAAAACATAAAGAATTACAAGTCTTCAGTCTTGGTCTTCAGTCTTCTGTAATCTTCAGCTCTAGCTCCTGGCCTCAGGTCTATCTGAGCTCTCAGTGTCTTCAGTGACATACTGAGTCTCAAGTTTCTTGATTCAGCGGACCTTGTCTGATCAGGCATACTGACACTCAGGCTGACTGAGTTCAGTTCCTTCTGACTTCAGACATCCTGACCCTCAGGTCTCTTTTACTTACTGAGTCTCAGATCAGTTTTCTTTACTGAATCTCAGATCAGTTTTACTTACTGAGTCTCAGATCTTACTGAGTCTCAGATTACTTTTACACAGGCTATCTGATTTCTTCTTTGCCTGATCTGATCAGCTCGACTGATTAGATCAACACATCTTCAAATCAACATATCAGGATAGCATCTGGTAAGTACATCATATCAGGTTAGCATATCAGGTTATCATATCTGATCTCGATCATGTCTGATCTTGATCAGTCTCTTATCTGCTCATCTTCTGATTTGCAACCTTCTCTTCTGATTTGCTGGCTTTGGCTTTTCTTCTCTTCTGATTTTTGCACAGCTCATCAGTTGACTCCGGAACTCATCTAACTCATCTGATCTCGATCAGTCTCGTCTGCAGCCTCGTCTGATCTCGATCATCTACTTCTGATTCCGTGAGTTCCCCCTCAATTTGTTCTCTCGTTCCCCCTCAACTTGTTATCTGTAAATCATCTTGAATAACACAAGTTGATAATGTTTTGGCATAGTTCATCAAAGCTCAAATATCCAACAAGGACGCCAAAAAATTAAAATATATGCATTGTTAAAGAAACGAGTTTTCCTTTAAAAAGACCAGTTCAGGTGGTCACTCTGAAATTAGTGAACCCGTTGAACTGCCTGCTCTGATACCACTTGTTAGGCCCCGGTGGAAAAACCCATTTTGCGCGTGCGGAAGCAACACATGACAAGCGATGCATATAAAAATAGGGGTGAAGGAATGGTGATTCCAGATTTTTTCTCTTTTAAGCTCATGTGTTGTGTTTTGCTTATGATCGAATGCATATGACAAGATAAAAATGTAAAGCAGTAAACAACACAACAATGTATAGTGGTTCGGAGACTCAAGCTCCTACATCCACTCTCCTTGTTCCTAGGGAAATTCCTTCAAACACTTCCTAAGGTTTTCTGACTACCTCTGTAGTTTACTAACCTTTCTACTTTGAGCTTTCTGACTACCTCTGTAGTTTACTAACTCAAACTGGAATTATCACCCTCTCGGGTTCGCCTCTAGATGTTTAACGAGTTCACACTCCAATCGGGACTTATCACCCTCTCTCGGGATTGCCTAACAACTACCTCACTTCACCACTAGTTATCTCTTACGAGAATGGGGTTTGGGTTTGGTGTTGTCTCCAACTATGGTGAGATTTTCCCTTACATTTGTTTAGCCTCAATGCTAAGGTTGGGAAAAAATCTCTAAGCCGCAGGATACATCGTGGGTTGCTTAGATTGGGTTCTAGAACACTCTTTGAATATATTTGTATATCTACGGACTTGTGTTCTAGGGTGGGAAAGCTTGAGTATATGTTCTTTTAGCTCAGAGCATCGTTCTTATCTTCTTTCGTGACTTCCACACGTAATAATGTAGGAAGAACTTGTATTTATAGTGTGGATTTGAATGTTACCGTTGGAGAGAATCATATTCAAATTCATACTATTCTTTGTAAGTTCTGCAGCTTTTTCAGGCTGGTTGTCTTCCTCTCATTGGTCCATGTCAACTGGATTCCAACGGCTATATTCCTAAACCGATTGCCTCGGAACATTCGGGATATATCGAAAGCATTTAGTACTTTCTTGAGTCTGAAGAATTATCGCGGCCTTCAAGATCCTTTGTCTTGATCTTGATATCTTGATCTTATGAGTCTTCAAAGATATATTTAGTCTTCATGCCGAAGTCTTTGATTCTCGTTTTCATCGAAGTCTTGATTCTCGTCTCATCATCGAAGTCTTGTAACTTGGTTTCTTGAAACTTATCGAGTCTTCAGAATCTATCCTAATCTATATCTGCTAACTATACATTGTGCAAATAACATCCTGAACACTATAAAACTGAATCCTGATTCATCTATCAAGATTATCCTGAACATGTCATACTCAGGGGTTTTGGGATCTTATCAAAATCTTCTTTATTAAATTCATTTCCCAACAGTTCTGCAACTTTGCATCGATGAAGAAAGATATCATTGATGAGAAGTATGTAGTATTCACAATCACCTCGGATCTGAATCATTTGAAATTGGAGTGCTTATGAAGTCGTATGGACTTGAACGATATTGCTCTACATATCAGAACATTGTCCACACACATGAAGCCCTAGAGTTTCTATACAATCTACAGAGGGATGAAGACATTGATGGTGACCTGATTTCTTCCGTTGGTGGACTGGAAGTACGAGTGTCGAATGATGATCTCTAGAGGATCTTCGGTCTAACTCGAGGAAGCATCAATCCAGAGACCTACACGACTGATGTAAGAGAAAAGGAATTTCTTGAAGCCGAGCTGTTGAGACCAGCAAACAAGGAGAATACGACGAATGTCAAAGCCTCCTACCTGAAGAGAAAATATCGCCTTCTCCTTGAGATCGTTCAGAAGGTGATTATGTGGTCAACTTACAGTCTTGATTCTGTCACTTCCTATAAGATCAGTGTCATGACGACAATCATCAAGAAGGCTTCAGATATGGATTGGTTGGGTATGGTCAAGGCACGTCTACGGAAAGACTCGGGGAAGTTCAAACTGACCCAGAGGAATGAAGTGTGCTTATCTTCCAAGTGCTCCTTCATACACAAAATCTCAATCATTTTGTCAGACAAGCTGCCAAAGAATTATGAATGGAATGAGAATGGAGCGAAGATATATCAAGCAAAGCACAAGGCCATATTGGGCAAGGATGAGCCCCTGCCTGGACAATCTAATGAGGATCTTACTCCTTATGTGCCCAAACCCAAGGGAGAAAAGAAGGGAAAAGAAAAGGCAACTGCATCTTCAGAAGTGCAGGGACCGGCCATTCCAGAGAAAAGGATGAAAAGGAAGGATCTGGCCAAGAAACCAGATGCTCAGCGGAAACGTCAGAAGAGAGTTACTTCTCCTCTGAAGTCTGCTCCTAGTTCTGCTCAGCAAGTTCACAGAACGGAGGATCTGATTCAGGTGGAATCAGAAAAGGAGATAGCAGTCAGCTCTGAGCACACTGCCAGAGAAGTAAGGGATGAGCAGATGATCGAAGCAGAAGGAGAGAAATCTGTCAGAGGGACATAAGTGGAGCACTCTGAGGAAGAATCACCATCTGATTCTCTGCCTCTCACCAAGATCTTCCAGAAAGCAAGATCACCTACGCCCACTTCCAAATCACCATCACCCTCTCCTCAAAAATCATCACCACCACCCTCTCATCATAAAACTTTCTCACCCTCACCCTCACCAATCAGATCACCCAGATCTCCCACACCCCCAATCATTGAACCTGTTCAGGAAACTGTACACCCTCAACAAGCTGAAGACGAACCTGAACCACATATATCCCCATCTCACTCCCAATCTCCAAACAAGATACAAGAACCTGAGAGATCTGACAAGCGAGTGTCCATCTCTTATAATCCCTTCAATACCAGAACCGTACTTGCTTCACCTATTTCAGAAAGCCCCATCATAAGGATAATGAAGCAACAAATCAAGGAGTATCTGCTGGACCTGTGCCCTGAATTGGATCAACATCCTGGCATCCAGCAACAGATAGAAGAGATTGTGTTCTGGAGGGATATCAGACTGAAAAGCATCGAGGAATTTCTGATCCTCATGACAACTCTGGGATCTGATTTCTTTGTAGACTTGGAGATGAAGTGCTTGAACAATGCTGGGATTAAAAGCGCTGTTGAATTGGCATCTGATGATGATATCAGATGGTTGATTCATGAAAGGTTCGGAATTGCTGATAACAGGGAGGAAACTGTTCAACCTCCTACAGATCATGAGGGAGATGCCGATGAACCAAGAATGGGTGCTGCAGATGAGACCCGACTTGGCAAGGCTTTAACATCTGACCAGACTGCTATGCTGAGCTCAGATACCCTAGATCATTATACTGAGAAGATTCAGGATGGGATCAAGGCTGCTATTGAAGACAAATTCGCAGCGCTCACAACAGATCTAATGAAGCGGTTTGAAGAAGAGCAAGCAAAACTGGTTGACAGAGAAAGAAGTCACACAGTTGGGATGCATAATGCCATCCTTTCTGAAGTAATACAACTAGTAAATTCTCTTGCCGAGAAGCTCAATCTCCAGTCTGACAAGCTCAAAGTTCAGACAGATATGCTCAATAAGACACAAGTACTATTGGAAAATGTCTGGGCATCCTTGGAGAAAACTGACAACCACATGGATATGGGTTGGAAACACTTTGTAGCTTCTACAGAACGAGCAAGACAGGACATCGAATTTGCTCTCAGACGCTTTTTAACTCCTGCACCTTCTGCCACCGCTCAGATCACTCCTCTTGTTGTTGAGGAACTCAGAGAGGAGATATCACGACAATTCATTGCTCTGAACCGCAGGCTGTCCAACCTCTTTGATGAAACCAAAAAGGGGGAAGGACAAGAGAATAAAGAGAAGAAAGAAAAACAGACACAGTTGGTAACAATTGCATCTCTACCAGAAGCCACTGTATCTGACTTGCCAGCCACTCCGTCTACTGATCTCGTTGCTGAAGTGAAAGAAACTGTGGATCAACATAGCAAAGAGATCACTGAGCAGAAGATTGCTCTTTCAGAGGTTATTGCCAGAGTCGACAAGATTGAAGACTTTTCTTCGTTCGTACAGAAAAGAATGGAAAATGATGATCAGGCCAAGAGCCTTGAACTCGCTAAGAAATTAGCTGAAGAAGACGAACAAGAAGAACCTGAGCAAACTCTGAGGAGAAAGAAAGGTAAAGGCAAGATGGTGAAAGCAACTGCAGAAGATCAGAGACAAGGCCAATTATTCTCTACCAAAATCTAGATGACTCCTGAACAAACTCAAGAGCAAATTAGACAGAGAATAAGAGAAGCCGCCATCAAGAAGCAGAAGTTAGCAGAGGCTAAGGGACTAAACATCGCATACAACTGAAGGAAGAGGAAGAACGAAGCTGAAGCAGAGGAGATTGCTTGGGAGATGAATGCCCTTTCGGCACCTGTTAAAGACATCCTCTGTGCCCGGCAAGATCTGCTTCCAGAATGGGATCAGATCAAAGGAGAATGGTTGTGTGATGTGTACATCCTGGAGAAGATTCCGATTCATCAAGATCAAATAGAAAATGATGATGAATTTCGGAACTGGTTAGAAACTATGTATCCAGACTTCAACCAGACGGTGATGAAGGAAGGGAAGATCATGTCACTGATACCTGAAGCTCCTCCCTTTGAACTACTCCTTCCACCTTTGCGTCCAGACAAAAAGCTAGATGCTGTAAAATTCAAGAATGCCTACTATGGATTTGCTGAAAAAGGAGGGATCCATAGAAGAGAAGATCTGGACAAGCTGATGCAAAGGATGTACAAGATGTTTGGCATCCCCAAAGAACTACAAATGTTCAAGTACACCTGAGGAAGACAACTTGAAATCAGACGATAGGTAAAATTTCATGTATTCTGTAACGCACACACCTATCTGAATGAAATATTCCATCTCTCTGATTCTAAGACAACCTCTCATTGTTTTCTGAGGTATGTACTATTTTTCATTATCTGCATTTCTATTCGTGGTATCTATTTTTCTGATTAAGTGTTTTGGTTCCATCAAAAAGGGGGAAATTGTTGGGAAATTTGTATTTAAGTTTTGATGGAAGTTCCAAAACAAAGGTAGTAATAGGACGGTCGGACTGTTAATTGATCGATGACTTAGAATCGATTAAGATGACCAAATTTAAATGTATAGATAGTCGATGTAAAGATAGGTCACATATTGAGGGGGGAACTCAATATGTATAGGTCGTCGAAGTATCATATGACCCAGATAAGGTCGATGATGATCAAGGCTAAGAACAAATCGAAGACAAGAAGTCAAGATCGTGAAGACGAAGACATCAAGACTCGCTTAAACTCGAAGACTCGGATAAACTCAAGACTCGTTAAACTCAAGACTCGGATGAACATGAAGACTCAGATAAACCTGAAGACTCAGTAACAAACTTGAAGACTCAGTATGACTGAAGACACTGAGGCTCAGAGTCACCTGAAGATCAGAAGACTACCAGAAGACCTACATAAGCGGAGTCTGCAAATTGTGCTAAGACAATCTGCATCAGAAGACTCTACAAGGTAGATTGATCAGTTATCTGATCAAGTCAGCTCACACCTGGCATCAACTAAAATGGTACACCAAACAAGACGAATATTCTACAAAAAGAATATCAATCGTCTAACGGACAAATTACTGAAGTGCCGCCTCGCGAAGCCAAGGGGAAAGTGACACGTGCACAAAAAGAGCTGACAATGCGGGATTCGACACTGCGGACATAAACAACGCTAATCATGCCTACGGCCACACCGATATTCGGAGCACGTCACAATCATATCCTACAACCTACCTAATATAGCCCGAAATTCAAATTGCTCTCCAACGGCTCTTTGATTTCGTGGTCTATAAAATGAGATTGCTCGTCAAGTGAAGAAGGAGGACAATTGAGCAAAGCGGAACAACAATATTAACGCAAATTATCAAGAAGCAAAAGCTAGCAGAATTTAAAACTCAAGAACACCGATTTTGAAGATTAATTCTTAAGTGTTCTCCCCATTATTCTTAGTTAGAAATCCTATCCTCTAGCATTTGGCTACATAAACACTAGGATAGATTTCCAGTTGGAACCACAACAAACCTTTACCCAAACTCAAAGTTAGGTTAAGTTTGTTACCGCAAGATTTCAGACTAGGGATTCTAGTTTCTGATTTCTGGGATCGGTTGAGTGTGAACTCGATAAACATCTGTTGGGTGTTGGACTAACACATAAAACTAAGTCCAGTCGGTTAAGTTGGTTAAGTTGGTGCCCCTGTGTTAAGGGAAGAGTGGACGTAAGACGGGTTTCGTCTGAACCACTATAAAATCTTGTGTGCATTTACTTGCTCTTTATTGCTTTACACTATTACACACAACTGAGCTTAAAATTGCATACATATTCTAAGTTAACATTAGTCTGCACCAAGCAACTGATCTGATCAGGTTGACACCTTAGTCAGCCGGTTGAAAACTGACTTGAGAATCTGATTTGATAAAACTGGTTTTTCACACGGGTATTTACAAGCTTCCGCACTCTCAGTGAAACTGACAGATATCAAACTGATCTGCCCTCAGGCACTCAGTAAGGTTGAACATCAGTCCAAACTGACTCACTAGCACTCTGATCAGGCAATCTGCTAATCACACCTAATCCGCATGAAAAGTTTTCAGAAGTCTATTCACCCCTCCCCTCTAGACTTCTGCCCTCTCAAAACCCATTCGGGACCTACAATGACGAATTTTATTCGTTGTTTATCTGTAATCATATCTTGCACCATATGATTATATCTTTAAGCCTTTAAATAACCAGTAAAGAGGCTTGCTTCTTTAGGAGCATAAGAGTCTCCTTAAATCCTGCTAATTGTTGACGATTATTAAACCATCCTTCATTTTTTCTAATTGAGGCTTCAATCCATGGAATGTATTCTTCCAAAGCTCTTATCTTATTTTTAAGAATTTTAAGATAATTCTTATTTTTAATAACATTATTTTCATTATCAATGAAAATATCAGAAGGAGTTCTCCAAATATTATAATGTAGCCCTCCTGTATCATTCAAGAGGTAGAATAACCTAGAATGGATTATTCCATGTTGAATGTCCCATCCTTCCATTGAAATGGATGGAAAAAAACCATTTGGATAAGATCCAATCAATACTTACTTTCTTTTATTTTCCCTTTAAGAGAATTCTTCAAGAGATCAAAACTTTCTTGAATAGAAAATTCTTGATCATCTTCATTCGGATCCTGAGCATCTTGAAGGTTAGATCAGGAAATCATAGAAGCATCTGATTTTGAATCAGAAAAATCAATATCCTTGAATAAATTATTTTTAATATGGTCCATATAAAGATCCACAATTTTTTTCCTTTGGAAAGATACCAGAATACTTCTTAGAGTATTCAGAGAATGATGGAAGAGAACCATAAGTTTTGTCAACAAAATTCTTTCAGTATTCCTCCATTTTGGATTTAATCCGTGTAATATTTTCTTACAATGGTGACTCATTCCAGGAGTAATAACATTTAATTTATTCCAAAATTGTGTTGTATGGATTCTCCATAAACAAGGTGTACCATATTCAGTACAACCAAACTCTGGTCTCCATTTCAAAACCCATGGGATTCCAGAATCAACAAAAAACATGCAAGTAGTTTTACCACTTGCTAAAGCCCCAAAATTTTCCCACCAGGAAAAATGCAAATTAGGAATTTGATTCCTACTAATATTTTCACAAATTTTTATTAACCAAGTATGAGAATGCTTAGCATTCTGATACAATAAAGTCTTATGAAAACTTTATAAGTAATCCCAGTAATTATACTGGTAAGTAGTGTGTGTGACCTCATTAGTCATACTCCTTTCTGTAAAAGGTGAAGTTCCCCATTCTTGGATGAAGATGATCTTTTTAATAATAAATTTAGAGTAATTAATAACTTTACTCTTTGGAGGAAAATGTTGAATCTCAACACTTCCGAGACTAATGAGAATGTTCTCATAAAATCCTCTGGATTTATAAGTCTCCACATTCCAATTTGAATTTGGAAAATAATTTTCCATAAGAGTCCATGGAGACTCTTTGAACTTTTCATCGTCATCTTCAATAATAAGAATCAATTCTTTCTTAGGAGAATCAAAGAATTTATATTCCTTCTGAGCGATTGAAGAATATGATTCTTCATCATCTAGTTTTGAGGAATTGTCCTCTATTGGTAAATTTTTACTACGTTGTCTGAGGAATTCTTGAAATTCCTTTTGAACATTATCTCCTTTTGAAGAAGAGCCACTACCAGAAATACTTTGGTTAAAAAGGGATTTCTTCCCATGCTGTATAATAGGAGGATGACCTCTGCCTCCTCTTCCTCTATAAGAGGAATATGGACTTCTTCCAGAGTGACTCATTTCTGTCATGAAGAAATAAATTCACGAGTTAAAAAATCTGGAAGATGATTATCTTTCCCCTGCTTATAGACAATATCAAAATCAAAATAAGCAAGATGAGATTGCCATCGGGCAAACATTTGTTTAGAAACATTATGTTCAAAATCTTTGAAAAGCATAAAAGTAGCAGCCCTGCAATCAGTTTTAATAGTAAATTTCTGATTGTATAAGTCATCCTGAAATTTAAGGACACATTTTACAATAGCAAGAATTTCTTTAGCCGTAGTAGAATAATTCTTTTGAGCATTATTCCATTTACCAGAATAAAATCTAATAATGTATTCAATTTTATTATCAGGATTAATCTGTTTTAAAATACCACCATACCCCAAATCCGAGGCATCAGTTTCAACTATTTTTACCCATGAAGGATTAGCAAGCATAAGACAAGGAATATTCTTAACCTTTTCTTTAATTCTAATAACAACCTTAGTATGATTATCATTCCAAGGAGAAGGATTCTTAGTAAGTCTATCATATAAGATAGCGGAATCTTCAGCAAGATTTTTAATATAAAAAGACACATAATTAAGGTTTCCTAAGAATCTCTGTAACTGAGTTTTATCAGTCATAATATCAGGAAATTTATTACCGAATTCAATACTATGTTGAATAGGAATAATATTACCCTTATCAATCATATGACCAAGAAATTTAACTTTAGTTTGGAATAAAACCATTTTAGGTTTTGAAATGACTAAACCATTTTTAATGACTAGGTTTTTAAACATATCGAGATGTTTAAAATGTATTTCAATATCCTTAGAAAAAACAAGGATGTCATCAATATAGACAATAATAAAATCACTATAAGGATTAAAAATATCATTCATAATTTGCTGAAATTCTGAAGGAGCATTCTTAAGACCAAAAGACATAACAATCCATTCGTAATGACCAAATGGAACATTGAAGGCAGTTTTATACCTATCAGGTTGATTAATCTGAATCTGCCAAAAGCCTGATTTTAAATCAAATTTGGAGAAGACAAGAGCATTGACTAATCAGTCAAGAAGATCTTTTTTATTAGGAATAGGATGTCTAATCCATTTTAAAACCTTATTAAGAGGTTTATAATTAATAACTAATCTAGGAACTCCGCGTTCCTTCTCAGAATGATTATTAACATAGAAAGTAGTACAAGACCAAGTGGATTTAGAAGGAGTAATAAACTTCTTCTGTAATAAGGAAGATATTTCCTTTTTGCATAACTCTAAATATTCAAAATTCATTTGACAAGGTCTAGACTTAGTCGGTATTTTATTCTTTTTGAAATCTTCCTCATAAGGAAGAGAAACTATATGTTTCTTTCTATCCCAAAAAGCGTTAGGAAAATCATTACAAATCTCAATAGAAATTTTATTATTTAAAAGTTTGATTTTATTCTGCAGCTTAGGATTCTTTAATCTATCATTAATAGTGATAGAATTAAGCTCATCTTTAAGAAAATTTATTTGACAATTTTTATTATTAATTTGATCTTGAATCAAATTAAGAACCTTATGAATATGTTTAGTAATACACTTAAAAGTAATAGGATTACCGTTATAGGTACATGTAATACCTCCTTCACTGACAAAAGTAAGATGATAAATTTTAAATAAAAAAGGAAGGCCAATAATCATTTGACTAGTAATGTCTTCAGCAATAAGAAAGTCATTAGAAATACAACAACCATCAACACAAACATAAGCATTTTTAATCTTATAATTAATTTTTAAAGATCCCCCACCTGCATGAGAAAGGGAGTGAGTAGTTTTTTCAAATAACTTAGTAGGAATTATTCCTAGCGGTATGACACTTAAGTCAGCACCACTATCAATCATAGAGATAAAATCTTTCTTATAAAAATTATTTATAAGAAGAGAAATCTTGGTATACCATTTTTGAGATATAATCATGTTAATAGTAGATAAATAACTTTTTATTAATATTAACATCATTATTAGTATCTAAGAATCGTGAAAGAGCACTAGAGCTAGTTTCACTATCTTCGATTTTCTCTTTTCCTTTCTCAATAAAAGAAAGACGAGTAGAAAGGTCAGAATTCTGGTTTTGAAGAATCTTGACATTTATCTTGAGATTATTAATCTCATGAACTAAATCATTAATAGTTATGGGATTATTTTTAATATTCTTAAGGCGAAAAAGTTTTTCTAATTTGCCCATATTATAATAATTACTATCAATCTTATTAGAAAGACTAGTTTTATTATTATCCTCATTCTTATAAGAAGAATCATGCAATTGTTCAATAATTTTATCTCTTAAACCAGAATCTTTAATTTGTTTAAGAAATTCTAAAATATTATGTTGGTCCCGGTGCTAACGAGTCTCACACGTGTATGGGGGGAAATACACGTGTTCAGTGATTTTTAAAACTTTTCTTTCACTAAGGTCAGATGGGTCAGGTTATCCTGATGATTTTGCCCTGAGAAGCACAGATTGCTCTGAGTCACAGTCTACTGAGACAATGATCCTGAGCTGCTTTCAAAAGCTTCAAATTAGCCCAACTTAGCCTGAGTTTATCAGAGATCCTGAGGCGCTTGGATCAGATAATTATCTTACTGAACCCTCAGTAGAGTTAGTTCAGTTTGGTAACTATATGTTCTAGTTACTCAAGTGTGCGGAATGGTTGGCCCTAAGTTTATACTCGTTTTAACTTTGCTGAAAATCTTCCCTTCAATAAAACAGTGATTAAGGCTGTGATCAATTTGATGCACGTTCAGTGGATTGGTTCCAACTGAATATCAGTGAACTATGCTTTCAGTGAAAAACATGCAACATATAATAATGCAGTACAGAAAGCAAAACAACACAGCAATTATAGTGGTTCAAAAACTCAAGCTCCTACGTCCACTCTCTCTGATCTTCAGAGAAATTCCTTAACCACTTCCTAAAGCTTTCTGGCTAACTCACTGTAGCTTACTCACTTTTCTACATTGAGTTTTCTGGCTGACTCACTGCAGCTTACTAACTCAAACACACACAAGTGTTCAGACTACCACAAGTAGCTTACTAACTTCTTCTCTAGAGTTTTCTGGCTAACTCACTGCAGCTTACTAACTCTTTACAACTCTAACTCACCAACAAAACACACACAAACTACCTTAACATAGGGTTTGGGTTTTGGGTTGGTTTCCAACTAGGATGAGATATCCTTTACAATAAGAACAAATGCAAAGGCTAGGATATCTCTACTAAGGTTTGGATATTTCTTATCAATCTAGGCTTAGTGAATGAGCTCTCTCCAATGTGAAACACTTGGAAAATTCTAGGTTTTTCGAGTGCTTCAATTTGCAATAATACGAATGAGCTCTTGAGTTGCTTTGAAATTTCCCATGACCTCTCAATGTAAAGGGTCACTAGTATTTATAGGCAACTTCACCAAGGTCACTCTTGAAAAACTATCATTTGGAGGAGATAATATTAAGGTTTCCTCTTTTGGTCTTTGATGAACGACTATATTTAGGGTTTGAATACTCCCTTGCATGTTTAGGAAATATGCAGTCATGTAGCCAATCACCAATTTTTGCAGTCTGGAACTTAGTACTACTGATATGATTCAGGGTCCTATCGCTTTCAAAGGTCGAAGAAATCTGATGTTGTCTTCCTCCGATTGGTTCTTGTCTTGATAAATGTAGACAAACAAAAACGGCTCTTTTTGGTCAATATCTCTGAATGAGACACCCTTAAACAACACTTAGACTTAGTTCCTTTTATTCGCATATGAATGTTTTTGGGCAATATCTACCTTTTTTTTTGAATATTTGCGTTTTCTCGGTTTTGTAGTCTTGAGATAGATATATTGGTGCCTCGAACATTTACGGTTATCTTGAGTATTCAAAGATATCTTCTTCGAGTCTTCGATAACTCTTGGGTCTTGATATCTTCCGAGTCTTGATATTTTGATGACATCTTTGAGTCTTCAATGTCTTGATGACATCTTGAGTCTTGATGTCTTGATGACATACCGAGTCTTGATGTCTTGATGACATCTTGAGTCTTGATGTCTTCAAATGACATACCGAGTCTTGATGTGTCTTGATGACATCTTGAGTCTTGATGTCTTCAAAATCTAACACGATCTATATCTCACGACTATACATGGTGCAGATAACTTCCCGATCAATCTATCTTTGAAACCTTTCGATTTATAAATATTATCCTGAACATGTCATACTCAGGGTTCTTGGGATCTAATCAAAACTTCTTTATTAAATTCATCTCCCAACAATTTCCCCCTTTTTGATGATGCCAAAACCATCTTGTTACATTTAAGAAAACCTAATCTATCCTCAGGTTTCAGTTTATCTATTACAACCAAATTGGTATTTCTCCAATCAAGTTTTTTAACAAACTGGCATATCAAGACATGTAAAAAGATAATGAGATATTATCTTTGAGCATAAAGATAAAATTTTCATTGATGTAGGATAAGAGTTACAGATTACAATGAAAATCAAAGAAGATACAGAAGTACAAAGTCTTCAGTCTTCTTCCACTTCATCCTCTGGCACTTCCAGGTTGAACATCCCGTAGTATCTCTTCTTCAGTTCATCTCTTGCCTTGATGATTTTAGGGTTGTTTCCTGTTAGGCCTAGCTGGATGGCATACTGGGCTATTTCCTGAGAAATGGCTGCCTCATTTACATAGCCATTCTCAAACCTAGGAGCTGGGTACATGTATGGACCAGGAGCTACTATCTGAGTGTTTCTTCATCCGCCAAGTTGATCCAACTTTGCGGGTAGTTAGATAGAATGTCGATGAAAAGTACTCAATAAAGGCTTCATTCTTATCCATTTTGCTCCCCTCCATTCTCTCAGAATCTCATAATAGAACCAGAAGGTTCTCTTGATCTCTTCCCATGCATCATTGAACTGTATAGGCATCCACTTGTCAATGTGCGGCCACTTCTGAGTCTTTTCTGTACCTCTCTTTTTGCTTAGGAACTTTTTAAAACCACCTCTTCTTTTTCGCTTTCGTCTTTTTTTTCTTCCGATCGGTGGAAACCCGATCGACATGAGCAAACAATTTCCTTTTTTTTCAAATCAAGAGCTTTTGAGTTTTCTTGGTATCGAAGGCTTCTTTTTGGGTTTCAGTTTCTTCCTCAGATTCTTCGAATTCCATTATCAGCTTCCTCTGAGTAGGTTTTGAGCTTTTTGCTCTTTTCTTCCTTTCTTGTTCCACAAATGCCACAACCTTTCTCTTTTCAGGTCTGACTTGATCTTCAGAAACCTTGCTTGTCTCAATCATCCTTCTATCACTCAGTTTCTCAGAAATTACTTCCTGAACGGTTTGCTCAGATGTTTGAGTGAAGATAGGTTTCTCAGCTTCTTTGAACTTTAGTTTCTCAGTGGCTTCAATTTCTCTTAAGGCATCATCAATTTTCTCTTCTTCAGCTTCTTTTTGAGCCTTTTTCTTCAAGGTTTTTGCCAACAACTCACTTAATTTGCCACCAGGCATTTCCCCCTTTTTGGCACCATACCTTGGGAGTAGTTGAGTCAGTGCAGTATCCATATAGTATTGCTCTTTGCTCATACTGCGCACTTCTCCTGCCAACTGATCATGCTCATCTTCTAGCCTCATCATGTAGTTCTTGGCCATTGAGAATTCATCCGAAAGAGGAGCAAACTGTTTTGAGAAGACATCATGCATCATCTCTGTCATCTTGGTCATGAGCAGAGAGCCCATTTCCTCAACAGCTGTTTTGATCATCAGATCATTCTTCTCAATCAGCTTGGATTCAAGATATGCAGTTCTTTCTTGATACATCTGCTTCATGTTGGCATTAAGCTCTATATGTACTCCATCAATCTTTCCATCTAATGAAGCTAATTTACTTGATAGAGTTGTTTGAAGCGTATCAGATGATGAACTCAGGTTCTCCATTTTCTGATTTTGAGCAGCCAGAACTAACTCCATCTGAGTCATCTTGTCTGTGATAATTGTTTGCAGCATGCTTTATGAAGAGCTTAGATTCTCAAGCTTTTGAGATTGACCTGCCAGTATCTCTTCCATCCTTGGCTCTATCTTCTTTAACTCATCCAGGATTGGTGTGAAATCAACCACTGGAGTTTTTACAACATTTTCCAACTGAGCTGGGTGCTCCAACTGAGCCTCAGTCTGCATATCATAAACATCAGATTTAAAGCTAGGTACTTCAGTAACTTCGGTATAATGTATAACAGTGCCAAAAGGTACCTGAAGAGTGCTAACTTCAGTATGAGGTTGTCTGATATCAGTTGGTTCAGCATCAGTATCTGTCCCCATCTGACTCTCAGTTTCATTCTCTTTCTCAGTATCTATCTGAGGTTCCTTCTCCTTCTCAGATCTCTTTTCTGCATCATCTGTCTTTTGATCATGGGAACTGGAAGCATCAACTCCTTCAGTAGCTTTCTTTTCAGCTAGCTTCTTTATCACCAGTTCATCGAAATCAGCAGCTTTCATTCTCAGCTTGGTTTTTCTGAAACCTGAGAATTTGGTCAGGGCAGCTGTCTCAGCATTCCACCACTCTTCTCCTCTGTATGAAGCAATGTTCAACATCTCTGGGAGTGTTAGATTCAGAATATACACTGTGGTTCTGAGACTGAAGAACATATCCTGAAGGTCAGGATAGGCATTCAGCTTAGGTTATCTGTCTAAGATGAACCGTTCCCCCTTGCTTCGCCATTCAGTCTCTTCGGCTTCTCCCTTCTTCAATCTTGGGCTTTCAGAAGCAGTAGATTCAGAGTGTATGAGTTCTAGAGCTGATGGATCTAGAAATGGTTCATTCAGAAGCGCATCCAAGTTCAGCAATTCCTGAGGTTCAGACTGATCTGAAGTCTGAACAGGTCTTTCTTCAGTAGGGATCTGAGGTCCCTTAAAGATTTCCTGAGAGATTTTATCTGAGCTCAGAGAGGTTTCGAGTACCTCAGAAAAAACTTGTTCCTCAGTTTCTTGCTCTTGCACATTTGTCACTACCTGAGCAAGAACCTGAAGTGGAGATTTCAACCCTTGCTGGCCTTCAGGTTGAGTTTCTTCAGATTCACTGGCCTCCTTCTCAGCAATAGATTGAAGCCTTCTGGGCTTTTGAGGAGCCAGTTCTTTCTTCTTCAGTTTCTCTCCTTTTTCTCTTTTAACTTGCATCAGGGCTTTCCCCCTAGCTTGTTTGGCTTCAACAGTTTCTTCTTCAGCAGTCTCCTCCTGAGACTCAGAGTTTTTCTCTTTCTTTCCTCTCAAAGTCTTCTTTGTTGGTTTGAACATGATTTTTGACTTTGGAAAGGAAGTGGAATCGGTAAAGATTTCCTCCTCTTCTCTGCACATTTCCAAGATAAATGCAATCTTGGTTGCATGTAGAATCTTTCCTTTGATAACTACAGAGCCATTCACCTTCTGAATTTGTTTGGCTTGATCACTCACCACCTTGATCAAATAGTGCAACCAATTGAATGCTGTGGAAGGTGAATCTTCAATCACCGCCATTAGCCTTAACTTAGGCATGCTTATCTGTTCGAAACTACCAGATCTACTCATGATGCATTTGCTTACAATATTCAACAATACTCGATATTTAGGCTTCAAATGCCTCTTATTCAGAGTAGCTTCAAACTTTACTGGATGCTCAGTAATTTTATCCAAATATTCTTGTTCCCTACCCATCATATATACCGTAGGGTCTTCACCTCTATCACTGAACTCATATATGGCATTTAGATTCTTAGGAATAATATACAATTCCCTAACAAAATCCACACATTTCAAACCATGCTCCAAATGAGAGACTGTAATATGAGATTCTATGCAATTCTCATCATCTAACTGCATATTAGAGATAAACTCAATTACCTCTTTCGCATATTCGGCCTCTGGTTGATTCATGACCAGGCATGTAAGCTTTGCCAAACGAATCATATGCAACGCCTCCTCCTCGTGAGTTGTATTGACGAGAGCTTTTAGAGAAACGACATATTCGCATACCAAGGTTTATTGGAAATGGCGAGTTTGTCGTATACAGAAAGTGTCATTTTTGGAGAATTTCTGGTGAAGGGTTTTGAGATAGGTGAAAATTTCTGGGCAATCGAGAGTTTCGAAGCAGAGTGTTTGTGAAGATGAAGGCTTTTTGGAATAAGGCTTTTTAAAGAAATTTTTCCAATAGATATAGGATTTTGATTTATGGAAAATCGCATAGATAAAGAAATCGACGGTCGAGATTAAAAACCGACTAAAATGGGTATATGAAAGGACGATTTCGTAAATACAAAGCCGCCAATTTATCCCTATTGGTGATTAATGAACAGTGCATTTAATTACTGTTCCTGCAGACCATTGACTTTCTTCGTGGATTTCAAAGGTCCCGCCCAATTATTTCTTCAGGTGTTTTGTCATTTATTGCCAATGATTACTGAGATTCAGTTAGACAATAAATGTGTTGCATGAGTCAATACTTCAGACTAATTTTCTCCATCAGTCTTACTGAGTTTTTGACCTTGATAAAATGTCAAGATAATATCGAAAATCGATCTTGATAAAAAGTCAAGATAATATCGACTCGATCTTCGGATAACCGAAGTTTCCCAAGACTCGGTGTTCAAGATTTCAATTTAATCTCGAGTTTTTCAAAGAAAATCGAGAAAAACTTCATGCATCCGAAAAACCTTCAATTTTTTGATTTGCTTTATTCACTGGATCCAACATACCTAATTCAATCGATAGTTCCGAAATCTTGATCAAACCAAAGGTTTAGTCAAGATATCGACTCTCGCTTATCAAGATGAATTTTCTCCATTTCGATGTCTTTCTTCTCAACATGATCTCGATGAAGTGATGTCCGATATCAACATGCTTACATCCGGTGTGCAATACAGATTTTGTGTAATAGCAATGCATTACTATTATTATCACAAAAAATATAGGTACTTCATTGGCTATAATCTTATAATCCCTCAATTGTTGTGCGAGCCAAAGAATCAGGCACTGCTGACTGACCTCGCAACCATGTATTCAACTTTCAATAATCTTGGTTGCTCTGAGAGGTTTGTTTCTTTGAAAACCATGATATCAGTTTACTTCCGATAAATTGACAAGTTCCAGTGGTAGAATTCCTGTCAATTCTACATCCTCCATAATCATCATCTGAATAACCAGTTAATTCAAGGTTATCATCAGCTGGATACCATAATCCTCTATTCATAGTGCCTTTAAGATATTTTAGAATCTTTTTGGCAGCCTCCATGTGACTAGCCTTAGGATTATCTTGGTATCTTGCACATATCCCAACAACAAATGTTATATCAGGCCTACTTGTTGTAAGATATAGCAGTGATCCAATGATCCCTCTATAATCAGTGTGATTTACTGATTTACCTTCAGGATCAGGATCCATCGTATTCATAAGAATTCTAACTGTATTGCAATTCTGTATACCATACTTTGCAATCAGATCTCTGGTGTATTTTGCTTGATTGATGAAAATTCCTTCCTTAGTTTGTTTCACCTGAAGTCCAAGAAAGAAATTCATCTCCCCATCATTGACATCTCAAACTTTCCTTTCATCGGGGTAGAAAACTTTTCACACACGGTGATGATTTGGAGATCCAAATATGATGTCATCTACATAAATCTGAACAAGTAAGATGTCTTTCCCATCTTCTATCCTGAACAGAGTCCTATCAACAGTTCCTTTGATAAAACCATGGTCAGTAAGAAACTGAGAAAGAGTATCATACCATGCTTGGGGTGCTTGCTTAAGACCATACAAGGCTTTCCTGAGCCTTTAAACTTGGTCATTCATGCGAAACCTGGGAGGTTGTTCCACATAAACCTCTTCTTAAGCACACCATTCATAAATGCACTTTTCACATCCATCCGACAGATCGTGAATTTCATGTGGCAAAGATATGCAAGAAACAATCGATGGCTTCTAGTCTTGCAACAGTGCAAAGGTTTCATCATAATCCAAGCCTTCTTCTTGGGAATAACCTTGTGCAACTAGCCTTGCCTTGTTTCTCACAATGTTGTTGTTTTCATCTCTCTTATTCTTGAACACCCACTTAGTTCCAATCACATTGTGCCTCTTAGGTCTATCCATTAGCTCCCAAACTTCATTCCTTGAGAACTGATTCAGCTCTTTTTGCATAACAAGAATCCAAAATGAATCTTGTAGAGCTTCTTCAATCTCGATGAGGTTCTTTTTGGATAGGAAGCAAGCAGTAACAAAGCACTTTCTCCATGGAACCTTCTTATTTTGACACCATCCGATAGATCACCCACAATCGACTTGTAGGATGACTATCCAACCATTTTCTCTGGATGTTCCCCTTCAAAGAGTATCCTCAACATCGTAAAATGTTAGGTCGGGTAGTTCATTAATCTGAGGGAACAATGTAAAAGGAGAAAGAGAATCATCTTCCTCAGGGGAAATTCCATTCAGAACATTGTCAGAGACATTTGTTCCCCATTGGTTGATAGATTCAGAGTTTGCCTCAGCTGTGACCACATCTTCATCGGCATTACATACCTGAGTCTGAACTGGTGTATGTTTAGATTGGTCAGCTTCAATGTGTTGGCTTTCCTTCAGTGGAGAATTTCCATCCTGAGTCTCACCATCCTGAGTTTTTCCATCCTGAACTTCTTTGTCTAGGTCTGATTCACTCCATTCACAGAAAGTGACTGACTTCTTCTTTTCAGGTTCAAAGGATGTTTTATCATTCTTTTTCAGGCTAAGTCTGGTGATTCTCTTGATCAGTTCTCCGGAGTCATGTTCCTGTTTCTTCTTAACATAAGTAGATTCATCAAAAACAACATGAGGTGTTTCTTCCACAATAAGAGTCCTACAGTTGTAAACTCTGAAGGCTTTACTGACTTCAGAATATCCTAAGAATATCCCTTCATCAGCTTTGCTATCAACAGTTTTCAATTGGTCTTTACCATTATTGTGTATGAAACACTTGCAACCAAACACACGAAAGAAAGAAACAAGAGGCTATCTTTCATTCCACAGCTCATATGAAGTTTTTCCTTGGTTATTGGCCAGCATGGATCTATTCTGAGAGTAGCATGCAGTGTTGATAGCTTCAGCCCAAATTCTCTTAGGAATATCAGCTTCAGCAATCATTGTCCTTGCAGCTTCTTTCAGAGTCCTATTTCTTCTTTCAGCAACACCATTCTGTTGTGGGGTCCTTGCAGCTGATGTTTTATGAGCTATTCCATTTCCTGCACAATAATCAGATATGATATGATTGATAAACTCAGTTCCTTTATCTGATCTGATTTTGACCACACTCAGATTCTTTTCAGTACTGAGCCTTTTTAGTAGTTCATGCAGTTTTGTCTGAGTCTCTTTCTTACTGAGTAAGAATATGACCCATGTGTATCTAGAGTAGTCATCAACTACCACAAGTGTGTATTTTCTGCCATTAGTGCTCACAGGTGTTGCTGGACCAAAGAGATCCATATGTAACAGTTGTAGTATTCTATCAGTAGAAACATTTACTTTGCTTTTGAAAGATCCTCTGATTTGTTTTCCTTTCTGACAAGCATCACATACATGATCTTTACTGAACACTTCATTTGGTAACCCCCTCACAAGTGCTAATCTTGCAAGTTTGTTCAGGGTTTTGAAGTTTAAGTGATTCATTCTTTTGTGCCACAACCAACTGGTATTAGTGGAACTTTTTGCAACCAAACATGTATCTTTAGGAGTTGAACTCCAATCAGCAAGATACACGTTTCCTTTTCTAGTACCAGTCAGTAAAATTTTCTGTGAAGTATTATCTTTTACATAACATAAGTTCTTTGAGAACTCAACACTGAATCCTTTGCCACAGAATTGACTGATAGAAAGCAAGTTATGCTTTAGACCAGACACATATGAAACACCATGGATATGAACAGAGTCAACTTCAAGAGTTCCATATCCTTCAGTTTGTCCTTTGGAATTGTCTCCAAATGTGATTTGAGGGCCTTTTTGCTCAACATAATCAGTGATTAGTTGCATATATCCTGTCATATGTCTTGAACATCCACTGTCTAGATACCATACAACATGAGCCAATTCATTTCCACTCATCAGTGCTATGTTGTTTTCATTCAGCTCAGTGCCCATTTCCTTCACCTGAAAAACAGATCAGTTCTTAGGTACCCATTTGATGTAGGGTCCTACCAGGTTAGCTGTACCTTTTGGAGTCCAAATCTGCCTAACAACTCTAATTACTTTAGAGTGGCTGATTTGTCTCCCATAAACATCTACATACACATTCACCACCCTAGGAGCCTTGGCAAGATCCTCGTGCATGAGTGGATGACTTTTAAGATGAACATGAGCCTTAAAATTCTTCTTGGGTTCAGGCCTTTTGTTCAAGTGCCTTAGCTTTTGTGTAGCTGGTCTCTGTCTCTGCTGACTTGGGTTCAGGAAACCTTTACCCTTAGGCAAGTGGGGTTTGAGTTGCCTGTACTGAAATTGAGGTCTTTCAAGATGTCGAGGACTTGGTCTTTTTAGGTTGAGAATATCTCTCTTTGAGTGTTTCTCTTCCGAAAATTCCTCGATGGTTCATCTGCAGATCTCTTTAGGTTGGTATTCTTAGCTTGAGGCTTTGAAGTATTGGCTGAAAATTTCCCTAACGAAAGTGTTCGGGTTTTCTAGCCTTTTCCCGAGGTGCAGGCTTTCTTCCCTGAACCTTGATTTTTTCAAACCATAGGTTCTTTACCCTTGTCTAAAACTCGGGCGTTCTTGAAGAAGAAGATTAGATGCCGACAGTCTTGGTGCTACTAGAAGAAGCAAGATTGAAGACCTTGTGAGGTTCACCACCGAATGTATCCCAATCCGGCTTTTTATAGTTCGAATATGCGAATTCAATAGAGCTAACTTTCTCTGCAAGACTATCCTCACATTTCTTTAGAGTTTCATGCTTCTCAAAGAGGTCATTGAACTCGGTTTCGATGTTTGAATCTCTTTAGTGGATTTCTCTAATTTTCCATTCGGGATCTCTATCACCTTCTCTTTTCTCGAGAGTTGCACTTTTGAGAACATCTAGTTCATCAAGAGTTCCCATCAATTGAGAAGTGATCTCGGCATTTTTAGAGTCTTTCCACTTGATTCTCAGCAATCGGTTCCTTGTTTACGCTTCTTGAGTTTCAAAGTGAGTAGTTCTTGTAACACGAAGAATAGTCCTTCATAAGATTCTCAAACGAATCCATCAGTCAAAGTTATTTCATAGTTGAACTTGAGAACTCATGTGCTTGTGTAGGGGCAACAACATAGATAGAAGAATTTACCTCCTCCACGGCCCATAAGACAGACATCATCACATCCATCGCTCGAGAAAATTTCATCGAGGAACTGGAACCTTCTTTCGAATGTTCTTCCTCTTCTGCAATCATAGCTTTCTTCTTTGGAGATCTTCTTGTCTCTCTTGGCTTGTCTTTCCTTTCTTTCTTTCTTTTCAATTTCGGGGATAGTCATATTGGAAGTGAACTTTCTTTTTTGCAGTTTGTAGCATCATCTGTTAGCATCATCATCCCGATCACTTTCTTCCTTGGTCTTGGAGTCCTTCTTCTTGGATGAGGATCCTTGATTTTTTCGGGTCCTTCTTTTCTCAGTGGTATCCGTCCTCAACTTTTGAGTCTCTCTTGTACCGTGATTCCCGTAATATTTCTTATATTTCCCATGCTCGCTATTGAGTCTTTCAAACCTCCTTGCCATCAAGATTTAGCTTATCCTCCCCGCTTTCATCCCGATTTTTTGGCAAGTGAGTTCTCAGACTCTCTAGACTTACATGATTTCTCTTTGGCTTTGAAAGACACATTCTTGCTAGATGAAGAATCATCTTTGCTGTCAGATTTCTTAGCTCTCTTGTCAATCACAAACTCATAAGCTTTCAGTTCAGAGAAGACTTGTTGATATGGCATGGAATCAATATTTTTGGTGTTTTCAATCACCACAACATGTATGTCCCATTTCTTAGATAATCCTCTAAGAATTTTTAGTGCCACTTCTCTCTGTGGGTATCTTTTCCCAAGAGCACTCAGATCATTCATGATGCTAGTGAATCTGACCTCAAGTTTGTCAATGGATTCACTATCTTCCATTTCAAAGCTTTCAAACTTTCCAATAGCAACAGAAAGTTTGTTTTCCTTAATATGATTTGTGCCTTGACACATAACAGCAAGTGTGTCCCATATTTCTTTTGCAGTTTCACAGTGAGAAATCATCCCCATAACACCATCATTAATAGTGCTATACAAAGTATCTTTAGCAATGTAGTCCAGATTGACTAAATTTCTCTCATATGGAGTAAGTTGATCATCAGGCTTTGGAAATTCATCTCTGGGATCATTTCTCTCAGTATCAGTGATTCTGGGATTCACAATAGTAAATTTGAATGGTCCTTCAGAAACCACTCTCCACATTCTTTCATGTTTTGAATACAGATGAGCCTGCATTCTCAATCTCCATAGGTCATAGCTCTCAACAGAGAACATAGGAAGTTTCTTGGAAGGCATGATGGCTGAGCCTTGTAAGATATCAGCAAACAGATCTATTCAGTAGACCACCAAAGTCTTTCAGCAAAATAGACTATGGCTACCAAAGCAAGTGGTCAAAATGAACCACTGCTCTGATACCACTTGTTGGTCCCGGTGCTAACGAGTCTCACACGTGTATGGGGGGGAATACACGTGTTCAGTGATTTTTAAAACTTTTCTTTCACTGAGGTCAGATGGGTCAGGTTATCCTGATGATTTTACCCTGAGAAGCACGGATGGCTCTCGAGTCACGTCTTCATCGAGACAATGATCCTGAAGCCGCTTTGAAGCTTCAGAAAGCCCAACCGAGCCTCGAAGTTTATCAGAGATCCGAGGCGCTGGATCGATAATTATCTTTATGAACCCTCAAAAGAGAGTTAGTTCGCTTTTGGTAACTATCTGTTCTAAATTTACTCAAGTGTCTTGAATGGTTGGCCCTAAGTTTATACTCGTTTTTAGCTTTTTTGAAAATCTTCCCTTAAATAAAACAGTGATTAAGGCTGTGATCAATTTGATGCGAGTTCAGTGGATTGGTTCCAACTGAATATCAGTGAACTATGCTTTTAGTGAAAAACATGCAACAGATAATAATGCAGTACATAAAGCAAAAAACACAACAATTATAGTGGTTCAGAGACTCAAGCTCCTACGTCCACTCTCTCTGATCTTCAAGGAAATTCCTTAACCACTTCTTAAAGCTTTCTGGCTAACTCACTGTAGCTTACTCACTTTTCTACCTTGAGTTTTTCGGGCCGACTCACATCAGAGCTTACTAACTCAAACACACACAAGTGTTCAGACTACCACAAGTAGCTTACTAACTTCTTCTCTAGAGTTTTCTGGCTAACTCATTGTAGCTTACTAACTCTTTACAACTCTAACTCACCAACAAAACACACACAAACTACCTTAACATAGGGTTTGGGTTTTGGGTTGGTTTCCAACTAGGATGAGATATCCTTTACAATAAGAACAAATGCAAAGGCTAGGATATCTCTACTAAGCTTTGGATATTTCTTATCAATCTAGGCTTAGTGAATGAGCTCTCTCCAATGTGAAACACTTGGGAAATTCTAGGTTTTTCGAGTGCTTCAATTTGCAATAATACGAATGAGCACTTGAGTTGTTTTAAAATTTCCCGTGACCTCTCAATGTAGGGTCACTGGTATTATAGGCAACTTCACCAAGGTCACTCTTGAAAAACTATCCGTTGGAGGAGATAGTATCAAGGGTTTCCTCTTTTGGTGTTTGATGAACGACTATATTTAGGGTTTGAATACTCCCTTGCATGTTTTAGGAAATATGCAGTCATGTAGCCAATCACCAATTTTTTGCGATCGGAACTTAGTACTACCGACATGATTCAGTGGTCCCGACGCTTTCAAAGGTCGATAAGAAATCTGATGTTGTCTTCCTCTGATTGGTTCTTGTCTTCAGTAAATGTAGACAAACAAAACGGCTCTTTTTGGTCAATATCTCTGAATGAGACAACCTTAAACAACACTTAGACTTAGTTCCTTTTGTCTGCATATGAATGTTTTGGGCAATATCTACTTTTCTGAATATTTGTGTTTTTCTCAGTTTTGTAGTCTTCAGATAGATATATTCAGTGCCTCTGAACATTCTGGTTATACTAAGTATTCAAGATTCTTCTTTGTGTCTTTAGTAGTTCTTGGGTCTTGATATCTTCTCGAGTCTTGATGTCTTGATGACATCTTCGAGTCTTAAATGTCTTCAATGACATCTTCGAGTCTTGATGTCTTGATGACATATCGAGTCTTGATGTCTTGATGACATCTTGAGTCTTGATGTCTTCAATGACATCTTGAGTCTTGATGTCTTGATGACATACCGAGTCTTGATGTCTTCAAAATCTAACCCGATCTATATCTCACGACTATACATGGTGCAGATAACTCCGAACAATCTATCTTCAAAACCCGACTCGATCTATCAAGATTATCCTGAACATGTCATACTCAGGGTTTTTGGGATCTAATCAAAACTTCTTTATTAAATTCATCTCCCAACATGTTATTATCAGTTAAGTCACTAATATTCATATCTTGAAATTGACTCATGAGTTTATAAAACTCATTATCAGTATTATTATCAGTATTACTGATACAGTTAAGACAAGGCTTTCCAAGCATACAATCATTGCATTTTTCCTTGTCAGACTTAACAGAAACTTCATCATCAGATGTAGATTCAATAGAAGAGCAGTCATTATAAGACTTTTCTAATTCTGAATCAGTATTAGAATTCATAACAATTTTAAAAAGAGTCTCTTTAAGTTCTTCATTAATATCAAGATTTTTAATCTTGTCTTTAGCATAACACTGATTAACATAATGACCAGGCCTATTATATTATTTACAAATAATTGTATTATATATTTTTTTAAAAAGATTTTCTTTTATTTTTATCATTTTCATGATCTTTTTCTTTATGCTTATTAGAAGAATGATGTTTTCTTCTCTTATTAGTAGATTTATGTTTAAAATCTCTTTTATTAGTTTTAGAAAATGTATTTTTAGAATTAGGATTATCTAATCCAAATTGGTCACAGGATTGACCCAATTGTTTTCTTTCCAAAAGATTGTCTTTTTTTAATTTAATTTCTTAATTTGAGTTCATTACAAAGATTTAATCCTTCCTGAACACAAATACTAATTATTTGGCCAAAAGTATAAGACTCATAATGAATTGAATTAGAGTCTTTTCTAAGAATTTTCTTAACTCTTTCAGCAAATAAATGAGGAAGACCATCAACAAATTTATTCTTCCAAATATCCTGATTACATTCAGCAATCTCATAAATTTGAGACAAGAAAGTATCTTTGTACCATCTGAAATCAGTAAGAGTTTTACACTTCATGTTTAAAAGAAGAGTTCTAGTACTTTCATATTTATTGGTATACTGACCAGTAAAATGATCTAAAATAGTAAGAATCAAAGAATAAACAACATTAGTCTTAGTCTCACCATTTTCAATTTTAATAGTGTTGTAACATGAAATAGTCCGACCGGCCAGAGGCAGTGTTTCTCCATCTTACACTTGCCATCAGAGATGTGGTTGCTTTGGCCAGGTAGGTCGCGAGGCGACTTAAGAGGCTACGCAAGTCGTCAGGCGACTTAAAAGGTTGTGCAGGTCGAGAGGCGACTTGGAAAAATGTGAAGGTCACTTGGCGACCTGGGAGGTCACGCAATTCGGGGTCGACTTGGTCTCGAGGTCGGATAAAGGATAAATATGGCAAAGATACAGGTAGTTAATGGTGCGAATTTTGCGGATTGTAATCATGGTATGTGTATCCAGGAGCGAGGATTGCTGGACAAGCCAGAAAACCCTAGCCTGGCGGCTGAAACCCTAAGCCAGCCCGCGAGAGAAGCCCATGAAGACACTTAACCTAGTCCTACATCTATAAATACAACCTGTATCGTTCATTGTAAAGGATCGAACATTTTAGTATTCTAGGCAGAAAATATAGTGAAATATACCTGGCTTGGTCGCCCCCAGACGTAGTCTTATTCATAGACGAACTAGGTAATCAAATCTTACATTTTCTATTGCTTTGATCATTTGTACTTATATTGTTATTGTTTGTTGGCCGGAGAATACAAACCGGGTACAACAATTGGAGCCATATGTGGGAACCACTATCTTGAAGAATTATATCAATTCAGAGAAAAAACCCATTTTTTCCGATCAAGCAATGGCAATCAATCAGGTCAACCCTACTGAATGAGGAACGGATGCCCGTGATGGTGACGAAGCTTCTCTGAGTTCGCATCGCACTCGCCCGGCGGACCCAATGATCACTCCCGATTGGTGTAACCTGGTCCAAACACCTGAGGACGCGAAGGCCGTCATGGCCATCCTTAACAAGAAACGCCTTGCCTTCTGCGGCGAGGATGAACCCCCAGCAAAAAAGGTCGCCCAGGAGGCCGAAACTTCGAGGAACATGGGTGCTTCGGCCAGAAAGGGACATTCGATGGGCCATCTGGCCTATGATCCGGCAAAACACGCTGTGGTTCGGAATCACCGACTTCTAGAGAGACCGGCGGGGTCGAATAATGTGTTTGACCGACTTGGGGACTTAGGGGTCCAGAACGCCCCGAGGGTCACCGAGGACGAGGCGCAATCAAAGCCTCGACATGCTAATCAGGTGGAGCACAATCTCGTGCTGGCCCTGAACCTACACCACAATGAATTTCCGAGGTGATCAGCCGCCCACCGTGGTGATCCTCCAGTGATGGGTGTAGCAGGAGATCATCGCGATGCTCAGGTCGCGGCATTGACTCGGATGGTCCAGTGACTTATCGAGCGTGTGGAGATTCAAAGCGGGCCAGCAGGGATAGATCACATCCTCTCTATCCCGGACTCTCCGCTCGGGGCCATGGTTACTCTGGCGCCGACCCAGAGAAAGATCAACATAGCGACCTTAGATCGCTACAGTGGAAACACAGACCCAAGAGTTCACGTGGCGAAGTACAATTCCTACATGGCCTCTATGGGCGCAACCGATGCGACTAGGCAGCGTCAGTGGTTTACCTCGCTGCCGCCATTCTCGGTGGACACCTTTGAATAGCTCCCTCGGCTATTCTTGACGCACTTCACGGCTTTGGCACCCCGACCTGCTACCAGGCAACGTCTAATGAACACCCAGCAGGGTGATATAGAGTTCGATCGATATTATATGGAGAGGATCGACAAACTCATTCTCAAAGGAGATCCCATAGGGGACGAGGCAAAATTGTGCCGGCGCATGACTACCGAATATGGAGAACCAAGCTGTGGCGGTGCATGACTGCCGAATATCCAACTAGTTATGCCGACTTTCGGAGGCGAGCTAGTGACTTGATCCACACTGCGGAGTTGTTGGAATCTTGACTCTCCGATACTAAGGAAGTCGCTGAGCCTAAGAAAAGCTCAAAGAAAGCCGGAGGGCAGTACAAGGCACCTGGAAGCTTCAAACCTTTTGAAGAAAATATCCCAGTCAAGCTGATGGAAGCATTGGACATGACTCTTGGGCATGTTTACAATTAGATCAGAGAGCGGGAACTACTCCTCCCGCCTCGCCCTATCAAGAACAAAGGCAAGCTGAACCCCAACAAGTTCTGCCACTTTCACGAGCAGGTAGGCCACTACACAAGCGAATGCAAGGACCTACTTCCCCAACTCTGGAGGCTGTACAAAGATAGTTTGTTGGACGAGTTCATCAAGCGACCTCAGAAGGATCATGATCACGCTCAAAGAGGTCGCCAACAGGCAGATCGTCCACGACAGCGGGAACCCGCTCCCAGAAACGCCAACCAGGGAATGGGGCAGGGGGAGAGACCTATCCCGCCAATGCCCGAGAATGCGGGAGATCGCATCATACATACCCTCTCCCCCCTCGAAACAGTTGGAGGACATTCTTCGACCTCCTCCTCTAAGCGGAAGATGAAGGCCGAGATAAGGGAGATAGAGAATGCCAAGAAACTGGTGTTGCCAGTCTTTACAGTGGGGGAAGAATCCAGTTTGATCGAGTTCGGCGAGAAGGACAAAGATGGGATTGTCTATCCTAATGTTAATCCCCTTGTGATCAAAGCAAACATCATGGGGACTACCGTATGTTGGCTGTTGGTGGACGGGGGAGCCTTCTGCAACATCCTCTTCAAGAAAACCCTGGATCAGCTCAGGGACTATGAGGCTTACATCACCCCATGCGACCAAGTAGTGAAAGGCTTTGGGGATGCAACCGTAAAGCCGACAGGGATGATTCGGTTGGCTGTCGAGCTAGTCTCCACTCTGAATAGTGAAGTTAGGGCAACTAGGTTTTTAGATTTTCTAGTTGTCGACCTCCCAAGTTCCTATAACGGCTTTCTTGGGAGGCCGTTTGAGCATGAATTTGAGGCTGCGTCCTCCACTTTCTATTTCTGTGTAAAATTCCCCACCAAGAGTGGGCTGGTTGGCACCGTTAAGGGCGACCAGATCGATGCAAGAGGTTGTTTAATTTATTCTTCGTCTCCTTTCAATTCTGCATCAACGCCTATCAAACAAACACTTGTAATAGATAGTGAGAAATAATGTGAAGAATTAAACAACGAAAGAGCAAGTAAGAAAAGAAGTCGTAATGACCGCGACCCAAGAATGGGACCCGAACCTGAAGAATTTCTAATCGAGGTCGAGATCGATGACCCCCATCAAGACGGACCAAGGGACATCCCGGAGGAGGAGCTCGAAAAAGTCAAGGTAGATCCAGCTCGCCCAGATCTAGAAGTCATCATAGGCTCTAAGATACCGGACGACCTGAAGGGGGAAGTCATCGACTTTCTCAAGAAAAACTTGGACGTCTTTGCATGGTCACACAAAGACATGGTAGGAATCGATCCAGAAGTCGCTTGTCATCGACTACACATCGACCCCAGTCGGAGGCCGATAGCCCAAAAGAGGCGGAAATTTGGCCCGGAAAAATATGCGGCACTGGCTGAAGATGTGAAGAAGTTGCTAGACAATGACTTGATCATGCAGGCTGGCCAACCACAATGGGTAGACAATGCGGTGTTGGTGAAAAATTCGAACAAAACCTGGCGACTTTGCGTCGATTTTACTGACCTCAACGAGGCTTGTCCGAAAGACTTCTTCCCCATGCCTCACATCGACCACCTGATAGATAACAAAGCCGGACATGAGATGATGTCGTTTATGGACGCTTTTGCAGGCTACCATCAGATAGTCATGTACGAACCAGATCGACAACACACCTCATTCCTGACAGAGAAGAATCTATATTGCTGGAAAAGGATGCCTTTTGGCCTAAAAAATGTGGGGGCAATACCAAAGATTGGTCAACCACATGTTTGTCGATCAGATCGGTAAGTCGGTTGAGGTCTTGTCGACGACATAGTCTTCAAGAGCCTAAAGAGGGAAGACCACCTGGCACACCTCGCACAAACTTTCGACATCCTTAGGAAATTCAACATGAGACTCAACCCCAAAAAATGTAATTTTGGAGTTGAGTCGGGGAAGTTCTTGGGGCATCTGGTCAGCAAGCGAGGAATAGAAGTGAATCCGGTAAAGGTTAAGGCCATACTAGATATGGGGGCACCCCGAAATGTGAAAGAAGTTCAAAAGCTCATGGGATGCCTCGCCGCACTGAACAAATTCATCTCTCGGATGGGGGACAAATGCAAGCCAATGTTCGACACGATCCAGAAAAAAGCAAGGTTCGAATGGACACCCGAGAGCCATGAAGCTCTCAAGAAAATAAAAGCTTATCTGGCAGACGTGAGCATTTTGTCCAAACCCGTCCCAGGAGAGAAACTTTTCCTATATCTCGCAGCTTCAGAAACAGCTCTAAGTGCAGTGCTTGTCCGGGCAGAGGGCCAGATTCATTTCCCCATCTACTTCGTCAGTCAGACACTGAACGAGACAGAGCAATGTTATCCATCCCTAGAGAAGCTGGCGTATGCACTAGTCATGAGTGTAAGAAAGTTGAGGCCATACTTTTTCGACCATCAAGTTGAAGTTCTCACTTCCCTGCCCTTAAGGAATCTGCTTCACCGACCTGATACGACAGGTCGGTGCCTCAAGTGGGCCATCGAGGTTGGGCATTATGGAGTGACATACGCACCACGACCTGCCATCAAAGCTTAGGCACTAGCCGATTTCATCGTAGAACTCACCTTCCCTTCGGAGGTTGGGTGCCTAAACAGCCTGCCGTGGGAGTTATTTATGGATGGGTCAGCGATCTCCCACAGGTCGGGGGCCGGTTTGGTTCTAATGAGCCCCGAGGGCATTCCTTTCCAGAATGCCATTACCTTTGACTTTCCCGCGACAAATAATGAGGCCGAATATGAGGCGCTCATCAGCGGCCTAGAGATGTCGACGGCCATGGGCGTCAAAAGACTGCAAGTTCATACTGACTCCCAGCTTGTAGCCCGTCAAGTTTCGGGGGGATATGAGACATGGGATGACAGGATGGCAGCCTACCAGGAGATCATAAAAATATTGTGTAAAAAATTCGAACAAGTCCATGTCAAACTGATCCCAAGAGAGCAGAACTCGAGAGCCGATGTCTTAGCACGGTTGGCAACTTCCGAAGGACCACCAGAAATAAAGGATGTCACCATCACGACACTTTCCCACCCATCCACCACACACATGAAAGTCACAACTTTAGAAACCCCATCGTCGAACTGAATGACACCCATCATTGAATACTTGACTAGCAGCCTCCTACCAACATATCGTGTTCGAGCTCGGTAGCTACAACTGCGAGCCATGCTGTACACAATGCTCAATGACGAATTATACAAGCGAGGCTTCAGCACACCCCTACTTCAATGTATTACACCATAGCAAGGGCAAGTTATCCTACACAAAATACACGAAGGGGTGTGCGGGAACCACGCCGGGGGGAGTCGCTGGCCTACAAAACCATAAGGCAAGGATATTTTTGGCCAACTCTAAGGGCCGATGCTATCATTTTCGCCCGCAAGTGCCATAGATTCCAAATCTACGCCCCTTCCATCAAAGTCGCCCAGAGGAACTTACGGGCATCCTCAGCTCTTGACCATTCACAAAGTGGGGGATAAACATCATTGGGCCACTCCCAACAGCCTCAGGCTCGGTCAAGTACGCCCTGGTGGCGGTAGATTACTTCACGAAATGGGCCGAGGCTGAGGCATTGGCAACTATAGACCAAGATCATGTCATTAAGTTCATATGGCGAAACATCATCTGTAGATTCGGATTACCTCAGGCAATCATACCTGATAATGGAAAACAGTTTGACAGCCTCAAAATAGATGCTTTTTTCAAAAAATGGAAGATCATGAAGCTCTTTTCAACTCCATACCATCCCCAATCAAACGGTCAAGTCGAGGCCGTAAACAAAATCATCAAGCACACGCTCAAGGCTAAGATTGAGGGAGGAAAACGGAAATGGGCAAGCGAGCTCCTGGATGTGTTGTGGGCATACAGGACGACCTGCAGAAACTCAAAGGAGAAACTCCCTACTCGCTTTCGGAATCGAGGCAGTCGTACCCGGGGAAGTCGACTGTCCCAGTCTCCGCACAAGCCAGGTCGCCTTCGACCACAATGAGGAGGCCTTGTCCAGAAATCTAGACCTACTCGAAGAGAAGCGCTTAGAAGCCAACTTGAGAAATGCAAGATACAAGCAAAGGTCGGAGAGGTACTATAATTATAAGGTGAGACTTTGACGCTTTAAAGAGGGAGAATTGGAATTAAAAAAGGTACTCGGAGAGTCAAGGGGAGCCCTCGGTCCAAACTGGGAGGGTCCTTTCCAAGTCTCAAAGATCCTACCAAATGGAGCCTAAGAGCTCGAGAAACCAGACGGTACCAAGGCCCAGTATCCGTGGAATGCGACCCACCTGAAGAAATACTATCAGTAGGTTCACATCCATGTAAATAAGTTGTATCAATCGATAATAATGATCATCTCTTTTCCAAATTCCTGTGTAAAAACCAAGCGGGTCGCATAAAGAAAAACATATGTGTGATAATATGCGAATTACCCGAGGTGCGACTTTTGACATATTGGAGGAAAAATCACAACCCAGTGAGGTGTGATTAACCCCGACTTTGTAAGAAGACTAAGCAATGTCCGAATAGCAAGTCGCATAAACAGTAAGACGACAAGGACTAAGCAAAAATTAAAAGTCGCATAAGGAAATCAAGTCGGCGCAATGAAGGAATTCATAAAAAGAGATTTTTCATTGATAAAAAGCCCGAAGGCCAGTACGTGGGAAATTAAAAAAGAAAAAAAAATTACATCATAAGTTCTTCATCAAGGCGCGGACTCAGGTGGAGGGCTGACGGTTCCAAAGGGGGTCCAGGGAGCCGGATCGGCGGAACCCGACGATACCTCCTCAGCGTCAGGAGGGGGATGCACACACCGACTTGGGTTGGCGAAGAAGGAGAGGTCGATAACCATATCTTCCAAATCCTTGATCTCCAACATGACACTGGGAGCCGGGGGTTGTCGCGGACATAGTCAGAAAGCTCGACGACAAGCCCGCTGAGGTCGCCAGAGGGGTTCGCCTTGTGGCAGATCTGGATGGCACCCACGAACGCCATCCCGTATGCAAAATTAGCGTTCAGCTCCTCCATGACCTAGAATTGCGCCTCCTTTGCGACCAACTCCCCCTTCGCCTCAGCCAACACTTTTCACCTCCGCCAGCTCGACCTCCACCTCGCCCAACTTGCCCTCTGCCTGAGCCGCTCTTGCCCTTCAGCCGCTAGCTCACCCTTGACCTCGGCCACACGACCTTCAAGATTCGAGATCCGTTGAAGGTGCTCGGAGTTAGATTTCTCAAGTTCCTTCTGGGTCTCGGCCGCAGTCAGGATCGACTTGGCCTGGTCGGTAACCCGGGCCCGTGACTTCCGTAGATTCTCAAGCTTTGAGTCCAGCTGGGCACTGGACTTCTCCAGGAAGAAGGCCGCCTTCTGGGAGTAGACGAGGGCCGAGTACAAGTTTCCCATCATCTTTTGGGGCCGGGCATTGGCGTGATCGGTGTGCGTCCACCCCCGAGGTAGATTCTGTAGGCCTCGAGTAAGGTACCCTGGCCAGTTCTCGGGGACCCTGGTCGAAACAAGTTGGGGCGACCTCAGGAAGCTCACCACCTCCGGGAAAAATTTGGTCGGTCCGAACTCGGGGCTGCAAAGAGTTGCAAGTCGTCAGTAAAAAAAAAAAAAGAAGAGAGAAACTTACTCGGCCACCCGATCGGCTTCCCAGCCCAACCAGGAGTCATCCTATGGGTGGCGACCTCCCTCTGGAGCGGGGACGGACTGCGAGGTCGGACGCCAGGGGGCGGGCTGTGAAGTCGGGCATTGGGGTGACCTCCCGAGCCCCCGGTTGATCTTTGACTGGTAGGTGCCTATCTCCTCCCTCACCCTCTTCTGAGCAGGCTCAGAAGCCAGCGGAGTTGGCCCCATGGCCTTCCTCTTTCCTTTATCGGCGGCAGAGGGACCGGAGGAGACCGAGCTTGGAGGAGCGGCCTCGGAGGTTGCCGCATACCTCATTTGACCGAGCACGGACTTCTTGCGGGCAGACATCACGGCGGCCGGTGGTTGACGTCGGTAAATGGGGATGGTAGGAACTGCACATGGGAAAAACTGGTCAGACATGTCTCGTATAAGAATTCTAAGTAATGACAAATACAAATTTCTTACAAGGGATCTTCAGATGACGTGGATATGTGTACAAGCCGGCCTTGAGACGATCGAGCTCAGAATTCAAGGCGTTGATGTCCCAGCAGCTCGGAGGAGTGTCACGGATGAGGTTGTAAGCCTCCAAGAAGTCCCAGTATAAGTCGGCAGCAGCAGGCATGAACACTTCAGGATAAAAATGGAATTAGATCAGTACAAACTCGAAGTCGAAAAATTCGAAACTTACCATGTTCAACTCGATGGGCGTAATCCGTCGGAACGCGTATGGGCAGGGTGCTCAAAGGATCCACAGACTCCCACGCCCCCAATGAACTACCATTTGCGATGCCAGTCGACAACCTTATTAGGGATCCCGCTCACCAGCTCGTGACCTTTCTGAAGTCGCACGACATTGTAGCCACCGGCTTTGACAACCAGCGTCATCACATACGCAAGCTAGCCAGGAGTCGGTAGCCGATTTAGCCTGGCTTTCCCCAAAACGGTCATGGTTGCAAGGATGTAGTTCTAGCCGTTAGAGTTGATTTGTGTGAGGCTCTATTCCAAGCCGCAAGGAGATGGGAGATGGCAGGATGCAAGGGGAAGCGAATCCCCGCCTCCATCGTGTGCTCGTTGACAGCGATCATGCCAGGCGGTGGCTGGTCGGCACTCTTATCGGGGTTTGGCCCATAGAAGTGTACGTCCCTGGGCACCTTGTACAGCTGACGGAGGGAACGCACGTACCGATCATCCAAAGTTGATTGTTATTTCTGGTCGGAGGCCGCAAAATCTGACCTGACCGACTTCCTATAGCTCCTTTCAGGTCATTTATAGGGAAATCGAGCCTCATATGCCCGGTAGTCGAAGACCCGCTCATACGCCCCATAGTTGCGGGCTGGGCTAGAAGGACCCGTGGACGTACCCGCCCCCGATGCAACGGAGCGGGGGGGACTGAGGTTCAACTGGGGGAGATGAGTGATTTCTTCTAGTTCGGCCAAGAACTGTTCATCATCTTCTTCATCGTTTCCCCCACAGTTCCTATTATCAACCGGGGCAGCGGCGGTTGAGGGCTCCTCCACATTGGTAGTGGTGGAGCTGGAATCATGGCGGCGATAGAGGTGGGCAATGACCGTATCATAGTTGTCCGAGGATGACGGAATCAGAACAGGGGAAGGCGTGGGAGTAGACGGATAACCGAAAGCCATGGAAGGAGGGGAGAAAGGGTGAAAGTGTTACCTGAATTAATTTCTCGATCGAAGGCTCGCCGGAAATTCGGATGCAAGAAGAGTATTTGCGTGGAAGGTGAAGAAAGTGTGGAAGATGAAGAAAGAAGGGTTTAAGTCTAAAACCCTCGTCCCTTTTATAGAGAAAGGGGGGGTCACTTAAGTGCAAAATGAATACTTTCAAGGCCCCCCCGAAGAAAGTGAAGTTGCAGGGGTAGCGCGTGACCAACACGCATCTGCTGGTTGGGAGAGCTCGCGGCACATGACGTCACCTGTCTGCCAAGCCATCATGACGAATTAGTCATGCCTCACGCCGATTTAAGAAATCGAGGCAACAATTCGCCTCCCCATGGATGACGATTCGCTTCAGGCTTACTTCCTGAGGTCGACTTACAGCAGGTCGGTAAAAAATAACGGATCAAGTTAAGGCCCCAATACGAGCTTGCGACCTCGACTTGAGGGGCAATTGTTGTAACATGAAATAGTCCGACCTGCCAGAGGCAGTATTTCTCCATCTTACACTTGTTGTCAGAGATGTGGTTGCTTTGGCCAGGTAGGTCGCGAGGCGACTTAAGAGGCTACGCAAGTCGTCAGGCGACTTAAAAGGTTGTGCAGGTCGAGAGGCGACTTGGAAAAATGTGAAGGCCACTTGGCGAACTGGGAGGTCGCGCAATTTGGGGTCGACTTGGTCTCGAGGTCGGATAAAGAATAAATATGGCAAAGATACGGGTAGTTAATGGTGCGGATTTTGCGGATTTTAACCATGGTATGTGTATCTAGGAGCGAGGATTGCGGGACAAGCCAGGAAACCCTAGCCTGACGATTGAAATCCTAAGCCAGCCCGCGAGAGAAGCCCATGAAGACACTTAACCTAGTCCTACATCTATAAATACAACCTGTATCGTTAAACGTAAAGGATCAAACATTTTAGTATTCTAGGCAGAAAATATAGTGAAATATACGTGGCTTGGTCGCCCCCAGACGTAGTCTTATTCATAGACGAACTGGGTAATCAAATCTTGCGTTTTCTATTGCTTTGATCGTTTGTACTTATATTGTTATTGTTTGTTGGCCGGAGAATACAAACCGGGTACAACAAATAGAATTAAAAATGTCATTTCTATTATGGGGAGTTAAATAATTATCCCACCAACCTTCAAGCTGACCAGTAAAACCAACAGTAATAGTTTGTGCAGTATTAAAATCATTATTACCACTAGTTCTACATGCAGAACTATACATAAGCATTCGATGACATTGAGTAAAAATATGATTGTCACTCCCACCATCAATATTCCATTCATAAATACTTTTACCAGAATAAGAATTACTAAAAAAGTTTTTATGTTCTTCATTGAGAACGTCCATAGGAGTAGGTCTCTTATAATAATAAGTAGACATGGTAGGTCTATCAACCCATTTCATTTTATTTATACTATCAATATTACTCGAACTACCAATATTATGGGGTTGAGTAATGTGACTCTCATCTAAGTCATCATCTAAAGCTGAAATATTAAGGTTACTAAATTTCTCATTATTGATATTTTCAAGATCCGACACAGAAGCTTCAGATTTAAAATCTTTTATCTCAATAGGAGACTGAATAGATGAAGCAGTTTTAATAATAATATTATTATTAATATTATCATAATTTTCAGATTTATTCTGAGACTCTATTTTAGAGATAATTTTATCAACTTTATCATGTAAAGAAATAATTTTTTCTCCAAGAATAGAAAGATAAAGATTACAAAAATTATTTTGTTCAATCATTTGATTGACATGTTTAACAGTAATTTGTAAAACATCATTTTTCGTAATCCTAGAGAATGGAAGAAAATTAAATATTTTGCCATTTTTCTCAATTTGAAAAGGAACATGAGGAGGGTAAACAGATTTTTGTATTCCTCCAGAAATTATTTTATAATCACGTTCAATAACTGAAATATAATTAATATAAAAAGTTTTAATAAACCAAGGAACATAATAAGTAATTTCATTATGCTTTTCACATAATTTATAAAAACTGTCAACAAAGTAGTCTAAACCATCTTTTGAGAATGATTTAACATACCAAATTCTAAACTTATCCCATTTAGGATTATTAAACTCATCATTAATATGAGCTCTAGTAGAAGATCCTTTAGAAAAATCTAAAAAGTTTGTAAAATCCATAAAATTATATTTTAAAGTTACAATCCGAAATTGTTTCGGGATCAATTCCATCTTTGTGGATGATATTGTTTTCATTAATAATTATTCTTTCGTTATTGTAATTATTAGTTTTACAAAACGTATTATCTCTATAAAAAGAAGTAGAAGCCTGGATTCAGAAGATAATTCTACCTCATAATCTAAAGGAGATATAAAAGAATGACTAGACATAGATCTAGAATAAGAAGTTGAATGTCTTCTTTGATTATTTTGAAAACCAATACTAATAATACCATCATTACTTTGCGTAATATGTTTAAAATCATTATTAATAATAGGAATTTTAGGAACAGATTGTTCTATAATCCAATTTTCAGGAAAATCAATTTCTTTCCACTTAATAGTTCTTCTAGTAGTAATGTTTGATTTACCAAAATTTGTTTCAATAAGAATAGTCTCATTATTATCTTTTTCAATCCTTTTACACATAGGATTAAGTGTAAATAAAGGTTTATAATAAATACGATAACAGATACTCATAACTTCAGTACCTGGTATGTAATTATAACCATGAGTTTTAACATTTAATGTTAAAGCTTCAAGAATATTACTATCAGATAAAGATAGAGATAAATTAGGATAGACGTCAAAATAGACGGGTCCTAAAGCCAAACTAGATTCTATAATTCCCATTAGGGATTGTGTCCAGTTAAGGTTTCTACCATCTCTAAGAAAAGCTAGAAAGCTTTCTGGTAAGCCATTTAAGGTAAGCGGTCTAAAAGCGACCTGAACACATCCAATATGTAAGAACTTATGAGTTCTTTTGTAAGGTAAAATATCATTTTTACTAAGTAATTTAATAACCATCTCTTCTTCATGAAGAAGTATGGAAGATTAAGTGGTTTTGACAATTTGTTTAAAACCTAACTTTTCAAAAGCTCTTAATTTATAAACCATTCTAGGTTCAATTTTAGGAATAGTCAATTTATTTAATAAATCTAAATTTTCAAGAATATCATATTCCTGAATCATACTGTTTTTGACAGTATCCTTTAAACGGAATAGATTCATAAAAATTAAATTGTATTGAATCATTAACCAAATAACTTATATATACCCTACTTCTCATGGCTCTGATACCATATATATATATATATATATATATATATATATATATATGGTATATATATATATAAAACACTTTCATAGTAGGAGGGTTGATCAAGCGGGAGACAGAATATATATCATGTTATAATGATCTTTTGATCTAGCAAAATAATTGGTATATATCCATTAGGGAAATTCTCTTCGAAAGTGTGCCATAAAATTTATCATAAGAGAATACAACGTTTTTATCATATTTTTTGTTTTTAATTGAAAAATTAACATATTACTTGGAGAATCTATAATTTCAACTGCATGCAAACACTCGTTAAGATCTCTAAGAAAATATATTCCAATTTTGCTATTGAAATTTTTGATACTTACATTATTCATAGTTTAAAATAAAATGTGTCGATATATAAGGTGCATCTTGGAAATTTCAGGGCTATACTCAATAGACCCTTCAATGCTAGTTATCATTGTCTATTACAATAAATTCCCAACTCTCACTTATATGACATACACAAACATAAAACATTGAATATCAATCTTCGAGTCATAACAGTTGATTGTAGTGGGGGCGGAAAATACAGTTTATCTTAGGCATGTATTCTGAATTGGCGCACGGTAACTTCAATTGTCATGTGCACTCCAGGATTGCATGTAAGAAATAACCTATAAGTAAGAATAGCATAGAGAATGATAATGACAATGATGATTAATAGAGTAGGACTTGACATATCATAGATGATGATGAATTAGAAAGAGTTGCAATTCTTGTAATAACAACAGTCGGTTGTATTCAACTAAAAATCCCTCCCCACCCACCGGCCCAAAGAAATTAATCAATTGCAAAATACTTAAAAACTACAAATAAATAAAAATTTATCTTGAAGAATATACATGAATGTGTCCATGGAAACACCTTCGATTCAACACCTCCACCCTCTAACCAAATTCTTCCTTCTGTCTCACACTTTGATTCTAGACATTCAATCGGCAAAACGTAGGTATGATTTTGAGGATTTGCTCATATTTTAAAATATAGATTTCAATTGCCCCACAATATTTGTGCTTTATTACGTTAAATGATCATAGTCATTGTTTTATTCCAACTAACTACAACAAAACAAAAAAGGACCGGACATTTTTAATCAATGCAATTCAATGTATATTCCATTTTCATTAACATACCCATAAATTTAATTGCAAAAAAGCATCGATGAACACTGGTTGAAGGCCAGATAACTGAAAGGTTAGAGAAAGAAATGGAATTATTCGATCAAAAGACGGCAGATATCGGTTTTCTGGATATGAGGCATAATTTGGAGAAGATTTAGGAGAGTATTATTCCAGAAATGAATAGGTTTATGAAGAGGGATGGACTGAAAACTTATTTTCGGAAATTATAACGACCGAATATAATTAGAATTTGCATTGAAACAACACCAGGAAGATGGGACGGCGGATGAAAGAAGAGCAAGTTGAAATGACGTTCAGTTACAATTAATTAATTAATTATAAGATTAATATTTAGGGAAATTTTTTTATTTAGAATTATTATAATATAAGATGACACGTGTCATTACATGAGTGACGACACTGGCAGCTTCTGAGTAGAGACATTTCTCCCAACCTTTGATTTTCTTCATTTATTTCCTCTCAAACTCCTCACCTTTCGCAATATCTTGATTACCTATTATTACTTCGATCGGAAGATAACGTGTAGTCTTAAGGGGAGTAAATGCATAATATAAAGTAACAATAAGTTTGATGTTTCAGCATTTAAGAAGAACAATTATCCTCTACAAATTACAAATGACACAAATCAGTTTTGTTTTATAATGAATGCAATCAGATGCATAAATTCCAAGTAACATCATAATCATACAGTTAATGAAGAAAAATGCCGAAATCTACCATATTTAAACTTTGCTCAATCTAATATTTATATTAAATGTAAAATACACACCTTTGTAATTAATCTGCTCCACCCATATCTGTGATAGTGTCTATACAAAGCTTTATAAAGGCTGTAGGTCCCGAACGGGTCTCAGTGAGGTGGAAGTCTAGAGGGGAGGGGTGAATAGACTTCCAAAACTTTTCTCGTGATCAGTTGTGATGGCAAGTTAACTAATATAGAGTGTGTGTGATGATCAGTACAGACTGATATCCAACCTACTGATAGCTGTGAAGCAGATCAGTTTGGTGTCTATCAATTTAACTGATGGTGCGGAAGCTAAGTTTTACCCGTGTGAAAAACCAGTTTTATATCAATCAGATTCTAAGGTTTTCTGAATCAGATTAGATGACCAACTGTCAAACTAATCAGATCAACTACTTGATGCAGAACTGATCCCTTCTTAGAATATGAATGTTAACTTATCAAAGCAGTAGTGTGCAGATAGTGTAAAGCAGGTAAGCACACATGATTTATTGTGGTTTAGACAACTTGTCCTACGTCCACTCTTCCCTATCAGCAGGGACACTACCAAACTAAGCTTAGTTTAATGTGTTAGTCCAAACACAGTACAACAGATGTTTATGGAGTTCCCACTCAACTGATCCCAGAAATCAATACTAGAAACCCTAGCTTGAAATCTTGCTAACAAACTTAACCTAACACTCGGTTTGGGGTAAGATTTGTGTGGTTTCCAACTAAAATTCTATCCTAGTATTTAAGTAGCCTAAAACTAAAGGATAAGAAATCTTGCTAAGAAACTATGGGATGAACACTTAGAATATTTCCTGGAGTGTTGGGTTGGATGATTCAACAGTAGGTGTGGCATTGGGTGAATCGATTGAAGTCGCCATTGATGCAAGAAGATCAAGAGGGTTCGCGATTTTAGGGTTTGGTGAGGAAGGGTTTGAAGGCGCTTTTGGGTGAGTGTTTTGGTTTCCAGCCATTGTGCTATATATATATATATCAAATGCGTTAATGACAAAATAGAATTAAAAAATCAATTCCAACTAATACTTTATGATAAAAACTAGTAATACCTTTAAACTCTTCAAACTTTTGTACGCACAAACTCAAATTTAGTTTTAAGTACAAAATGCAACACCCATTCGATCCTTAAATATAAATCGAAATCAGCAAGGTTACAAGCCATGACCCCACAATGTGAATGTTCTAGAGATGGAGATCATGGGGTGCAATGTGATGAAACCATCACTCCCACTACTTCCACTCCAAAACGTGTTCTGCCCATTTTTAAAAACAAAATTCCTGAAAATAAAAACAAAAAACAATGTAAAACCTGAAATTAAATAAAGTGTGGCCAATTTTCGTATTAAATAATCAATTTAATCCAATAGTCACAATTAAATAATCATCCAAGTAAAATTCAGTCAAATCAAGTCAATGTTGCAATCAAGAGCGGCACACACACACTTCAACATTCATTTTGCCTGAATTTATCAGCCAATGTTGCACTTTTCATTCTTTTCTTTTCTTTTCATACACTTAACTCATATTGATCCACCTTTTGAAAAGAGAACATCGTAGTAGCAAACTCTGTGCCCCATAGTTACTCGGTGGATTATGAGCAAATTGATGATATATAGTTCACCTTTTGAAAAGAAGACATCGTAGTAGCGAACTTCGTGCTCCATATTTACTCAGTGAACAGAGGTGGGAAGTTAGGAAACCAAAACTGACAGCTATGGCCTGATTGAGATCGGTTGAACTGATGCCTTGAGTTTGAACTGTTTGCTCACTAATCTTGTTGACAAGTTCAGATTTGGCAGATTCAATGGCAGATGCGAAGGTGAGAATTAACATGTCAAGTTTTTCTCCAGTTCTTTACAGTTTATCAGTAGCCACAAGAAGAGAAACTTGAAGATTGTTCACTTGGGCGATTTTCTCATCAGCTGCTTTCTTGTATGCATCAGTCAGTTCTTCCACTGTTTTCTTGAACTTTTCCCTCAATGAGTCAATCTAAGAAATAACATATTCCCTTTGCTCTTTCAGATCTCGGATACAAAACTGTCGTTGTTCATTGATTGTGTTGCTGACTGAGTTCGCCAGTACACCTTCTACCTCTTCTTTCAACAGCTCTCGAAAGCATGATCTGATCTCTCGTAGCTGATCAATAGTAACCTGTGTAGCAAGTAAGGGTTGAGTGTCCTGACCTGTTGGAGGAATAAGTTCTTGAGTTTTCTCAATTCCAACAGTTGCTTCGGTTTGGACTGTGTCCTGTTCCTGAGCAGTTTCTTGTGCCTCCAGTGGTTGGTGTTGAACTGCATCACCCTAACCACCATCATGGTCAGCTCCTGCCTCAACCACCATAGCATCCTTCACAGATGTCCCTTCATCAGCTTTCTCAAGATTTATCACCAATAGTTTACCCAACTTCTTGTAAACCAAAGTCTTTACTGCCTCATCAAATATCAAATTTGTTGGTGACCCCACGCCTGCGGACTTCTTCATGTTGAAGTCAAAATCTACAAATTCATCAGCTCCACCCATTTGTTCGATAAGTACCGTGAAATCTGAGAAGTTCTTCAACCTCAGATCTCTCCATGTGAGGATCTCCATCACATCTTCCCTAACATGCGAATGAGCTTCAAACTCCGGATATAGTTCATCCATCTCACGTTCAATGCACATTTTTTCAGGAATTGGTTCTGGTTGAACTGCAGGGTTCAAATCGTGCTTCAGATTGGGTTGGCAGTTGTAGGTCCCGAACGGGTTTCAGTGAGGTGGAAGTCTAGAGGGGAGGGGTGAATAGACTTCCAAAACTTTTTGTGTGATCAGTTGTGATGGCAAGTTAACTGATATAGAGTGCGTGTGATGATCAGTACATACTGATATCCAACCTACTGATAGCTGTGAAGCAGATCAGATTGGTGTCTATCAATTTAACTGATTATGCAGAAGCTTACAGTTTAACCCGTGTGAAAAACCAGTTTAGTATAAATCATATTTTATGGTTTTCTGGACCAGATCAAATGACAAAAGATCAAACTGATCAGATCAGCTGCTTGATGCAGAACTGGTCATTTCTTAGAAAATGCATGTTAGCTTATCAGAAAAGTAGTGTGCAGATAGTGTAAAGCAAGTAAGCACACAAGATTTATAATGTTTTGGACAACTTATCCAATGTCCACTCTTCCCTATCAGCAGGGGCACTTACTACCAAACTAGACTTAGTTTAATGTGTTAGTCTAAACACAGTACAACATATGTTTATGGAGTTCTCACTCAACTTATCCTAGAAATCAAGACTAGAAACCCTATCTTGAAATCTTGCTCATAAACTAATTAACCTAACACTCAATTTGGGTAAAGATTTGTATGGTTTCCAACTGAAAATCTATCCTAGTATTTAAGTAGTCTAAAGCTAAAGGATAAGATTTTTTGCTAAGAACCTATGGGATGAAAACTAAGAATATTTCTTGAGTTCTTGGTGTTTTTGCGGAATTTGCTTGGAGCTTGAGCTTTGTTGTGTTCGAATACAATTGCTCGATTAATTTATACATATCAGAGGGACACGTGTATTAATCGAATATTAAAATAACCATACTTGATAAACAAGTTTGTTCGCCAGCTTGCCAACCAAACAGGTCTGCTCGCCACTTGCCGACCAAGCAAGTATGCTCGCAGCTCGCCAAATCTGGCATGATGACTTGATGCTATCCTGAGATGATCCTGAAGATATGATTGATCCGATCGGCCGAAGCCGATTAGATCAGCAAGAAGAAATCGATACTTCGAAGTCAAGTGACCGAGGGTCGATGTCCGAATTCGTAAGAGTTGAACTCAAGAAGTTCGAGTAACCTCAAGGCTCGATAACTCAAGGCTCGATAATCCTCAAGGCTCAGTAACCTCAAGGCTCAGTAACTCAAGGCTCAGTAACTCAAGGCTCAGGTAAGGCTCAAGGCTCGAGATAACATGAAGGCGGGATATGCTCGATGAGGACAAAGGTTCAAGATAATATTTATATGGTCAAAGGGCTAACAGGCAACCAAATGAGCAAAAGATTGATTTGGACCACCAAAAAGAGTGCCTTATAAACAAGTAAATGCAAAGGTCAACCAGAAGACAAAGTTGAAAACGTGGCAAAGATCACATGAGTTCTTGCAAAGACGAAGTCTCCGGCTCATGCTTGCCAAACCAAATTTCATGCTTGTCAAAGTACTATAAAAAGAAGAAAAAAGAACAAGAGACAGGTTGACAAAAAATTTCCCGGAGTGGTTAGGTTCAGAAAAAATTCCCAAGTACTCTCATACGTTGAGAAAAATCCCTAGCACTCACACACTTACTCTCCAAATCATCTTCTTTCATAGAAGTTTTCCCCATGAGAAGTATGGTGTACTGTGTATGTAAACCTCGCAATATGACATCCCTAGCTTGGAATGCCCCCAGAGTAGTCATTTCTTGACGAACTGGGTCAACAAATTCCTATTATTTACCGTATATTGTACACGAACTTATTTTGTTTGTGAGTTATTATCAAATTAGCCACATAATATTCTCCATAAAAAACGACTCGCAACAATTGGCGCTAGAAGGAGGTTAGAAAAAAACCAACCCATACACAATCCCGTAGATAGCCGAGGCAGAAAAAAGAAATATAATGCCTCAATATAGGAATACTCAGACGGAGAGGTCGGGACAGAGCCGACCTCACGCTCAGAAAGAGGCTCAGCATCAGCCTCACAAAAATCAGACCGCGAAAACCATCAATCTTGAAGATATCGCCAACGATCCGGCGGCCACAACAAAGGCCATCACTTTCTTGTTGCGAGCACAGAAAGAGAGGGCCGAAAAGGAGTTGGCCAAGTTGAAAGTTCAAGATGATGATGATCGACGCTTGCATACACCTGATAGCGAGCAAGTTATGTTGAAAGCTGGACGGAAGTTGGCCAACAAAATGGCTGATGATATGTCGGACGACGAGCAGCCTCAAGGGTCCAGACCATCAGCATTTGGACGTTTGAGGCTCTCGGTTAAAGACCGAATCGGCAATCATAAAGCACGTGATCCCGGGAGGGAAACGCCGATTTAACATGCCGCTCCTCGGATCCTCATGATCGCCCGCATCCCGAACAAAAATCGGCTAGAACTAAATTGTCTATCCATCATCGATTGGGTAGTCAAGGATGAACTTGGAAAGGGGGACTGCCCCATCATGAGCATGACCCCCCGGGTCCTCATGATGGGACACAGCCCCAATCCAAGTCTGTCAGTTCCATGAAATTTGTAGAAATGCAAAAAGTAATTGAAGGTTTACAGGCCGACCTGGCCGCAACGAAAGGACTCCCTCGGGCGAGCACAATGCCCTGCTCACCACTAACACCAGCAATCATGGCAGCCAAAATACAAGAGAAAGTGGCAAAGATCTGACCACCAATCTCTATGTTTGATGCTGAGTCTGACCCACATGTTCACCTCAGCAAATATTCAGATTTTATGATCGCCATGGGCACCACCGACGCGACGCAGTGCCGATCATTCCCCATGACATTGGGCGACCGCGCCCACAGATGGTTTTTCTACGCCGCCCACAAGGTCCATCACGTCTTTCGCCCAGCTGGGACAGAAATTCCTGTCCCATTTCTCATCCATGTGTGCTCGCCCAGCACCAAAACAAAGGTTAACACATTTCTCCCAGCTAAAGGGTGAGTCAGATCGAGCATACATCGAAAGATTTGACAAATGTTTGTACGATGGAGCCCCAGTTGAAGAGGATGCCAAGATCCTCATGGTGGTCGGAGGCCTGACCCTGAATACGGATATGTGGAAAGCCATGCATCAGGATTGGCCGAACACATATGCCGAATTCCGAGAGCGAGCAGCCAAGATTATAGCCATGCAGGATCTGCTCGCCCAATCACGATTAGGTCAGGAAGCAACAACAAAAAGAGTTTTTTGTAAAAAAGTAATGAATGAGGGGGGTATAAACCCCCAGGATCTTTTAAACCATTTGAAGAGGGAGCAGAAGCACATGCCCTATGAAGCCTTCTGGGCGTTTCAGTAGAAACAATATTTAATCAAATTAAAGATCGGGACATGTTGGATAAGCCACGAAGAATCATAATGGATAAAAATCGGCTTAATGCTTCCAAATTTTGTAGTTATCATGAGTATATCGGACATAATACCGAAGAATGTCGCGATTTACTTTGCCAACTTTGGAAGTTATATGAAGAGAATCGTCTTATGTAGTTCCTCAAAAAGCCGGCGAGCAGAGACTCCCGAACAGAAAAAACAGGTGATCGGGAGAGTCAAGAGGTCGAAATTACCCAAAAGAGGGGCACCTACCATGAGTAGAGGTCGGGAGAGTCAAGAAATCCACATGATTCGTCCTGATTATGATCCAGTAGGTGGATGCTATCAGGCACCGACATTATCGAACAGCGCGAAGAAGAAGATGGATGCAAAGCATCCATCCATGCAAAGCATCCATACACACCACCCTCTCACCAAATCATGTTCTCAGACGACGATCTCGACGGCATAATCACTCCCCACAATAACTCTCTAACCATCAGCGCTCGTCTTCTCGGTTTGAAGGTGCATCGCCTCCTGATCGATACCGGAGCATATGCAAACATTCTGTTCGTCAACACTCTGCACCAAATGGAGAAGCAAGTTGGGGACCTAAGTAGTTATATAGAACCATGTGATCACACCATCATGGGTTTCGGGGAATCTATAACCCGACCCTATGGTATGATCAAGTTAGGAGTCGAGTTAGAGTCAACTTTAAATCCGGAGATCCGACGAACTAGAATGCTAAATTTTGTAATCGTCGATGCTCCATCTACTTTTAATGGGTTTCTAGGTCGCCCGTTAATTCAGGAATTTAAAGCTGCCTGTTCAACTTATTACTACTGTGTTAAATTTCCAACTCAAGAGGGAACGGGTAGCGTAAAAGGTGACCAGAAAAAAGCTCGAGATTGTTTGCTGTCATGTGCGCCAGAAAAGCAAAATGTCATTAACATGATGGAGCAAACATGGGAGACCGGAGAATCAAGCCAACAGGCGAATATGTTGCCAAGATACCCCCTTTTGACGAGCACATCTCCACGGGCGGACATAGAACCTGAGATGATAGCCCATGTTCCAGATTTAATGAACATTGATCCACCAAATGAGCTACCGGACTTAGAACCACGTATAGGTTTTGATCCAATGGTGGTAGTTGACGAACACCGGGGGTCGATCGAAGATCCTCGATGGAAGCAAAAAAAGAGGCGAGCAACGCCTATTGAACAATTAGAGTCTATCAATATCGACCCGAACAGACCGGAATTAGAAGTGTTTATTGGTTCGGAATTACCGGAACCATTCCGAACAGAGATGATCTCGTATCTTCGAGCAAACTTGGATGTGTTCGCTTGGTCACACGAGGACATGGTTGGCATTGATCCTAAACATGCATGTCACTCTCTTAACCTTGACCCAACACAAATTCCAATAATCCAGAAGCACAGAAAATTCAGTCCGGAGAAGTATGCAGCTATGGATAGTGAAATCAAAAAATTGCTCGATAATAAATTGATTCGAGAAGTAAAATGCCCAAGATGGCTTGCAAACCCTGTACTCGTCCTCAAATCTAATGGAACTTGGAGTTTATGCATAGATTTCACTGATTTAAACAAGGCATGTCCGAAAGACAATTTCCCGATGCCACATATCGATTATTTGGTCGATAACACAGTAGGACATGAGCTCATGACCTTCATGGATGCATTTGCTGGGTATCACCAAATACCCATGCATCCGGACGATCAAAAGAGTACAGCTTTCTGCAGCGAAAAGAATATGTATTGTTGGCAACGCATGCCGTTTGGATTAAAGAATGCTGGAGCAACGTATCAACGTTTGGTGAACAAAATGTTCGACGAACACATAGGTCGAACAGTTGAGGTGTACATTGATGACATTGTGGTAAAAAGCGAGCACAAGGAAGACCACATCACCCACCTCGCACAAACGTTTGATATTCTCAGGGAGTACAACATGAAGTTAAATCTGAAGAAATGCAGCTTTGGGGTTCACTCAGGAAAATTCCTGGGGCATATGGTCAGTCAATGGGGGATTGAAGCGAACCCATCAAAGATTCAAGCTATGCTCGACATGCAGGCCCCCAGAAGTGTGAAAGAGGTCCAAAAGTTAACTGGACGTTTGGCTTCTATAAGCCGGTTTATATCACGAACTGGAGACAAATGCAAACCTTTCTTTGACGCATTAAAGAAAGGGAAATTCCAGTGGACAGAGCATTGCCAAAATGCATTCGAGTCATTAAAACGATACCTTGCACATACACAAACATTATCTAAGCCTGTTCCAGGCGAACAACTTTATCTATATCTTGCTGCATCCGAGCATGCAATTAGCGCTGTGCTTGTCCGGGCAGAGGGGACGACACATGTGCCTATTTATTATGTAAGTCAGGTGCTCAAAGAAGCCGAGCTCCGGTACCCTCCACTGGAAAAACTTGCGTATGCTCTCGTTATGAGTGTTCGAAAACTGCGACCATACTTTTTCGATCACTCAGTCGAGGTGTTAACCACATTCCCATTGTGACAAGTTCTCCACCGACCAGTCACTGCGGGCAGATTACTCAAGTGGGCGGTGGAGTTAGGCCAATTTGGCATTACGTTCGCACCACGAACAACAATGAAGGGCCAGGGTATGGCCGATTTCATGGTCGAGTTGACATACCCGCAAATACCCGAAAGAGGTGTCGACCAACCATGCCACATGTATGTAGACGGCTCATCAACAAGTTCAAGAGCCAGAGCAGGCGTGGTTCTCATCAGCCCAACTCGACAAACTTTCACGACAGCCATCCGTTTTGATTTCCCAGCCACAAATAATGAAGCCGAGTACGAAGCTTTGATCGCTGGGTTACACATGGCTATGACAATGGGAATTCAGAGGCTGATGATTTATAGCGATCCTCAAATAATCGTATACCAAGTATTAGGCGAGTACGAGGCCCGAGACGAACAGATGGCACAATATCAGCAATTAGCAAAGGAGTTGCTTGAACAATTCGAACAAGTTTACATAGAAGAATTACCACGATTGGATAATTCGTTCGCTGATGCCTTGGCACGATTGACAACAGCAGAAGGAGTGACGAGCACGATGGACATTGTGGTCATCACAACTTGTTCGCCATCAATCCCCAAAGTTGTGGTCGCCCATGTGACAGGCGAGCAAGAAACCTGGATGACTCCAATTTTAAGTTACTTACAAAAAGGACTTCTCCCTGAAAATAAAGCACAAGCTACTCGCCTCAGATTACAAGCTGCTCGTTATACTATCTTAGACGGGCATTTATACAAAAGAAGTTTCTCACTTCCATTATTGAAGTGTATTACTCCTGAAGAGGGTCATGTAATTCTGGAACAGATTCATGATGGAATATGCGGAAACCATTCAGGTGGGCTTGTCTTGGCATATAAAATCATCAGACAAGGTTACTACTGGCCGACCCTCAAGAAAGATTCGCTTGCGTATGCCCGCGCATGTTATAAGTGTCAGGTACATGCCCCACTTATCCATAGCCCACCTGAAGAACTAGTGTCAGTTTACAGCCCGTGGCCATTTGCTAAATGGGGAATCGATTTGATCGGCCCGTTTCCTACTGGCACATCGGGAGTAAAATATGCCGTGGTTGCCGTTGATTACTACACTAAATGGGTGGAAGCCGAAGCTATTGTTAAAGCCACCGAACAAAGAATGTGGAATTTTGTTTGGAAAAATATCATTTGTCGTTTTGGGCTTCCCCAAGCATTGGTAACAGATAATGGCAAACAGTTCGATGGAAGTGAATTCCGACAAAATTGTGCTCGCTGGGGTATAAAAAAGCATTACTCTACTCTGTATTACCCCCAGTCAAATGGACAAGTAGAAGTTGTCAATAAAATTATCAAGCATATCCTCAAGGCTAGACTTGATAATTCCAAGGGGGGAGGATGGGCTGAAGAGTTGCTCGAAATATTATGGGCCTATCGAACTACTTTCAGAACATCAACTGCAGAAACCCCTTTTGCCCTGACATTTGGTGCGGAAGCTGTTATACCCGTAGAAATAAAGATTCCGAGCCATCAGACAATTACTTTTGGAGAGCACATCAACGACCAGGCGCTCGCCCTAAGTGCAGACCTGTTGGAAGAAAGAAGGATGGAGGCTGATTTCAAGAACGCCATGTATAAAAAAAGATCAGAAAAGTTCTATAACTCCAAAGTCCGAACACGCAGGTTCAACGTGGGCGAGCTGGTTCTAAGACGAGCTACGGGGGTGCCAAGTGGTGTGTTCGGTCGAGCATGGGAAGGTCCATTCAGAGTTACAGAACGTTTGTTAAACGGGGCTTATGATTTGGAAGACCTGAATGGAGTCCCATTGTCCTACTCGTGGAAGGCGTCAAATCTGAAAAAGTAATATCAGTAACGACGAGCACAACTGGCCGAGCATAATCAGCCATTTGGCTCGACGAGCACAACTGGCCGAGCACAATCAGCCATTCGGCTCGACGAGCATAACTGGCCGAGCATAATCAGCCATTCGACTAAGATGAGCAGGACAATCATGAAGGAAGAACACACTGTGTTCGACAAAAATTTCTGAATCTTCTAGAAGAAATTTTGGCAAGCACTATTAAAAGATAGAAGATACGTGTCGAAACAAGTTGAGAAGTGGTGGCAACCAAAAGAGGTATGTGTCAATCCTTGAATAAGACTGGCAAAAACAAGGACAGATGTCAAAATGAGGATTTAAAGCAAGAAGGTCAACACCAACTAGCTATGCCAGCACCTGTTTGGGATAGTGGTATAAATAGGTGTATTGATAGCTGAAGAAGGTGGAAGAAAAACAAGAGAAAAAAGAAAAAAATACTGCAAACATAGTAGAAGAAAATTCAGTTATCAAGAGAAAGTTGGTTTGGTATGCCTCCAGACGAAGAATCCAGCACTCGATTCAGCTATCATTCTGCTGAATCGATCATCTGTCCTAGCGCTTGCTCTAGTACGAGCTTTATACCCCATAAGACACTCCGAGCACAGATTGGCGCTCGTTACGGACTCAAGATGCTCGGCAGAGTCATGGTTGCCACTCCACGTTGCTCACTGCTTATGCAGTAGTAAATCACTAGTCCCCTACGCATCCCCAAAATCTCCTCCGAGGGGGTGGGATGTCGTGGTATCCGCTCGAAACGACGCGCCGATGCTGATGCTCTGGCATCTACAGAAGGGGACAAAAAGGTGCGAGCAGAGGCTTTTGCTCGTGCCTGATATAGGCGAGTAGGCGTGCTCGCCACATGCTCATGTCCTCGGCAGCCCTCATAATCACAGCTTGTCCAGGAGGGGCAAACGCTGATGCTGCTGTTGCTCGAGCATGTTACTTAAAGAGGAGTAGACAGGCTGATCCGCCTCATGCTTGTCAACATCAATTCCGCGGACGAGATGAGGTCAGCTTGTGTCTATTTCAAGACAAGGTTTAAATTCAAAACCATAGTCTAATGTCTATAGTTATGTGTAATAGACAGTCTTCTTCAAATGTAAAAGTTGTAATAGAATACAACGTGTTGCAAAAACCATAGTCTGATGTCTATAGTTATGTGTAATAGACAGTCTTCTCGATGTCTGTTCGGAGTTTTCGGAGCTCAACGTTCAGCTCGTCCTGAACTCTCCTAATGCCGGCCACCTCTTCCTGATTGCGGTGCAGTTCCTCCCGAGCAATGCCTAGCTCCTCTCTAGCCTGGCGAGCATCTTCCCGAGCTTGACGAGCATCCTCTTGAGCTTTGCTAGCCTCTGCTTGGGCTGAGGATACTTGACCCTGAGCCAACTTCACTTCATCTTGAGTTTTGCTCAGCTCGTTCACCTTCTCTTCGAAGCTTTTGATAAGAGCCACGTAGTTTGCATGAAGATTGGCGGACTCAGCGTAAGCTTTATCAAGGAGAACCAAAGATTGGCCATGGTGCACTAGGCCAAGTCGCATGGTTTCCAAAGGCGTTGGACCCTTAGTGGCCTCTTCGAGCTCAGTTGTCCATGCTCGAATGGGGGTCTCGCACACCTTCTGTACATGCTCGGGAAGGCCAGGAACATTGCGATCACTTGGACAACAGTAATAATCTTTCAATTTTAGCATCAGAGGCGTCAATCTATTCAACCTACATGTCCACCCGAGCAAACAAATGTGATTAAGCGACCAAATTAGATGGAATAAAGAAATACTCTAACAAGCGAGCAAATGTACCTATTCACCAGAGCAGGGTCCCATCCCAAAAATGATTTGTCTTCGGGAGAACGGAGCTGGGAACTCATAGGGGTCCAGGTTCGGGGTCCTGCAGGAGGTGGAGAAGATGTACCGACCTCCATTTTGACGATTTGTGCGATTGGACCGACCACAGAGGCAGCTATTCTAGTCGCTTCAGCAGTGGGGGTCACCTCAATCACATCGATGCTCATCTGAGCTATCGAATTTTGCTCATCAGGTGCCCTCCTGGATCTATTTAGCGAGGGAGCTTGATCGCTCGCCCCCTACTCGACCGAATGAGTTGTCCTCTTCGGCCGACTCGACTCGCCAGGTCCGGGCGCAGCTGGTCTGCTCACTTTTCTCACTCTGCTCGCCTCCCCTTGATTTGCTCCCTGAGCATCCCGCTTGGCTTGAATTCGAGCGAGCTCTTGAGGTCTCTTAGTTCGAGCCATTTCAGTATGCTCAGAGGTACTTACAGCAACAATGACGGCAGGGAAAGCTGTAGACAAAAGAATTCATTAAAAAAGAAAGAGAAACCGCGAACAAAGGGTACAACACATTTGCAAATACAAAAAACAATCCTTACCAGCTGGATTGACGGCAACAAGATGGTAAGGGGGCACGTGCAATCCTCCCTTTTTTCTCTGGTCAGCAGTATTCAAAGTCTTCACTGACCGTTCCAAGTAAGGCTCAAGATCAATTTGCCAAATACTGCTGAAATAACCGTCGTTAGTCTCTTTGTCCGTTGCTGCTTGAATTCCTGAAATTGAGAATAAGTTAAAATCAGTTCATGGTGAAGAGCAAAAACACAAAAATACTTACTTAGGAAAATCCCAAAATCTGTGGGGATATCTAAGCGAGCATTTGGTTCACATCCAGAAGTTGGGCTTTTCCAATCGCCCCCGACGAACCAAAACTTCTCTTTCCAATCAATAATCTTGTTCGGCACATCCTCGATGACCTTACATTTGGCATTTGCCTGCATGAACAACCATCCGTGTTCGCCCTTGGGTCAAGTCAAATGCACTAATCGAGAGAGTTCTGCTGCTATTGGATAATACACGGGCTTCGTTTTGCCGAACAGAGTTAGAAAACTCATAATCATGTGCCACCCATTCGGCTTTAGCTGTGTAATGGTGATGTTCCATTCTACAAGCAAATGAGTAATAGCCGGATGAAGTGGGAATCGAAGACCCACTTCCATTGTGTCTAAATTCACAGCAACACAACCCTCAGGAGGCTGGTCTGCTCGCTCATCGGGACTAGGCACCCAGAAAAATACATCTTTTGGAGTATCGTAATTCCTATACAATTGGCCGAGCATACAAACATCAATCACGCTCGCAATTTTGCTCGCCGGGTATTCATTCTCAACCCTGGTCCTACGAGGTTGTTCAGGCCAATCAAAATCATAACGAGCACTATACTCAGCATATGTTGGGCTATGGGGAAGACCATCAGGGATGTCGAGCTCCGTGTTCTGCTCATCGTCGAATCCTCTGTTCGACTGAATAACGTTCTCAGCCACCAAAATTTCCTCCCCCATATAGTCATCATCCCTATTTACATCGTGACTATATACAACCCTAGACCCAATTGGGGGTTGGGACAAAAAATCTTCACCCGAATCATCTAAAAAATCAGTACGGGCTAAATCCCTATCTAATTCATCTAGGGCATCATTAGAATCCGATGAAAGAATGGCAAATGGCTGTCGAACTTGCCAACGGGATCTTGAACCCGAAGCATTCATCTCCGGCGCTACGGGAGATTGGACAAAAAGAGGAGGAAGAAGAACTTGAATGGGAAGACATAATTGGAATTAAAGAGGGTATGAAATAGTTACCTGAATGAAATCCTTCGCCGAAATAAGAGTGCCCTTGCCGGAAATTTCAGATGGGAAGGAATGTGGACAGAAAGAGGAGAAGATGAAAAGAAAGAAAAGAAACTGAGGCGGCAAAATAGGTATTTATAGATGCCGGATAAATTTTTTTTTTTTTGAAAATTCGGCACAGAAGACGAAACGACACTCACGAGGGCCCACTCCGTATATCCAACAGCCAGACCCCCATGATGAATACAAAGCGGCCTAGCTGGGGGGTATTGTTGTGTTCGATACAATTGCTCAATTAATTTATACACGTCAGAGGGACAAGTGTATTAATCGACTATTAAAATAATCATACTCGATAAACAAGTTTGTTCGCCAGCTTGCCAACCAAACAGGCCTGCTCGCCACTTGCCGACCAAGCAAGTATGCTTGCAGCTCGCCAAATATGGCATGATGACCTGATGCTATCCTGAGATGATCCTGAAGATATGATTGATCTGATCAGTCGAGCTGATCAGATCAGACAAGAAGAAATCAGATAGCCTGAGTCAAGTGACCTGAGGGTCAGGATGTCTGAATTCAGAAGAGCTGAACTCAGTAAGCCTGAGTAACCTGAAGGCTCAGATAACTTGAAGGCTCAGATAACCTGAAGGCTTAGGTAACCTGAAGGCTCAGATAACCTGAAGGCTCAGATATGCTCGATGAGGACAGTGTTTCGGTATAATATTTATATGGTCAAAGGGGCGAGCAGGGCAACCAGTCGAGCAAAAGATTAATTTGGACGACCAAAAGAGTGCCTTATAAATAAGTAAATGCAAAGGTCAACCTGGAAGACGAAGTTGAAAACGTGGCAGCATCACATGAGTTCTTGCAAGACACGAAGTCTCCAGCTCATGCTTGCTAAACCAGCTCATGCTTGTCAAAGTACTATAAATAGAAGAAAAAAGAACAAGAGACAGGTTGACAAAAAATTTCCCGGAGTGGTTAGGTTCAGAAAAAATTCCCAAGTACTCTCATACGTTGAGAAAAATCCCTAGCACTCACACACTTACTCTCCAAATCATCTTCTTTCATAGAAGTTTTCCCCATGAGAAGTATGGTGTACTGTGTATGTAAACCTCGCAATATGATATCCCTGGCTTGGAATGCCCCCAGAGTAGTCATTTCTTGACGAACTGGGTCAACAAATTCCTGTTATTTACCGTATATTGTACACGTACTTATTTTATTTGTGAGTTGTTATCAAATTAGCACATAATATTCTCCATAAAAAATGACTCGCAACAAGCTTGATTATAATTTTTGTAACCTTACTCTGAAGGTTTGATCCCATATATATAGACACTAAATCAAACTAGCCATTGGAGAGCAATTCAAATTTCAGTCTATTTAAGGTTGGCTTGTAGAGCGGATTTGATGTGCTCAGAGACGGCATGACTAAATGCGTGCTACGTCGTCCTTTATAGTCGTTTGACTCTGAAACACTTGTCTTGCATTGTCAGTTTCGTAAGTACGTGTCTCGCTCACATTGGTTGTTAAGTACACTTATTAGACGCTTGATTCACCAACTTAGGTTGACATTCTTCTTGTCTGATCAACTTGTACGTCTTAGGTAAACACATGGTTGTTACTTGATTGAACTGACCAAGATCAGTTAAGACTGATCAGTCTACCTGGTTGAGTCTTCTGATGTAAGTTATCTTAGCTCAATTTACTTACTCTTCGGGTGTCTTTCTGATGTAGGTCATCTGAAGGTCTTCTGATTTTGTTATGAACTAGTCTTTTGAATCTTCTGCTTGATATCACTTCTGATCTTCTGATCTTCTAATTAATCCGATCTTCTGACTAATCTAATCTTCTGATTAATCTGATCTTCTGACTAATTTAATCTTCTGACTAATCTGATCTTTTGATCTTCAGACTAATCTGATATTCCGATCTTCTAATCTTCTGATCTTCTTCAAAACTTAACATATACATATTGAGTTCCCCCTCAATATGTGACCAATCTATTACATCAATTGTCTATACATCTCAGCTGGTCATCTTATTCTGATTTCTAGATCACCATTCAACTAACAGGTCTGACTGGTCCTATTAGAACTGTTTTAGAACTTTCATTAAAACTATAAATTTCCCAACAATTTCACCCTTTTTGATGAAACCAAAACATTTGAGAAACCAAACCAGTTGATAAATAAAGCAATAAAGAACACAGATAATCAGAAGACAATGAGAGTTTGTCTTATGATTAGTAAACGAGTACTTTTCATTAATCAGATAGAGCATTACAGATTACAAATGAAAAGATTTAACAAAAGGTACTGATCCTACTCTTGAAGTCTTCTGAATTATCAAACTTTGGGAATGTAACCCTCAGGCATCTCTCTCAGATCTTGTGGAACATTGAAGATCCGATATAACTTCCATTTGACATCATTGATCTACTATGGATCAGTTATGCGAGCTTTGTCTATCAGATCAATGTAAAATCTTTTAAAGGCCAACCTGTCAAATGAGTCATCCTTCTTCCTTGTATAGTCCATCACATCGTAATCCCGATGGGAGATCCTTACATTGATCTTTCTGGCCTCATCTTCCAGGTACTTCAAGAACTCTGGATGCTTGTTCTCCAACCAATTCAGGAATTCCTCATCTGGTGACTCTTTTGATGGCACCAAGTCAAGAACATAGACATCCAATAGCCTCAAGAACATAGACATCCAATAGCCATTCTCCTCTGATCTTGTTCCGTTCTTCAAATCTGGCAGAATGTGCAGCAGTGTAACAACCCCAATCCATCTTAGGACTTATTTGTTTAGTTTTTTCCTAATGCGTTTAATTGTTATACTTGTTTTAAAAATATATGTACAAGTTTATAAATTTTTCAGGTGACAAACGAGCTTTCCGAGCCAAAAAACCCTACTAGCACTATTTGGGTTTCCGTTGATAATGTCAAATTTTTAAAGAATTCAAAATGATAAAGGAGAACTTCAAATGGAATCCTAAAAATCGTGCGAGTTTAACGGTACATTTAAAATAATTTTCGGAACCAAAAACCGAACCGAAAAATATCGAAAAATACGCCGTCGAAGCCCAAATCGCGTCTAGGATCAGGGCTAGCATAATTGGCAGCCAACAAGCTGCAGAAAATCCCCCATTTTCATCCAAAATATGCCCAAAAAAACAGCAACCATCAAGTGGTATTACCCCCATTTAATGATAACACTATTTGAGCAAGTACTACACCATGCCTTCTTTTCCCAACACTCCACTCCACCCTTGTCCTTCACTCCATCACCAGCCGTATCATTCATCCCCCTTTCCTTTCAGCTTATAATACCACCCACCAACAAACCCAATTGGGTTTTAAGTTAACAACAAAAAAAAAAAAAAGAAGAAGAAGAGAGGAGAGGAGAGTGAAGAGAGGAGTAGGAGAAGAACTTTTTCCCCTTCTTCCGTAGTAATTTTCGTTCATCAACATCACCAATCCAAGGAGGAGTCCTTCCTCCACCATCTTGAAGCTAGGAAGGTGTTAGAAGTAGGATTTTCCATCAAGAGTCCTCAGTCCCCCTCCCAAAGAAAGAAACTATAAGGGTGAGCACCAATGAGACCTTTAATCTTGATGTTATGATCATAATTTTGTTTGAGCATGAAAACCCTTAGAAATGACATGCTAAGAACCTCACCTGAGCTTGTTTAATCTGTGAAAATCATGTATGAAGTTTTTATTGGTGATATCTTGTGCATTTGAGCATGTTTAGCCATATATGTGAAAGTTTGAAAATGTGTATGAAACTTCGGAAGTGCTACTGCCTCATTTTTTGGAAAACCTAATTCAATGCTTTAATGATGTTTTAAAATTCTGGAAAAATTTCTAGATGTAGTATTTGAAGTATAGAACAACTTACTAGAAAATGGTGTTCATATAATCTGTCTCCAAGGAGAATAAATTCGTGGAAATTTATGTGTCTGAGACTATGTGAAACTGGGAGTAGTGATTCTTTCGTATTGTTTTACTTATTTAAAAAGATGATAAAATTTTAGAAAAATTTTGGGATGTTCCTCTTGATGTCTTTTAAATCATATCCAAAAATCATAGTGTTTTGTTTAGATAATCATGAGATATGCCTATTTGAAATTTATGTGACAAATGATTGACGAAGGTTGAAACTGTGAGTTCAACAATTTATTTATCCTTGTTTCCTTAGCATAAAAATCATGGAATTTTTTTTTTATGTTCTCTTACGTGATTCCAGGATGGCTTATAAAAATTTTGGTGAATTTTTGTTAAGTTTCCAGTGGGTTGCAAATTTTCATATGAAGTATGTACTGTATGACGTACCCTGTTAGGAGCCATTTTTAATCAAATACCTGGTACCGATCCTTAGCTCAAATGTCTTAGGTTTCTAAATTAAAGTTTCTCATTTTTAAGTTTTGTATAATATATTTTAATTTCGTAATTTTTAGACATCTTTACAGTGAGTTATGATTTTTAGTTTAAAGTGTGCACTGTTTTGACGAACTTTTCAATACTCTGAATTAAATCGCAAATGTACCTTGTTTCCTTAGCTCAAATGAATTTGTACCCTTGATGAACTCTATTTATTTTCAAAAGATGTATAACATACTAAAATTTCATATTTTTCAAGTAAGTCTAAGTACTCTTTTCCATTTATGCATGATTACATGTTTTTATGCCGAATGAGTAATACTAGGAAGAAGGAATGGTAATACTTTTAGAACCAAGCATGTTTTAGTCTGTTGAATGTTTCATGTTTTCTTTTGTGAATATATGCTTGGATGTTTTACTTGTATTATTAAATTTTTGATTAGACCCGACCCCGATCTGTGAACCCTTTTCATGAAATAGAGAAATCGTACCGATCTAATAATCAAGTTTCGACGCCCACGTCGAACTCAAAATGAACTCTTATAACTTTTACCTACTAAATTCCCTTTTAATCGAAGAGCCCTTAATTCAATGCGAAACCATTTATTAAATAAAAGAATGAACAATGACTAAACGAACGGACTGTGCTAGGTCCTTGGGGTTAGCTCGGAAGCTTGGAAGTCATCCCGTGTTCAAAAGATTTCAAGGAGTTAAACTTTTACTTGAAAAGTTATCAGGTGGGTGACACTATCTGTATAGCTAGATAATGTTATATGGACTGTTGACAGTTTTCAAAGCAAACTAAATAAGTACTGTTAAAAAACAAATATATATGTTTTTGAAACTTGTGGTTTTGGTAAACAATGCACTGAAAATCATGTGAGTATGATTATGAGTTTTGTGAATATTGGAACATGAACTATATGTGTTGTTTATTAGTTCGGCCTCGTGCCAATGATTTTGGGGATGAGTCTCGTGTGGAGGAATTGGTGGTTTTGCGGGGAGGAAGCAAGGGGATATAAGGAAGCTATCGGGGGTTGGACGCGGTAGGGCGCCTACCGGTGCCACCCCATTTTGTTTGAATGATGCGGGATTGGACGTGGTAAACGCTGCCAGTGCCACCCATATGCGTGATTGTTGAATGATATGATTGATGTTATAAATGTTGGATACTGTATGATCTATTAACAAGAAATCATGAGTAAGTTTTTGTACTATAAAGAGAATGAGTAAAAGCTTCTACCATTTTGGATTCCTGTCAATCTGTATAACAGCGTACAGGTTGCCCGCTGAGATTTTTATCTCACGCCCCATTACACCCCCTTTTAGGTTATGATGCTGTGGGCCAAGAGCCGCAGTAGACGACCCACTTTCCCCACTGTCTTATTCAATAAACGAACTGTTTTCTAAATTCGAATAATATGTCTAATTAATACTCCGTGGATCTTGTACCAATGATGTTTCGGTACTAAGTATTGAATTTATATACTCTTCTATCCTTAAACTTGTGTTAAGTTTTATTCCACTGCAACTCAATTTGTTTGTCTTACCTTTAAAAAAGAAATTTTCTGGCTCAGTTTTACGGTTCACTAAGTGATGACTCGGGTTTAGGGCGACATGACCTCGGAGGTCAACGTTCTGAATTCCGGGGCGTTACAAGCAGTCTTTGGGATGATGTCATCAACCGTTCCTGGTAGCAGTGGTTCCACAACCGGTTTACCAGCTTGACCTTTCTTGACCTTAGAAGTATATTTCTTCTTTAGTCCTTCAGCTTCGATCAACTTATCTGCTCGCCTTTCTTCCTCACTCAAATGAGCTTCTTTCGCAATCTGTTCCTCAGATAATCTTACTGCAAGTTCTTTATCAGCTTGTATCTGACTTGTTGTGCTCCTTGTCATTCTTCTAGTTTGAGTTTGAGCAGTTCCGGAAGGTCCAACTCCTCCGACCATTAATGTTTTCCTGGACCTCTCCATCTTGGCAGAGACCTCTTCTGCAAATAGATCTAGATTATCCAACCTTTGACCATGTGCTTCAACAGTCTGAATTAGATCTTCTGAAGTTCTGATGATGTCAGTTGGTTTCTCGACCTGTCCTTCTCCCTTTTTGGTTTTATCAAAAAGAAAATTGAGGTGGGAAGTCAGGGAGCCAAAACTGACTGCAATGGCTTGATTCAGGTCGGTTGAGGTTATGCCTTGAGTCTGAACTGTTTGATCTTGAATCTTGTTGACAATTTCAGACTTCGCCGTTTCAATTGCAGAAGAGAAGGCGAGAATTAGCTTGTCGAATTTCTCTTCAGTTCTATCCAGCTTATCAGTTGCCACAAGTAAAGAAACTTGAAGATTACTTACTTGGGCGAGATTCTCATCAACTGTTTTCTTGTACCCTTCAGTCAGTTCTTCCACCGTTTTCTTGAACTATTCCCTTAAGGAGTCGATCTGAGAAATAACATATTCCCTTTTCTCCTTCAGATCTCGGATACAGAATTGGCGTTGCTTATTGATGGTGTTGCTGACTGAATTGGCCATTACCCCTTCTACCTCTTCTTTCAACTGTTCTCGAAAGCAAGATCTGATCTCTCGTATCTGATCAGAAGTAATGTGGGTAGCAGGTATGGTCTGCATGGCCTGACCTGTTGGTGGAGTAGGTTCATGAGTTGCCTCAGTTCTGACTTCGTCCTGTCCTTGATCAGTTTCATGTGCCTCCAGTGGTTGGTTTAGAACTGCATCACCATGACCACCATCATCGGCAGCTCCTATCTCAGTCATTTTTGCATCTTTTGTAGATGTACCCTCATCATTCTTTTCCAGATCGATCACCAGTGGCTTACCCAACTTTCTATAAACCAAGGCCTTAACTTTCTCTTCGGATATCAAATCAGCTGGTGATCCAACGCGTGCGGATTTCTTCATATCGAAGTCAAAATCAACAAATTCATCAGCACCTCCCATTTTCTCAATGAGGATCATGAAGTCCGAAAAGTTCTTCAATCTCATATCTCTCCAAGTGAGAATATCCATCACATCTTCTCTGACAAGTAGATGTGCTTCCAACTTTGGATATAATTCATCAATCTCCCGTTCAATCCGCAATCTTGTCATTTTCCCAATAATTTTCTTTGCAGATCTGGATTCAGAAATCTGCTCTGGTTGAACAGCAGGTTCAAATTGTGCAACATATTGAATTGGATGTTGATCTGGTGAGATAGTGTGATGAGTTGAAGAAGTTGCTGGTGGAGGTTGTTGAGCAGCATGCTGTGGAACTGGTTGAGCAGAAGGTGATCTGGCTCGCTCAATTCTTGTGGATGGAGATGGAGAAGGGGACACGCGCTCTGCAGCAGATAGTATCTTTTCTGGCGATTGAGCGCGAGACTTAGGCGGTGGAGATTTTGCCTTTTCCTTTCCCTTTCCTTGCTCTCCTTTTGATTGCTGAGACGAGCTCTCCACTTGGGATCCGTGCTTCTCAGATTGCTCAATTAATTTCTTCCCTGATGCGACAAACTTACTGCCAGCACCACTTCATTTTTGTTCAGCAGTCTGTTCTGCCTCTTCTTCTTCTTCTTCTTCTTCATCTAACTCCTTTTCCATGAATAGAGTCATGGGAGCTTGCTTCATCTTCTTTGGTCTCTTCACGAGTTCCTTAGTTAGTGTCCTTTTCTTCTTTGGTTGGGTTGCCTCAGGTTCTCCCTGTTCTTTCACAACCCTTTTCTTTCTCTCAGTGTTGGTCATATCTTCATCAGCAGGTCCGAAGATAAGAGAAGTATATGTGAGAAATGCTTTGTACACCCTCAGCCCAGCCTGTTCCCAGTTAGCATTTGGAAATTTGTCTCTCAGAATCACGATGACTTTGTTCAGATTGTTGATTCTCTTAGTCATAATTATGACACGATAAACTTCCTGGAACTTATCCTTTTCTTGCACAAGAACTGCTTTCAGATATCCTAACCAATTGATATTAGGGGCATTGTCCACTATAGCTGCCATACAATGCAATTTAGTGTGCGTTAATCCATCAGGGCTGAATGAAATTCCCATTATCGTTTTTGGAAACGATATCGAAAAGCAGTCTGTACATGCGCTTCAACATTGGTTTGATGAAGTTTGCTGTTCGAGACTTATCTGCTTCCCTGAACAGTTGTTCTCTTATCTGGGCCTCGTCGTGTTCTCTATATAGAACTGGTGAGATCTTTCATTTAGGAAGTCCAAAGAGCCGGATTAGATCAACATCCGTGATGTCGAAGGTTTCACCACTCACCATTGACTCGAGTTCATGGTTAGAGTTAACCCTCAAATGGTGCAGAAATTCCAATACCTCATGTTGCATCACATGATTTATTTTCTAGTTTGCACGCCCTTAGGAGGTTTAAGATTTCCATAGATTCTGGATCCCTTATTGTATTGAAGATAACATATTTGTCTTTGACAATTTGATTCGTTAGGGAAGGATAGTCACAAATGACTTTACCAGAACCTTGGGTAGCCATTTCTGCAATGTTACCAATGGATTAGATCTATATTGGCGGTATTCAAAGAAAGAAAACTGTTCATAAATACAAGTAGTATTAAACATAACTTGCATATACACAGAGAATATAGCCAACAAATACCATTCAATGTTCAACAACAACATATATTCAAAAGAATAGATCCAATAGGCATGTTGTAGTTGTTCTATCATATAGCAAATATAACAACCAAATACCCAAATTAGTTTTAGAGATTAAACATTAAACATAACCATTTACCAGAGATTTTGCGAAAAATTTTTGAAGAACGACGAAGTTTTGAATCGCAAAGGCACTGAGTGTTTGCAGAGAAATGTGAAAAGTGCTTTTCCGAAAATTAGAGAAGTTTGGACATCATCATCCTCATCTGATATTGAGTCACTAGAGATTGAGAGAGGTAAAATAGTAGGATCCACTTGGCATGGACATGTCTCAGCTGATGTTGGAATCATCATAGGCTGAAGTCTATCTGCCGGAACATCAGGTGTTCCCCCTGAACCAGATGGTTCAGTTACTGTCTCAGTTGTACTAGCTTCTTCATCGACGTTGTACGTACCTTAGGGTCTGACTGACCTGGTGAATCATCAAGATCAAAGTTAGGAATATACACTGTGACATGTTCGGATTCCTTTTCTTTGATGCTTAACTGATCCAATTTCTGTGCATTAGGTACTTCTTGTTTTGGTACGACTTTTTTTAAGGCAGATTTCTCTTGATTAGATGTTGACTCATCAAATACCACATGAAGTGTTTCTTCAACAACTAGGGTTCGTCTGTTGAACACCCTGAAGGCCTTGCTGGTTGAAGAATATCCTAAGAATATACCCTCATCTGACTTAGATTCAAAGGTTTTCAACTAACTCTTCTCATTGTTGTGAATGAAACACTTGCACCCAAAAACATGAAAGTAAGAAACACGAGGTTTTCTGCCCTTCCACAGTTCATAGGGTGTTTTGAAGTGAATCTTAGTTAGAGAACATCTATTTTGAGTATGACATGCAGTGTTGATTGCTTCTGCCCAGAAATGGTTTGGAGTTGCATGTTCAGTCAACATTGTGCGAGCAACTTCTTTGAGTGTTCAGTTTCTTCTTTCTGCTACACCATTCTATTGAGGCGTTGTTGTGGCTGATGTCTCATGTTGTATCCCAAACTCCTTGCAAAAATCAGATATGAAGGAATTCAAGAACTCGGTTCCCTTGTCTGATCTGATCTTTACAATACTGACACCTTTCTCATTATGTAATCTCTTGAGCATTTCAGGTATCTTTGTTGTAGTTTCATTCTTCTTATAAAGGAATACAACCCAGGTGAACTTGGAGTAATCATCCACAATCACCAGAGTGTACTTGTGTCCACTGAAACTAAGTGGTGTGACTGGTCCAAAAAGATCCATATGGAGTGTCACGACCACTCTCAGATAACCAAATAAATAATATGTTCGAAATATATTCACGAGAATTGACTTGTGAACTTTAATTTTTTAAGCAGTTAATAGAATGACAAATCATTTGCACACTTAAAAACTTGATAAGAAGGACTCATAATATACAAATATATATATATACTACAACTCGAACACAAGCCCCACAGGTCGTCATCCATGTATACAACTCTCAGAATCTACAGGTACTCCAACCACCTCCAGTGCAAGTTGACAAGATTACCTACAATGCATAAACTAGGTGAGATATATAAATCTCAGTAAGCAGAAATTATGCATGATGATGTGAATGTTTGAAAATTCTCTCTATGCACTCTCTTTGGAAATCACCAATTTATTTATGAAACACTCTTAGGGCCTAGGCTCACTATTATACACCAGACTGAGCTCAATCCACCCATATATATAAAACGGTGGCCTACGCTGGGTAGCCCGCCAGGGTCTCCCTGGTTACTCCACTCCCAGGTCGCCCCTTCCATAAAGTCACCTCAAGAGACGGTGCCAGGGTCTTCCTGGTCGCTCCTCCCGCGTAATAATAAGACGGTGGCCTACGCTGAGTGGTCTACGCCAGGGTCTCCCAGGTCGCCCCTTCCGTCCTCGGTGTATAATCAGTGGTCAAATCACATCATTTGATCAAACTCATTTCATGATAATGCATGATATGCATGATATAATGCAATGTAGCACAAATTAACTCAGAAGTATCACATTTCACATACCCATTTTACATGAAATATCGAGCTCACCAGCTCTTTCCACGGTGATCACTGAATATCAATCAAATCTCACAATCCACATATTATCCACGTATTGTTAGTTAATCACAAATAAATCATATAATATTATATTTATGCATTGTAGTTGCAAATGAATTTCTACTTACCTCGAATCCGCTAAATATCGCTATCTCAAACTCCTAAATCGTCTTATTGAGCCCAATTATATTGATTACACGACCTTGACGTCTACCGTATCGACCTCCCTCCTTCCTTCCTCTCCTCTTCCTTTTTTTTTCCTTTTTTTTTTCTTCTTTCTTCCTTTCTAGTTAACCCGCAAACCGACTTCGATCCCGTTTTTATTCTTCGTCATGTGCGTGTGTGTTTCTTTAGATAGTTTGATAGATTAATATGAATATAAGCCACCGCCATACTTACCTGATTCTTAATAGGTAAGTTACTTGTTTTATATTATTAATATTATTATTATTATTATTATTATTATTATTATGTTAATTTTACTAGGGAGACGTGTATGTATTGACATATCAAATAAATATATATATGTTACTAATGCTAATTAAGTTTATATATATTGATCATATGTGTATGTTATACACGTGTACATGCATATATATGAGCAAATAGCTCTATTCATTTTCCATTTTAATTAATACCATCAACAATTAACTAATTTATATTTATCTTGTTCATTTAGATACCACTAGTGTCTCAATTAATTAAAGTAGAATTTTCTCACCATTATGCAAAATTATAGAGAATTATAACTAATTTTATATTTAAAAGTGAGAGGATAATGCAAAATTATAAGTAACACATAAATAATATGAAATTCATATAATATATCAATAATAGAGAATTTCAGAAACTCGGGTATTACATGGAGCAGTTGCAATACTCTGCTGGATGGAGGTGATGGAATCCCTTTGAATGAAGCCTCGACTTGCTTTCCCTTGTGACATGCGGCACATGTCTGATCCTTAGAGAAAACTTCATTCGGGAGACCTTCAACCAAAGACATTCTTGCTATCTTGTTAAGAGTTTTAAAGTTCAGATGACTCATTCTCTTGTGCCAGAGTCAACTGCTACTCTTGGAACTCTTAACAATCAGACATGCATTTCTTGGACAACTGTCCCAATCTGAAGTGTAGATCATTCCTTTTCTGGAACCAGTCAGCAAGATCTGTTAAGTAGCTCGATTCTTGATAGTGCATTGATCAGTCGAGAACTCAACGTTGAATCCGTTATCGCAGAATTGTGAAACTGATAACAGGTTGTGCTTTAAACCATCGACATACGAGACTCCAGAAACCTGTACATCATCATTGACTAAGGTTCCAAATCCTCTGGTAAAACCAAAGTTATTGTCACCAAAGAGTACACGTGGGCTTTCTTGTTCTATGTATAAACTGAGGAGATGTTTATCGCCAGCCATGTGCCTTGAACATCCACTATCGATGTACCAGATAGTTGCTTGTACAACTCCTTTATTGGCCAATCCCATGCGAACCTGCAATCAGATCAGGCTTTAGGTACCCAAGTAGAGTTGGGTCCTGGGGGGTTAGTGTTACCTTTCGGGATCCAAACAAACAAGGCACTTCTATGGTAATCATCAAGATCAGAAGCCCTTATTTGTCTCCCATAAACATCTACATAATCATACATGTTGGGAGATGAATTTAATAAAGAAGTTTGTATTAGATCCCAAAACCCCTGAGTATGACATGTTTAGGATAATCTTGATAGTCTGAGTCAGGTTTCAGTATAGATTGTTCAGGAAGATATCTGCGCAATGTATAGTCAACAGATATAGATCAGGTTAGATATCAGAAACTCTGAGAACACAAGTAGAACTGAATGTTCAAGAAGGTACTGAAGATGTTGAAGAAATGAAGACTCAGAAGACACTAAGAATTGAAAACTCAGTAGTTACTGAAGACTCAGTAAGGTACTGAATACTCAGTATAACCTGAATGTTCAGAAGCACTGAAAAATATCTATCTGAATACTACAAAAACTGAGAAAAACGCTCATGTTCAGAAAAGTAGATATTGCCCGAAATATTCAAGTACAGACAAAATGAACTAATTCTAAGTGTTGTTTAAGGTTGTCTCATTCAGAGAGATTGACCAAAAAGAGCCGTTTTGTTTGTCTACATTCACTGAAGACAAGAACCAATCAGAGGAAGACAACACTGTACTTCACTGACACTGAAAGCGACATGACCCTGAATTTTGTCAGTAATACTATATTCCAGACTGCAAAAATTGGTGATTAGCTACATGGCTGCATATTTCCTAAAACATGCAAGGGAGTGTTCAAACCCTAAAATAGTCATTCATCAATAACCAGAAGAGGAAACACTTGATGCTATCTCTTCCAACGGATAGTTTTTCAAGAGTAACCTTTGGAGATGTTGCCTATAAATACCAGTGACCTTCTACATTGAAAGGTTACGGGAAATTTCAAGCAACTCAAGAGCTCATTCGTATTCTTGCAAATTGAAGCACTCGAAAACCCTAGAATTTCCCAAGTGTTTCACATTGGAGAGAGCTCATTTCACTAAGCTTAGATTTGATAAGTTATATCCTAAGCTTAGCGAGATATCCTATCCTTTGCATCTGTATTCATTGTAAAAGGATATCTCACCTAGTTGGAAACCAACCCAAAACCCAAACCCTTTGATAAGGTAGTTTGATTGTGTGTGATTTGTTGGTGAGTTAGAGTTGTAAAGAGTTAAGTAATCTCAAAGGAGTCGACCGTAAAACTCTAGAGAAGAAGTTAGTAAGCTACTTGTGGTAGTCGAACACTTGTGTGTGTTTGAGTTAGTAAGTCTGCAGTTGAGTCACCCGTAAAAACTCAAGGTAGGAAAGTGAGTAAGCTACAGTGAGTTAGCCTGAAAGCTTTAGGAAATGGTTAAGGAATTTCTCTGAAGATCAGAGAGAGTGGACGTAGGAGCTTGAGTCTCTGAACCACTATAATTGCTGTGTTATTTGCTTTCTGTATTGCATTTTATCTGCTGCATGTTTTTCACTGAAAGCTGGTTTTACTGATATTTAGTTGGAACCAATCCACTAAACTTGCATCAAATTAATCACAAACTTAATTACTGTTTTATTAAAGGAAGAAGATTTTCAGCAAAGCTAAAACGAGTATAAACTTAGGGCCAACCATTCCGCACACTTGAGTAGCTAGAACAGATAAATACCAAACTGAACTAACTCTACTGAGTGTTCAGTCAGTTAATTATCTGATCCAAGCTCCTTAGGATCTATGATAAATTTTCAGGATCAGTTGGGCTAATCTAAAGCTTCCGAAAGCTGCTCAGGATCATTGTCTCAGTAGACTTTGACTCAGGGTGATTTGTGCTTCTCAGGGCAAAAATATCAGGATAACCTGACCCATCTGACCTCAGTGAAGAAAAAGCTTTAAAAATCACTGAACACTTGTATTCCCCCCCATACACGTGTAAGACTCGTTTGCACCGGGACCAACAAGTGGTATCAGAGCAGTGGTTCATTTTGACCACTTGCTTTGGTAGTCATAATCTTATTTACTGAAAGACATTTGTGGTCTACTGAATAGATCTATTTGCTGATACCTTACAAGGCTCAGTCATCATGTCTTCTAAGAAACTTCCTATGTTATCTGTTGAGAGCCATGACCTATGGAGACTGAGAATGCAGGCTCATCTGTATTCAAAACATGAAAGAATGTGGAGAGTGGTTTCTGAAGGACCATTCAAATTTGCTGTTGTGAATCCCAGAATCACTGATACTGAGAGGAATGATCCCAGAGATGAATTTCCAAAGCCTGATGACCAACTTACTCCTGATGAGAGAAAGTTAGTCAATCTGGACTACATTGCTAAAGATACTTTATATAACACTATTGATGATGGTGTTATGGGGATGATCTCTCATTGTGAAACTGCAAAAGAAATATGGGACACACTTGCTGTTATGTGTCAAGGCACAGATCACATTAAGGAAAACAAACTTTCTGTTGCTATTGGAAAGTTTGATAGCTTTGAAATGGAAGATGGTGAATCCATTGACAAACTTGAAGTCAGGTTCACTAGCATTATGAATGATCTGAATGCTATTGGGAAGAGATACCCACAGAGAGAAGTGACACTGAAAATTCTTAGAGGATTATCTAAGAAATGGGATATACATGTTGTGGTGATTGAAAACACCAAAAATATTGATTCTATGCCATACCAACAAGTTTTCTCTGTCCTGAGCTGAGTGCTAAAGAAAGAAAGGAAAGACAAGCCAAGAGAGACAAGAAGATCTCCAGCAAGAAGGCTATGATTGCTGAGGAAGAAGAACAATCTGAAGAAAGATCCAGTTCTTCAGATGAGATATTCTCAGATAGTGACAGTGATGATGTCTGTCTTATGGTTGTGGAGGAGGTAAATTCTTCTATCTCTGTTGTTGCTCCTACACATGCACATGAGTTCTCAAGTTCAACTGTAAACAGTAATTTTGACCTGATGGATTCTTTTGAGAATCTTATGAAGGACTATTCCGTGTTACAAGAACTGCTCATAAAAACTCAAGAGAAGAACAAGGAACTGACTGCTGAGAATCTGAAGTGGAAAGACTCTAATAATGCTGAGATCACTTCTCAATTAATGGGAACTACTGATGAACTGGATGTTCTAAAAGTACAACTCTCAGAAAAGGAGAAGGTGATAGAGATCCTGAATGGAAAATTAGAGAAATCCACTGAGGAGATTCAACTCATCAGAACTGAGTTCAATGACCTATTTGAGAAGCATGAAACTCTAAAGAAATACGAGGATAGTGCGCAGAGAAAGTTAACTCTATTGAATTCTACATCTAAAGTGATAGATGAAATTCAGAGTTATCAAATATCTGCAACTATAAAGGCTGGATTGGGATATAATCCAGGGGGAACCTCACAAGGTCTTCTGAATGCTGCTTCTAGTAGCACCAAGACTGTCTTTGTTAAACCAGTGGCATCTAATCTTCTTACTGAAGAACAGCCCAGAGTTTTAGACAAGGGTAAAGGACCAATGGTTTCAGAAAAACTGAAGGTTCAGGGAAGAAAGCCCAAACCTCAGGAAAAGGCTAGAAAACCTGAACACCCAGTAGGAGATTTTCAGGCTAGTACTTCAAAGCCTCAGGCTATGAATACCAACCTGAAGAGATCTGAACTGAACCATCAGAGGAATTTTCAGAAGAGAAACACTCAGCAGAGATATTCTCAACTGAAAAGACCAAGTCCTCAGATTACTGAAAGACCCCAATTTCAGTACAGGAAACCTAAAACTCACTTGCCTAAGGGTAAAGGTTTCCTGAACCCAAGTCAGCAGAGACAGAGACCATCTGCACAAAAGCCAAGGCACTTGAACTAGAAGCCTGAACCCAAGAAGAACTCTAAGGCTCATGTTCATGTTAAGGCTGACACTCATACACAGGGTACTGCCAAGGCACCTAGGGTGGTGAATGTGTATGTAGATGTTTATGGGAGACAAATCTGCCACTCTAAAGTAATTAGAGTTATCAGGCAGATTTGGGTTCCAAAAGGTACAACTAACCTGGTAGGACCCTACACCAAATGGGTACCTAAGAATTGATCTGTTTTCAGGTGAAAGAAAAGGGCACTGAGCTGAATGAAGACAACATAGCCCTGATGAGTGGAAATGAATTGACTCCTGCTGTATGGTATCTGGACAGTGGATGTTCAAGACATATGACAGGATATAAGCAATTACTCACTGACTCAGTAGAGCAAAAAGGCCCTAAGATCACATTTGGAGACAATTCCAAAGGACAAACTGAAGGATATGGAACTCTTGAAGTTGATTCTGTCCATACCCATGGTGTTTCATATGTGTCTGGTCTAAAGCATAATTTGCTTTCTATCAGCCAATTCTGTGACAAAGGATTCAGTGTTGAGTTCTCAAAGAACTTATGTTATGTGAAAGACAATGCTTCACAGAAAATATTACTGACTGGTACAAGAAAAGGAAATGTGTATCTTGCTGATTGGAGTTCAACTCCTAAAGATACATGTTTGGTTGCAAAAAGTTCCACTGATACCAGTTGGCTGTGGCACAAAAGGTTGAATCACTTAAATTTCAAAACCCTGAACAAACTTGCAAGATTAGCACTTGTGAGGGGGTTACCATATGAAGTGTTCAGTAAAGACCATGTTTATGATGCTTGTCAGAAAGGGAAACAAATCAAAGCATCATTCAAGAGCAAAGTAGATGTTTCTACTGACAGAATATTACAACTGTTACATATGGATCTCTTTGGTCCAGTAACACCTGTAAGCACTAATGGCATGAAATATACACTTGTGGTAGTTGATGACTACTCTAGATACACATGGGTCATATTCTTACTCAGTAAGAAAGAAACTCAGACAAAACTGCCTGAACTACTAAAAAGACTCAGTACTGAAAAGAATCTTAGTGTGGTCAAAATCAGATCAGATAAAGGAACTGAATTTATCAACCATATTATATCTGATTATTGTGCAGCAAATGGAATAGCTCATGAAACATCAGCTGCAAGGACCCCACAACAGAATGGAGTTGCTGAAAGAAGAAATAGGACTCTGAAAGAAGCTGCGAGAACAATGATTGCTGAAGCTGATATTCCTAAGAGATTTTGGGCTGAAGCTATCAACACTGCATGCTACTCTCAGAACAGATCCATGCTGACCAAGAATCAAGGAAAAACTCCTTATGAGATGTGGAATGAAAGGAAGCCTCTTGTTTCTTTCTTTCGTGTGTTTGGTTGAAAGTGTTTCATACACAATAATGGTAAAGATCAGTTGAAAACTTTTGATAGCAAAGCTGATGAAGGGATATTCTTAGGATATTCTGAAGTCAGTAAAGCCTTCAGAGTTTACAACTGTAGAACTCTTATTGTGCAAGAAACACCTCATGTTGTTTTTGATGAATCTATTTGTGTTCAGAAGAAACATGAACATGACTCAGGAGTACTGACCAAGACAATCACCAGACTTAGCCTGAAAAAGAAATCCTCTGAACCTGAGAAGAAGAAGTCAGTCACTTTCTATGAATGGAGTGAATCAGATTCAGACAAAGAAGTTCTGAATGGAAAAACTCAGGATGGTGAGACTCAGGATGGAAATTCTCCACTAAAGGAAAGTCAACACACTGAAGGTGACCAATCTGAATATACACCAGTTCAGACTCAGGTATGTAATGTCAATGAAGATGTGGTCACAGCTGAGGCAAACTCTGAATCTATCAACCAAGGGGGAACAAATGTCTCTGACAATGTTCTGAATAGAATTACCCCTGAGGAAGATGATTCCCTTTCTCCTTTTCTGTTGTTCCCTGAATTTGATGAACTGCCTGAACCTAACAATTCTGATGTTGAGGATACTACTGAAGGGGGAACATCAAGGAGAAAATGGTTGGATAGTCATCCTACAAGTCAGATTGTAGGTGATCTATCAGAAGGAGTTAAAACAAGAAGGTTTCATGGAGAAAGTGTTTTGTTCTGCTGCTTCCTATTTGAAAAAGAACCTACTGAGATTGAAGAAGCTCTACAAGATTCATTCTGGATTACTGCTATGCAAGAAGAGCTGAATCAGTTCACAAGAAATGAAGTTTGGGAGCTAGTGGACAGACCTAAGAGACACAATGTAATTGGAACTAAGTGGGTGTTCAAGAATAAGAGAGATAAAAACAACAACATTGTGAGAAACAAGGCAAGGCTAGTTGCACAAGGTTATTCCCAAGAAGAAGGCTTGGATTATGATGAAACCTTTGCACCTGTTGCAAGACTAGAAGCCATCAGATTGTTTCTTGCATATGCTGCCCACATGAAATTCAAAGTCTATCAGATGGATGTGAAAAGTGCATTTCTGAATGGTGTGCTTAAGGAAGAAGTATATGTGGAACAACCTCCAGGATTTTGTTAGAGTGACCAAGTTTACACGCTCAGGAAAGCCTTGTATGGTCTTAAGCAAGCACCCAGAGCATGGTATGATACCCTTTCTCAGTTTCTTACTGACCATGGTTTTATCAAAGGAACTGTTGATAGGACTTTGTTCAGGATAAAAGATGGGAAGGATATTTTACTAGTTCAGATTTATGTGAATGACATCATATTTGGTTCTCCAAATTATCAGTTGTGTGAGAAGTTTTAAACTCTGATGAAAGGAAAGGTTGAGATGTCAATGATGGGGGAGATGAATTCCTTTCTTGGACTTCAGGTGAAACAAACTAAGGAAGGAATTTTCATCAATCAAACAAAATACACCAGAGATCTGATTGCAAAGTATGGTGTACAGAATTGCAATGCAGTTAGAATTCCCATGAATATTAACTATAAGATGGATCCTGATCCTGAAGGCAAATCAGTAAATCACACTGATTATAGAGGGATCATTGGATCATAACTATATCTCACTGCAAGCAGGCCTGACATAACATTTGCTGTTGGGATATGTGCAAGATACCAAGCTAATCCTAAGGCTAGTCACATGGAGGCTGCCAAAAAGATTCTGAAATATCTTAAAGGCACTGTGAATAGAGGATTATGGTATCCAGCTGATGATAACCTTGAATTAACTAGTTATTCAGATTCTGATTATGGAGGATGTAGAATTGACAGGAAGTCTACCACAGGAACTTGTCAATTTCTTAGAAGTAAACTGATATCATGGTTTTCAAAGAAACAGACATCAATAGCAACCAATACTACTGAAGCTGAATACATTGCTGGAGGAAGCTGTTGTGCACAGATTATTTGGCTCAGACAACAATTGAGGGATTACAAGATTATAGCTAATGAAATACATATATTTTGTGATAATAATAGTGCAACTGCTATTACACAATATCCGGTATTGCACACCAGATGTAAGCATGTTGATATCAGACATCACTTCATCAGAGATCATGTTGAGAAGAAGGATGTCAGAATGGAGAAAATTCATACTGATAAACAGAGAGCTGATATCTTGACTAAACATTTGGCTGAATCAAGATTTCAGGAACTATCAGTTGAATTAGGAATGTTGGATCCAGGTGAATAAGGCAAATCTGAAAAATTGAAGGTTTTCAGATGCATGAAGTTTTTCAGTTTTTTACTGAAAAACTCAGGATAAAACAAACTGCCCTGAACACTGAGTCTTGGGAAACTCAGTATTGCTGAAGTTTAGTACTCAGTTTTATACTGACTTTTTATCAAGGTCAAAACTCAGTAAGACTGATGCTTAAAATTAGTGTGAAGAAGTTGTTGACTCATGAACCACATTTATTGCCTAACTGAATCTCAGAAATCATTGGCAATAAATGATAAAACAACTGAAGAAATAATTGGGCGGGACGTTTGAAATTCTCGAGGAAAGTCAATGGTCTGCAGGAACAATAATTAATTGCATTGTTCATTAATCACCAAAAAGGATAAATTGGCGGCTAAGTACTTGCAAAATCGTCCTTTCAATTACCTATTTTTAGCCGGTTTTAATCTTGACCGTCAAATCCTTCATCTACGCGATTTTTCATAAATCAAAATCTTATACCCATTGCAAAGACTTCATTCAAACCCTATTTCAAAAACTTTCATCTTCAAGCCCTCTGCTTCAAAACCTCCGATTACTCAAAATTCTTCACTTTCCAAAAACCCTTCACTAAAATCACCAAAAAATGACACTCTCTGTATATGACAAACTCGCCGTTACCAACAAACCCTAGTACGAAAATGTCATCTCTGGAAAGTACATCCAACGCGACTCACGAGGAGGAGGCGTTGCATATGATTTGTGTGGCAAAGCTTACTTGTCTGGTCGCGAATCGACCAGATGCTGAATATGCCAAAGAGGTAATCGAATTTGTTGCTAATATGCAATTGGATGACGAAAATTGCATAGAGTCTAAGATTACGATGTTGCATTTGGAACATAGTACAAAATATGTGGATTTTGTCAGTGAATTGTATATTATTCCTAAGAACTTAAATGCCATATATGAGTTGAATGATCGAGGAGAAGACCCTACTATGTACATGGTGGGTAGGGAACATGAATGTTTGGATCAGATTGCTGAGCATCCGGTAAAGTTTGAAGCTACTCTAAATAAAAAGCATTTGAAGCCTAAATATCGAGTACTTTTGGATATTGTAAGCAAATGCATTATGAGTGGATCTGGTAGTTTCGAGCAGATAAGCAAACCCAAGTTGAGGTTAATGGCGGCGATTGAAGATTCTCCTTCAAGGGCATTTAACTGGTTGCACTACTTGATTAAAGTGATCAGTGATCAAGTCAAACACATTCAGAAGGTGAATGGCTCGGTGGTGATCAAAGGAAAAATCCTACATGCAACCAAAACTGCATTTATCTTGGAAACTTGCAGAGAAGAGGAGGACATCTTTGCAAATTCAACTGCTTTTCCTAGATCAAAGATCATGTTCAAACCAACTAAGAAGACAATGAGGAAAAAGAAAGAGACAGTTACTGGGTCTCAGGAGGAGACAACAGAAGAAGAAACTGAGGAGGATACTACAGTGGTTGACCAAGTTAGAGAAACCAGACAAACTTCTCAGAAATCCACTGAGGAAAATGATGAAGAAACGAGGCAAGCCAGGGGGAAAGCCCTGATGAAAATCAAAAGGGAGAAAGGTGAAAAGTTGAAGAAGAAAACATTGGCCCCTCAGAAGAGAAAAAGGCTGCAAACTATTTATGAGAAGGAGGCCAGTGAAGGCCAGCAAACTTATCCTGAAGGCCAGCAAGGGTTGAAATCTCCACTTCAGGTTCTTGCTCAGGTGGTGACAAATGTGCAGGAGCAAGAAACTGAGGAACAGGTTTTCTAAGAGGTACTTGAAACCTCTCTGAGCTCAGACAAAATTTCTCTGGAAATTTTCAAGGGACCTCGGATCTCTACTGAAGAAAGACCAATTCAGACTTCAGATCAATCTGAACCTCAGGAACTGCTGAACTTGGACACACTCGTGAATGAACCATTCCTTGATCCATCAGCACTAGAAATTGTGCAATCTGAGCCGACTGCTCCTGAAAGCCCAAGATTGAAGAAGGGAGAAGCCGAAGAGACTGAATGGCGGAGCAAGGGGGAACGGTTCATCTTGGACCGATACCCTGAGCTGAATGCTTATCCTGACCTTCAGGATATGTTCTTCAGGCTTAGGACTACAGTCTATATTCTGAATCAAACACTCCCAGAAATGCTGAACATCGCCTCATTCAGAGGAGAAGAGTGGTGGAATGCTGAGACAGCTGCTCTGACTGAATTCTCAGGTTTCAGGAAAACCAAGTTGAGAATGAAAGTGGGTGATTTTGATGAACTGGTGAAAAAGAAGCTAGCTGAAAGGAAAGTTACTGAAGAAGTTGATGCTTCCAGTTCTCATGATCAAAACAAAATAAGGATCTGGGAAATGATGCAGAAAAAAAATCTGAGAAGGAGAAGGAACCTCAGACAGATACTGAGAAAGAAAAGGAAACTGAGAGTCAGATGGAGAAGGATACTGATGCTACATAGACTGCTATCACACAACCTCAGACTGAAGTTAGCACTCTTCAGGTACCTTTTGGCACTGTTATACATTATGCCAACGTTACTGAAGTTCCTATCTTTAAATCTGTTGTGTATGATATGCAGACTGAGGCTCGTTTGGAGCAACCAGCTGGAAACCAAATGGAAGAAACCTTGGCAAGTCAATCTCAAAAGCTGGAAAATCTGAGTTCATCTTCTGACATGTTGCAACTACAAACAACTCTTGCAGATAAGATAACTGCTTTGGAAGGAAAGATTGATATGGTAAAAAATGAGCTCAATACAGAGATGGAGCAAAGGTATCAAACCAGAACTGCTTATCTTGAAGCTAAACTGATTGAGAAGAATGATCAGATGATCAAGACAGCTGTTGAGGAAATGGGCTCCCTGCTCATGACCAAGATGACAGACATGATGCATGAAGTCTTCTCAAAGCAGTTTGCTCCACTCTCAGATGAATTCTCAATAGAATTACATGATTAGGCTAGAAGATGAGCATGACCAATTGGCTGGGACAGTGCGCAGTATGGGCAAAGAACAATATTATATGGATACTGCATTGACCCAACTTCTCCCAAGGTATGGTGCCAAAAAGGGGGAAAGGCCAATTGCTGGCAAATTAGATAAGTTGTTGGCACAAACCTTGGAGAAGAAAGCCAGAGAAGAAGCTGAGGCCAAGAAGATATTAAATGCTTTAAGTGAGATTGAAGCCACTGAAAAACTGAAGTTCAAAGAAGCAGAAAAACCTACCTTCACTCAAACATCTGAGCAAACCATTCAGGAAGTAATTGGTGAAAAACTGAGTGATAGAAGGATGGTTGAAACAAGCAAGGCAGGAGAAGAACAAGTCAGAACAGAAAAGAGGAAAGTTGTAGCCTTTGTTGAGCAAGAAAAGAAGAAAAGAGCTAAGGTAGCAAAGCCTACTCAGAGGAAGCTGATAATGGAATTTGAAGAATCCGAGGAAGAAACTGAAACCCAGAAAGAAGCCGTCGATACCAAAAAGACCCTGAGGGCCCTGCAGATTAAAAAAGATAAGAGGACATCTCCTTCAGTCTTAGGTGCTCCACTGATTAAAAAGAAGAAAGAAGAAGAGCTGAAAAGAAGGGGTGGGTTCAAAAAGTTTCTAGGCAAAAGTAGGGGTACAGAAAAGACTCATAAATGGCCGCATATTGATAAGTGGATACCTCTACAAATCAATGATGCATGGGAGGAGATCAAGAGAACCTTCTGATTCTATTATGAAATTCTGAGGGAATGGAGGGGGAGCAACTAAGATAAAAATGAAGCATTCATTGAGTATCTACTGACTTTTTATCCAGAGTATCTTCAGAAATGGATCAACTTGGCAGATGAAGCTAACACTCAGATAATGGCTCCAGGACCCTACATGTACCCAGCACCCATATTTGAGAATGGCTATGTGAATGAAGCAGCCATTTCTCAGGAAATTGCTCAATATGCTATCCAGCTAGGCTTAATAGGAAACAACCCTGAAATCATCAAGTCAAGAGATGAACTGAAGAAGAGATACTACGGGATGTTCAACCTGGAAGTGCCAGAAGATGAAGTGGAAGAAGATTGAAGACTGTGTACTTCTGTATTTTTCTGATTTTTTTTTGGGTTTCATTGTAATCTGTAACTCTTATCCTATATCAATGAAAGTTTATCTTTTATGCTCAAAGATAATATCTCATTATCTTTTTACATGTCTTTAGTTATTTGATATGCCTGCTTATTTGGAAATTGTTGGGAAAATTTCCATTTGTGAATATAATAGATAAACTGAAGCCTGAGTATAGGTTAGGTTTTTCTTAAATGTAACAAGATGGTTTTGGCATCATCAAAAATGGGAAAATTGTTGGGAGATGAATTTAATAAAGAAGTTTTGATTAGATCCCAAAACCCTGAGTATGACATGTTCTGGATAATCTTGATAGTCTGAGTCAGGTTTCAGTATAGATTGTTCAGGAAGATATCTGCACAATGTATAGTCAGCAGATATAGACCAGGTTAGATATCAGAAACCCCGAGAACACAAGTAGAACTGAATGTTCAAGAAGGTACTGAAGATGTTGAAGAAATGAAGACTCAGAAGAACTAAGAACTGAAGACTCAGTAGTTACTGAAGACTCAGTAAGATACTGAATACTCAGTATAACCTGAATGTTCAGAGGCACTGCAAATATCTATCTGAATACTACAAAAAATTAGAAAAGCGCACATGTTCAGAAAAGTAGATATTGCCCGAAATATTCAAGTACGGACAAAAGGAACTAAGTTTAAGTGTTGTTTAAGGTTGTCTCATTCAGAGAGATTGACCAAAAAGAGCCATTTTGTTTGTCTACATTCATTGAAGACAAGAACCATCAGAGGAAGACAACATTGTACTTCACTGACACTGAAAGCGACAGGACCCTAAATTTTGTCAGTAGTAATATATTCCAGACTGCAAAAATTGGTGATTGGCTACATGGCTGCATATTTTCAAAAACATGCAAGGGAGTGTTCAAACCTTAAAATAGTCGTTCATCAATAACCAGAAGAGGAAACCTTTGATGCTATCTCTTCCAACGGATAGTTTTTCAAGAGTAACCTTTGGAGATGTTGCCTATAAATACCAGTGACCTTCTACATTGAAAGGTTATGGGAAATTTCAAGCAACTCAAGAGCTCATTCGTATTCTTGCAAATTGAAGCACTCGAAAACCCTAGAATTTTCCAAGTGTTTCACATTGGAGAGAGCTCATTTCACTAAGCCTAGATTTGATAAGTTATATCATAAGCTTAGAGAGATATCATATCCTTTGCATCTGTATTCATTGTAAAAGGATATCTCACCCTAGTTGGAAACCAACCCAAAACCTAAATCATTTGATAAGGTAGTTTGAGTGTGTGTGATTTGTTGGTGAGTTACAGTTGTAAAGAGTTAGTAAGCTGCAGTGAGTCAGCCAGAAAACTCTAGAGAAGAAGTTAGTAAGCTACTTGTGGTAGTCTGAACACTTGTGTGTGTTTGAGTTAGTAAGCTGCAGTGAGTCAGCCAGAAAACTCAAGGTAGAAAAGTGAGTAAGCTACAGTGAGTTAGCCTGAAAGCTTTAGGAAGTGGTTAAAGAATTTCTCTGAAGATCAGAGAGAGTGGACGTAGGAGCTTGAGTCTCTGAACCACTATAATTGTTGTGTTGTTTGCTTTCTGTATTGCATTTTATCTGCTACATGTTTTTCACTGAAAGTTGGTTTTACTAATATTCAGTTGGAACCAATCCACTGAACTTGCATCAAAAATATCACAGCCTTAATCACTATTTTATTAAAGGAAGAAGATTTTCAGCAAAGCTAAAACGAGTATAAACTTAGGGCCAACCATTATGCACACTTGAGTAGCTAGAACAGATAATTACCAAACTGAACTAACTCTACTGAGTGTTCAGTAAGTTAATTATCTGATCCAAGCTCCTCAGGATCTCTGATAAATTCAGGATCAGTTGGGCTAATCTGAAGCTTCTGAAAGCTGCTCAGGATCATTATCTCAGTAGACTTTGACTTAGGGTGATCTGTGCTTCTCAGGGCAAAAATATCAGGATAACCTGACCCATCTGACCTCAGTGAAGAAAATGTTTTAAAAATCACTGGACACGTGTATTCCCCCCCATACACGTGTAAGACTCGTTTGCACCGGGATCAACAATACATCTCATCATGTGCGTTCTGATCAGAATGATTATGAGTGTTAGCCTTGGATGAATTAGAAGGCTTGGGATTTCTCTTTTTGTTCTGTCTTCTTTTAATCCAGTGGGGCTCAGGTGCAGCTGTCTTGAATTTCTGGTTAAAGGGGTAGGTACGACTGCTACCATCAAAAGATTCATATCTTCTTTGCACAAATGGTTTAGTCATATTACCCTTAGCATGCTGGTTAGACAGCTTGACCTGATTAGGTTTAAGCTGGGACTATCCTTTCTTGAAATGGTCCAAGCTGATACCTAGCCTGCTGATTGGACTGAGGTCTCTTCAGAAGAACTGGGCTCTTATGATGATTCCTTGGCTGATGTTTGATCAATTGGGGTTCATTTTTGTTCCCATTCTTACCAGACACTTGCCTTGCCTGATCAACTGGCTTTTTTCCCTTATCTGATACAAATTTAGCCTAATTTGTATCTTTTCCAGAAATCTTCTTTGATTCACTTTTTTAAGATGAACCAAATTGGACATGTGAGGATCCAGAAGGGCCTTCAAATCCAATTCCCTTATTATAAGTTGGCTTGCGAATGTAGTTGTTCAAACTTTGAACAATTTTAGATGAATTTGTGAAAACTTCTACTTTCTTTCGCAAACTGTCCTCATTTCTTTTTAGACTCTCATGCAGTTAGAAGAGTTCATCAAACTTAGCTTGAAGGACTTTGAGAATATTAGCTTGTTGTAGGTTGGGAGCCTGCTGTTCCTTAATTGGTTTGTCTTGATCAGAAGTACTGACTTTCAGAAACTCCAGTCCTGTGGTCATCTTCTGAACAATCTCAACTGATTTCAATTCAGCAACCCTACTTACCGCTTTATCCTTGACAAGCTGAATATTCTCAGCCCTTAGCTTATCGTTCTCAGCTTACACTATTGTATAAGTGTCTACTGCATTAGAGAGATCATCAAGCAATTGCTCATTGCACAACAGGTATGGAAACAGAAAGCACAAAAGGTTTAGGGAGTACCTCAGTTTGGTCAGCTTCTTTGGCCATGAGACAGATGTCGTCATCTGATTAGAATATCAGATCGCCTACATCATCAGTTGTCGTCATCAAGCAGAAGTCCTCGACAGATGAATATCCAGAGCCATCTGATGGCAGGTAGGAATCATCTATACCAGAAGTATCAGCAACCAAAGCTCTTCTGTATTTGTACTTTTTGTTCTCTTCTATTCCGCTTATCTTCTCTCTCTTTAGGAGTCAGGTCAGGGCAATCTACACTATAGTGACCTGGTTTCTGACAGTTGAAACATGCTCCAGGCTCCATGGAATTTCTTCTGCCAGGTGATTCTCTTCTCCTATATGATATATGAGGAGATTTACCAGTTTACCTGTAATCAGAATCTCTTCGATCTGATCTTTCATCTCGTCTGTCTTCCTTGTGATCATCTCTTCGATTATCTCTTCTGTCATCAGAACGATTCCTTTCTTGTGATATGTTAGTAGATCTCCTATCTCTTCCTCTGCTTTGTCTGTAGTCATTGTAGAATTTTTGATACATTCCCAGTTGAACATTAGATCATTCAAGCTTTCTGGTAAGCAAAGCAATCTGTTCAGCCTGACTTATGATATTTTCTACTGGTTCAGTAGATCTTGAACTGCTGCTAGTTGCCTGGAATGTAACTGCTTTTGTCGTGGTAGGAGTAGATTCTGCAGGTGACTCGTCATCTTCTTGACCTCTTTCAATCAAGTCGAATTCATGAGCCTTTAGACTGAGAAATAGGTTGCTCGGCTTCATCTTTGCAATATCTTGGCAATCTTTTATCACAATTACTTTCATGTCCCATTTCTTGGTCAGGGACCTCAAGATTTTGTAGTTTATATCTTTATCAGACATTTATCGTCCTAGTTCACGAAGCTTATTGACAGACATGGTGATTCTTCCATCAAGCATATTAATGGTTTCATTCGGTATCATCTTGAGTTTCTCAAACTTCACAAGTTCTGCCTACAGTCTGCTATCCTTAATCAGATCATTTCCTTCACATATTTCAGCGAGAGTATCCCACATCTCATTGGCAGTTTTCAGGTACTTGATCTTCTTACGAGTTGTCTTGTCCACGGTTTTCATAATGATATGCCTGGCAACAGTATCCAGGTTGGACAACTTCCTTTCTTCAGCATCCATCAGTGAAGGACTCTTCCTGATTCTTGCTCCAGTTGGATGTGCTGGATCACCTCCTTCAGATGGGTTAATGTGATAAATGGTGATGGGTCCTTGTTTGAGAACGTCCATCATTTTGTTGCTTATCGCACCCAGATGGTTGCTCATGAGAATAGTCCAGTCGGCATACTCATCAATAGAGAACTTAGGCAGATCATGATACATACCAGATGTGTTATCCATGCTGAATTTTGTGAGTAAAACAGATGAGTTTTTGAAATAGGTTTTTCAAAGATCTGTTCAAGTGACTACAATGGTTCTTTTTCAAGAACCGATGATACTCAAAGCCAGTGGTCCATCGAACCACTGTTCTGATACCACGTGTAGGTTTCGAATGGGTTTCATTGAGGTGGAAGTCTAGAGGGGAGGGTGAATAGACTTCCAAAACTTTTCGTGTGATCAGTTGTGATGACAAATTAACTGATATAGAGTGCGTGTGATGATCAGTACAGACTGATATCCAACCTAATGATAGCTGTGAAGCAAATCAGTTTGGTGTCTATCAGTTTAACTGATTGTGCGAAAGCTTACAGTTTAACCCGTGTGAAAAACCAGTTTAGTATAAATCAGATTCTAAGGTTTTTTGGACCAGATAAGAAGACAAAAGATCAAACTGATCAGATCAGCTGCTTGAGGCAGAACTGATCTTTTCTTAGAAAATGCATGTTAGCTTATCAGAAAAGTAGTGTACAGATAGTGTAAAGCAGGTAAGCACACAAGATTTATTGTGGTTCTGACAACTTGTCCTACGTCCACTCTTCCCTATCAGCAGGGGCACTTACTACCAAACTAGATTTAGTTTAATGTGTTAGTCCAAACACAGTACAACAGATATATATGGAGTCCTCACTCAACTTATCCCAGAAATCAAGACTAGAAACCCTAGCTTGTAATCTTGCTCACAAACTTAACCTAACACTCGGTTTGGGTAAAGATTTGTATGGTTTCCAACTGGAAATCTATCCTAGTATTTAAGTAACCTAAAGCTAAAGGATAAGATTTCTTGCTAAGACCCTATGGGATGAACACTTAGAATATTTCTTGAGTTCTTGGTGTTCTTGCGACATTTGCTTGTAGTTGCTCATGAGAATAGCTGAAGGTTTGATCCCATATATATAGGTACGAAATTGAACTAGCAGTTGGAGAGAAATTCGAATTTCGGTCTATTTAAAGTAGGTTTGCATGGCTGATTTGATGTGCTCATAGGCATCATGACTAAATGCATGTTACATCGTCCTTTATAGTCGTTTGACTCTAAAACACTTGTTATGTGTTGTCAGTTCCGTACGTACGTGTCTCGCTCTCATTGGTTGTCAAGTATACTTATTCGACACTTGATTCACCAACTTAGGTTGACATTCTGTAGGTCCCGAACGGGTTTTGTGAGGGCAGAAGTCTAGAGGGGAGGGGTGAATAGACTTCTGAAAAAACTTTTTGTGCAGATCAGGTGTGAAAGCAGTTAGCCTGATCAGAGTGCGAGTGAATCAGTTTGGACTGATAACCAACTTACTAATCGCCTAAAGGCAGATCAGTTCGGTAACTATCAGTTTAACTGATGTGCGGAAGCTAAGTTTTGCCCGTGTGAAAAACCAGTTTTGATAAATCAGATTCCAAAGTCAGTCTTTTAACCAGTTGACTAAAGTGTCAAACTTGATCAGATCAGAAGCTTGGTGCTAGCTGATCTTAACTTAGAATATGTATGCTGCTTTAATAGTTGTGTGCGATTGTGTAAACAGTTAATCAAAGCGGTAAAGGCACACAAGATTTATAGTGGTTCGGACAAACCAGTCCTACGTCCACTCTTCCCTATCACAAGGGGCACCAACTAAACCAACTGGACTTAGATTTTTGTGTTAGTCCAACACAGTACACCGACAGATATTTAAAGAGTTCTCACTCAACCGATCCCAGAAATCAGAACTAGAAACCCTAGTCTGAAATCTTGCTAAACAACTTAACCTAACTTTGGGTTTGGATAAGATTGTTTTGGTTCCAACTATGAAATCTTTTCTAGTGTTTAAGATAGCCTATCAGCTAGATGAAAAGATTTCTATGTTAAGAACTTATGGGATGAACACTTAATAAAATAATCTTCTTGTTCGTGTTCTTCGTGCGGAAATCTGATTATAGCTTGAGCTTCTTGATCATTTCAGGGTTTCCGTGTCTTCACTCTGAAGTGTGATCCCATATTTATAGACCTCGAAATCAAAGAGCTGTTGGAGAGCAATTTGAATTTCAGGCTATATTTGGTAGGCTTGCAGGATTGATGTGACGTGCTTCAGGAATGGCATGGCCGAAAGCGTGAATAGTGTCTTTTATAGCCGTTGGAGAAAGAAACACCAAATCCCGTAATTGCCGGCTCCGATCATACGTGTCTTGTTCTTATTGGTTAACAGACGCACTTTTCAGTGTTGTTCTTCCAACTAAGTTTGACATTCTTCTTGTTCAGATCATCGACGTATGATCTGGTGAAACATCAGTTTTCACCTGGTGAGCTGACCTGATCAGTCAAAGCTGATCAGTCTACCTGATGGAGTCTTTTGGTGCCGGTTGACTTAGCTTCAACTAGCAGACTCGGCTGATGTAGGTCTTCTGGTCTGATCTTCTGGAAGTCATCTGATCTTCAAGTATTATGAGTTTGAGCTTCATGACTTCAGCTGAGATATCTGACTTGATCAGATCGATCTGATCTTTTGTTCTTCTCTTGCATTCTGGCCTGTCGGATATCAGCTATTCTTTGGATCTTCAGATCTGACCTATACATATTGAGGTTCCCCCTCAATATGTGACCTATCTATTACATCAGTTGTTCTATACAATAATTATCAACTGGTATTCTATAAATGGTAATATAAACATCAGTCAGCTAACAGGTCTGACTGGTCCTATTACATGTGTTTTAGAACTTTCATCAAAACTCTAAATTTCCCAACGATTTCCCCCTTTTTGATGAAACCAAAACATTTTGAGAAACCAATCACAGTTGATAAATATAGAACAGTAAAGAGCACATAATCAGAAGACAATGAGATTTTGTCTTAGGATCAGAAAATAAACTTTTCTCATTAGATATGTCGATTACATGTTACATCAGAAAAGTTTGAATTTAAAAACAGCTGATCCTGAGAAGTCTTCTGATTCTTCACTCTTTAGGCTTGTATCCTTCTGGCATCTCTCTTTGATCTTGAGGGACGTTGAAAATATTCAAAGTTTCCATCTCTGAAATGCCAGTCTGTCAAATGAGCCATCTGCCTTCTTCGAGTAATCCAAAAAATCATACTCTTGGCGAGATATTTTTACATTGATTATCTTGGCCTCATTTTCCAGATACTTCAGAAAATCTGGATGTTTGTTTTCCAACCAGTTGAGGAATTCAGCATCTGGAGATTCTTCTTGTGGAAAAAGATCCAGAACAATGGCATCCAGAAGCCATTCGCTTCTGATCTTATTCCATTCCTCAAACTTATCAGCGTGTGCAGCAGTTTTTGGAATGATCTCATCAACTCTTGCTGGCAACTGAGGTTCTGGTACAGATTTTCCAGCCTTTCCTTTCTTCGCCCTCGATCTGAATTTCTTCTTCAGATCTTCTGCCTGTGCCAATTTGTCTGCCCTTCTCTCTTCTTCACTTATTCGGGCTTCTTCCGCAATCTGTTCTTTGGACAATTTCTCAGCCAGTTTCTTATCGGCCTGAATTTGGCTAGCTGTGCTTCTTGTGATTTTCTTAGTCTGAGTGACTGGTACAAGTTGTGATGTCCCAGCACCCGCAGCAGCCTTTCTTGCCTTTGACTTTTCCATCTTTTCAGAAATTTCGTTAGCAAAAAGATCCAGATGGTCTAGTCTTTGTCCATAAGATTCAACTGTCTGAATCAGGTCTTCTGTTGTTCTGATCGTGTCAGTTGGTTTCTCACTCTGTCCTTCCCCCTTTTTGGTTTGATCAAAAAGAGCAGTGAGGTGGGAGGTCAGAGAACCAAAGCTGACTGATATCGCCCTGTTGAGATCTGCAACAGATAAACCTTGAGCTTGAGCAGTTAGATCTTGAACCTTCGAGATCAGCTCAGTTTTGACAGATTCCATGGCAGTAGAGAGTGTAAGAATTAGTTTGTCAAGTTTCTCTTCTGTCAGTTCTAGCTTTTTCAAATGAGCATCGAGAAAAGAAACTTGTTGTTGATCCACTGAATTAGTTTGTCATCAAACGATTTTATAAGTTCGGCAGACACGGTGGTCACAGTTTAGGAGAACTGATCTTTGATTGCCTCAATCTGGGAAATAGCCAATTCCCTTTGATCTGTTATTTCTTTGAGGCCAATCTGCCTCTGATCAGCTATCACTCCCTCAACTTCTTCTTTCAGGAGATCTTTGAGACATGATCTGATCTCCTGAAGTTGATCAGCGGTGATGTGAGATGTAGGAATGGTATGCGTCACTTGATCTGTTTCAGTTGTTTGTGCCTCCAGTGGTTGGTCATGAACTGCAGCACCAGTTCCACTATCATCGGCAGCTCCCGCATCCTTCATAGGCATATCTGCTTCAGGAGCTTCTTGGCCGATCTCGATTCATTTTGTTCGATCAACCCGGCTTCCGTGAATCGAGCTTTAATTGATTCATCAGTTATCAGCTCAGCTGGTGATCCTACTTGAGCAGATTTCTTCATATCGAAATCAAAATCTGCAAATTCATCAGCACCTCCCATCTGTTCTATAATCATCATAAAGTCTGAGAAGCTCTTTAACCGGAGATCTTTCCATGTGAGGATCTCCATAACTTCCTCTCTGATAACAGGATGGGCTACCAGCTCTGGATACATCGCATCAATATCTCGTTCAATTTGCATCCTGACCATTTTCCCGGTGATGGTCTTGGATGATCTGGACTCAGGAATTATTTGCTCAGATCGACCAGATTCCGGTTGATGAGATGTAGAGGGTTCTGGTGGTGCTTGAGTAGGCGGAAGTTGGCTGATTGGCTCGACCTGCAGAGGTTCTGTTGTCGAAGCAATTACGTCCGGCTCTGCAGCAGGTAAGCTTTCTGGTTCGCGAACTGATGTAGTTTCAGGTTCGCGGGCAGGTGGAAGAGAAGGAGAAACATGCTCAGTAGCCAGAAGTCTGAGCGGTGAATCAGCTCGAGTTTGAGGAGAAGGAGATCGTTCGTCTCTTGCTCCTTCCTCAGAATGTTCTGGCGAGCTCGACTTGAGAACACACTGTCTCGATTTTTCTCTGATCTATCTGCCGCGATCAGCCGATCTGGCGCTCGCCGTCATCGACTCATCTTCGAAAATAGAGTCATGGAGGCTGTTTTGCCTTCTCGGCCTCTTCTCTTGAGCCTTCACGGTTTTCTTTTTCTTCTTTTGGGGAGCATCGGGTGTAGGCGAAGGCTGCCTCCTTGGTTTTCCTTTCTTCTTCACCTTTTAGAGGTGGGCCGATATCATCATCGGTGGCCCATATATAGTGAAGTTGTTGTGAGGAAGGCCTTGTAGGACTTGATCCATTCTGGTCCCTTTCAAAGATTTGGCGGTTTGTCTTTCGGGATAAGCGCAACCTTGTTGAGATTCTTCGATCCTCTTCTCTTCAGATAGACCTGCCTCCATTCATTAACTCCAAATTTTTCATGTTCTTGGAGTAGAATGGCCTTCAGGAAGCCATGCCAATTGATGTTCTTGGCTTCATCAATTATTGCGACCATCTTTATGCAGTTGACGGATGTTAGAGCATAAAATTTGAATGAAATACCCATGATTGTTTTTGACAATATGTCAAACAATAGTCGGTATTTCCTTTTTAGCATCGGTCTGACAAAACCTGCGGTCTGATGTTTGTCAGCTTCCCTGAAGAGTTCGTTTCTGATCAGCTCATCTTCATTTCTCCTGTAGTGCGCAGCGAGATTAAATCCTTTGGGCAAGTTTTGAAGCAGACGAGATATGTCAAGATTCGTCGATCTGATCTCCTCTCCGTTGACTGAAGAGATCAGTTCATCTCCAGGGGTGTTCGTATCCACCTTCAAATTACTTAGGAATTCGAGTGCTTCATATTTCATCACTTTGGATTGCAAAAGAAACCATGTAATTTCTCAAGGCCTCCTTTCTTCGTAATTTGTTCCACTTCCATGGATTCGGATCCCGCGTAACACCAAATTATGCGAATTTGTCATCGACAATCTTTTGTCGCTAGATCAAAGATAGTTGCACATAATCTTTCCCATACCGTGAGTGGCCATCTACAACAAGATAGACTCGATTAAAATTGTGCATATACATAAAGATATCATGTATAGATTATCAGACCTATTCACAGGCCTGGTAATCGATAAACACATACGGATATCAAGAAAAGATAAGGCATATCGCAGGGTAACACATAGACATAATCTATATGATCAAAGGATTTTGAAAAAGAAAATCATCAAATAACCAGAAATTACCAGATTCAATTTTTCAGAAAATGAGTTTGAATTGCAGGAAAACACTTGAATCACGAAAGGTAATTTGAGTTTTAGGAGAGAATAAATCGCAAATTTTTTGAGAATAAGAAAAACTCGTAAGGTTTTGATGAAACTTATAAGGAGGAGGAGGGAAAAACGAGATTGGAAGATCAACCGTTTGAAAAGATTAAACGATCCAGATTAAGCGGTTTTGATCGTATGGTCAGGAAAAGCACGTACGAATACCTTTTGGATTTAAAAGCACATTTTGTAGCAATTAATACAAGTACCCTACGTCCGCATTAAATGTTTTGCAGGGAATACGTCACAAAAGGTAATGAGTACAGTAATGCAAATAATATCAGATTAAATCAAATAAGTAAGCAATAAACAAGGAAAATAAAAGCGCGATCACGGTTGATCGATATTGTAATCATCAATACCACTTGTAGTTGTTGATTCCACTTGTTGATCTTAGTTTTTCTGCCTAATCCTTATAATTTCCCAACCGTTCTTTTCAACCGATCCGCTTCACTTTAAGCGCTCGATTTCCCTTTTCTGATCCTCCTTGATCAGTTGAAGTTCCCCCTTCAACTGATATTTCTGTTTTTCTCATAGACTGATATATATATCTGATTTGTTGAGGTATTAAGCTCAACTGATCTTCCTCATCGATCGGGCCAGTATGTAATCGATTTTCATTGACCTAATCGATTCTTCTCGGATCAAGCCAATTCTTGGGATACGTGTTACCGCCAAAACTAGTCTAGAATAGTAGTCTCTATTCCCTAAGTTGGCACGATTTGACATGCGTAATTATAGTCTGAATATTTCGATATGTCAATCCGCCGTAAATTTATCCAATTATCAGTCGCGTGATTCCTACACGCTGTCCTTGTGATGCAAATTTCTCTAAAAGGCTTTTTGAAATCAAATTTGCATTTGCACCCTTGCTTGGCCTCTATAAATTGGACCAATGTTTTACACAACATAACCCATTCACCATACTTATCTTCTTTGTAGAATCATGTATTCTGGTGAACCCTTATTTCCGGTGAAACTTCCGGCAAACACCTTTACCCCTTTTTCAATGAATTCAACTTCTCAAATCAACCCTGTGTGTCCCTTATCACTGTTTTTGTCGTCATCAAAGATTTCACATACAATTGTTGCCAAGCTTCTCTACATCTGCTGTCGCAACTGAGAAGACACTTCTCCTAACCGTATGCACCTTGTGTGTCTATCGAGATGACAAAACTAACATCAACAGACTCAGTCTGATATAAAACATGAGTTTGATATACGGTCTTGATCAGACAACAGCTAATCTTCGTATATCAACTCAATTTTTTCATGCGACACATGTGCCCATAAGGTCTTTGAACCACTTTCTTGGCACATGTGCTCCATTTAACAGCTGGAGAGCCCATTGACTTCAGGTCTAAGGGCTCTTGGCTTAGAAATCCTATCAAGGCCTCTCTCGCTCCATTGGTTTTAGCTTCAGCGAGAGGCTTTAGGATTATTTCAAAGCCTTCTCACCCTTGTTAAGTGGGGGAAAATGGGAGCATGAGATCTTAAAATCTCTCTCTCCCCCTCTTCTAGGGTTAGGATGAGGGTTTAGGGTTATAGGTTTAGGGTTTTCGGTTATGACTTATGTACTGACCTCCGGGTCCTCTTGTACTTGTAACTTGTAATGTAAACCTGACCTTCGGGTCTTTATCAATGAAAATTTCTATTATTCCATTGTTGTGTAAATTACCCATTTTTCTTATGCGATGTAAGCTTTAATCTTGTGAATCTTGCTTGTTGAATGTCAACTTAATCGACTTATAAAGAGAGAAATAACCCAACTGATTTAATCAGATAATCCTTTAATCTGATAAACCTTTAATCGATCGAGTTTTTAAATCGACAAATTTGTAAATCGATCGACTTCTCATATCAGTTCCTTGACTGATCTTCTGATCAGTTGAGATACCAAACTCAACTGATTCCTCTTAACCTGGTTAGTCTCTTAACCAGCTGGTTCTGGAGAACAATCCATCAAGCATTTTAGGTGCTTTTTCTCCAAGATCCAGAAGCCCTAGCTCATTGCATAAATCTCTGAATCTGATCTCAGCTAGTGGCTTGGTTAAAATATCAGCTTTCTGTAAATCAGTGTGAATCTTTTCCATTCTGGATATTCTTCTTTTCAACATGATCTCTTATAAAATGGTGTCGGACATCCACATGCTTGCATCTTGTATGAAGAACAGATTCTGAGTGATTGCAATAAAGACTATTACATCCACGTAATATAGGTACATTCTTAGCTACAATGTTATAATCCTCACCGCCGACTAAGCGAGAGCAGCTTGGGAGCAATGCTTTTCTCGCTGCAGCCGTATATATTTCGCTTCAATAGTAGATGTATGAATCGATGTCCGCTTTTTGAAAACCACGAGATCGGGTTTTTTACTTCCTAAGAACCGACATGTTCGAGGTTGACTTTTTTCATCAATTTTGCAACCTCCATAATCGTAATCGTAATACCCACTAAGCTCTAGATTATCATCTGATGGGTAAAATAAACCAAGGTTTACGGTCCCCTTCAGATACTTCAGAATCCGCTTAGCTGCTTCTAGGTGGCTTTGCATTGGATTTGCCTGAAATCTGGAACATACACCTCATTGCAAAAAGTGATATCCGGTCTCTTTGGCGATCGGTATAGTAAAGATCCAATGAGAGCCCTATATTCTTTCTGATTTGTTTTCTGACCATCCTCATCTGGATCCATCTTGAATCCAGTCATCATAGGAATTTTGGCTTCCTTACAGTTTTGAACTCCAAACTTAGCCAATAAACTCCTAGTGTACTTTGCTTGGCAGATGAATATTCCTTCTGTATTTTGTTTAACTTGTAGACCCAAAAAATAACTCATCTGACCCATCATGGACATCTCGAACTTCCCTTGCATCAGTTTGCTGAATCTTTCACATAGACTCTTGTTCGGAGATCCGAAGATGATGTCGTCCACGTAAATCTGAACCATCGTAATATCTTCTCCATCTTCTATTCTCGAATAGGGTTACATCCCTTTATTCCTTTAGTGAACCCACCGTCTATCAAGAACTGAGAGAGTGTATCATACCAAGCTCGAGGAGCTTGTTTCAGGCCATAAAGAGCTTTTCTTAAACGGTACACTTGGTTGCCCTTTTCAAAGCCTGGAGGTTGTTTGGCATAAACTTCCTCTGCTAGTACCCCATTTAAGAATGCACTATTTACGTCCATCTGATACACAAAGGAACCGTCTCGTGGGGAAGCATATGCGTAAACAAGCCGAATGGCTTTTAGGCGAAGCGGCGGTGCAAAGGTCTCATCATAATCAATTCCTTCTGATTGTGAATACCCCTTAGCAACAAGTCTTGCCTTTTTCCTGGTTATGACATTTTTCTCATCTCTCTTGTTCTTGAAAACCCACTTCGTGCCAATTACGTCTTGATGATTTGGTTTGTCCACCAGTTCCCAAACTTGATTTCTCTCGAACTGTTCCAGCTCCTCCTGCATGGCTAGAATCCAACTTGCGTCTTGTAGAGCTTCTTCTCATTGTTGTTGGTTCCTTCATAGGCAGATAATAAAGAATATACATGGCACTTTCACCAATCGATGTCTAGTTTTAACTCTATCGGATGGGTCTCGATGATCGATCGGTTGGATGACCCGGTTATCCGTGTCCTTCGATTCGATTTGCGTCGGTTTGGAGAGCATCATCCATTTCTGATAATAGTTCATTACTAGCGATTGGGAGTGGTGCAGAGTTATGATCCACTTGATAAGAACACGTCTCAGCTGATGTTGGACTCATCATGTGCTGATGTCTGTTCGTGGGAACTTCAGGTGTTCCCCCTGAACCGGATGGTTCAGTTGATCTTTATCTCGATTGTACCCGGCTTCTTCATCGGCAGTTTTTCGTACCTTAGGATCTGATTGATCTGGTGAATCAGCTAGATCTGGAATGTATACTGTTACGATGTCTGATCCTTTTTCCTTGATCGTTAGCTGATCCATTTTTTGAGCATCAGGTACATCTTGTTCTGAGGCAGATTTCTCTTGTTCAGAAGATGCTTCATCAAAGACTACATGGGGTGTTTCTTCCACAACTAGGGTTCGTCTGTTGTAAACCCTGAAAGCCTTGCTAGATGAGGAATATCCTAAGAATATACCCTCATCTGACTTGGCCTCAAAGGTCTTCAATTGACTCTTCCCATTGTTGTGTATGAAACACTTACACCCAAAAACATGGAAGTAAGAAACACGAGGTTTTCTTCCCTTCCACAGTTCATAGGGTGTTTTGTAGTGAGCCTTAGTCAGAAGACATCCTTACGCGGTATGACATGCAAAGTGTTGATAGCTTCCGCGCCCGTAAAACGGCTTGGTATCGCATGTTCAATTTAACATCGTATGCGGCGAACTTCTTTGAGTGTTCTATTTTTCCGCTCGCTACTCCATTCTGTTGTGGCGTTCTTGCAGCTGATGTCTCATGCTGTATACCAAACTTAGAGCAAAAATCAGTAATAAAAGAGTTCAGAAATTTTGTACCTTTATCTGATATGATTTTTACTACACTGACACCCTTCTCATTTTGTAATCTTTTTAAGCGGCTCGGGTATCTTCGATTTGTCGTCTCATTCTTCTTATGTAAGAATATAACCTGTAAACTTGGAATAATCATCCACGATTACCGAGTATATTCGTCGTCACGAGATCGATGGTGTAATCGGGTCCAAATAGATCCATATGAAGCAAATGGAATATTCTCATTGGATGCCGGTCCAGAATTCCCTTGAATGAAGCTTTGACCTATTTTCCCTTCCGACATGCAAACACATCCGATCCTTTGAGAATACTTCATTAGGAAGGCCTTCCACTAGAGACATCCTTGCTATCTTATTAAGAGTTTTAAAGTTCGGGATGACTCATTCTTTTTGTGCGAGCCAATCGCTACTTTTGGAACTCTTAACAATCGTGCATGTATTTCTTGGGCAACTGCTCCAATCTATTTGTGTAGATCGTCCCTTTCCTTGAACCGGTTAGCAAAATTTGTTGAGTGGCTCGATTTTTGATAGTGCATTGATCGATTCGAGAACTCAACGTTGAATCCGTTGTCGAGAATTGTGAAACCGATAATAGGTTATGCTTTAGACCTTCGACATACGAGACTCAAATGACCAGACATACATCATCATTCTCTAAGGTTGAGAATCCTTTGGTATAACCAAAGTTATCATCACCGAAAGAGTACACGCTGGCCTTTTCGTTTCTATGTAAGAGGCGAGGAGGTGTTTGCTTCAATCATGTGCCTTGAGCATCCACTATAGATGTACCGGATAGTTGCTTGCACACCTCCTTTGTTTGCCGGACCACGCGATCCCTGCAGCCCAAATCAGGCTTTAGGTACCCCTTTTGGATTGGGTCCTGAGGGGTTAGGATTAGTTTTGGAGATCCATACAAACATAGCACTTCTATTGAAATCAGTTAGATCAAAAGGCCTGATTTGTCTCCCATACCTATCAACATAATCATACGTCTCTTTATATGCTTTCTGATTAGTATGATTATTAGTGTGAACCTTGGGTGACTTAGAAGACTTGGGATTTATCTTTTTTTGTTTGTCTTCTTTTCATCCAGTGTGGTTCAGCTGACCCTAGGTTTCTGATTATAGGGGTAGGTACGACTGCTACCATCAAAAGATTCATATCTTTTTGGCATAGGTGATTTTTGCAGTTTACTTAAAGCGTGCTTATTTAAAATGACCTTGATTGGGTCTCGATTAGACTTCCCTTTTTACTGGGTTGTCTTTTCGATACGATCCGTTGATCAAAGTTGAGGTCTCTTCAGAAGAATTGGGTTCTTTGTTGATTCCTTGGCTGATGCTTTACCAATTGGGGTCCATTTATGTTCCCTTCTGGTTAGGCACTTGCCTTTCCTGCTCAACCAGTCTTTTTCCCTTATTAGATACAAGTTTGGCTTTTGGTGTATCTTTGTCGAAACTCAAATCTGATTACACCTTTTTGAGGTGAATCAACAGGGGGCTTTTGAGGATGTGGAAGGGTTCTCATACCCAAGTCCCTTCTTGTTAATCGTTGTTCGAAAATAGGTGTTCATATCTTGAGCAGCTTTTAGAAGATTTTGTGAAAACCTCTATTTTCAAGGCAAATTATCCTCGGAAGATTTTAGACTCTCATGCAAATCGGAATAGCTCATCAAATTTAGCTTTGAAGGATTTTGAAGTCATCAGCTTGTTGTTTGTTAATTGCTAGCTGATCTTTGATTCGCTTCTCTCCCGATCGTAAGACTTAACTTTCGAATGTTAAGTTCCTCGGTTGCTTTCCGAGCGAGTTTCAAAGAGATTTGGTTCAATAGCTTTTATCGAATTCTCTTTAACAAAGTCGATTATTTCGATCCTTAGCTTGTCATTTTCAAACTTCCACTATAGCATAAGTGTCCATTTGCATTGGAGAGATCATCAAGCAATTGCCAGAGTAGAGTGCGCAGTCAATCTCCCCAACAGTGTGTGCTAATGATAGCAGTGTATAAGAACACAAAGCGAAGGTTTGGAGGTTACCTCAGATTGGTCCTCCTTGGCCAACAAAGGCAGATCTCATCATCATCCAAGAGAATATCGATCTTCATTCTCATAGAAGTCAACAAAGACCGCTTATCGGTAAATCTTCTCAGAGGAGTATCCGAGAATCCTCGAGGGCGATAGGAATCGTCAATTCCGGATGTGTCAAGAACCATGGCTTTTTTTTGTCCCGAACGTTGCTCTCTTCGATTTCCTCTTTTCTTCCCTTTCTTTTTGGCGCCAGTCAGGCGGGCATCATATTTGTAGTGACCTGGCTTCTCCGTTCAAGCACGCTCCTTGATCCACGGAACCTTTTTCTTCGGGTGAATCACTCTCATGCGTATGATCTATCGGTGACTTCCCTATCGATAGTAATCGAGCTCCTTCTTTCGGATCGATTATCTCTTCTCTCATCATTTAGATTATCTCTTTTCTTTTCTTCTCTCGTGATCTCTTCGATCATCGGATCTAGTTCTTTTCGGAGATCATTGGCTGATCTCCTATCTCTTCCTCGGCTATGTTGATAATCTTTATAGAATCTTTGATACTTACCAAGTTGAATATTTGATTTTTCTAGTTTCCTGGTAAGCAGAGAGCGATCCGCTTACTCGACTTATGATGTTTCCAACAGTTCATTGGCCTTCGATCTGCTTCTGCCGGGTTGGTTTTAAACATAAATGATTTGGAAGTTGAGGCTTCAACGGGCACCTCATCTTCATCTGCTTGTCCTCTTTCAATTAAATCGAACTCGTGAGCTTTAAGGCTTAAGAACAAGCTACTCGGCTTCATCTTTGAAATGTCTTGGCAATCCTTGATTACCGTGACTTTCATATCCCATTTCTTGGTAAGAGATCTTAAGATCTTGTAGTTGATATCCTTGTCTGACATCTCTCTACCAAGTTCTCGTAGCTTATTCACTGACATAGTAATCCTTCCATCGAGTTCGTTGATGGTCTCGTTGGGCAGCATCTTCAGTTTTTCGAACTTCACTAGTTCGGCTTGTAGACGGCTGTCTTTGATCTGATCATTTCCTTCGCATATCTCAGCTAGAGTATCCCACATTGCTTTCGCAGTTTTGAGATATTTAATCTTTTCCTTGGTGACCTTGTCCATTGTTTTCATGATAATATGCCTGGCGATTGTATCCAGAGTATACAGTTTCCTTTCCTCTGCATCCATCAAGGCTGGGCTTTTTCGTACAAGACTTCCCGGGGCAAAGTCTGGATCTCCTCCAACTGCAGGGTTGTCGTGATATATGATGATGGGTCCTCTTTCGATGACTTCCATCATTCTGCCACTAATCGAACCTAGATGGTTGCTCATATAAATGGCCCAATCTGCATACTCATCAATTGAGAACTTCGGCAGATCATGATACATACCGGAGGTATTATCCATGCTGAGTGATTTTGGAAAAACGAATGAGTTTTAAAAATGGTTTTTCAAGATCTGTTCAAATGACCACAAATATTCTTCCTCAAGAATCGATGATACACAAAGCCAGTGGTCTATAGAACCACTGCTCTGATACCACTTGTAGGTCCTTAAGCGGTTTTTGTGAGGCGTAAGTCTAGAGGGAGGGGTGAATAGACTTCAAAAAACTTTTTGTCGCAGATCGGTGAAAGCGCTTGCTTTGATCGAGGCGAGCGAGTGAATCGGTTTGGATCGATAACCAACTTACTAATCTTTCAAGGTAGATCGGTTCGGTAACTATCAGTTTAACTGATGTGCGGAAGCTAAGTTTTACCCGTGTGAAAAACCAGTTTTGATAAATCAGATTCCAAAGTCAGTCTTTCAACCAGTTGACTAAAGTGTCAAACTTGATCAGATCAGAAGCTTGGTGCTAGCTGATCTTAACTTAGAATATGTATGCTGCTTTAATAGTTGTGTGCGATTGTGTAAACAGTTAATCAAAGAAGTAAAGGCACACAAGATTTATAGTGGTTCGGACAAACCAGTCCTACGTCCACTCTTCCCTATCACAAGGGGCACCAACTAAACCAACTGGACTTAGAGTTTTGTGTTAGTCCAACACAAGACAATCGACAGCAGATATTTAAAGAGTTCTCACTCAACCGATCCGTAAATCGTAACTAGAAACCCTAGTCGAATCTTGCTAAACAACTTAACCTAACTTTGGGTTTGGATAAGATTGTTTTGGTTCCAACTATGAAATCTTTTCTAGTGTTTAAGATAGCCTATCAGCTAGATGAAAAGATTTCTATGCTAAGAACTTATGGGATGAACACTTAATAAAATAATCTTCTTGTTCGTGTTCTTCGTGCGGAAATCGATTATAGCTTTGCTTCTTGATCATTTCGGGGGGTTTCCGTGTCTTCACTCAAGTGTGATCCCATATTTATAGACCTCGAAATCAAAGAGCCGTTGGAGAACAATTTGAATTTCGTGCTATATTTGGTAGGTTGCGAGGATTGATGTGACGTGCTTGTGAATGGCATGGCGAAAGTGTGAATAGTGTCTTTTATAGCCGTTGGAGAAAGCAAAGACCAAATCCCGTGAATTCGGCTCCAATCATACGTGTCTTGTTCTTATTGGTTAATGACGACTTTTCAAAGTGTTGTTCTTCCAACTAAGTTTGACATTCTTCTTGTTCAGATCATCGACGATGATCCGGTGAAACATCGATTTTCACTGGTGGTGACCGATCGGTCAAAAGCCGATCGATCTACCGATGGAGTCTTTTGGTGTGCGGTTGACTTATCTTCAACTAGCGGACTCTACCGATGTAGGTCTTCTGGTCTGATCTTCTGGAAGTCATCTGATCTTCAAGTATTCTGAGTTTGAGCTTCATGACTTCAGCTGAGATATTTGACTTGATCAGATCGATCTGATCTTCTGTTCTTCTCTTGATTTCGCCCGCCGGATATCGCCTATTCTTTGGATCTTGGATCGACCTATTCATATTGAGGTTCCCCTCAATATGTGACCCATCTATTACATCGGTTGTTCTATACAATAATTATCAACTGGTATTCTATAAACGGTAATATAAACATCAGTCAGCTAACAGGTCTGACTGGTCCTATTACATGTGTTTTAGAACTTTCATCAAAACTCTAAATTTCCCAACACATTCTTCTTGTCTGATCAACTTGTACGTCTTAGGTAAACACTTGGTTGTTACCTGATTGAACTGACCTGGTCAGTTAAGACTGATCAGTCTACCTAGTTGAGTCTTCTGATGTAAGTTGCCTTAACTCAACTTACTTACTCTTCGGGTGTCTTCCTGATGTAGGTCATCTGAAGGTCTTCTGATTTTGTTATGAACTTGTCTTCTGAATCTTCTGCTTGATATCGCTTCTGATCTTCTGATTAATCTGATCTTCTGACTAATCTGATCTTATGATCTTCTGACTAATCTGATCTTCTGATCTTCTAATCTTCTGACTAATCTGATCTTTTGATCTTCTGATCTTCTGACTAATCTGATATTCTGATATTTTGATCTTCTTTAAGATTTAACCTATACATATTGAGTTTTCCCTCAATATGTGACTTATCTATTACATCAGTTGTCTATACATCTCAGCTGGTCATCCTATTATGATTTCTAGATCATTAGTCGACTAACAGGTCTGACTGATCTTATTACAACTGTTTTGGAACTTTCATCAAAACTATAAATTTCCCAACAACAGTTGATCTGGTGAAGTGATGTGTTGAGAAACTTCAGCAGCAGGTTGATCAACTGTGGATTTTTCTTGAACAGTTTGCTGATCAACTGGCTGGTGAGTTGTTGAAGTTTGGTGGAGGCAGATGAGCTGTTTGTTGTGAGTCCGGTTGAGAAGATGGTGATCTGGTTCGTTGAACTCTTGGAGACGAAGATGGAGAGGGAGTCATGCACTCGGCGGTAGGTGGCATCTTTTCTCGTGATTGAGCATGGGATTGAGGCGAGGGTGATCTTTCCTTTTTCTTTCCTTTTCCTTGCTCTCCCGATTGCTCAGGTGAGCTTTCCACTTGAGATCCAATCTTCTCAGATCACTCAAATGTTCTTTTTCCTGATGCTGCAGAATTACTACCAGCACCACTCCTCTCCCGTTCAATAGTCTGTTCAGCCTCTCCTTCTTCATTTGACTCTTTTCCATAAAGAGAGTCATGGGAGCTTGTTTCATCCTCTTCGGCCTCATTGCTAGTTCTTTAGTCAGAGTCATTCTTTTCTTAGGTTGGGCTGCCTCAGGTTCTCCCTGTTCTTTCACAGCCCTTTTCTTCCTCTCAGTCTTGGTCATATCATCATCAGTAGGTCTGAATATAACAGAGGTATCTGTGAGAAAAGGTATGCCCTCAGTCCAGCCTGTTCCCAATCAGTATTTGGGAACTTGTAATGGTGCAGAAATTCCAACGCTTCATACTGCATCACAGGATTGGCACGTGAAGAGCAAAACTTCTCTAGTTTTCACGCCCTTAGGATGTTTTAGATTTCCATGGATTCTGGATCCCTTATTATATTGAAGACAAATATTTATCTTCGACAATTTGATTTGTTAGGGAGGCATAGTCACAAATAACTTTACCAGAACCACGGGCAGCCATTTCTGCAAATTTACCAATGGATTAGAACAATGTTGACAGTACTCAAAGAAAATTATGCATAAAAATAGGTAGTATCAAACATAGCTTGCATATACACAGAGAATCATGGAGAATACAACCAACAGATACCATTCAATGTTTAATAATAGCATATATTCAAAAGAATAGATCCAATATCCATTTTGCAGTAATTATATCAAATAGCACATATACTAATCAAATACTAAAAAAAAAAAATTAAGATCAGACTCTAAACATAAACATTTACCAAAGATTTTGCGAGAATAGTTTGAAAAATGGAAGAGTTTTGAGTTGCAAAGTCACAGAGGTTTTGGAGAAATATAGAGATTAGGGCAAGAAGGTTTTGAAAAGTTAAAGAAATGCTATATATATAGAATTGGAGGGAAACAAGGTTTTGGAAAACCGATGTTGGTAAACTAAAGGTCTAATCACGATGGACGGTCGAGATTAGGCAGTTTATATTTTGGTGAGATCGTGCGGTCAAGGATTTTATTGCGGTAGCTTTTGGATTAAAAAATTCGCAATAAATGCAATTTAATACATATTCCCCACGTCCGCTTTAAATGCTTGCAGGTCGTGCGTCATATGTACTTAAGTACAATGTATCAGATAAGATCAAATATCAACACATAGATAATCAGAAAGATAAGAGATTAGAAATGCGCATCTGATTGACTGATATCGTTATCAGTCAATACCACATGAAGTTTGTTCAGGTCTAACTGATATCTGTTGATCTTAATTTTTGTTGCCTAATCCTTGATAAAATTTTCAACTATGTTTCCTTACTTGACCAGTTCTCTACTGATCATACCCAACAAGTTAAAGTTCTCCCTTCAACTGTCATTTATTACCTGATCAGTTCCTAACTGATCTTTTCTTATCAGCTGAAGTTCCCCCTTCAACTGATTCCTATATCTGGCCAGTTTCTTAACCAACTGGTCTTAGAGACCAATCCACCAAAGAATTCAGGTGCATTTTCTCTGAAGTCCAGTAGTCCTAGCTCAACTGATAGTTCTCTGAATCTGGTCTCGGCTAGTGGCTTGGTTAAGATATTTGCTCTCTTTTTATCAGCATGGATCTTTTCCATTCTGATGTTCTTCTTTTCCACATGATCTCTGATGTCCACATGCTTGCATCTTGTATGCAGAACTGGGTTCTGTGTGATTGCAATAGCAATATTACTGTCACATAATATAGGTACATTCGTAGCTACAATGTTATAATCCATCAGCTGTTGACTTAGCCAGAGCAGTAACAGCTTCTTGCGGCCATGTATTCTGCTTCAGTAGTAGATGTGGCAACATATCAGTTTATTGGCTAAGAATTGACATGTTCCTGAGGTTGACTTTCTGTCTATTCTGCAACATCCATAATCAGAATCAGAGTACCCACTAAGCTCTAGATTATCATCTGATGGGTAGAATAAACCAAGGTTTACTGTCCCCTTCAGATACTTAAGAATCTGCTTAGCTGCTTCCAGGTGGCTTTGCATTGGATTTGCCTGAAATGTGACACATACACCTACTGCGAAGGTTATATCTGGTCCGCTGGCAGTTAGATATAGCAAAGATCCAATGAGAGCCCTATACTCTTTCTGATTAGTTTTCTGGTCATTCTCGTCTGGATCCCTCTTGAAGGAAGTCATCATGGGAATTCTGGTAGTCTTGCAGTGTTGAATTCCATACTTAGCCAACATATATCTGGTGTACTTGGCCTGACAGATGAAAATTCCTTCAGTTCCTTGTCTTACCTGGAGACTTAGAAAGTATTTCATCTGACCCATCATGGACATCTCAAATTTCCCTTGCATCAGTTTGCTGAACTTCTCATATAAGTTCTGGTTGGGAGATCTGAAGGTAATATCGTCCACGTAGATCTGAACCATCAGTATATCATCTCCATCTTCAATTCTAAACAAGGTTCTATCTATTTTTCCTTTAGTGAACTCGTTGTTTGTCAAAAACTAGGCTAGTGTATCATACCAAGCTCTGGGAGCCTGTTTCAGGCCATAAAGAGCTTTTCATAAACGGTACACCTGGTTGCCTGATTCAAAGCCAGGAGGTTGTTCGACATAAACTTCCTCCTCTAGTACCCCATTTAAGAATGCACTCTTTACGTCCATCTGATACACATGGAACCCTCTGTGGACAGCATATGACAAAAAAAGCAGAATGACTTCTAGGCGAGCGACTGGTGCAAAGGTCTCATCATAATCAATCCATTCTGATTGTGAATACCCCTTCGCAACAAGTCTTGCCTTATTTATGGTGATGACATTATTCTCATCTCTCTTATTCTTGAAGACCCACTTAGTACCAATCACATCTTGATGAGTTGACCTATCTACAAGTTCCCACACTTGATTTCTCTCAAACTGCTCTAGTTTTTCTTGCATGGTTAGAATCCAGCTAGCATCTTGTAGAGCTTCTTCTAGTGTGGTAGGTTCCTTCAAAGACAGATAGCAACAATACATAGTATTTTCACCAATCTGATGTCCAGTTTGGACTCGGGCATTAGGATTGCCGATTATCTAGTCAGTCGAATGGTCTTTCAACCAAATCCTGCTTTCCTGATTTATATCAGTTTGGACATACCTCATCTGATATTGAGTCATTAGAGATTGGAGAGGTACACTCGTAGGATCCACTTGGCATGGACATGTCTCAGCTGATGTTGGAATCATAATAGGCTGAAATCTGTCCGCCGGAACATCAGGTGTTCCCTCTGAACCAGATGGTTCAATTACTTTCTCAGTTGTACCAGCTTCTTCATAGACAGTTGTATGTACCTTAGGGTCTGACTGACCTGGTGAATCATCAAGATCAAAGTTAGGAATGTACAATGTGACATGTTCTGATTCCTTTCCTTTGATGTTTAACTGATCCAATTTCAGTGCATCAGGTACTTCTTATTCTGGTACGGCCTTTTCTGAAGCAGATTTCTCCTGATCAGATGTTGACTCATCAAAGACCACATGAGGTGTTTTCTCCACAACTAGAGTTTGCCTGCTGAATGCCCTGAAATCCTTGCTGGTTGAGGAATATCCTAAGAATATACCCTCATCAGACTTAGCTTCGAGGTTTTCAACTGACTCTTCCCATTGTTGTGAATGAAACACTTGCACCTAAAAACATGGAAGTAAGAAACATGAGGTTTTCTGCCCTTCCACAGTTCATAGGGTGTTTTGAAGTGAATCTTAGTCAGAGAACATCTGTTCTGAGTATGACATGCAGTGTTGATTGCTTCTGCCCAAAAACGGTTTGGAGTTACATGTTCAGCCAACATTGTGCAGTAGCTTCTTTGAGTGTTCTGTTTCTCCTTTCTGCTACACCATTCTGTTGAGACGTTCTTGCGGCCGATGTCTCATGATGTATCCCAAACTCCTTACAAAAATTAGATATGAAAGAATTCAAGAATTTTGTTCCCTTGTCTGATCTGATCTTCACAATACTGACACCTTTCTCATTCTGTAATCTCTAGAGCAGCTCAGGTATCTTTGTTGTAGTTTCATTCTTCTTATAAAGGAATACAACCCAGGTGAACTTGGAGAAGTCATCCACAATCACCAAAGTGTACTTGTGTCCTCTAAAACTAAGTGGTGTGACTGGTCCAAAAATATCCATATGGAGTAGGTGCAATACTCTACTGGATGAAGGTGATGGAATCCCTTTGAATGAAGCCTTAACTTGTTTTCCCTTCTTACATGTGACACATATCTGATCCTTAGAGAAATTTTCATTCGGAAGACCTTCAACCAAGGACATCCTTGCTATCTTGTTAAGAGTTTTAAAGTTCACATGACTCATTATCTTATGCCAGAACCAATTGCTGCTTTTGGATCTCTTAACAATCAAGCATACATTTCTTGGATAACTATCCCAATCTGTAGTGTAGATCGTTCCTTTTCTGGAACTAGTCAGCAAGATCTGTTGAGTAGCTCGATTCTTGATAGTGCATTGATCAGTCAAGAACTCAACGCTGAATCTGTTGTCGCAGAATTGTGAAACCGATAACAGGTTTTGCTTTAAACATCGACATACGAGACTCCAGAACCTGTACATCATCATTGACTAAGGTTACAAATCCTCTGGTAAAACCAAAACTATTGTCACCAAAGAGTACACGTGGGTCTTCTTGTTCTATGTATGAACTAAGGAGATGTTTGTCACCAGTCATGTGCCTTGAGCATCCACTATCGATGTACCAGATAGTTGCTTGTACACCTCCTTTATTGGCCAAACCCACGTGAACCTGCATTCAAATCAGGCTTTAAGTACCCCAATAGGATTGGGTCCTGAGGGGTTAGTGTTACCTTTCGGGATCCAAATAAACAAGGCATTTCTCTTGTAATCATCAAGATTAGAAGGCCTTATTTGTCTCCCATAAGCATCTACATAATCATACATCTCATCATGTGCATTCTGATCCAAATGATTATGACTGTAAACCTTGGATGAATCAGAAGACTTGGGATTTTTCTTGTTAGTCTGTCGTCTTTTAATCTAGTGGGGCTCAGGTGCAGTTGTTCTGGAATTCTGCTTAAAGGGATAGGTACGACTGCTACCATCAAAAAATTCATATCTTGTTTGCACAAATGGTTTTAGCAGTTTACCCTTAGCTTGCTAGTTAGACAGCTTAACCTGATTATGTTTCAATTGGGACTGTCCCTTGTGAGATGGTCCAGGTCGATACCTAGTCTGCTGATTGGGCTGAGGTCTCTTCAGAAGAACTGTGATCTTCTGTTGATTCCTCGGCTGATGTCTGATTAGTTGGGGTTCATTTATGTTCCCCTTCTTACCAAACACTTGCCTTGCCTGATCAGCTAGCCGTTTTCCCTTATCTGATACAAATTTAGCATAATTAGTATCTTTTCCAGAAATCTTATTTGATTCAGTTTTTGAAGGTGAACCAGATTGAACATGTGAGGATCCAGAAGGGCCTTCAAACCCAATTCCCTTATTATCAGTTGGCTTGCAATAGTAGTTGTTCAAACTTTGAATAGTTTTAGATGAGTTTGTGAAAACCTCTACTTTCTTTTGCAAATTGTCCTTACTAATTTTTAGACTCTCATCCAGTCGGAAGAGTTCATCAAACTTAGTTTGAAGGGTTTTGAGATAATCAACTTGTTTTAGGTTGAGGGATTGTTGTTTCTTAATCAGTTTACCCTGATCAGAAGTACTAACTTTCAGAAACTAGAGTTCTGTAGTCATCTTCTGAACAGTCTCAACTGATTTAAGTTTAGCAGCTCTACTTTCCGCATTATCTTTGACAAGCTGAATATTCTCTGCCCTTAGTTTATCGTTCTCAGCTTCCTCTATAGAGTAAGTGTCTACTGCATTAGAGAGATCATCCAGCAATTGCTCATTGCAGAGCTGCAGGTCAACCTCTCCAACAGGTGTGCTCAGCACAGTCGGTGTGGAAGAAGAAAACACAGAAGGTTTAGAGATTACCTCAATTTGGTCATCTTATTTGTCCATGAGACAGATGTCGTCATCAGATAAGAATATCAGATCGTCGACATCATTAGTTGTGGTCATCAGGCAGAAGTCCTCGACAGATGAATATCCAGAGTCATCTGAAGGCAGGTAGGAGTCGTCGATACCAGAAGTGTCTGCAACCATAGTTCTTCTGTCCTTGTATCTTTGCTCTCTTTTGTTCCACTTCTCTTCTCTTTCTTTAGGAGTCAGGTCAGGGCAGTCGACATTGCATTGACCTGGTTTCTGACAGTTGAAGCACACTCCAGAATCCTTAGAATTTCTTCTGCTAGGTGAGTCTCTTCTCCTATACGATCTTTTAGGAGATTTACCAGTTTGCCTGTAATCAGAACCTCTTTGATCTGATCTATCATCATGTTCTTCATCCTTATGATCATCTCTCTTGTCATCCCTTCGGTCATCTCTTCGATCATCTCTTCTGTCATCTCTCTTGTCATCAGAACGATCCATTTCTTGTGATCTATCAGTAGATCTCCTATCTCTTCCTCTACTTTGTCTGTAATCTTTGTAAAACTTTCGATATTTCCTAGTTGAACATTTGATCGTTCAAGCTTTCTAGTCAGCAAAGCAATCTGTTCAGCCTGACTTATGATATTCCCCACTGGTTTAGTCGATCTTGAAGTGCTACTGGTTGCCTAAAATGCAACAACTTTTGTCGTGGTTGGTGTAGCATCAACAGGTGCTTCATCACCTTCTTCTTGACCTCTCTAAATCAGGTCAAACTCATGAGCTTTCAGACTGAGAAACAGGTTGCTTGGCTTCATTTTTACAATATCTTGACAGTCTTTAATCACAGTCACTTTCATGCCCCATTTCTTGGTTAGGGACCTCAGAATTTTGTAGTTGATATCTTTATCAGTCATTTCTCGACTTAGTTCTCGAAGTTTGTTGATAGCCATGGTGATTCTTCCGTCAAGCTGATAGATGGTCTCATTTGGGAGCATCTTGAGTTTCTCAAACTTCACCAGTTCAACTTGTAGTCTGGTATTCTTATCAGATCATTACCTTCACATATTTCAGCGAGAGTATCCCACATCTCCTTGGCAGTTTTCAGGTACTTGATCTTCTCTCTAGTAGTCTTGTCTACCGTCTTCATTATGATATGCTTGGCAACAGTATCCAGGTTGGACAATTTTATTTCTTCATCATCCATCAGGGAAGGGCTTTTTTTTATCCTTGCTCATGCAGGCTGTGTTGTATCACATCCTTCAGATGGATTGATGTAATAGATAAGGATAGGTCCTTATTTGATGACCTCCATCATTCTGGAACTGATTGATCCCAGATGATTGCACATAGTGATGGTCCAGTCGGCATACTCATCGACGGAGAACTTCGGCAGATCATGATATGTGCCAGATGTGTTATCCATGCTGAATCTTGTGAGTTTAAAAACAGATGCATTTTAAAAACAGGTTTTTCAATGATCTGTTTAAGTGACCACAATTGTTCTTCCTCAATAACCGATGATACTCAAAGCCAGTGGTCCGTAGAACCACTGCTATAATACCACTTGTAGGTCCCGAACGGGTCTCGATGAGGTGGAAGTCTAGAGGGGAGGGGTGAATAGACTTCCAAAACTTTTCTCGTGATCAGTTGTGATGGCAAGTTAACTGATATAGAGTGCGTGTGATGATCAGTACAGACTGATATCCAACCTACTGATAGTTGTGAAGCATATCATTTTGGTGTATATCAGTTTAACTGATGGTGCGGAAGCTAAGTTTTACCCGTGTGAAAAACCAGTTTTATATCAATTAGATTCTAAGGTTTTCTGAATCAGATCAGATGACCAACTGTCAAACTGATCAGACCTGCTGCTTGATGCAGAACTGATTCCTTCTTAGAATATGCATGTTAACCTATCAAAGCAGTAGTGTGTAGATAGTGTAAAGCAGGTAAGCACACGAGATTTATAGTGGTTCGGACATCTTGTCCTACGTCCACTCTTCCCTATCAGTACGGACAATTACTACCAAACTAGACTTAGTTTAATGTGTTAGTCCACACACAGTACAACAGATGTTTATGGAGTTCAACTGATCCCAGAAATCAAGACTAGAAACCCTAGCTTGAAATCTTGCTAAAAAACTTAACCTAACACTCAGTTTGGGGTAAGATTTGTATGGTTTCCAGCTGGAATTCTATCCTAGTATTTAAGTAGCCTAAAGCTAAAGGATAAGAATTATTGCTAAGAAAATATGGGATGAACACTTATAATATTTGCTTGAGTTCTTGGTATTCTTGCGGAAATTGCTTGATGTGTTTAAGCTTGTATAATTTTCGTCACCTTACTATGAAGGTTGATCCCATATTTATAGACCTTGAAATCAAAGAGCCGTTGGAGAGCAATTTGAATCTTTGGCTATTTTAGGTAGGTTTGAAGGATTGACTTGATGTGTTCAGAGAAGGCATGACTAAATGCGTGCTTGATTGTCCTTTCTAGCCGTTGAACTCTGAAGTCTCACATGCCTTCTTTATCAGTTCCGTACATACGTGTCAATCTCTCGTTGGTTGACAAGTACACTTATTCGGCGCTCGCCAGTCTTCATTCTTGCTTATTCTAATTGTCTGATCACTTCGTATGTCTTAGGTTGACACTTAGTTGTCATTCTGATAGGAATTGGCCTGGTCAGTTTAAATTGATCAGTCTACCTTGTTGAGTCTTCTGATGTAAGTTGTCTTAGCTCAACTTACTGACTCTTCTGATGTTCATCTGATGTCGATCTTCTGAGGTTCTTCTGTTCTGGTCTCGGTGTCTTCTTCTTCGACTTCTGATCCTCTTATCTTCCTATCTTCTAATCTTCTTCAAGACTAAACATATACATATTGAGTTCCCCCTCAATATGTGACCTATCAAATACATCAGTTGCTCTATACAACAATTCTCAACTGGTCATCCTATTCTGATTTCTAGATCATCAGTTAGCTAACGGGTCTAACTGGTCCTATTACAACTGTTTTGGAACTTTCATCAAAACTATAAATTTTCCCAAGAAAGGCCAAGTAAAAAAAAACCAAAATCAACATGGAAAACTTGATTAATGAATTGGAATGATAAAAAAATATTGAAACATAGATTATAAAATTGTAGAAATCAACAGATAAAAGAGAAGATCAGCTAACCTCTACAAATTGCGAATGAGACAACTTAATTATGTTCCTACCCAAACCCTTAGCCATCGACCATGAATTATCTAAGCCCACCCTCTAATAATTTCCATTCATCCACTACCTCCAATAGAATTGAATCCGAAACAACAACGAAGCTTCAGTAGACAGGCGAATCGCTGGATCAAGTTTGAACTGGATAGCCTAATTTAGATTGATTAGGCACATATCCAACCAAATGCTTGAAAGGCATGTTTACATGGTCATTCAATTTTTAAAAAACCCGTGAGATTAGGAGATTAGCACCTATTTAACCCAAGGCCCACATATAGCATGCCCACCTTTCACTCTGAAACGGAATTTGTATGACCTCCCTCAGAGACTCTTCTCCGAATCGGCGTTTGTGAATTTCACCAACTCTCTCTCCGAAAAATATTTCTCCGGAGCCGCAGCGTCAATTGGAAGGAAGGCCGCACCTTTGTTGCCGTCAAAAGATAGCTAGGCTTCCAAATCACAACTCATTGGCATCATTCGAACTTCTCTACTGGAATGACGCAACATTGCACAATATTTTTTTTTTTAATTAGTTTCCTCAATCAATCAACCTATTTCCATTCTCTTAAATTTCATTTTTATTTTTATTTTTTATGATAGCTTCTCAATCTACACATCTTCTCTTAAATTCAGGGCATACATTTCATTTCTTTTTTCATTCTCCAATTAAAAAATGATGAACACATGGCACCGCATGAGGTTTGACACTTGGCAATACATGAGGAAATTTTTGTACATTTGGCAGCACGTGAAGAGAAACATTCTCTTTTTATATAATAAGATTAGATAAAATACAAATTTGAAAATATTTCTTCATCCCATCTATTTTTTCTAATTTAATATTAAATTTTGCTCTTGGTAGATTGAACAAATATCACTAGGACATAAATGTATACTTATTGATAAATAATTTAGAGGCACATTTGAATGAGAAGGTCTTACGGTGAGATGAGTCATAATTTGGTATATAACGCTTTAACATTTTGAAAGTGATGAGTGTTGATTTATGCTATTTTGTACCCCATCTTATATATAAAATCGTCTCATACGAGTTTTTATCATAATTTAATATTTATTACTTTGGATATTCCGTTGTTAATAAGCACACATACTACTCTTAATTATTTTTAAAAATTTTAATATATGTAGAATTATAATTTCGACAAGGTTAGGTCTTGTATGCACCAAGTGCACAATACACTTCATAGTGTATTTTTTAAATATACAACTTGTTGTCCTGAAGCATACAACTTGTTGCACTGAAGCATACATTTTATTTACAGTGAAAGTGTAATTTGTTTCACTAACACATGTTGTACGTTTCAGTGTAAAAAGTTGTATGTTTCAGTGCAACAAGTTGTATATTTCAAAAATACACTATGGAGTGAACGTTATACTTGGTGCAAAAGAGACTCACTCTTCAACAATTAGTTCTTGCCGCTCTATTTTAGATTTCAACACTACTTTGAATTTTCTAAAATCCTTGGTAAGATTTTAAAATTAATTTTTAATAAAAGAATTATTTTCATATTTTGGATTTTTTTGTATAAATTAATTTTATTTTTTTTTTGTACAAATTTTTAAATCCAAGTTTTAATGGGCGTGAAGGTGTCAATATCGGTCCCAAGTTTCATCCTAAAATGGTGAGTCCAAAAAAAAATGTTTGGTTTCTTAAAAGTTATAGATAAGATTCATTCCTGTTATGGATCATGATATATGTTTATGTTCTATATATGTTACATAAACCCTAATTATCTTGTTTATTATGATCGTTCAAAGCCATACATTAGGTTTTTATTCAATTTGGACCACTAAATTAAGTTTGTTGTTCCGTGGATTTAGGGAAGAATTTAGAGTTATGGTAAACCAGATTGTTTGTAGACAGTGACAGTTATATACTTGAATTTGGACATATTTGTATTATGTGCATTTGTTAATATTTTTATTTTTAATTATTTTTGTTATTATTTTCCTCTTAGCATGGTAAAGAATACTGTTGGGAAATTTATAGTTTTGATAAAAGTTCCAGAAACACATGTAATAGGACCAGTCAGACCTGTTAGCTGACTGATGTTTATATTACCGTTTATAGAATACCAGTTGATAATTCTTTGTGATAGAACAACCGATGTAATAGATAGGTCACATATCGGGGGAACATCAATATGTATAAGTCGATCCGAAGATCCAAAGAACGGTGATATCCCGAAGGGCCGTAATGCTAGAGAAGAACAGAAGATCGATCGATCCGATCTAGTCGATATCTCGGTGAAGTCATAAAGCTCAAACTCGAATACTTGAAGATCGATGACTTCCGTAAGATCGCACGTAAGACCTACATCACCGAAGTCCGCTAGTTGAAGCTAAGTCAACCGCACCGAAGACTCCATCAGTAGATCGATCGATTCGACCGATCAGATACCACCAGTGAAAACCGATGTTTCACCTAAGTCATACGTCTATGATCCGAACAAGAAGAATGTCAACCTTAGTTGGAAGAACAACAAAAAGTCGCCTCGTTAACCAATAAGAACAAGACACGATGATCGGAGCCGATAATTAAGGGATTTGATGTCGCTTCTCTCTAACGGCTATAAAATACAAGTTCACGCTTTTCGGCCATGCCGTTCTCAAGACGCCACAAAAATCCTCAAAACTCATTTAATATAGCACGAAATTCAAATTGCTCTCCAACGGCTCTTTGATTTCAAGGTCTATAAATATGGGATCACACTTCAGAGTGAAGACACGAAAAACACCGAACAATCAAGAAGTCAAGCAATTATCGATTTCCTCACGAAGAACACGATCAAGAAGATTATTATATTAAGTGTTCATCCCATAAGTTCTTAGCATAGAAATCTTTTCATCTAAACCGACAGCAACCTTAAACACTAGAAAAGATTTCATAGTTGGAACCAAAACAATCTTATCCAAACCCAAGTTAGGTTAAGTTGTTTAGAAGAAGATTTCGCATAGGGTTTCTAGTTTCGATTTGCGGGATCGGTTGAGTGAGAACTCCTTAAATATCTCGATTGTCTTTGTGGTTGGACTAACACATAAAACTAAGTCCAGTTGGTTAAGTTGGTGCCTTGTGATAGGGAAGAGTGGACGTAGGACCGGTTTGTCCTAACCACTATAAATCTTGTGTGCCTTTACCGCTTTGATTAACTGCTCTACACAATTGCACACAACCTTTAAAGCGCATACATATTCTAAGTTGAGATCAGCTAGCACCAAGCTTCTGATCCGATCAAGCTTGACACTTCACCAACGGGTTAAAACACTAACTTTGGAATCGATTTATAAAACCGGTTTTTCACGGGTAAAACTTAAGCTTCCGCGACACATTTAAACCGATAGTTACCGAATCGACCGCCTTCAAGCGATTAGTAAGTTGGTTATCACCCAAACCGATTCACTCAGACTCGATCGTGCTAACCGCCATCACACCCGATCCGCACAAAAAGTTTTCGTAAGTCTATTCACCCTCCCTCTAGACTTCGCCCTAACAAAAACCCGTTCGGGACCTACAAGTGGTATCGAAAGCAGTTGGTTCTACTGCATAATCGACTTTTGTGTATCATCGATTCTTGAGGAAGAATCTTTGTGGTCGATCGAACCGATCTTGAAAAACCTTCTTAAAACTCATTCATTTTCCAAAAACACTCAAAGATGGATAACACCTCGTGTATGTATCATGATCTGCCAAGTTCTCAATCGATGAGTATGCAGATTGGGCCATATATATGTCCAACCATCTAGGTTCGATTAGTGGCGTAATGATGGAAGTCATCGAAAGAGGACCCATCATCATATATTACGACAACCCTCGTTAGTTGGAGGAGATCCGCACTTTGCCCCGGAAGTCTTATACGAAAAAAGCCCGGCCTTGATGGATGCAGAGGAAAGGAAATCAGATACTCTAGATACTATCGCAAGGCATATTATCATGAAAACAATGGATAAGGTCACCAAGGAAAAAGTTAAGTATCTCAAACCGCAAAAGCAATGTGGGATACTCTAATTAAAAATATGCGAGGAAATGACCAGATAAAAGACAAAATGTTCGCAGTTTAACCGGTGAAGTTCGAAAAATTGAAGATGTTTGCCAACTAAAACCATCAACGAACTCGATGGAAGGATTACAATGTCAATAAACAAGCTTCGAGAACTTGGTAGAGAGATGTCTGATAAAGATATCAACTACAAAATTTTAAGGTCTCTCACCAAGAAATGGGATATGAAGGTCACGGTAATCAAGGATTGCCAAGACATTTAAAAAATGAAGCCATGTAGCTTGTTCTTGAGCCTTAAAGCTCACGAGTTCGATTTAATTGAGAGAGGACAAGCGAGATGAAGATGAGGTGCCCATTGAAGCCTCAACTTCCAAATCGGGATTGCTTTTTAAGGCAACCAAAGAAGAGATTGAAGACCAATGAACCCATTGGAAACATCATAAGTCAAAGCGTAGCAGATCGCTTCGCTTATCAGAAACTAGAGAAATCAAATACTCAACTGGGTAAGTATCGAAGATTCTATAAAGATTATCAACATAGCCGAGGAAGAGATAGGAGATCAGACAACAAGATCTCCGAAAGAACCAGATCTGATGATCGGAGAGATCACAGAGATGAAAGGAAAAGAGATAATCTAAATGATGAGAGAAGAGATAACCAATCGCATGTAAGAAGCTCGACTACTATCGAAAAGGAAAGTCACCCGATAGATCATACAGACGCGAGTGATTCACCCGAAAAGAAAAGGTTCCGTGGATCAAGGAGCGCGGTTTCAATTGTGAGAAGCCAGTCTCTACAAATAAGCAGACCGCCTGCATTCGACGCCAAGAGAAAGGGAAGAAAAGAGGAACAGTAAGAGAGCAACGAGACAGGACGAGAAAAGTTATGGTTGCCGACACGTCAGAATTGACGATTCAGATTCCCTCCGAGGATTCTCGGATACTCCTCTCAGAGAAGATTGTCTGATCGCAGTCGTCATTGTTGACTTCTATGGAAATGAAGATCTGATATTCTCTTCAGATGATGATGAGATATGCCTGATGGGCAAGGAGAACCAATCTGAGGTAACCTCCAAACCTGCTTTGTTCGCTTCTACACCTACTATCATTAGCACACCTGTTGGGGAGATTGACCTGCAGCTCTACTCTGAGCAATTGCTTGAGAATCTCTCCAATGCAGTAGACACTTATGCTATAGTGGAAGCTGAAAATGACAAGTTGAGGACCAGAAATAATCAGCTTGCTAAAGAGAATGATCTCAGTAAAGCCTCTGAACTTAATCGGTTTAAACCGCCGAAGGCAACCGAGGAATTTAAAATTCGAAGTTAAAGCTTCGATCGAGAGAAGCAGATCAATGATCACCGACAATTAACAAAAAAGAAGTTCGATGACTTCAAAATCCCGCAAGCAAAATTCGATGAGCTATTAAAGCATGAAAGTCTAAAATCATCCGAGGATAATCACAGAAGAAAATAGAGGTTTTTACAAAATCATCTAAAAACCGTTCAAGACATGAACACCTATTTTCGAACAACGATTAACAAGAAGGACTTGGGTATGAGAACCCTTCCACATCCTCAAAAGCCGCTGGTGATTCATCTCAAAAAGGTGTAATCGACGAAGTTTAAACAAAGATACACCAAAAGCCAAACATGTATCTAATAAGGAAAAAAAAGACCGGTTGAGGGTAAAGGCAGTGCCCAACCGTAGGGGAAACGTAAATGGACCCCTAACCGGTAAAGCATCACCGAGGAATCAACAGAAGAACCCGTTCTTCCGAAGAGACTCAACTCGATCAATGATCAGAATCGTAAAAGACAACCCGTAAAAGGGAAGTCCAACTCGAGACCCAATCAAGGTCACCGCCTAATAAGCATGCTTCGTAAACCGCAAAAACCACCTATGCCGAAAAGATATGAATCTTTTTGATGGTAGCAAATGTACCTACCCCTATAATCGTAAATCAAGGGTCACGCTTTTTGAACCTTAATTGGATGAAAAAAAGATAAAACGTAAAAAGATAAATCCCAAGTCTTCTAAGTCATCCAAGGTTCACACTAATAATCATACTAATCGAAGAAAGCATATAAAGAGACGTATGATTATGTTGATAGGTATGGGAGACAAATCGGGCCTTCTCGATCTAACTCGATCACAATAGAAGTGCTCTGTTTGTATGGATCCCCAAAACTAATCCTAACCCCTCGGGACCCAATCCAAAAGGGGTACCTAAAGCCCCGATTTGGCTGCAGGATCGCGTGGGTCCGCCAACAAAGGAGGTGTGCAAGCAACTATCCGGTACATCGATAGTGGATGCTCAAGGCACATGACCGAAGCAAACATCTCCTCGGCTCTTACATAGAAATGAAAGGGCCGCGTGTACTTTTTCGGTGATGATAACTTTGGTTATACCAAAGGATTCTAACCTTAGAGAATGATGATGTACAAGTAATCGGAGTCTCAGATGTCGAAGGTCCGAAGCACAACCTATTATCGGTTTCACAATTCTGCGACGACAACGACCCGACCAATGCACTATCAAGAATCGAGCCACTCAAAGAGATTTTGCTAATCGGGTTCAAGGAAAGGGACGATCTACGGTGATTGGAACAGTTGCCCAAGAAATGCATGCCCGATTGTCAAGAGTTCCAAAAGTAAAGAAGTTGGCTCGCGCAAAAAGAATGAGCCATCCGAACTTTAAAACTCTTAATAAGATAGCAAGGATGTCTCTAGTGGAAGGACTTCCGAATGAAGTATTTTCAAAGGATCGGACATGTATTGCATGTCGAAGGGAAAACAGTCAAAGCTTCATTCAAGGGAATTCTGACCCAAGCATCCAACAGAAATCTCGCAAATTGCTTCATATGGATCTATTTGGACCGATTTACGGTCGGTCTCAACGGACGAAATATACTTTGGTAATCGTGGATGACTATTCCAAGTTTACGGGTTATATTCTTACATAAGAAGAATGAGACGACAAACAAAGATACCCGAGCCGCTAAAAAGATTACTTAAATGAGAAGGGTGTCGAAGGTAGTAAAAATCGATCGATAAAGGTACGCAATTTCAACTCTTTTATTACCGATTTTTGCTCTAAGTTTGGTATACAACATGAAACATCACCGCAAGGACGCCACAACAAAATGGAGAAGCAGAATCGGAGGAACGAACTCTCAAAGAAGCCGCCAAGACGATGTTAGTTTAACATGCAATACCAAGCCGTTTTCGCGTAATAATCAACACCGCATGTCATACTCGTAAGCAGATGTCTTCGACTAAGGCTCACTACAAAACACCATATGAACTGCGGGAAGGACGTAAAACCTCGTGTTTCTTACTTCCATGTTTTTTGGGTGTAAGTGTTTCATACACAACAATGGGAAGAATCGGTTGAAGACTTTTGAGGCCAAATCGATGAGGGTATATTCTTAGGATATTCCTCATCTAGCAAGGCTTTCGAGTTTACAATGCATTTAACCCTACTTGTGGAAGAAACACCCCATGTAGTCTTTGATGAAGCATCTTCCTAACAAGAGAAATCGCCTCGAACAAGATGTACCGATCAACCAAGACTGCGATGCTCGTAAATGGATCACCTAATGATCAAGGAAAAAGAATCGTAAACCGTAATAAAGATACATTCCAGATCTAGCCGATTCACCAGATCATTCAGATCCTAAGGTACAAAAAATCGTCGATGAAGAAGTTCGACATACCGAGATAAGATCAATCGAACCATCCGGTCAGGGGGAACACTGAAGTTCCCATTTAACGGACATCAAGACATGATGAGTCCAACATCACCGAGACATGTTCTTATCAAGTGGATCATAATTTCGCACCACTCCCAAACCGCTAGTAATGAACCTTTATTTAAATGGATGATGTTCTCCAAACCGACGCAAATCGTAATGTAGGACTGGATAACCAACCATGCAACCGATCCGATCATCGGAGACCCATCCGATAAAGTTAAAACTAGACATCGATTGGTGAAAGTGCCATGTATTGTTGTTATTTGTCTATGAAGGAACCAACAACAATAGAGGAAGCTCTACAAGACGAAGTCGGATTCTAGCCATGCAGAGGAGCCGGAACGATTCGACAGTAAATCAAGTTTGGGAACGGTAGATGCACCAAATCATCAAGACGAATTGGCACGAGGTGGGTTTTCAAGAACAAGAGAGATGAGAAAAATGTCATCACCGTAAATAAGGCAAGACTTGTTGCTAAGGGGTATTCACAATCGTAAGGAATTGATTATGACGAGACCTTTGCACCGGCCGCCGCCTTTAGAAGCCATTCGGTCAATTTTTTCGCATATGCTTCCCACAGAGGGTTCTTGTGTATGAGATGGACGTAAAGAGTGCATTTTTAAACGGGGTACTAAAGAGAGAGGAAGTTTATGTCTAACAACCTCCGTGCTTCAAAAAGAACAACCAAGTGTACCATTTAAGAAAAGCTCTTTTATGGTTCAAACAAGCTCCTCGAGCTTGGTATGATACACTCTCTCGGTTCTTGATCGACAGTGGGTTCACTAATGGAACAATGGGACGTAACCTTATTCGAGAATAGAAGATGGAGAAGATATTTCGATGGTTCAGATTCACGTGGGCGACATCATCTTCGGATCTCCTAACAAGAGTCTATGTGAAAGATTCAAAGAAACCGATGCAAGGGAAGTTCGAGATGTCCATGATGGGGACAGATGAATTACTGGTCTCCGGTGAAGCAAAGTGCGTAGGGATATTCATCTGTCAAAGTTAAAAGTACACTAGGAATTTATTGGCTAAGTTTGGAGTTCAAAATTGCAAGGAAGCCAAAATTCCTATGATATTTGGATTCAAGATGGATCCAGATGAGGATGGTCAGAAAACAAATCAGAAAGAATATAGGGCTCTCATTGGATCTCTACTATACCTAACTGCAAGCAAACCAGATATCACCTTTGCAGTAGGTGTATGTGCCAGATTTCAGCAAATCCAATGCAAAGCCACCTAGAAGCAGCCTAAGCGGATTCTTAAGTATCTGAGGGGGCAGTAAACCTTGGTTTATTTTACCCATCAGATGATAATCTAGAGCTTAGTGGGTATTCTGATTCTGATTATGGAGGTTGCAAGATCGACAGAAGTCAACCTCGGGAACATGTCGGGTTTTTTTATGAAGTAAACCGATCTCGTGGTTTTCAAAGAAGCGGTACATCGATTATGACATCTACTATCAAGCGTAATATATGGGCTGCAGGAAGTCGTTGCTCCTAACCGCTTTCCGCTTAGTCAAGCGGTGAGGGATTATAACATCGTAGCTAAGAATGTACCTATATTATGTGACAGTAATAGTGCTATTGCAATCACTCAGAATCCTGTTCTACATACAAGATGCAAGCATGTGGATGTCAGACACCATTTTATAAGAGATCATGTTGAAAAGAAGAATATCATAATGGAAAAGATTCACATTGATTTACAAAAAGCTGATATTCTAACCAAGCCACTAGCTGAGATTAGATTCAGAGAATTGTGTAATGAGCTAGGGCTTCTGGATCTTGGAGAAAAAACACCTAAAATGCTTGATGGATTGTTCTCCCGAACCAGCTGGTTAAGATACTAACCAGGTTGAAAGGAATCAGTTGAGTTTGGTATCTCAACTGATCAGAAGATCAGTCAAGGAACTGATGTGAGAAATCGATCAGAATTACGAGTTATCAGATTAAAGGAACTGATCAGATTTAAGGTTTATCAGATTAAAGGAAACGCTCAATTTAAAAGGAATATCTGATTAAATCAGTTGGGTTATTTTACATCTTTGTAAGTCGATTTAGCTGATATTCAACAAGCAAGATTCACAGATTAAAGCCTACAATCGCATAAAAGAGAATTTACACAACAATGGAATAATAGAACTTTTCATTAATAAAGACCAAGGTCGATTACATTACAAGTTACAAGTACAAAGGACCCGGAGGTCAAGACATAAGTCATAACCTAAAAACCCTAAACCTATAACCCTAAACCCTCATCCTAACCCAAGAAGTGCGGGGAGAGAGAGATTTTAAATCGATGCTCTCGTTTTCCCCACTTAACAAGGGTGAGAGAGGCTTTAAAGTAATCCTAAAGCCGCCAAGTCAAGCTAAAACCAAAGTGGGAGCGAGAGCGGCGTTGATAGGATTTCTAAGCCAGGAGCCCTTAGACCTGAAGTCAATGGACTCTCCAGCTGTTAAATGGAGCACACGTGCCAAGAGTTTGGTTCAAAGACCTTATGGGCACATGTGCTACATGTAAAAATTGAGTTGATATACGAAGATCAGCTGTTGTCTGATCAAGACCGTATATCAAACTCATGTTTTATATCAGACTGAGTCTGTTGATGCTAGTTACGTCATAACGATAGACACACAAGGTGCATACGGTTAGGAGAAGTGTCTTCTCAGTTGCGACAGCAGAGACCCGCCCGTGGTGGTAGAGAAGCTTGGCAACAATTGTATGTGAAATCTTTGATGACGACGAAAACAGTGATAAGGGACACATGGGGTTGATTTGAGAAGCTGAAATCATTGAAAAAGGGGTAAAGGTGTTTGCCGGAAGTTTCACCAGAAATAAGGGTTCACCAGAATGCATGTTTTTACAAAGAAGATGAGTATGGTGAATGGGTTATGTTGTGTAAAACATTGGTCCAATTTATAGAGGCCAACCAAGGGTGCAAATGCAAATTTGATTTCAAAAAGCCTTTTAGAGAAATTTGCATCACAAGGACAGCGTGTAGAAATCACGCGACTGATAATTGGATAAATTTACGGCGGATTGACATATCAAGATATACAGACGATAATTATGCATGTCAAATCGCGCCAACTTAGGGAATAGAGACTACTATTCTAGACTAAGTTTTAGCGGTAACACTTATCCCAAGAATTGGCTTGATCTGAGAAGAATCAGATTAGGTCAACCAAAATCTGATTACATACGAAACTGATCGAGATAAGGAAGATCGGGTTGAACTTGAAACCTCAACAAATCGATATATCGCCTATGAGAAAACAGTAAATATCGGTTGAAGGGGAACTTCAAACCGATCGAGGAGGATCGGAAGGAAAATCGGACACAAAATGAAACACAGATCGGTTGAAAAGAACAGTTGGGAAATTATAAGGTTTAGGCAGAAAACTAAGATCAACAAGTGGAATCAACTTCAAGTGGTATTGACTGATTACTATATCACCAACCAGACACGCCTTTCTTTTCCCCGTTATTTGCTTATTTATCGGATCTTATCTTTTTTTTATTTGCCTTCTTTCAGACGATTACGTGTGGACGATCCCCCGCAAATCATTTAATGCGGACGGGGTACATGTATTAATTGCTACAAAATGAGCTTTTAAATCCAAAAGGTTTTCAGACGTACCTTTTTCCAACCATTCGATCAAAACCGCTTAATCTAGATCGTTTAATCTTTTCAAACGGTTGATCTTCCAAATCTTGTCTTTTGTTCCTCCTCATCTTTATAAGGTTCATCAAAAACCCTACGAGTTTTCCAAATCACAAACTTGCGATTTATTTTCCGAAAACTCTCCATTACTTCTCTGCGATTCAAAGTGTTTTTTCTTAAGTTTCAAATTTATCTTCCAAAAAAAAATAGAATCTGGTAATTTCGATTATTTGATGAATCATTCTTTTAAAACCATTGATCTTAAAGATTTTGTCAATCGTTGATATCCTCAGATTATGTTTTATTGTTTCTTGGTTTCGTGATATGTGATATTCTTAGTATTTATGCACAATTTTAACCGAATCTATCTTATCTCGTAGATGATCACTCACACGATATGGGTAAAATAATGTGCAATTATGCTGAATCGACATTAAGGATTGTCGAGGACAAGTTCGCATAATTTGGGGTTACAAAGGATCCGGAATCAATGGAAGTAGAGGAAATTTCAAGAAAGCAGGACTTGAGAATATTGTGTCGCTTCAACGTAATCGGTGATGATGTAAAGATGAAGCCCTCAATTCGTAAGGAATTTAAGGGTGGATCAGATGCTCCAGAGAAGAACTACTTTCGACAGTCACCGGAGAAGAGATCAGACTGACGAATGAGGATATAACTCGTCTGTTCAGCCTACCAAAAGGACGAATCTCACCGCTCACTACTGAGGAGAACCAAGATGAGCCGATCGTAAACGAAGCTCATCGGAGAGGCCGACAAACATCATACGTCGGGCTTTTGTCGTTAATGCTCAAGAGGAAATACCGATTGTTGTTTGACATTTTGTCAAAAAACAATTATGGGTATTTCATTCAAAGCCCAGATGCTCTTACATCATCAAAAATCAGACAAAGATGGCTGCAATAATTGATGAAGCCAAGAACATCAATTGGCATGGGTTCCTAAAGGCCATTCTACTCCAAGAACATGATAAATTTGGAGTTGATGAGTGGAGGGTGTCTATCTAAAGAAGAGGATCAAGAATCTCAACAAGGTTGCGGTTATCCTACAAGACAAAATGCCAAATGCCGATGGGGGAATGTAATGGATCAAGTCCTACAAGGCATTCCTCTCCACCACTTTAGCCATATTTGGGCCACCAGACGATGATATGCGGCCAACTCCCCCAAAGACGAAGAAGGGAAAAAGCAAGGAAGCAACTTCGTCTACACCAGATGCCCCCCAGAAGAAGAAAAGAAAACTGGTGAAGGTCCAGGAGAAGAGGCCGAAGAAGGCGAAGCAAGCCTCCATGACTCTGATGCTAGAAGATGAGTCAGATGAAGAAAGAGCGCCAGATCAGTCTGTTGCACCACAAAAATCAGGTGAAAAATCAGACAGGCAGGCTTCTCAAGCTGAGAGCTCGCCAGTTCATTCTGAGGAAGAAGCACGAGACAAACGATCTCCTTCTCCTCCAGCTCGAGCTGATTCACCACTCAGACTAATGGCTGCTATGCATGTCTCTCCTACTCTTCCACCTGCCCGCGAACCTGAAATTACATCAGTTGAAACGTAAACCTTACTGTTGTGGAACCAGCGCACTGCCTCCACAAGTAACCTCTCGCAGTCGAGCCAATCGGATAACTTCCACCTACTCAAGCACCACCAGAACCCTCCATATCTCATCAACCGGAATCTGGACTGACAATTCCTGAGTCTAGATCATCAAAGACCATCACAGGGAAAATGGTCAGAATGCAAATCGAACGAGAAATTGATGAGATGTATCCGTAATCGTCGCCCATCCCGCTATTAGAGAAGAAGTTATGTAGATCCTCACCGGAGAGATCTCGATTAAAAAAGCTTCTCGAGATTTTATAATGATTATTGAACAAATGGGCAGTCCGATGAGTTTGCAGATTTTGATTTCGATATGAGGAAATCTGCTAAAGTAGGATCACCACCGAGGTGATAACTCCCGAATCTATCAAAGCTCGATCCACAGAAGCCGGGTTGATCAAGAAGGCTAACCGTAGATCGCTCAAGAAGCTCTCAAGCAGATGCTACAATGAAGGATCTGTGAGATGCCGGCGATAGTGGAACTGGTGTCTGCAGTTCATGACCAACCACCGGAGGCACAAACAACTAAAATCGATCAAGTGACGCAAAACATTCCAACATCTCACATCACCGCTGATCAAATTTCAGGAGATCGATCTTGTCTCAAAGATCTCCGAAAAGAAGAAGTTGAGGGAGTGATAGCCGATCGTGAGGCAGATTGCCTCAAAGAAATAACAGATCAAAGGGAATTGGCTATTTCCCAGATTGCAAAGAATCAAAGATCGGTTCTCCCAATTTGTGACCACCGTGGTTCCGCCGAACTTATAAAATCCGTTGATGACAAGCCGATTTGGTGGATCAACAACAAAGTTTTTTTTCCGATGCTCACCGAAAAAGCTCGAATTCGATGTAAGAGAAACTTGACAAACTGATTTTTACACTCTCATCGCCATGGAATCTGTCAAGATCGAGCCGATCTCGAAGGTTCAACATCTAACCGCTCAAGTTCTGTGTTTATCTCATTGCGAGATCTCAACAGGCAATATCGATCCGTTTTGGATCCCTAACTTCCCACCTCCACGCTCTTTTTGATCAAACCAAAAAGGGGAAGGACGGAGTGAGAAACCAACCGACATGATCGTAACAATGTAAGACCTAATTCGCATAGCTTGAAGCCTATGGACAAAGACTAGACCATCCGGATCTCTTTTGCTAACGAAGTCTCTCAAAAGATGGAAAAGTCAAAGGCAAGAAAGGTAGTCTGCAAGGGTGCCGGGACATCACAAAAGGTAGCCGCCAAGGGGTGCCGGGACATCACAAAAGGTAGTCAGCTGCCAAGGTCTTTGGGACATCACAACTCGTATTTTCAGCCCACTCGACTAAAATAGTCACAAGAAGACAATAGCAAATGACACAAAGCCGATAGGAATCGGGCCGAGAAATGGCCCAAAGAGCAGATTGTCAAGAGACCCAAAAAAAGCGAAGAAGAAAGAAGGGCGATAAATTGACAGAGGCGTAAAAATCAAGAAAAGATTCGGGACGAGAGCTTAAGAAAGGAAAGGGCGGAAAATCTGCAGACGTAACCTCAATCGCCAAAGAAGAGTTGATGAGATCATTCAAAAAAATCGCCGCGACATGCTAAGAGGTTTGAGGAATGGAACAAGATCAGAAGTGAATGGCTTCTGGATGCTTTTGTCCTTAATCTTGTTCCACGAGAAGAATCTCCATATGATGAATTCCTCAACTGGTTAGAAAATAAATATCCAGATTTTCTGAAGTATCTGGAAAATGAGGCCAAACTTATCAATGTAAAAATATCTCGCCAAGAGTATGATCTGTTGGATTACTCGAAGAAGGCAGATGGCTCATTTGACAGACTGACATTTTAGAGATTCTACTTTGACATCCTGAGCAAAACACATATAACTGATCCTCAGCAGACCAATGATGTCAAATGAAACTATATCAGATTTTCAACGTACCTCAAGATCAAAGAGAGATGGCAGAAGGATACAAGCCTAAAGAGTGAAGAATCAGAAGACTTCTCAGGATCAACTGTTTTTAAATTAAAACTTTTCTGATGTAACATGTAATCGACATATCTAATGAGAAAAGTTTATTTTCTGATCCTAAGACAAAATCTCATTGTCTTCTGATTATGTGCTCTTTTTTCGTTCTATATTTATCAACTGTGTTTGGTTTCAGTGTGTTTTGGTTTTATCAAAAAAAGGGGAAATTGTTGGGAAATTTATAGTTTTGATAAAAGTTCCGTAAACACATGTAATAGGACCGGTGTAACACATTAGTCGATCGATGTTTATATTACCGTTTATAGAATACCGGTTGATAATTATCAGATAGAACAAACCGATGTAATAGATAGGTCACATATTGAGGGGAACCTCAATATGTATAAGTCGATCCAAGATCCAAAGAACGGTGATATCAAACAGCCGTAATGCTAGAGAAGAAAGAAGATCGATCGATCCGATCTAGTCGATATCTCACCAAGTCATAAAGCTCAAACTCGAATACTTGAAGATCGATGACTTCCGGAAGATCGGACTGGAAGACCTACATCACCGAGTCCGCTAGTTGAAGCTAAGTCAACCGGCACGTAAGACTCCATCGGGTAGACCGATTAGTTCTCGATCGATCAAACAATGACTCACCGTGAAAACTGATGTTTCACCTAAGTCATACGTCTATGATCTGAACAAGAAGAATGTCAACCTTAGTTGGAAGAACAACACGGAAAAAAGCGCGCTCATAACCAATAAGAACAAGACACGTATGATCGGAGCCGACAATTAAGGGATTTGATGTTGCTCTCTCTAACGGCTATAAAATACAAGTTCACGCTTTCGGCCATGCCGTTCCTGAAGCACGTCACATCAATCCTGCAAACCTACCTAATATAGCTTGAAATTCAAATTGCTCTCCAACGACTCTTTGATTTCAAGGTTTATAAATATGGGATCACACTTCAGAGTGAAGACACGGAAACACTGAACAATCAAGAAGCTCAAGCAATTATCAGATTTCCGCATGAAGAACACGATCAAGAAGATTATTATATTAAGTGTTCATCCCATAAGTTCTTAGTATAGAAATCTTTTCATCTAGCTGATAGGCTACCTTAAACACTAGAAAAGATTTCATAGTTGGAACCAAAACAATCTTATCCAAACCCAAGTTAGGATAAGTTGTTTAGCAAGATTTCAGACTAGGGTTTCTAGTTCTAATTTCTGGGATCGGTTGAGTGAGAACTCCTTAAATATCTGTCGGTGTACTGTGTTGGACTAACACATAAAACTAAGTCCAGTTGGTTAAGTTGGTGCCCCTTGTGATAGGGAAGAGTGGACGTAGGACTGGTTTGTCCGAACCACTATAAATCTTGTGTGCCTTTACCGCTTTGATTAACTGTCTACACAATTGCACACAACCTTTAAAGCGCATACATATTCTAAGTTGAGATCAGCTAGCACCAAGCTTCTGATCTGATCAAGCTTGACACTTCAGTCAACTGGTTAAAACACTAACTTTGGAATCTGATTTATAAAAACTAGTTTTTCACGGGTAAAACTTAAGCTTCCGCACACATCAGTTAAACTGATAGTTACCGAACTGATCTGCCTTCAGGCGATTAGTAAGTTGGTTATCAGCCCAAACTGATTCACTCGCACTCTGATCAGGCTAACTGCCATCACACCTGATCTGCACAAAAAGTTTTCAGAAGTCTATTCACCCCTCCCCTCTAGACTTCTGCCCTATCAAAACCCGTTCGGGACCTACAAATACTATAGTGACAACTGGTTAAGGTTAAGCAGGTTGTCTGATGATATTTTGGTTGTTATCATATCTTCCCTATCTCGGAAGGAAGTTGCACGTACTAGTGTCATGTCATCTCGCTAAACCAATTTGTACAATCGTTGTGTCTCAACTTTGATGTTGATGATGCGTAGCACGAGATTGTAGCACATCACAAGCTACACAAAGTGGAGGGGATCAAGTATTATATTAATTGGGTGAACACCATCCTCGATCAAACAAAGCTCCAACATTGCATGAGTTTAAAATCATATTTGGTTTAGGCAAATTATCTTAGATGACAATCACAACATGACTTGAATTTGTTGTTTCAAATTGGAGTTGAGACTTCTAGAATGGGATGATTATGATGATGGGATCATCACGACTTCCCCTGCAAATCGTGTTAGAAAAATTTATAATTTTGATGAAAGTTCCAAAATAGTTGTAATAGGATCAGCCAGACTTGTTAGCTGACTGATGAATCAGATAGGGACCCTGCTGATAATGTATAGACAACTGATGAAATAGTATAGGTCATATTTTGGTTAAGTCTTAAAAATCAGTAGACTAAGACTAAAAATCGGAAGACTGAACACAAAAGACCATAAGACCTACCATCAGCAGAGTCTCTAGTTGTGCTAAGAAAACTTGAATCAAAAAACTCAGAGGTAGCCTGATCAGTTCGATACTGATCAGATCAGCTCAGTCAGAAGACCCCGAAGAGTATACCCAAGGCATACAAGTCGATCAGACAAGAAGAATATCAACCTAGTTTGTCTTACAAGGAACCAAATAAGTCTACTTGTTAGCCAATGAAAATGCGACACATATGTACGGAACTGACAGAGCACAATATGAACTATCAGGGTTCAATGGCTAGAAAGGACAAACCTTGTACGAAAATGGCATGGCCAACCCCGAGCACGTCACTTCATATCTGCAAACCTACCTCAAATAGATCAATATTCAATTTGCACTCCAACGGCTCTTTGATTTCGAGCTCTTTATGTATGGGATCACTCCTTCAGAGTTATTCACAGTATTTATCAAGCATTCAAGCCTTCAAACAATTTCCGCAAAAAACTCAAAAACTCATGTATATCTTCAAGTGTTCATCCCATATTCCTCTATGCCAAATCATCCTACTTAGCTTATAGGCTAAATACATGTTAGGGTTGATTCACTAGTTGGAAACAAAATAAATCTTTCCCAAACAAATCATGTTAGGTTAGTTTGTTAGCAAGATTGTAAGTTAGAAGTTCTAACTTATTTTCTGGGATTGTTGAGTGTGAACTCATTAAACATCAGATTGTATTATGTTGCCTAACACATTAAACTATGGTGGTTGTTAGTGAAGTCCCCTGCTGATAGGGAAGAGTGGACGTGGGAGAAGTTATCCAAACCACTATAAAAATCTTGTGTGATTTACCTGTTTTACACTTGCACACAACTGATTTCAGAAGAACATGCATTCATCTTAAGAAGGAACAGTTCATCATTAAGCTTACTGATCAGATCAGCCCGATCCTTTATCAACTGATCTGGTAAAATCTCAAGTCGGTTTTAAAGTTTTTCACACGGGTTAAGAAAAGACTTCCGCACATCAGCTAAGCTGATAGACGTCTAACTGATCAGCTGTGAAGTAGTCAGTAGGTTGGATATCAGACCAAGTTGATCCACACGCACTCTTAATCAACACTTAACTAACATCACGTTGTTCACTTAAAAAGTTTAAGAAAGTCTATTCACCTCTCCCCTCTAGACTTTCTCCTCACAAAATCCATTCGGGACCTACAGGTGGTATCAGAGCAGTGGTTCTACAGATCACTGACTTTGATTATCATTGATTCTAGAGAAAGAATCTTTGTGGTCACTGGAACAGATCTTGAAAAACTTTTAAAACTCATCTGTTTTCACACAAAATCAGCATGCAGAGCCAATCTGGCATGTATCATGACCTGCCCAAGTTCGTCATTGAGGACTATGATAAATGGATGTATCACATGGAGAATCATCTGGGTTCTTTGAGCTCACGCATGATGGGAGTGATCAGAGAAGGACCCATTCTGATTTATCACACCAATTCGTTTGACAGCGTTGAAGGTTTTGATCCCGCTCATCCTGCTGGAGCCAGAGTCCAAAAATCTCTAACTTAGATGGATGTCAAAGAGAGAAAGCTATTCAATCTTGATCAAGTAGCAAAGAACATAATACTGAAGATTGTTGACGATGTTGTCATGCAGAAGATTCGTTATGTCAGAACGTCCAAGGAAATGTGGGACATAATTGCTGAAATGTGTGAAGAGAATGAACAAATCAAGGAGAGTAAGCTCCAGACTACATTAGCCAAATTCGAGACCATGAGAATGCTGCCAAATGAAACCATTGATCAGCTTGATGGAAGATTCACAACTGCTGAGAATGAGATCTTTGTTCTTGGAAAAGAGTTTACTGATAAGGAGATCAACTACAAGATCCTAAGAGCATTACCCAAGAAGTGGGATATGAAATCACAGTGTTGAAGGATAATCCAGATTTTTGGAATATGAAGACCAACAAATTGTTCTAAAGTCTGAAAGCTCATGAATATCATGTTGAGCAAAGAGAAAAGAGTGAAGATAGCCCAACAACTACATCGACAAAAGATGTTGCATTTTAGGCAACCAGAGTGTTTCAAGACCTGCTGAACCAATTGGAAAAGACATCAGTTACACAGAATAACTAGCATTGTTGACCAGAAAGTTCAACAATCTGAATTCAAGATTTGGAAGGTACAAGAAGTTCTACAGAGATTACAAAGAAAATAAGGATAGAGAGAACATATCATCTGGAAGATCTGATGACAGGAATAAATATGATGACAAAAGTTAATATGATCAGTCAAGTGATAGAAACCGTTCTGATGAAAAGAGATCGTATGAGAAGGATAGCTGCAGAAAAGTTGGGAAGTCTCCTGATAGATCTTATAGGAGAAGAGATTCACTGCCCGTAGAGATTCTGATGAGCCAGATTCATACTTCAACTGCAAGAAGATAGGTCATCATAGTTATGATTGTCCTGACCTGACCCCGAAAGAAAGAGAAGAGAAACAAACAAGAAGAGACCAGAGATACAAGGACATAAAAGTTATGGTTGCTGATACTTCTGGAATAGAGGACTCCTACCTACCCTCTGAGGAATCTGACTACTCATCTGATGAGGATCTCTGCCCGCTGACCAAAAATGATGATCTGAATTTCTCATCTGATGATGACATGTGCCTGATGGCAAAGCAAGAAGATAAACTTGAGGTATCTTCTAAATTTTATGGTGCTTTCTCTTTCCACACCTGCTGAGCTTAGCTCACGTGTCAGAGAGGTCGACCAACAGGTCTATATTGATCAATTGATGGGAGATCTCTCTATGGCAGTAGACAACTATACTCTAGTGGAAGCTGAGAATGACACCTTAAGGACTGAGAACCATCATCTTGTTAAACACAATAAGAATAACAAGGAAGTTGCTCTGAAATCAGCTGAAACTGCTCAGTAACTGAGTGGAGAGCTGAAAGCCCTAAAACTCAGTACATCTGATCCGGATAGACTGATTAAGGAACAACTGGAGGTTAATAAGAAATAAGCTAATGACCTCAAAGTCCTTCAGGCAAAGTTTGATAAACTCTTTCAACAGAATATGCGTTTGATATAAAGTGAGGACAATTTGCTTAAGAAAGTAGTTGAGATGAACAAAGCATCACTTGTTGTTAATGAGATGACTAGCTACTATCGTAAGCCTACAGAAAAGAAGGGAATTGAGTTTGAAAAACCCTCAAGATCCTCACAAGTCCCTACTGGCTCACAGCTCAAGAGATGTGGCCAGAAGAGTCTTTGAAAAGGAAATAGGTTGTTCTCAACCTGCACCAGATAAGGGAAAAGGGAAAACTGACCAGGCAAGGCAATTGAATAGTCAACATGGAACTAGAAATTGAACCAAGTTGACTAAACAACAACCGAGGAATCAATAGATTAATCAGGTTCATCTGAAGAAACCTCAGCCCAACCAGCCGAGTAAGCATCAACCTGTATCATCTCACAAGGAACAGTCTCAGCTGAAGCCTACTCAGCCCAAGCTGCCTAACAAACATGCTTCAAAAAGTTTGAAGAAGCCATTTGTGCTAGAAAGATATGAACCCTTTGATGGCAAAAGTCGAACTTACCCTTATCAGCAAAGACATATGACTGCTGCACCCGAGCCACACTAGATAAAAAGAAGACAGATGCATAGGCAAAATCCCAAGTCTCCTGAGTCATCCAAGGCTCCCACTCATCACCAATCTGATCCCAAAGCACATGATATCCAGATTGTTTATGTTGATGAATATGAGAGACATTTAAGGTCCTCTGATCTTGATAGAGATGTCTTAATCGTGTGGATCCCGAAAGGAACAACCAACACACAAGGACCCAGTTCTACTGGGGCACCTAAAGTCTGAGTCGATTGTAGGTTCGTGTGGATCTGGCCAATAAATGATGTGCACAAGCAGTTATCTGGTACATCAACAACAGATGCTCAAAAGCATATGGCTGATAGAACAATGACGATAAGAAGTGTAGTAGGCCCACGCTGTATGGGTTCGGCGTGTGGGTGTGTCGAGATGGTCCATTGGGGAGGCTCGACGTGCTGCAGTGATGTCGGTGGTGTTAATGTTAGTGTTCTAGAGACAATCCTATTATAAGGACATAATATTAAGATAATATTCAGTTATTGTTTTAATATTATTATTTATTTAATATTAAATGTATGTCATTACACTTGTTTGAATATTATGTTTGGTTTGCATTTATTCTTATTTGTGTTCCCATGAGTCATTATTGTCATTGAGGTTGTGAGAACTCAGATGACTTAAGCATGATTCTCAAATAGCCCCAATCAAGGATCATCAAGAATGGGATATTGATGATGCAATTGAGATTGGTGTGAGATCTACATCATACTCATAGAGAGTGTAGTGAGATCTCACTTACTACGAGATACTGGGTATCTCATGATGGATGCATAGATACCTTGGAGGGTATTGGTATACCCATCCGAGAAACCGTTTGATGTAATTCCACAATATGTGTCTATGGGTGTCTCGATTAGTGGGAGCGATGTGATACTCCTTTGACTTGAGGTCAATACGCACGATATGTGTGGATTGATGAACTTTGACCATGACCGATGTTTGCACCCTTCCATGGGTAGATATGGCTTGGATTAGGTTCATCACGAAATGCATGTGCGTGGTAGTTGAACCAAGAATAGGATTCATTCCTCAATGTGGATTTAGAGATAATACTAATCTTCTCATCATAATTGGATCTAAGTCGTCGGCCAATGCACGTCAATTTGGACTTTTAAGATTTAGTCGAGTATTCACTAATGAAAAGAAGTTATCGTAATAGCCCATGTTCCAATTACAGGTAGTTGCACGTTTCCTCGTAACGTACCTCATATATTGAGAATGTCCGATTTATAGTCTAGGGTTCAATTAAGACTGTTAGTTTGATTAATCGCTCGATATATGAGGGCCTATGGGTCACACAACAAGTAACAGTTGTTTACTGATTATAGTTGGTTGATTAAATATTATATTGGATTTTACTACCTCCGTCCCATTCTTTAAGCCCTTTTGACTATTCATAAGGATTTATGGGAATAGTGATAAAGTGATAAAGTGTTGGGGGTAGAAAGAATTGTTTATTAGTATTTTATGTGATAAAGTTATAAAGTGATGGGTAGTTAGGGGTAAAAAGAGTTATTTATTAGTATTTTATGTGATAAAGTGATGTGATAAAGTGATAAAGTGTATTTCCATTTTAGGAAATAGTGCTTAAAGATTGGGACAAAAAATGGCAAAAAGGGCTTAAAGAATGGAACGGAGGGAGTAATATTTATTTTATGGAGAATATAATAATAATAATAATAATATTTAGAATTAATTATTGTTATTATTTAATTAAATTAGATTTAATTAAATAGGATTCCCAATAATAATATATGGAATATTATTGTAGAGATTTGATATATATGGAAATCAAATCCGTATAGATTTGATATATATGGAAATCGAATCTGTAGATATTTATGTATAAGGGAATTAAATCTATGGGATTTAATTTACAAGATTATGGATTTTATTTTCTAATCAGGTTAGCTTAAGATTTAAGTTGGGTCTCCCCTATATATATGAGTCCTTGGGAATCCATAATACAAGACTTCAAATTTCTCCATAAAATCTCTAAGTTAGAATTTTCCTAGCAAATTCATCTCGCGGATTCAACGCTGGCGAATCGGTGCAAACTGGTAAATGACTGTTACGTGGATACTATAGTTGAGGAATCCGCGTACGAATTGCTGTAAGAATTCTGTTTATATTTACCCGTTATTTAATTATGCAATTATATGTTCTTTGTTGGTGAACTATTTAATTCCGCTGCACATGTATTACGTGTTTGCGTGCCTCTATATTCCAACAGTGATATCAGAGCTTCAGGCTCTTGATTAATTGTATAATTGAATTGGTTTAATAAATTAAAATTTTTCTTTTTTTATAAAACATAAAGGTGCGATTGATCGGTTTGACCAAACACCGCACCAATTGATATATGTTTTGGGGCGTTTTGCTTTATTGATTAGAAAACCCCAAATTCCTTATTTTGTTTTGGTTCGTCTTCTACGCCTGATTAGGGTTTTCTGTGAAAACTCACCGCCCCATCGGCCTCATCCTCCGCCATTTTGCATCCATAGCTAAGCACCGGGGCTTTGCTTGAGTTGGCGGCACTAATCTACGACTTGCATCGCTCGTGGGTTGCCGCGATGAATCGATGCGATTCGGTACGATGCTGGTCGCAACTCGTCGTCCTAGGGGGCGATGTCTTCATTTCGATGACTCAGCCCCTGGTTCAATGTGTTTCGTGGCGGAACGCCACCGCGTCACTTCGTCTCTATGTCTGCCGTTCTTCGATGCTCCGCGATGCGCCTTCGCACCGCTCTTGATCCATTTCCCTCGTCTCTGGTTTGACCTTAGATGGGTCGTGGGTCCCGATTATGTTGGTTACGACATCGAGTCGCCCGCGCGCGTTTAGTGGCGGTGATGACTCGAGTGCACGTGCTCATTTGTTCCTCGTTTGTAGATTGTTTTCTTAACTGTGCAGATTGATTTTGAGTTTGGAACCATGGTTTGTCTGATTTGGTTGGACTATTTCGATTAACCTGGGTGATCTGAAATTTTCATTGACTGTTTCTGTGATTAATTGAATTAAAACTGATGAACGATTGATGAATTGATGGTTTCGGTTGCCCTGATTGGAAGGCGGTTTCAGGGCTGTGATGAGGGAGGGGCTATTTTACAAATTAGATTTCAAACAGGACCCTCAGTGCAAATTTTTTAATTGCATTTGAGCCCTTGGTAAATCAGAATTAAAATATTTTTTTAATTAATAAGATTAATTTTAAAATAAAATTAAAAGTTGAACTTTTAATGATAATTAATTGGATTAATTATATTTTGATAATTGATTAAAAATTGGATTAAATAAAATTAAAATTGGGTTTTTTGAAATTTGTTTAATGATTTTAATCATTGTTAAAATTCCACTTGGTTAACTTATTTAATAATTTCTTAACACATTTATAGTCCACATTATAATTGTTTGGGTAGGCGGCGCCCAATATTTGTCGAATCGTGTTAAATGTTTAGGTAGACGGCACCCAATATTTGTAGTCTGTATATGTCATGTTTGGGTAGGCGGCGCCCAATAATTGCTCAAATGTGACGTAGATGACATGTTGGATCTCGATTAAGTAATTAATACCCCGCCTTTAAAACGTTCCTCACTAAAATATGGTTTTCTCATTAATTTGATAAGATTTCTTCCATCAGAATTAAAAGTAAACCGAAGATTTCGTTCCAATGGGTATTTAAGACCAAAGTCTTTCACTCGGATCTACATCTAACGGGACTTTTATAGGGACACATAGTCTCGTCGCTTGATGGTTGTAAACCAACTTGACTTTGTTTCACCAGCCAAAGCAGGGAAACAAAAGTTAAGGGACATCCGATTGAACTAGGTCCAATCAACTAGGAATTGCAGTTTTGAAATTGGTTGAGAGACCTACCAAATTTATTATTACGGTAATCATTCAAAGCAGATATTGTAATAATAACAATGTGGATCATAGTCCATCACAATTTATATTTGATATAAATTCGTACTCTTCTGATGAGGTCGTTGAGTATGTGAAAATAATGGAGACAAAATAAATTTAAAGGTCATGTTTATTTTGATTGCTGAATATTAAAAATCAGTAGACTAAGACTAAAAATCAGAAGACTGAAGACAAAATACATAAGACCTACCATCAGCAGAGTCTCTAGTTGTGCTAAGAAAACTTGAATCAGAAGCCTCTTGAGGTCAATACGCACGACATGTGTGGAGTGATGAACTTTGACCATGACCGACGCTTGCACCCTTCCATGGGTAGATATGACTTGGATTGGATTCATCACGAAATGCATGTGTGTGGTAGTTGAGTCAAGAATAGGATTCATTCCTCAATGTGGATTTAGAGAGAATACTCATCTTCTCATCATAATTGGATCTAAGTCATTGGTCGATGCACGTCAACTTGGATTTTCAAGATTTAGTTGAGTATTCACGAATGAAAGGAAGTTATCGTAATAGCCCATGTTCCAATTACAGGTAGTTGTACGTTTCCTCGCAACACACCTCATATATTGAGAATGTCTGATTTATTGTCTAAGGTTCAATTAAGACCGTTAGTTTGACTAATAGCTCAATATATGAGGGCCTATGGGTAATATTATAGTTGGTTTATTAAATATTATATTGGATATTAATATTTAATTTATGGAGAATATAATAATAATAATATTTAGAATTAATTATTGTTATTATTTAATTAAATTAGATTTAATTAAATAGGATTCCCAATAATAATATATGAAATATTATTGTAGAGATTTGATATATATGGAAATCAAATCCATAGAGATTTGATATATATGGAAATCGAATCCGTAGAGATTTATGTATAAGGGAATTTGTTGGGAAATTTGTAGTTAGTTTTGATGGAAGTTCAAAAACAGATTGTAATAGGACCAGTCAGACCTGTTAGCTGACTGATGACTTAGAATCAGGATAGGATGACCAGCTGAGTTGTATAGACAGCTGATGTAAAAGATAGACCACATATTGAGGGGAAACTCAATATGTATAGGTCAGGTCAGAAGACCAGAAGAACATGTCAGACAAGATCAGATGAGATCAGATGATCAGAAGACAAGTCAAGTCAGATCAGAAGATCAGACAAGACAAGTCAAGTCAGATCAAAAGATCAGACAAGACAAGTCAGAAGATCAGACAAGACAAACCAGAAGATTAGTTAGTCAGATGATCAGGTGAAGACATAAAGTCGGAGAATCAGAAGACCTGAAGATCAGATGACTACCAGAAGATCAAGACCAGAAGACCTACATCAGTCGAGTCTGCTAAGTTGAGTTAAGACAAGTTACATCAAAAGACTCTATCAGGTAGACTGACCAGTTTCATCTGATCAGGTTAGCTCGCACCAGGTGTCAACTGATGGTGCACCAGATCATACGTTGTCAATCAGACAAGAAGAATGTCAACCTTAGTTGGTAGAACAAATACTGAATAAGTGTACTTGTTAACCAATGAGAACGAGACATGTACGTACGGAGCTGATAATGCGGGATTCGGCACTGCATAGTCAAACGGCTAGAAAGGACAAACATACATGCTTTCGATCATGTCGTTCCTGAAGCACGTCACATCAAGCCTGCAAACTACCAAAAATAGCCTAAAATTCAAATTGCTCTCCAACGACTATTTGATTTCATGGTCTCTAAATGCGGGATCATACTTCATAGTGAAGACACGGAAATTATCATCAAGCTCAAGCACAAGCAAAATTTCCGCACGAAGAACACAAATTTGAAGAATATTTCTAAGTTTTCATCCCATTGTTCTTAGCATAGAAATCTTATCCTTTAGCTTTAGGCTACCCAAATACTAGGATAGATTTCCAGTTGGAACACAACAAGTCTTATACCCAAACCCACAAAGTTAGGTTAAGTTTGTTTTACAAGATTTCAGACTAGGGTTTCTAGTTTCTGATTTCTGGGATCGGTTGAGTGAGAACTCCTTAAGCATTTGTTGCTACTGTATTGGACTAACACATTAAACTAAGTCCAAGTTGGTTTAGTTGGTGCCCCTGCTGATAAGGAAGAGTGGATGTAGGACTGGTTGTCCGAACCACTATAAAAATCTTGTGTGTTTATCTGATTTACCTGCTTTACACTATAGCACACTACCTGATTTGATATTGCATACATATTATGAGTCTGGATCAGTTCTGCATCAAGCAACTGATCTGATCAGCTTGACACTTTGTCATCTGACTGAAAACAAACAAGCAGAAATCTGATTTATTAAAATTGGTTTTTCACACGGGTTAAAACTTGCTTCCGCACATCACTTAAACTGCTATAAACCGAACTGATCTGCCATCAGGCGATCAGTAAGTTGGATATCAGTCCAAAATTGATTCACTCGCACTCTGATCAGGCAACTTGCTGTCACACCTGATCTTGCACAAAAAGTTTTCAGAAGTCTATTCACCCCTCCCCTCTAGACTTCTGCCCTCACGAAAACCCGTTCGGGACCTACAAGTGGTATCAGAGTAGTGGTTCTACGGACCACTGGCTTTGAGTATCATCGGTTCTTGAGGAAGAACCATTGTGGTCACTTGAATAGATATTGAAAAACCTGTTTTTAAATTCATCTGTTTTCAAAACTCACAATCAGCATGGATAATACCTCGGGTATGTATCATGATCTGCCTAAGTTTTCTATTGATGAGTATGCAGACTGGACCATACTCATGAGCAACCATCTGGGAGCTATAAGCAGCAGAATGATGGAAGTTCTTGAACAAGGACCCATCATCATCTACTACAACAATCCAGCTGAAGGAGGTGATCCAGAATTTCCAGTTGGAGCCAGAATCAGAAAGAGTCCTTCTCTGATGGATGCTGAGGAAAGAAAATTGTCCAATCTGGATACTGTGGCCAGACATATCATTATGAAAACGATGGACAAGATAACTAGAGTGAAGATCAAGTATCTCAAGATAGACAAACAGATGTGGGATACGTTTGCTGAGATGTGCGAAGGAAATGACTTGATCAAAGACAGACTACAAGCCGAACTGGTTAAGTTTGAGAAACTCAAGATGCTGCCAAATGAAACCATAAATCAGCTAGATAGAAGAATCACCACGTCTATAAACAAGCTTAGGAAACTGAGACGAGAAATGCCAGACAAAGACATCAACTACAAGATCTTGAGATCTCTGACAAAGAAATGGGATATGAAAGTTACTGTGATAAAGGATTGTCAAGATATTGCGAAGATGAAGCCAAGCAACCTGTTTCTAAGCCTTAAAGACCATGAGTTTGATCTGATTGAAAGAGGGCAAGAAGAAGATGATGAGTCGTCTGTCGAAGTCACACCTGCCACATCAAAAGCAGTTGCATTCAAAGCAGTCGGCAACAGCTCAAAGTCTACCGAACCTATTGGAAATATCGTAAGTCAGACAGAACAGATTGCTTTGCTGACCAGAAAACTTGAAAGATCCAACATTCAATTGGGTAAATATCGGAAATTCTACAGAGACTATCAGAATAGCAGAGGAAGAGATAGGAGGTCAACTGACAGATCACAAGAAAGAAATTGATCTGATGACAGAAGAGATGATCATAGGGAGGATCGCAGAGAGGATAAGAAAAGAGATGATCGATCAGACGAAAGAAGAGACAACAAATCAGAAAGGAGGAATTCTGATCACAGGCAAACAGGAAAGTCACCTGACAAATTCTATAGACGGAATGACTCACCTGGCAGAAGAAGTTTCGTGGAAAGTGGAGCGTGTTTTAAATGTCAGAAACAAGGTCACTATAGTGCAGACTGCTCTGACCTGACTCCGAAAGAAAGAGAAGACAAGCGGAACAGAAGAGAGCAACAATACAGAGACAGAAAAGCCATGGTTGATGATACATCGGGGATTGGTGATTCTTATCTGCCTTCAGAGGATTCTGGTTACTCATCTGTAGAAGACTTCTGCCTAATGAGCAATGCTGATGATTTCAACAACTTTGATGACCTGATGTTCTCATCTGATGACGACATCTGCCTCATGGCAAAGGATGCTAATAATTCTGAGGTATCCTCTAAACCTTATGTGTTTTCTGTTTCCACACCTGTTGTGCTGAGCACACCTGCTGGAGAGATTGACTTGCAACTCTACAATGAGCAATTACTTGAGGATCTCTCTAATGCAGTAGACACTTATACTATAGTGGAAGCTGAGAACGATAAGCTGAGGGCAGAAAACATTCAGCTTGTCAAGAATAATTCTGCAAGCAAAGCTGCTGAACTGAAATCAGCTGAAACTGTTCAGAACATTACTACAAAACTGGAGTTTCTGAGAATCAGCTCTACTGATCAGGGTAAACTGGTTAAGGAACAACTAGCTATTAACAAACAGCAAGCTGATGATCTCAAAATCCTCCAAGCTAAGTTTGATGAACTCTTCCGACTGCATGAGAGTCTAAAAGCTACTGAGGATAGTTTGAGTAAGAAAATAGAGGTTTTCACGAAATCATCTAAGACCATTTAAGATCTGAACAACTATTTTCGTACGTCAACTAATAAGAAGGGAAATGGGTATGAAAACCCTTCTGCATCCTCAAAAGCCCTGTCTGGTTCACTTCAGAAAAGTCTAATCAAACGAGTTTCCGATCAAGATACACTAAAAGTAAAATCTGTATCAGATAAGGGAGAAGGATCAGCTTACCAGGCAAAGTAAGTATCGGATCATAAAGGGAACATAAATGGATCCCAACTAATCAGACATCAACCTATGAATCAACAGAAGAGCCTTGTTCTTCTGAAGAGGCCTCAACCTGATCAGCAGATTAGGAATCAGAAAAGACTACCTCTCAAGGGAAAATCTGATCTGAAACCTAATCAGGTCAAGCTGCCTAACAAGCAAGCTAAAACTAAACTGCTAAGACCATCTATGCCAAAAAGATATGAATCTTTTAATGGTAGCAGTCGTACCTACCCTTACAATCAGAAACCTAGGGTTGCTACACCTGAGCCCCACTAGATTAAAAGAAGACAAATATCGATAAAAAATCCCAAGTCATCTGATTCATCCAAGGCTCACACTAATGATCATACTGACCAAATTACATATGAAGAGACGTATGATTATGTAGATGTTTATGGGAGACAAATCAAGCCCTCTATTTTCAACAAGGGTGCCAGATTTGTTTGGATCCCAAAAGGTATTTCTAACCCCCCATGACCTAATTCTACTGGGGTACCTAAAGTCCTGATCTGATTGCAGGTTCGCATGGGTTTGGCCAATAAAGGAGGTGTACAAGCAACTATCTGGTACATCGATAGTGGATGCTCAAGGCACATGACTGGAAACAAACATCTCCTCAGCTCATACACAAACAAGAAGGTCCACGTGTACTCTTTGGTGATGATAACTTTGGTTTTACCAGAGGATTTGGAACCTTAGAGAATGATGATGTACAGGTTACTGGAGTCTCGTATGTCGATGGTTTAAAGCACAACCTGTTATCGATTTCACAATTCTGTGACAACGGATTCAGTGTTGAGTTCTCGACTGATCAGTGCACTATCAAGAATTGAGCTACTCAACAGATTTTGTTAATTGGTTCAAGAAAAGAAACGATCTACACTGCAGATTGGAACAGTTGTCCAAGAAATGCACGCCTGATTGTTAAGGGTTCCAAAAGCAGCAGTTGGCTCTGGCACAAGAGAATGAGTCATCTGAACTTTAAAACTCTTAACAAGATATCAAGGATGTCTTTGGTTTAGGGTCTCCCGAATGAGGTATTCTTTAAGGATCAGACATGTGCCGCATGTCAGAAGGGAAAGCAAGTTAAAGCTTCATTCAAGGGGATCCCAGGACCAGCATCCAGCAGAGTACTACAACTGCTCCATATGGACTTATTTGGACCAGTTACACCACTTAGTCTCAGCAGACGCAAATACACTCTGGTAATCATGGATGATTATTCCAAGTTTACCTGTGTTGTATTCTTGTATAAGAAAAATGAGACAACAACAAAGATACCTGAGCTGCTCAAGAAATTACAAAATGAGAAAGGTGTCAGTATTGTAAAAATTAGATCCGATAAAGAGTGCATTATTAAATGGGGTACTAGCTGAGGAAGTTTATGTTAAACAACCTTCTGGCTTTGAAAAAGTCAACCAGGTGTACCGTTTAAGAAAAACTCTTTAAGGTCTGAAACAAGCTCCTCGAGCTTGGTATGATACACTATCTCAGTTCTTGATAGACAGTGGATTAACTAAAGGAGTAATAGATAGGACTTTATTCAGAATAGAAGATGGTGAAGATATTTTGATGGTTCAGATCTATGTGGACGATATCATCTTTGGATCTCCCAACAAGAACCTATGTGAAAAATTCAGCAAACTGATGCAAGGGAAATTCGAAATGTCCATGATGGGTCAGATGAATTACTTTCTGGGTTTACAAGTTAAGCAAAGTACAGAAGGAATATTCATCTGTCAGGCAAAGTACACTAGGAATCTGTTGGCTAAATTTGGAATTCAGAACAGTAAGGAAGCCAAAATTCCTATGATGACTGGATTCAAGATGGATCCAGATGAGAATGGTCAGAAAACTAATCACAAAGAATATAGGGCTCTCATTGGATCTTTACTATACTTGACTGCCAGCAGACCAGATATAACTTTTGCAGTAGGTGTATGTGCCAGATTTCAAGCAAATCCAATGCAAAGCCACCTGGAAGCAGCTAATCGAATTCTTAAGTATCTTAAGGGGACAGTAAACCTTGGTTTATTCTACCCATTAGATGATAATCTAGAGCTTAGTGGATATTATGATTCTGATTATGGAGGTTGCAGAATAGACATAAAATCAACCTCAGGTACATGTCAGTTCTTAGGAAACAAACCGATCTCTTGGTTTTCAAAGAAGCAGACATCTGTTGCCACATCTACTACTGAAGCAGAATATATGGCCACAGGAAGTTGTTGTTCCCAACTGCTCTGGCTTAGTCAGCAGCTGAGGGATTATAACATTGTAGCTACGAATGTGCCCATATTCTGTGACAGTAATAGTGTTATTGCAATCACTCAGAATCCAGTTTTACATACAAGATGCAAGCATGTGGACGTCAGACATCATTTTATAAGAGATCATGTGGAAAAGAAGAACATCAGAATGGAAAAGATCCATACTGATAAGCAGATAGCTGATATCTTAACCAAGTCACTAGCTGAGGTCAGATTCAGAGAACTATGTAATGAGTTAGGGCTTCTGGACTTAGGAGAAAGTGCACCAGATATGTTTGGTGGACTGGTCTCCAGGACCAGTTGGTTAAGAGACTGACCAGATAAGGAGGATCAGTTGAGTAATGGAATCTCAACTGATCAGAAAAGATCAGTCAGGGACTGATCAGAAAAGGGATAACAGTTCTAGGGGGAACTTCAACTGATCAGATTGGATCAGAAGGAATCTGATCCAGTAGAAACCTGATCATATAAGTGGGACATTGTTGGGAAATACTCAGGACTAGGCTATCATCAGTAAAGTCAACAGTAATCAGGCAACCAGATCAGAACAAGTGGTAACTGACTGATTACAATATCAGTCAGTCAGATATGTTTTCTGATTTCTCTTTATACCTATTCTATGTTAGCTATTACTGTTCACATTACTTTATGACGTCATGACTGCAAGCATTTAATGCGGACGTGGGATTTTTATGTTAAATGCATTTATTGCGAACTTTTAAGTCCAAAAGTCTGCCGGTTTAAATCCCTGACCACACGATGATATTACTTTTCAACAACTTGATATTAACCGTCCGATTAAGTCAAGTACACTCAAGTACCTTCAAATTTTTTCGTGCAAAAATTATTTTCCTTCCCACCTTTTAAAACCCTAACATCACCTATCTAAAACCTTTCGCATTACTACCTCTTACACTCCAAAAAAAAATTTCCAGAAAATTCTCTAACACTCAAAATATTCAAGCGATTAATCTTTCTCTTCAAAACCTTTACATCACTTCTCTGGTAATTTGCGTACTTTGAATATGTTGTATCTTATCTAGTTTATATACTAGGGTTACTGATTAAATATGTTCATGGTAGTTTTATGTTTATGTTCACATCGTGTTCATGTTCAATCTTTGCATAAATGCATATTTTTAGGGATTTTATTTATGAACATTCAACACACTTTCTAAGCACATTGCATGTTTTAACACTAAAATAGGGCATGAAAACCTAACTTATTGTGCATATGTTTATGATTTACAGATACATACAAATGGCAACATTAATAGTACCTGTGGAACGTTGTGACTATGCCTCTATGATCAAGAATGTGATCGATGAAAAATATGTACTGTTCCACATCACAAATGATCCTGAATCCAAGGAGATATTGGAATGCTTGAGAGCATGTGGACTCGAGCAATTCTGTTATCACCATTTAAATAGTGTGTGCATAATTGAGTCTCTGGAATTTCTGAGGAAGTTGAAGGAGACAGACAACAAAGAACTATACTCATTCGTTGGTGGTAACAGGATCGATGTCACCAACGATGACCTTGGAAGGATATTTGGCCTTCCATTGGGCAGGAACTACCCAGATGAGTTCACTGTAGGGATGTCACATAAGGAGTACCTGCAAAAAGTGCTATTGAGGCTAGGGAACATTACCAACATCACGAATGCTAAGGTTCCCTACTTGAGGCGTAAATACAGATTACTTTTCGAAATTGTTTCAAAAGTAATTATGGATTGCCTTCAGCCCCGATGCCCTCACTCAGCAGAAATAGCACGTGATGACAGCAATTATTGAGAAGGCCCCATACATGAACTGGATGGGGTTATTCAAGTATCGGCTACTGTAGGAATCAACCAAGTTTATTGTAAATGAGCAGGATCAGGTGGTGCTGACCAAGAACATCTGCAATATTCACAAGGTATCCATAATCCTTATTGATAAAATTCCCCACTACTCTTGGTCAGACATTGGGAGGAAATCGTATTTGGAGAAGTTCAAGGCGCTGCTGTACAAGGATGAAGAGCTGTCTGGGCAGCGTGATGATGATCCAGCCCCTTATGTGCCAAAATCTAAGTTGGCATCATCTGTGCAGTTAGAGGCATAAGCCCAACCCAAGGCGAGGGCTCCCAAAAGAAAACAAGCGGCAAGCAAACCAGCGTGAGCTTCTGACAGTGTGGGTGAGAAGAGCAAGAAAAAGCTCACCACAATGTTGACAAAGAAGGCTGGAATGCCTTCTGGGGGGCTAAGAGTCGAGGACAGCGGCATTGAAATATTTGAGTCTGGGGGAGATCAACAACTTGAGTTGGCTGGTGAGGAGACCGCTGTGAGCTCTGAACACACGGTCAGCACGGGTCGCGAGCTGGTAGTGCTGGAGGAACCTGAGCAGATAGAGGTTGGTGGTGCTGTAGGAGAGAGTCTTGAAGAAGCTCAGGATGAGTCTGAACCTTCTGACTCAGCCCATCTGAGCTCCCTCTTCAAAGGTCATGAATCCAGTCACTATCCCAGATCACCTACCCCTCATTCATCTCATCCTTCTTCACCCGTACCCTCACCTCCCAGACAACCCCCTATCCAAATCACACCTGCTCAACCTTAGCCTGCCCTCTCACCTCCACCTGCACCTTACAGGGAAGCTACCCCATATATTCAAACTGTCAGGCAAAAGGCCTCATTTGTTTCTGTGGCTCACAATCTATTCAACACCAGAAAGGTCTTTGAATCCCCTGAGCCAGAAAAGCCAGTCATCAGATTCTTGAGGCAAAGGGTGAGCAATTATCTGAACTCCCACTATCCCTACCTGGTTGACTATCCCAGTGTTCGTCACAGGTTGCTGATATTCTATTCTGGAGGGATATCAGATTGCAAAACATTGAAGACTTTCTGATAGTGCTGGAGGCCATTGGGAATGACGAGTTTGTGGCCATGGAGCTAAGAATGAAACATCTGGCCGGAGTCACCAGTGCAGCAGAACTGGCATCTGATGATGATGTTGCCTGGTTAGTTAACAAGAAGATGGGTCTTCCTGAACTTGATGATGAATTTGAAGATGCTGCCGATGAGTCAGCTGAGGGTGCATCAGATGAGACCCTAGCTGAGGAGGCGCAAACATCCGCACCAGTAGTGGTGATTCTGCCTGAGACCCTTGACCAAGTTTTGACGACTATTCTAGATGGGGTTAAGGCATCAGTAGAGGCTCAGTTCACATCTCTCGCCAACACACTATTGAATCGGATGGAGGAACGAACTCAGAAGCTTGTTGAATCTGAGAGAAATCTGACAGTTGCCAAACTGATAGAGATGCACTCTGAAGTTGCTTCATCTGAGATGCAGAGGGTGGAGATGTTGCTGGCAAAACTTGGTCTGGAAGTCTCTATGCTCTCAGATGTGAGAGTACTTTTCGAGGAGGCTTACAAATCATTAATGCAAGCTGATTCCAGCTTTGAGGCAGCGGTCAAAAGGTTTGAGACCTATGTCTCCATTACAAAGAAGGCGCTGGAAGATGATGTGTCCAAGATGCTAGGTCCGGCTTCATCTGCCTCACATGTTCAGATCCAATCCCTGTAGGTCGATGAGCTAAAGACATAAATGTTATATCAGTTTGCCAAACTTGACACGACCATCTGCAAACTTCTTGATGCAACCAAAAAGGGGGAAGGTCAGGCATCAGAAAAACATGACGACCCATCTGCTCAACTGATCATCCCTGCATCAAGACCTGAAGTTCAGGATACTGAGTTGGCCAAAATGTTCACAAATGTTGAAGAACACACCAGGCAACTGGACTTACAGGACAAGGCCACTGGAGAACAGAAAGCTGAATTGGTTGATCTGACCGCAAGGGTGGACAAGATTGAAGACTTTTCATCAACCACTCAGAAAAAGCTGCAGTTAGAAGAAGAAGCCAGAAGCCTTGAACTGGTCAGAAAGCTTGAGGAAGAAGAAGCAGTTGAAGCAGTGGCATAGAAGAAAAGTCAACAGAAAGGAAAGCACTCTAAACGCCCTGCAACTCAGAAAACAGTGGTCACAAGGTCAGAACTTTTGCTATCAAAGGACCAGATCAAAGAACAAGAAGACCTGTTAAAAAGAAGAAGGATCATGGAAGAGGCTACAAAGAGAAAGAAGCTGAAAGAAGCAGCAGGTCTCGATAGAGCCTTTAGGAGGAAACAAAAGAAGAAGGCTACTGCTGATGAAGACGAGACCTGGGTAGAAAACGCCCTTCCAGCAAAGGTCAATGAAATATTGGTATGCATAGAAGACCTCCATGATCCCTGGAGGATTATCAAGATAGACTGGTTGTGAGACGTGTTTATGATTCAGCGAGTTCCAGAAGAACAAGATGATAATCTTTTTTATGAGATCTTTCTGGACTGGCTCGAAACTAAATATCCAGTTTTCTACAAAGAAATTATGAGGGAAGGACAGAAGATGACTTTGAGGCCTTCTGCTCCAAGATATGAGTATCTGATCCCTCCCCTCAAGAAAAATCAGGAATATGATCCAGTGGGTTTCAGAAGGGCTTATTTTGATGCACCGGAGAGAGGGAATATTATTGAAGAAGAACGCCAGAAGGAAATGCTGAGAACAATGTATGACATATTTCAAGTTCATGAAGGCATCAGAGATTTGTAAGAAGTCAGAAGACCTTTTCTTAGATCAGATAGTAGGTGTTTTTGTTCATCATTTCTTGTACTTATAAATTTCAATATTCTTCAATGAAATGATTTACCTTTCTGATCTTAAGACAACTTCTCATTGTCTTCTGATTTCTACTGTTTCTGGTATTTACATATTTGGTTATATGTTTCTCTGACAATATGTTTTGGTTCCATCAAAAGGGGGGAAATTGTTGGGAAATTTGTAGTTAGCTTTGATGGAAGTTCCAAAACAGATTGTAATAGGATCAGTCAGATCCGTTAGCTGACTGATAACTTAGAATCAGGAGAGGATAACCAGCTGAGTTGTATAGACAACTGATGTAAAAGATAGATCACATATTGAGGGGGAACTCAATATGTATAGGTCAGGTTAGAAGACCAGAAGAACAGGTCAGACAAGATCAGATGATCAGAAGACAAGTTAAGTCAGATCAGAAGATCAGACAAGACAAGTCAAGTCAGATCAGAAGATCAGACAAGATAAGTCAGAAGATCAGAAGATCAGACAAGACAAACCTGAAGATCAGGTGAAGACATAAAGTCGGAGAATCAGAAGACCTGAAGATCAGATGACTACCAGAAGATCAAGACCAGAAGACCTACATCAGTCGAGTCTGCTAAGTTGAGCTAAGATAACTTACATCAAAAGACTCTATCAGGTAGACTGATCAGTTTCATCTGATCAGGTCAGCTCGCACCAGGTGTCAACTGATGGTGCACCAGATCATACGTTGTCAATCAGACAAGAAGAATGTCAACCTTAGTTGATAGAACAAACACTGAATAAGTGTACTTGTTAACCAATGAGAACGAGACACGTACGAACTGAGCTGATAATGCGGGATTCGGCGCAGCATAGTCAAAATACATGCTTTCGGCCATGCCGTTCCTGAAGCACGTCACATCAAGCTTGTAAACTACCAAAAATAGCCTGAAATTCAAATTGCTCTCCAACGGCTATTTGATTTCATGGTCTATAAATACGGGATCATACTTCATAGTGAAGACAAGGGAAATTATCATCAAGCTCAAGTACAAGCAAAATTTCCGCACGAAGAACACAAATTTGAAGAATATTTCTAAGTGTTCATCCCATTGTTCTTAGCATAGAAATCTTATCCTTTAGCTTTAAGCTACCCAAATACTAGGATAGATTTTCAGTTGTAACACAACAAATCTTATACCCAAACCACAAAGTTAGGTTAAGTTTGTTTTGCAAGATTTCAGACTAGGGTTTCTAGTTTCTGATTTCTGGGATTGGTTGAGTGAGAACTCCTTAAACATTTTTTGTACTGTGTTGGACTAACACATTAAATTAAGTCCAAGTTGGTTTAGTTGGTGCCCCTGCTGATAGGGAAGAGTGGATGTAGGGCTGGTTGTCCGAACCACTATAAAAATCTTGTGTATTTATCTGATTTACCTGCTTTACACTATAGCACACTACCTGATTTGATATTTGTTGGGAGATGAATTTAATAAAGAAGTTTTTATTAGATCCTAAACCCCTGAGTATGACATGTTCAGGATAATCTTGATAGACTGAGTTAGGTTTCAGTATAGATTGTTCAGGAAGTTATCTGCACCATGTATAGTCAGCAGATATAGATCAGGTTAGATCTTAAAGTTACTGAAGAACTCGGAAAGGTCTTGAGTAATGGAGAATCGAAGAGAATCAAGAATCGAGAATCAAGAATTAGAAGAATCAAGAATCAAGAGAATCGAATGTTCGTGAAGATATCAAGATGATCTTTGAAGGAATGAAGACTCAGATAGTACTGATAACTCATTAAGTTGCCTATAAAGGTTGCCTATAAATACCAGTGACCTTCTACATTGAGAGGTTACGGGAAATTTCAAGCAACTCAAGAGCTCATTCATATTATTGCAAATTGAAGCACTCGAAAACCCTAGAGTTTCCCAAGTGTTTCACATTGGAGAGAGCTCACTATTCTAAGCCTAGATTGATAGATATATCCTAAGCTTAGAGAGATATCCTAGCCTTTGCATCTGTTCTTATTGTAAAGGATATCTCACCCTAGTTGGAAACTAACCCAAAACCTAAACCCTTTGTTAAGGTAGTTTGTGAGTGATTTGTTGGTGAGTTAGAGTTGTAAAGAGTTAGTAAGCTACAGTGAGTTAGCCAGAAAACTCTAGAGAAGAAGTTAGTAAGTTACTTGTGGTAGTCTGAACACTTGTGTGTGTTTGAGTTAGTAAGCTGCAGTGAGTCAGCCAGAAAACTCAAGGTAGAAAAGTGAGTAAGCTACAGTGAGTTAGCCTGAAAGCTTTAGGAAGTGGTTAAGGAATTTCTCTGAAGATCAGAGAGACTGGACGTAGGAGCTTGAGTCTCTGAACCACTATAATAGCCGTGTTGTTTGCTTTCTGTACTGCATTCTTATCTGTTGCATGTTTTTCAATGAAAGCATATTTCACTGATATTCAGTTGGAACCAATCCACTGAACTTGCATCAAATTGATCACAGCCTTAATCACTGTTTTAACGAAGGGAAGATTGTTACCAAACTGAACTAACTCTACTGAGGGTTCAGTAAGATAATTATCTGATCTAAGCTCCTCAGGATCTCTGATAAACTAAGGTTCAGTTGGGCTAATCTGAATCTTCTGAAAGCAGCTCAGGATCATTGTCTCAGTAGACTTTGACTCAGGGCAATCCGTGCTTCTCAAGGCAAAATTATCAGGATAACCTGACCCATCTGACCTCAGTGAAAGAAAAGTTTTAAAAATCACTGAACACGTGTATTCACCCCCCTACACGTGTGAGACTCGTTAGCACCGGGACCAACAAGTGGTATCAGAGCAGTGGTTCATTTTGACCACTTGCTTTGGTAGCCATAGTCTATTTGCTGAAAGACTTTGGTGGTCTACTGAATAGATCTGTTTGCTGATATCTTACAAGGCTCAGTCATCATGCCTTCTAAAAAACTCCCTATGTTCTCTGTTGAGAGCTACGATCTATGGAGATTGAGAATGCAGGCTCATCTGTATTCAAAACATGAAAGAATGTGGAGAGTGGTTTCTGAAGGACCATTCAAATTTACTGTTGTGAATCCCATAATCACTGATACTAAGAGGAATGATCCCAGAGATGAATTTCCAAAGCCTGATGATCAACTTACTCCTGATGAGAGAAAGTTAGTCAATCTGGACTACATTGCTAAAGATACTTTGTATAGCACTATTGATGATGGTGTTATGGGGATGATTTCTCACTGTGAAACTGCAAAAGAAATATGAGACACACTTGTTGTTATGTGTCAAGGCACAGATCATATTAAGGATAACAAACTTTCTATTGCTATTGGAAAGTTTGATAGCTTTGAAATGGAAAATGGTGAATCCATTGACAAACTTGAGGTCAGATTCACTAGCATTATGAATGATCTGAATGTTATTGGGAAAAGATACCCACAGAGAGAGGTGGCACTGAAAATTCTTAGAGGATTATCTAAGAAATGGGATATACATGCTGTGGTGATTGAACACACCAAAAATATTGATTCCATGTCATACCAACAAGTTTTCTCTGAACTGAAAGCTTATGAGTTTGTGATTGACAAGAAAACTAAGAAATCTGACAGCAAAGATGATTCTTCATCTAGCAAGAATGTGGCTTTCAAAGCCAAAGAGAAATCTTGTAAGTCTAGAGAGTTTGAGAACTCACTTGCCAGAAATCAGGATGAGCAAGAGGATAAGCTAGTACTGATGGCAAGGAGGTTTAAAAGACTCAATAGCAGATATGGGAAATATAAGAAATATTACAGGAATCACAGGTACAAGAGAAACTCAGATGCTGAGGACAGATACACTGAGAAAAGGAAGGGCCACAAAGTTGAAGGATCCTCATCCAAAAAGAAGGACTCCAAGACCAAGGAGGAAAGTGATCAGGATGATGATGCCAACAGATGCTACAAACTGCTAAAAAAGAAAGGTCACTTCCAATATGGTATCTTGGCCGAAAAGCTAAAGAAAGAAAGGAAAGACAAGCCAAGAGAGACAAGAAGATCTCCAAAGAAGAAAGTTTGTGATTGCCGAGGAAGAAGAACATTTCAAGAAGGTTCCAGTTCCTCTCGATGAGATTTTCTTAGATAGCGGCTTAAAGGATGATGATATCTGGTCTTATGGTTGTGGAGGAGGTAAATTCTTCTATTTACATTGTTGCTCCTACACAAGCACATGAGTTCTCAAGTTCATTGTAAAAAAAAAGAAACTTTAACTCGATGGATTCATTTGAGAATCTTATGAAGGACTATTATTACAAGAACAAGCTCCTTCAAACTCAAGAGCAGAACAAGGAACTGACTGGTGAAAATCTGAAGTGGAAAGACTCTAAAAATGCTGAGATCACTTCTCAATTGATGGGAACTACTGATGAACTAGATGTTCTGAAAGTACAACTCTCAGAAAAAAGAGAAGGTGATAGAGATCCTGAATGGAAAATTAGAGAAATCCACTAAGGAGATTCAAATTTATCGTAATCGAAGTTCAATGACCTCTTTGAGAAGCATGAAACTCTAAAGAAATGTGAGGATAGTGCACAGAGAAAGTTAGCTCTATTGAATTCTGCATCTAAAGTAATAGATGAAATTCAGAGTTATCAAAGACCTTTAACTATAAAAGCTGGATTGGGATACATTCTAGGGGGAACCTCACAAGGTCTTCTGAATGCTGCTTCTAGTAGCACCAAGACTGTCTTTGTTAAACCAGTGGCATCAAATCTTCTCACTGAAGAACAGCCCAAGGTTTTAGACAAAGGTAAAGGACCTATGGTTTCAGAAAAACTGAAGGTTCGGGGAAAAAAGCCCAAACCTCCGGAAAAGGCTAGAAAACCTGAACACTCAGTAGGAAATTTTCAAAGCCAAGATGCTTGAAAGCCTCAAAGCTAAGAATACCAACTGAAGAGATCATCTTGAACCATCGAGGAATTTTTTTAAGAGAAACTGTTGGGAAATTTGTATTTAGTTTTGATGGAAGTTCCAAAACAGGTTGTAATAGGGACGGTCGGATCTGTTAATGATCGATGACTTAGAATCAGATTAAGATGACCAGCTGAAATGTATAGATAGCTGATGTAAAAGATAGGTCACATATTGAGGGGGAACTCAATATGTATAGGTCAGGTCAAATTATCAGATGACCAGATAAGGTCGGATGATCAGAAGACTAAGACAAGTCAGAAGACAAGAAGAAGTCAGATGATCAGGTGAAGACTCAGATAAACCTGAAGACTCAGATAAACCTGAAGACTCAGATAAACCTGAAGACTCAGATAAGCCTGAAGACTCAGAGAAACCTAAAGACTCAGTATGACACTCAAGACACTGAGAGTCAGAGTAACCTGAAGATCAGAAGACCACCAGAAGACCAGAAGACCTACATCAGCCGAGTCTGCAAATTGTGCTAAGACAATCTGCATCAGAAGACTCTATCAGGTAGACTGATCAGTTATATGATCAGGTTATCTCACACCTGGCGTCAACCAAAATGGTACACCAGACAAGACGAATATTCTACAAAAGGAATATCAAACGTCAAATGGACAAATACTGAAGTGCCATCTCGTAAAGCCAAAGAGAAAGCGACACGTGCACAAAAAGAGCTGACAATGCGGGATTCGACGCTGCGGATACAAACGGCGCTAATCATGCCTTCGGCCACGCCGATATTCGAAGCACGTCACATCAAATCCTACAAACCTACCAAATATAGCCTAAAATTCAAATTGCTCTCCAACGGCTATTTGATTTCGTGGTCTATAAAATGGGATTGCTCTTCAAAAGTGAAGTACGACACCGAAGGAGCGGAACAACGATATTAACGCAAATTATCAAGAAGCAAAAGCTATAAATTTTTCCTCAAGAACACCAAATTTGAAGATTATTCTTAAGTGTTCATCCCATTGTTCTTAGCATAGAAATCTCATCCTCTAGCATTTGGCTACATAAACACTTGGATAGATTTCCAGTTGGAACCACAACAAATCTTTACCCAAACTCAAAGTTAGGTTAAGTTTGTTTTTTGCAAGATTTCAGACTAGGGATTCTAGTTCTGATTTCTGGGATCGGTTGAGTGTGAACTCGATAAACATCTGTTGGGTGTTGGACTAACACATTAAACTAAGTCCAGTCGGTTAAGTTGGTGCCCCTTGTGATAGGGAAGAGTGGACGTAGGACGGTTTGTCTGAACCACTATAAAAATTTTGTGTGCATTTACCTGCTCTTTATTGCTTTACACTATTCACACAACTGAGCTTAAAATTGCATACATATTCTAAGTTAATATCAGTCTGCACCAAGCAAAACCGATCGATCAGTCGGCAACTTAGTCACCAATTGAAAAACTGACTTGAGAATCTGATTTGATAAAACTGGTTTTTCACACGGGTATTAACTAGCTTCCGCACTATCAGATAAACTGATAGATATCAAACTGATCTGCCCTCAGACACTCAGTAAGATTGAACATCAGTCCAAACTGATTCACTTGCACTCTGATTAGGCAAACTTCAATCACACCTGATCTGCACGAAAAAGTTTTCAGAAGTTTATTCACCCCTCCCCTCTAGACTTCTGCCCTCACAAAACCAGTTCGGGACCTACAGAAACATTCAGCAGAGATATTCTCAACTGAAAAGACCAAGTCCTCAGATTACTGAAAGACCACAATTTCAGTACAGGCAACCTAAACCCCACTTGCCTAAGGGTAAAGGTTTCCTGAACCCAAGTCAGCAGAGACAGAGACCAACTGCACTAAAGCTAAGGCACTTGAACAAAAGGCCTGAACCCAAGAAGAATCTCTAAGGATCATGTTCATCCTAAGGCTGGCACTCATGCACAGGATACTATCAAGGCTCCTAGGGTGGTGAATGTGTATGTAGATGTTTATGGGAGACAAATCAGCCACTCTAAAGTAATTAGAGTCGTTAGGCAGATTTGGGTTCCAAAAGGTACAGCTAACCTGGTAGGACCCTACACCAAATGGGTACCTAAGAACTGATATGTTTTTCAGGTGAATAAAAAGGGCACTAAGTTGAATGAAGACAACATAGCCCTGATGAGTGGAAATGAATTGGCTCATGTTGTATGGTATCTGGACAGTGGATGTTCAAGACATTTGACATGATATAATCAACTAATCACTGACTATGTTGAGCAAAAAGGCCCTCAGATCACATTTGGAGACAACTCCAAAGGACAAATTGAAGGATATGGAACTCTTGAAGTTGACTCTGTTCATATCCATGGTGTTTCATATGTGTCTTGTCTAAATCATAATTTGCTATCTATCAGCCAATTCTGTGACAAAGGATTCAGTGTTGAGTTCTCAAAGAACTTATGTTATGTAAAAGACAATGCTTCATAGAAAATTTTACTGACTGGTACTAGAAAAGGAAATGTGTATCTTGCTGATTGGAGTTCAACTCCTAAAGATACATGTTTGGTTGCAAAAAGTTCCACTGATACCAGTTGGTTGTGGCACAAAAGACTGAATCACTTAAACTTCAAAACCCTGAACAAACTTGCAAGATTAGCACTTGTGAGGGGGTTACCCAATGAAGTGTTAAGTAAAGATCATGTATGTGATGCTTGTCAGAAAGGAAAACAAATCAGAGCATCTTTCAAAAACAAAGTAGATGTTTCTACTGATAGAATACTACAACTGTTACATATGGATCTCTTTGGTCCAGTAACACCTGTGAGCACTAATGGTAGAAAATACACACTTGTGGTAGTTGATGACTACTCTAGATACACATGGGTCATATTCTTACTCAGTAAGAAAGAGACTCAGACAAAACTGCCCGAACTACTGAAAAGGCTCAGTACTGAAAAAAATCTGAGTGTGGTCAAGATCATATCAGATAAAGGAACTGAATTTATCAACCAAATTATATCTGATTATTGTGCAGCAAATGGAATAGCTCATGAAACATCAGCTGCAAGGACCCCACAACAGAATGGTGTTGCTGAAAGAAGAAATAGGACTCTAAAAGAAGCTACAAGGACAATGATTGTTGAAGCTGATATTCCTAAGAGATTTTGGGCTGAAGCTATCAACACTGCATGCTACTCTCAGAATAGATCCATGCTGACCAAAAATCAAGGAAAAACTCCATATGAGCTGTGGAATGAAAGGAAGCCTCTTGTTTCTTTCTTTCGTGTGCTTGGTTGCAAGTGTTTCATACACAATAATGGTAAAGATCAGTTGAAAACTTTTGATAGCAAAGCTGATGAAGGGATATTTTTAGGATATTCTGAAGTCAGTAAAGCCTTCAGAGTTTACAACTGTAGGACTCTTATTGTGGAGGAAACACCTCATGTTGTTTTTTATGAATCTACTTGTGTTCAGAAGAAACAGGAACATGACTCAGGAGAACTGATCAAGAGAATCACCAGACTTAGCCTGAAAAAGAATGATAAAACATCCTCTGAACCTGAAAAGAAGAAGTCAGTCACTTTCTATGAATGGAGTGAATCAGACTCAGACAAAGAAGTTCAGGATGGAAAATCTCAGGATAGTGAGACTCAGGATGGAAATTCTCCACTGAAGGAAAGCCAACACACTGAAGCTGACAAACCTGAACATACACCAGTTCAGACTCAGGTATGTAATGCCGATGAAGATGTGGTCACAGCTGAGGCAAACTCTGAATCTATCAACCAATGGGGAACAAATGTCTCTGACAATGTTCTGAATGGAATTTCCCCTGAGGAAGATGATTCTCTTTCTCCTTTTCTGTTGTTCCCTGAATTTGATGAACTGCCTGAACCTAACATTTCTGATGTTGAGGATACTACTAAAGGGGGAACATCCAGGAGAAAATGGTTGGATAGTCATCCTACCAGTCAGATTGTGGGTGATCTATCAGATGGTGTCAAAACAAGAAGGTTCCATGGAGAAAGTGCTTTGTTCTACTGCTTCCTATGTGAAAAAGAACCTACTGAGATTGAAGAAGCTCTACAACATTCATTTTGGATTACTGTTATGCAAGAAGAGCTGAATCAATTCACAAGAAATAAAGTTTGGGAGCTAGTGGATATACCTAAGAGGCACAATGTGATTGGAACTAAATGGGTGTTCAAGAATAAGAGAGACGAAAACAACAACATTGTGAGAAACAAGGCAAGGCTAGTTGCACAAGGTTATTCCCAAGAAGAAGGCTTGTATTATGATGAAACCTTTGCACCTGTTGCAAGACTAGAAGCCATCAGATTGTTTCTTGCATATGTTGCCCGCATGAAATTCACAGTCTATCAGATGGATGTGAAAAGTGCATTTCTGAATGGTGTGCTTAAGGAAGAGGTTTATGTGGAACAACCTCCTGGTTTCAGACAAAATTACCAAGTTTACAGGCTCAGGAAAGCCTTGTATTGTCTTAAGCAAGCATCCAGAGCATGGTATGATACCATTTCTCAGTTTCTTACTGACCATGGTTTTATCAAAGGAACTATTGATAGAACTCTATTCAGGATAGAAGATGGGAAAGACAACTTACTTGTTCAGATTTATGTGGATGACATCATATTTGGATCTCCAAATCATCAGTTGTGTGAAAAGTTTTCTACCCTGATGAAAGGAAAGTTTGAGATCTCAATGATGGGGGAGATGAATTTCTTTCTTGGACTTCAGGTGAAACAAACTAAGGAAGGAATATTCATCAATCAAGCAAAATACACCAGAGATCTGATTGCAAAGTATGGTGTATAGAATTGCAATTCAGTTAGAATTCCTATGAATACTAACTACAAAATGGATCCTGATCCTGAAGGTAAATCAGTAAATCACACTGATTATAGAGGAATCATTGGATCATTGCTATATCTCACTGCAAGCAGACCTGATATAACATTTGCTGTTGGGATATGTGCCAGATACCAAGCTAATCCTAAGGCTAGTCACATGGAGGCTGCCAAAAAGATTCTGAAATATCTTAAAGGCACTGTGAAAAGAGGATTATGGTATCCAGCTGATGATAACCTTGAATTAACTGGTTACTCAGATGCTGACTATGGAGGATGTAGAATTGACAGGAAGTCTACCACAGGAACTTGTCAATTTCTTGGAAGTAAACTGATATCATGGTTTTCAAAGAAACAGACCTCAGTAGCAACCAGTACTACTGAAGCTGAATACATGGCTGCAGGAAGCTGTTGTGCACAGATTCTTTGGCTCAGACAACGATTAAGGGATTATAAGATTATAGCCAATGAAGTACCTATATTTTGTGATAATAATAGTGCAATTGCTATTACACAAAATCCAGTATTGCACACCATATGTAAGCATGTTGATATCAGACATCACTTCATCAGAGATCATGTTGAAAAGAAAGATATCAGAATGGAGAAAATTCATACTGATAAACAGAGAGCTGATATCTTGACTAAACCTTTGGCTAAATCAAGATTTCAGGTATTATCAGTTGAATTAGGTATGTTGGATCCAGGTGAATAAAGCAAATCTGAAAAATTGAAGGTTTTCAGGTGCATGAAGTTTTTCAGGTTTTACTGAAAAACACAGGATAAAATTGAGAGTCCTGAACAACTAAGTCTTGGGAAACTCAGTAATCCTTAAGTTCAGTACTCAGTATTATACTGACATTTTTTCAAGGTCAAAACTCAGTAAGACTGATGGAGAAAATTAGTCTGAAGAAGCTATTGACTCATGCAACACATTTATTGTCTAACTGAATCTCAGTAATCATTGGCAATAAATGACAAAATACCTGAAGAAATAATTGGGCGGGACTTTTGAAATTCTCGAGGAAAGTCAATGGTCTGCAAGAACAGTAATTAAATGCACTGTTCATTAATCACCAAAAGGGATAAATTGGTGGCTAAGTATTTGCGAAACCGTCCTTTCAAATACCCATTTTAGCCGGTGTTTAATCTCAACCGTCGATTTCTTCATCTACGCAATTTTCCATAAATCAAAATCCTATATCCATTGAAAAGATCCCATTCAAACCATATTTCAAAAAAAAACCTTCATCTTAACAAACACTCTGCTTCGAAACCCTCGATTGCCCAGCATTTTTTTTCTACCTCAAAACCCTTCACTCAAAAATCTCTAAAAATGGCACTCTCTGTATACGACAAACTTGCCATTTCAAACAAACCATGGTACGAATATGTTGTCTCTCTAGAAAGCACATCCAATACAACTCACGAGGAGGAGGCGTTGCATATGATTCGTTTGGCAAAGCTTACATGCCTGGTCGCGAATCAACCAGAGGCCGAATATGCGAAAGAGGTAATTGAGTTTGTTTCTAATATGCAGTTAGATGACGAAAATTGCATAGAGTATAAGATTATGGTGTTGCATTTGGAGCATAGTACAAAATATGTGGATTTTGTTAGGGAATTATATATTATTCCTAAGAATCTAAATGCCATATATGAGTTAAGTGATAAAGGTGAAGACCCTACGGTATACATGATGGGTAGGGAACAAGAGTATTTGGATAAAATTACTGAGCATCCAGTAAAGTTTGAAGCTACTCTGAATAAGAAGCATTTGAAGCCTAAATATCGTGTATTGTTGGATATTGTAAGCAAATGCATCATGAGTAGATATGGTAGTTTCGAGCAGATAAGCACGCCTAAGTTAAGGCTAATGGCGGCGATTGAAGATTCTCCTACTACTTCATTCAATTGGTTGCACTATTTGATCAAGATGGTGAGTGATCAAGCCAAACACATTCAGAAGGTGAATGGCTCTATAGTTGTCAAGGGAAAAATTCTACATGCAACCAAGATTGCATTTATCTTGGAAACGTGCAGAGAAGAGGAGGAAATTTTTGCCGATTCCACTTCCTTTACAAAGTAAAAAATCATGTTCAAACCAACGAAGAAGACTTTGAGAGGAAAGAAAGAGAAAAACACTGAGTCTCAGGAGGAGACTGTTGAAGAGGAAACGGAGGAAGATACAACAGTGGTGGAGCAGGTCAGGGAAACAAGACAATCCGCTCATAAATCCACTGAGGAAACTGATGAAGAAGCGAAACAAGCTAAAGCCCTGATGAAAATTAAAAGGGAGAAAGGAGAGAAATCAAGAAGAAAGCACTGCTCCTCGTAAGCTGCCAGAAGGCTTCAAACAATTATGAATGGGTGAGGCCGTTAGAAAACCGGAGAAACTCAACGGGGGCCAAGAAGGGTCGAAATTCCACTATGTGTTCTTGCTCGTGGTAACAATAATGTGGCAAAGAAGAAGAAACCGAGGAAATGTGTTTTCTCCGAGGTACTAGAAACTTCGTGGAGGTCGATAAAATCTCTCAGAAATCTTCAAGGGACCTCGATCCCCATCGAAGAAAGACTCGCTCGACTCCAGATCACCAACCTCGTGAATTCTTGAACTTGATGCGCTTCAATGAACCATTTATAGATCCATCACCGAACTCATACACTCAACCTAATGCCCCGAAAAGCCCAAGATTGAAGAAGGGAGAAGTCAAGAGACCGAATGGCTAAGCAAGGGGAACGGTTCATCTTGGACAGATAATTTCGAAGTAATGCCTATCGACCTTCGTGATATGTTCTTCGTGCTCGTAACCACCTTTGTGTATATTTCGAATCAATCACTTCGAAATGTGAATATTGCCTCATTCGAGAGGAGAGGAGGTGGTGGAACGCTGAAACCGCTGTGTTGACAGAGTTTTCAAAGCTCGAAAGACAAAGCTCGAGAATGAAAGCTCGCCGATTTCGATGAAATGGGTGAAAAGAAGCTAGCCGAAAAAAGAAAGCTCTTGAAAGAGTAGATGCTTCCGGCTCTCATGATCAAAACAAAGATAAGGATAAGGGAGATGATGCGAAAAAAAAAAAAATCGAGGGGAGAAGGAACCTCGGACCGATCTTCGAGAAAGAGAAGGAAACCGAGAGTCGATGGTGACAGACATCGATCTTTGAACAAACCGACATCGACAACCTCGTGATCGGAAGTTAGCACTCTTTAGGTACCTTTTGGCACTGTTATACATTATGTCGAAGTTACTGAAGTACCTAGCTTTAAATCTGATGTTTATGATATGCAGACTGAGGCTCAGTTGGAGCTCTCATCTCAGTTGGAAAATATTGAACAAACTCCAGTGGTTGATCTCACACCAATCCTGGATGAGTTAAAGAAGATAGAGCCAAGGATGGAAGAGATACTGGCAAGTCAATCTCAAAAGATTGAGAATCTAAGCTCTTCATCAAGCATGCTGCAAACAATTCTCACAGACAAGATGACTCAGATGGAGTTAGTCCTGGCTGCTCAAAATCAGAAAATGGAGAACCTGAGTTCATCATCTGATACGCTTCAAATAACTCTATCAGGTAAATTAGCTTCATTAGATGAAAAGATTGATGGAGTGCATACAGAGCTTAATGCCAACATGAAGCAGATGTATCAAGAAAGAACTGACTATCTTGAAGCCAAGCTGATTGAGAAGAATGATCTGATGATCAAAACAGCTGTTGAGGAAATGGGCTCTCTGCTCATGACCAAGATGACAGAGATGATGCATGATGTCTTCTCAAAGCAGTTTGCTTCTCTTTCGGATGAATTCTCAATGGCCAAGAACTACATGATGAGGCTAGAATATGAGCATGATCAGTTGGCAATACTATATGGATACTGCACTGACTCAACTACTCCCAAGGTATGGTGCCAAAAAGGGGGAAAGGCCTGGTAGCAAATTAAGTGAGTTGTTGGCACAAACCTTGGAGACAAAGGCTAAAAAGAAGCTGAAGGAAAGAAAATTTTGGATGCCTTAAGTGAGATTGAAGCCACTGAGAAACCAAGTTTACTGAGTCGAGAAACCTACCTTCACTCGCATAAATGATCGATCATCGAAGAAGTAATTTCTTGAAACCGAGTGATAGAAGGATGATTGAGACAAGCAAAGCCGGTGAAGATCAAGTCGACCGAAAAAAGAGAAAGGTTGCGGGCATTTGTGGAACAAGAAAGGAAGAAAAGAGCAAAAAGCTCAAAACCTACTCAGAGGAAGCTGATAATGGAATTCGAAGGATCCGAGGAAGAAACTAAAACCCAGAAAGAAGCCTTCAATACCAAAAAAAAACTCTGAAAGCTCTTCGGATTGAAAAGGAAAAGAAAATTGTCGCTTCAAAGATCGTGTTCCATCGATCGAGAAAAGAAGAAAGAAGAAGAGCAGAAAAGAAGAGGTGGATTTAAAAAGTTTCTAAGCAAAAGGAGAGGTACAGAAAAGACTCAGAAATGGCCGCATATTGACAAGTGGATGCCTCTACAGTTCAATGATGCATGGGAAGAGATCAAGAGAACCTTCTGGTTCTATTATGAGATTCTGAGAGAATGGAGGGGGAGCAGCTCGGATAAGAATGAAGCCTTCATTGAGTACTTACTGACTTTCTATCCTAAGTACCTGCAAAGTTGGATCAACACGGTAGATGAAGGAAACACTCAAATAGTAGCTCCTGGTCCATACATGTACCCAGCTCCTAGGTTTGAGAATGGCTATGTAAATGAGGCAGTCATTTCTCAGGAAATAGCCCAGTATGCCATCCAGCTAGGCCTAACAGGAAACAACCCTGATATCATCAACGCAAGGGATGAACTGAAGAAGAGATACTACGGGATGTTCAACCTGGAAGTTCCAGAGGATGGAGTGGAAGAAGACTGAAGACTACGTTCTTCTGTTTTTAAAATTCAGTTGTTTTTTACTTTTCATTGTAATCTGTAAACTCTTATCCTGCATCAATGAAAAATTATCTTTATGCTCAAAGATAATATCTCATTATCTTTTTACATGTCTTGATATGCCAGATTGTTAAGGAAATTATTGGAAAAATTGCCATTTTGGTTTGTAATAGATAAACTGAAACCTGAGTATAGGTTAGGTTTTCTTAAATGTAAAAAGATGGTTTTGGCATCATCAAAAAGGGGGAAATTGTTGGGAGATGAATTTAATAAAGAAGTTTTGATTAGATCCCAAAACCCCTGAGTATGACATGTTCAGGATAATCTTGATAGACTGAGTCAGGTTTCAGCATAGATTGTTCAGGAAGTTATCTGCACCATGTATAGTCAGCAGATATAGATCAGGTTAGATCTTAAAGTTACCGAAGAACTTAGAAGGTACTGAGTAACTGAAGAATCAGTAGAACTGAAAAATCAGTAGAACTGAATGTTCAAAAAGATAGTGAAGATGCTGAAGGAATGAAGACTCGGATAAGATCGATAACTTTCGAAGTTATTCAAGACATCAAGACCGATCGTTATGAAGACTCAGTAAGATATTGAATACTCAGTATAACCTGAATGTTCAGAGGCACTGAATAATATCTATCTGAAGACTACAAAAACTAAGAAAAACGCAAATGTTCAGAAAAGTAGATATTGCCCAAAACATTCATATGAAGACAAAAGGAACTAAGTCTAAATGTTGTTTAAGGTTGTCTCATTCAAAGAGATTGACCAAAAAAGTGCCGTTTTGTTTGTCTACATTCAACTAAAGACAAGAACTAATCAAAGGAAGACAACAATGTACTTTACTGACACTGAAAGCGACAAGACCCTGAATCATGTCAGTAGTACTAAGTTCCAGACTGCAAAAATTGGTGATTGGCTACATGACTGCATATTTCCTAAAACATGCAAGGGAGTGTTCAAACCCTAAATATAGTCGTTCATCAAACACCAGAAGAGGAAACCCTTGATACTATCTCCTCCAACGGATAGTTTTTCAAGAGTGACCTTGGTGAAGGTTGCCTATAAATACCAGTGACCTTCTACATTGAGAGGTTACGGAAAATTTCAAGCAACTCAAGAGCTCATTCATATTATTGCAAATTGAAGCACTCGAAAACCCTAGAATTTCCCAAGTGTTTCACATTGGAGAGAGCTCACTATTCTAAGCCTAGATTGATAGATATATCATAATCTTAGAGAGATATCCTAGCCTTTGCATCTGTTCTTATTGTAAAGGATATCTCACCCTAGTTGGAAACCAACCCAAAACCCAAACCCTTTGTTAAGGTAGTTTGTGTGTGATTTGTTGGTGAGTTAGAGTTGTAAAAAGTTAGTAAGCTACAGTGAGTTAGCCAGAAAACTCTAGAGAAGAATGTTGGGAGATGAATTTAATAAAGAGGATTTTGATTAGATCCCTAAACCCCTGAGTATGACACGTTCAGGATAATCTTGATAGACTGAGTCAGGATTTAGTATAGAGTGTTCAGGATGTTATCTGCACCATGTATAGTCAGCAGATATAGATCAGGTAAGTTTCTAAAGAGACTAAAGACTCAAGAAAGTTTCAAGAGATCAAGACTCAAAGAAAGTTTGATGAGATCAAGACTCAAGAAGTTTATGAAGAAACCAAGAGTCAAGAAGTTTTCAAGAGATCAAGACTCAAGAAGTTTCTAAAGAGATCAAGACTCAAGAAGTTTCAAGAGATCGAAGACTCGTAAGTTTCAAGAAATCAAGACTCCTAGAAAGTTTCTCAAGAAATCAAGACTCAATAAGTTTCTAAAGAAACTGAAGACTCAAGAAGTTTTCAAGAAATCAAGACTCGATAAGTTTTCAAGAAATCAAGACTCGAGATGTCTCTCAAGACTCAAAGATGTCATCAAGACTCAAAGATGTCATCAAGACTTAGTATGTCACTGAAGACTCAGAAGAAACTAAAGACCCAGTAGTCACTGAAGACTCAGTAAGATACTGAATACTCAATATAACCTGAATGTTCCGAGGCACTGAATAATATCTATCTGAAGACTACAAAACTGAGAAAAACGCAAATATTCAGAAAAATAGATATTGCCCAAGACATTCACATGCAGACAAAAGGAACTAAGCCTAAGTGTTGTTTAAGGTTATCTCACTCAGGGAGATTGACCAAAAAGAGTCGTTATGTTTGTCTACATTTACTGAAGACAAGAACCAATCAGAGGAAGACAAAGACTGTACTTTTATCAAAACCGAAAAGCGACAGTCATCAAGCATGTCAAGAGTACTATGTTCCGCATCGCAAAAAATGGTGATTGGCTACATGTAAGCATATTTCCTAAAACATGCAAGAGAGTATTCAAACCCTAAAAATAGTTGTTCATCAAACACCATAAGAGGAAACTCATGAAGCTATCTCCTCCAACGGATAGTTTTTCAAGAGTGACCTTGGTGAAGTTGCCTATAAATACTAGTGACCCTCTACATTGAGAGGTTACGGGAAATTTGAAAGCAACTCAAGAGCTCATTCGTATTATTGCAAATTGAAGCACTAGAAAAACCGAGTATTTCCCAAGTGTTTCACATTGAAGAGAGCTCATTCACTAAGCCTAGACTGATAAGATATATCCAAAGCTTAGTAGAGATATTCTAGCTTTTGCATTGTTCTTATTGTAAAGGATATCTCATCCTAGTTGGAAACCAATCAGAAACCCAAACCCTTTGTAAGGTAGTTTGAGTGTGTTTGTTGGTGAGTTGGAGTTGTAAAGAGTTAGTAAGCTACAGTGAGTTAGCCAGAAAACTCTAGAGAAGAAGTTAGTAAGCTACTTGTGGTAGTCTGAACACTTGTGTGTGTTTGAGTTAGTAAGCTGCAGTGAGTCAGCCAAAAAACTCAAGGTAGAAAAGTGAGTAAGCTGCAGTGAGTCAGCCAGAAAGCTTTAGGAAGTGGTTAAGGAATTTCTCTGAAGGTCAGAGAAAGTGGATGTAGGAGCTTGAGTCTCTGAACCACTATAATTGTTGTGTTGTTTTGCTTTCTGTACTGGATTATTATCTGTTGCATGTCTTTCACTAAAAGTATAATTTACTGATATTCAGTTGGAATCAATCCACTGAACTTGCATCAACCGATCACAGCCTTAATCACTGTTTCATTAAAAGGAAGATATTCAGCAAAGCTAAAAACGTGTATAAATTTAGGGCCAACCATTCCGCACACTTGATTAGCTAGAACAGATAGTTACCAAACCAAACTAACTCTACTGAGGGTTCAGTAAGATAGTTATCTGATCCAAGCGGCTCAGGATCTCAAAAAAAACTCAGGCTCAGTTGGGCTAATCTGAAGCTTCTGAAAGTAGCTAGGGATCATTGTCTCAGTAGACTTTGACTCAGGGCGATATGTGCTTCTCAGGGCCAAATCATCAGGACAACCTGACCCATCTGACCTCAGTGAAAGAAAAGTTTTAAAAATCACTGAACACATCTATTCCCCCCCCATACACGTGTGAGACTTATTAGCACCGGGACCAACAAGTGGTATCAGAGCAGTGGTTCAACTTGACCACTTGCTTTGGTGGCCATAGTCTACTTTGCTGAAAGACTCTGGTGGTCTACTGAACAGATCTATTTGCTAATATCTTACAAGGCTCAGTCATCATGCCTTCTAAGAAACTTCATATGTTCTCAGTTGAGAGCTATGACCTATGGAGATTAAGAATGCAGGCTCATCTGTATTCAAAACATGAAAGAATGTGGAGAGTGGTTTCTGAAGGACCATTCAAATTTACTATTGTGAATCCCAGAATCACTGATACTGAGAGGAATGATCCCAGATATGAATTTCCAAAGTATGATGATCAACTTACTCCCGATGAGAGAAAGTTAGTCAATCTTGACTACATTGCTAAAGATACTTTATATAGCACTATTGATGATGGTGTTATGGGGATGATTTCTCACTGTGAAACTGCAAAAGAAATATGGGACACACTTGCTGTTATGTGTCAAGGCACAAATCATATTAAAGAGAACAAACTTTTTGTTGCTATTGGAAAGTTTGATAGCTTTGAAATGGAAGATGGTGAATCCATTGACAAACTTGAAGTCAGATTCACTAGCATCATGAATGATCTGAATGCTCTTGGGAAAAGATACCCACAGAGAGAAGTGGCACTGAAAATTCTTAGAGGATTATCTAAGAAATGGGATATACACGTTGTGGTGATTGAAAACACCAAAAATATTGATTCCATGCCATATCAACAAGTTTTCTCTGAACTGAAAGCTTATGAGTTTGTGATTGACACGAAAGCTAAGAAATCTGACAGTAAAGATGATTCTTCATCTAGCAAGAATGTGGCTTTCAAAGCCAAAGAGAAATCCTGTAAGTCTAGAGAGTCTGAGAACTCACTTGCGAGTAAATTAGGATGAGCGGGGAGGATAAGCCAAAGATCTTGATGGCAAGGAGGTTTGAAAGACTCAATAGCGAGATATGGGAAATATAAAAAATATTACAGAATCAAGGTGTACATGAGAGACTCAAAAGCTGAGGACAAATACACTGAGAAAAGAAAGGACCAGAAAGCTGAAGGATCTTCATCCAAAAAGAAGGACTCCAAGACCAAGGAGGATAGTGATCAGGATGATGATGCCAACAGATGTTACAACTGTCAGAAGAAAGGTCACTTTCAATATGACTGTCCTGAGCTAAGTGCTAAATAAAGAAAGGAAAGACAAGCCAAGAGAGACAAGAAGTTCTCCAAAGAAGAAAGCTATGATTCTTTGAGGAAGAAGAACATACGAAGAAGGTTCCAGTTCCTCAGATGAGATGTTCTCAGATAGTGACAGTGATGATATCTGTCTTATGGCTGTGGAGGAGGTAAATTCTTCTATCTCTGTTGTTGCTCCTACACAAGCACATGAGTTCTCAAGTTCTCATGAAATAACTTTGACTGATGGATTCATTTGAGAATTTATGAAGGACTGATACGGTTACAAGAATCGCTCCATCGAAACTCAAGAGCGTAACAAAAGGAACCGACTGGCCGAGAATCAAGTGGAAAGACTCTAAAAATCTTTGAGATCACATCTCAATTGATGGGGAACTCTTGATGAACTAGATGTTCGAAAGTACAACTCTCGAAAAAAGAGAAGGTGATAGAGATCCTGAATGGAAAATTAGAGAAATCAACTGAGGAGATTCAGCTTATCAGAACTGAGTTCAATGACCTCTTTGAGAAGCATGAAACCCTAAATAAATGTGAGGATAGTGAGCAGAGAAAGTTGGCTCTATTGAATTCTGCATCTAAAGTGATAGATGAAATTTGAGTTATCAAAGACACTGAACTATAAAAATTTGGATTGGGATACATTCCAGGGGGAACCTCACAAGGTCTTCTGAATGTTGCTTCTAGTAGCACCAAGACTGTCTTTGTTAAACAAGTGGCACCTAATCTTCTTACTAAAGAACTGCCCAGAGTTTTAGACAAGGGTAAAGGACCTATGGTTTCAGAAAAACTGAAGGTTCAGGGAAAAAAGCCCAGACCTCATGAAAAGGCTAGAAAACCTGACCACTCAGTTGGAAATCTTCAGGCCTGTACTTCAAAGCCTCAGGCTAAGAATACCAACCTGAAGAGATCTGCATTGAACCATCAGAGGAATTTTCAGAAGAGAAACACTCAGCAGAGATATTCTCAACTGAAAAGACCAAGTCCTCAAATTACGAAAAGACCAAGTCAGCAGAGACAAAGACCAGCTGCACAAAAGCCAAGGCACTTGAACAAAAGGCCTGAACCCAAGAAGAACTCTAAGGCTCATGTTCATGCTAAGGCTGGCACTCATACACAGGATACTGTCAAGGCACCTAGGGTGGTGAATGTGTATGTAGATTGTTGGGAAATTTAGAGTTTTGATGAAAGTTCTAAAACACATGTAATAGGACCGGTCGGACACATTAGTCGATCGATGTTTTTATTGATTTATAGAATGTTGATAATTGTTTATAGATTACCGTTTATAGAATATTGAGGGGGAAACCTGATTAATTATTATATACCCGATATCCGGGCCGATGACAAGAGAAGAAGAAAGAATGTCAACCTTAGTTGGTCGAAGACTTGAAGATCGGATGAAAGATCGGACTGTAAGACCTAACCAATAAGAACAAGACAAGTATGATCGAGCGGTCGGCAATTTTCACCAAATTTGACGATTCGAACAAGAAGAATGTCTCTTAGTTGGTAGAACAAAGACACTATTAAGAACACTTTCGCCATGCCGTTGCTTTCTCTAAGCTATAAAACATCAATCGCGCAAGTCTTCCAAATATATCCTGACAAATTCAAATATAGCCTAAAATTCAAATTGGCTCCAACGGCTCTTTGATTTCGAGGTCTATAAATATGGGATTACACTTGAGTGAAGACTACTTAAAAAACGTAAACACTTTGAAACAATCAAGAAGCTCAAGCTATAATCAGATTTCCGCACGAAGAACACAAACTTGAAGATTATTTTACAAGTGTTCATCCCGTAAGTTCTTAGCACAGAAATCTTTTCATCTAGCTGATAGGCTACTTAAAAACTAGAAAAGATTTCAAAGTTGGAACCAAAACAATCTTACCCAAACCCAAAGTTAGGATAAGTTGTTTAGCAAGATTTCAGACTAGGGTTTCTAGTTCTGATTTCTGGGATCGGTTGAGTGAGAACTCTTTAAATATCTGTTGGTGTGTCTTGTGTTGGACTAACACAAAAATCTAAGTCCAGTTGGTTTAGTTGGTGCCCCTTGTGATAGGGAAGAGTGGACGTAGGACTGGTTTGTCCGAACCACTATAAATCTTGTGTGCTTTTACCTGCTTTGATTAACTGCTTTACACAATCGCACTCTACTTAATTAAAGTTGCATACATATTCTAAGTTAAGATCAGCTTGCACCAAGCTTCTGATCTGATCAGTTTGACACTTTGGTCAACTGGTTGAAAGACTGACTTTGGAATCAGATTTATTAAAACTGGTTTTTCACACGGGTAAAACTTAGCTTCCGCTGTCAGTTAAAACCGATAGTTACCGAATCGATCTGCCTTCAAAGCGATTAGTAAGTTGGTTATCGATCAAACCGATTCACTTGCACTGATCAAAGCTAATCGCTTTCACACCGACTGCAGCAAAAATTTTCGTAAGTCTATTCACCCTCCCTCTAGACTTACGCCCCTCACAAAACCCGTTCGGGACCTACAAGTGGTATCGAGCCGTGGTTCTTACGACCAACTGGCTTTGAGTATTATCGATTCTTGAGGAAGAATCTTTGTGGTCATTTGAACAGATCTTGAAAAACCGTTTTTAAAACTCATTCGTTTTTCCAAAATCACTCAGCATGGATAATACCTCTGGTATGTATCATGATTTGCCGAAGTTCTCAATTGATGAGTATGCAGATTGGGCCATTTATATGTGCAACCATCTAGGTTCGATTAGTGGCAGAATGATGGAAGTCATTGAAAGAGGACCCATCATCATATATCACGACAACCCTGCAGTTGGAGGAGATCCAGACTTTGCCCCGGGAAGTCTTGTGATGGATGCAGAGGAAAGAAAGTTGTATACTCTAGATACAATCGCCAGGCATATAATCATGAAGACGATGGATAGAGTCACCAAGGAGAAGATTAAATATCTCAAAACTGCGAAAGCAATGTGGGATACTCTAGCTGAGATATGCGAAGGAAATGATCAGATCAAAGACAGCCGACTACAAGCCGAACTGGTGAAGTTTGAAAAACTGAAGATGCTGCCCAACGAGACCATCAACGAGCTTGATGGAAGGATTACTATGTCAGTGAATAAGCTACGAGAACTTGGTAGAGAGATGTCAGACAAAGATATCAACTACAAGATCTTAAGATCTATTACCAAGAAATGGGACATGAAAGTCACGGTAATCAAGGATTGCCAAGACATTTTAAAGATGAAGCCGAGTAGCTTGTTCCTAAGCCTTAAAGCTCACGAGTTCGATTTAATCGAAAGAGGACAAGCAGATGAAGACGAGGCGCCCGCTGAAGCCTCAATGTCTAAATCAGTTGCGTTTAAAGCAACCAGCAGCAGATCGAAGGCCAATGAACCTGTTGGAAACATCATAAGTCGGGCGTAACGGACGCTCGCTACTTAGAAACTAGAAAAATCAAATATTCAACTTGGTAAGTATTGAAGATTCTATAAAGATTATCAACATAGCCGAGGAAGAGATAGGAGATCAGCCAACAGATCTCCAGAAAGAACCAGATCTGATGATCGAAGAGATCATAGAGAAGAAAAGAAAAGAGATAATCTGACTGATGAGAGAAGAGATAACAGATCTGACAGAAGGAGTTCAGATTATTATCAGAAAGGGAAGTCACCTAATAGATCATACAGACGGAGCGACTCACCTGGAAGAAAAGGTTCCGTGGATCAAGGAGCGTGCTTCAACTGTGAGAAGCCAGGTCACTACAGCGCAGACTGCCCAGACCTGACGCCAAAAGAAAGGGAAGAAAAGAGGAACATAAGAGAGCAACGTTATAGGGACAGAAAAGCCATGGTCGCTGACACATCTGGAATTGATGATTCCTATCTGCCCTCTGAGGATTCTGGATATTCCTCTGTAGAAGATTTCTGTCTGATAAGAAGTGCAGTTGACTTCTATGAGAATGAAGATCTGATATTCTCTTCAGATGACGATGAGATCCGCTCGATGGCCAAGGAGGACCAACTGAGGTAACCTCCAAACCTTCTTCGCTTTATGCCTTTCGGACTGCTATTATTAGCACACCTGTTGGGGAGATTGACCTGCAGCTCTACTCTGAGCAATTGCTTGATGATCTCTCCAATGCAGTATAGACACTTATGCTATAGTGGAAGCTGAGAATGACAAGCTAAGGATCGAAATAATCACTTGTTAAAGAGAACGATCTCAGTAAAGCTTCTGAACTTAAATCTCTTAAACCGCTATCGGAAGGTGGCGAGGAACTTAACATTCTGAAAGTTAAATCTTCTTATCAGGAGAAGCAGATCAAAGATCAGCTAGCAATTAACAAAAGCAAACAAAGTCGATGACTTCAAAATCCTTCAAGCTAAATTTGATGAGCTATTCGATTTGCATGAGAGTCTAAAATCTTCCGAGGATAGTTTACCCAAGAAAATAGAGGTTTTTACAAAATCATCTAAAACTGTTCAAGATATGAACACCAATTTTCGAACAACGACTAACAAGAAGGGACTTGGGTATGAGAACCCTTCCACATCCTCAAAAGCCCCGTTTGATTCACTTCAAAAAGGTGTAATCAAACGAGTTTCTGACAAAGATACACTAAAAGCCAAACTTGTATCTAATAAGGGAAAAAGACCTGTTGAGCAGGTAAGGCAGGTGCCTAATCAGAAGGGGAACATAAATGGACCCCAACTGGTAAAGCATCAGCCGAGGAATCAACAGAAGAACCCAGTTCTTCTGAAGAGACCTCAACCTGATCAACAGATCAGGTATCAAAAAAGACAACCTGTAAAAGGGAAGTCTAATATGAGACCCAATTAAGGTCAGCTGTCGAATAAGCACGCTATAGGTAAACTGCAAAAACCACCTATGCCAAAAATATATGAATCTTTTGATGGTAGCAGTCGTACCTACCCCTATAATCAGAAACCTAGGGCTGTTGCACCTGAGCCACACTGGATGAAAAGAAGACAAACAGAAAAGATAAATCCTAAGTCTTCTAAGTCACCCAAGGCTCACACTAATAATCATACTAATCAGAAAGAATATAAAGAGACGTATGATTATGTTGATAGGTATGGGAGACAAATCAGGCCTTCTGATCTAACTGATCTCAATAGAAGTGCCCTGTTTGTATGGATCCCCAAAACCAATCCTAACCCCTCAGGACCCAATCCAAAAGGGGTACCTAAAGCCTGATTTGGCTGCAGGTTCGCGTGGGTCTGGCCAACAAAGAAGGTGTGCAAGCAACTATCTGGTACATCGATAGTGGATGCTCAAGGCACATGACTGGAAGCAAACACCTCCTCAGCTCTTACATAGAACAAAAGGGCCCACGTGTACTCTTCGGTGATGATAACTTTGGTTATACCAAAGGATTAGGAACCTTAGAGAATGATGATGTACAGGTCACTGGAGTCTCGTATGTCGAAGGTCTAAAGCACAACCTATTATCGGTTTCACAATTCTGCGACAACGGATTCAGTGTTGAGTTCTCGACTGATCAATGCACTATCAAAAATCGAGCCACTCAACATACCTTGCTAACTGGTTCAAGGAAAGGGACGATCTACACAGCTGATTGGAACAGTTGCCCAAGAAATGCATGCCTGATTGTTAAGAGTTCCAAAAGTAGCAGTTGGCTCTGGCACAAAAGAATGAGCCATCTGAACTTTAAAACTCTTAATAAGATAGCAAGGATGTCTTTAGTTGAAGGACCTCCGAATGAAGTATTTTCTAAGGGTCAGACATGTGCCGCATGTCAGAAGGGAAAACAGGTCAAAGCTTCATTCAAGGGAATTCCTGGACCGGCATCCAGCAGAGTATTGCAGCTGCTTCATATGGATCTATTTGGACCAGTTACACCAGTCAGTCTCAGCGGACGCAAATATACTCTGGTAATCGTGGATGACTATTCCAAGTTTACCTGGGTTATATTCTTACATAAGAAGAATGAGACGACAACGAAGATACCCGAGCTGCTAAAGAGATTACAAAATGAAAAGGGTGTCAGTGTAGTAAAAATTAGATCAGATAAAGGTACAGAATTTTTGAACTCTTTTATTACTGATTTTTGCTCTAAGTTTGGTATACAACATGAGACATCAGCTGCAAGAACGCCACAATGAGAATGGAGTAGCGAAGCGGAGAAACAGAACTCTCAAAAAGAATTTCGCCGCGACGATGTTATTTGAACGTGCAATACCAAGCCGTTTCAGGCGAAAAGTTATCAACACCTTTGCATGCCACACTCAGAACAGATGTCTTCTGACTAAGGCTCACTACAAAACACCCTATGAACTGTGGAAGGGCAGAAAACCTCGTGTTTCTTACTTCCATGTTTTTGGGTGTAAGTGTTTCATACACAACAATGGGGAAAAGTCGGGTTGAAGACTTTTTGAGGCCAAGTCGATGAGGGTATATTCTTAGGATATTCCTCATCTAGCAAAGGTTTTCAGGGTTTACAACAGGCGAACCCTAGTTGTTGAAGAAACACCCTATGTAGTCTTTGATGAAACATCTTCTGAACAAGAGAAATCTGCCTCAGAACAAGAAGTACCTGATCAACCAGAACCTAATGCTCAGAAAATGGATCAGCTAACGATTAAGGAAAAAGGATCAGAACTCGTAACAGTATACATTCCAGATCTAGCTGATTCACCAGGTCAATCGGATCCTAAGGTACTAAAAAAAATGCCGATGAAGAAGTGATGCGGTGAGACAAGATATCAACTGAACCATCCGGTTCAGGGGGAACACCTGAAGTTCCCACGAACAGACATCAGCACATGATGAGTCCAACATCAGCTGAGACATGTTCTTATCAAGTGGATCATAATTCTGCACCACTCCCAATCGCTAGTAATGAACCTTTATCAGAAATGGATGATGTTCTCCAAACCGACGCAAATCAGAACAGAAGGACCTGGATAACCAGTCATCCAACTGATCTGATCATCGGAGACCCATCTGATAAAGTTAAAACTAGACATCAGATTGGTGAAAGTGCCATGTATTGTTGTTATCTGTCTATGAAGGAACCAACAACAGTAGAGGAAGCTCTACAAGACGCAAGCTGGATTCTAGCCATGCAGGAGGAGCTGGAACAGTTCGAGAGAAATCAAGTTTGGGAACTGGTGGACAGACCAACTCATCAAGACGTAATTGGCACGAAGTGGGTATTCAAGAACAAGAGAGATGAGAAAAATGTCATAACCAGGAATAAGGCAAGACTTGTTGCTAAGGGGTATTCACAATCAGAAGGAATTGATTATGATGAGACCTTTTGCGGTCGCCGCCGCCTAGAAGTCATTCATTTGTTTTACGGCATATGCTTCCCACAGAGGGTTCACTGTGTATCAGATGGACGTAAAGAGTGCATTCTTAAACGGGGTACTAGCAGAGGAAGTTTATGTCGAACAACCTCCAGGCTTTGAAAAGGGCAACCAAGTGTACCGTTTAAGAAAAGCTCTTTATGGCCTGAAACAAGCTCCTCGAGCTTGGTATGATACACTCTCTCAGTTCTTGATAGACAGTGGGTTCACTAAAGGAACAGTGGATAGAACCTTATTCAGAATAGAAGATGGAGAAGATATTCTGATGGTTCAGATTTACGTGGACGACATCATCTTCGGATCTCCCAACAAGAGTCTATGTGAAAGATTCAGCAAACTGATGCAAGGGAAGTTCGAGATGTCCATGATGGGGCAGATGAGTTACTTTCTGGGTCTACAAGTTAAACAAAGTACAGAAGGGATATTCATCTACCAGGCAAAGTACACTAGGAGTTTACTGGCTAAGTTTGGAGTTCAAAACTGTAAGGAAGCCAGAATTCCTATGTTAACTGGATTCAAGATGGATCCAGATGAGGATGGTCAGAAAACCAATCAGAAAGAATATAGGGCTCTCATTGGATCTCTACTATACCGATCGCCAAGCCAGACGGATATCACTTTTTTGAAGAGGTGTATGTGCGATTTCATGCAAATCAATGCAACGCCACCTAAAGCGACTAAGCGGATTCTTAAGTATCTGAAGGGACGAAGAACCTTGGTTTATTTTACCCATCGAGATGATAATCTAGAGCTTAGTGGGTATTTCGATTTCGATTATGGAGGTTGCAAGATTGACAGAAGTCAACCTCGTGAACATGTCGGTTTTAGGAAGTAAACCGATCTCGTGGTTTTCAAAGAAGCGGACATCGATTTCGACATCTACTCATCAAGGCGTAATATATGGGTCGCAGAGGAAGTTTGTTGCTCCCTAATCGCCTCGCTTAGTCAAGAACTAAGGGATTATAACATTGTAGCTAAGAATGTACCTATATTCGTGATGCGGTAATAGTCTTTATTGCAATCACTCGTAATCTCGTTCTACATACAAGATGCAAGCATGTGGATGTCAGACACCACTTTATAAGAGATCATGTTGAAAAGAAGAATATCAGAATGGAAAAGATTCATACTGATATACAGAAAGCTAATATTCTAACCAAGCCACTAGCTGAGATCAGATTCGGAGAATTATGCAATGAGCTAGGGCTTCTGGATCTTGGAGAAAAAGCACCTAAAATGCTTGATGGACTGATCTCCAGAACCAGCTGGTTAAGAGACTAACCAGGTTAAGAGGAATTAGTTGAGTTTGGTATCTCAACTGATCAGAAGATCAGTCAAGGAACTGATATGAGAAGGTACTGATCAGATTTACGAACTATCAGATTAAAAGAACTGATCAGATTATAGGTTTATCAGATTAAAGGAAACGTTCAGATTAAAGGATTATCTGATTAAATCAGTTTGGTTATTTCATACTTTGTAAGTCGATTAAACTGATATTCAACAAGCAAGGATTCACAAGATTAAAGCTTACATCGCATAAGAAAATAGATAATTTACACAACAATGGAATAATAGAAATTTTCATTGATAAAGACCCGAAGGTCAGATTTACATTACAAGTTACAAGTACAAAAGGACCCGGAGGTCAGTACATAAACCCAAAACCCTAAGCCTAACCCTAGAAGGGGGGGAGAGAGAGAGATTTTAAATCTGATGCTCCCATTTTCCCCCACTTAACAGGGGTGAGAAAGGCTTTGAAATAATCCTAAAGCCACTCGCAGAAGCTAAAATCAATGGAGCGAGAGCGGCGTTGATAGGATTTCTAAGCCAGGAGCCCTTAGACCTGAAATCAATGGGCTCTCCAGCTGTTAAATGGAGCACATGTGCCAAGAAAGTGGTTCAAAGACCTTATGGGCACATGTGTTACATGCAAAAATAGAGTTGATATACGAAGATCAGTTGTTGTCTGATCAAGACCGTTTATCAAACTCATGTTTTATATCAGACTAAGTCTGTTGATGTTAGTTTCGTCATCTCGATAGACACACAAGGTGCATACGGTTAGGAGAAGTGTCTTCTCAGTTGCGACAGCAGATCCGCCGCCTTGGTGGTAGAGAAGCTTGGCAACAATTGTATGTGTAATCTTTGATGACGACGAAAACAGTAATAAGGGACACACAGGGTTGATTTGAGAAGCTGAAATCATTGAAAAATGGGTAAAGTTTTTTGCCGGAAGTTTCACCGGAAACAAGGGTTCACCAGAATACATGATTTACAAAGAAGATAAGCATGGCGAATGGGTTATGTTGTGTAAATCATTGGTCCAATTTATAGAGGTCAAGCAAGGATGCAAATGCAAATTTGATTTCTCAAAACCTTTTAGAGAAATTTGCATCACAAGGACAGTGTGTAGGAATCATGCGACTGATAATTGGATAAATTTACGGTGATTTGACATTACGAAGTGTCCAGACTATTATTACACATGTCAAATCGTGCCGACTTAGGGAATCGAGACTACTATTCAATTCTTCAAGAACTAAGTTTTGGCGGTAACACTTATCCCAAGAATTGGCTTGGTCTGAGTAAAATCAGATTAGGTCAACTGAAATCTGATTAGATAAGAGACTGATCAGATGAGGAAGATCAGTTGAGTATGATACCTCAACAAATCAGATATATCAGTCTATAAGAAATCAGAAATAACAGTTGAAGGGGGAACTTCAACTGACCGAGGAGGATCAGAAAAGGGAAATCAGACGCAAAGTAAAGCGGATCAGTTGGAAAGAACAGTTGGGAAATTATAAGGATTAGGCAGAAAATTAAGATCAACAATTGGAATCAACAATTACAAGTGATATTGACTGATTACAATATCAGTCAACCAGATACGCGTTTATGTTTCCTTGTTTATTGCTTACTTATCTGATTTTATTTGATAATATTTGCCTTACTGTACCCACTACGTTTGTGACGTATTTCCTGCAAATCATTTAATGCGGACGTGGGGTACTTGTATTAATTGCCACAAAATGTGCTTTTAAATCCAAAAGGCAATAGTACGTGCTTTTCCTGACCACACGATCAAAACCGTTCAATCTGGATCGTTTAATCTTTTCAAACGGTTGATCTTCCAATCTTGTTTTTCCCTCCTCCTCCTTATAAGGTTCTTCAAAACCCTACCAGAGTTTTCTTGTTCTCAAAAACTTGCGATTTATTCTCTGAAAACTCAAAATTACCTTTCTGTGATTCAAATGTTTTCTTGCGATTTCAAACTTATCTTCCGAAAAATAGAATCTGGTAATTTCTGGTTTTTTGATGTTTTTCTTTTTCAAAATCCATTGATCATATAGATTATGTCTCTATATGTTATCCTGCGATATGCTTTATCTTTTCTTGTTATCCGTATGTGTTTATCGATTACTAGGCCTGAGAATAGGTCTGATAATCAATACATGATATCTTTAGGTTTATACACAATTTTAATTGAGTCTATCTTGTTGTAGATGGCCACTCACGGATTGGGAAAGATCATGTGCAACTATGCGGAACTGGCAACAAAGATTGTCGATGACAAATTCGTTCAGTTTGGTGTTACGTGGGATCCAGAATCCATGGAAGTTGAACAAATTATGAAGAAAGGAGGTCTTGAAAAATTCTGTGCTGCTCACTGCAATCCAGTGATGCAATATGAAGCACTCGAATTCTTAAGGAATTTGAAGGTGGATACGGACACTCCTGGAGATGAACTGATATCTTCAGTTAATGGAGAGGAGATCAGACTGTCGAATGCTGACATAACACGTCTGTTCAGCTTGCCAAAAGGAAGAATCTCGCCTGCTCACTACAGGGAGAATGAAGATGAGCTGATCAGAAACGAACTCTTCAGAGAGGCTGACAAACAATAGACAGCGGGTTTTGTCAGACCGATGTTAAAAAGGAAATACCGACTGTTGTTTGACATATTGTCAAAAACAATCATGGGTATTTCATTCAGCCCAGATGCTCTAACATCCGTAAAATTGTACAGCATGGCTGCGATAATTGATGAAGCCAAGTATATCAATTGGCATGGCTTCCTGAAGGCCATTCTGCTCCAAGAACATGAAAAATTTGGAGTTAATAAACGGAGGCAGGTCTATCTGAAGAAGAGGATCAGCAATCTCAACAAGGTTGCAGTTATTCTGAAAGACAAAATGCCAAATGCCGAATGGGACCAGAATGGACTGAAGTCCTACAAGGCCTTCCTCACAACCACTTCAGCCATATATGGGCCACCTGATGATGATATGCGGCCCACTCCTCCAAAGGTGAAGAAAGGAAAAACCAAGGAAGCAGCCTCGTCTACACCAGATGCTCCCCAAAAGAAAAAGAGAAAACTGGTGAAGGCTCAGGAGAAGAGGCCGAAGAAGGCAAAACAGGCCTCCATGACTCTGTTTCTGGAAGACGAGTCAGATGAAGAAGGAGTGCCGTGAGCAACCCGATGAGCCACGTAAATCACCGAAAAAATCGACAGGCAGGCTTCTCAAGTTGAGAGCTCGCCAGAACATTCTGAGGGAAGAGCAAGAGACGAACGATCTCCTTCTCCTCAATCTCGAGCTGATTCACCGCTTAGACTTCTGGCTACTGAGCATGTTTCTCCTTCTCATTCACCTGCCCGCGAACCTGACAGTTCATCAGTTCGCGTACCAGAAAAATCACCTGCTGCAGAGCCGAACGTAATTGCTTCAACAATAGAACCTCTGCAGGTTCAGCCAATCAGCCAACTTCCACCTACTCAAGAACCACCAGAACCCTCTACATCTCATCAACCAGAATCTGGTCGATCTGAACAAATCATTCCTGAGTCCAGATCATCCAAGACCATCACCGGGAAACTGGTCAGAATGCAAATTGAACGAGATATTGATGCGATGTATCCAGAGCTGGTAGCCCATCCTGTTATCAGAGAGGAAGTTATGGAGATCCTCACCTGGAAAGATCTCCGGTTAAAAAGCTTCTCAGATTTTATGATGATTATAGAACAGATGGGAGGTGCTGATGAATTTGCAGATTTTGATTTCGATATGAAAAATCTGCTCAAGTAGGATCACCAGCTGAGCTGATAACTGCTGAATCAATCAAAGCTCTGATCCACAAGAAGCTGGGGTTGACTGAACAAGGTGAACTGGAGACTGCTGAAGAAGCTCCTGAAGCAGATGTGCCTATGAAGGATGCAGGAGCCGCCGATGATAGTGGAACTGGTGCTGCAGTTCATGACCAACCACTGGAGGCACAAACAACTGAAAGAGATCAGGTGACGCAAGAAATTCCTACAACTCACATCACCGCTGATCAACTTCAGGAGATCAGATCATGTTTCAAAGATCTCCTGAAAGAAGAAGTTCAGGGAGTGATAACTGATCAGAGGCAGATTGGCCTCAAAGAAATAACGGATCAAAGGGAATTGGCTATTTCCCAGATTGAGGCAATCAAAGATCAGTTCTCCCAAACTGTGACCAACCTGTCTGCTGAGCTCATAAAGTCAGTTGATGACAAGCTAGTTCAGGTTGATCAACAACAAGTTTCTTTTCTGATGCTCACTTAAAGGCTATAATTGACTGAAGAGAAACATGACAAACTAATCCTTACCCTCTCTACTGCCGTGGAATCTGTCAAGACTGAGCTGATCTCGAAGGTTCAAAGTCTAACTGCTCAAGCTCAAGGTTTATCTGTTGCAGATCTCAACAAGGCGATATCAGTCAGCTTTGGATCTCTGACTTCCCACCTTACTACTCTTTTTGATCAAACCAAAAAGGGGGAAGGACAGAGTGAGAAACTAACTGACACGATCAGAACAACAGAAGACCTGATTCAGACAGTTGAATCCTATGGACAAAGACTAGACCATCTGGATTTGTTTGCTAACGAAATTTCTGAAAAGATTGAAAAGTCAAAGGCAAGAAAGGTAGCTGCGGGTGCTGGGACATCACAACTTGTACCAGTCACTCAAACTAAGAAAGTCACAAGAAGCACAGCTATCCAAATTCAGGCCGATAAGAAACTGGCTGAGAAACTGTCCAAAGAGCAGATTGCTGAAGAAGCCTGAATAAGCGAAGAAGAAAGAAGGGCAGAAAAATTGGCAGAGGCAGAAGATCTGAAGAAGAAATACAGATCGAGGGTGAATAAAGGAAAAGTTGGAAAATCTGGACCAGAACGTCAGCTGCAAGCAAGAGTTGATGAGATCATTCCAAAAACTGCTGCACATGCTAAGAGGTTTGAGGAATGGAATAAGATCAGAAGTGAATGGCTTCTGGATGCCTTTGTTCTAGATCTTGTTCCACAAGAAGAATCTCCAGATGCAGAATTCCTCAACTGGTTGGAAAACAAATATCCAGATTTTCTGAAGTATCTGGAAAATGAAGCCAAAATAATTAATGTAAAAATATCTCGCCAAGAGTATGATCTGTTGGATTACTCGAAGAAGGCAGATGGCTCATTTGACAGACTGGCATTTCAGAGGTTCTATTTTGACATCCTGAGCAAAGCGCGCATAACTGATCCTCAGCAGATCAATGATGTCAAATGGAAACTATACCAGATCTTCAACATACCTCAAGATCAAAGAGAAATGCAAGAAGGATACAAGCCTAAAGAGTGGAGAATCAGAAGACTTCTCAGGATCAGCTGTTTTTAAATTCAAACTTTTCTGATGTAATATGTAATCGACAAATCTAATGAAAGAAAAGTTTATTTTATGATCCTAAGACAAAATCTCATTGTCTTCTGATTATGTGCTCTTTACTGTTCTATTTTTTATCAATTGTGATTGGTTTCTCAAGTGTTTTGGTTTCATCAAAAAGGGGGAAATTGTTGGGAAATTTAGAGTTTTGATGAAAGTTCTAAAACACATGTAATAGGACCAGTCAGACCTGTTAGCTGACTGATGTTTTTATTACCGTTTATAGAATACCAGTTGATAATTATTGTATAGAACAACTGATGTAATAGATAGGTCACATATTGAGGGGGAACCTCAATTTGTATAGGTCAGATCTGAAGAACAGCTGATATCCAACAGGCCAGAAGACAAGAGAAGAACAGAAGATCAGATCGATCTGATCAAGTCAGATATCTCAGCTGAAGTCATGAAGCTCATACTCAGAAGACTTGAAGATCAGATGACTTCCAGAAGATCAGACCAGAAGACCTACATCAGCCGAGTCTGCTAGTTGAAGCTAAGACAACTGGCACCAGAAGACTCCATCAGGTAGACTGATCAGTTTTGACTGATCAGGTCAGCTCACCAGGTGAAAACTGATGTTTCACCAAATCATACGACGATGATCTGAACAAGAAGAATGTCAACCTTAGTTGGTAGAACAACACTGAAAAGTGCTTCTGTTAACCAATAAGAACAAGACAAGTATGATCGGAGCCGGCAATTACGGGATTTGGTGCTGCTTTCTCTAACGGCTATAAAAGACACTATTCACACTTTCGGCCATGCCGTTCCTGAAGCACGTCACATCAATCCTGTAAGTCTACCAAATATAGCCTGAAATTCAAATTGCTCTCCAACGGCTCTTTGATTTCGAGGTCTATAAATATGGGATTACACTTCAGAGTGAAGACTACGAAAAACGGAAACACTGAAACAATCAAGAAGCTCAAGCTATAATCAGATTTCATCACGAAGAACACGAACTTGAAGATTATTTTACAAGTTTTCATCCCATAAGTTCTTAGCACGGAAATCTTTTCATCTAGTTGATAGGCTACTTAAAAACTAGAAAAGATTTCAAAGTTGGAACCAAAACAATCTTACCCAAACCCAAAGTTAGGATAAGTTGTTTAGCAAGATTTCAGACAAGGGTTTCTAGTTCTGATTTCTGGGATCGGTTGAGTGAGAACTCTTTAAATATCTGTTGGTGTACTGTGTTGGACTAACACAAAAATCTAAGTCCAGTTGGTTTAGTTGGTGCCCCTTGTGATAGGGAAGAGTGGACGTAGGACTGGTTTGTCCGAACCACTATAAATCTTGTGTGCTTTTACCTGCTTTGATTAACTGCTTTACACAATCGCACTCTACTTAATTAAAGTTGCATACATATTCTAAGTTAAGATCAGCTTGCACCAAGCTTCTGATCTGATCAGTTTGACACTTTGGTCAACTGGTTGAAAGACTGACTTTGGAATCAGATTTATTAAAACTGGTTTTTCACACGGGTAAAACTTAGCTTCCGCACAATCAGCTAAACTGATAGTTACCGAACTGATCTGCCTTCAGGCGATTAGTAAGTTGGTTATCAGTCCAAACTGATTCACTTGCACTCTGATCAGGCTAACTGCTTTCACACCTGATCTGCACAAAAAGTTTTCAGAAGTCTATTCACCCCTCCCCTCTAGACTTCTGCCCTCACAAAACCCGTTCGGGACCTACATAGATGTTTATGGGAGACAAATCAGCCACTCTAAAGTAATTAGAGTTGTTAGGTAGATTTGGGTTCCAAAAGGTACAGCTAACCTGGTTGGACCCTACACCAAATGGGTACCTAAGAACTGATCTGTTTTTGAGGTAAAAGAAAAGGGCACTGAACTGAATGAATACAACATAGCACTGATGAGTGGAAATGAGTTGGCTCCTGCTGTATGGTATATGGATAGTGGATGTTCAAGACATATGACAGGATATAAGCAACTAATCACTGACTATGTTAAGCAAAAAGGCCCTCAGATCACATTTGGAGACAATTCCAAAGGACAAACTGAAGGATGTGGAACTCTTGAAGATGACTCTGTTCATATCCATGGTGTTTCATATGTGTCTGGTCTAAAGCATAATTTTCTTTCTATAAGCCAATTTTGTGACAAAGGATTCAATGTTGAGTTCTCAAAGAACTTATGTTATGTGAAAGAAAATACTTCACAGAAAGTTTTACTAACTGGTACTAGAAAAGGAAATGTGTATCTTGCTGATTGGAGTTCAACTCCTAAAGATACATGTTTGGTTGCAAAAAGATCCACTGATACCAGTTGATTGTGGCACAAAAAAATGAATCACTTAAACTTCAAAACCCTGAACAAACTTGCAAGATTAGCACTTGTGAGGGGGTTACCAAATGAAGTGTTCAGTAAAGAACATGTATTTGATGCTTGTCATAAAGGAAAACAAATCAGAGCATCTTTCAAAACCAAAGTAGATATTTCTACTGAAAGAATACTTCAACTGTTACATATGGATCTTTTTGGTCCAGTAACACCTGTGAGCACTAATGGCAGAAAATACACACGTGTGGTAGTTGATGACTACTCTAGATACACATGGGTCATATTCTTACTCAGTAAGAAAGAGACTCAGACAAAACTGTCTGAACTACTGAAAAGGCTCAGTACTGAAAAGAATCTGAGTGTGGTCAAAATCAGATCAGATAAAGGAACTGAGTTTATCAATCATATTATATCTGATTACTGTGCAGCAAATGGAATAGCTCATGAAACATCAGCTGCAAGGACCCCACAACAGAATGGTGTTGCTGAAAGAAGAAATAGAACTCTGAAAGAAGCTGCAAGGACAATGATTGTTGAAGCTGATATTCCTAAGAGATTTTGGGTTGAAGCTATCAACACTGCATCCTACTCTCAGAACAGATCCATGCTGACCAAGAATCAAGTAAAAACTCCATATGAGCTGTGGAATGAAAGGAAGCCTCTTGTTTCTTTCTTTCGTGTGTTTGGTTGCAAGTGTTTCATACACAATAATGGTAAAGATCAGTTGAAAACTTTTGATAGCAAAGCTGATGAAGGGATATTCTTAGGATATTCTGAAGTAAGTTAAGCCTTCAGAGTTTACAACTGTAGGACTCTTATTGTGGAAGAAACACCTCATGTTGTTTTTGATTAATCTACTTGTGTTCAGAAGAAACAGGAACATGACTCAGGAGAACTGACCAAGAGAATCACCAAACTTAACCTGAAAATGAATGATAAAACATCCTCTGAACCTGAAAAGAAGAAGTCAGTCACTTTCTATGAATGGAGTGAATCAGACTCAGACAAGAAGTTCAGGATGGAAAAACTCAGGATGGTGAGACTCAGGATGGAAATTCTCTACTGAAGGAAAGCCAACACACTGAAGCTGACAATCTGAACATACAACAGTTCAGACTCAGATATGTAATGCCGATGAAGATGTGGTCACAGCTGAGGAAAACTCTGAATCTATCAACCAAATGGGAACAAATGTCTCTGACAATGTTCTGAATGGAATTTCCCCTGAGGAAGATGATTCTCTTTCTCCTTTTCTGTTGTTCCCTGAATTTAATGAACTACCTGAACCTAACATTTCTGATATTGAGGATACTACTGAAGGGGGAACATCCAGGAGAAAATGGTTGGATAGTCATCCTATAAGTCAGATTGTGGGTGATCTATCAGATGGTGTCAAAACAAGAAGGTTCCATGGTGAAAGTGCTTTGTTCTGCTGCTTCCTATCTGAAAAAGAACCTACTGAGATTGAAGAAGCTATACAAGATTCATTTTGGATTACTGCTATGCAAGAAGAGCTGAATCAGTTCTCAAGGAATGAAGTTTGGGAGCTAGTGGATAGACCTAAGAGGCACAATGTGATTGGAACTAAGTGGGTGTTTAAGAATAAGAGAGATGAAAACAACAACATTGTGAGAAACAAGGCAAGGCTAGTTGCACAAGGATATTCCCAAGAAGAAGGCTTGGACTATGATGAAACCTTTGCACCTGTTGCAAGACTAGAAGCCATCAGATTGTTTCTTGCATATGCTGCCCACATGAAATTCACAGTCTATCAGATGGATGTGAAAAATGTATTTCTGAATGGTGTTCTTAAGGAAGAGGTTTATGTGGAACAACCTCCTGGTTTCAGAATGAATGACCAAGTTTACAGGCTTAAGAAAGCCTTGTATGGTCTTAAGCAAGCACCAAGAGCATGGTATGATACTCTTTCTCAGTTTCGTATTGACCATGGTTTTATCAAAGGAACTGTTGATAGGACTTTGTTCAGGATAGAAGATGGGAAAGACATCTTACTTGTTCAGATTTATGTAGATGACATCATATTTGGATCTCCAAATCATCAGTTGTGTGAAAAGTTTTCTACCCTGATGAAAGGAAAGTTTGAGATGTCAATGATGGGGGAGATGAATTTCTTTCTTGGACTTCAGGTGAAACAGACTAAGGAAGGAATTTTCATCAATCAAGCAAAATACACCAGAGATCTGATTGCAAAGTATGGTGTACAGAATTGCAATGCAGTTAGAATTCCTATGAATACTAACTACAAGATGGATCCTGATCCTGAAGGCAAATCAGTAAATCACACTGATTATAGAGGGATCATTGGATCACTGCTATATCTCACAGCAAGTAGGCCTGATATAACATTTGCTGTTGGGATATGTGCAAGATACCAAGCTAATCCTAAGGCTAGTTACATGGAGGCTGCCAAAAAGATTCTGAAATTCTTAAAGGCACTGTGAATAGAGGATTATGGTATCCAACTGATGATAACCTTGAATTAACTGGTTATTCAGATGTTGATTATGGAGGATGTAGAATTGACAGGAAGTCTACCACAGGAACTTGTCAATTTCTTGGAAGTAAACTGATATCATGGTTTTCAAAGAAACAAACCTCAGTAACAACCAGTACTACTGAAGCTGGATACATGGCTGCAGGAAGCTGTTGTGCACAGATTCTTTGGCTCAGACAACAATTGAGGGATTATAAGATTATAGCCAATGAAGTACCTATATTTCGTGATAATAATAGTGCAATTGCTATTACACAAAATCCGGTATTGCACTCCAGATGTAAGCATGTTGATATCAGACACACTTCATCAGAGATCATGTTGAGAAGAAAGACATCAGGATGGTGAAAATTCATACTGATAAACAGAGAGCTGATATCTTGACTAAACCTTTGGCTGAATCAAGGTTTCAGGAACTATCAGTTAAATTAGGTATGTTGGATCCAGGTGTATAAAGCAAATCTGAAAAATTTAAGGTTTTCAGATGCATGAAGTTTTCTCAGGATTTTACTGAGAAACTCAGGATAAAATTGAAAGTACTGAACTCTGAGTCTTGGGAAACTCAGATATCCTGAAGATCAGTACTCAGTATTATACTGACCTCGTTTTAGTACTCAGTATCATATTGACCCCTTTCAGTACTCAGTACTATACTGATCTTTCTCAGTACTCAGTATTATACTGACCTCGCTCAGTACTCAGTATTATACTGACATTTTATCAAGGTCAAAACTCAGTAAGACTGATGGAGGAAATTAGTCTGAAGAAGTATTGACTCATGCAACTCATTTATTGTCTAACTGAATCTCAGTAATCATTAGCAATAAATAACAAAACACCTGAAGGAATATTTGGGCGGGACCTTTGAAATCTCCGAAGAAAGTCAATGGTCTGCAAGAACAGTAATTAATTGCACTGTTCATTAATCACCAATAAAGTTAAATTGGCGGCGTAATATTTGTGAAATCGTCCTTTCATATACCCGATTTAGTCGGTGTTTAATCTCAACTGTCGATTTCTTCATCTATACGATTTTCCATGAATCAAATCCTATATATCTATTGAAGAATTCCTTCAAAGCCCAATTCCAAATAACCTTCGTCTTCAAAACACTCTTCTTCAAAAACCTCTCATTTGCCCAGAAATTATCATCTTCTTCAAAACCCTTCACAAAAATTATCCAAAAAATGACGTTCTTTGTATACGATAAACTTGTCATCTCTAACAAATCGTTGTATGCATACGTCGTTTCTCTTGAAAGCTCATCAAACGCAACTCACGAAGAGGAAGCGTTGCACATGATACGGTTGGCAAAGCTCACTTGCCTGGTTGTGAATCAACCAGAGGCAGAATACGCAAAGGAGGTAATAGAGTTTATCTCAAATTTGAAATTAGATGATGAGGACTGTATAGAATCACAGATTACAGTTTCTCATTTAGAGCATAGTTCAAAGTATGTGGATTTTGTTAGGGAATTGTATATCATTCCTAAGAATCTTAATGCCATATACGAATTGAGCGATAGAGGAGAAGACCCTACAGTGTATATGATGGGTAGGGAGCAAGAGTATCTGGATAGGATTGCCGAGCATCCAGTTAAATTCGAAGTTACACTAAATAAAAGGCATTTGAAGCCTAAGTATCGAATTTTGCTAGACATTGTGAGTAAATGCATCATGAGTCGGTCTGGCAGCTTTGAACAGATTAGTACGCCGACGTTGCGATTAATGGCGGCGATTGAAGATTCACCCACCACTGCTTTCAACTGGTTACATTACTTAATCAAAGTGGTGAGTGATCAAGCTAAGCAAGTACAGAAGGTGAATGGATCGGTTGTCATCAAAGGGAAGATCCTTCATGCAACCAAGATTGCATATATCATGGAGATGTGCAGAGAAGAAGAGGATATCTTCGCCAATTCCTCACCCTTTCCAAAGTCCAAAATTCTGTTCAAGCCTCTAACAACTAAGAAGACTTTGAAAGGAATGAAGGAGAAAAGCTCGAAGTCTCAGGAGGAGACTACTGAAGAAGGAGCTGATGAAGCCCAACAAGCCAGGGGGAAAGCCCTGATAGAGGTGAAAAGGGAAAAATGAGAGACTCTGAAGAAGAAAACATTGGCCCCTCATAAGCGCAGGAAACTTCAAATTATTACTGAGGAGGAGGTCAGTGACACTGAGGAAGTCCAACCTGAGGGCCAGCAAGGACTAAAATCTCCACTGCAAGTTCTGGCTCAGGTTGTGACAATAGCTCATGAACAAACTGAGGAACAGGTTTTCTCTGAGGTTCTCGGAACATCTCTGAGCTCAGACAAAGTATCTCGGGAAATATTCAAGGGACCTCAGGTTCCTACTGAGGAGATACCTGTTCAGACCTCAGATCAATCTGAACCTCAGGAGCTACTGAATAAAGGAGAGGCAGAAGAGACTGGGTGGCGCAGCAAGGGGGAACGATTCATTCTGGATAGAGTTCTCTGGATTCAGGAAGACTAAGCTCAGGATGAAAATTGCTGATTTTGATGAGCTAGTCAAGAAGAAGGTGGCTGAGAGGAGGGAAGCTGATGTTGATGCTTCCAGCTCTAAGGATCAAGATAAAGAGGGGGATCAACAAGATGATGCTGAAAAGCAATCTCAAATGGAGAAAGAAACTGATGCTGGTCAGACTGATATCTCACATCCTCAGACTGAAGTTCCTATCTTTAAATCTGTTATGTCTGATATGCAGACTGAGGCTCAGGTGGAGCACCCAGCTCAGGTTGAAAAAGTTGTATATGCTCCAGAGATTGATCTAAGTCCCATCTTGGACAAATTGGAGAAAGTGGTGCCAATGGTGGAGAAAATGACCCAATTTGAAGAAACCTTGGCCAACCAATCTCAAAAGCTAGAATCACTGAGTTCATCTTCAGACGTGATGCAGCTTCAAACATCTCTTGCTGATAAAATGACTACCTTGGAGGGAAAGGTTGATGTAGTCAAAGCTGAGCTCGATGCAGAGATGAAGCACATGTATCAGGAAAGAACTGCATATCTTGAAGCCAAGCTGGTTGAAAAGAATGATCTGATGATCAAGACAGCTGTTGAGGAAATGGGCTCTATGCTCATGACCAAGATGACAGAGATGATGCAAAATGTCTTCTCACACCAGTTTGCACCTCTATCTGAAGAGTTCTCAGTAGCCAAGAATCATATGAAGAGGCTGGAAGATGAGCATGATCAGTTGGCAGGGGAAGTGCGATGTATAAGCAAAGAGCAATATCATATGGATACCGCAATTTTTCAACTTCTTCTAAGGTATGGTGCCAAAAAGGGGGAAAGGCCTGGTGGCAAGCTTAGTGAATTGTTGGCACAGACCTTGAAGAGAAAGGCTAATAAAGAAGCTGAAGAGAAAATTATTGTTGATGCCTTAAAAGAAGTGGAAGCCACTGAGAAGCTCAAAATTCAAGGAAGATGAAGAACCTATCTACACTCAAGTATCTGAGCAGACTATTCAGGAAGCAATTTCTGAGAAACTGAGTGGTAGAAGGATGGTGGAAACAAGCCAAGCCGGTGAAGAACAAGTCAAACCTATTAAGAGAAAGGATGTGGCATTTGTGGAGCAGGAGAAGAAGAAAAGAGCTAAGTCTACTCAGAGGAAATTGATTATAGATTTTGAAGAATCTGAGGAAGAAGCTGAAAAAGAAGTCTTCAACACTAAGAAAGCTCTGAAAACACTTCAAGTTGAAAAGGAAAAGAAAACTGCTACTTCTATATCAGGAGTTCCTGTGATCAGGAAAAAGAAAGAAGAAGAGCAGAAAAGAAGAAGTGGTTTCAAGAAATTTTTGAGCAAGAGAAGAGGTACTGAAAAAGCTCAGAAATGGTCGCACATTGACAAATGGATGCCTATTCAGTTCAATGATGCGTGGGAGGAAATCAAGATAACCTTCTGGTTCTACTATGAAATTCTGAGGGAATGGAGGGGGACCAACTCGAATATGAATGAAGCCTTCATTGAATATCTTCTGACATTCTATCCTAAGTACCTGCAAAGTTGGATTAACTTGGCAGATGAAGGTAATACGCAGATTGTTGCCCCTGGTCCATATACTTACCCAGCTCCAAGACTTGAGAATGGCTATGTGAATGAGACATCCATTTCTCAGGAGATTGCTCAGTATGCCATCCAACTTGGCCTAACAGGAAACAACCCAGATATCATCAACGCAAGGGATGAATTGAAGAAGAGATATTATGGGATGTTCAACCTGGAGGTGCCTGAGGTTGAAGTTGATGAAGACTGGAGTTGATGAAGACTGAAGATGATGAATACTGAAGACTCTTTGTACTTCTGTTTTTTGTTTTTGATTTTCATTGTAAATTGTAACTCTGATCTTACAATCAATGAAAATTTTATCTTTATGCCCAAAGATAATATCTCATTATCTTTTTACATGTCTTTTATGTTTGATATGCCTTATGTTTTGAACTATTGAGAATTGCCATTTTAGATTGTAATAGAAAAACTAAAACCTGAGTATAGGTTAGGTGTTTTTGTAACAAGATGGTTTTGGCATCATCAAAAAGGGGGAAATTGTTGGGAGATGAATTTAATAAAGAGGATTTTGATTAGATCCCAAAACCCCCGAGTATGACATGTTCAGGATAATCTTGATAGACTGAGTCAGGATTCAGTATAGAGTGTTCAGGATGTTATCTGCACCATGTATAGTCAGCAGATATAGATCAGGTAAGTTTCTAAAGAGATCAAGACTCGAAGAGTTTCAAGAAACTAAAGACTCAAGTTTTTCAAGAGACCAAGACTCAAGAAGTTTCAAGAGACTGAGACTCAAAGAAGTTTCAAGAGACCCAAGACTCAAGAAAGCCAAGAGATCAAGACTCAAGAAGTTCAAGAGATCAAGACTCAAGAAGTTTATGAAGAGATCAAGACTCAAAGAAGTTTCAAGAGACCAAGACTCAAGAAGTTTTCAAGAGATCAAGACTCAAGAAGTTTCAAGAGATCAAGACTCGTGAAAGTTTCAAGAAATCGAAGACTCAAGAAGTTTCAAGAAAATCAAGACTCAAGATGTCTCTCAAGACTCAAGATGTCATCAAGACTCAAGATGTCATCAAGACTCAAGATGTCATCAAGACTCAAGACATCAAGACTCAGAAGACATCAAGATTCAAGAAGATATCAATACTCAAGATAACCTGAATGTTCTGAGGCACTGAATAATATCTATCTGTAGACTACAAAACTGAGAAAAATGTGAATATTCAGAAAAATAGATATTGCCCAAGACATTCACATGCAAGTAAAAGGAAATAATTCTAAGTGTTGTTTAAGGTTATCTCACTCAGAGAGATTGACCAAAAAGAGTCGTTATGTTTGTCTACATTTACTGAAGACAATAACCAATTAGAGGAAGACAGCATTGTACTTTACTGACACTAAAAGCAACAGGTCACTGAAGCATGTCAGTAGTATTATGTTCCAGACTGCAAAAAATGGTGATTGACTACATGAAAGCATATTTCCTAAAACATGCAAGGGAGTATTCAAACCCTAAAAATAGTCGTTCATCAAACACCATAAGAGGAAACTCATGAAGCTATCTCCTCCAACAGATAGATTTTCAAGAGTGACCTTGGTGAAGTTGCCTATAAATACTAGTGACCCTCTACATTGAGAGGTTACGGGAAATTTGAAAGCAACTCAAGAGCTCATTCGTATTATTGCAAATTGAAGCACTCGAAAAACCTAGAATTTCCCAAGTGTTTCACATTGTAGAGATATCTTAGCCTTTGCATTGTTCTTATTGTAAAGGATATCTCATCCTAGTTGGAAACCAACCAGAAACCCAAACCCTTTGTAAGGTAGTTTGAGTGTGTTTGTTGGTGAGTTGAAGTTGTAAAGAGTTAGTAAGCTACAGTGAGTTAGCCAGAAAACTCTAGAGAAGAAGTTAGTAAGCTACTTGTGGTAGTCTGAACACTTGTGTGTGTTTGAGTTAGTAAGCTGCAGTGAGTCAGCCAGAAAACTCAAGGTAGAAAAGTGAGTAAGCTGCAGTGAGTCAGCCAGAAAGCCTTAGGAAGTGGTTAAAGAATTTCTCTGAAGGTCAGAGAGAGTGGATGTAGGAGCTTGAGTCTCTGAACCACTATAATTGCTGTGTTGTTTTGCTTTCTGTACTGCATTATTATCTGTTGCATGTCTTTCACTGAAAGCGTAATTTACTGATATTCAGTTGGAATCAATCCACTGAACTTGCATCAACTGATCACAACCTTAATCATTGTTTCATTAAAAGGAAGATATTCAGCAAAGCTAAAAACGAGTATAAATTTAGGGCCAACCATTACGCACACTTGAGTAGCTAGAATAGATAGTTACCAAACTGAACTAACTCTACTGAGGGTTCAGTAAGATAGTTATCTGATCCAAGCGGCTCAAGATCTCAAAAAAACCTCAGGCTCAGTTGGGCTAATCTGAAGCTTCTGAAAGCAGCTCAGGATCATTGTCTCAGTAGACTTTGACTCAGGGTGATCTGCAGGCTTTCGAGTACAAATCATCGACACAACCTGACCCATCTGATCTCAGTGAAAGAAAAGTTTTAAAAATCTCTGAACACGTGTATTCCCTCCCCCCATACACGTGTGAGACTCGTTAGCACCGGGACCAACAAAGAAGTTAGTAAGATACTTGTGGTAGTCTGAACACTTGTGTGTGTTTGAGTTAGTAAGCTGCAGTGAGTCAGCCAGAAAACACAAGGTAGAAAAGTGAGTAAGCTACAGTGAGTTAGCCTGAAAGCTTTAGGAAGTGGTTAAGGAATTTCTCTGAAGATCGAGAGAAGTGGACGAGGAGCTTGATGTTGGGAATAAGTTGCCACAGATCTATTCGGGATGAATATTTAAATACAAATTTAATTCTTATAATTATTACTAGCATGAATTAATCCTATATTAATTCAAATAATAATCCAACATCATATCATGCATATAATAATTCACGTAAAACCTACGCATGCGGAATTCTACGAGTTTACGTGAATGTACCTCTTGGGATGGCAACGGTGTGGCTGATTAGACTAACCGAAAGAACGTCCCAAGTATTCCCTTAGCCCTTGTTCGACTATCCGGTGGAAGGACACTTGTGAACAATTAACAAAAGGAAAATAAATTATGTTGCACCACCTTTGTGGATTTACTAATTTTTCCAGCACATGGAATTGTACTTGGGAATGAAAGAATCATCCCCTATTTATAGAGCACAAGGTGGACGAAAATTTTGTGATAAAACAATGTGGGAAAAAAATTTCTTGATCACCAAGAAATCTTGAATATATCTCTTATATTCTTTTTCCCATAATTATAATATTCCACAAAAATCCCACCTACTCTATTTTATGGATATTTTCGAAAATATGATGAGTCAAGAATCCAAGATTTGGATCTTCTTGAATTTATGAGATATTTTTGTATTTCAAGAAATACATATCTTCCATAATATCTTTTCAAGAAAATCAAGAAAATCTTTCTTGCCCACTATATTTCCCATATTTTGAAATTCTCTTATGAAATAACCAAGTGGGAGATTTCTTGAATTTAATGAGATAATCTTATATTCCAAGAATACATATCTTCATTCCATAACAAAATTCAAAGAAAATCTTTCTCCCAACTTATCCATAATTTTCAAAAATTTACTTGGAAAAATAAGCAACAATATTTATTTTATTTTAATCACCTTTTTCAGTTATTGGACTATATGTTGGGCTACTTAGGGGGCCTTTAGGAGAATTAAGATTGGACCTTCTAATGGACCTTGAATATCTAATATTGAGCCACAATATTATTCAAGTCCATAAATATTAATTAATTCCACTACATAATTAATATTGCACTATCCATCTTAACCCATATTACAGTCAATATGGCTCCCGGTTATTATTTCCCGTGTTTAAGATTATCTAGTCCATTAATTAATTCAAGCCACTGAAATAGCTTTCCATTAATTAATATCTTTTATCCTTGGTCAAGGAACCGTTCAACATTATTATCCATACCGGAAACTAATTCCACTTGCAAGATTTGGTATGATAAAGCTTATGAACCTCCCAAGGGGGCAAATCAAACAAGCGTGCTTGCACACACGATTCTTCAGATAAATCTTAGCAATCACATGTGACTAATAATATTGCCCAAGATAAAAAGTATTGAATCTCGTTGATTCTCTACCCATGATAAGTCAAAGCAATAGTTACCAATCCCACGTGATCCTATTTAAGGGACGAAGATTAAGAAATAACGAACCACTGAGGTCTAATTCTTCCTTGTTCAGTTCTGGAGAATTTGTCCTCCTGTAGGTCCTATTCAGTACATCAGTCATGCACTAGTGTAATCTCTTGGTCAAGACAAACCAATTTGAGCCTTACACTTCAACCTTTCATGATGGGTTGTTCATTTCCATCTAGGTCGTGAATGGCGTACTTTTAGTTACAAGGGACTGTTAATTTAATCTTCTGTGATCTGGTATCACTAAATTAACTACAATATAACACGTACGACTTATTGAACAGTTATGCAGTAAATATATATAACATTCTATAATATTTAAAGCATCAGTGATAAACAATTTATTTCAGTAAATAAGTTCGAAATTCAGTTTTGATTATACAAAAGTAAAAAGCATACTTTCTAGTATAATCCCAACACTTGAGTCTCTGAACCACTATAATTGTTGTGTTGTTTGCTTTCTGTACTGCATTCTTATCTGTTGCATGTTTTTCACTGAAAGCATATTTCACTGATATTCAGTTGGAACCAATCCACTGAACTTGCATCAAATTGATCACAGCCTTAATCACTGTTTTATCGAAGGGAAGATTGTCAGCAAAGCTTAAACGAGTATAAACTTAGGGTCAACCATTCCGCACACTTGAGTAGCTAGAACAGGTAGTTACCAAACTGAACTAACTCTACTGAGGGTTCAGTAAGATAATTATCTGATCCAAGCTCCTCAGGATCTCTGATAAACTCAGGTTCAGTTGGGCTAATCTGAAGCTTCTGAAAGCAGCTCAGGATCATTGTCTCGGTAGACTTTGACTAAGGGCAATACGTGCTTCTTAGGGCAAAACTATCAGGATAACCTGACCCATCTTACCTCAGTGAAAGAAAAGTTTTAAAAATTACTAAACACATGTATTCCCCCCCTCATACACGTGTGAGACTCGTTAGCACCGGGACCAACAATATTACATACATATTCTGAGTCTGGATCAGTTCTGCATCAAGCAACTGATCTGATCAGCTTGACACTTTGTCATCTGACTGAAAACAGACAAGCAGAAATCTGATTTATTAAAACTGGTTTTTCACACGGGTTAAAACTTGCTTCCGCACATCAGTTAAACTGATAGACACCGAACTGATCTGCTATCAGGCAATCAGTAAGTTGGATATCAGTCCAAACTTATTCACTCGCACTCTGATCAGGTAACTTGTTGTCACACCTGATCTTGCACAAAAAGTTTTCAGAAGTTTATTCACCCCTCCCCTCTAGACTTCCGCCCTCACGAAAACCCGTTCGGGACCTACAGAATTAAATCTATGGGATTTAATTTACAAGATTAGGGATTTTATTTCCTAATCAGGTTAGCTTAAGATTTAAGCTGGGTCTCCCCTATATATATGAGTCCTTGGGAATCCATAATACAAGACTTCAAATTTCTCCATAAAATCTCTTAGTTAGAATTTTCCTAGCAAATTCATCTCTCGGATTCAACGCTGGCGAATCGGTGTGAATTGGTAAATGACTGTTAAATGGATACCATAGTTGAGGAATCCGTGTACGAATTATTGTAAGAATTCTGTTTACGTTTACCCGTTATTTAATTATGCAATTATATGTTCGTTGTTGGTGAACTGTTTAATTCCGATGCGCATGTATTACGTGTTTACGTGCCTCTATATTCCAACAGTTGTATCAGAGCTCCATGCTCTTGATTAATTGTATAATTGAATTGATTTTATAAATTAAAAATTTTCATTTCTTTATAAAACATAAAGGTGCGGCTGATCGGTTTGACCAAACATCGCACCAATTGATATATGTTTTGGGGTGTTTTGCTTAATTGATTAGAAAACCCCAAATTTCTTATTTTGTTTTGTGCATGGTTCGTCTTCTACGCCTAGTTAGGGTTTTTTGCGAAAACTCGCTGCCCCATCCGCCTTCGTCCTCTGTCGTTTCGCGTCCATAGCTAGGCATCGGGGCTTCGCTTTAGTCGGCGGCACTACGCCACGACTTGCATTGATCGCGGGTTACCGCGATGGAGCGTAACTGAGCGGGTTAGACCTATGGCGGCTTGACTTGAATCGATGTGATTCGGTACGACGTTGGTCACAACTCGTCGTCCTAGGCGGCGGTAACTTCATTTCGATGACTCAGCCCCTGGTTCAATGTGTTTCATGGCGGAATGCCACCGCATCGCTTCATCTTTGTGTCTACCATTCTTCGATGCTCCTTGACGTGTCTTCGCACCGCTCTTGATCTGTTTCCCTCATCTCTGGTATGACCTTAGATGGGGTCATGGGTTCCGATTGTGTTGGTTACAGCATCGAGTTGCCCACGCGCGCTTAGCGGTAGCGACGACTTGAGTGCACGCGCCCATTTGTTCCTCGTCTGTAGTTTGTTTTCTTAACTGTGCAGATTGATTTTGAGTTTGGAACCATGGTTTGTCTGATTTGGTTGGACTATTTCGATTAACCTGGGTGATGTGAAATTTTCATTGAATGTTTATGTGATTAATTAGATTAAAACTGATGAACGGTTGATGAATTGATGGTTTTGGTTATCCCGATTAAAAGGCGGTTTTCGGGCTGTGATGAGGGAGGGGCTGTTTTATAAATTAGATTTCAAACAGGCCCCTCAGTGTAAATTTTTAAAATTGCACTTGAGCCCTTGGTAAATCAGAATTAAAATATTTTTTTAATTAAAAATAAAATTAAAAGTTGGACTTTTAATGATAATTGATTGAATTAATTATATTTTGATAATTTATTAAAAATTGAATTAAATAAAATTAAAATTTGTTTTTTTTTATTTTGTTTAATGATTTTAATCATTGTTAAAATCCCACTTGGTTAACTTATTTAATAATTTGTTAACGCATTTATAGTCCGCATTATAATTTTTTGGGTAGGCGGCGCCCAATATTTATCGAACCGTGCTAAATGTTTGGGTAGGCGGCACCCAATATTTGTTAGTCCGTATATGTCATGTTTGGGTAGGCGGCACCCAATAATTGCTCAAATGTGACGTAGATGACATGTTGGATCTCGATTAAGCAATTAATACCCCGCCTTTAAAATGTTCCTCACTAAAATAGGGTTTTCTCATTAATTTGATAAGATGTCTTCCATCAAAATTAAAAGTAAACCGGAGATTTTGTTCCAATGGGTATTTAAGACCAAAGTCTTTCGCTCGGATCTACATCTAATGGGACTTTTATAGGGACACGTAGTGTAGCCGCTTGATGGTTGTAAACTAATTTGACTTTGTTTCACCAACCAAAGAAGGGAAACAAAAGTTAAGGGACATCCGATTGAACTAGGTTCAATCAACTAGGAATTGCAGTTTTGAAATTGGTTTAGAGACCTACCAATTTTATTATTACGGTAATCAGCCAAAGCAGATATTGTAATAATAAGAATGTGGATCCTAGTCCATTACAATTATATTTAATTTAAATTTGTACAATTCCGATGAGGTCGTTGAGTATGTGAAAATAATGGAGACAAAATAAATTTAAAGGCCATGTTTATTTTGATTGCTGAATATTGATCATAGGAATTGTGTGTTTTAATTCCCATTTTATTTTATTTTTCTAGGATAGTTGAAATATATAACTGTCATTAAGATGTGTTTTGGAAACAAACAAATTGGCTAGGCCAAATTTTTTGGGCTGGCATCGAAACGTGTGTTTGGTGCTAAGGCAAGAAAATATTGAGTACGTGTTGGACACGCCAATTTCGGTTACCCCTGCAGCTGGTTACCTGAGACAACCACGTTTGACATAGCAGCTCAGAAGAAGCATCAAGAGGATGATTTCCAGGCTCAGTGTGTGATGTTGTTCGGCATGACTCACAAATTGCCTAGGCAACATGAGAAAATAGGTCCCTTCGAGATACTCAAGCATCTGAAGGATCTCTTTGATTTTGAATCTCGTTCTGAGGCTTATGAAGTGATGAGAGATCTGTTCAGATGCCGGTTAGCTAAAGGAGAGAAGATTTCACCTCATGTGCTAAAGATGATAGGCTTGATTGAGAAACTTGATAATTTATGCATTGAGCTAAGAGACCAACGTTTCCATTTATGTTGTCTTCTAGTCTCTCTCGGATTCATATTCTAGCTTCATTGTGAACTATAATATGAATAAGACGGATCCGACCATGTCTGAACTTCACAACATGCTCAAGACTTTTGAGTTCACTATCATTAAGATGGCGTTCAAAAGAAGAAGCGGGTAGACAAGGATGTGTGCTTCTACTTGTAAGCAGAAGAGGGCACTGGAAGAAGGACTATAAGGTTCTGGTTGTTGAAAGGAAGGCAGTAGGTGCTTCTGGCACTAGAACATGTATGTTTGTTATTGAGATAGACATGCTCACTAATAGCGCTAACTGCTGGGTATTAGATTCCAGATGCAGCTCACACATTTGTACAAATGTGAAGGGGTCTCATGTGTCTTAGATCAGTTAGACCGGGTAAAGTCACCCTACACATGGAAAATGTAACAATGGTTACTACGGGACGTGTAGGGATATATATATATATATATAACTGAATAATTTTATTTTGTTCATTCTATTACTCGAAACATTATTTTCATTCCTATGTTAGACATTGAGGGTTTTTCCTTTCATTTTAATAATTGTTATTTCATGTTAAATGGTGTAGTTTATGGAATGCCCTTTTGGTGAATGGTTTATATTTGTTGAATTGTGGATATGATATTCCTAATGTGCTGAATAAAAGACTCAAGCTTAGTAATCAGGAAAACTCAACTTACTTGTGGCATTGTAGACTTGATCATGCAAACGAGAATAGAATTGCAAGGTTAAGGAAGTTGGACTACTTAACCCCATTTGACTTTGAGTCTTACGGAAACTGCGAATCTTATCTCAAGGGCAAGATGATCAACAAATCCTTTTCTGGGAAAGGGGTGCGTGCCAAAAGAAGTTCTAGAGTTGATCCACAGTGATGTATGTGGACCATTGCCCACTCTAGCTAGGGGTCACTTCGGTTATTTCATCACTTTTACTGATGATTTCTCGAGGTACGGATACGTGTATCTTATGAAACACAAGTCCGAATCTTTTGAGAAATTCAAAGAGTATAAAGCTGAAGTAGAGAAGCAACTTGGTAAGAGTATCAAGACTCTTCGATTAGATCGAGGAGGTGAATACCTTAGCCATGAATTCACTGATTATCTAAAGTTGCATGGAATCCAATCCCAATGGACGCCTCCCGGAACACCCCAAATGAGTGGAGTTTCTGAAAGGAGAAATCAAACCTTGTTAGACATGGTAAGGTCCATGATGAGCTTTTCCTTTCTTCCAACATTTTTATGGGGATATGCGCTCCAAACCTCAATCTACATTCTGAATATGATTCAATCTAAATCGGTTGAGCATACGCCATATGAGTTATGGCAAGCAAGAAGCCAACTTTCTCACATGTAAAGACGTGGGGTTGCCCAGCGTTTGTGAAGAAAATACTCACTGATAAGTTGGAATCCAAAGGTGAAAAGGGTTACTTTGTGGGGTATCCTAAGGAAACTAGAGGATATTATTTCTATCTACCTAAGAAACAAACGTTCATTATTTATAGGCAGACCAACTTACTTGAAGAGGAACAAGGCCGTAAGACGGTAGAACTTGAAGAAATTCAAGAACCACAAATTAACAAAGAGATTGATATCTTGTCAAAGCAACATGACAAGGAATCAGTGGGAGGATTCAGCGACTTTCACGGTGGGAGTCTTTCACTAGGTGATCGTCTTTCAGCTAGTGGGAGCGTAATTGGAGTTGGCTTAGCCATGCAAGAACCTCCAAGTGGGCTGAATGAGAACATCATAGTTCAAACTCCCGGCCAAAAGGCATCTGAAAGTATAGCTCTTGAGGACTCTCCGGACATTGATGAAATCGATGCACCATAAAATTTTCACGATCAGAATGTATAGCCTGCACAACCACAACTTCGTAAGTCAATTAGGAATTGTAATCTGCCCATTAGGTTACCTCTTGGAGGAACTCGATAATGTGGACATACCGGATAAAGATGATCTTAATACTTACTCTGAAGCAATATCAGCTATTGATTCAGGGAAGTGGCATGAGGCCATGAAATCCGAGATGGACTCGATGTACACCAATCAAGTCTGGGACTTGGTTGAATTGCCTAAAAGGGTTAGACCCATAGGTTGAAAATGGGTCTTCAAGCGTAAGTCTTATGCAAATGGCAAAGTACAAACCTACAAAGCTAGGTTGGTGGCGAAGGGTTATAGTCAACGTGAAGGCATTGACTATGTCAAGACCTTCACATTAGTTGCAAAGATCAAGTCCATTCGAATTTTACTTGCGATAGCAGCACACTATGATTATGAGATTTGACAGATGGACGTTAAAGCAATTTTCCTCAATGGAAACATTGATAAGGAAGTGTTTATGACTCAACCGGAAGGTTTTATATCTAAGTCGAACTCTAATATAGTATGCAAGCTAAAGAGATTCATCTATGGATTGAAGCAAGATTCTAGGAGTTGGAATATCCAATTTGATGAAGCTGTCAAGTCTTTTGACTTCATCAGAAACTCGAAAGATCCTTGTGTTTATCATAAACGCAGCGGGAAGAATATTTTATTTATAGTCGTATATGTCGATGACATGTTGATTATAGGAAACAATATCCCGCTCATGCAGTCCGTGAAAGATTGGTTATCAGTGACCTTCATGATGAAGGATCTTGGTGAAGTCTGCTATATCTTAGGGATCAAGATCCATAGGGATAGATCCAAGAAGTTATTGGGGCTGTCAAAGTCCACCTATGTAGACAAGGTGTTGAAGCGTTTTGCGATGGAGAACTCTAAGAGAGGTTCTCTACCAGCATGTCGTGGGATAAAGCTGTCAAAGAAGGATTGTCCTTCCCAAGAAGTTGATATCCAACACATAAAGGATATATCATATGCATTTGCAATTGGTTCCATCATGTACGACATGACTTGCACCAGGCCTGACGTGGCCTTCGCTGTCAGCATCACTAGTAGATACCAGCAAAATCTAGGTGAACCTCACTGGATTTCTTTCAAGAACATCTAAAGTACCTCAGACGTACTAAAGATTGCTTTCTTGTCTACGGAGGACAGTCAGAGCTAGTTGCAACTGACTATGCTGACGTCAGTTTCCAATCCGACTGTGACAATTACAAGTAACAGTCAGGCTATGTCTTCACTCTTAATGGTGGGGCGGTTAGTTGGAATAGTTCCAAGCAAGAGACAACCACAGACTCAACAACCGAAGCTGAGTACATTGCTGCGGCAGAAGCTGCCAAAGAAGTTGTCTAGATAAAACAGTTCTTAAGTGAACTAGGGGTAGTTCCGAGTGCCAGCAGTCCAATAAAATTATTTTGTGACAATATTGGTGCGGTTGCGCAAGCAAAGGAACAGAGATCCAATAACAGAAACAAGTATGTACCGAGACATTATCACTTGGTACGAGAGATAATTGCTAGAGGAGAAATAGAGTTAGAACGTGTTCCCACATAAGATAATCTGGCTGATCCTTTCACCAAAGCTTTGAGTGTTCATGTACACACTAGATATTTTAATGGTCTAGGGGTTAGACATGTAAGTGATTGACTCTAGTCCAAGTGGGAGATTGTTAGTGTTAGTGTCCTAGAGACAATCCTATTGTAAGGACATAATACTAAGATAATATTCAGTTTTGGTTTTAATATTATTGTTTATTTAAAATTAAATGTATGGCATTACACTTGTTTGAATATTATGTTTTGTTGTTTGCATTTATTCTTATTTGTGTTCTCATGTGTCATTGTTGTCATTGAGGTTGTGAGAACTCAGATGACTTAAGCATGATTCTCAAATAGCCCTGATCAAGGATCATAGAGAATGGGATATTGATGATGCAATTGAGATTGATGTGTGATCTGCATCATACTCTTATAGAGTGTAGTGAGATCTCACTTACTACGAGATATTATGTATCTCATGATGGATGCACAGATACCTTGGAGGGTATTGGTATACCCATCCAAGAAACCGTTTGATGTAATTCCACAATATGTGTCTACGGGTGTCTCGGTTAGTGGGAGCGATGCGATACTCCTTTGAATTGAGGTCAATACGCATGACATATGTGGAGTGATGAATTTTGACCATGACCGATGCTTGCACCCTTCCATGGGTAGATACGGCTTGGATTGGGTTCATCACGAAATGCTTGTGCGTGGTAGTTGAGACAGGAATATGATTCATTCCTCAATGTGGATTTAGAGAGAATACTCATCTTCTCATGATAACTTGGACTTTGTGGCCAAGTATGATATAAGTGATCAATTAGTGATTAGAGATAAACAATTAAGTTATTTGAATATACACTTCATCATGTTCAAGATTTAGTCGAGTACTCGGAATGAAAGGAAGTTATCGTAATAGCCCATGTTTCAGTAAAAAGTAGTTGCACGTTTTCTCGCAACGTACCTCATATATTGAGAATGTCTGATTGATTGTCTAGGGTTCAATTAAGACCGTTAGTTTGACTAATCACTCGATATATGAGGGCATATGGGTCACACAACAAGTAACAGTTGTTTACGGATTATAGTTGGTTGATTAAATATTATATTGGATATTAATATTTAATTTATGGAGAATATAATAATAATTATATTTAGAATTAATTATTGTTATTATTTAATTAAATTAGATTTAATTAAATAGGATTCACAATAATAATATATGGAATATTATTGTAGAGATTTAATATATATGAAAATCAAATCTGTAGAGATTTGATATATATGAAAATCGAATCCGTAGAGATTTATGTATAAGGGAATTAAATTTATGAGATTTAATTTACAAGATTAGGAACTTTATTTCCTAATCAGGTTAGCTTAAGATTTAAGCTGAACCTTCCCTATATATATGAGTCATTGGGAATCCATAGTACAAGACTTCAAATTTCTCCATAAAATCTCTAAGTTAGAATTTTCCTAGCAAATTTATCTCGGTGATTCAACGCTGAGGAATTGGTAAAGGACTGTTACGTGGATATCGTAGTTGAAGAATCTGTGTACAAATTGTTGTAAGAATTATGTTTACATTTACCCGTTATTTAATTATGCAATTATATGTTCGTTGTTGGTGAACTGTTTAATTCTGTTGTGCATGTATTACGTGTTTTCGTGCCTCTATATTCCAACAGGTGGGCGACCGCCGGGCAGATCCCGTGGATTGAAAGTCGGTGGGATCATGAAGTCGACGACCAACGGTAGTGGATCGGTGATGATGAAGCGGTTGTGGGCAATTGTATCGAGGCGTGCTAGGATATCCACCTGTTGACGTTGGATTTCCTTAGTAACACGAGCAACGGTTGGAATTTGGGCCTTAATGTTTTGTGTTCCGAAATTAGTGAAGACATGATGCTAGCAGGAGCGTATACCTGGAACTGAGATACTAAATGACGTAGATTGAGACTACGTGTAAATGCAGGAATAATCCTAGGAATAATAAGTTTATTGATAAAATACGTGCATTACAGGAACTCATAAGACTCATACTTATAATGCTAGTGCTAGAATATAAAAACCCTTACATACTCTTCAAGATTTACAATGATAATATAAGGAAAATATATCAAAATAAATCATAAAAATATTGCAGACTCTTAATAACTTAGGAAATATATAGATAATTTATAGACAGATGGAAAGTGAAAATATAGCGAAATATTCTCCATGCTAAAAAGTTTGGCAATGGGGAAGCTTATGAGGCGGAATTACACATTGCACTTGCACGTATTCACATTGTCTTCTCGCTGGAGTGGACAAATATCTGCTTGGAGTGAAACTCTTTGTATGTGGTCTAGATTTTTCAAGGGCAAGGTTTGAATTTGCGTGGAAATTTCATAATCTCATAGGTTGGCATAGAGAGAGCAGGCGACGTGTTGATTTGCAACTCAGTCATGTCTTCCGTTAAGACAATATCATTGTATATGATATTGCAACATTCACATACTACAAAGATGATATGATAAAGATATGGATGAAGATTAATATTAGATTTTTATGTTATATCAGATAATTTATATTTAGATATTTGTTTATGATTTGATTTGATTTTGTTTTAGAAATTATATATATGTTTCTTGTTCTCTAAGTTATTTTAGTATTATAAATATGTGTTCTTATTATTGTTTTAGAAAGTTGAATCGATTAATAAAACACTAGAGTTTATCTCAATATCTCTTTCAAGGTATTCTCCGTGAATCAAAGTATTTTAGCATGCACGATTTAGATGGAGCTCGTAAAATATAATTTTGATGCAAAAATAACTTTTTAAAATAAAAATTAATTTAGAAACCTATCAAAATAAAAAGAGAGACACTCCTATGAAATATTTTGCACATTTAAAGAAGGAAGTGAAATTTTACGGATCTTTCAAGTGTCGATCTGGGTCAAACGAACTTTTTTTTAAATCGCGCAAAGACAAGATAGAAACCCCTCTCCCATGTTTGTTTTACTTTAAGGGCAAACATAATTTACTCTAAGAACAAGTATGTGTTACTATAAGGAAAAGTAACACATACTTTCCCTTTCACATATAAGATATGAAAATTGTGTTACTATATGAACATAAATGTATTATTGTAAGTAGAAAGTTTGTTATTGTACGAACAAAATGTCACTCCCTCTATTTCTTTCCGCTTCTTCCTTTATTTTCAATCCACTTTTCTCTATGTCTGGATTATATTTCACGGATCCTTGATTCATAAAAAAACTTTATTTCATAATATAAAATTAATATTATTACATTTATAAACTAATACAATTACACTTATCAACTTATATCATTACACTAATATGAATAGCATTTAATGCTATTAATATTAGTTTATAAAAATAGTCATATAAGTTTAATAGCAAAAACCAGCCTATATTTAGAAGGGTGGATTACTACTAGCTACAAAATAGTAGACACTAATTCTAAAAACTACAAACACTATTTACACATTACTAAAAACTACAAAAGGGCTCTTAAAAGGAATATAATACCCTTTCTTCATATTTTGAATCACAAATTTCCCCCCAAAATCTCTTCCTATTCTTCGGGCACTTCACTTTTTGGGCCCATTTGCTTTTTGGGCCCTTGGCTTTTCGAGCTGAGCCTCTCTTTTTCGGGACTGTTCATTCTTATTTTATCGGGCTACTTCTTGCTTCGGGCCCTTCATTTTCGGGCCAAAAATCCAAAAAAAAAAAAGAGAACTTTTAATGTGTTCAGTTCAATTTTTGCACAAAATAAAATATATTTATGCACACAATTTCAATTAAAAACCAAAAAATCAATAAAACTAATATTCCTAAACACATTCTTTAAAAAAATATTATCAAATATTAACAGAGTAATAAAGTTCCAAAATATTCTTGAACCAATAAATCGTAAAAAAATATATATAAAAACAAAAAATAAAAAAAACTAAACATATTCAGTTCAATTTCTGCACAAATACAATATAATTATGCACAAAAACTGAACATGATCAGGAAAAACTGAACATGTTCAGGTTCAAATTTTTTCAAAATAAAAAAATATCCAGAAAATTAACAATACACAATCAAACCGAACCAAAAATCCACATTCAAACCAAACCAAAATATATATTCAAAACTAAAACATACATTCAAAAATCCACATTCAAATCAAAACAAAATTCACATTCAAACCAAACACATATTCAACAAAAATACTATAATAGAATAGCACAATCTAACCATAATTCATCGTTTGACCTTAGTGATTGGAAACAGATAACTAAACTGAAAAAAGACACCTCGAATCCCCTTTATTTCAACCTCCGCCCAAAAACACTCCCATCGCCGCTGTGGAGCAGTGACGCGGCCTTTTGTGGCCGGCTCATGGTCGGATCTACAACCTCCGCCCAGAAAAAATCCCATCGCCGTCGTGGAGTAGCGACGCCGCCTTTTGTGGTCGGATCTACAACCTCCGCCCAAAATAACACACACCGTCGTCTTGTGTGCCGGATCTCTTACGGATCTATAACCTCCGCCCAAAACACCCTACACAACAACACAAAACTCATCTTTGTCGAATTTTTACTGGGGTGGTTCACCGGATCTTTTTATTGAACCGAGAGAAAGAGAGTAAGAGAAAGATGGGTGGGGTTGGGGTTGGGGTTGGGGTTGGGGGTGGGTGAGGGTGAGGGTGGAAAGTTGAGAAATGAATGGTGGGTGAGGAAAGGCGTGGGTTTTGTTGGGAGAGAGAGAAGCGGGTGCGGCTGAGGGTGAATTAAAATTTAATTTGGTATGAGGGCATATTGGAGATATTACACCCCATTTTGTATGTATTAGTAATGCCCAAAAGTGTTTGTAGCTACTAGTGAAACTCCTTTTTATTTTGTATGTTTCAGCCCTATTTAGATATCATTAAATTTTTCCTCCAAAATTATTATCAAATTGAAAAATGAATCTTTAAAATAAATATTAATAAATTATAACGGATTGATAAAAAAAACTATAAAAAAATATGTATTTTATTTCCATAAACTCTATTGTTAAATTAAAAAATAAATCTTTTGAATAAATATTAATTAATTATAATGAATTGGAAAAAAAAAATTGGAATAAATAAAAATTTTAATGGATTGAGAAAAAACTTTAAAAAAATATGTAGAATATTTCCACAAACACTAATGTTAAATTGAGAAACAAATCTTTGAAATATAGGAAAAATCCTTGGAATAGATAATGGAATAATTATTAAAAAATTATAACGGATTAGAAAAAATATTTAGAAAAAGTATGTAAAATATGTTATCTTAAATTTAATATCAACCCTACATTTAAATATATTAAAAAAAAAATCTCAACCTTATATGTTAAACTCTAAGTTTCATAAATTTTAATTTTATAAGTATTTTACAATACCTTCTTTTGTCTACTTCTTATTTTACAATTATCAATTTTTTGTCTTACCCTTTTTGTGCCTCTTTCTTTTTCTTATTCACGGGATAATTTTTATGCTTTTGATATACGATTTTTTATTTCGTAGGAATTTTTTTTCTTTTGCTTTTGATGTTCTATTTTTCGTTTTGATACATATATATATATTTTTTTTCTTTGCCTTTGATGTTCTATTTTTCGTTTTGATATATATATATTTTATTATTATTTTTTTTTTTTTGCTTTTTGATGTTCGATTTTTTGTTTTACAAGATTTTTATTTTGCATCTAATGATTTGGTGAGATAATTCTTCACTATATATCAATATTATAATTCATATTGAGTAATACTTACTAAAATTGCAGATATATTTTATTTAAAGTATACTTATATGATTTTTTTTTATATATGTATTTCATACAAGATTCGTAATTTTTTTTATTACTTTGAGGACTTCTGTTTTGCAGGTTCTTATTTTACATCTAATGATCTGGTAAGATATTTTTTCATCATATATCAGTATTACAACTAAGTTGATTTATTTTATTGCTACACAATATATGTTGGTTTAATTGTTTATTTTACAGGTAATACTTACTAAAACTGCAGTTCATGTTGATTTATTTTATTGATACACTATTTTTGTTGGTTCAATGGTTTCTTTTACAGGTAATACTCACTAAATATTATATTGTTTTCTTGATAGTCATACAAGATTTTTAATCTATGTACATATGTTATATCTGATGAAAAATGTCAAATACCCATGTTAAATCACATGAAGATTATCGTAGGCAGCGTCTACAAAAAATTCAAAATCAGAAGCTTTATGTTATTTGTATATCTGTATTTCATATAAGATGTCTAAGTTTTTTTGTTGCTTTGAAGATTTTTATTTTGTAGATTCTTATTTTACATCTAATGATCTGATGAACATAAATAAAATCCTAATGACAATTCGAAAAAAATATTATCTCAAAGTTTAAATTCAAAAAAGATAAAAATGATCAAAATCAAGATGGATAAAAATTAGTTGAATACAGATTTATTTCTCTTATCTTCTTCCTTACAAACCTAAACTTTTATTTGAATTTTCCAACAAGAACAAATGTTTTTCTTTTTCTTTTTTAAAGATTAATACTTTCTCTATTAAAAAAAATATAATCAATAAGAAAAATATCGTTTCTTCGTAATGAAAAAACACTTTAATATGAATACTTATAAAAATTTAATACAAATTAATTGTGCAATTATAAATGTGCATTGTACGGATTCAATTCCAAATGTTATCAATTTCATAATATGAACAAATTTCATAAGATAAATTTTGTTTGAAGGGTTTTAATAAGAGATTTATGAATACTTGATACATTGACATGAATGGAGTTGGTTTGAGTTTAAGATGTACCCCCAATCCTCGCAACTATTCGGAAAATGAATACTACCTCCGTCTCAGGATGATTGCAACACATAAATTGTATCGCAAACTAAGAAAAGTGGGATAAAGTGAGTTTGAGTGAAATAAAATAAGGGTATTGTGAGTGTATTAATATTATATTTATTTTCATTTTGAGAGTATTACAGTAATATTGAGACGTCCAAATAAGATAAGTGTTGCAATAATTTTGGGACGGTGGGAGTATGAATATGAATATGGGACATTCCCTCTTTCTACTCCTTGTTCAACAATCTTGAATTTACATGTCACTTCCTATTCTCATTTTCTCAACTTTCTCTCCCCCTTTTTTCCGCCATCTCAGTACCAAAAGGAAAAAAAACACAAAGTATTGTGGCTATACATTATACTGGTAATCATCATTATCATCAATTCATCATCATGATATAGCTACCCAAAAAAGAAAACACTGCTTCTTCTCGTGATTTGCATAAACAATTTCCCTCACTCTGCTTTACAGTTTTCACTTGTAGTAGGCTCCTTTCACTGCCCCAATTTAATTTCCCATTCAGTTTCTCGTGATTTTAACGGGGGTAAAAAAAAAAGGCAGAAATTGTTGAATACTGTTTGCATTTTTTTGAAAATTCAATAGTGGTGTTTTGTATTTCCTTCCTCTCTTTTTTTCTCTGTTTACTTTTCCTCTTTCCTATTTTCTGTTTCCATGTTTGAATTCCTTGAAAAGGGCCTCAGAAAATCATTGATCTCGGTGGTTCGATCCTTTTCAGCAGGTACTTGTGTCTTTCTTTTTGTGTGTTCTTATCAATTTCTGTGATTTATTTTTAGTGTATACTTTTGTGTATGCAGAATGATTTTGTGAGCATGTTTGGTTACTTGTGTTGCATTTTAATTTTCTTTTTCTGGTTTTGTTTGTGTGGTCCATCTTCTTAATACATCCTTGTTAATAATAGTCTGGAATTGAAAGAGACAACATTCAATAAATGACATTTTGATCAGTTTATTTCTTACTTTATTGTCCAATTTACTCTACTGCCATTAATTTCCTGATAATTTTCAAGTTGAGTTGTTGGATTAGGCCTTTTCCCCCCTTTTTTTTCCTTTCTTAAAAGTGATTTTTGGGAATTAAGTTCAAAGTAAGGGTTGCTTTTCTCTTCTTAATTTAGTTAGCTGAAGGTATATTTTTTGCTTGAAATTGGTCATTTGATCTCCACCATGTTTAGTTTGTTCTTGAGTGGTGTATTTTCACTTCTTTTTTTCTTTTTTTAATGAATATTAGTAAGGCAAAATTGTAAAGTTGAGTATGAGGGATAAATAAAGCATGAAAAAAGAGAAGGGAAGTAAAATGAAATCTGCACTTGAATCTGAACTTCTGGGACTTCATACTTGTGGAAACTTTTGTGAAATGTTTGAACATTAGCCTTTCAGGCAGCATCAACAACAAAAGGAATTTTATAACTTATATTTGAGATAACTAATCCACTTCAAACTTAAATTAATTAGTGAGAAATGCATTGAATATTGAAGTTTTGTGGTGGCTGTGGTATTGGAAATTTGCTTTCCCACTCTTTCTTTGATACCATGAAGACCCTCTTTCCATTTTTGTTCAGATGATATCTAATGACTGACTTAAACCATAAATTCTAAGGCAAATAAGTTTATGCACCAGTTGCACTATGCAACTCTAGTGCATTTTAAAATGGTATTAGTTGTTTTGCTAACTGTTATTACATGGTCACTATTAGTTGTTTTCACTGAACAATATTAGTTGTTTTCATTTAACAGTATTAGTTGATGCACCCAAGTGTAACTCAAATTCTAAATGTTTTGTAGTAAGAAGCATGGGAGAGACACCGCAATTTGATGCATAAATCACACTGTATTTTCTGTTGAACTTCTTTTCGGTAAATATTGGAAACCATAGAATGCAGTGATATGAACATGATGAGACGAATGTGCCCGATGCAGATTATATTCTGAGATGTCTGCAATATTTACGTCCTTCCGATATACGGGCCTCCACATCTCTTAAATGCATTGGCTGAGATGGGTTAAGGATAAGCTTTTGCTGCTCCGTCCAATTCTTATTAGAACGGATATATATCCTTAATGATCATGAATGGTACTCATGAAATAATAGAGTTGACAGAAAACTATGTTTATGAATCCAAAAATAGAGGAAAGCAGCAGCAACTGGGGAAAGCTATTAAGAAGCATAGTATCGAGGACGGCATTAACAAACTTTTTGAGGCCATTGGTCATTCAGAAGGGCATCTTAGAGACGATTTACACAAAAGTGCCATGAAAAGACCAATGAGAATTGGGATTTCAGAACCAGTGAGTTTGAAGCAGGCTCTGAGAGGTTTATGCATATCTCAAGCATCAGAGACGGCTGCAGTCAAGAAACGAATGTCAAGACTGTTGACTTCACCTGGGGTCTTGGAACCAGGGGCTACCAAGACTGCAGTGATCGAGACGCGTTTTTCTGCTCAACCTGTTGATGAAGTTAAAGGGAATATGATGGAGATATCCGTAGTACCTGAAAGAAGCTCGTTATCGCCGAACTTTAATGTAAAAAATGAGCTAACCGAAAGCTCGAAAAGAGGTTTTGGTACAATCGAACAAAGTTTAATGACGCTTAATGTTGCCAAGAAGACGATTGTGCCCACCAAGAGTTGGAGCAAGCATAATGAAGGAGCTAAGAATGATCAAGATTTCCTAGCACAGAAAGTATTCCATAAAATGCCTCTGGAAAAGGGACGTGAAGAATTGGGAATAGTATCTTCATCATCGAGCAGTTGTAAAACAAAGAGTATTGTGATGAAAGCTGATGAAAGATCAAGATCAAAAGAAAAGGGGGAGTTTTCTCAAAGCTCAAAAATTAGCATAGGGGAGTATAGCAGTTCAACAACAAGCTATAGTGAAGAAAGCTACGTCAGTGGGTCGAGTCGAAGTGGTTATAGGCCTCATATGTCAAAGGACTTGAGGTGGGAAGCCATAAGCGTTGTTCAAAAACAGGACGCCGTTTTGGGGATGAAAAACTTCAAGTTGTTGAAAAAGATAGGTGGTGGAGACATAGCGACAGTTTACCTTTCTGAGCTGATTGGAACGGGCTGCCTCTTTGCTGTTAAGGTTATGGATAATGAGTTTTTAGTTAGCAGAAAGAAAATGCATAGGGCTCAAACTGAGAAGGACATATTGGAAATTCTGGATCACCCTTTTCTTCCTACGCTTTATGTTCATTTTACGACAAGAAAATACTCGTGTTTGGTTATGGAATACTGTCCTGGTGGTGATCTGCACGTGCTTCGCCAAAAGCAGCTGACTAGGAGTTTTCCAGAGAAAGCTGCCAGGTAACATTTTAAGCTCTCCTTAATTTAGCTTATCAAAATACCTCTGGAGCTTTGAGGTAAAATTAATTTCCCTTCTATATATGTTGTGTTTTAAAAACATAGGAATAGGAAGAAGAAAAGACAGGTGGGGTGGGGAGAGATATATGTCCGAAGATGCGCCTGCCACTGGTTTAATTTATTTTTCTGGCTTTCTGTTATTATCTGGATGGAGATTTCTGGAAATAGGTTTATGGATTTGACACTTTGTTGTTATGTTTACGTATTTGTAAGAAATGGAAATCTAACATTCAGCAATACGTGGGTAGCTGGAAACAATTAGCATTAGAACACTCGAATACTAGAACAAGTGAGAGGTTGGGCGGATAACTGGTCGACTAAGGATAGCGATGAATGAACTCGGTTCTTATAGATGCTTTCCCACACGTTATTGAAATACAATTTAACTGTATGCTTTTAGGAAAATTCTTGCGTGAGACGGTCTCATGGTGAGACCCGTTCACAAACTAGCACAAATTAACACTCATTCCTTCCAAAGTTTTACAACGCCATTTACAAATTATGCTCCGTCTCACCGTAAGACCGTCCCACGCAAGACCTACTCATTTTTTTAAAGGCCAAAATTTAAGTGTAATTACTTGCTCTTCTTAGAAATTTATTAGAAAAACTATGTGGGTGCTTGGTTCATAATTCTTCAATGAGAATAGTAATGAAAATGTATATAGGGTAATTGTAATGGTTAATAAGAATAAAAAAATTGATAAATTCACCTTCATCGTAATTGGTACGGGGTAATGAAATTCGAAATAAGTTAATCACTATCCTATTTTGATTAACTATCTCCTCCCCTATAGTCAATTCTTCTCCTCGATCAATTCGGTTTTTCCTCAATCGAAGCGTAGAGCAACACACTAACAATGTAACCATTACCATTCCCATTGAAAAATTTGAACCAAGTGCCTCCTAAGACTTAGGGGGTGTTTGGCACAGCTTATAAGCTCTTTAAAACAGTTTATAAATTGTTTATGAACTTATAAGTTCATTAATTTTGCTTGGTAAAATAAGATATCTAACATCTTATAAGATCTAAAAATAAGCTATTTAAAGTTTATAAGCTCCAAAAAAATAAGTTGGGATATCTCAACTTATTTTACAAAAATTAAATAAGCTCTATCATATCTCAACTCATCCCGGCTCAAGCTCGGTCCGAATTCAATTCAACCCGGCCCGTTTTTTGCTTTCGAAAAAAAAAAAAAAAAAAAATTCTGGGAAAATATTTTCGAAAAAAAAAATTTGAAAAAAAAAATTATTTTCTGGAAAAAAAAAATTTCCAGAAAAAATATATTTATTTTCGAAAAAAAATATTTTCGATTCTTTTTTCTGAAAAAGATATTTATTTTCGAAAAATATTATTTTCTGGATTTTTTTTTCAATATTTTCGATTTTTTTATGAAAAAAAATTATTTTATGGAAAAAAAAATATTAGTAAAAAAATCGAAAAAATTATATTAGTTTTAAAATTAAAAAATTACTGTTAAAGAACTTATAAGTTTTATTAGCCAAACACTTTAACAACTTATAAGCTACTTAAAAATTATATTTTATAAGCTCTTAAAATAACTTATAAGATGTTAAAGCTTATAAGATGTTTAAAATAAGTTTAGCCAAACGGGCCCTTATTCTGTCTATTGTCTCGAGCATGATGCTTTTTGCATGAGTAAATATTTTCAAGAGGTACTGGTAATTTCTTGCATCTTATCTATGGAAAAGATGATGCAAAAGTTCAAAAAACTGATGGAATTTTGATTTCAGAAGATCTACTCTTTCTTCCATTTTTCTAGTTATCCATCATGAAAGCACAAGAATTACTTAAGGGCTAAGTCTTGTAGCATCCAGTTGCACTGTGCACTCATAGTGCATTTTAGAAACATGCAACTTGTTATATTGAAAGATGTAATTTGTTTACACTGAACCGTGCAACTATTTTTCCATATTAATAGTTGCATGGTTCAATATAAAAAAATTGCATATTTAAGTATAATAAATTGCACTATGAGTGCACGATGCATCTGGATGAACATGAAACCCACTCTTAAGACAGAAAGTGACGATCATTGTCTTCACAATAACTGAACAGTGTGTACTGTAAACAATGTGCAGATTCTACGCTGCTGAAATTCTTCTTGCATTGGAGTACCTTCACATGCTGGGAGTTGTGTATCGAGACTTAAAGCCCGAAAACATTTTAGTCCGAGAAGACGGCCATATCATGCTCTCAGATTTCGATTTGTCTCTTCGATGTGCTGTAAACCCCACCCTGCTCAACTCATCTTCCGACCCACCTAAAAAGACGCCCAGCCCCTCCTCAGCTTCCAGCTGCATACATCCTTTCTGCCTACAACCGTCATTTCACCTCTCGTGTTTCACGCCAAGGTTCTTAACCAAAACACGCAAGCTAAAAACAGAACTTGGTGTCCAGGTCATCCCACTGCCCCAGCTCGTAGTCGAGCCTATAACTGCCCGTTCCAACTCCTTTGTAGGAACACACGAATACTTAGCTCCTGAAATCATCAAAGGGGAAGGACATGGAAGTGCAGTAGATTGGTGGACTTTTGGGATCTTTTTATACGAGCTTTTATACGGTAGAACGCCCTTCAAGGGAACGAGCAACGAGGAGACTGTATCTAATGTGGTGTCCGAGTGTCTCAAGTTTCCACAATGTCCTATGGTTAGTTCTCATGCTCAAGATTTGATCCGTCGGTTACTGAAGAAGGAGCCTGAGAGTAGGCTGGGGTCCACAAAGGGCGCGGCGGAGATCAAGCAGCATTCGTTTTTTGAGGGCCTCAACTGGGCTTTGATTCGGTGTGAAACGCCTCCGGAGCTCCCAAGGTGTTTCAATATAGGAAAAGTTTCTCTAGGTAAAAAGGAATGTGAGAATGGGAGAGATGGAATAGAGTTTGAGATGTTCTAACAAAGAGTTTTGGTTTCTATTTCTTCTTTTACTATATAGTATACCACTACTGCCACAGTGTAAATGTGTTCTAAAAATTGGTACCACAGAGACAATGAAAATGTTGTTTGAGGAATAGAAGTTGCTATACGTTTTTGCACTTTGCATATCCCATAGAATAATTTGCAAATTTGATTTGAGTGGGTGTCATTTGCATTCAGGTGCACCTTGCACTATAATCATGCAACTTGTTATACTGAAAGATGTAATTTGTTTATATTGAATCGTGCAACTATTTTTTCATATCAATAGTTGTACGGTTTATATTTTTTAGTATAACAAGTTGCATGGTTCTAAAATGCACTATGACTGCACGGTGCACCTAGGTATATATAAAACTTAGTCATTTTTATTTTGTATCTATTGGCGTCGGAATTCCATTAGCTACTAGACTAATGAGTACAACAATATGAATAGGGGAGTTTCTTGTCAATCCCTAATTAGAAAAAAAATAAACAACATTCCAACATATTAATTTCAATTTTAAGGAATTACAAATTAATTATTATCTTCATCCCGTGATTACTGCAACACTTGTCTTATTTTAACGTTCTAACATTACTAAAATACTCTCAAAATAGAAATAACACACAATACTAATAATCCCCAAGGGTTGGCCTAGTGGTGTAGGTCTGCGACTTAGGAGTGTGCTCCTCTCTAGGTCTCAAGTTCGACACCTCTTAGGTGCGATCAATCCTTAAGATGAGTCAGTCCATACAAAACTAAGTTCTGGCTTGAAGTGGGGCCCCGCTAGTGGACGGTGAGTTCTGATCCCCCGAATTAGTCGGTACTGTGTTATCAAAAAAAAAACACACACTACTAACACCCTCACAACATTACTTTATTTTCAAAATTGTCACTCAAATTTCTTCTTTATTTCAACTCAAACACACTAAAAGTCAATATCTTCACCTTGAATTACCCACAATACTCCTTCTTTATTACACTCAAACTCACTTTTCACTTTTTTTCTTGGTTTGCGTGTCGTTTTCAGTGTTGCTGCCCTCCTAGGACGGAGGGAGTATTATTTTAAGAGTTGGTCTCCAATGGACCAGGTCTATGCTATGAATTTAGATTATTTGACTCATTTTACTTAATTTCAATATATTTATTATTAAACCACTAAACTTGACTCGTATTATACCTGGTAGGATCAAATGTCATGAATTAAAAACAAGATTTATAGCATAAACTAAGTCTATATAAGTTTTTGTATTATTTTAATATAAAAGATTGTCGATATAAAATTTAAATGTATTATATAAAAAGTAATGAGACTTAATTGAAAAAATGGATTCATATAGAATTAGAATCAACCACTTATAACTATGAGACCAAATTTAAATTTACTGTCTCATGCTACAACTTGCTATGTTGCATATTGCTTCAGATAATGTACTAAATACTAATGTTTTTGTTCACTTTTTCTAATCCTCACCAATTTTCCGTCTTAGACCATCTTTATTCATGTCCAATATAGTCATGACTAATTAATAAAAAAATTATTTATCTCTCCTCCACATACATATTTTTACTCTACAACCCAAATTCATTTTTTTTCATCCTTTATCCATAACCACCCACAACCACAACAATCCTTTAATAAATTATTTCTTTTATAACTTAACAATTAAATCTATAATTATTTTCATTATATTTAAAATATTTAAGAAATATACACAATTATTTAATATTAAAAAATTATAATAAAAAAATTACAATACAGTTAAAATAAATTACAACATCCAATAACAAAATTAAAATTATAAGAATTGAAATAAAAAAGAAAATAAGTAAATTGAGCTATAAATACATGCGTAAGTTATAACGAAGCAAATGATGCAAATTACATATTTAATTATCGGTGCCGAGTTTTTTGCCGAATTGAGAATTTTAATGGTTTTTGGAGTAGTGAGAAACTGGGAATAATTGGGATGATTTGGATCTATGAAGAAAAAGATAAACATTTAGAAGATTTGACACAAGTTAAGAAGAGAAAAGGGAGTGTTTGAGATTGTGATCCAAAATATATCAACAGTGATCTCTATTTATAGAGAATTTTATTTAATGAATTTTGGTGTTTTTTTTAAGTGAATAAATGAAAAATTACAATTATCTAAACAAAATATACCGGGTCAATTAGATAACGACATGTGTCAAGATGGAGGATAAAATATTTTAAAAAAAATTTGGAGCAATTGATCATGACCAAGGTCATCCAATAACCTTGGTCATCAAAAATAATTTCATTCTCTTTTTTTTTTGTCCTTATACTCATGATCAAAGTCATTGGTCATGGATAAACATGATTTTATGAATATGCTCTTTCATGTAAAAGATAAATGTTCTTTTTGCAAACTGTATTGCATTTAGGGGTGGTACATTGTACCGTATCAAAAATACAGAATTATATTGCACCGTACTGAAATTTTAATATTAAAAAAATCATACTATTGTCGTACCAAAAATCGATAATATCAAATTTTTGGTATATTAAAATTGCATACCGTATTACCATAACGAAAATTGGTGTAGCATAACATACTAAATTTTCGGTAAAATACCGTTTTTCATAAATCTTTTGCCGAGCTGAAAAGTTAAGAACTGGTTTAGGTCCTACTGGGAAATATATAATAGAGAAGTCTTGATTTTTTTTCCTTATAGAGTGTTATTTGTGTTGGCAAGGGATTCGATGAGAGATTTGAAATAGATTCATAACTCTACCTATGCATATTTAGTAATAAAAATTTGGGTGAACCCGAGTTCACGATAAACTCAATTTTTTAAATATCACTATTATGTTTGAAAATTATCACTGTTATCCATAAAAATTATTACTATTATGCACAAAAACTCTCACTGTTTAACATATACTTTATATTTTTATACAGTGAAATTTTTTATGCATAACAGTTATAATTTTTATATATAACAGTGATAAAATTCATGTATAAATTTAATTTCATAGGAGAGTTACTCATATTTAAGGGTGTTTGCAACTGCATTTCGAGGGGGCATAATCACTTTTTTTCTTCTTAAATTGCCCCCTCACAGCTTTTGAATTTCAAAAGTAATTCTCACTATTCATTAGTGATTGAAAACACCCTTTTTTTTTTTTTTTTGAAACAAACTACCTAAGTATATTTAATGATGATTGGCCTGATCCTGTCAAAAAAAAAATGATGATTGGCCTGAATATCGAATTGCAACCATTAACTAGTTCGTGCATCGAAGTGATTAAGTGCCTGGATAGGCGAGAGGATCGAACCCTCGACGAGCATTACAGGACAACACTCAATCACTAACTAAAGCTACTTGGCTCAACTAGCTCACTTGTAATAAATTCCATAACAATTATACATATTCACGAGCAGGGCCTTATTTATTTGTTAGACTCATTTTCTAAGTGTATCAAAAATGAAATGAAGTTAATTCACACGAGTTCTACTCACTCATTTTAACAAAGATTCATTAAATGATTCTAAAAACAAGATTCAACGAAGTCGAACTTGGAATAGCTAATCCATATACCGAAGAGAATTTACACAAGATTATACTATTTGCTCCAACGCATTCTTAGCCCAACGATGCGTGCATATATCATATACAGAAGAGAATTTACAAAAGATGCAACGAATTTGCTGTCGTTGACCTACTGAAAACAAGTGCCAAAAAAATGATATAGCATTCGATGCTCCTAAGATTTTAGCAGAGCATCTTGAGATTCATACGATGTAACTCTGTTTTGGTCGTTTCCTACGTTTTCCCCTGGGATTAGCAGAAAGTGCGCAAGAGAAGACATTTAAAAGCTCGGCATCCTCAACATTAACTAAAACTTTTGCATCACTTGGATTAGCAATCAGGAGTTTGGCTACTAGATAACCTGCAATTGACCATGTTTGAAAGAGGTGTGCCTGTTTCCCAATGAATCTTGCTCCTTTCGAATCATAGTATTCTGGCCATTTGTCCCTCCCTATGCGTTTTTCAGCAACCTTGATTGCATTTTCAGCAATCTCTGGTCTATTCATTTTTATGCACGCCACTGTCAGCTGGAACACCACAGATATAAACATAACATTAGAAACAAAAACCATACATGACATCCAAATCCTGATTTTCGCTGGTAATTTGAAAACAACAATAACAAGAGTTGGTCTTATGTAAAACACTCTCACATACAATTGATTCTCAACTATGACTTTACAGTAATACATCTAATACTTTTTAATGAAACAAGCAATACTATCAAACTAATACCTTTTAATGAAACAAGCAATAGTATCAAACTAATACCTTTTAAAGATACAACTAATACTGGTAAAAAGTACACACAAAATGCAAATCAGTTGCACGGTAAAACTGGTTTATATAAGACTTTTTAAATAAAAACTATGACTCTGTCTTCATCCCATTGTGTAGCTCGCTACATTGATTATTTAGTCTAGACATATGTTCTCATTTATATTTAAGCATAACATGTGGTTTTAAATGGTTACTTCTTCATGTTTTAATTTAAATTAATAATTCTCTACTGTATATACTCGTACAGCATCAGTAGGTCTCCGATGAACACATGCCAAAACCATCTTCAATGTGTATGCTAGAATGATCCATAAGAAAACAACCACCAACAAGTTGTAGCGTAAATAACAAGGAACAGAAAAAAACCTGCCACAGCAACGTTGGCCAGGAACCTCCATTGTGGTAAGACCATGGTCTGCATAAAAAGCAACAATAAAAATATTTCAATCCGTCAAATGAGCAAATCTGACTAATGAAAAAAAAGAAGAAAGGTCTTCAACCAAAAAATTACGTGTTTTTTGGATCACAGCCAGTGATTATTTGCCATTCCCTGCCCTCTAATGCAGGGAAACAAATCTTCAAGGGCATTGCAGCCACTAAATCAGACCATTTGGCTTCAATAAGATCCAATATAGCATGTGACTGCTCTGTGGTAGCAAGATCGCATATTATAGCCCATAGATTTCCCAGAGAAAAGAAACGAAAGTCCATGTGGGACGGTTGAAGGTTCCCAATAAGATAGCCTCCTCTGTGGGGCATCCATTCCAAGAGCCATGGAGGAATTTGATCAGGGTAGATGTTGAACTTGTTAACTGCATCAAATGAGTACTCTTCTGTTTTGTATCGATAGACTTTGTTAAGTGTCTTGAGGTCAATCCAGTAGTACTCCCGGATGTGAATTGATAAAGAGACTAATCGATTGTTGATTGCCTTGATAAGGTCCGCTGAGGCATCCTCTGGAGTAAGCATCTCACGCGCACAAAGCAGAGTTGAATAGAACAATGCCTACAACAACAGGCAATACAAGCATACAAATATAATGCATCAATATGAATTGTATGTCCAGTACGAGAGAAGAAAGCCAATATGTCATGTAGAGAATTAGGGTATGTTTGCTTAGGGTTTAGTGGACTTTGGAATCTGGATTTCAAAATCCTGATAAATAGTAATGGTGTGTGTTTGTTTTGAGATTTAAGTAGGGCATGATTTAACTTTATGTAAAATTGATTTGAAGAATGTGTGATATTGTATTATTATATTATTGTTGATTGTAATTGTAATGATTAGTGTGTTTTATTGGAAGTTGTAAAAGTGAGATAAAAAAACGTGTGGAAAGTGATACATAAAATAATAGCGGGAATAAAAAAGTTATATTTGTATTAATGAGTTACCGGGGAGAGGATGGAGAAAATTTGGTATTTGTAGGGTTTATAGGTATTTGTAGGATAAGATGTATTAAGTTTTAAAAAAACTGGATATTAAAATCCCAAAGTGGAAGCGGATTTAGATTTCGGAAATCTCAAATCCGGTTTTGTAATCCCAACTCAAACATAGCATTAGTCCCCCATTGCACCTAGTAATCCTGTTGTCTCTTCTTTGACCGACAATTTAAAGAAAGCCAATTATATTCATTCTGAATCTTTCTAGTGAAAGTTGTCAAATAGGACAAACATCGTTTCCCACCAATGGAACAACATGACAGAAGGACCGGAAGAAGAACAACAAATGCAGATGGCTAAAAACGAAGAAAACGGAAAGATCTTTGATGGCACATACTCTAGAGAAAGAAAAGAAAAACACCTGAATTTCAAGTGGATGGCCATGGATACCCATGCGGCGATCTATCATGCACGACCCATCCGTTACTAATAAGGATGGGAACATATCAAAACCATCGGCCAAACAAAGCCTTAAAATCATCGTAATGCCAGTCTGTACATCAGTTCTTTCCCGGAGAGCAAGGTCTCCAGAGCATAACCCATATGCACGTAGCAATATGATCCACCACAAACCTGCGAAGCAAAGTCACTCTGTTAATTATGCGAGCCCAGATAGTCCAAACTACTAAACTGAAGGAAATCAACCAACCAGAATCAACAGGTGCCACACGACCAATTGCAGCCTCTCCAAAGTCGGGATCTAATAGCTCTTCAGTGGCTGAATCATCACAATCTAGTCGCACTGTACGTACTTTAAAACTTGCTGGCATTAGTCCTTCTCCAGGACTATGGCAATCTACAGTTTTTTCCCAACTCTAATCACACAAAGGAAAGATATTAGATGAAAGCAAAACGTAGCTACAAGAAAGATAAGGCAACTCAAATTATTGCCTAAGGCCAGGCTCCTATATATAAACTATAATATAATGAGCATGGCAAATACTATTATGTACCAGTTGCACCATGCAACTCAAGTGCATTTTTGAATGGTATTAGTTGTTTTACTTAAAGGTATTGGTTGTTTTCACTGAACTTGTTTTCACTGAACAGTATTAGTTGTTTTCATTGAGAGTTTCAGTTGTGCACCAGTTGCTCCGTGCAATGTTTCACCCAAGTGTTACTCAATGAGCATATATTTATAAAATTAAGATTGAGAATAAAATCGCAGATTCAATTATGCTATGAATTTTTATTATGCTTATGACATCTACCTAATGCTGCCAAATGTTATTTTTAATGGGTTGATCATCTTTCTTTTTTGCTAATTACCTAAAATCTGCAACAGACTAGAAAAACGCATGATAATCTTTAGGGAGTAGAAGAAAAGAAATAATACTGCAATATTTGGATCCAGAATAAAATGTGAATATGGGATTAATCTAATTTGGCAGCTTTTACGATCAAGTGGATCATTTATGGGAACCAATGAACCAGCACAAGAAAGTAAAAGAATATGTAATTTGTACAAGTTATGATGTTCATGAGTAGTTACCATCAAGAAACAGTAATTACAGTTCTCTAAAGAAGGATGTGTAGAAAAGATATATGAAAAGATTATGAACATGCAAATAATATAAAGAATCCGCTTTATATTAAAGATCAACAGCAATCCCATGATTTTATATTCATCCGTGCATTTAAAGTAGAACTTGACATAAATAAGCATATGCAATAGTCAGAAATATCAGAGGTTAATTGCAATGATGGAGATTACATTACCTGCAGCTGAAGAGTGTGAAGAATGAAATTCCTAACAATCTCATATTCTCCGTTTAATAGGAAAGCAATTGCAGAAGGTATAAAATCACGAATAAACACTTGATCATAGTTCAGAGTATTTGAGTCACTTGGATCATTAGCAGCAATGGTTCCTATAGGACTGCCACAATAATACACCATTGATGATCGCAATAAACTCCAGGCTTCATCTTCCAAGGAGTTTGAATCCACTTCACTAAAACTCGTGTTGACTGCTATATCTGATTCCAATGCATTTCTAATCACATTGCTCCCCAAATAATTTAGAGATATCCTCTGGCTAATTTTTGAGATGCGCAGATAATTTTCATATTTTTTGCTTCTGATGTGATACTTAAAGGAACACTGTGAATTTGATCTCAAGTTATTATAAACTTGAGACAGCACTGCTCCAGGCAGAACTTGTAGGGCTGCTACTGAGGCAGCCATGAAATTATGAAAAACTCCAAAAATTTCGCCTAAAATAATCAGTTCAGAGAAAAAAAAATCAGTTTAAACAGCGCACCCACAAAATTAATGTTTGTAATTTTATTCTTCACATAGAAATAAAATAAATACATGAATAAAATCATTCGCACACTGAAAACAGTGATCACTGTGTTAATGTCATCCTAATTTCCAAACAAGGGATTCCAGCGCCACTGAGTGAAATCTTGGAATATAACCAAAAATTCCTATATTTCATAATAAAAATTACACGGAGATTTCCTCAATTTCTAACTGTTAATAACGAGAGAATATAAAACCCTAAAACTACGAATACATTCAATGTAGACAGTAGCGATAAGATATACGAACGGGAGAGTTGATCTGCTTACTTGATTTTCAGGGGGAGTCTGGAGAAAGACTTATTTCTTTCGCCGAGAATGCCAGGATTTGAGAAGGAGAATACGAGAGATGAAACGGAGGCAGCGGAGGCGGCGGCGCCGTGAGAGAGAGCTGAGACGGCGGAGCAGAGGGAATGCAGGCAGGTGGATGGGATCACAGATTTTGTAAAATGCGTAGTGCTCCAACAGAAGAGTTTGGCAGGTTGAACCGATTTGCGGTTATGGGTGCACACACTTGTTTGTACACCATCATACTGGATCATTTAGTTATAAATTAATGTGACGGTTTTGGGGCTAGCCTCTAACCTATAGTTGATGTCTTGATGTCGTGTATTCGTGTGCATATAAGACATCTTGTCATTATTTATTGAAGACAAAAACTCATATGAGATGGAGTATAAATTAGTACAAATTAATGTTCTTCTCTTTCATAGTGTTAAAATGTTAATGCTTTTAAGTTATGCTCCATTTTAATGTAAGATCGTTTCATATAATTATGTCTCTTTATTGAAAAGGGGCGTGTGACATCATTGACATGGTTAAATCTTCATTGTCGGATGGAGATTGTATTTTATTTGAGAAAGTCTTGTGTGAAATTTTACACACTAGTGTTATGTGCAATACAACATAAACAAGACAAAAAGTTGCCTAAATTTCGCGGGTCAAGGCGGCGGGTCGGGTCGGGTCAGGGAAGGTCGGGCGCGGGCAGGGCGTGGGCAGTGAGTTCAGGTTGGCGCGGACACATATGTATTTATAGAAGGATATCTTTATTAAATATGTGTTGTAGCCTAGTGGTTCAAGTTTGTTGCTAATGAATTTGATCGCAAGTTCGATTCCTGTTGTACACATATTTTATTTTATTTTCATTGTTATATTGAAAAAACTTCATATCTTACGTAACACTTAATAAAACATATCGTAACACATAAATATTCATAAGGTAACATGGGTAACAAGGTAACACATTATTGTTCATATGGTAACACATGAGTATTTACATAGTATTACCCAAGGTAACACATTATTGTTCATATGGTAACACATGAGTATTTACATAGTATTACGACGACATATGAACATTGTTACATATTACTAAAAAAAAACATGTGTTACTACATGAACAAAAAGTGTTACCATATGAAGAAAAATATGTTACCACATAAACAAAACCAGAACAAACGCGAAAAGAAATCTCCAGTCCAAAATTACAGATTTACATAACAACTTGATGTGTTACTACATGAACAAAAGAGTGTTACCCTATGAGCAAAAGAGTAACAACATGAACAAAAACCAGTACATACGCGAAAAAAATCATCAGTATAAAATACAGATTTATCATAAGGTAACATGGGTCACAAGGTAATTGCTCATATGGTAACACATGAGTATTCACATAGTATTACGACGATATATGAACATTGTTACATATTACTATAAAAACATGTGTTACTAACTACATGAACAAAACGTGTTACCATATGAAGAAAAACGTGTTACCATATGAAGAAAAGCGTGTTACCACATAAACAAAACCAGAACAAACGCAAAAAGAAATCACCAGTCCAAAATTACAGCTTTACATAACAACTTGATGTGTTACTACATGAACAAAAGAGTGTTACCCTATGAGCAAAAGAGTGTTACTACATGAACAAAAACCAGTACAAACGCGAAAAAAATCATCAGTATAAAATTACAGATTTACAGAACAGCGTGAAAAGAGTGCAGAAGGATCTGAAAGATTGCTTCACAAAATCATAGGGAATCACCTGTAAATTTGCGAGGATGAGAAAATTGAAGAAAACAAAAAGAATATTGAAGAGAAAGAGAAAATGAAGAACAAGAGAAGAAGAGGAAAAACCTAGAGACGCACCACCATCAAAATCAACGGCGATCTGGTCGCGTTTGTTGCAACGCGAGAAGAGGGAGAAGAAGAAATATGTCCTGTGACTGCGCGAGCGTGAAGAAGAAATCTGGCCTGTGACTGTGCGAGCGTGAAGATGAAATCTGCCCTAACCCGGCTGTTATTTGACCCGCGAAAAAAAAAATTCAATTGCACATATCACTTGTATGCAATATTAAGTTTTTGTCATTTTATTTTGTATTGTGGAACGTTAGCAACTCCAACAGTGCATTATGCTCGAGTTTTATCCTATATATACATAAAGTAGCAAAAGTTTGACGATATGTTCTTTTTTCTTTTTTCATTTTCGTTGTCTTTTTATTTTTTAATTTAGTTTTGTATTTTTTATAGGTAGTAAACAAGTCATGTCAGTTGATCCAAGAATTAGACAAAGAGAATGAGAAGTGTGGTTTGATATTGTACTTTTCTAAGTACTTCTCAACCATTGTGAGATTGACAACGCATGTACGAATTCTGACGAGCAAGATATGGAGACTTAGAGTAAACATCTATAAAGGACGAAGGTAACATCATATCTACCTACTTATAGAAATCTACTCTGCAACATCAACTCCATAACCTGACTTATACCTAAAATAGGTTGAGATTTGAATTGCTCTCCAATGACTAATTTAAATCTCTCCTTATAAATATGGATGAACCATCTCAGAGTAAACCACATAAATTATCAAGCATTCGAGCATTTCCGCAAGAACACTCAAGCAAATATTCAAGTATACACTTAGTGTTCATCCAACCCTAACTTAGAAAGAAATACTTCTATTCCAATTTAAGGTTGATCATTATAAGAGAGTATTTCACTAGTTGAAAATTCAAATAAACCATTTCATTAAAATCAATAGGAAGTTTGTGAGCAAGTCTAGAAGTTAGTTGAGAGACTAGCTTATACATTGAGATAAAGTTTAGATCTCTGTAAAAATCTAGTGAGCTGGTCTTAGTGAAAATCACATTTAAATATCTATCCGCAATTCCCAATACAACTCACTCTCATGTAATACATTTAAATATTGTTGTAATTTGAAGATATGGCGCAAAACATCAGACAACTACCATCAAAACGGTAATAAAACAACATTACAACAAAACCAAGTATTAAGTAGTAACGATGAAACAAAATCCTTAAAAAAATGTACAATCCAATTAAAATATGTCTTGTTATAATAAAGTATTTTCTGGATGAATAGAAAATAAACACATTTCTTCATATAGTCAAAATCATGGCAATGAACTTGTTCTTTTGTTAACTTTTCTTCATCAGCCATCTTTTCTCTTTTTTCATCGATGTCCATATACTCTATCTCTTTTTCTATTACACTGTCTATTTCCATTTTGCTTATGTCTAAATTCTTCCGAGGTAAGGTTTGGCTCGTACAACCTTGCCTATCCTCGGATCTCCTACCAAAATAAAAAGCGGAATTTAAATTGACACAGGTGTAAGTCAAACATTTTCTTGCTTCGATCTGGTCACCCTTGATGGTGCCAATTTTCCCATGAGAACCGGGAAACTTAATACAGTAAAAATAAGAGGAGGACGCAGCCCTAAATTCGTGTTCAAAAGGTCTACCAAAAAAGGTGTTGGTCCCGGTGCAAACGAGTCTCACACGTGTATGGGGAAATACACGTGTACAGTGAATTTTTAAAAATTTTCTTACACTGTGATCAGAAGGGTTAGGTTGTCCTGAGAATTTTGCCCTGAGAAGCACAAATCGCCCTGAGTCAAAGTCTACTGAGACAGTGATCCTGAGCAACGTTCAGAACTTCATATTAGCCCAACTGATCCTGAGTTTTATCAGAAATCCTGAGAAGCTTGGATCAGATAATTATCTTACTGAACACTCAGTAGAGTTGGTTCAGTTTGGTAATTATCTGTTCTAGCTACTCAAGAGTGCGGAATGGTTGGCCCTAAGTTTATATTCGTTTTAGCTTGCTGAAAATCTCTTCCTTTAATAAAACAATGGTTAAGGCTGTGATCAAATTTGATGCAAGTTCAGTGGATTGGTTCCAACTGAATATTAGTAAAACCAGTATGCTTTCAGTGAAAATATGCAACAGGTATAATGCAGTACAGAAAGCAAACAACACAACAATTATAGTGGTTCAGAGACTCAAGCTCCTACGTCCACTCTCTCTGATCTTCAGAGAAATTCCTTAACACACTATTCCTAAAGCTTTCAGGCTGACTCACTGCAGCTTACTAACTTTTCTACCTTGAGTTTTCTGGCTGACTCACTGCAGCTTACTAACTCAACACACACAAGTTTTCAGACTACCAAAAGTAGCTTACTAACTTCTCCTCTAGAGCTTTCTGGCTGAACTCAACTGCAGCTTACTCACTCTTTACAACTCTTACTCACCAACAAATCATACACACAAACTACCTTATCAAAGGGTTTGGGTTTGGTTGGTTTCCAACTAGGGTGAGATATCCTTTTACAATAAGTACAAATGTAAAGGCTATGATATCTCTACTAAGCTTTGGATATATCTATCAAATCTAGGCTTAGTGAATGAACTCTCTTCAATGTGAAACACTTGGGAAATTCTAGGGTTTTTGAGTGCTTCAATTTGTAAGAATACGAATGAGCTCTTGAGTTGCTTTGATTTCCTGTAACCTCTCAATGGTGAAGGTCACTGGTATTTATAGGCAACTTCTCCAATGGTCACTCTTTGAAAAACTATCCGTTGGAAGAGATAACATCAAGAGTTTCCTCTTCTAGTTACTGATGAACGACTATTTTTAGTGTTTGAACACTCCCTTGCATGTTTTAGGAAGTATGCAGACATGTAGCCAATCACCAATTTTTTCAGTCTGGAACATAGTACTACTGACAAAGTTCGATTGCCACCTGCCGCTTTTCAAAGGTCGATGAAGGCTGATATTGTCTTTTCTCTGATTGGTTCTTGTCTTTAGTGAATGTAGACAAACAAAACGGCTCTTTTAGGTCAATCTCTCTGAATGAGACAACCTTAAACAACACTTAGTCTTAGTTCCTTTTGTCTACACTTGAATATTTTGGGCAACATTTATTCTTTATAAATGTGCTTCTTCCTCATTTCTGTATGCATTCAGATAGATATTCTTCAGTCCCTCTGAACATTCAGGTCTTCCTGAGTCTTCAGTACCTTTTGAGTCTTCAGTATTTAAACCTGTTTAATATCTGCTGACTATAGATGGTGCAGATATCTTCCTGAAACATCCTATACTAAAACCTGACTCAGTCTATCAAGATCATCCTGAACATGTCATACTCAGGGGTTTTGGGATCTAATCAAAATCTTTATTAAATTCATCTCCCAACAATTTCCCCCTTTTTGATGATGCCAAAATCATCTTGTTACATTTAAGAAAACTTAACCTATACTCAGGTTTCAGTTGTCTATTACAATCCAAAATGGCATATCAAATAATTAAAGACATGTAAAAAGATAATGAGATATTATCTTTGAGCATAAAAAGATAAACTTTTCATTGATAGGAGATGAGAATTACAGATTACAATGAAAATTCAGAACAAAAGACATACATATAGAATCAAAGGTCTTCAATCTTCTTCCACTTCATCTTCAGGGACTTCAAGATTGAACATCCCATAGTATCTCTTCTTCAACTCATCCCTCTTCTTGATAATCTCTAGGTGACTCCCTGTCAGTCCCAACTGAGAAGCATACTCGACAACTTCTTTGGAAATAACAGCTTCATTTATGACTCCTGTGCTGAATCTAGGAGCTGGGTACTTATACTGACCTGGTGCCTTTAAAGATACATTGTTTTCATCAGCCAGGTTTATCCACTTCTGTAAGTATTCAAGATAAAAAGTCAGCAGATATTCTAGAAATGCTTCATTGTTAATCTCATTGTATTTTTCAGTAAACTCTTCAGACATTTTCTTGGACATGTCTCCCATTGTTGGGATATTTTAGTTTTGATGAATTATGCCAAAACATTAATAACTTGTGTTATTCAATCTATTTTACAGATAACAAGTTAAGGGGGAACGAAAGAACAAATTGAGGGGGAACTCACGAAATCAGAAGAAGAAGATCGAGATTAGACGAGGCTGCAGACGAGAATGATCGAGATCAGATGAGTTAGATGAGTTCTGGAGTCAACTGATGAGCTGTGCAAAATTAGAAGTGAAGAAAAGTTAAAGCCAACAAATCAGAAGATAAGGTTGCAGATCAGAAGATGAGCAGATGAGACTGGTCGAGATCAGATATGATAACCTGATATGCTAACTTCGATGTCTCGACTGATGCTATCCCGAGATCTTTGAATCGAAGAATGATGATCGATCGGTCGAAATTTGATCGACGATCGCAAAGAAGAAATTAGATAGCTCGAGTCGATGTGACTGAGGGTCGATTTATACGAACTGAAGATTTGAACTCGAGAAGCTTCGAAAGTGTCGAAGATACCGATCGAACAAGGTCCATTGAAGCAAGTCTCTTTGAATCGATAACTCAAGGCTCGGATAACTGAAGGCTCGGACAACTGAAGGCTCGGATAAACCGAAGCTCGAGATAACTGAAGGCTCGGATAGCTGGATAAAGTGAAGGCTCGGATAGAATTGAAGATCCCGAGACTCGAGGAAGAAATCAAGAATATAGCCAGTTAGATAAATTTTGACGTGGACCAATTAGAAGAAGACGACAAGCCTGAAAAAGCTGCAAAAAGCTACAGAGTAGTATGGATTTGAATGTGATTCTCTCCAACGATAACATTCAAATCCACACTATAAATACAAGTTCTTCCTTCATTATCAAGAGTGAAAATGTGTGGAAGTGTGGAGAAATGCGTGAAAAACACCATTGAAGCTACAGAGCCAAATCATCTAGCATTTCCACCATAGAACACAGAGCAAAAAATACCCGCACATATTCAAGAGTGTTCTAGCCTAGATCTAAGCACAAATGCAATATCCTAAGCTTAGAGAGATTTTCCCATCCTTAGCATTGAGGCTAAACAAATGTAAGGGAAAATCTCAACCTAGTTGGAAACCAAACAAATCTTTACCAAAACCCAAAAGTTAGGTTAATGTTGTTACCGCAAGATTTCAGACTAGGGATTCTAGTTTCTGATCTCTGGGATCGGTTGAGTGTGAACTCGGTAAACATCTATAGGCAATCCCATGAGGGAGATAAGTCCCGTTTGAGTGTGAACTCGGTAAACATCTATAGACAATCCCGTGAGGGAGATAAGTCCCGTTTGAGTGTGAACTCGGTAAACATCTATAGGTAATCCTGTGAGGGAGATAAGTCCCGTCGGTTAAGTTCGGTTAAGTCGGTTAAGTTGCCCCTGTGTTAAGGGAAGAGTGGATGTAGGGCGGGTTTCGTCCGAACCACTATAAAATCGTGTGTTCTTTACTGTTTTATGTTCTTACTTGTCATATGCATTTTGATTATAAGCAAAACAACACACATGAACTTTAAACGCGAAAAATTTGTAATCACCATTCCCTCACCCCTGTTTTATATGCATCACATGACATGTTTACTTCCGCACGCGCAAAATGGGTTTTCAACACATCAATACGGGACCTTCACCCATCTTTGTATCTAGATCAAATATCTTTGCAGCCACTTCCACCTGAACTGTTTGTACTTCAGTAGATGTGCTCAGCTTAATCATGGTATGAGCTTGTTCATGCATAGCAGCATCCATCTTCTTTGATTGATCAGCCATCATCATCTCCATCTGTGTCAACTTGGCTATTAATGGCTCAACTTTCTTCAGTTAATCCAAGATTGGAGCCAGATCAATCATTTGAGCATGAGAAGTGTGCATACCAAAATCAGCAAACTTAATGATAGGTTCTTCAGTAATTTTGGCATAATTAGTAATAGTGCCAAAAGGTACCTGAAGGATTCTATCTTCAGTCTGAGGAATTTCAGTATCAGCAGCTGGAATGATCTTTTCAGCTTGAGTGTCCTGGTTCTCAGGTTCAGTTTCTTTCTCTCCATCTTCTCCATCTTTATCTTTTTCTGGTTCAGCATTCCCACTAGATTCACTTTTGACACTTGGCCTCCTTTCAACAATCTTTCTTTTTACCAGTTCATCAAAATCTGAGACCTTCATTATGAGTTTTGTTTTCCTGAATCCTGAAAACTAAGTGAGAATTGATGTCTCCTCAGACCACCATTCTTCTCCTCTGAATGCAGCAATGTTGAGCATCTCAGGCAGAGTTTGATTCAAAATATAGACTGTTTCCCCCAGTCTGATGAACAAATCCTGAAGGTCAGAAAATGCTGTGAGCTCAGGATATTTATCCAGGACAAATCTTTCTCCCTTGCTCCTCCATTCAGCTTCCTCGGCTTCTCCTTTTTGTAGTGGTGGAGGAACTGTTTTCTCAATTTGGATAAGTTGTAGGGCAGATAGATCAAGAAATGGTTCAGTAAGTAAGGCATCAAGGTTCAGAATATCTTGGGATTCATTTGGCTCAGAAGGGTGTGAGGGTGGGATCTGTATTTGGCTATCTTTAGCAGGTTGTTGGGAACCTGTAAAGATTTCTTGAGAAATATTATCTTTAGCAATGGAGGTTTCCATCCAGAAAACACATTTTCCTCCTCAGCAGCCTCCTTATCTTCGATATTCTTGACCACCTGAGCTAACACCTGGAGTGGTGACTTTAAACTTTGTTGAGCTTCAGTCTGATTGTCTTCAGTTTCACTGGCTTCCTTCTCAGCAATAGTCTGAAGCCTTTTTCTTTTCTGAGGGGCTAAGGCTTTTGTCTTCAACTTCTCACCGGTTTCCCTTTTTATTCTCAGAAGGGCTTTCCCCCTAGCTTGTTTATCCTCTTCCATACTTAGCTCAGTGGATTGCTGAACAGATTTTCTAGTCTCCCTTACTGACTCAACCACCGGAACATCTTCCTCAACCTCTTCTTCTGCAGTCTCCTCCTGAGACTCAGTAGGCTTTTCTTTCCTTCCTTTTATTGCCTTCTTGGTTGATCTAAACATTATCTTGGATACAGGAAAGGCCCTTGAATGTGCAAAAATATCTTCCTCTTCCCTGCAGGTGTCCAAGATGAAAGCAATCTTGGTGGCGTGCAAGATCCTTCCTTTAATCACTATAGTGTCATTCTCCTTTTTAATATGACTGGCTTGATCACTGACCACCTTTATCAGGTATTGTAACCAATTAAACGCCCTTGAAGTAGAGTCTTCAATGGCCGCCATCAACCTCAGCTTGGGCTTACTGACTTTCTCAAGACTTCCAGTCCCGCTCATAAGGCATCTGCTCACAATGTCAAGGAGTACCCGATATTTTGGTTTCAAATACTTCTTGTTCAATGTGGCCTCAAATTTAACAGGTGCTTCCACAATTCTATCTAAAAACTTTTGCTCCCTACCCATCATATACAACGTAGGGTCCTCCCCCTATCATTCAACTCATATACAACATTCAAATTTTTAGGGATTATGTAGAGCTCCCTAACAAAATTCTTATATTTTCACCATGAACCAAATGCGAGACGGTAATCCTAGAATCTATGCAGTTATCTTCATCAAGTTGCATATTAGCTACGAATTTGATTACCTCTCGTGAGTATTCGGCATCTGGGCGATTTGCGACCAGACAAGTGAGTTTGGCCAATCAGATCATATGCAGCGCCTCCTCCTCGTGTGCCGCATTTGTTGTACCATCCAGAGAAACAACATTCTCGTAATAGGGTTTGTTGGAGATAGCAAGTTTGTCAAAGATAGTTAACGTCATTTTGGAGAAATTTTTGTGAAGGATTTTTTATATAGGAGCGAACTCTGGGTAAACGGAAGTTGAAAGCAGAGTGTTTTTGTGAAGACGAAGGTTTTTGGAATAGGATTTTTTAATTGAAGTTTGAAGGGATTTATATTTTGAATCGGTTTGGATCCAAGGATAATCGTGCAGATTTTAAAGAATCAACGGTTAGGATCAATTTAGGCTAAAATCTGGTAGTTGAAAGGACAACTTAGAGAGTACTAGCCGCCAATTTATATCCTTATTGGTGATTAATGAACAGTACTTTTAATCACTGTTTCTGCAGACTGTTGATTTTCCTTGAGAATTTTAAACGTCCCGCCCAATTATTTCCTCAGGTGTTTTATCATTTATTGCCAATGATTTCTGAGATTCAGTTAGGCAATAAATGAGGTGCATGAGTCAATAACTTCTTCATACTAATTTTAGCCATCAGTCTTACTGAGTTTTGACCTTGATAAAAAGTCAGTGTATTTTTTATAACTGAACTAAAGGTTACTGAGTTTCCCAAGACTTAGTGAGAAAAACCTTATTTTATCCTGAGTTTTTCAGTTAACTCTGAAAAACTTCATGCATCTGAAAACCTTCAAGTTTATCTTGATTTCCTTATTCACCTGGATCCAACATTCCTAATTCAACTGATAGTTCCTGAAATCTTGATTTAGCCAAAGGTTTAGTCAAGATGTCAGCTCTCTGTTTATCAGTGTGAATTTTCTCCATTTTGATATCCTTCTTCTCTACATGATCTCTGATGAAGTGATGTCTGATATCAACATGCTTACACCTGGTGTGCAATACCGTATTTTGTGTAATAGTAATTGCACTATTATTGTCACAAAATATAGGTACTTCATTGGCCACAACTTTATAATCCCTCAATTGTTGTCTGAGCCAAAGAATCTGTGCACAACAGCTTCATGCAGCCATGTACTCAACTTCAGTAGTAGTGGTTGCTACTGAGGTCTATTTCTTCGAAAACCATGATATCAGTTTGCTTCCAAGAAATTGACAAGTTCCTGTAGTAGACTTCCTGTCAATTCTAAATCCACCATAATCAGCATCTGAATAACCAGTTAATTCAAGGTTATCATCAGCTGGATACCATAATCCTCTATTCACAGTGCCTTTAAGATATTTCAGAATCTTTTTGGCAGTCTCCATGTGACTAGCCTTAGGATTAGCTTGGTATCTTGCACATATCCCAACAGCAAATGTTATATCAGGCCTACTTGCTGTGAGATATAGCAATGATCCAATGATCCCTCTATAATCAGTGTGATTTACTGATTTGCCTTCAGGATCAGGATCCATCTTGTAGTTAGTATTCATAGGAATTCTAACTGCATTGCAATTCTGTACACCATACTTAGCTATCAGATCTCTGGTGTATTTTGCTTGATTGATGAAGATTCCTTCCTTAGTTTGTTTCACCTGAAGTCCAAGAAAGAAATTCATCTCCCCCATCATAGACATCTCAAACTTTCCTTTCATCAGAGCTGAGAACTTCTCACACATCTGATGGTTTGGAGATCCAAATATGATGTCATCCACATAAATCTGAACTAGTAAGATATATTTCCCATCTTCTATCCTAAACAAAGTTCTATCAACAGTTCCTTTGACAAAACCATGGTCAGTAAGAAACTGAGAAAGAGTATCATACCATGCTCTGGGTGCTTGTTTAAGACCATACAAGACTTTCCTGAGCCTGTAAACTTTATCATTCTGTCTGAAACCAGGAGGTTGTTCCACATAAACCTCTTCTTTAAGCACACCATTCAGAAATGCACTTTTCACATCCATCTGATAGACTGTGAATTTCATGTGGGCAGCATATGCAAGAAACAATCTGATGGCTTCTAGTCTTGCAACAGGTGCAAAGGTTTCATCATAGTCCAAGCTTTCTTCTTGGGAGTAACCTTGTGCAACTAGCCTTGCATTGTTTCTTACAATGTTGTTTTCATCTCTCTTATTATTGAACACCCACTTTGCTCCAATCACATTGTGTCTCTGAGGTCTTTCCACTAGCTCCCAAACTTCATTTCTTGTGAACTGATTTAGCTCTTCTTGCATAGCAATAATCCAGAATGAATCCTTAAGAGCTTCTTCAATCTCAGTTGGTTCCTTTTAAGATAGGAAGCAGCAGAATAGAGCACTTTCTCCATGGAACCTTCTTGTTCTAACACCTTCTGATAGATCACCCACAATCTGACTTGTAGGATGACTATTCAACCATATTCTTCTGGATGTTCCCCCTTCAGTATTATCCTCAACATTAGAAATTTTAGGTTCAGGTAATTCATCAAACTCAAGGAACAACAGAAAAGGAGAGAGTGAATCATCTTCCTCAGGGGAAATTCCATTCAGAACATTATCAGTGACATTTGTTCTCCCTTGGTTGATGGATTCAGTGTTTGCCTCAGCTGTGACCACATCTTCAACGGCATTACATACCTGAGTCTGAACTGGTGTATGTTCAGATTGGTCAGCTCCAGTGTGTTGGCTTTCCTTCAGTGGAGAACTATCATCCTGAGTCTCACCATCCTGAGTATTTCCATCCTGAGCTTCTTTGTCTGAGTCTGATTCACTCCAATCATAGAAAGTGATTGACTTCTTCTTTTCAGGCTCACAGGATGTTTTATCCTTCTTCTTCAGGCTTAGTCTGGTGATTCTCTTGATTATATCTCCTGAGTCATGTTCCCGTTTCTTCTGAACACAAGTAGACTCATCAAAAACAACATGAGGTGTTTCTTCCACAATAAGAGTCCTACAGTTGTAAAATATGAAGGCTTTACTGACTTCAGAATATCCTAAGAATATCCCTTCATCAGCTTTGCTATCAAAAGTTTTCAACTGATCTTTACCATTATTGTGTATGAAACACTTGCAACCAAACACACGAAAGAAAGAAACAAGGGAAAACAGATCTTCTTGATGGAAGTTCCAAAACTGTTGTAATAGGACCAGTCAAACTTGTTAGTCGACTGATGCTTTGATAGGAAAACAGCTGAACATGTTAGACAGCTGATGAATTAGAATAGGTCATATAATGAGGGGGAACTCAATATGTATAAGTTAAGCGAAGATCAGAAGCGCGGATCAGTAGACGCAGCAGACCAGAAGACCTATTCTATGGAGACATCAGTAAAGTCAATAGGTTGAAGCTAAGACAACCATATCAGAAGACTCAAGGTGACTGATCAGTAGAGTATTGATCAGATCAAGCTTAGTCAGAAAAGTGATAACTATATCAACTTATCCAAGGCATACGATGTAAATCAGACCAGGAGAATGTCAACATAGTTGGCTTTACAAGACGCCGAATAAGTGTACATGTTAGCCACTAAGGGGTCAACACGTATGTACGGATCTGACGATGCAGGATATGGCGTATCAGGGCAAACCACTACAAAGGATAAATATACATGGAGATGGCATGGCCTTCTTAAGTACATCAAATCACGCCTACAAGCTACCTAAAATAGCCTGAGATTCAACTTGCTCTCCAACGACTCTTTGATTTCAAGGTCTATAGATATGAGATCAACCTTCATAGTAAAAAAATGGAAATTATCATCAAGCTCAAAGCTATCCGCAATTTCCGCATGAAGAACACAAAATCAAGAATATTTTCTAAGTGTTCATCCCATAAGTTCTTAGCACAGAAATCTTATCCTTTAGTTTTAGGCTACCCAAATACTAGGATAGATTTCCAGTTGGAACACAAGAAATTTTACACCCAAACCAAAAGTTAGGTTAAGTTTGTTTAGCAAGATTTCAGACTAGGGTTTCTAGTTTCTGATTTTTAGGATTGGTTGAGTGAGAACTCTTGAAACATCTGTTGTACTGTGTTGGACTAACACATTAAACTAAGTCCAAATTGGTTAAGTTGGTGCCCCTGATGATAGGGAAGAGTGGACGTAGGACAAGTTGTCCGAACCACTATAAAAATATGGTGTGCATTATCTGATTTACCTGCTTTACATATCTAGCACACTACTTGTTTCTGTACATGCATATTCTAAGTTTGGATCATATTTTCACCAAGAAACTGATCTGATTAGTTTGACACTTTGTCATCTGATTCAAAATAGATAACTTAGAATTTTGATTTAACAAACTGGTTTTTCACACGGGTAAAACTTAAGCTTTCGCACATCAGTTAAACTGATAGACACCAAACTGGACTGCTCTCAGGCGATCAGTAAGTAGGATATTAGTCCAAACTGATTCACACGCACTCTGATCAGGAAAATTGCGTTTCACACCCGATCTCACGCAAAAGTTTTCAGAAGTCTATTCACCCCTCCCCTCTAGACTTCTGCCTCACTAAAACCCATTCGGGACCTACAAGTGGTATCAGAACAGTGGTTCTACAGACCACTGGCTTTGAGTATCATCGGTTCTTGAGGAAGAACCATTGCGGTCACTTGAACAGATCTTGAAAAACCTATTTTTAAAACTCATCTATTTTCAAAACTCACATTCAGCATGGATAATACTTTGGGTATGTATCTAAGTTCTCTATTGATGAGTATGCTGACTGGACCATACTCATGAGCAACCATCTGGGTGCAATAAGCAGCAGAATGATGGAAATTCTTGAACAAGGACACATCATCATTTATTACAATAACCCAGCTGAAGGAGGTGATCCAGAATATCCTACTGGAGCCAGAATCAGAAAGAGTCCTTCACTGATGGATGCTGAGGAAAGAAAATTGTCCAATCTGGATACTGTGGCCAGACATATCATCATGAAGACGATGGACAAGATAACACGTGAGAAGATCAAGTATCTCAAGATTGCCAAGCAGATGTGGGATACTCTTGCTGAAATTTGTGAAGGAAACGATCTGATTAAGGACAGCAGATTGCAAGCTGAACTAGTAAAGTTTGAAAAACTCAAGATGTTGTTAAATGAAACCATAAATCAGCTTGATGGAAGAATCACCATGTCAGTCAACAAGCTTCATGAATTGGGATGAGAAATGTCTGACAAAGACATTAACTACAATATCTTGAGGTCCCTGACCAAGAAATGGGACATGAAAGTAAAGGTGAAAAAGGATTGCCAAGATATTGTGAAGATGAAGCCAAGCAACCTGTTTCTCAGTTTAAAGGCTCATGAATTCGACCTAATTGAAAGAGGTCAAGAAGAAGAAAACGAATCACCTGCTGAAGCTACACCTGGCACATCAAAAGAAGTTGCATTCAAGGCAGCTAGCAGCAGTTCGAAGTCTACTAAACTAATTAAAAATATCATGAGTCAGGCTGAACAGATTGCTTTGCTGACCAGAAAGCTTGAACGATCTAATGTTCAACTGGGAAGGTATCATAAATTTTATAAAGACTATCAGAACATCATAGGAAGAGATAGAAGATCTACTGATAGATCACAAGAAAGGAATCATTTTGATGATAGAAGAGATGATCATAGAGATGACCGCAGAGAAGATAAGAAGAGAGATGATCATTCTGATGAGAGAAGAGACAACGGATCAGATAGAAGGAATTCTAATTACAGATAAACTGGGAAGTCACCTGACAGATTCTACAGAAGAAATGATTCACCTGGTAGAAGAAATTTCATGGAACCTGGAGCATGTTTCATCTGTCAGAGACCAGGTCATTAAAGTGCAGATTTCCCCGACCGACTCCAAAAGAAAGAGAAGATAAGCGGAATAGGAGAGAACAAAGATATAGAGACAGAAAAGCCATGGTTGCTGATACATCTGGGATAGATGATTCTTATCTGCCATCAGAAGATTCTGGTTATTCATCTGTAGATGACTTCCGCCTGATGACCATTGATGATGACTTAGACTACTTCGACGATCTGGTGTTCTCATCTGATGATGACATCTGCCTCATGGCCAAGGATGCTAATAAAACTGAGGTAACATCTAAACCTTCTGTGTTTTCTATTTCCACACCTGTTGTGCTGAGCACACCTGCTGGAGAGATTGACCTGCGACTTTACAATGAGCAATTGTTTGATGATCTCTCTAATGCAGTAGACACTTATACGATAGTGGAAGCTGAGAACGATAAGATGAGGGCTGAGAACATTAGTCTTGTTAAGGAAAACGCCTTAAGAAAATCACCTGAATTGAAATCAGTTGATACTGTTCAGAAGATGACTGTAGAACTAGAGTTTCTAAAAGTCAGTTCTTCTTATCAGGGTAAACTGGTTAAGGAACAACAAGCTATCAACAAACAGTAAGCTGATGATCTCAAAATCCTTCAAGCTAAGTTTGATGAACTCTTCCGACTGCATGAGAGTCTAAAACAAAGTGAGGACATTTTGCGAAAGAAAGTAGAGATTTTTGGAAAAGCTTCTAAAAATGTTGAAGTAATAACAAACTACTTTCGGAAGTCAACTGATAAGAAGGGTATTGGGTATGATAGTCCTTCTGGATCCTCATATGTCCAACCTAGTTCACATTCTAAAAGTGAATCTAGGAAGGTTTTTGGTCAAGATACACAATATGCCAAATATGTATCTAATAAGGGTAATAGACATGCTGAACAGGAAAGGCGAATGCCTGATCAGAAAGGGAACAGAAATGGACCTCACCTGATCAAGCATCAGCCGAGGAATCAACAGAACCTCACCTGATCAAGCATCAGCCGAGGAATCAACAGAAGAACATGGTTCTTCTGTTCTTCTGAAGAGACCTCAACCTAATCAGCAAATTAGGAATCAAAAAGGAAAATCTCGCATGGGAAAGTCTAATCTGAGACCTAATCAGGTCAAGCTGCCTAACCAGCATGCTAAGGGTAAACTGCAAAAACTATTTGGGCAAAAGAGATACGAATCTTTTGATGGTAGCAGTCGTACCTATCCTTTCAACCAGAAATCCAGGACATCTGCACCAGAACCACACTGGATTAAAAGAAGACAAACCAATCATAAAAATCCCAAGTCTTCTGATTCATCCAAGGTTCACACTCATAATCATACTGACCAGAAAGAACATGAAGAGATGTATGATTATGTAGATGCTTATGGGAGACAAATTAGGCCTTCTGATCTTGATGATTACCATAGAAGTGCCATGTTTGTTTGGATCCCGAAAGGTAACACTAACCCCTCAGGACCCAATCCTACAGGGGTACCTAAAACCTGATTTGATTGCAGGTTCATGTGGGTTTGGCCAATAAGGGAGGTGTATAAGCAGCTATCTGGTGCATCTATAGTGGATGCTCAAGGCACATGACTATAAACAAACATCTCCTCAGTTCATACACAGAACAAGAAGGCCCACGTGTACTCTTTGGTGATGATAACTTTGGTTTTACCAGATGACTTGAAACCTTAGTAAATGATGATGTACAAGTTACAGGAGTCTCGTATGTCGATGGTTTAAAGCACAACCTGTTATTGGTTTCACAATTCTGCGGCAACAGATTCAGTGTTGAGTTCTCGACTGAATAATGAACTATCAAGAATCGAGCCACTCAACAGATTTTGCTAACTGGTTCCAGAAAGGGAATGATCTACACTGCAGACTGGAACAGTTGTCCAAGAAATGCATGCCTGATTGTTAAGAGTTCTAAAAGCAGCAGTTGGCTCTGGCACAAGAGAATGAGTCATCTGAACTTTAAAACTCTTAACAAGATAGCAAGGATGTCCCTGGTTGAGGGTCTCCTGAATGAGGTATTCTTTAAGGATCAGACATGTGTCGCATGTCAGAAGGGAAAATAGGTTAAAACCTCATTTAAGGGGATCCCAGGACCAGCATCCAGCAGAATACTGCAACTGCTCCACATGAATTTGTTTGGACCAGTTACACCACTTAGTTTCAGCGGACGCAAATTTACTCTGGTGATCGTGGATGATTATTCCAAGTTTACCTGATAAAGGTACATAGTGTCTTAACTCTTTTATAACTGATTTTTGCACTGAGTTTGGTATACAACATGAAACATCAGCCGCCAGAACACAACAACAGAATGGCATAGCAGAACGGAGAAACAGAACACTCAAAGAAGTTGCTCGCACAATGTTTGCTGAACATGCAACTCCAAACCGTTTCTGGGCAGAAGCTATCAACACTGCATGTCATACTCAGAACAGATGTTCTCTGATGAAGATTCACTTCAAAACACCTTATGAACTATGGAAGGGCAGAAAACCTCGTGTGTCTTACTTCCATGTTTTTGGGTGCAAGTGTTTTATTCACAACAATGGGAAGAGTCAGTTGAAGACCTTTGAAGCTAAGTCGGATGAGGGTATATTCTTAGGATATTCCTCAACCAGCAAAGCTTTCAAGGTGTTCAACAAGCGAACCCTAGTTGTGGAGGAGACACCTCATGTGGTCTTTGATGAGATATCTTCTAAACAAGAAAAATCTGCCTCAGAACAAACAGTAACAGATCAATCAATACTTGATGCTCAGAAAATGGATCAATTAAGTATCAAAGAAAAGGGATCAGATCATGTAACAGTGTATGTTCCTAAATTTGATCTTAATGATTCACCAGGTCAATCAGACCCTAAGGTACATACAACTGTCAATGGAGAAGCTGATACAGCTGAGACAGTAACAACTGAATGATCATGTTCAAGGGGAACACCTGATGTTCCGGCGGACAGACATCAGCATATGATGATTCCAACATCAGCTGAGACTTATCCATGCCAAGTGGATCCTATTACTGTACCACTCCCAACCACTAGTGACTCAATATCAGATGAGGATAACAATATCCAAACTGATATACATCAGAAAAGAAGAACTTGGTTGAAAGACCATCCGACTAATCAGATAATCGGCAATCCTAATGCCAGAATCCGAACTAGACATCAGGTTGGTGAAAGTGTTATGTATTGTTGCTATCTGTCTTTGAAGGAATCAACCACAATAGAAGAAGCTCTACAGGATGTCAGCTGGATTCTAGCTATGCAAGAAGAATTAGAACAGTTTGAGAGGAATCAGGTTTGGGAACTTGTAGACAGACCAACTCATCAAGATGTGATAGGCACCAAGTAGGTATTCAAGAACAAGAGGGATGAGAATAATGGCATCACCAGAAATAAGGCAAGACTTGTTGCGAAGGGGTATTCACAATCAGAAGGGACTGATTATGATGATACCTTTGCACCAGTCGCTCGCCTGGAAGCCATTCTGCTGTTTCTGGCATATGCTGCCCACAGAGGGTTTACTGTGTGTTGGGAAATTTGTATTTAGTTTTGATGGAAGTTCCAAAACAGATTGTAATAGGACCAGTAAGATCTGTTAGCTGACTGATGATTTAGAATCAGATTAAGATGACCAGCTGAAATGTATAGATAGCTGATGTAAAAGATAGGTCACATATTGAGGGGGAACTCAATATGTATAGGTCAGGTCAATTTATCAGATGACCAGATAAGCTCAGATGATCAGAAGACAAGAAGAAGTCAGATGATCAGGTGAAGACTGAAGACTGAAGACACTGAGACTCAGAGAAACCTGATCAGAGAAACCTGAAGACTCAGAGAAACCTGAAGACTCAGAGAAATCTGAAGACTCAGTAAGAAACCTGAAGACTCGGTATGTCACTGAAGACACTGAGACTCAGAGTAACCTGAAGATCAGAAGACTACCAGAAGATCAAGAAGACCAGAAGACCTACATCAGCCGAGTCTGCAATTGTGCTAAGACAATCTGCATCAGAAGACTCCATCAGGTAGACTGATCAGTTATCTGATCAGGTCAGCTCACACCTGGTGTTAACCAAAATGGTACACCAGATCATACGAATCTTCTATAAGAAGAATGTCAAACTTTAATTGGACAAATACTGAAGTGTTGTACATGTGAAGCCAATGAGAGAGCGACACGTGCGCAAAAAGGGCTGACAATGCGGGATTCGACGCTGCTGAGAAAAACAGCTATAATCACGCCTTCGGCCAAGCCTTTATTGGAAGCACGTCACATCAAATCCTACAAACCTACCAAATATAGCCGGAAATTCAAATTGCTCTCCAACGGCTCTTTGATTTCGTGGTCTATAAATATGGGATTGCTCTTCAAAGTGAAGGACATAAATTATCAAGAAGCTCAAACTATAGCAGAATTTCCGCATGAAAAACACAAATTTGAAGATTATTTCTAAGTGTTCATCCCATTGTTCTTAGCATAGAAATCTCATCCTCTAGCTTTTGGCTACATAAACACTAGGATAGATTTCCAGTTGGAACCACAACAAATCTTTACCCAAACTCAAAAGTTAGGTTAAGTTTGTTTTGCAAGATTTCAGACTAGGGTTTCTAGTTCTGATTTCTGGGATCGGTTGAGTGTGAACTCGATAAACATCTGTTGGGTGTTGGACTAACACATTAAACTAAGTCCAGTCGGGTAAGTTAGTTTAGTTGGTGCCCCTTGTAATAGGGAAGAGTGGACGTAGGACTGATTGTCTGAACCACTATAAAAGTCTTGTGTGCATTTACTTGCTCTTTACTGCTTTACACTATTACACACAACCAAGCATAAAACTGCATACATATTCTGAGTTAATATCAGTCTGCACCAAGCAACTGATCCGATCAGTTTGACAGTTTAATCAGCTGATTGAAAACTGACTTGAGAATCTGATTTGATAAAACTGGTTTTTCACACGGGTACAAACTAGCTTCCGCACAATCGGTTAAACTGACAGATACCTAACTGATCTGCCCTCAGGCGCTCAGTAAGTTGAATATCAGTCCAAACTGATTCACTTGCACTCTGATCAGGCAAATTGCAATCACACCTGATCTGCACGAAAAAAAATTTAGAAGTCTATTCACCCATCCCCTATAGACTTCTGCCCTCACGAAACCCATTCGGGACCTACAAGTGGTATCAGAGCAGTGGTTCTACAGACCACTGGCTTTGAGTATCATCGGTTCTTGAGGAAGAACCTTTGTGGCCACTTGAACTGATCTTGAAAAACCTTTTACAAATCTCATTCATTTTCAAAATCACGATCAGCATGGATAATACTTCGGGTATGTATCATGATTTGCCTAAATTTTCCATTGATGAGTATGCAGACTGGACAATATACATGAGCAACCATCTGGGATCAATAAGCGGCAGAATGATGGAAGTTATTGAACGAGGACCCATTATCATCTATCATGACAACCCAGCTGTTGGAGGTGATCCAGATTTTGCAGTTGGAAGTCTTGTCAGAAAGAGTCCTGCCCTGATGGATGCTGAAGAGAGAAAGTTGTACACTCTGGATACAATAGCCAGACATATAATCATGAAGACCATGGACAAGATAACTAAAGAAAAGATAAAGTATCTCAAGACAGCCAAACAGATGTGGGATACGCTTGCTGAGATGTGTGAAGGAAATGATCTGATTAAAGATAGCAGACTGCACGCTGAACTGGTGAAATTCGAGAAACTTAAGATGCTGCCAAATGAAACCATCAATGAGCTCGATGGAAGAATCACCATGTCAGTCAACAAGCTACGGGAACTTGGACGAGAGATGTTAGATAAAGACATCAATTACAAGATCTTGAGATCTCTTACCAAGAAGTGGGATATGAAAGTCACTGTAATCAAGGATTGTTAAGATATTACCATGATAAAGCCAAGCAACTTGTTCCTAAGTCTTAAAGCCCATGAGTTCGATCTGATCGAAAGAGGGCAAGAAGAAAAAGATAAGTCGCCTGCTGAAGCCACACCCTCCACATCAAAATCAGTTGCATTCAAAGCAGCCAGCAGCAAATCAAAGTCTACTGAACCTGTTGAAAATATTATAAGCCAAGCTGAACAGATTGCTTTGCTAACCAGAAAACTTGAAAAATCTAACATTCAACTTGGTAAGTATCGCAGATTTTACAGGGATTATCAAAACAGCAGAGGAAGAGATAGGTGGCCAGCTGACAGATCTCTAGAAAGGACCAGATCTAATGACCGAAGAGATGATCACAGAAGGGATCACATAGAAAATAAGAAAAGAGATGATTGGTCTGATGAAAGAAGAGATAACAGATCTGAGAGAAGAAGTTCTGATCAGACAGGTAAGTCACCTGACAGATTCTACAGACGGAATGACTCACCTGGCAGAAGAAGTTCCGTGGATCGTGGAACATGTTTCAACTGTGAGAAACCAGGTCATTACAGCACAGATTGCCCAGACCTGACTCCAAGAGAAAGAGAAGAGAAGCGGAACAGAAGAGAGCAACGCTATAGAGACAGGAAAGCCATGGTTGCTGATACATCAGGAATCGATGATTCTTATCTGTCTTCTGAGGATTCTGGCTACTCATCAGTAGAGGACTTCTGTCTAATAAGCAATGCTGATGATTTCTACGACCATGATGATCTGATATTCTCTTCTGATGATGAAATCTGTCTGATGGCTAAGGAGGAAGACCAATCTGAGGTAACCTCTAAACCTTCTGCTTTTTCAGTTTCCACACCAGCTATAATTAGCACACCTGCTGGAGAGATTGACTTGCAGCTCTATTCTGAGCAATTGCTTGATGATCTCTCTAACGCAGTAGACACTTATACAATAGTGGAAGCTGAAAACGATAAGCTTAGGATAAAAAATACTCAGCTTGTTAAGGAGAATGTTGTCAGTAAAGCAGCTGAACTGAAATCAGCTGAAGCTGCTCAGAAGGTAACTGAAGAACTGAAAGTTCTGAAAGTTAAAAATTCTGATCAGGAGAAGCAGATTAAGGAACAACTAGCAATCAATAAACAACAAGCTGATGATTTTAAAATCTTACAAGCCAAGTTTGATGAACTCTTCCGACTACATGAGAGTCTGAAATCTACTGAGGATAGTTTAAGTAAGAAAATAGAGGTTTTCACGAAATCTTCAAAAACCGTTTAGGATATGAACAACTATTTTTGAACGCCAACTAATAAGAAGCGAATTGGGTATGAAAACCCTTCTACATCCTCAAAAGCCCCGTTTGGTTCACTTCAAAAAGGTGTAATCAAATAAATTTCTGATATAGATACACATAAAGCAAAATATGTATCTGATAAGGGAAAGAGACCTGCTGAACAAGTAAGGCAAGTGCCTAATCAGAAAGGGAACATAAATGGACCCCAACTGATTAAGCATCAGCCAAGGAATCAACAGAAGTACCCAGTTCTTCTGAAGAGACCTCAACCTGATCATCAAATTAGGTATCAGAAAAGACAACTTGTCAAAGGGAAATCTAATCTGAAACCTAATCAGGGTCAGCTGCCTAACAAGCAAGCTAAAGGTAAACTGCCAAGACCATTTATGCCAAAAAGATATGAATCTTTTAATGGTAGCAGTCGTACCTACCCTTACAATCAGAAACCTAGGGCTGCTGCACCTGAGCCCCACTGGGTTAAAAGAAGACAAACTGTAAGGAAAAATCTCAAGTCTTCTGATTCACTCAAGGCTCGCACAAATAATCATACTAATCAGAATGCATATGAAGAGATGTATGATTATGTCGATGTTTATGGGAGACAAATCAGGCCTTCTGATCTATCTGATTACAATAAAAGTGCCCTTTTGTATGGATCCCTAAAACCACCTCTAACCCCTCAGAACCAAATCCTAAAGGGGTACCTAACGCCTGACTTGATTGCAGGTTCGCGTGGGTTTGGCCAACAAAGGAGGTGTACAAGCAACTATCTGGTACATCGATAGTGGATGCTCAAGGCACATGATTGGAAGCAAACATCTCCTTAGCTCTTACAAAGAACAAGAAGGCCCACGTGTACTCTTTGGTGATGATAACTTTGGTTTTACCAGAGGATTCGGAACCTTAGAAAATGATGATGTACAGGTTACTGGAGTCTCGTATGTCGAAGGTTTAAAGCATAACCTGTTATTAGTATCACAATTCTGCGACAACGGATTCAGTGTTGAGTTCTCGAGTGATCAGTACTATAAGGAATCGAGCTACTCAACAGACCTTGCTAACTGGTTCAAGGAAAGGCACGATTTATACAGCAGATTGGAACAGTTGTCCAAGAAATGCATGCCTGATTGTTAAGAGTTCCAAAAGTAGCAGTTGGCTCTGGCACAAAAGAATGAGTCATCTGAACTTTAAAACTCTTAACAAGATAGCAAGGATGTCTTTGGTTGAGGACTTCGAATGAGGTATTCTCTAAGGATCGGACATGCCGCATGTCGGAAGGAAAAAAACATGTTAAAGCCTCATTCAAGGGATACGGACCAAAGATCCATGAAAGATTATCAAGAATCGCTCCATATGGATTTATTTGGACCCGATTACACCGGTCGATCTCGTGGACGCAAATATACTCGTAATCGTGGATGATTATTCTAAGTTTACCTGGGTTGTATTCTTATATAAGAAGAATGAGACAACAACAAAGATACATGAGCTGCTCAAGAAACTACAAAACGAAAAGGGTGTCAGTATAGTGAAAATCAGATCAGATAAAGAATGGAGTAGCAGAACGGAGAAACAGAACACTCAAGGAAGCTGCTCGCACTATGTTAGCTGAACATGCAACACCAAGCCGTTTTAAGGCGAAGCCATCAATATTGCGATGCCACACTCGTAAGCGGATGTTCTCTAACTAAGGCTCACTACAAAACACCCTATATGAATCGTGGAAGGCGAGAAAACCTCGTGTTTCTTACTTCCATGTTTTTGGGTGCAAGTGTTTCATACACAACAATGGGAAGAGTCAGTTGAAGACTTTTGAGGCCAAGTCAGATGAGGGAATATTCTTAGGATATTCCTCTTCCAGCAAGGCTTTCAGGGTTTACAACAGGCGAACCCTAGTTGTGGAACACCTCATGTGGTCTTTGATGAGACATCTTCTGAACAAGAGAAAGTCCGCCTCGAACAAGCAAAGATGCAGATCAACGGTACCGATGCACGTAAAAATGGATCGCCTAAGTATCAAGGAGAAAGAATCGTAACACGAATAATGGTGTATATTCCGAACTTGATCTTTGCCGATTCACCAGTCAATCGGACCTAAGGTACGCATTAACCGTCAATGAAGAAGCCGGTACAAACCGGAGATAAATATCAATCGAACCATCGGTTCGGGGAACACCTGAAGTTCCTACGGACAGACATAAGCACATGATGAGTCCAACATCAGCTGAGACATGTCCATATCAAGTGGATCATAATTCTGCACCACTCCCAATCACTAGTAATGAACTACTATCAGAAGAGGATGATGTTCTACAAACAAATGCAAATAAAAAAAGAAGGACCTGGATAACCAGCCATCCAACTGATCTGATCATCGGAGACCCATCTGATAGAGTCAAAACTAGACATCAGATTGGTGAAAGTGCCATGTATTGTTGTTATCTGTCTTTGAAGGAACCAACTGAAGTAGAGGAAGCTCTACAAGATGCAAGCTGGATTCTAGCCATGCAAGAAGAACTGGAACAGTTTGAAAGGAATCAAGTTTGGAAACTGGTGGACAGACCAACTCATCAAGACGTGATTGGCACAAAGTGGGTATTCAAGAACAAGAGAGATGAGAATAATGTCATAACCAGAAATAAGGCAAGACTTGTTGCTAAGGGGTATTCACAATCAAAAGGAATTGATTATGATGAGACCTTTGCACCAGTCGCTCGCCTAGAAGCCATTCGGCTGTTTTTGGCATATGCTGCCCACAGAGGGTTTATTGTGTATCAGATGGATGTAAAGAGTGCATTCTTAAACGGAGTACTAGCTGAGGAAGTTTATGTTGAACAACTTCCAGGCTTTGAAAAAAGGCGACGGTGTGTACCGATTTAAGAAAAAAAGCTATTTATAACTGAAACAAGCTCCTCGAGCTTGGTATGATACACTCTCTCAGTTCTTGATAGACAGCGGTTTCACTAAAGGAATAGTGGACAGAACCTTATTCAGAATAGAAGATGGAGAAGATATTCTGATGGTTCAGATTTATGTGGACGACATCATTTTTGGATCTCCAAACAAGAGTCTATGTGAAAAGTTCAGCAAACTGATGCAAGGGAAGTTCGAGATGTCCATGATGGGTCAGATGAATTACTTTTTGGGTCTACAAGTTAAGCAAAGTACAGAAGGAATATTCATCTGCCAGGCGAAGTACACTAGGATTTTATTGGCTAAGTTTGGAGTTCAAAACTGTAAGGAAGCCAGAATTCCTATGATGACTGGATTCAAGATGGATCCAGATGAGGACGGTCAGAAAACTAATCAGAAAGAATATAGGGCTCTCATTGGATCTTTACTATATGTTGCGCCGGCCAGACGGATATCACTTTTGCGATGGGTGTATGTGCGGATTTCGTGCAAATCAATGCAAGGCCACCGAAAGCGGTAAAAGCGGATTCTTAAGTATCTGAAGGGAATAGTAAACCTTGGTTTATTTTACCCATCAGATGATAATCTAGAGCTTAGTGGGTATTCTGATTCTAATTACGGAGGTTGCAGAATTGACAGGAAGTCAACCTCAGGTACATGTCAGTTTTTAGGTAGTAAACTGATCTCTTGGTTTTCAAAAAGCGAGACATCGATTCGCGACATCTCTACTTCAAAGCGAGAATATATGGCTACAGAATTTGTTGTTCCCAACCGCTTCTGGCTAAATCGAATGGCGAGGATTACAACATTGTAGTTAATAACGTACCTATATTACGTGTGATAATAGTCTTTATTGCAATCACTCGAGAATCGGTTCTACATACAAGATGCAAGCATGTGGATGTCGGACATCATTTTATAAGAGATCATGTTGAAAAGAAGAATATCGAATGAAAAAAAGATCCATCTTTGGTAAGCGAAAGTCGATATTTTAACCAAGCCACTAGCTGAGATCAGATTCAGAGAATTATGTAATGAGCTAGGGCTTCTGGATCTCGGAGAAAGTGCACCAGAAATGTTTGGTGGTGGTCTCGTAAACAGTTAGTTAAGAGACTAACGAGTTAAGAAGAATCGGTTGAGTTAGGACTCTCAACTGATCAGAAGATCAGACAAGGAACCGATCAGAAGTTCAGACAAGGAACCGATCAGAAGTTCAGACAAGGAACTGATCAGATTAAGATATATCAGATTAAGGGGGAACTAATCATATGGGAAGGTTATACTTTATAAGTCGATTAAGCTACGTTCAACAAGCAAGTTGTATAAGTTTAAGGCTACAAATCGCATAAGTAAGTAGAAGCAACACACAATGAAATAATAGAACTTTTCATTGATAAGGACCCAGAGGTCAGATTTACATTACAATTTACAAGTACAAAAGGACCCGAAGGTCAGTACATAAACCATAAACCATAAACCCTAAGCCTAACCCTAGAAAGGGGGGGGAGAGAGGCTTTAAAGATTTTAGAGCCTGATGCTCTCTTTTTCCCCCAACCCTAAAAGGGGTGTGAGAGGCTTTGAAATAATCTGAGCCACCCCTCGAGCTTGGAGTGAGGAGCGAGAGCGGCCTTGAAGGATTTCTAAGCCAGGAGCCCCTAGACCTAAAATCAATGGGCTCTCCAGCTGTTAAATAGGACAAAAGTGCCAAAGATGCAGTCAAAAGACCATCTGGCCACTAATGTCGCATGCAAATATTGAGTTTGATATACGAAGATCAGCTATTGTCTGATCTAGACCGTATACCAAACCCATATTTTGTATCAGACTGAGTCTGTTGATGCTAATTCCGTCATCTCGATAGGCACACAAGGTGCATACGGTTAGGAGAAGTGCCTTCTCATTTGCTATAGCAGATCCGACGCCTCGGTGGTAGAGAAGCTTGGCAATAATTGTATGTGTAATCTTCGATGACGACGAAGGCGGTGATAAGGGGCACACAGGGTTAATTTGAGAAGCTGAAATCATTTGAGAAGGGTTAAAGGTTTTTACCGGGAGTTTCACCGGAAATAAGGGTTCATCGAAAAACATAGAGTATAAGCTAAAGAGGTTGAATGGTTTATGTTGTGTTGTTTGCCTAAAACCCCAGACCAATTTATAGAAGAAAAGAAGGGGTATAGGTGCAAATTCATTTTCTCAAGACCCTTAGGAGAAATTTGCATCGCAAGGACAGCACGTAAGAAACACGTGACTGATGGTTGGATGAGTTAACGGTGTGAGTTATCACAACATATCCATACCATTATTACGACGTATCAAATCACGCTGATTTAGGGAATCGAAGCGACTTTTTGACTCCCCGAAGTAAAAGCTTTAGCGGGAGTATGACACAAATTCCTAGGAAATGTGGCCTGAATAGAAGAAGACTGAAGGATGAAGAGGATCAGATAAGTGGATCAGATAAGTATCAGATTGGATCAAACAAGAATCTGATCAGATGAGTGGAATATTGTTGGGAAATGCTAAGGTATAGGCTACCATCAGTAATGTCAACAATAATCAAGCCAACCGGATCAGATCACAGTGGTAACTGATTTATTACAATATCAATCAGTCAGATACGTTTCTTATTTATCTCTTTCTGATCATCTTATATGCATTATTTAAACAAATTGGTTTTTACTACTGTTTTTTTAACTTTGTGACGAATGCACTGCAAAACATTAAATGCGGACATGGGAATATGTATTTAATGCATTTTATTGCGAGTTTTCACATCCAAAATATGAGAAGACTACTTTTCTCAACCGTGCGATTAAAACACTTTACGGTCGACTAATCTCTGCCATTGATTTCAAAACACGGACACTTGAGTACTTATGGGAAGTTGTGCAAAGAGGTTTCCCTCGCATAATATAAACCCAAATCTTTCTCAGAAAACCTCTTTCCACTCCTTCGTCTTCTCAGTTTCTTAAAGATCAAATTCTCAAAATCTTCAGAAATTACTTTCCAAAATCAATTGATTCTATTTTCACGATTATTCAAACCTACGAATCATTATCTGGTAATTTTTCTTTTAAGTACTGCATAAATTCACTCATAGTGGTTATTAGGTTTACAAGTTGTGCTGCTATGTGTCTGTAATTTATATCTGCATTGATCTATATGCTTATTTGCTTAATTCATGCTCAGATTGCTGGTTTGACTGAGTTTATTGAAATAGTTTACTCAAACTAATATCTGTTTGCATATCATACAGAAAATGGCACATCTTATTGCACGAAAGGGCCAAGGCAAAAAGGTCTGCAATATCGCATCAAGGAAGAAGGATATCATTGATGGAAATATGTGGAATTTTCGGTCACCTCAGATCCTGAATCGTTGGAAATTCTGGAGTGCCTGCGAGCGTGTGGTCTTGAACAATACTGCTCTAGACATCAGAGCATAGTCCACACTCATGAAGCCCTAGAATTTCTGTATAATCTACAGAAGGACAAGGACATTGATGCTGATTTGATTTCTTTCGTTGGAGGATTGGAAGTAAGAGTCATGAATGATGATCTTCAGAGGATCTTTGGTCTCACTCGAGGAAGCATCAACCCAGAAACCTACACAACTGATGTAGGAGAGAAAATTTTTCTTGAAGCCGAGCTGTTGAGGCCAGCAAATAAGGATAATACACTGAATGTCAAAGCTCCTTACCTGAAGAGAAAATATCGCCTTCTCTTTGAGATTGTGCAGAAGGTGATTATGTGCTCAACCTACAGTCTTGATGTTGTCACCTCTTATAAAATCAGTGTCATGACTGTAATCATCAAGAAAGCATCTGATATGGATAGGTTGGGTATGTTCAAGTCAAGACTACGGAAAGACTCAGGGAAGTTCGATCTGACCGAGAGGAATGAAGTGTGCTTATCTTCCAAGTGCTCTTTCGTGCACAAAGTCTCAATCATTCTATCAGACAAGCTGCCAAATAATTATGAATGGAATGAGAATGGTACGAAGGTGTATCAAGCAAAGCACAAGGCCATCTTGGGCAAGAATGAGTCTCTGCCTGGTCAGTCTGATGAGGATCCTACTCCCTATGTGCCCAAACCAAAGGGAGAAAAGAAGGGAAAAGAAAAGGCAACTGCATCTTCGATACAATCAGAAGCACAGGGAACGGCCATCCCAGAGAAGAGGTTGAAGATGAAGGACCTGGCCAAGAAACCAGCTGCTCAACAGAAACGTCAGAAGAGAATTACTTTTCCTCTAAAGACTGCTCCTAGTCCTGCTCAGCAAGTTCACAGAACGGAGGATCTGATTCAGGTTGAATCAGAAGAGGAGATTGCAGTCAGTTATGAGCACACTGCAAGTGGAGTTAGGGATGAGCAGATGCTCGAAGGAGAAGCAGAGAGAACTGTTAAAGGAATTGAAGTGGAGCACTCTGAGGGAGAATCACCATTTGATTCTCTGCCTCTCACCAAAATCTTCCAGAAAGAAAGATCACCTACACCCACTTCCAAATCACCATCACCCTCTCCTCAAAAATCGTTATCACCACCACCCTCTCCCCACAAAACATTCTCACCCTCACCCTCACCAGTCAGACCATCTCATTCACCCAAATCTCCCACTCCCCCAACCATTGAACCTGTTCAGGAAACTGAACCCCCTCAACAAGTGATAAACGAACCTGAACCTCAACAATCTACAGCCAGTGAACCACATATATCCCCACCTCACTCCCAATCTCCAGAAAAGATACCAGAACCTGAGAGATCTGACAAATGTATGTCCATCTCTCACAATCCCTTCAACACCAGAACCGTTCTTGCTTCACCTGATTCAGAAAGCCCTATTATAAGGATCATGAAGCAACGCATAAAGGAGTATCTGCTGGACCTGTGCCCTGAGTTGGATCAACACCCTGGCATCCAGCATCAGATAAAAGAGATTGTGTTCTGGAGAGATATAAGATTGAAGAGCATCGAGGAGTTTCTGATCCTCATGAAATCTCTAGGCTCTGACTTCTTTGTAGATCTGGAGATGAAGTGTTTGGAGAGTGCTAGGATTGATAGTGCTGTTGAGTTGGCCTCTGAAGATGATATCAGATGGTTAATTCATGATAGATTTGGGATTGCTGATAATAGGGAGGAGACTGAACAACCTCCTTCTCATACATATCTTGAGGGAGTTGCCGATGAACCAAGAATGGGTGCTGCAGATGAGACCCATCTTGGCAAGGCATCAACATCTGACCAGACTGCTATGCTGAGCTCCGATACCCTAGATCTTAGTTTTGAGAAAATTCAGGATGGGGTAAAGGCTGCCATTGAAGAGAAATTCACGACTCTCACAGCAGATCTGATGAGGCGTTTTGAAGAAGAGCAAACGAAACTGGTTGACAGAGAAAGGAGTCTCACAGTTGAGAAGCTCACACAGATGCACAATGCCATCCTTTTCGATGTGATGCTGTTGGTTAATCCTCTTCCGAGAAGCTCACTCTCGATCGATAAACTCAAAGTTCAGACGGACATGCTCAATGAAACACAGATTCTACTGGAAAGTGTCTGGGCATCCCTAGAGAAGACTGACAACCACATGGATATGGGTTGGAAGCATTTTGTGGCTTCTACAGAACGAGCAAGAAAGGATATTGAATTTGGTCTTAGACGATTTCTAGCTCCACTTTTTTATGCAACAAGAATCGGGGATCACTCCTCTCTCATTTGAGGAACTCGGGGGGAGGAGATGACAAGGCAGTTTATTGCTCTGAATCTCAGGTTGTCCAAACTTTTTGATGAAACCAAAAAAGGGGAAGGACAAGAGAAAGAAAAAAAAGAATTAATCGATGGTAACCATTGCGTCTTTACCGAAAGCCATCATGTCGACTTGTTCGAAGCAACTCCATCTACTGATCTTATTGCTCCACCTGATGTTGCTGAACTAAAAGAGACTTTGGAGCAACATAGCAAAGAGTTTAAGGATCAAAGGAAGGAGATCACTGAGCAGAAGATAGCCCTTTCTGATGTTACTGCCAGAGTGGATAGGATTGAAGACTTCTCTTCTTCTGTACAGCAAATGATGGATTCTGATGATCAGGCCAAGAGCCTTGAACTTGCGAAGAAACTTGCAGAAGAAGATGAACCTGAGCAGACTCTGAAGAGAAAGAAAGGTAAGGGCAAGATGTTGAAATCTACTGCTGAAGTTCAGAGACAAGGGCAATTATCCTCTACCAAAAGTCAGATGTCTCCTGAACAAATTCAAGAGCAAACCAGACAAGAATAAAAGAGGCTGCCATTAAGAAGCAGAAGTTGGCAGAAGCTAAGGGACTAAACATCACATACATCCGAAGGAAGAGAAAGAAGGAAGCTGCAGCAGAGGATATTGCTTGGGAAGAGAAAGCCTTTCCGGCACCAGTTAAAGACATCCTCTGTGCCCGGCTAGATCTGCTTCCAGAATGGGATCAGATCAGAGCAGAATGGTTATGTGACGTGTACATCTTGGAAATAATTCCGATTCATCAAGACCAGGCTGAAAATGATGATGAATTCCGGAACTGGTTAAAAACGAAGTACCCAGTCTTCTACCAGATCGTGATGAAGGAAGGGAAGATCATGTCACTGATACCTGAAGCTCCTCCCTTCGAACAACTTCTTCCACCTATGCGTCCAGATAACAAGCTCGATACTCTAAAATTTAAGGATGCTTACTATGGATTTGCTGATAAAGGAGGGATTCATAGAAGAGAAGATCTGGACAAGCTGATGCAAAGGATGTACAAGATGTTTGGTATCCCCAAAGAACTTCAAAAGTTCAAATACTTCTGAAGAAGACAACTTGGAATCAGATGATAGGTATGTTTTATGTAATTTGTAATGCTCACACCTATCTGAATAAAATATTCTATCTCTCTGATTCTAAGACAACATCTCATTGTCTTCTGAAGTGTGTACTGTTACATTATCTGCATTTCTATTTATGTTATATGTTTTTCTGATTAAATTTTTTGGTTCCATCAAAAAGGGGGAAATTGTTGGGAAATTTGTATTTAGTTTTGATGGAAGTTCCAAAACAGGTTGTAATAGGACCAGTCAGATCTGTTAGCTGACTGATGATTTAGAATCAGATTAAGATGACCAGCTGAAATGTATAGATAGCTGATGTAAAAGATAGGTCACATATTGAGGGGGAACTCAATATGTATAGGTCAGGTCAATTTATCAGATGACCGGATAAGGTCAGATGATCAGAAGACTAAACAAGTCAGAAAACAAGAAGAAGTCAGATGATCAGGTGAAGACTGAAGACAGTGAGACTCAGAGAAACCTGAAGACTCAGAGAAACCTGAAGAATCAGAGAAACCTGAAGACTCAGAGAAACCTGAAGATTCAGAGAAACCTGAAGACTCAGAGAAACCTGAAGACTCAGAGAAATCTGAAGACTCAGTAAGAAACCTGAAGACTCAGTATGTCACCGAAGACACTGAGACTCAGAGTAACCTGAAGATCAGAAGACTACCAGAAGATCAAGAAGACCAGAAGACCTACATCAGCCGAGTCTGCAATTGTGCTAAGACAATCTGCATCAGAAGACTCTATCAGGTAGACTGATCAGTTATCTGATCAGGTCAGCTCACACCTGGTGTTAACCAAAATGGTACACCAGATCATACGAATCTTCTATAAGAAGAATGTCAAACTTTAATTGGACAAATACTGAAGTGTTGTACTTGTGAAGCCAATGAGAGAGCGACAGGTGCGCAAAAAGGGCTGACAATTCGGGATTCAACGCTACGGAGACAAATGGCTATAATCACGCCTTCGGCCACGCCGTTATTGGAAGCACGTCACATCAAATCCTACAAACCTACCAAATATAGCCGAAAATTTGAATTGCTCTCCAACGGCTCTTTGATTTCGTGGTCTATAAATATGGGATTGCTCTTCAAAGTGAAGGACGGAAATTATCAAGAAGCTCAAACTATAGCAGAATTTCCGCACGAAGAACACAAATTTGAAGATTATTTCTAAGTGTTCATCCCATTGTTCTTAGCATAGAAATCTCATCCTCTAGCTTTTGGCTACATAAACACTAGGATAGATTTCCAGTTGGAACCACAACAAATCTTTACCCAAAATCAAAAGTTAGGTTAAGTTTGTTTTGCAAGATTTCAAACTAGGGTTTCTAGTTCTGATTTCTGGGATCGGTTGAGTGTGAACTCGATAAACATCTGTTGGGTGTTGGACTAACATATTAAACTAAGTCCAGTCGGTTAAGTTGGTTTAGTTGGTGCACCTTGTGATAGGGAAGAGTGGACGTAGGACTGATTGTCTGAACCACTATAAAAGTCTTGTGTTCATTTACTTGCTCTTTACTGCTTTACACTATTACACACAACCAAGCTTAAAACTGCATACATATTCTGAGTTAATATCAGTCTGCACCAAGCAACTGATCCGATCAGTTTGACAGTTTAATCAGCTGATTGAAAACTGACTTGAGAATCTGATTTGATAAAACTGGTTTTTCACACGGGTACAAACTAGCTTCCGCACAATCGGTTAAACTGACAGATACCTAACTGATCTGCCCTCAGGCGCTCAGTAAGTTGAATATCAGTCCAAACTGATTCACTTGCACTCTGATCAGGTAAACTGCAATCACACCTGATCTGCACGAAAAAGTTTTCAGAAGTCTATTCACCCCTCCCCTCTAGACTTTTGCCCTCACGAAACCCGTTTGGGACCTACACTGTGTATCAGATGGATGTAAAGAGTGCATTCTTAAATGGGGTACTAGTTGAGGAAGTCTATGTTGAACAACCTCCTGGCTTTGAAAAAGGCAACCAGGTGTACCGCTTAAGAAAAGCTATTGACGGCCTGAAACAGGCTCCCTGAGCTTGGTATGATACAATATCCCAGTTGTTGGTAGACAGTGGATTCACTAAGGGAGTCATAGATAAAACATTGTTCAGAATAGAAGATGGTGAAGACATTCTGATGGTTCAGATCTATGTGGATGATATCATCTTCAGATCTCCCAATAAGAGCTTATGTGACAGATTCAGCAAACTGATGCAAGGGAAGTTCGAGATGTCCGTGATGGGTCAGAAGAATTACTTTCTGGGTCTTCAAGTTAAACAAAGTATAGAAGGGATATTCATCTGTCAGGCAAAATACACTAGGAATATGTTTGCTAAATTTGGAATTCAGAACAGTAAAGTAGCCAAAATTCCTATGATGACTGGATTCAAGATGGATCCAGATGAAAATGGTCAAAAAACTAATCAGAAAGAATATAGGGCTCTCATTGGATCATTACTATACCTGACTGCCAGCAGACCAGACATAACCTTTGCAATAGGTGTATGTGCCAGATTTCAGGCAAATCTGATGCAAAGCCACCTGGAAGCAACTAAGCGGATTCTTAAGTATCTGAAGAGGACAGTAACCCTTGGTTTATTCTACCCAGCAGATGATAATCTAGAGCTTAGTGGGTATTCTGATTCTGATTATGGAGGTTGCAGAATAGACAGAAAGTCAACCTCAGGTACATGTCAATTCTTAGGGAGTAAACCGATCTCTTGGTTTTCAACGAAATAGACATCTGTTGCCACATCTACTACTGAAGCAGAATATATGGCCGCAGGAAGCTGTTGTTCCCAACTGCTCTGGCTTAGACAGTAGTTGAGGGATTATAACATTGTAGCTACGAACGTGCCCATATTTTGTGACAGTAATAGTGATATTGCAATCACTCAGAATCCAGTTCTACACACAAGATGCAAGCATGTGGACGTCAAACATCATTTCATAAGAGATCATATGAAAAAGAAGAATATCAAAATGGAAAAGATTCATACTGATAAGCAAAGAGCTGATATATTAACCAAACCACTAGCTGAAGTCAGATTCAGAGAACTATGTAATGAGCTAGGACTCCTGGACTTAGGAGAAAGTGCACCAGAAATCTTTGGTGGACTGGTCTCCAAGACCAGTTGGTTAGGAAACTGATCAGAAAAGAATGATCAGTTGAGAAATAGAACCTCAACTGATCAGTGAGGATCAGTCAGGGACTGATCAGAAAAGGGATAACAGTTGAAGGGGGAACTTAAACTGATCAGATATGATTATAAGAAACCTAATCAGAGAAGTGGGAGATTGTTGGGAAAATACTAAGGATTAGGCAGAAATTAAGATCAACATAAATCAGTCAGACCTCAACAGACCTCATGTGGTATTGGCTGGTTACAATATCATTCAATTAGATACGCGTTTTTATTCCTTTGTCTTTCTGTTTATTCATATGCAATTATCTGATCTTATTTACTTTTACTGTGCACATACTTTTATGACGCACGCCCTGCAAAGTATTTAATGCGGACATGGGGAATATGTATTAATTGCTATGTATTGCGTTTTTAAAACCAAAAAGCTATCGTGTCCAAAATCCCTATCCGCACGATTTCCTTTTAAAATAAATCGCCTAATCTCAACCGCCCATCTTGATTAGACTCTTCAGCGAGCGCAGATTCAATCTGTTAGATGGTGCTCTTGAATTCATCTACAATTTGAGAGATCATGAAGGGGTATTGTACTCAAAGGTACAAGGGGAACATCTGGAGATCATAGATGAAGATCTTCATAGAATATTCCGGCTTCTAGCTCCAGTGGATGGGATTATGCCCGATGCATATCGCGCTGCAGAAGATAGTGCAATTATCAAACACCTTCTCCGCTTTGTTGATGCTCACCATTCCAAAGGTTTTAAGAAACCAATGCTGAAGCGGAAATATAGGCTCCTACTTGATATTGTTCAGAAGGTAATTGTTAGAAGCCTGGATGCCATTACCCAAGAAAAGGCTCGAATCATGACTGCTATCATCAAAGATCAACTGGCTGGAATTTCTGAAGAGGAGATTACTATAGGAATTAGTCAAATTTGTGTCAGAAAACAGGAAGGTTGTGTTATCAGCCAAGATTACAATGCTACGCAAGGTATCTCTGATTCTGATTAATCTGATGAAGGACAGAGACTGGAGTGAGGATGAAATGATTCCTTACAAACTGGCGCACAAGAAGATGTTGTTGATCAACAGGCCGATACCTGGTCTTGTTGATAATGATGATGAAGTTGTTGTTAAACCAGCAACAGAAGTCCGCAAAAAGGGACAAGCTGGTCAAAAGAGGAAAGTTGTTGCAAGAAAGCCAGAAAAGGGAATAGTTCTGAAAGAACCAGCTCAACCAGTTGCAAAGAGAACCAAATCAGCACATATTGCTGATGTTGTAGGAAAAGGGAAAAAGAAGGAGTCGAAGCTGGTGAATGAGCCTTCTGATTCAAATGATGATGATGATATTCTCCTCAGTAAACTGCCCCCAAGAGGACCAGGTCAAGTTTCCAAGGTTACATCTCATGGTGCTACTCAGACTGAGCCTCTGCAGAAGACCATTCAGGTTCCTTCTGTATCTACCAAATCTGACCATCTGGATACTTCATCTACTTCACATATAGCAAATCTAGATCCTCTTTCTGCTATGCCATTTACTCCATCCTCCTCGCCCGAGCCTGAACCAGAAATTCTCTCTTTCACAGAGAAAATTATCAGACGGCGACTGAAGAAAATGTTGGAAGACAGATATCCGGAATTAGCCATCAAACAAGATGCTAAGGCCACAGTCCTTGATGTGCTCACCTGGAGAGACATCCGATTGAAGAAAATTGAAGATTTCGGAATTGTTCTGGAGCAGAAGGGTGGCATTCGTCCCTTTCTTGAATATGAGCTACAGATGAGGAAGATAACTGGTGTGGAAACTACTCCAGACCTGATTTTTTATGTGCAGTGGCCTGCTTGATCACAAGACAATTGGGAATACCGGACACCCCAATGCACAGAGAAATAACCCACAAAATGGTCAAATATAGTCGGGCGATGAAGCAAATAAAGGAATCTGATGGTGGTGGTCCGATCAGTATTGAAGAAATCTTTGAGAAAATGGTTGATACTGAGAAGACAGCAAAAGAAATAATGATCATAGAGGAACCTAAAGAAGTTGTTGTGGGAGATGCGACAAAGTCCCCCGTCAGCTGAGGCACAAACAGCCGAGCACGTGATAGATCTGACTGCGGGAGGGAGTCAAGTTGAAGATATGGAGGTTTAAGGGCCCTCGACATTAGTAGGTCAGGTAGTGCAGATTCTTCAAACTTCTCCATCTTTCTAAGAAAATCTCATGAAGTCCATCAAGAACACTTTCAGAGCGAACATGGCTCAAATGTTCCACGATGATGTAAGTTTCTTTGTGCCAAGGCAATTGGAGAAAGCCATCCGAACAGAAAGAGAATATGTATCTTCTCACTACATGAGAATAATTGAAGAATCGAGAGATACAACAACTGATAAGATGGTGGAGGTGAACGAGAAGTTGGCCAAGATTGAGGAGACCAGAAATCAGCAGTTCACCTTGATGATGAATGAAAAGATGGCTGAATTGACCAAGATGCAAAATGATCTTGCTGATGCTTCAAAGAGAGTCAACTCTGCTACTGATAAGCTTGAGAATATGTTCGATAAAGTCAGCCTTATTGTAGACAAAGCTCAAACTTCTATGCTGACAATAATCGAAAAGACAAGTTCTAATGCTGGTATTGAATCTCTTGCCCTTAAAGATTTAAAGAACGATCTTTCGAAGCAGATTGGTGACCTCAGCTCTGAGCTGAAAGCTCTTTTTGAGGGAACCAAAAAGGGGGAAGAAGAGAAAGATGATGAAGTCCAGGGAAGGCTGAATCAAGTCAAGAACTTTGTAGCTAGGATCCAGATCAATCTGGAGAAGAAAAGGTTAAATAAAGATACCCAAGCAGCTGCAGAGTTAGAAGAAGCAGAAGTAATCTCTTCCTCTACAGAATCCGATGAGCGTGTCAAGAAGGGCAAGAAACCAACTGCTGCTACAAAGAAAAAGAAGACATCAGAACCTGCTGACAAAAAGAAAGCTGAAGAATTAAAGAAGGCAGAGCTGGACAGGCAGAAGAAATTAGAAGAAGCTTCAAGCCTTGATAAGTCGTACAGAATGAAGAAGAAGAAAGGTCTTGTAGCTGAATCTGAAGAAGGTTCACACTTTGTTGAACCAGTCCTTCCTGCTGATGTGGATGTGATTGTTAAGTCGGATAAGAACATGGTGAAAGAATGGAAAAAAATCAAAGGTGAATGGTATATCTCGGCTTACATCAATAAAGTTATTCCGACCAATGTGGACATAGATGAAATATTCAGAGATTGGTTGAGTAACAAGAATCCAGTATTCTATGACAATATCATGAGAGATGCCAAGAAACTGAGTTGCATACTAGTTGCCCCCGAGGTCGAAATCATGGAATACAAGAAGACTCTAGATGGAAGGTTAGACAAGATTGCTTTCAATGCAACTCTGAACAAATGTCTAGCTCAAGATGACATCTTCGATGAGAGCAAAGCTGCAGAAGTCAAGGCAAGATTGTTTGAGATGTGTGTTGTACCAGAAGAAGAAAGGTATTGAAGTTATCAGAAGACTCCTTTTGTAAGATCAGATTAGGATATCTTCATTCTGTACTTGTAATTCCTACATCTTTAATGAAATATTCTACTTTTCTAATCTTAAGACAAATTCTCATTGTCTTCTGATATACTGCTTTTCTTCACTAATACTTAACTTATGTTCAGCATACTTTATGGGTAGTGTTTTGGTTCCATTAAAAATGGGGAAATTGTAATAGGACCAAAACAGTTGTAATAGGACCAGTCGAACTTGTTAGTCGACTGATGCTTTGATAGGAAAACAGTTGAACATGTTAGACAACTGATGAATTAGATTAGGTCACATAATGAGGGGGAACTCAATATGTATAAGTTAAGCGAAGATCAGAAGCGTGGATCAGTAGACGCAGCAGACCAGAAGACCTATTCTATGGAGACATCAAAAGAGTCGATAGGTTGAAGCTAAGACAACCATATCAGAAGACTCAGGGTGACTGATCAGTAGAGTATTGATCAGATCAAGCTTAGTCAGAAAAGTGATAAGCATATCTACTTATCCAAGGCATACGATGTAAAATCAGACCAGAAGAATGTCAACATAGTTGCCTTTACAAGACGCCGAATAAGTGTACATGTTAGCCACTAAGGGGTCGACATGTATGTACGGATCTGACGATGCAAGATATGGCGTATCAGGGCAAACGACTACAAAGGACAAATATACATGGAGATGGCATGACCTTCTTGAGCACGTCAAATCACGCCTGCAAGCTACCTAAAATAGCCTGAGATTCAAATTGCTCTCCAACGGCTCTTTGATTTCAAGGTCTATAAATATGGGATCAACCTTCATAGTAAAAAAATGGAAATTATCATCAAGCTCAAAGCTATCCGCAATTTCCGCACGAAGAACACAAAATCAAGAATATTTTCTAAGTGTTCATCCCATAAGTTCTTAGCACAGAAATCTTATCCTTTAGTTTTAGGCTACCCAAATACTAGGATAGATTTCCAGTAGGAACATAACAAATCTTACACCCAAACCAAAAGTTAGGTTAAGTTTGTTTAGCAAGGTTTCAGACTAGGGTTTCTAGTTTCTGATTTATGGGATTGGTTGAGTGAGAACTCTTGAAACATATGTTGTACTGTGTTGGACTAACACATTAAACTAAGTCCAAGTTGGTTAAGTTGGTGCCCCTGCTGATAGGGAAGAGTGGACGTAGGACAAGTTGTCCGAACCACTATAAAAATCTGGTGTGCATTATCTGATTTACCTTTTTTTTTATCGGAACATTATCTGATTTACCTGCTTTACACATCTAGCACACTACTTGTTTATGTACATGCATATTCTAAGTTTGGATCAGATTTGCACCAAGCAATTGATCTGATCAGTTTGACACTTTATCATCAGATTGAAAACAGATAACTTAGAATTTTGATTTAACAAACTGGTTTTTCACACGAGTAAAACTTAAGCTTCCGCACATCAGTTAAACTGATAGACACCGAACTGATCTTCTCTCAGGCGATCAGTAAGTTGGATATCAATCAAAACTGATTCACACGCACTCTGATCAGGCAAATTGTGTTTCACACTTGATCTCACGTAAAAGTTTTCAGAAGTCTATTCACCCCTCCCCTCTAGACTTCTGCCTCACTAAAACCCGTTCAGGACCTACAGGTGGACTAGTGCTCCCATTATCCTTGCTGAAATCACGAGGGGGTCCCAGTTCGGGAAAACCACCCCGTCCTTATCTTCCTCGCTGAATGCGAGCAACTTTGAATCGGTTGCAATCATATTGACCGGGAGACAGCTCAGTACGACATTATCGAGTGCGCGCATCTCGACTTTCTGACGTCGGCCAGATAAGGAGATTGCTGGGAGAAAACATCCAAGGGTGCCCCCAGAAGGGCAAATCATGTGAATAACCCTGTTCTCGACTTCGTTCGGGATCTGCGGACCTCAGCGTTCCTGTTCGGCCTGATTAGCTCGTGGTTGATCATTCTGATGGTTGGGATACTCGTTCCTCAGTTTGACAAATCCTGATAACTTTCCTTCCTTGAAAAGTTTCCAAAGTTCTCTCTGTTGGTCGCGACAATGTTCTGTGGTATGCCCAATGGAGTTGTGATTGCTGCAGAACTTTTGTGGGTTGAGCCTGGAGGTATCCTGATACATTGGCTTGGCTGGAGGAATCTAGTTTCTCCCCCTGATGGCTTGAAAATTTTTCGCTAGGCCTATAGTGGATGTCTCTTGGATTCTGGCTTAGATGTTGTTATCGAAAGGTTTGAAGGAACCCGGAGCATGGTAATTGGCATCAGGTTTCTTATACGGCTTAACGGACTTCGGTTCGGGTTTCTTGACCTTGCTCGAACTCTGCTCGCCCAATCTTTGGAAGAGTATTTCGGCGTTGGTGATCAAGTTTCCTGCTTTGTATCTGAAATCCGCATAGCTCGTCGGATAATCTCGGTTCATCAGCTTCCACAGTTTGGTTCCTTTTTTCAGCCCGTGAACCACGCCCAAAACTTTAACCTCATCCCCGAGGGGTTCACCCTCCATGACGAGCTTATCCACACGATCCATGTACGCCTGATCTGACTCGTTGTCAAGTTGGTGAATGTTTGCCAAGCGCTTTTTTGTCCCTTTGTGCGGGGTGAGCGTGGTGAAATGAGTGAGGAAGAGTTGGGTCATCTGATAGAAGGACTCTATCAAGGTTGGTGGGAGAGAGTTGAACCAACGGTACGCCTGGTCGCCCAAAGTGAGTAGGAAAATGCGGCATTGAGTGGCGTCTGTTGCCCTCATTGAGTTCTTATACGAGGTGTATTTGCTGACGTGGTTTATCGGATCAGAGTCGCTATTATACTATGTTACCGAGCTGGCATTGATTTTAATTTTTAACTTGTGCTGGAGCGAGCACTACCGTGGGTGATAATGGCGAGATGGAGATTTTTGTAGTCATGGGTCCCCCACTCTTGTTTGCCAACTGTTCCTGCAAATCCTTGATGTTATGTAATATGCAAGCCATTTTCCCGGTCTCCACCTCGTGGTGCTGGCGATCTGGAGAAAGAGTTCGCTCGATTCGGCGAGGAGATGGAATCTGGTTTGCTCGGTGAGGAGACGGAGAGCGCTCCAGTCGGTCCTGCACTGAAATCCTCTATCTAGGTCTGCCTTGAGCTACAGATCCCGAGTCTAATTTTTTGGGCTCGGCATTCCTTTGATTTGCTTGCTCACGCTGACGTTGGTGGGGTCTGCGACCCCGGTTTTGGCCACAGTTGAAACTTTCAGTGAAAAGACGTCAGTGGATTGGGTTTGGCCCTTCGTTCGGGTTGCGATTGTAGTTCTGGGTATGCTGAGTTCTGTGGGAGTTGGCATCCTGACTTTTCTCGCGATGGGGCCCCTCGTGGTGAGGTTCCTCGTCCATTTGGCCTTTGCCCTTGCTCTGGGCCTTCTTGTTCAGATTGTGGCACATGTCGCCTTGGAAATACTCCATTTCATCTTGCTTCTGATTCAACTCCGCGATAGCCTCATCAATCTCTCTAGGAGTGTGAATCTATTCGAGCTTACGGGCGATGCCAACAGCAGGTCCTCCGGCTTTGCGGTTGCTAAAGGTCGCACCGCTAGCCCCTGCTCCCCCTTGGAGATGAAAATAGCTTGAGACATGTTTAGAGGCTTTGGAGGATGATTTCGGATGGATAAAAGGGATTTTTTAATCGAAGATTAGTGAGGAATACTCCAATGAGAAAACACTAAAACTTTAGCACTATATTTCTTAAAGAGTACCCTCCTTCTAGCGCCAATTGTTGTGCATCAAAATATCGAGATTAGAGATTTGAATGTGGCTTAAGATCTTGATGACACAAACAATAATTATGAGGTAAGAGTTATATTAATTGTGATTGTGTAGAGAATAAGTGTTGAACTTAAATGCAAGAAGTAAATTTGCAAGAGGTTTGGTATGGTATGATTTCTCAAGTCATTTGGGTAATAAATGTGTCCTATTTATAAGGTGAGGGAGAGTGGAGCTCACTCTCTCGGTTTACAAGTACAAATGGCCGAAAGTTAACCTGCAAAATATTAAATACAAAAGACATGATTTGACCTATCCAAGGAGGTCGTGGGAGGCTGCCCAAGGCTTGATGACCTCGGGGTAATTCCCAGATTTGCAGGGAATTAGCCGTTTAAGTACTTCGTTCTGTCATTCATAATCGTCCTTTACTGATTTATCTTTGACTTAAGCCTGCTTTAGGAAAGTTCTTCGGCGCCGCCTGCCTAACACCCGTCTAGTCGTAGTTAATGCTCTGTATTTGCGTCAGTCCGAGGTCATTGAGGTCGCTCTGGTCGCATATCCTTCAACTTGATCCCGTTACCCATGCTGGCGATCTGCGAGGTGTTATCCTTGGTAAAAATTTGTTCTTTGTTCCACAGGATACTTTAGGTCGGGGCCGACCTCGCGCGATATACTCACAACAATCAGCTACCTGCTTCTATCATTTCAGTATGGCTAGAAGATTGCTTACTTTATTAGAAAGATCTCTGTAGCAAGTTACCGTTAGGCGATCTCAGCCATCTCGCTCGTCGCCTACTAGGTAAGAAATGGTCACTGCGGAGGTCGGGGTTTCTTTCTACTCTTCTTATTTGAGGCGACCAAGCAAGTAGTCGCTCATATCATCATATCAGGGGTATTGGTTCATCTGGTCGACTTGGTGACATCACCTGGCGACGTCGAATTGGTGTTTTACTTAACCTGATTCTGATCTAAACCGCCTGGGAAACGTGGTATAAAAATTACCCCCAGGTGAGTGGTTGCTTGTGGGGCAAGCTGGCATTATCGTCGACACCTTTTGAAATCGGACGGTTGGAGCATGCGTTTTGAATTAACCCGACGCCTCGACTTCCGTAATTTCTGCCTCGAAAATTTAAGCGTGCAACTGATTTGATTTGTAACTGACTCATTGATTTGGATCAACAACACAAATGGAGTGACGCGCGTCATAATGGAGTGTGTAACTGACTCATTGATTTGGATCAACAACACAAATGGAGTGACGCGCGTCCGTGTGAGCGACGCCTCGCTCAACTTCTGAATTTTTTTGGTTTGATCCCCGAACCAGTATTGCAAAATCACCCTCAAATCTTGCTCTATAAATAGGGCTTCATCTCTTTATTTCCAATTTCTTATTTTCGCGCTTAAATATATATCGTCATTTTCCAAATTTTCTTCCATCTTCCAGTGAAATTTCAGACGGAACACCCATCCGTCAGTTTCGTATTCCACCGTTGTAGAGGTAATTCTTATTTGGATTTTTCCCCGAATCCTTTCCTTCTCTCTTTTCTCAAGTATAAACTTTGCTCCATCAATAATGGATCCTGGCGAGCCTTCTTCTTCGAGATGAGGCGGTGCCCTTTGAAATTTGTTCCTCCTCTTCTGAGGATTATCAGGTGGTCACGGTAGCCAATTGGCAACTAGCGGTTGGCAGACCAAGACAGTTCTTGGGACCGTGGTCCCCAATCCCAATTTTCCGACGCTAGGTTCAAAATAATGGTGGAAAGGACGGTGATGAGGCTGATGAAGGGGATCTCGACAACTTTTTCGGCGACCTTGAACCGTTGTCGCCTCTGAGTGCGTCCTTGCTCAAGATCGCGCAGGTCGACGAAATCCTGTCCTTGTATATAGCGCAGGTCTTGAAAATATGTTTAATTATGAGGTGTACCTGAGTCAGCATGTGTATTGTTGCACAGATGATCACCGAAGTCATACTTCGGAGGCGACAAAGTATGAGGCCTCTAAGAAGCAGAGTGTGACGCGAGATGATGAGTTGATCAATCTTCACTGGAAATATTCCATGCCCATCAACCCGATGAAAGAGCTGACCAGCCTCCCGAGGGAATGATCGTTGTAAATTTAGGGGTAATGAAGGTTGGGATTCGCTTCCCGCTTCATCTGGCGATCTCCCACCTTTTCGCCGCTTGGGACGTATTAATTACCCATATCACTCCGTATGGTTGGCATATTATTTTGGGCATCATGACTCTTCTCAAGAAGTACGATTTTCTTTGGATGTCGACTCCTGCCGAGATGAATTACTTGGTTAGTTTGGTCGCCACGGGGTATGAGAGGTATCACTGCATCAGACCCCAGTGCGGCCGAAAATTGGTTTTTGGGATCTCGAAGAAGATTCAAATTGGCATATCAAGTGGTGGTTTGTCCGGGGTGCTTGGCAAAATGCTGGTCGGAATCGGTTCAACGAATTCCAATCCCGACCAACTACCATGATCGCGCTACTCGTAAATCCTTTTATTTTTCTTGAACCATGTGTTTTACAAATCTGATTTACTTTTGTTTCATGCAAGTATTCGTGTCCCTAAAGACTCTGACCTTAACTGAGGCGAGGCTTGAGCTACAACAATTTGGGACGGTTGGGCTTCTGAACTCGGACGACGAGCGAGTAGGTGCTGATCTGCAGACTCTAGTAAGTGGTCCTTCTTGCTTCTCCTTATGTTTTTAGATCCTTTCTGTTTCACTCACCTGGTCGCGTCTTTTTTAGTTGAAGACTTCCCCATCATATTTGAACAACCCTGCGTGGTTAAAATGGCTTTCCACAAAACTAACATGATGAGTGGGGGTTGTGAGGCATGAGGCCCCTACTCGCCCCGCGGGGGGAATATTCTTATGGGGCCCATAAGGGAAAAGTGGTTAAAGAGACCGCCCTGGTTCGACCTCCCGACCAGAAACGCTCTGTGGAGGCCGCAGCCGTGAGCTTCGCGCTCTCAAATGATGACGACTCCTACCCCAACTATTTCTGTGTTTTTTCTCATTCCTAATAGCGTGTAAATACTATATTGCGTCAAACTGCATTGTTATTGGGCTAATCTTGCCAAAAGGTAGATATTTTGTTTGCAGAGGAGTTCAAAGATCACAAGTGACTTATGTACATGTTTCGCATGTAGGCAAACTCTTGTATTTTATATAGTTTATGGTTTTGATTCTCCTTTTCTACTACCAATTTTCTTGGCTCTGTGTTGCCTTTTTCAACATTGGTGGCCATCACCATTTTCTTGTAAAGATCCCAATTCTATTTTGGGAGAGACTGAGAGAGTCAATACGAGATAAAGTGAATAAAGGATGTCTTGTGGCTTATAGAATTCTCTCCCCAAAGCTTCACGTACGCAGATAGAACTTGAACTTACAACCTCAGCTTGGTGGATGAACATACAACGTGAACTTGAATTCTCCCATTGTGCTAAAGGGTCTATAGGGCTTTTGGGGGCCGTTTGCATGAGACCATTGTGCAAGTGTCTGGTGCTTTTTTTTTTTTTTTCCCCAAGGGTTGAAGTGCAAGTATCATGTGCTTTTCTTTTTTTAGGAAATTGATTGTATACTACAACAACACTATACTAACATAAACTTAAGCAATAAAATATGGGTTTGAGATGCTCCTTCACTAGTACAAATATAGATGGTGTAACGACTACCATATGTGTACCAAATTCTTTGACTCGGTATTAATAAAGAGCTCGTTAAAGGGGGTATCAACAGGCTGAGATGTAAAATTATATAACTCAATACATAATACCGCTTGATACGAATATATATAGTGTAACGAGTTCCATCTATGTACCGAACCCATTGGCTCGGAACAAATAAGGAGGTCGTTACAAGGGGGAATCCATAGGTTGGGATGTAGGGTGGGAAAGTTGTAAGATTTGATTCTAATAGCGGTGGATTGTAGTGGATGTAATATCTTTTAAAAAGGATATTAATATATTAGAATTATTTCATGCTAAAATAAATATAATATATATATATATATATATATCTAATGCACGGATTCTCCAAAAAATACTAAAATGCAGTATCAGATACGGTGCGGGTGCGATTCGCGTGGGATTCGCACCCGGTGCGCCACGTGGCGAATTTTGAAAAAAAAAAAAAAAGATACGCACACCGGGGTGCGTTTGGGTGCGAATCTGGTGCGTCTTGGGTGCATCTGGGGTCATTTTTGAAAAAAAAATTATGGAAAAAATATAAAATTTAAAATAAGAAAGTTTAATTATCTTATTAACCCACAAAACTTAAAATAAGAAAAAAGAATTTTTAATAGAAAATATTAATTATTTTACTTACCTTTTCAACCCAAAGTCACGAACAGAAGATGTGACTTGTTTTAAATTTTTAATTGGATTGAAAACTTTATTATGCTTATATGTTGGATTGATGATGATATATGAATTGTTATTTTTATATATTTTACAGGTATTATATATAATAAAATAATAAATAAGTAGACGTATCCTTGCCGAATCGCACCCTGAATTTTTCAAAAATCCGTATCCTCGTATCCGTATCACGTCGCCCCCGCACCCGCACCCACGCAACACAGATATATATATATATTAATTAAGATGGGTAAAGGATTTACTTTACTTGAAAACTTGTAGCATATTTTTTTCCTCTCAAAAAATGAATATCTACGGTTTGTCTCAAGTATAAAACTATAGTATCCATTATCTATAGGGAGAAAAAATGAATATACTCATTTTTTTTTTAAAGTTCTATATTCTCCCATTAAAAAAAAGTTACAATTTTTTTTAATTGGAAATACACAAATATCCTTGTCAGAAAAAAAGTTTTCTATCCACATGGAACACGTCCCTTACCTACTTCACCCTATTCATGGCCGCCCACTGCCTCAACCCCTTGCAACGACTGGCCGTTTGGGCAAAAGGTTGGTCATTCCATCTTAGAAAAGTTGGAACGACTGATCATTCCACCTCAAAGAATTGAAACGACCAAGTCATTCCGTCATTCCACCTCAAAAGAATTGGAATGATCAGTCTTCCTTCTCAAGAAATTGGAATGACCAGGTCCTTCAAATGCTCAACCTCAAAAAAAATTGAAACGACCAGTCATCCAATCGTTCAAATATAAGGGACGGGATTGGCAGGTGGCTGAATTGGTGGTGGAGTAATGGGATCATCTTCACTTTTGAGGGTATCTCTGAATGAAATGTGGGTAGTGTATATTTTTCTTTTTTTCTCGAGGAAGTGGGTAAAAATCTTTTGTTGTAAAGTGTGTATTTTTCACCTTCTTCACCTATCAGTATCACTTATCCATATACACAGAAACGCAAACATGTACATATAACATGTGTAAACCGACCACATCTATTAAAGTATTTCACATCAGATTTTGATAATACACTTACTGATTAGCACTTCGTTCGTTCCTGATAATAGGCAAAATACATACACATCTTTTAACAAGGGAAAAAGTTGCTACATAATTCACATTTTGACAATAACTTTAGAATGGAAAATAAATCAAAATTCTTGATGGGACTTCATGCATCATCCATATTGTGATCATTGTCATTATCACCTTCATAATATTCATCGTCACGCTGGATTTGCTTGTCTTGCGTGTGCCCTAGGAAGATATTTCAGTCAAGAAGAACAGTTAAATGCTTAGTACAGAGCAGAAAATGTATATTTAATTGAATAAATTCAAGAAGAAAATAAGAGTGGTGACTTGTACGTACGATTTACACGTTGATCAGGATTCTGCTCATCTTCATCAAAATCAGGAATATAAAAATCCGGAGGTACCTATAGTACAGCACAAACAGTCAGGCCTTCTACTGAAACATCACGTCATTATCGTACAATTTATGGTTCAACATGATATGATATATCACAATACAGAATGAAATAGCAACACAATATGCATAATGTGCTCTTAAACATGATAAAACAAATGGACAATTTTTTTAAAAACTACACTTGAGGATTCTATGAATTATATCTTGCCATCATTTTCAGTCGAAAAACATGTTTCTCTAAGTACAAAGCAAGTCATATTTAATATTTTGGTTCCAACTCTTTTTAGGACCTCTTCCCCTTATAATTAACTCAAAGATTCTCTACTTTCTATTAAATTGCACTGAGCATCTATAGTCTCCGCGCTTGTCCAACCATCTTAGGTGCGTTTCTCTAATTTTCTCATCTTGAGATATAGTAATTACAACAAAAAGGACAAATAAAAGAAAAAGACTAAACGTGAAGGAGTTTGCAAGGTAGTCAAACGTGCTCACTTATGCGCTCAGCGAATTGATGGGCCCCTCAACACTTTGTACTTACCAAAGTGCACCAAAAGCACATGAAGCGCTCACTTTCTTTAAAAGCATAAAGTGAGCATTTTTATGCACTTGATGTACTTTTACAATTTTTATGGATCCTTTTTTTTTAAGTTTTATTGCCACTTCATCTTACGTCTTTTATTGCATGTGAATGGTATACATAATGTTTGCAAAAATAGTGCACTTCACATTAATCAGGCACACTATTCTTCGCACTTTGCGCTTAAAGCGCTAAGTAGATCGCTTTGAGTGCACTTTTTCATTTTAATACCTTGGCTGTTTTTAATACTCCAATGGAAGACTTGTATGAAAACAACCTCCATTTTCTTTCTCTTTTTATAATTAAATTAAACTTCAAGAGTGCTTTTTAAAAAAAAATTCCTAAAATTAATGACACCAACAATATTAGCAGAACATTTTAGAAGATTGAACAATTAAATCCCATGAAGAAGTCAACAACAATTTATTTATCATGCTTAATACAGCTTATTAAGTTCATTGAACCTTTCATTTGATGGAAGAAGTCGATTAGTCTGTTTACCTCGTGCATTTGTACTCCAGGAGCATGTTGTATGGCGCTAAGATTTTCACACACTTGCTGTCTGATTGTATTAAGGTATGATTTGCTATTTAAATTCTCCTGCACAATCAACAAAGGATGAACACATCAAAAGCTTAACACTGCCTCAGCTTGTTCAAACTAGTTATGCACATTTTGAAATCAAATAAAGGCAAACAAATTTGACCTCAACTTGAAGAGTGAGATTATATTTATCTAATTCAACTCCCAACATTTGTAAATTACTAAATATGAGGAGTACTTGAAGACTTTCCCATGGTTTTACATGGAGAATACTGAATATAAACTTTAAATTTTTTACATGAGAATTAGATTTGTTAATAGCAACTCCAAGTAGCAAGGAGAGGGATAAATCTAACTAGTGCATACTCCACATACCATGTGTCCACTCTGAGATTTCAATGAATAATCTGGAGCAAAATATTTGATGTAATCATTTACTGGGATCTCTGCAAAAAAAAAAAAAAAAGTACGATATATAAGGACGATGACTTCCATTCCATATTAAATTTAAGAGGATGCACATGGCCTTCATGAATTTGTGCTAGCAATATACAGAACAGCTATGTTTAAGTAGCATAGAGGTGAAGGTTGAAAAAAATATCATATTGCAAAGGCATAAAGAGAACAAAATTAATGAAATAAGATTTGCACCGTTTGTCCTAAAAGTTGAAAGCAACCACAGAAAATAACATAAATTTTTAGCAGAATAAGAAGCAAGGTATAGAATTAGAATTCAATTTATAGATTGTCGAATGTGACACGTGAATTTGCTTGCCAATTTCTTTTGAGCGTGCTCGTGATATAAGCATAAAGAAAAGGAGTAGGTAGAACCAATGAAACAAATTTAGAGCAACATTTTGGAAAAAATAATGTTTGATCCTTCAAAATCAAGAACTTTACTCATTAGGAACTTGAGTTGCAACTTCACTGGGCATGATACAGAGACAGCTTTGCCTATTCTAAGATAGTGAAAAGTGTTCCTTGGTATAACAGGGCAGATGAAACTAAAAATTTGAGGGTATGTTAAATTTGAGATTACAAAACCGGATTTGGGATCAGGTTCTACTTTAGGATTTTAAAACCCAATATATCTTACCCTACAAATACATATAAACCCCACACATACCATTTTTCCTCACTCTCCCCCATGACCCATTAATGCATATATGACTTTTTTCTCACCCTTCTTTTATTCATCACTTTTCACACATTTTATTTCACTTTCACAACTTCAAATAAAACATACTAATCATTACACAATCATACAATTACAATCAACAATAATATAATAATACATCATCACACACTCTTATACATAAATTTAACATAAAGGTCTACCTACTTAAAATCTCAAAACAAAACACACACCATTACAATTTATCAGGATTTTGAAATCCAATTTCAAAATCCACTAAATCCCAAATCAAGCATACCCTAAAAGTAACAAGAGAACCACATTGAAATAGGAGTGAGTTCATGATGTACCATTAGGGAGCTCAACGCCTAGAAGAGCTCCTGTCTCCACAGTCCAACATCTAGCCACATTCTCTTTAGTGTATCCCCCGCCTCCAGTTACCTGCATGCAAAAAAATAGAAGAACATAAATTATTTGCATAGTTCTAATTCCTAAGTGTGCTAAACGATTCCAATTTCATATATAAATATATATATTTTTTTTTTTTTCATTTTTTAGTCAGATAAATCAAAAATACCGAACTGCTAAGCATATTTTATGTACAGGCCTACCAGCAAGGGCAGATTGAGTTGCTTGACAAACTTCACACAGGCTGCATGCCCTGTAGAATAATGTTACACGAAAATTAAATGCTATGATGAATTGTCAATGTGGTAATCATTTAGATACAACAAAAGATAAGAGTCCGAATGAGAGCGGAATAGAATAAGAATAAAAACAGTTGAATAAACACAAGTATATTACCATCAATGGAAAGGTTAAAGCATCCCAGTCGGTCCCCAGCAAGAGAATCTGCTCCACATTGGAGAACAATAGCTCCAGGCACATAACACTCCATAACTTTTAAAATGATCTATAGAAGAACAGGAATAATCTTAATAACTGCCCCATATGAAAATGCAATAATAGAGCTGATGAAAAGTTACCGTCTTGAAGAGCCGAAAGAAGCTCCCGTCGTCTATTCCATCTCTAAGAGGGACATTTATGGCATAAAATTTGCCTTCTCTTTCTCCAACGTCCTTGAGAATTAAATAAATGCAGGGGTACAAATTATTTAACAATTTTTCAAAAATCAAAATGCAATCTCATCATGAAGTCTTCAATAGTAAAAGTACAAACAAAATATGATTATAATATGCATGCTGAACGCAAAATAGTATCTTTATTTTCTACTTGCTGTGGAGTACCAATAAACTATTTACAATTAAGTTTAAAGGATACAGTGTCTACATTATAGTGAACAATAGAATGGGAATTAATGATATATGCACGCATCATGTTGATATAGAAGAATTTGGCCAAGAGAAAGATGAGAGAACACAACATCCAGTTTGCTAACTTCAGCATGAAATTCAGCATATTTTGATACAAGAAGTCAATGAGTTTAGAAGATTAATATTGCCAATGGCAATACATCAAATTGTATGATAAAGTGAAATCCTCTATGTAATAAAATTGACCAAAAGAAGCTTATATGTCTCTTTTCAAGCATCATTTTTTCATCAGGATGTATTGACAGGAAAAATATGTGAACCACAAGTGGAGGAAGCACCTTGACATCACCTGTTCCAGGAAAGAACATGTCACCATACTTGTGAAAACTAACTGTCATCACCCTGCATATTACAAATTACTGGTTTATTAAAATTGTAAAATGAATAGGTTTTTGTAATATTAAAAAGCAGCTTTTCAAGTACTGAATAATCCCTAAAATTCCTGCAATTACAGATTGATACCTAGAAACCCCGTAATAGAAGTGTCTCAATAAAGAAGCCAGTGAATGATGCTCCCCACAGGATCAGTGATTATATTAATTACCCAAAAGCAAATATGAAATGTAAAGTCCTAAAAATTTCCTAAAAATATAGTATAAAAAAGTCATAAAAATGAAATAAAACTTTAGACCATAACTTACTAATAACAGAACCATAAGTTACTTATAACAGAACCATAACTTATTAGTAATCGCTCCGGCATATGGTCTATTCTACTGATTGATTAATTACTGAATATTTCTGGAGTACAAATATGTTCAATGATACAATTTAAAAGCCAAAAAAGAGAAGTTGGAAGCCATTTCATAGTTACGCTTCTTCATTCCACACTTATCTCACCTTGTGCTTCACAATGGGGTTACTCAATAAGTTTTTATATCTTTTTTTGATAGGGCAAATGGTGACTTAAACCCATGACCTCACGGCATAGGTAATGGTGCTCAATAAGTTTGATATCTTGATATACATATTTCAGTAAAATAAAAATTAATAAAATTCCACTTGAAAAAATGGCAGATTTAGGCTAGCCTAAGATATTTTACTAATTGTCCAAGTTCAGAAAGCAAAAACAGGTGGAGAAATTGTGGGCACTCCATAAACAGCGCATTAACATATCTTTCCACATCTCACAACTGCAAATGCTATTATCCAGACCTAAAAGATCTGGACACAACAAAAGGCATTACAATGTCATGCACATCATATAAAATGTAAGGCAAATGTTACCCTATGTGGTTGTTAATTTGAAACAATCAACAGGTTGGATGATATCATATATTGTTCAACATTTAAATATGAAAAACCAACAGTTCTATGAAAAATCACCAGTCAGCAATATTTCTGTTTCAGTACCTATCGGTGAAATAGAAGGCTTCTTCGACCCCATCACCATGATGCACATCAATATCAATATACAGCACTCGGGCATGATACTTCAAAAGCTCCAAAATTCCCAACACAAGGTCATTTATGTAACAAAATCCAGATGCCTCACATTTCTTTGCATGATGCAATCCACCAGCCCAATTTATGGCAATATCACAGAGGCGATTATTCAATCTCCTTGCAGCATCTGCAAGAAAAATTGGCGTGAAGCAATCGTTGTAATTCGAACAAAATTTTGGTAGAAAGCCATCACATATGAATATTGAACTTACCTATTGTACCACCAGCATAAATTTGACAAAACTCAAAAAGATTCTCAAAGACTGGACAATCTTCACCAAGATTATCTACAAGAAACAATAGTTATTTAAAAATCTACATTATATCTAAGTAATTTATAACACAATTCCCAGTACTCAAACTTTTCATATTACAGTAAATCAAATGGCAGCAGCTACCATTAACAAAGTTCCTGAGACTGACAGAGTTAGAAAAATGAAAGTCAAACATAGATAATTTGATTAACAGACTAAGAACTACTAAGTTGGTATTATAAAAAAAATCCCAATAAAATTGCATATTTTCAAAATCTATAAAATTGACAGACTCCTGCTAAGCATTCTTCGTAATTATCAAATAGGGAACAGTTCCATACTCATACATTTAACCATGTAAATCAGCAGAAACATGAAAGCTCATTACATTTAACCATCTCGTTCGAAAACAGCTCTTGTTTGTCAGGAGTAATTCGCTGCAGAAACTCCACATAATCCGGAGAATGGAACTGCGCTAGCTCCACGGAATATGCCTTGTGAGGCCTCTAATCAGATAAAGAAACCATTAAAGCAAAAGATTAAAAAAAAAAGTAACTGCAAACTAAAAGCAAATCATAAATGGATCAAAAAGGGGGAGAAATAAAATACAAACATAGATTTCCATCTTGTTGTGGAGCTCATAGGAGAGAACCAAATGTTGGGTCATGCACAACCGATGCGGTTTCATCGGGTGATTCGGCCCGAAATACACATTCCCCACATCCCCTGCAGTCATTTCTCTCCGGTGAGTACAATTTCCATCATATTTTGACACAAATAAATTAACATACACGAATTTACAGAGTGAAAAATGAGAATTAGAGAGAAGATAAGAAATGCGAACCATCATAAAAGTAGGATATTCTGTCCTTGCTGCGCATTCTAGAGCGCGGCTGGAGAATGCAGGAAATCAACAATTGAACAGCGAACTATATTATTTCTTCAGGAAATGCGCGATTCTCTGCTTCCACGGATGCAAATTTTGAAAATCAAAATGTAATTTTACTCGCGAAAACAAAAACCCTAATCGGTTGAAAACTCTAAGGCCTGTTATCTTTTAGCACATAGCCTTTAGGAGTTTACAGTAACTCTCCCTCTCTCTCTCTCTCTCTCTCTGTGGCGTGCTTCTTCAGCTCTTGTCGTTTTTCCTCGAGCAATAAGAGGCGCGCCTGCTAACTCCATAGCTACGAACCTGGAACAATTCGAAGGTGTATTAAATTAAAATAACTAAAAAGAAGTTGACAAAGTCTAGTGTGCAAATTTGTATAGATACAAAAACTTTAATTTTCAACAAAATTCTATAATTGATGAATATAATCTTAAATTAAGTGGCTCATGGTTCATTTTTACCGACTAGTTCATGGTTCACCCAGCTCAAATAGGTCATAATTTAAAGTTAATTATTTAGTGTTTAGGGTGTAGTTGGTTCATTTAGGACAATTTTATAGATTTTAATCTATACAAATTTGCACACTAGACCTACCCAAAGAAGTTTGCTTCTTTCAGTCAGGAAATATGATTTTCTGCACATATTTTTTATTTAGGGGTGTATTCAATTGAGATTCAATTGAATTTTTTTAACTTTAAAAAGTCGGTGAATTTAGAAAATTCATAGACTCCATTCAGAGTTTGACTGACTTTTTTTTATTGATTTACATGGATTTTCATAGACTTGTCAGGATCGTGGAATACACTTTTTTTATTGATTTACATGGTGTTAGTCCCGGTGCAAACGAGTCTTACACGTGTATGGGGAATACTGCGTGTTGATGATTTTAAAATTTTTTCTTCTTCGAGGTCGGATGGGTCGGGTTGTCCCGATGATTTGGTACGAGAAGCCTGATCGCATGTGAGTCAAAGTCTACGAGGCGGTGATCTGTGCTTTTTAAACCTCGATAATCGGATAATCGAGCTTTCGAGTTATCGAGAGATCTTGAGCTTGCTTGAAAAGCTACTTAGATGTGCGGAATGGTTGGCCCTAAGTTTATACTCGTTTTATGCTTTGCTGAAAACCTTCCTTTTAATGGAATAGTGATTAAGGCTGTGATTCGGTTAGATGCAACTTCAGTTGATTGATTCAACCGAATATCGGTGAAAATATGCTTTCGATTAAAGATATGCAGCGGATAAACAATGCGTAAGCGAAAAGCAAATAACACGAAGAAGTTATAGTGGTTCGAGAGACTCAAGCTCCTACGTCCACTCTCTCATTTTGTCGGATAAAATTCCTTAACCACTTCCTAAGGTTTTCTGACTACCTCTGTAGTTTACTAACATTTCTACTTTGAGCTTTTCGACTACCTCTGTAGTTTACTTACTCAAAACACACAGAAGCTTTTACGACTATCCAAGATAGTTTACTCACTTCTTCTCTCAGAGCTTTCGACTACCTCAATGTAGTTTCTTAACTCTTTATTAACTCCAACTCACCAACAATCACACTCAAACTACCTTACAAAGGGTTTGGGGTTTCTTGGTTGGTTTCCAACTAGGATGAGATATCCTTTACAATTAAGTACAATCAAAGCTTCAGGATATCTCTACTAAGCTTTGGATATATCTTATCAAAACTAGGCTTAGTGAATGAGCTCTCTTCAATGTAAAGCACTTGGGAAATTCTTGGGTTTTCGAGTGCTTCAACTTGCAATAATAAGTTTGAGGTCTTGAGTTGCTTACAAATTTCCGTAACCTTCAATGTAGAGGGTCACAAGTATTTATAGCAAACACCAAGGTCACTCTTGAAAAACTATCCGTTGGAAGAGATAGCTTCATGAGTTTTCTTCTTATGGTGTGTGATGAGCGGCTATATTTAGGGTTTGACACTCCCTAACATGTTTTTAGGCAAAGTGTTTTTCATGCGACCAATCACCACTTTTTGCGATCTGGAACATAGTACTTCTTGACATGCTTGATGACTGTCACTTTTCGATGTCGATAAAAAGTACATTGTTGTCTTCCTCTGATTGGTTGTTGTCTTCAGTTAAATGTAGACAAACATAACGGCTCTTTTTGGTCAATATCTCGAAAGTGATATAACCTTAACAACACTTTGTTTTAGTTCCTTTTATGCGCATGTGAATGTCTTGGGCAATATCTATTTTTCTAAGTAATAGCGTTTTTCTCAGTATTGAATCCTTCAGATAGATATTTTCAGTGCATCAGAACATTCGGGTTTATCTTGAGCATTGATTACATTCTTTGTTGGTCGGTGCGTAACGAAGTCTTTGCGTGTATGGGGAATATACGTGTTCGATGATTTTAAAACTTTTTCTTTTTTCGAGGTCGGCTTTGGGGTCGGGTTGTCACGATGATTTGGTCTGAGAAGCACAAATCGCTCACGAGTCAAAGTCTATCTCGAGACGGTGATGATCCCGAGGCGCTTTTCGGATACCTCGAGATAATCCCAACCGAAGTCCGAGTTTTCCACAGATCCTCGAGTTGCTTGGATCAGATAACTAACTTCTTGAACCCTCGGAAGAGTAAGTTCGGTTTGGTAACTATCTGTTCTAGCCTACTCGGATGTCTTGGAATGGTTGGCCCTTAGTTTATACTCGTTTTAAGCTTTTGCTGAAAACCTTCCTTTCATTGAATAGTGATTAGGCTGTGATTCAATTATATGCAACTTTCAGTGGATTGATTCCAACTGAAATATCAGTGAAAATAAGCTTTCAAAACACAGTAATGCAACAGATAAATCAAGCAAAACAGAAAGCAAAGAACACAGCAAATTATAGTGGTTCAGAGACTCAAGCTCCTACGTCCACTCTCCCTGATCTCTTCAAAGAAATTCACTAATCACTTCCTAAGGCTTTCTGACTACCTCTGTAGTTTACTAACCTTTCTAATTTTGAGCTTTCTGACTACCTCTGTAGTTTACTAACTCAAAACTCACACAAGCTTTTAATACATCCAAGATAGATTACTCACTTCTTCTCTAGAGCTTTCTGACTACCTCAATGTAGTTTACTAACTCTTTACAACTCCAATCTCACCAACAATCACACTCAAACTCCCTTACAAAGGGTTTGGGGTTTCTTGGTTGGTTTCCAACTAGGATGAGATATCCTTTACAATAAAGAACAATGCAAAGGCTAGGATATCTCGACTAAGATTTGGATATATCTTATCAAGATAGGCTTAGTGGAATGAGCTCTCTTCGATTTAAAGCACTTGGGAAATTCTTGGGTTTTCGAGTGCTTCAACTTGCAATAATAAGTTTGAGCTCTTGAGTTGCTTACAAATTTTCCGTAACCTTTCAATGTAGAAGGTCACAAGTATTTATAGGCATACACCAAGGTTACTCTTGAAAAACTATCCGTTGGAGAGATAGCTTCGTGAGTTTCCTCTTATGGTGTGTGAGGAACGACTATATTTAGGGTTTGACACTCCCTAACACGTTTTAGGTAATAGCCTTTCATGTAGCCGGTCTTCACTTTTTGCAGTCTGGAACTTAGTACTTCTGACATCTTTTTCAGTGACCTGTCACTGTCAGTGTCAGTATGGTACAGTGCTGTCTTCCTCTTTTTGACTTTTGTCTCCAGTTAAAGGTAGACAACTCAACGGCTCTTTTTGGTTACAATCTCTGAGTGATATAACCTTAACAACACTTTGTCTTAGTTCCTTTTGTCTGCATTTGAATGTCTTTGGCAATATCTATTTTTCTAAGGAATCGCGATCTTCTCAGTATTGCATCCTTCAGATAGATATTTTCAGTGCCTCGGAGCATTCAGGTTTATACTGAGCATTCAGTACATTACTGAGTCTTCAGTAATTACTGTGCCTTCAGTATTCTTGATCTTCAGTCTTCAGTCTTCTGTCTTCAGAGTCTTCTGAGTCTTCAGGGTCTTCTGAGTCTTCAGGGTCTTCTGAGTCTTTACAGATATACTGACTGATATACTGAGTCTTCATGCTGAGTCTTCAGTTCCTCAGTTTCATACTGAGTCTTCAGTATCTCAGTTTCACATTGAGTCTTCAGTATCTCAGTTTCACACTGAGTCTTCAGTTTCTCAGTTTCATACTGAAACTTCAGAAACTTCAGTTTCATACTGAAAGTTCGGTTTCTTCAGAAACTTACTGAGTTCTTAAGAATCTTCAGATCCTAACCTGGTCTATATCTGCTGACTATACATTTTGCAGATAACATCCTGAATACTCTAAAAATTGAATCCTGACTCAACTATCAAGATTATCCTGAACATGTCATACTCAGGGGTTTTGGGATCTAATCAAAATCATATCTTTATTAAATTCATCTCCCAACAATTTCCCCCTTTTTGATGATGCCAAAAACCTATCTTGTTACAAACATACTTAACCTATACTCAGGTTTCAGTTTATCCTATTACAAGATTGGTTTATTTTCAATAATTTCCCCCATAAATAATGAGTCTCTCAACAATTAATTTCCCAATAATTTCCTAAACAGAGAATCTCCCAACAATTTTTCTAAGTAGAGAATCTCCCAATAATTAATTCAGAGACAATCATTCAGGCATATCAAAAGTAAAAGACATGTAAATAAGATAATGAGATATTATCTTTTGAGCATAAATGATAAGTTTTCATTGATGATAGTTAGACTGTTACAAGTTACAATGAATCTTATCTGAACAAAATCAAAAAGACAAAAAAATATATTAAAGGATTACATGAATCTTCTGAGTCTTCATCTTCTGTCTTCTTCTGCTCTTCACCTCGGCTCTTCAGTTCTGATCTTCTTCCACCTCATCAGCAGGGACTTCAAGGTTGAACATTCCGTAATATCTTCTTTTCAGCGCATCTCTCTCTTTGATGATATCAGGATTGTTCCCTGTCAGACCCAACTGAATGGCGTACTGAGATATTTCTTGAGCAATGACTTTCTCATTCACACAGTCATTCTCCAGCCTGGGAGGAGGGTACACGTATGGACCAGGGGCGGTTATCTGCACCTTTCCTTCATCCGCAAGATTTATCCATCCTTGAAGATATTTAGGATAGAAGGTCAGGAGATAGTCGATGAAAGCCTCATTGGGATCTAAGCTCTCCCCTCTCCATTCTCTGAGCACATCATAATAGAACCAGAAAGTTCTCTTAATTTCTTCCCATGCATCGTTGAGCTGGACTGGCATCCATTTGTCAACATGCGGCCATTTCTGTGCTTTTGTGTTCCCTCTCCTCTTGCTTGCGAACTTTTTGAACTCACTCCTTCTTTTCTGCTCTTCTTCTACCTTCTTTCTGATCACTGGTACACCAGAAACAGAAGCAGCAGTTTTCTTTGCTTGTTCAATCTGGAGTGTTTTCAGAGCGCTTCTGGTATTGAAGACCTTCTTCTTTGGCTCAACCTCAGATTCTTCAATATCCAGCATCAATTTTCTCTGAATTGGCTTAGAAGCCTTTGCTCTTTTGCCCTCAGGCTCTTCCATCGCCATAGCCTTTCTCTTGATGGGCAATTCAGCACCAGCTAGGCTTGTACCAATCCTTCCTCTACCACTCAGTTTCTCTATAGCAACTTCTTGCATTGTTTCCTCTGAAACCTGAGTGTAGACTGGCTTCTCCACCTTCTTGAACTTAAGCTTCTCAGTGGCTTCTATCTCCTTCATGGCTTCGGCAATGATCTTCTTTTCAACATCCTTTACAACCTTGCCCTTCAGAGTATGTTCCAATAAAATCCTCGAGATCGGCTCGTGTCTTTCCCCTTCTTGGAACCATACTGGCAGAAGCTTCGAGAAGTCTTTGTGTCCATATGGTATTGTTCTTTCTTGACACTCCGCACCTCCCCTGCCATCTGATCTTGCTCCTCCTCGAGCCTTCTGAGGTGGTTCTTCGCCATAGAGAATTCTTCAGACAGATGAGCAAATTGACTTGAGAGAGCTTCTTTGAACATGTCTGTCATCTTGGCCATGAGTATTGAGCTCATTTCCTCAACAACGTTCTTCACCAGCATCTCATTCTTCTCTACCAACTTTGCTTCTAGAATCCGAGATGCGCTCCCGATGCTTTTTGCTTCGACTCAGTATTAAACCACGACCTTGACCCCCTCCATCTTCTCTTCTAACTTTCCTTCCATGGAGGTCGACTTTTGTTTGTCGAGTATCCTCGTTCGCACGATTCTGAAGAAGAACTCAATTTTTCAAACTTCTGAGCTTGGTTGGCCAATGCCTCCTCGATCTGAGCAACTTTGGTCAGGATCTTCTCAACCTTCTCCAGCCTTTATATTACAGGGGTGAGATCAATCTCGGAGCATATCGATCGGGCATTGTTCTCCCGAGTTGGTTTGTTCATCCCGAAGTCTCGATCGAACACGAGCCGGTTTGAGCTGGGGCTTCACCACGAGCAGGTGTCCACTGAGCCTCGATCTGCATATCGGACATTCTGATTTAAAGGTAGGAACCCAATAATCTGGCATAATTATTAATAGTGCAAAAGTTACGAAGGCTAACTTGATCGAGGATGTTCGACGGCGACTGATCAAAGATCGATTGAGTCTTTTCTCTTCCGATATTGACTCTCATCATCCCCTTGTTGGTCCCCATCCCGAGATTTGTCTTTGGAGCTCGGGGCACCAACTTCACAACTTTCCTCTCGGTGACGCCTTCCTCTTCACAAGCTCATCAAAGTCGAGATTTTCATCCTCGAGCTTGGTTTTACGAACCACGAGAATTCGGTGAGAAAAGTTGTCTCCTCGTTCCACCGGTCTTCACCTCTGAATGAAGCAATGTTGAGCATCTCCGGGAAGATTACGGTTGAGGATGTAGACCGATTGACCTCAATCCGAAGAAGATGTCTTGGAGGTCGGGGAATGAGCTAAGCTTCGGGGTAGCGATCAATGATGAACCGTTCCCCTTGCCGCCATTTGGTCTCTTGACTTCACCTTTCTTGAGCATCGGGCTCTCGGGGTTCAGTTGGAAAAGTCTCTTTGAAGGATCGATTAACAACTCATTCGAGGAGCTCATCAAAATTCATCGACTCTGAGGCTCGGCAAACTCGAGGGTTTGGGCGGAGCGACTCCTCGGTCTGAATCGACTTGGTTACGAAGTGCGGTGGCGCCTCCTCGATTAGGAATTCGGTTTGCTCACGAGAACCGAGTGGGCACTTCCTCGGAGGAATCTGAACATTTCCGAGGTCGGCGAGTGCTTCCTCGCCGGGAATCTGTACTTGCTCTGAAGTCTGAGGTCCTTGGAAGATTTCTTGAGAGAACTTATCAGAACTAAGTGACGTCTCAAGAACCTCAGAGAAGACTTGCTCCTCGGTTTGATCCTGTGCCTTTGAGATAGCTTTGAGCAATACAAGTAAAAAGGCGATTTCGGCGGTTTGGCTCTCAGTGAATCTCCTCAGTCTCATTTTCCTCATCTTCATTAGTGAGAACCACCATTCTTTTGCGCTTTGGAGCAAGGGTCTTTTGCTTCTTCAATCTCTCACCCTGCTCCATCTTGGCATCCAACAAAACCTTCCCCCTGGTTTGTTGGGTTTCTTCAAAGAAGCGGCCATGAATCGGTGATTCCACCTTTTTTCTTTCTTCCTTGATAGTCCTCTTTGCAAAGAATGGGCTTGAACATTACTTTGGACTTAGGGAATGGAGTAGTAGAGTTTGAAAAGATATCCTCCTCCTCTCGCACATTTCCAAAATAAAAAGCTATTTTGGTGTCATGGAGGATCCTGCCTTTGATCGATATTACCCCATCCTCCCTTTTTATGACCTTGGCTTGCTCACTCACCACCTTGATCAGATATTTCAACCAGTTAAAATCCTTGGTGGGTGAGTCCTCAATCGCCGCCATCAGTCGGAGTTTAGGAGTGCTGATCTGCTCAAAGCTTCCAGATCGACTCATGATGCACTTTTCCGACAATATCCATCAACACTCAGTACTTGACTTTAGATGCCGCTTATGCAGAGTTGCTTCAAACTTAACAGGATTCTCAGTAATCCCATCAAGATACTCTTGCTCCCGTCCCAACATATATAATGAGGGATCATCTCCCCTATCGCACAACTCAAAAACATTATTTAAATGCTTAGGGACAATATAAAGCTCTCGAACAAAATCCACATACTTCATTGATTGTTCAAGATCTTAAAAACGTAAATCTTGGACTCAATACAATCATCCTCATCTATTTCCAAATTAGCGACAAACTCGATTACCTCACGAGTATACTCTGCCTCCGGTCGGTTCGCGACGAGGTTCGTCAATTTTGCCAATCGAATCAAGTGGAGCGCCTCTTCTTCGTGCTTGGCATTGGAAGTACTCTCCAGAGAAACCACATACTCATACCATGGCTTATTTGTTTCGGCCAATCTTTCGAATATGGTAGGAGCCATTTTGAGATTTGAAGATTTAGGGTTTTGAGCGATGAAGCTTTTCTTGGTAAAAGAGATTTATTTGCAGAAGATTTTGGGAACGAAGGGTTTAATAAAATTGGCTTGAAAAGGCTTCTCAAGGAATATATATCGTGAGATCGTGGGGAATCGTACCGGTTAGGTGAAAAACAACGGTTGAGATTAATCGTAGATTAATCGAATTATCTGAAAGGTCGATCTTAGAAAAAGTAAGCCGCCATTTTAACCTCATTGGTTATTAAATGTAATGAGCATTTAATGATTTGTTGACCTTCTTAGGAATTTCAAAGATCCCCCCAAAAACATTCTTGGTGTGTTTTGTATTTATTGCAAATGATTATCGAAGTTTCACTTAAGCAATAAATGAGTCGCATGAGTCATTACTTCTTCAGACTAATTTCCCTCTATCAGTCTTACTGAGTATTGACCTTGATAAAATGTCGATGATGATCTTGAAAATCTTGAATGGGTTCAAGATATATCTTGAAATCTTGACCTTGATAAGAACTGAGTTTCACGAGACTCGATTCGGTATTTTCCATTTTATCCCGAGTTTCAAGTAGAATCTCGAGAAAACTTCATGCATCCGAAAAACCTTCAATTTTTTGATTTTACTCTATACACCGGATCCAACATCCCTAATTCAATCGATAGTTCACGAAATCTTGATTCACCAAAGGTTTAGTCAAGATATCGACTCTCTTATTTATCAAGATGAATTTTCTCCATCCGATGTCCTTTTTCTCAACATGATCTCGATGAAGTGATGTCCGATATCCACATGCTTGCATCGGTGTGCAATAGGATTTTGTGAAATAGCAATGGCACTATTATTGTCACAAAATATTGGTACTTCATTGGCTACAACTTTATAATCCCTTAATTGTTGTGCGAGCCAAAAATCGAGCACAATGACTTCCCGCAGACCATGTATTCAAATTTTAAGTAATCTTGGTTACTCGAGGTGCATTTCTTCGAAAACCAAGATATCACTTACTTCCAAGAAATTGACAAGTTCTCGTAGTGGACTTCCTGTCAATTCTGAACCTCCATAATCAGCATCTGAGTAACCAGTTAATTCAAGGTTATCATCAGCTGGATACCATAATCCTCTATTCACTGTGCCCTTAAGATACTTCAGTATCTTTTTGGCGGCCTCCATGTGACTAGCCTTAGGATTAGCTTGGTATCTTGCACATATCCCAAAAGCAAATGTTATATCAGGCCTACTTGCTGTGAGATAGAGCAATGATCCAATGATTCCTCTATAATCGTGATGACTTTGCGATTTGCCTTGTAATCGAGGATCCATCTTGTAGTTAGTATTCATAGGAATTCTAAGCGCATTGCAGTCAGACACCATATTTTGCAATCAGATCTCTGGTGTACTTTGCCTGGTTGATGAATATTCCTTCTTTTGATTGTTTCACTTGAAGACCTAGAAAGAAATTCATCTCTCCCATCATTGACATCTCAAATTTGCCTTTCATCAGTGTTGAAAACTTTTCACACAACTGATGGTTTGGAGATCCAAAAATGATGTCATCAACATATATCTGAACCAGTAAGATATCTTCCCCATCTTTTATCCTGAACAGAGTTCTATCAATAGTTCCTTTGACAAAACCATGATCAGTAAGAAACTGAGAAAGAGTATCATATCATGCTCTGGGTGTTTGCTTAAGACCATACAAGGCTTTTCTGAGCCTGTAAACTTGGTCATTCTGTCTGAAACCAGGAGGTTGTTCTACATAAACCTCTTCTTTAAGCACACCGTTCATAAATGCACTTTTCACATCCATTTGATGGATCGTGAACTTCATGTGGGCAAAGATATGCAAGAAACAATCGATGGCTTCTAGTCTTGCAACAGGTGCAAAGGTTTCATCATAATCCAAGCCTTCTTCTTGGGAATAACCTTGTGCAACTAGCCTTGCCTTGTTTCTTACAATGTTGTTGTTCTCATCTCTTTTATTCTTGAATACCCACTTGGTTCCAATAACATTGTGCCTTTCAGGTCTATCTACTAGCTCCCATACTTCATTCCTTGAGAATTGATTCAGCTCATCTTGCATAGCAGTAATCCAAAAGGAATCTTGTAGAGCTTCTTCAATCTCAGTAGGCTCTTTCTCTGATAGGAAGCAACATAATAGTGCACTTTCACCATGGAACCTTCTTGTTTTGATACCTTCAGTTAGATCACCCACAATCTGACTTGTAGGATGACTATCTAACCATCTTCTTCTAGATGTTCCCCCTTCAATAGTACTATATAGTGTGTCTTTAGCAATATAGTCTAGATTGACTAACTTCCTCTCTTCAGGAGTCAGTTGGTCATCAGACTTAGGAAATTCTATTCTGGAATCGTTTCTCTCATTTTCTGTTCCTCTGGGATTCACCACAGTAAATTGGAATGGCCCTTCAGAGACCACTCTCCACATACGTTCATGTTTAGAATACAGGTAAGCCTGCATTCTTAGTCTCCATAAATCATAGTTCTCTACTGAGAACATGGGAAGTTTCTTAGAAGACATTTTATCTAAGTCTTTTAAGAGTTCAGCAAATAAGATAAGTTCAGATAGACCACAAGTAATTTTAGCAAATAAAACTTTGGTCAACAAAGCAGGTGGTCAAGTTGAACCACTGCTCTGATACCACTTGTTGGTCGGTGCAACGAAGTCTTACGTGTATGGGGGAATACACGTGTTCAAATTGATTTTAAAACTTTTTCTTTTTATCGAGGTCACTGGGGTCGGGTTGTCGATGATTTGGTCGAGAAGCACAAATAACTCGAGTCAAAGTCTATCCGAGGGCGGTGATCTTGAGTCGCTTTTCGGATACCTCGGATAATCCCAACTGAGTCCTGAGTTTTCACAGATCCTGAGTTGCTTGGATCAGATAACTAACTTACTGAACCCTCAGAAGAGTAAGTTCAGTTTGGTAACTATCCGTTCTAGCTACCCAGATGTGCGGAATGGTTGACCTTTAGTTTATACTCGTTTTAAGTTTTTGCTGAAAACCTTCCTTTCATGGAATAGTGATTAATTTGTGATTCAATTATATGCAACTTTCGATTGGATTGATTCCAACTGAAATATCGGTGAAAATAAGCTTTCAAAACACAAGAATGCAAGAGATAAATCAAGCAAAATGTAAAGCAAAGAACACAAAGAAATTATAGTGGTTCAGAGACTCAAGCTCCTACGTCCACTCTCCCTGATCTCTTCAGAGAAATTCACTAATCACTTCCTAAGGCTTTCTGACTACCTCTGTAGTTTACTAACCTTTCTAATTTTGAGCTTTCGACTACTACCTCAGTAGTTTACTAACTCAAAACTCACACAAGCTTTCTTTAAATCATCCAAGATAGATTACTCACTTCTTCTCTAGAGCTTTCTGACTACCTCAATGTAGTTTACTAACTCTTTACAACTCCAATCTCACCAACAATCACACTCAAACTCCCTTACAAAGGGTTTGGGGTTTCTTGGTTGGTTTCCAACTAGGATGAGATATCCTTTACAATAAAGAACAATGCAAAGGCTAGGATATCTCGACTAAGATTTGGATATATCTTATCAAGCTAGGCTTAGTGGAATGAGCTCTCTTCGATTTAAAGCACTTGGGAAATTCTTGGGTTTTCGAGTGCTTCAACTTGCAATAATAAGTTTGAGCTCTTGAGTTGCTAACCTTTCAATGTAGAAGGTCACAAGTATTTATAGGCATACACCAAGGTTACTCTTGAAAAACTATCCGTTGGAGAGATAGCTTCGTGAGTTTCCTCTTATGGTGTGTGAGGAACGTCTATATTTAGGGTTTGACACTCCCTAACACGTTTTAGGTAATAGCCTTTCATGTAGCCGGTCTTCATTTTTTGCAGTCTAGAACTTAGTACTTCTGACATCTTTTTCAATTGACACATCCTTTGTCGGTACAAAATCTGATCTTTGTCTTCCTCTTTTTGACTTTTTGTCTCCGATTAAAGGTAGACAACTCAACGGCTCTTTTTTGGTTACAATCTAAAGTGATATAACCTTAACAACACTTTGTCTTAGTTCCTTTTGTCTGCATTTGAATGTCTTTGGCAATATCTATTTTTCTAAGGAATCGCGATCTTCTCAGTATTGCATCCTTCAGATAGATATTTTCAGTGCCTCGGAGCATTCAGGTTTATACTGAGCATTCAAGACATTCTTTGAGTCTTGATAATTCTTTGTGCCTTGATATTCTTGATCTTTGATCTTGATCTTTGTCTTTAGAGTCTTACGAGTCTTGAGGTCTTCGAGTCTTCTGAGATATCTTGGTGATATCTTTGAGTCTTCATCTTTGAGTCTTGATTCCTCGATTTCATCTTTGAGTCTTGATATCTCGATTTCACTTTGAGTCTTGATATCTCGATTTCTTATTTGAGTCTTGATTTCTCGATTTCATTTGAAACTTGAAACTTCGATTTCATCTTGAAACCGGTTTCTTGAAACTTCTTGAGTTCTTGAGAATCTTGAGATCTAACGATCTATATCTCTGCGACTATACATTTTGCGAGATAACATCCACGAATACTCTAAAAACCGAATCGACTCAACTATCAAGATTATCTGAACATTTCATACTCGGGGGTTTTGGGATCTAATCAAAATCATATCTTTATTAAATTCATCTCCCAACAATTACCGAGTCATCGGTAATTCTTGTGCCTTGATATCATTTGTCTTGATCTTCAATCTTGATCTTACATCTTACGTGTCTTGAGTCTTACGAGTGTTGATGTCTTACGAGTCTTGATGTCTTACGAGTCTTCCACAGATATCTTGACCGATATCTTGATCTTCATCTTGAGTCTTGGTTTCTCGATTTCTGCACCGAGTCTTGATTTTCTCGATTTCGAAGCTTGAGTCTTGATTTCTGCGAGTCTTGATTTCTCGATTTTCGAGTCTTGATTTCTCGATTTCACATTGAGTCTCAGGTTCTCGATTTCATCTTTGAAACTTGATTTCTCGGTTTCATCTTTGAAACTTGAAACTTTAGAAACTTACTGAGTCTTCAGAATCTAACCTGATCTATATCTGCTGACTATACATTGTGCAGATAACATCCTGAACACTCTAAAACTGAATCCTGACTCAACTATCAAGATTATCCTGAACATGTCATACTCAGAGGTTTTGGGATCTAATCAAAATCTTCTTTATTAAATTCATCTCCCAACAATTTCCCCCTTTTTGATGATGTCAAAACCATTTTGTTACAACACACTTAACCTATACTCAGGTTTCAGTTTTTCCTATTACAAGATTGGCAAATCTCAACAATTTTCACAATCAATCTCAACAATTTCATAATAAATCTCCCAACAATTTCTTCAACAACAATCAAGCATATCAAAAGTAAAGACATGTAAAAAGATAATGAGATATTATCTTTGAGCATAAAAAGATAAAGTTTCATTGATTGTGTGATAACAGTTACAGATTACAATGAACTTATCAAAAGTAAAGACAAAAAGATAAAGAAATTACAAGAGTCTTCAGTCTTGGTCTTCAGTCTTCTTGATCTTCAGCTCTAGCTCTTCAGTTCTCTTCTACCTCATCCACAGGCACTTCAAGGTTAAACATCCCATAATACCTCTTCTTCAGTGCATCTCTCTCCTTGATGATATCAGGATTGTTACCTGTCAGGCCTAACTGGATGGCATATTGAGAAATTTCCTGAGATATGGTTGTTTCATTCACCAAGCCATTCTCCAGCCTAGGAGGAGGGTATGAGTATGGACCAGGGGCAGTGATCTGAACTTTTCCTTCATCCGCAAGATTGATCCAACTTTATAATAACTTTGGATTGAAGGTCAGCAGATAATCAATAAAGGCTTCATTTGAATCTGAGCTTTCCCCTCTCCATTCTCTCAGCACTTCATAGTAAAACTAGAAGGTTCTTTTGATTTCTTCCCAAGCATCATTGAATTGGATTGGCATCCACTTATTAATGTGCGGCCACTTCTGTGCTTTAGCAGTCCCTCTCCTCTTGCTCACAAACTTCTTGAAACCACTTCTTCGCCTCTGCTCTTCTTCCTTCTTTTTCCTTATCAAAGGCACTCCTGAGACTGAAGCAGCAGTTTTCTTGGCTTGCTCGACCTGAAGTGATCTCAAGGCTCTCTTGGTATTGAAGACTTCCTTCTGCGGTTCCTCCTCAGACTCTTCAATATCCATTATCAGCTTTCTCTGAGTTGGCTTAGAAGCCTTAACCCTTTTCCTCTCAGGTTCAACAAACGCCATAGCCTTCCTCTTGATAGTTTGTTCAGCTCCGGCTTGGCTTGTCTCTACCTTTCTTCTAGCACTCAGTTTTTTGGGAATGACTTCTTGCATGGTTTCCTCAGAAACTTGAGTGTAGACAGGCTTCTCCACCTTCTTAGATTTGAGCTTTTCAGTGGCTTCAACTTCCTTCAAGGCTTCAACAATGTTTTTCTTTTCAGCCTCTTTTTCTGCCTTTCTCTCCAAGGTGTGTGCCAATAATACTCTTAGGTCAGCTCCGTGCCTTTCCCCTTCTTGGCACCATACCTTGGCAGAAGTTTGGATAGGGCAGTGTCCATATGATATTGTTCCTTGCTGACACTTCGCACCTCTCCCGCCAACTGATCTTGCTCTTCTTCTAGTCTCATCAGGTGGTTTTTCGCCACAGAGAACTCTTCAGACATTTGTGCAAACTGGTTGGAGAGAGCATCTTTAAACATTTCTGTCATTTTGGTCATGAGCATGGAGCCCATTTCCTCAACAGTATTCTTGATCAGAAGATCATTCTTCTCCACCAGCTTGGCTTCTAGAAAAGCAGTCCTCTCCTGATACAACTGCTTCAGCTCTGTGCTCAATTCAGCTTTGACTCCATCAATCTTTCCTTCCATGGCAGTCATCTTGTCAGTCAGAGAAGTCTGAAGCTGCATCAGGTCTGAAGTAGAACTCAAACTTTCCATCTTCTGAGACTGGTTGGCCAATACCTCTTCAATCTGAGCCATTTTGTCCATGATTGGCACAACCTTGTCAAATTTTCTCCACAATGGGAGTGAGATCAATCTACGGAGCATAGAGAATTTCTTTGCTTGTCTGGTGGTTGCTCTGCCTGAGTCTCAGTCTCTAACTGAGCTTCGGTCTCATCTGAGCTTGATGTCGGCTGAGCCGGTTTCCACCTGAGCCTCAGTCTGCATATCAAACATTTCAGAATTAAAGATAGAAACTTGATAATCTTGGCATAATTTTTTTAGTAGTGCAAAAGTTACGAAGAGAACTATCTTCGGCCCGAGGATGTGTGACATCAGTCATCCAAAGATCGAGATTATCCTTCTCCATCTGAGATTGACTCTCATCATTCCCTTGTTGGTCCCCATCTTGATTTTTGTCTTTGGAGCTCGGGGCACCAACATTAGCTTATGTCCTCTCAGCCAGCTTCTTCCTAACCAGCTCATCAAAATCTGACATTTTCATCCTGAGCTTGGTTTTTTTCGAAACCTGGGAGAACTTCGATTAAAACTGTTGTCTCCTCATTCCACCAGTCTTCACCTCTGAATGAAGCAATGTTGAGCATTTCAGGTAGAGTCTAGTTGAGAATGTAGATTGTTGTCCTTAGTCTGAAGAAGAGATCCTGGAGGTCAGGATATGTGCTTAGCTCAGGGTACCGGTCCAGTATAAACCGTTCCCCCTTGCTTCGCCACTCAGTCTCTTCCGCTTCGCCCTTCTTCAGCTTCGGGCTCTCAGGTTCAGTAGGAAGTTCTTCTGAGGCATCAAGGAATGGATCACTCAGGAGTTCATCAAGGTTCAACAGCTCCTGAGGCTCAGCTAGATCTGAGGTTTGGGCAGGCAACTCCTCAGTTTGAATCTGAGCTTGCTCTGAGGATTGAGCAGGCACTTCCTCAGTAGGAATCTGAGTTTGTTCTGAGGTCTGAGGTCCTTTGAAAATTTCTTGAGAGAATTTGTCTGAGCTCAGTGACGTCTCAAGAACCTCAGAGAAGACTTGCTCCTCAGTTTGCTCCTGTATCGTGGATACAACCTGAGACAATACTTGTAAAGGCGATTTCTGAGCTTTTTGGCCCTCAGGTTGCACCCCCTCAGGTTCGCTCACCTCCTCCTCAGTGGAAATCAGCATTCTTCTGCGCTTGGGAGCAAGGGTTTTCTTCTTCATGGTTTCTCCCTTCTCCCTCTTCACCTCCATCAAAGTCTTCCCCCTGGCTTGATGGGCTTCTTCAGCAGCAGTAGGTGATTCCACTTTCTTCTCTTTCTTCCCTTTCAAAGTCTTTCTAGTAGTTGTAGGCTTGAACATGACTTTAGACTTTGGGAATGGTGAGGAGTTGGCAAATATGTCTTCTTCTTCTCTGCACATCTCCAAAATAAAAGCTATTTTGGTTGCATGAAGAATTTTGCCTTTGATTGCCACCGAATCATCCTCCTTCTTGATCTGCTTGGCCTGGTCACTCACCACTCTGATCAGATACTTCAACCAATTGAAATCTGTGGTGGGTGAATCCTCGATAGCAGCCATCAATCTAAGCTTGGGAGTGCTTATCTGCTCAAAACTCCCTGATCTGCTCATGATGCACTTGCTAACAATATCTAGCAAGACTCTGTATTTCGGCTTCAAATGTCGTTTATTCAAAGTCGCCTCGAACTTAATAGGATGCTCTGTTATCCTATCAAGGTATTCCTGCTCCCGACCCAACATATAAGTCGTGGGATCCTCACCTCTATCACACAACTCAAATACATCATTTAAATTTTTGGGGATTATATACACCTCCCGTACAAAATCTACGTATTTAGAGCTATGTTCTAGATGAGAAACTGTAATCTGAGACTCGATACCATCCTCGTCATCTAATTTCATATTCGAAATGAACTCTATTACCTCCTTAGAGTATTCGGCTTCTGGTTGGCTCGCAACAAGATTTGTAAGCTTCGCGATTCGTATCATATGCAGTGCCTCTTCTTCGTGGGTTGCATTTGATGAACTTTCGAGTGACACCACATATTCGTACCATGGCTTGTTTGAAATAGCCAGTTTATCATAAATGGAGAAAGTCATTTTGAGGATTTTGAGTGTAGGTTTTGAGAATGACGAAGGTTTTCTCTGGGCAAAGATGGGGTTTTGAGTTTGCAGAGAATTTTGAGAACGAAGGCTTTTGAAATTGGGGCTTTTGAATGAATTCTCAAAGAGTATATAGGATTGATTCGTGGGAAATCGTATCGGTTGAATAAATCAATGGTTGAGATTAATCACAGACTAATCGGGTATACGAAAGGACGATTTCACGAATAATACGCCGCCATTTTAACCTTATTGGTGATTAATTGAATCAAAGCAATTAATGACTGTTGACCTTCTTCGGTATTTCAAAGGTCCCGCCCAAAACATTCCCTTCAGGTGTTTTAGTATTTATTGCCAATGATTACTGAGATTCAGTTGGACAATAAATGAATTGCATGAGTCATTACTTCTTCAGACTAATTTCCCTCTATCAGTCTTACTGAGTACTGACCTTGATAAAATGTCAGTGTGATACTGAGTACTGAACGAGTTCAGTATGATACTGAGTACTGAGCCAGATCAGTATAATACTGAGCACTGACCTTCAGCATATCTGAGTTTTTCAAGACTCAGATTTCAGTACTTCTAATTTTATCCTGAGTTTCTCAGTAGTATCCTGAGAAAACTTCATGCTTCTGAAAACCTTCAATTTTACAGATTTACTCTATACACCTGGATCCAACATCCCTAATTCAACTGATAGTTCCTGAAATCTTGATTCAGTCAAAGGTTTAGTCAAGATATCAGCTCTCTGCTTATCAGTATGAATCTTCTCCATCCTGATGTCCTTATTCTCTACATGATCTCTGATGAAGTGATGTCTGATATCCACATGCTTACATCTGGTGTGCAATACCGGATTTTGAGAGATAGCAATGGCACTATTATTATCACAAAATATTGGTACTTCATTGGCTACAATCTTATAATCCCTTAATTGTTGTCTTAGCCAAAGAATCTGTGCACAACAGCTTCCTGCAGCCATGTATTCAGCTTCAGTAGTACTAGTTGCTACTGAGGTCTGTTTCTTTGAAAACCAGGATATCAGCTTACTTCCAAGAAATTGACAAGTTCCTGTAGTGGACTTCCTGTCAATTCTACATCCTCCGTAGTCAGCATCTGAATAACCAGTTAATTCAAGGTTATCATCAGCTGGATACCATAATCCTCTATTCACTGTGCCCTTAAGATATTTCAGTATCTTTTTGGCAGCCTCCATGTGACTAACCTTAGGATTAGCTTGGTATCTTGCACATATCCCAACAGCAAATGTTATATCAGGCCTACTTGCTGTGAGATAGAGCAATGATCCAATGATCCCTCTATAATCAGTGTGACTTACTGATTTGCCTTCAGGATCAGGATCCATCTTGTAGTTAGTATTCATGGGAATTCTAACTGCATTGCAATTCTGTACACCATACTTTGCAATCAGATCTCTGGTGTACTTTGCTTGGTTGATGAAGATTCCTTCCTTTGATTGTTTCACTTGAAGTCCAAGAAAGAAATTCATCTCCCCCATCATACACATCTCAAACTTTCCTTTCATCAGTGTAGAAAACTTTTCACACTACTGATGATTTGAAGATCCAAATATGATGTCATCTACATAGATCTGAACTAGTAAGATATCTTCCCCATCTTCTATCCTGAACAAAGTTCTATCAACAGTTCCTTTGATAAAACCATGGTCAGTAAGAAACTAAGAAAGGGTATCATACCATGCTCTGGGTGCTTACTTAAGACCATACAAGGCTTTTTCTGAGCCTGTAAACTTGGTCATTATGTCTGAAACCAGGAGGTTGTTCCACATAAACCTCTTCCTTAAGCACACCGTTCAGAAATGCACTTTTCACATCCATTTGATAGACTGTGAATTTCATGTGGGCAGCATATGCAAGAAACAATCTGATGGCTTCTAGTATAGCAACATGTGCAAAGGTTTCATCATAATCCAAGCCTTCTTCTTGGGAATAACCTTGTGCAACTAGCCTTGCCTTGTTTCTTACAATGTTGTTGTTCTCATCTCTTTAATTCTTAAACACCCACTTGGTTCCAATAACATTGTGCCTTTCAGGCCTATCCACTAGCTACCATACTTCATTCCTTGAGAATTGATTCAGCTCCTCTTGCATAGCAGTAATCCAATAAGAATCTTGTAGAGCTTCTTCAATCTCAGTAGGCTCTTTCTTTGATAGGAAGCAGCAGAATAGTGCACTTTCACCATGGAACCTTCTTGTTTTGACACCATCAGTTAGATCACCCACAATCTGACTTGTAGGATGACTATCTAACTAACTTCTTCTAGATGTTCCCCCTTCAATAATATCCTCAACATTTGAAATGTTAGGTTCAGGCAGTTCATTAAATTCAGGGAACAACAGAAAAGGAGAAAGGGAATCATCTTCCTCAGGGGAAATTCCATTCAGAACATTGTCAGAGACATTTGTTCCCATTTGGTTGATAGATTCAAAAATTGCCTCAGCTGTGACCACATCTTCATTGGCATCACATACCTGAGTCTGAACTGGTGTCTGTTCAGATTGGTCAGCTTTGTTGTGTTGGTTTTCCTTTAGTGGAGAATTTCCATCCTGAGTCTCTCCATCCTGAGTTCCATCCTGAACTTCTTTGTCTGAGTCTGAGTCACTCCATTCATAGAAAGTGACTGACTTCTTCTTTTCAGGTTCAGAGGATGTTTTGTCATTCTTTTTCAGGCTTAGTCTGGTGATTCTCTTGGTCAGTTCTCCTGCATCATGTTCCTGTTTCTTCTGAACACAAGTAGATTCATCAAAAACAACATGAGGTGTTTCTTCCACAATAAGAGTCCTACAGTTGTAAACTCTAAAGGCTTTACTGACTTCAGAATATCCTAAGAATATTCCTTCATCAGCTTTGCTATCAAAAAATTTCAACTGATCTTTACCATTATTGTGTATGAAACACTTGCAGCCAAACACACGAAAGAAAGAAACAAGAGGCTTCCTTTCATTCCACAGTTCATATGGAGTTTTGCCTTGACTCTTGGTCAGCATGGGTCTGTTCTGAGAATAACATGTAGTGTTGACAACTTCAGCCCAAAATCTTTTAGGAATATCAGCTTCAGCTATCATTGTCCTTGCAGCTTCTTTCAGAGTCCTGTTTCTTCTCTCAGCAACACCATTTTGTTGAGGGGTCCTTGCAGCTGATGTTTCATGAGTTATTCCATTTGCTGCACTATAATCAGATATTATATGGTTTATAAATTCAGTTCCTTTATCTGATCTGATTTTGACCACACTCAGGTTCTTTTCAATACTGAGCCTTTTCAGTAGTTCAGGCAGTTTTATCTGAGTCTCTTTCTTACTGAGTAAGAATATGACCCAAGTATATCTTGAGTAGTCATCAACTACTACGAGTGCATATTTCCTGCCATTTGTGCTCACTGGTGTTACTGGACCAAAAAGATCCATATGCAACAATTGAAGTATTCTCTCAGTAGAAACATCTACTTTGCTTTTAAATGATGCTTTAACTTGTTTTCCTTTTTGGCACGCATCACAAACATGTTCTTTACTGAACACTTCATTTGGTAACCCCCTCACAAGTGCTAATCTTGCAAGTTTGTTCAGGGTTTTGAAATTCAGGTGATTCATCCTTTTTTGCCAAAACCAAATTGTATCTGTGGAACTTTTTGCAACCAAACATGTATTTTTAGGAGTTGAACTCCAATCAGCAAGATACACATTTCCTTTTCTAGTACCAGTTAGCAGTATTTTCTGTGAGGTATCATCTTTCACATAACATAAGTTCTTTGAGAACTCAACATTAAATCCCTTGTCACAGAATTAGCTTATTGAAAGCAAATTATGCTTCAATCCAGATACATATGAAACACCATGGATATGAACTGAATCAATTTCAAGAGTTCCATATCCTTCAGTCTGTCCCTTGGAGTTGTCTCCAAATGTGATCTGAGGGCCTCTTTGCTCTACATAGTCACTGAGTATTTGCTTGAATCCTGTCATATGTCTTGAACATCCACTGTCAAGATACCATATAGCAGGGGCCATTTCATCTCCACTCATCAGTGCTATGTGATCTTCAATCAGCTCAGTGCCCTTGTTTTTCACCTGAAAAACAGATCAATTTTTAGGTACCCATTTGGTGTAGGGTCCTACCAGGTTAGCTGTACCTTTTGGAATCCAAATATGCCTGACAACTCTAATTACTTTAGAGTGGCTGATCTATCTTCCATAAACATCTACATACACATTTACTACTCTAGGTGCCTTAGCAGTTTCTTGTGTATGAGTGCTAACCTTGGCATGAACATGAGCCTTAGAATTTTTCTTGGGTACATGCCTTTTGTTCCATTGCTTTGGATTTTGTGCAGCTGGTCTGAGTCTCTATTGACATGGGTTCAGGTAACCTTTACCCTTAGGCAAGTGGGGTTTAGGTTGTCTGTACTGAAATTGGGGTCTTTCAGTAATCTGAGGACTTGGTCTTTTCAGTTAAGAATGTCTCTGTTGAGTGTTTCTCTTCTGAAAATTCCTCTGCTGGTTCAGTGCAGATCTTTTCAGGTTTGCATTCTTAGCCTGAGGCTTTGAAGTACTTGCCTGGAAATTTCCTACTGAGTGGTCAGGTTTTCTAGCCTTTACCTGAGGTTTGAGCTTTCTTACCTGAACATTCAGTTTTTCTGGAACCATAGGTCCTTTTCCCTTGTCTAAAACTTTGGGCAATTCTTCAGTCCGAAGATTAGGTGCCACTTGTTTAACAAAGACTGTCTTCTTGCTACTAGAAGCAGCATTCAGATGACCTTGTGAGGTTCCCCCTGGAATGTATCCCAATCCAGATTTTATAGTGGCAGGTCTCTGATAACTCTGAATTTCATCTATTACTTTAGATGCAGAATTCAATAGAGCTAGCTTCTTCTGCGCACTATCCTCACATTTTTGTAGAGTTTCATGCTTCTCAGAGAGGTCATTGAACTTAGTTCTGATCAGCTGAATCTCCTCAGTGGATTTCTCTAGTTTTCCATTTAGGGTCTCTATCAACTTCTCTTTCTCTGAGAGTTGTACTTTCAGAACATCCAGTTCATCAGTAGTTCCCATTAATTGAGAAGTGATCTCAGCATTACTAGAGTCTTTCCACTTAAGATTTTCAGCAATCAGTTCTTTGTTCTGCTCTTGAGTTTCATTCAGCAGTTCTTGTTAAACAGCATAGTCCTTCATAAGACTCTCAAAAGAATCCATCAGGTCAAATTGACTGTTTACAGTGGAACTTGACAACTCTTGTGCTTGTGTAGGAGCAACAACAGAGATAGAAGAATTTACCTCCTCCACAGCCATTAGACAGATGTCATCACTGTCACTATCTGAGAACATTTCATCTGAAGAGCTGGAACCTTCTTCATAGTGTTCTTCCTCTGCAACCATGGCTTTCTTGCTGGAGAACTTCTTGTCTCTCTTTGCTTGCCTTTCTTTTCTCTCCTTAGCACTTAGGTCTGGACAGTCATACTGAAAATGACCTTTCTTTTGGCAGTTATAGCATCTGTTGGCATCATCATCCTGATCACTTTCCTCCTTTGTCTAGGAGTCCTTCTTTTTGGATGAAGATCCTTCAACTTTCAGGTCGTTTCTCTTCTCAGTGGATCTGTCCTCAGCCTTTGAATCTCTCTAGTACCTGTGATTCCTGTAATAGTTTTTATATTTTCCATATCTACTATTAAGCCTTTCAAACCTCCTTGCCATCAGTACTAGCTTATCCTCTAGCTCATCCTGATTTTTAGCAAGGGAGTTCTCAAACTCTCTAGTTTTACAGGTTTTATCCTTGGCTTTGAAAACCACATTTTTACTAGATGAAGAATCATCTTTGCTGTCAGCTTTCTTTGATTTCTTATCAATTACGAACTCATAAGCTTTCAGCTCAGAGAAGACTTGTTGGTACGACATTGAATCAATGTTCTTGGTTTTTTCAATCACCACTGCATGAATATCCCATTTCTTAGATAGACCTCTAAGAATTTTCAATGCTACTTCTCTTTGTGGATATCTATTTCCAAGTGCATTCAGATCATTCATTATACTAGTGAATCTGACTTCCAGTTTGTCAATATATTCACCATCTTCCATTTTAAAACTGTCAAACTTTCCAATGGCAACTGAAAGTTTGTTCTCTTTGATATGATCTGTGCATTGGCACATCACAGCTAGTGTATCCCATATTTCTTTGGCAGTATTACAATGAGAAATCATTCCCATCACACCATCATCAATAGTGCTATATAGTGTATCCTTGGCAATATAGTCTAGATTGACTAACTTCCTCTCCTCAGGAGTAAGTTGATCATCAGACTTTGGAAATTCAGTCCTGGGATCATTTCTCTCATTTTCAGTTACTCTGGGATTCACAACAGTGAATTGGAATGGTCCTTCAGAAACCACTCTCCACATACGTTCATGCTTAGAATACAGGTGAGCCTGCATTCTCAATCTCCACAAATCATAGCTCTCTACTGAGAACATGGGAATTTTCTTAGAAGACATTATGTCTGAGCCTCTTAAGATTTTAGCAAATAAGATCTGTTCAGATAGACCACAAGAATCTTTAGCAAATAAGACTATGGTCAACAAAGCAGGTGGTCAAGTTGAACCACTGCTCTGATACCACTTGTTGGTCCCGGTGCAAATGAGTCTTACACGTGTATGGGGGGGGAATACACGTGTTCAATGATTTTAAAACTTTTCTTCACTGAGGTCAGATGGGTCAGGGGTTCCTGATGATTTGGCCCTAAGAAGCACAGATCGCCCTGAGTCAAAGTCTACCTGAGACAGTGATCCTGAGCTGCTTTCAGAAACCTCAGATAATCCCAACTGAGCCTGAGTTATCAGAGATACTAAGCTTGCCTGAAAAGCTACTCAGATGTGCGGAATAGTTGGCCCCTAAGTTTATACTCGTTTTATGCTTTGCTGAAAACCTTCCTTTTAATGGAATAGTGATTAAGGTTGTGATTCAGTTAGATGCAACTTCAGTGGATTGATTCCAACTGAATATCAGTGAAAATATGCTTTCAGTTAAAGATATGCAACAAGATAAACAATGCAGAACAGAAAGCAAATAACACAGCAAGTTATAGTGGTTCAGAGACTCAAGCTCCTACGTCCACTATCTCTGACCTGTCAGAGAAATTCCTTAACCACTTCCTAAGGTTTTCTGACTACCTCTGTAGTTTACTAACCTTTCTACTTTGAGCTTTCTGACTACATCTGTAGTTTACTTACTCAAAACACACACAAGCTTTCTGACTATCCAAGATAGTTTACTCACTTCTTCTCTAGAGCTTTCTGACTACCTCAATGTAGTTTACTAACTCTTTACAACTCCAACTCACCAACAATCACACTCAAACTACCTTACAAAGGGTTTGGGGTTTCTTGGTTGGTTTCCAACTAGGATGAGATATCCTTTACAATTAAGTACAATGCAAAGGCTAGGATATCTCTACTAAGCTTTGGATATATCTTATCAAAACTAGGCTTAGTGAATGAGCTCTCTTCAATGTAAAGCACTTGGGAAATTCTTGGGTTTTCGAGTGCTTCAACTTGCAATAATAAGTTTGAGGTCTTGAGTTGCTTACAAATTTCCCGTAACCTTCAATGTAGAGGGTCACAAGTATTTATAGGCAAACACCAAGGTCACTCTTGAAAAACTATCCGTTGGAAGAGATAGCTTCATGAGTTTCCTCTTATGGTGTGTGATGAACGACTATATTTAGGGTTTGACACTCCCTATCATGTTTTAGGCAAAGTGCTTTTCATGCAGCCAGTCACCACTTTTTGCAGTTTGGAACATAGTACTACTGACATGCTTCAGTGACCTGTCGCTTTCAGTGTCAGTAAAGTACAGTGTTGTCTTCCTCTGATTGGCTGTTGTCTTCAGTTAAATGTAGACAAACATAACGGCTCTTTTTGGTCAATATCTCTGAGTGATATAACCTTAACAACACTCTGTTTTAGTTCCTTTTGTCTGCATGTGAATGTCTTGGGCAATATCTATCTTTCTAAGTAATTGCATTTTTCTCAGTATTGTATCCTTCAGATAGATATTTTCAGTGCCTCGGAACATTCAGGTTTATACTGAGCATTCAGTACATTACTGAGTCTTCAGTAATTACTGTGCCTTCAGTATCCTTTGTCTTCAGTCTTCAGTCTTCTGTGTCTTCAGAGTCTTCTGAGTCTTCAGTGTCTTCTGAGTCTTCACAGATATACTGACTGATATACTGAGTCTTCATACTGAGTCTTCAGTTTCTCAGTTTCACACTGAGTCTTCAGTTTCTCAGTTTCACACTGAGTCTTCAGTTTCTCAGTTTCACACTGAGTCTTCAGTTTCTCAGTTTCACACTGAAACTTCAGTTTCTCAGTTTCATACTGAAACTTCAGAAACTTCAGAAACTTACTGAGTCTTCAGAATCTAACCTGATCTATATCTGCTGACTATACATTGTGCAGATAACATCTTGAACACTCTAAAACTGAATCCTGACTCAACTATCAAGATTATCCTGAACATGTCATACTCAGGGGTTTTGGGATCTAATCAAAATCTTCTTTATTAAATTCATCTCCCAACACATAGATTTTCATAGACTCCGGTGCTGGAACTATTGATGCAAATGTATATGGAACACACTTGTATATAAAAAAAAGTTATCCAAATTGTTTAGAAAAAATACCAAAAAATACATTAGTTCAAAAAAAATACATTATTATTTATTATTATTATTCTCATCTTCATTCTCATCATCTTTATTTCCATCACCGTTATACCTTGGCCTCATTTCCCACATAGCATTAGCAATATTCGTTCTCCATGCATTAGCTTCCGTTCTTTGTTGTAGTTGACTTTGAGAAAGTAATTCTTAATTTTCCTCTTCTATGTCAAGATGTGGTGAATCTTGATCTTCTTCATATTCGACTGGAAATTTATTAGAGCGGCATTATTCCGAAGAAAGTTGTGTAATCCAGCACAAGGCATTATTTCCAATATTTCACGATTTTCCATGCTGCATATAAAAAAATGGGAACATGGTAAATAAGATTAATTAAACCACACACTATGAATTAAACAAATATATCGATTCAAGCACAAATTCAAGGATTCATATATTCAAATGCATACAACTTAAAGCAACATATGACTCAAATAATAATAATAATACGAAATTCATTAATTTAAAATATGTGATAAAAAGAAAGTTTTAAAAAGATCCCCAACAAAATATAGCATAATATCTAATATATGACTCAAATAATCACTATCCTCTAATCTTGTAAGCAAGTCTGCAGGTCCCGAACGGGTTTTAGTGAGGCAGAAGTCTAGAGGGGAGAGGTGAATAGACTTCTGAAAACTTTTGCGTGAGATCAAGTGTGAAAAGCAATTTACCTGATCTGAGTGCGTGTGAATCAGTTTGGACTGATATCCAACTTACTGATCGCCTGAGAGCAGATCAGTTCGGTGACTATTAGTTTAATTGATGTGCGGAAGCTTAAGTTTTATCCGTGTGAAAAACCAGTTTGTTAAATCAAAATTCTAAGTTATCTGTTTTGAATCAGATGACAAAGTGTTAAACTGATCAGATCAGTTGCTTGGTGCAAATATGATCCAAACTTAGAATATGCATGTACATAAACAAGTAGTGTGCTAGATGTGTAAAGCAGGTAAATCAGATAATTCACATCATATTTTTATAGTGGTTCGGACAACTTGTCCTACGTCCACTCTTCCCTATCAGCAGGGGCACCAACTTAACCAACATGGACTTAGTTTAATGTGTTAGTCCAACACAGTATAACAGATGTTTCAAGAGTTCTCACTCAACAAATCCCAGAAATCAGAAACTAGAAACCCTAGTCTGAAATCTTGTTAAACAAACTTAACCTAACTTTTGGTTTGGGTGTAAGATTTGTTGTGTTCCAATTGGAAATCTATCCTAGTATTTTGGTAGCCTAAAACTAAAGGATAAGATTTATGTGCTAAGAACTTATGGGATGAACACTTAGAAAATATTCTTGATTTTGTGTTCTTCGTGCGGAAATTGCAGATAGCTTTGAGCTTGACGATAATTTCCATTTTTTTTTTACTATGAAGGTTGATCTCATATTTATAGACCTTGAAATCAAAGAGTCGTTGGAGAACAATTTGAATCTCAGGCTATTTTAGGTAGCTTGCAGGTGTGATTTGACGTGCTCAGGAAGGCCATGCCGTCTCCATGTATATTTTGTTGGGGAATAAGTTGCACAGATCTATTCGGGGTGAATATTTAAATACAAATTTAATTCTTATAATTATTACTAGCATGAATTAATCCTATATTAATTCAAATAATAATCCAACAACATATCATGCATATAATAATTCACGTAAAGCCTACGCATGCAGAATTCTACGAGTTTACGTGAACGTACCTCTTGGGATGGCAGTGATCTGACAGATTAGACTAACCAAAAGAACTTCCCAAGTATTCCCTTAGCCCTCGTTCGACTATCCGGTGGAAGGACACTTGTGAACGATTTAACAAAAAGGAAAATAAATTATGTTGCACAATCTTTGTGGATTTACTAATTTTTCCAGCACATGGAATTGTACACTACTCACAATTGTAATTTTTTGAAAAAATACAATCTGTCGACGTTACAAAATATTTGATATTTTATCGACACTGATATTTTTCCGAAAAACCAATTTTCGTGTGTTGTTGGGAATAAAACATTCATCCCCTATTTATAGAGGGTGGTGGACGAATTTTGGGTAAAAAATAATGTGGGAAAATCTTTTCTTGATCTCCAAGAAATCTTGAATATATCTCCTATATTCTTTTTCCCATAATTATAATATTCCACAAAATCCCACCTACTCTATTTTTATGGATATTTTCGAAATTGATGAGCAAGATTCCAAGATTTGGATCTTCTTGAATTTATGAGATATTCTTGTATTTCAAGAAATACATATCTTCCATAATATCTTTTCAAGAAAATCAAGAAAATCTTTCTTGCCCACTATATTTCAAAAATTTCGAACTTTCTCTTATAGATAACCAAGTGGGAGATTTCTTGAATTTAATGAGATAATCTTGTATTCCAAGAATACATATCTTCATTCCATAACAAAATTCAAAGAAAATCTTTCTTCCCCTTTTATCCATAAAATTCAAAAATTGCAAGGAAAAATAGGCAACAATATTTATTTTATTTTAAACACCTTTTTCAGTTATTGGACTATATGTTGGGCTACTTAGGGGGCCTTTAGGAGAATTAAGATTGGACCTTCTAATGGACCTTGAATATCTAATATTGAGCCACAATATTATTCAAGCCCATAAATATTAATTAATCCCACTACATAATTAATATTGCACTATCCATCTTAACCCATATTACAGTCAATATGGCTCCCGGTTATTATTTCCCGTGTTTAAGATTATCTAGTCCATTAATTAATTCAAGCCACTGAAATAGCTTTCCATTAATTAATATCTTTTGTCCTTGGTCAAGGAACGATTCAACATTATTATCCATACCGGAAACTAATTCCACTTGCAAGATTTGGTATGATAAAGCTTATGAACCTCCCAAGGGGACAAATCGAACAAGCGTACTTGCACACGATTCTTCGTATTAAATCTTAGCAATCACATGTGACTAATAATATTGCCCAAGATAAAAAGTATTGAATCTCACTGATTCGCTACCCATGATAAGTCAAAGTAATAGTTACCAATCCCATGTGATCCTATTTAAGGAACGAAGATTAAGAAATAACGAACCACTGAGGTCTAATTCTTCCTAGTTCAGTTCTGAAAAATTTATCCTCTTGTAGGTCCTATTCAGTGCATCAGTCATGCACTAGTGTAATCTCTTGGTCAAGACAAGCCAATCTGAGCCTTACACTTCAACCTTTCACGATGGGTTGTTCATTTCCATCTAGGTCGTGAATGACGTACTTTTAGTTACAAGAGACTGTTAATTTAATCTTCTGTGATCTGGTATCACTAAATTAACTACAATATAACACTTACGACTTACTGAACAGTTATGCAGTAAATATATGTAACATTCGATAATATTTAAAGCATCAGTGATAAACAATTTATTTCAGTAAATAAGTCTAAAAATTCAGTTTCAATTATACAAAGTAAAAAGCATACTTTCTAGTATAATCCCAACAATCTCCCACTTATACTCAAAGTTTGCTTTTAAGTATACTATAACATGTCTTGTGTAGTCCGTGACATCTAATGTCACCTACACGAACATAATAATTTCTCCCACTTATACTCAAAGCAGATTGGCAATGGTCTTGACACCCATTCCTTCCACATGTCTCTTGAATGTATTCAGAGGCAGACTCTTTGTGAATGGATCTGCTAGGTTGTCCTCAGACTCTATCTTTGCCACATCTATATCTCCTCTCTTAACGATATCTCGTATAAGATGGTATTTCCTTTCTATGTGTTTGCTGGCTTTGTGGGCTCTTGGTTCCCTTGAATTTGCAACTGCTCCGGCATTGTCACAATAAACAGTGATTCTGCTGGGCAAATTCGAAACCACATCTAAGTCCACTAGGAAGTGCTTGGGCCAAACCACTTCTTTCGCTGCCTCGCTAGCAGCTACATATTCGGCTTCCATGGTAGAATCTGCGACGCATTTCTGCTTGACGCTTCTCCATGTCACAGCTCCTCCCCCCAAGCAAAACACACTACCGGAGGTAGATTTTCTGGAGTCTATGTCTGATTGGAAATCCAAGTCCGTGTAGCCGATGGGGATTGGACTATCTGGCTGATAAACCAACATTCTATCCAGAGTTCTTTTCAGATACTTCAGAATGTTTTTAACTGCCGTCCAATGCTCTTTCCCCGGGTTACTTTAATATCTTGCCACCGTGCCTACGGCAAAGCAGATATCCGGTCTCGTGCACAGCATTGCATACATAAGGCTTCCGACAGCTGAAGCATAAGGAATGCCTTTCATGTAATCTATCTCCGTTTGCGTCTTAGGGGACATTTTCTTGGATAGATGGATTCCATGTCTGAAAGGTACGAATCCTTTCTTGGAATGTATGAAGCTTGCGATAACCCGATCATCCTTTTCTTGCGATCTCGAGTGATCTTGATCCCAAGGATGTGTCCGGCTTCCCCTAAGTCCTTCATATCAAACTGTTTTGAAAGCCATGCCCTTACGTCTGATAACACCTTCACATCGTTCCCGATGATCAGAATGTCATCTACGTATAGTACTAAGAATACCAATGCAGTTCCGACACGCTTTTTATACACACAACTTTCAAACTCGTTTTGTTCGAACCCATAAGACTTTATAACATGATCAAAATATTGGTTCCAAGCTCTGGATGCTTGTTTGAGTCCGTAAATGGACTTCTTGAGCTTACAAACTAGGTGTTCTTGGCCTGTTTCAATGAAGCCTTGTGGTTGTTGCATATAGATCTCTTCATCAAGACTTCCATTAAGAAAAGCTGTCTTGACATCCATTTGCCAGACTTCAAAGTCGAAATGCGCAGCAATCGATAAGAGAATACGGATGGACTTAAGCATGGCTACTGGCGAAAATGTTTCCTCATAGTCGATCCCTTCTTTCTGAGTATAACCTTTCGCCACTAGTCTTGCTTTGAAGGTTTCAACCTTCCCGTCCGGTCCTCTTTTCCTCTTATATACTCACTTGCATCCAATGGGTTTGACCCCATTAAGTGGTTCGACTAGCTCCCACACTCTGTTATGAAACATAGAACCCATTTCGGCTTTCATTGTTGTTTGCCAAGAATTTGCATCCTTATCTTGGAGTGCCTCGTCATATGTCCATGGGTCTGATTCGTCTTGTCCGGGAATCAAGTCTGAGGACTCTCCTATTCCCATGAATCTCTCGGGCTGTCTTACAACCCTCCCACTACAACGAGGCTCCGGTTGTGAAAGCGTATAGTTTAGTATATCATCTAGTACAGTTGGCACTGAGGTTTGCCCTCTAAGCTCATTTAAGGTAATCTCACTTCTGGGTTTTCTTTGGTTCATATATTCTTCTTCCAAAAATCTAAAGTGGGTGCTTATGACCACCTTTTGATCTTGGGGACCATAGAACATACACCCTTTTGTTCCCTCGGGGTAACCTACAAACAACCTTAATTCTGATCGAGGATCCAATTTACCGGCTTCCTTGTCCAACACGTAGGCCGGACACCCCCAAATTCTCATGTGTCTCATACTAGGCTTGCTCCCAGTCCACAATTCTTTGGGAGTTTTGGGAACCGATTTGGATGGCACCAAGTTCAGAATGTAAGCTGCTGTTTCCAAGGCATGACCCCAGAACGACTTGGGAAGATCCGCATAACTCATCATAGATCTAACCATTTTAAAAAGAGTTCTGTTTCTTCGCTCTGCAACCCCATTTTGTTGAGGGGTTCCGGGTGCAGTGAGCTGGGATGCAATCCCTTCATCAGATAAGTAGTTCAAAAACTCATCGCTGAGGTATTCTCCTCCACGATCAGATCGTAGGGTTTTTCCCTATGATTCTCTGTTTGAGCCTTAAATTCTTTGAATTTCTCAAAGGTCTCAGATTTATGCTTCATAAGAAAAATGTAACCGTACCTTGAGTAATCATCAATAAAAGTGACAAAATACTCATAACCTCCTCTTGCTTTGGTTGACATTGGACCACATACATCTGTGTGAACAATCTCTAACACTTCTTTGGCTCTATTCCCCTTGGCTCCAATTGCCCTCTTGGTCATTTTACCCTCCAAACATGATTCGCAGGTTTGAATTCGTTCAACTTGGAGAAACTCCAGTGAACCGTCTTTCACCAACCTTTGGATCCTCTTTGGATTTATATGACCCAATCTTAGATGCCAAAGAAGTGTCTCGTTCACGTTTTCTTTTATCTGAAATAGTTGATGTGTTATAGGATCATTTCATGAGTGGTGTGCACAGTTAATTGTATAGAGATTTTCCATCAATGTCCCGTAACAGATACACTCATCATTTCAAGAAATGATGTCATTCTTATTAGAAAAAACTTAGTGTCCTTTAATCGAATTTTAGAGAATGAAAGTGAATTCTTTCTAAAACTGGGAACATAAAGATAATCTCAAAAAAACTTTATCTTCAAAAGATAGGTGCACTTCTCCCACTGCTTCAGCTGCCACTCTCGTAGCATCGCCCAGTGTGATGAGGATCTCACTCCCACTAAGTTGTCGGGTCCGTTTGAACCCGTGAAGCCAACATGATTAGTGGATCTCGTATCAACCGCCCACGAATGAGAAGTATACGCCGCTAAACAAGTTTCAACAACTAGTGCGTGAGAATTACCTTTCTGTCCGTCCCTTTTTTATTTTTTTATTTTTTTATTTTTGGGGTTGGAACAGGCAAAACCTCCATTGTCCTCTCTCACCGCAGCTTAAGCACTTCCTCTTTGGATTTTCCTTGACACAACAAGCACTCCTCATCTTACCATTGCCTTTGGCAACAGTTGAGTTTTATTACTTATGGCTTTTGGTCCTCTTCTTTTTCTTATCTCCCTTGGCCTAGAAGATGAAGACGGACCACTTGCCGTCAAAGCTTGAGTTTGGTGCCTTATCAACATCTCTGCCGAGACCAAAAGCTTGCAACAAATTAGCTAGCGAGGCCAAAATGCTCAAAAACTTTTGGGCAGAGAGTGAAGTACCAAATTCATCTGAGTCTCTATATCATAATCTGCACTCAGAATCTCAAGTTTGTTCAGATGAGCCATCTATTTAGAGGACGTAATCCCTTACGGGTTTTCCCTCCACCATTCTTAGCGACGACATCTCTCGCAAGGTGATCTGACGAGTCCCGCATGTTTTGACTCGTCAGTTGGCTCATCTGATTTTGGTGTGTCAAAATCCACTTGTGCTTTTGTGCAGTTAGGATAATTATAATTTTCGTTTCCAATCAATATAGTTTCCATACATATTGTATTGACTTTAAGTATAATAATAGTGGATTAAAAGGTAACGACATGCTGAACTGAAATAAATAACTATATGCATAAGCACAAGTATATCACAAGATTCGATCACATGCATCATATTAAAATCTCAAAAAAAATATGAACATGCATCAGTCAACATCTCAAAACAGTTTAAATAAGCCACATGGGGTGGGTCATTATTTAAACACATTTAAGCAGGTTACAAACAAGAACAGTTACAAACCTTTAATATCCAGATTAATAGTTGGCTCCCACTTGACCAATATAAAATTGACAGGGACTTAGGGAAGTATATGCATATCAATTTTATACCTAAGTAATAACCATGATTAAATACAGGATTATTATTTTGCTTTGAACGAGCCTTGTGGGGAGGGTCATCGTCGCCACTAGTAATAACCCACAATCATCCGTTTGGAATTCATTCATGTGAAAGCTATCTTTTGACCGTCCCGTGGGGGGAATTTCTCCAAAAGAATTCACAAATAAATAAATCATGGAGGTCAAAATTAATTCAATCTTTTTATCCGGAATAAAATTGTCAATTAATTATTTAAACATACTTAGTAATTTTAAAGGTGAGATTTTTCATTTGGGTAATTCTCATGCAAACATATTTAAACAAATTAAATAAAGCATAAGATAGCGCAAAATAAATCAAGCAAAACAGAAAAATAAACATATTGGGCACAAATTATCCAATTGTCATGGTTTGATTTTTCTTGGCGATCTTGAAGAAAAATCGTCTTGAATTTCTCCCCTTTTCGTCGTCTCGAAAAAATACTACATCTCGAAAGCGCCCCGCCCGGCGGCTTCGCGGCCGGGATGCCGCCCCGTCCGGGGCGGCCACTTGGCGAGTTAAACCTCGGCGGCCTCGGCAGCGTCCGTGAGTATCACCCGCCCATGCCTCGGTAGCCTCGGTAGGGTTCGGCAGCTCTCGGCAAGCGGCGCGGCAGCGTCTTGGCAGCGTCTTGCGCTTCGCCAGCCGATCCTCGCCCGCCAGTTCTCGCGCGCCCGTCATCCCGCTCCCGTCCGCTGGTCCCTCGCGCCGCGGTCTTTGCGTGTGCCTACTTCGCCGTCTGTAGCCAGCCGAATCTCGCGCCAGCTCGGCCCTGGCCCACCGCCCGGTGCCGTCTACTGCCTGTGTCGGCGTCGCCTTAGCGTGCCCTCCGCAACGCGTTTTGCGCGACGCACGTCGCCTACGCCCAGTTCTGGATTTCGTCCTTTAATTCTTCGTCTCCGTCCTCGTTTTTGATCCGGTTACAATTTATTTACAAAAAATAAATAAACATAGATCTATACTAGTCTATTACATTGATCAAATCAAACAAATTCTAATCTACTCGTGTATTTTCTCACGAGGCAAAACGAATTCGAACGAATCGAATTAAAAACCACAGTTTATATACATGCATAAATAAACACATTAAATTCCATGACAATTGGATACCTACAAAAAAGATCTAGCAATTCTACTATCCAATTTCAAATTTAATGTCAATGAATTAAATTACAATTTAAAAATTCAGAGCACGAAACCGTGGCTCTGATACCAGTTGTTGGGGAATAAGTTGCACAGATCTATTCGGGGTGAATATTTAAATACAAATTTAATTCTTATAATTATTACTAGCATGAATTAATCCTATATTAATTCAAATAATAATCCAACAACATATCATGCATATAATAATTCACGTAAAGCCTACGCATGAGAAATTCTACTAGTTTACGTGAACGTACCTCTTGGGATGACAGTGATCTGGCAGATTAGACTAACCAAAAGAACTTCCCAAGTATTCCCTTAGCCCTCGTTTGACTATCCGGTGGAAGGACACTTGTGAACGATTTAACAAAAAGGAAAATAAATTATGTTGCACCACCTTTGTGGATTTACTAATTTTTCCAGCACATGGAATTGTACACTACTCACAATTGTCGTTTTTTGAAAAAATACAATCTGTCGACGTTACAAAATATTTGATATTTTATCGACACTGATATTTTTCCGAAAAACCAATTTTCGTGTGTTGTTGGGAATGAAACATTCATCCCCTATTTATAGAGGGTGGTGGACGAAATTTTGGGTAAAAAATATTGATCTCCAAGAAATCTTGAATATATCTCCTATATTCTTTTTCCCATAATTATAATATTCCACAAAATCCCACCTACTCTATTTTTATGGATATTTTCGAAATTGATGAGCAAGATTCCAAGATTTGGATCTTCTTGAATTTATGAGATATTCTTGTATTTCAAGAAATACATAACTTCCATAATATCTTTTCAAGAAAATCTTTCTTGCCCACTATATTTCAAAATTTTCGAATTTTCTCTTATAGATAACCAAGTGGGAGATTTCTTGAATTTAATGAGATAATCTTGTATTCCAAGAATACATATCTTCATTCCATAACAAAATTCAAAGAATATCTTTCTCCCCCTTTTATCCATAAAATTCGAAAATTGCAAGGAAAAATAGGCAACAATATTTATTTTATTTTAAACACCTTTTTCAGTTATTGGACTATATGTTGGGCTACTTAGGGGGCCTTTAGGAGAATTAAGATTGGACATTCTAATGGACCTTGAATATCTAATATTGAGCCACAATATTATTCAAGCCCATAAATATTAATTAATCCCACTACATAATTAATATTGCACTATCCATCTTAACCCATATTACAGTCAATATGGCTCCCGGTTATTATTTCCCATGTTTAAGATTATCTAGCCCATTAATTAATTCAAGCCACTGAAATAGCTTTCCATTAATTAATATCTTTTGTCCTTGGTCAAGGAACGGTTCAACATTATTATCCATACCGGAAACTAATTCCACTTGCAAGATTTGGTATGATAAAGCTTATGAACCTCCCAACGGGGCAAATCGAACAAGCGTACTTGCACACGATTCTTCGTATTAAATCTTAGCAATCACATATGACTAATAATATTGCCCAAGATAAAAAGTATTGAATCTCACTGATTCGCTACCCATGATAAGTCAAAGCAATAGTTCCCAATCCCACGTGATCCTATTTAAGGAACGAAGATTAAGAAATAACGAACCACTGAGGTCTAATTCTTCCTTGTTTAGTTCTGAAGAATTTATCCTCCTGTAGGTCCTATTCAGTGCATCAGTCATGCACTAGTGTAATCTCTTGGTCAAGACAAGCCAATCTGAGCCTTACACTTCAACCTTTCACGATGGGTTGTTCATTTTCATCTAGGTCATGAATGACGTACTTTTAGTTACAAGGGACTGTTAATTTAATCTTCTGTGATCTGGTATCACTAAATTAACTACAATGTAACACGTACGACTTACTGAACAGTTATGCAGTAAATATATGTAACATTCGATAATATTTAAAGCATCAGTGATAAACAATTTATTTCAGTAAATAAGTCTGAAAATTCAGTTTCGATTATACAAAGTAAAAAGCATACTTTCTAGTATAATCCCAACATATTTGTCCTTTGTAGTCATTTACCCTGATACGTCATACCCTGCATCGTCAGATCCGTACATACGTGTCGACCCCTTAGTGGCTAACATGTATACTTATTCGACGTCTTGTAAAGCCAACTATGTTGACATTCTTCTGGTCTGATTTACATCGTATACCTTGGATAAGTAGATATGTTTATCACTTTTCTGACTAAGCTTGATCTGATCAATACTCCACTGATCAGTCACCTTGAGTCTTCTGATATGGTTGTCTTAGCTTCAACCTATCGACTCTGTTGATGTCTCCATAGAATAGGTCTTCTGGTCTGCTGCGTCTACTGATCCGCGCTTCTGATCTTCGCTTCTGATCTTCGCTTAACTTATACATATTGAGTTCCCCCTCAATATGTGACCTATTCTTATTCATCAGCTATCTAACATGTTCAGCTGTTTTCCTATCAAAGCATCAATCGACTAACAAGTTCGACTGGTCCTATTACAACTGTTTTGAAACTTCCATCAAAATTATAAATTTCCCAACAAAGTCAAATGCCTTGAGGCGAATATCTTCATCCAAATTTGGGATATCTTTGATAGCATCCCAAGTTATATAAGCTTTTTCTCTTTCTCTTTTCTCTAGTATGTTATCTCTTTTCTCTAAGAGGCTATGAACTCTTTCAAAAGTGCTTGTTTGTTTTTTAATCTCTTCCATGAGACCATTCTGAGAGATATTTTTAGTAGAGCTAGAATTTGTTTCATATTGAGCTCTACTTCTTTTGGGTTGAATTCTTCTTTGAGTGGAGACCTCGAACACTTCAGGGAACCCTGAAGGTGGTGTGGAACCAAATGGTGGATCATTTTGAGATAGTCCTACAAACATCTCATTTTCAGCATCATAATTCAAATCTTCTATGCGTACATCTCTATTTTCATCATCTCCTAATATCCTTGCATCAGTAGCACTACCCAACCCAATGGAGCTTTTCCCTACAACAACACCATTTCCTACATCAATTTCCAAGTCCTCAAAATTAGGACATTCCTCATAACGCAAGTTCGAGTCTTTTGAGTGAGCCTAGCATAAACAAAGAAAAAAAATTATTAATTCACTATATTCTCAAAATAAAATTATTCTATAATATTATTGTAATATGATGCTTAAGAAGCTTACCTCTAAGTACACATCCCATGTTGGGATTATACTGGAAAGTATGCTTTTACTTTGTATAATCAGACTGAATTTCGGACTTATTTACTGAAATAAATTGTTTATCACTGATGCTTTAAATATCATCGAATGTTACAAAAATATTTATTGCATAACTGTTCAATAAATAGTACGTGTTACATTGTAGTTAATTTAGTGATACCCGATCACAGAAGATTAAATTAACAGTTCCTTGTAACTAAAAGTACACCATTCACGACCTAGATGGAAATGAACAACCCATCGTGAAAAGTTGAAGAGTAAGACTCAGATTGGTTTGTCTTGACCAAGAGATTACACTAGTGCATGTCTGATGCACTGAAGAGGACCTACAGGAGGATAAATTCTTCAGAACTGAACTAGGAAGAATTATACCTCAGTGGTTAGTTATTTCTTAATCTTCGTCCCTTAAATAGGATTGCGTGTGGTTAGTAACTATTGCTTTGACTTATTACGGGATGAGAATCAATGAGATTCAATACCCTATATCTTGGGCAATATTATTGGTCACACGCGATTGCTAAGATTTAATACGGAGAATCGTGTGCAAGTACGCTTGTTCGATTTGCCCCCTTGGGAGGTTCATAAGTTTTATCATACCAAATCTTGCAAGTGGAACTAGTTTCCGGTATGGATAATAATGCTGAACCGTTCCTTTACCAAGGATAAAAGATGTTAATTAATGGAAAGCTATTTCAGTGGCATGAATTAATTAATGGCCTAGATAATCTTAAACACGGGAAATAATAACAGGGAGCCATATTAACTGTAATATGGGATAAGATGGATAGTGCAATATTAATTATGTAGTGGGATTAATTAATATTTATGGGCTTGAATTATATTGTGGCTCAATATTGATAATTCAAGGTTCATTGGAAGGTCCAATCTTAATTCTCCTAAAGGCCCCCCAAGTAGCCCAAGATAAAGTCCAATAACTAAAAAAGGTGTTTAAAAATAAAATAAATTTTGTTGCTTATTTTTCCTCATTTTTTCGAAAAATATGAATAAAAGGGGAGAAAGATTTTCTTTGAATTTTGTTATGGAATGAAGATATGTATTCTTGGAATACAAGATTATCTCATTAAATTCAAGAAATCTCCCACTTGGTTATTTATATTGTGATTTTCGAAATTTTTGAAATAAAAGGGAAATAAAGATTTTCTTGATTTTCTTGAAAAGATATTATGGAAGATATGTGTTTCTTGAAATACAAGTATATCTCATAAATTCAAGAAGATCCAAATCTTGGATTCTTTTCTCTTAATTTTAGAAAATACACCATAACAAGATGAGGTGGGATTTTTGTGGAATATTTTAATTATGGAGAAAAGAATATATGAGATATATTCAAGATTTCTTGGAGATCAAGAAAATATTTTCCCACATTGGTTTTTCCTCAAAATTTCGACCACCACCCATCTATAAATAGGGGAAGATTCTTTCATTCCCAAGTACAATTCCATGTGCTGAAAAAATTAGTAAATCCACAAAGGTGGTGCAACAAATTTTATTTTTCCTTTTGTTAACTGTTCGCGAGCTTCCTTTCACCAGATTATCGAGCAAGGACTAGGGAATACTTGGGAAGGTCTTTTGGTGTGTTTTCATTGACGAGACCATTGCCATTCCAAGAGGTAAATTCACGTAAACTCATAGTAATTCCGCATGCGTAGGATTTACGTGAACTGTTTATATGCTTGATTTGTTGTTGAATTATTATTTGAATTAATATAGGATTAATTCATGCTAGTAATAATTGTTAGAATTAAATTTGTATTTAAATATTCATCCCGAATAGATCCGGGCAATTAATTCCCCAACATCCCATACTTCATCTGAAGCTGTAAACTTTTTAGTAGTTTGGTCATACCCAAAACCAGAGCTAAACCTCATAATGTTTGAATAAGATAAGAAACAATTTTTAAACCATTTGAGGCGGATTTGGTAATTGTTATAGGTCTTATTACAACCAAGTCTTTCATTAAGAACAGAAAGTATTTTTTCTTCCACCGTTGCTTTGGTAAATACCACTATTATCACACCATCCCCGAGCCGCAACATCAACCATGAGTTCTAACAATAAGTCGCTTTGTTCCTTAGTCCATTGGTCATAGGATGTCTTCCTTTTTGTATCTTATTGTGGATCCCCCATAGAGATGTTAAACGGGCCAGCCCTAACCATTTAGGGTCAGCCCTACAAGGCCACAGGCTTAAACAGGTTAGGGTCTTAGCGGTTCACTTTTAAACGGGTCATTAAGAGCCGTAACCTAACCCTAACCCTAACCCTAGCGGGCCTCGGGCTAAACGGGCGGGACACAAGGTTTTTTTTTTAAATACAATCCAAATGCATATTAAATATATTACAACTATCACAAGTTCACAACTTAAGTACTTAACTCTAACCACAAATAAGTCCAATAGATATTGTTGGGAAATTTATAGGTTTGATGAAAGTTCCAAAAACACATGTAATAGGACTAGTCAGAACTGTTAGCTGACTGATGTTTATATTACCTGCTATAGGAGACCAGTTGATAATGATTGTATAGAACAACTGATGAAATAGATAGGTCACATATTGAGGGGGAAACTCAATATGTATAGGTCAGATCTGAAGACTCAAAGGACAGCTGATATCCGACAGGCCAGAATGCAAGACAAGAATAAAAGATCAGATCGATCTGATCTAGTCAGATATCTCAGCTGAAGTCATGAAGCTCAAATTCAGAATACTTGAAGATCAGATGACTTCCAGAAGATCAGACCAGAAGACCTACATCAGCCGAGTCTGCTAGTTGAAGCTAAGTCAACCAGCACCAGAAGACTCCATCAGGTAGACTGATCAGTTCAGACTGATCAGGTCAGCTCACCAGGTGAAATCTGATGTTTCACCTAATCATACGTCGATGATCTGAACAAGAAGAATGTCAAGCTTAGTTGGAAGAACAACACTGAAAAGTGAGTCTGCTATCTAATAAAAACAAGACACGTATGATCGGAGCCTGCAATTGCGGGATTTGATGCTACCTCTCTGTAACGGCTACAAAGTACAAATTCACGCTTTTGGCCATGCCGTTCCTGAAGCTCGTCACATCAAGCCTGCAAGTCTACCAAATATAGCCTGAAATTCAAATTGCTCTCCAACGGCTCTTTGATTTCAAGGTCTATATATATGGGATTACACTTTAGAGTGAAACAACGGAAACACTGAACAATCAAGAAGCTAAAGCAATTATCGATTTTTCATACGAAGAACACGATCAAGAAGATTATTTTTATTAAGTGTTCATCCCATAAGTTCTTAGCATAGAAATCTTTTCATCTAGTTTTGTTATAGTCGCTTATATCTGAAGAAAAAGATTTCATAGTTGAACCAAACAATCTTACCAAAACCCCAAGTTAGGTTAAGTTGTTTAGCAAGATTTCGGACTAGGGTTTCTAGTTACGATCTCTGCAGGATCGGTTGAGTGTGAACTCTTTAAACATCTAGTCGGTGTACTGTGTTGGACTAACACATAAAACTAAGTCCAGTTGGTTAAGTAGGTGCCCCTTGTGATAGGGAAGAGTGGACGTAGGACTGGTTTGTCCGAACCACTATAAATCTTGTGTGCCTTTACCGCTTTGATTAACTGATTACACGATCGCACACAACTTTTAAAAGCAAGCATACATATTCCAAGTTGAGATCGAGTTAGCACCAAGCACGATCGACCGATCAAACTTGACACTTCATCCAACCGATTAAAAGATTAACTTTGGAATCGATTTATCAAAACCGGTTTTTCACACGGGTAAAACTTAAGCTTCCGCGACACATCGTTAAACCGATAGTTGAACCGATCCGCCTTGGCGATCAGTAAGTTGGTTATCAGCCCAAACTGATTCACTCACACTCTGATCAGGTTATCTGCCCTCACACCTGATTTGCACAAAAATTTTCAGAAGTCTATTCACCCCTCCCCTCTAGACTTCTGCCCTCACAAAACCCGTTCGGGACCTACAAGTGGTATCAGAGCGGTTGGTTCTACAGACCACTGACTCTGTGTATCATCGATTCTTGAGGAAGAATCTTTGTGGTCAACTGAACTGATCTTGAAAAACCATTTTTAAAACTCATTCATTTTCCAAAATCACTCAAAGATGGATAACACCTCGGTATGTATCATGATCTGCCGAAGTTATCAATCGATGAGTATGCGATTGGGCCATATATATGTCCAACCATCTAGGTTCGATAAAGCGGCGAGAATGATGGAAGTCATCGAAAGAGGACCCATCATCATTTATTACGACAACCCTGCAGTCGGAGGAGATCCAGACTTTGCACCGGGAAGTCTTGTGCGAAAAAGCCCAGCCTTGATGGATGCAGAGGAAAGAAAGCTGCACACTCTAGATACTATTGCAAGGCATATTATCATGAAAACAATGGATAAGGTCACCAAGGAAAAGATTAAATATCTCAAAACTGCGAAAGCAATGTGGGATACTCTAGCTGAGATATGCGAGGGAAATGAACAGATAAAAGACACCGTCTACAAGTTTAACCGGTGAAGTTCAAAAAAATTGAAGATCTTTGCTTAAACGAAACCATCAACGAACTCGATGGAAGGATTACAATGTCTATAAACAAGCTTCGAGAACTTGGTAGAGATGTCGATAAAGATATCAACTACAAAATCCTAAGGTCTCTCACCAAGAAATGGGACATGAAGGTCACCAGTAATCAAGGATTGCCAAGACATTTCAAAGATGAAGCCAAGTAGCTTGTTCTTGAGCCTTAAAGCTCACGAGTTCGATTTGATTGAAAAGGACAAGTTCGATGAAGATGAGGTGAAATTTGAAGCCTCAACTTCAAAATCGATTGCTTTTAAAGGCAACCAAAGAAGAGAAACGAAGGCCAACGAACTGTTGGGAATATAATGAGTCGGTAAGCAGATCGCTCTCGCTTACTAGGAAATTAGAGAAATCAAATATTCAAATGGGTAAATATCGAAGATTCTATAAAGATTATCAACATAGCCGAGGGCTAGATAGGAGATCAGCCAACAGATCTCCAGAAGAACCTGAATCGATGATCGGAGGGATCACAGAGATGAAAGGAAAAGAGATAATCGATCGAGGAAGGAAGAAGAGATAACCAATCGATGAAGAAGCTCGGACTACTATCGAAAGGAAGTCACCTAATAGGTCATACAGACGGAGTGATTCACCGGAAGGAAAGGTTCGGTGGATCAGCGAGCGTGCTTCAACCGTGGAGAAGCAGTCACTATAAGCGCAGACGCCTGGACGGACGCCAAGAGAAAGGGAAGAAAAGAGGAACGAAGAGAGCAACGTTATAGGGAGACGGAAGAGCCATGGTTCGCGTCGTCAGAATTGACGATTCCTATCTACCCCTCGAGGACTCTCGGATACTCCTCTCAGAGAAGACTTACTTTGACGTGATCTTTGTTGACTTCTATGAAAATGAAGATCGATATTCTCTTGAGACGATGATGAGATCCGCCTGATGGCGGGGAGGACCAATCGAGGTAACCTCCAAACCGCTTGCGTTCGCTTCTACACTGCTATCATTAGCACACCTTTGGGGAGATTGACTGCTTGACTCTACTCGGAGAGCAATTGCTTGAGGATCTCTCCAATGCAAAGAGACACTTATGCTATAGTGGTGTTCGAAAATGATAAGTCGAGGACCGTAAATAATCAGCTTGCTAAAGAAAATGATCTCATTAAAGCTTCTGAACTTAGATCAGCTGAAACTGCTCAGAAGGCAACTGAGGAATTTAAAATTCTCGAAGTTAAAGCTTCTGATCAGGAGAAGCAGATCAAAGATCAGCTGGCAATTAACAAAAAAAGAAAGTCGATGACTTCAAAAATCCCGCAAGCAAAATTCGATGAGTTTGTTTCAAAAGCATGAAAGTCTAAAATCATCGAGGATAATCTGCGTAAGAAAATAGAGGTTTTTTCAAAATCATCTAAAACCGTTCAAGACATGAACGCCTATTTTTGGAACAACGATTAACAAGAAGGGACTTGGGTATGAGAACCCTTCCACATCCTCAAAAGCCCCGGCTGATTCATCTCAAAAAGGTGTAATCAGACGAGTTTCTGACAAAGATACACCAAAAGACAAACATGTATCTAATAAGGGAAAAAGACCAGTTGAAAGCGGGTAAAGGCGGGTGCCTAACCGAAGGAAGAGTAAATGGACCCCTAATCGGTAAAGCATCGATCGAGGAATCAGCGAAGAACCCAGTTCTTCCGAAGAGACCTCAACTCGATCAACATATCGAGAATCGAGAAAAGACAACTTTTGTAAAAGGAAGTCCAATCGAGACCCAATCAAGGTCATTTGCCTAATAAGCATGCTTCGTAAAGTTGCAAAAACCACCTATGCCGAAAAGATATGAATCTTTTGATGGTAGCGATCGTACCTACCCTATAATCGTAAATCTAGGGCTATTTTTTGAACCACCTTTGGATAAAAAGAAGACAAACAGAAAAGATAAATCCCAAGTCTTCTAAGTCATCCAAGGTTCACACTAATAATCATACAAAACAGAAAGCATATAAAGAGACGTATGATTATGTTGACAGGTATGGGAGACAAATCAGCCTCCGATCTAACTGATCACAATAGAAGTGCTCTGTTTGTATGGATCCCCAAAACTAATCCTAACCCCTCAGGACCCAATCCAAAAGGGGTACCTAAAGCCTGATCTGATTGCAGGATCGCGTGGGTCTGGCCAACAAAGGAGGTGTGCAAGCAACTATCTGGTACATCGATAGTGGATGCTCAAGGCACATGACTAGAAGCAAACATCTCCTCAGCTCTTACATAGAACAGAAAGGCCCGCGTGTACTCTTCGGTGATGATAACTTTGGTTATACCAAAGGGTTCGGAACCTTAGAGAATGATGATGTACAAGTAACTGGAGTCTCGTATGTCGAAGGTCTGAAGCACAACCTATTATCGGTTTCACAATTTCTGCGACAACGGATTTCGGTGTTGAGTTCTCGACCGATCAATGCACTATCAAGAATCGAGCCACTCAACAGATTTTGCTAATGGTTCAAGGAAAGGGGACGATTTACGGTGATTGGAGCAGGTTGCCCAAGAAATGCATGCACGATTGTCAAGAGTTCCAAAAGTAGCGGTGGCTCGGCACAAAAGAATGAGCCATCCGAACTTTAAAACTCTTAATAAGATAACAAGGATGTCTCTAGTGGAAGGACTTCGAATGAAGTATTTTCAAAGGATCGGACATGTCTTGCATGTCGGAAGGAAAACAGTCAAAGCTTTATTCAAGGAATTCCCGAACCGGCATCAAGCAGAGTATCTCGCATTTGCTTCATATGGATCTGTTTGGACCCGATTACACCGGTCGATCTCAACGGACGCAAATACACTCGTAATCGTGGATGACTATTCCAAGTTTACAGGTTATATTCTTACATAAGAAGAATGAGGCGACAACGAAGATACCCGATTTGCTAAAAAGATTACAAAATGAGAAGGGTGTCGATTGTAGTAAAAATCGGATCGGATAAAGGTGCGAATTTCGAACTCTTTTATTCTTGATTTTTTGCTCTAAGTTTGGTATACAACATGAAACATCGGTTGCAAGGACGCCACAATGAGAATGGAGTAGCGAGCGGAGGAAGCAGAACTCTCAAAGAAGTTCTTTCGCGACGATGTTATTTGAACATGCAATACCAAGCCGTTTACGGCGAATAATCAATCTTGCATGCCACACTCGTAAGCGGATGTCTTCCGACTAAGGCTCACTACAAAACACCCTATGAACTGTGGAAGGACAGAAAACCTCGTGTCTCTTACTTCCATGTTTTTGGGTGTAAGTGTTTTCATACACAACAATGGGAAGAGTCGGGTTGAAGACTTTTGAGGCCAAGTCAGATGAGGGTATATTTCTAGGATATTCCTCATCTAGCAAGGCTTTCAGGGTCTACAACAAACGAACCCTAGTTGTGGAAGAAACACTCCATGTAGTCTTTGATGAAGCATCTTCTGATCAAGAGAAATCGCCTCGGAACAAGAAGTACACGATCAACCGTAAACGATGTTATGTTCGGAAAATGGATCGACTAACGATCAAGGAAAAAGAATCGAAAATCGTAACAATATACATTCCGGATCTAGGTGATTCACCGGATCAATCGGGATCTAAGGTACGAACAACTGTCGATGAAGAAGCCGTCTGGTGAGATAATATCAACTGAACCATCCGGTTCAGGGGGAACATCTGAAGTTCCCACGAACAGACATCAGCACATGATGAGTCCAACATCAGCTGAGACTTGTTCTTATCAAGTGGATCATAACTCTGCACCACTCCCAATCGCTAGTAATAAAATTTTATCGTAAAGCGGACGATGTTCTCCAAACCGACTTAAATCGAGCGAAGGACACGGATAACCGATCATCCAACTGATCTGATAATCGGAGACCCATCTAATAAAGTTAAAACTAGACATCAGATTGGTGAAAGTGCCATGTATTGCTGTTATCTATCTATGAAGGAACCAACAACAATAGAGGAAGCTCTACAAGACATAAAATTTGGATTCTAGCCATGCGGGAGGAATTTTGGAACAGTTCGAGAGAAATCAAGTTTGGGAACTGGTAGACAGACCAAATCATCAAGACGTAATTGGCACGAAGTGGGTCTTCAAGAACAAGAGAGATGAGAAAAACGTCATCACCAGAAATAAGGCAAGACTTGTTGCTAAGGGGTATTCACAATCAGAAGGAATTGATTATGATGAGACCTTTGCACCATTTGTTGCCGCTTAGAAGCCATTAATTTCATTTTCGCATATGCTTCCCACAGAGGGTTCACTGTGTATCAGATGGACGTAAAGAGTGCTTTCTTAAACGGGGTACTAGCAGAGGAAGTTTATGTCGAACAACCTCAAGGCTTTGAAAAGGGCAACCAGGTGTACCGTCTAGGAAAAGCTCTCTATGGCCTGAAACAGGCTCCTCGAGCTTGGTATGATACACTCTCTCAGTTCTTGATCGAAAGTGGGTTCACTAAAGGAACAATGGGACGTAACCTTATTCGAGAATAGAAGATGGAAAAGATATTACGATGGTGCGGATCTCGTGGGCGACATCATCTTGGATCTCCCAACAAAAGTCTATGTGAAAGATTCAAAGAACCGATGCAAGGGAAGTTCGAGATGTCCATGATGGGTCGATGAATTACTTTACGGGTCTCGGGTGAAGCAAAGTGCGAAAGGGATATTCATCTCGCCAAGCAAAGTACACTAGGAATTTATTGGCTAAGTTTGGAGTTCAAAATTGTAAGGAAGCCAAAATTCCTATGATGATTTGGATTCAAGATGGATCCGGATGAGGATGGTCGAAGAAAACAAATCGGAAGGAAGGAATATAGGGCTCTCATTGGATCTCTACTATACCGACGCGCCCGGTGAACCGGATATAACATTCGCAGTAGGTGTATGTGCCAGATTTCAGGCAAATCCAATGATAAGCCACCTAGAAGCAGCTAAGCGGATTCTTAAGTATCTGAAGGGGACAGTAAACCTTGGTTTATTTTACCCATCAGATGATAATCTAGAGCTTAGTGGGTATTACGATTACGATTATGGAGGTTGCAAGATTGACGAAAAATCTACCTCAGAACTTGTGGAGTTCTTAGGAAGTAAAAAACCGATCTCGTGGTTTTCAAAAAAGCAGACATCAGTTGCAACATCTACTACTGAAGCAGAATATATGGCTGCAGGAAGCTGTTGTTCCCAACTGCTCTGGCTTAGTCAGCAGCTGAGGGATTATAACATTGAAGCTAAGAATGTACCTATTTTCTGTGACAGTAATAGTGCTATTGCAATCACTCAGAATCCTGTTCTACATACAAGATGCAAGCATGTGGATGTCAGACACCATTTTATAAGAGATCATGTTGAAAAGAAGAATATCAGAATGGAAAAGATTCATACTGATATACAGAAAGCTGATATTCTAACCAAGCCACTAGCTGAGATCAGATTCAGAGAATTATGCAATGAGCTAGGGCTTCTGGATCTTGGAGAAAATGCACCTAAAATGTTTGATGGAATGATCTCCAGAACCAGCTGGTTAAGAAACTAATCGATTCAAAGCGAAATCGGTTGAATTTGGTATCTCAATCGATCGGAAGATCGATCAAGGAACCGATATGAGAAGGTCTTGATCAGATTTAAAGTTTATCAGATTAAATGAACTGATCGTTTAAAGGATTATCTGATTAAATCTGTTCAGTTATACTTTGTAAGTCGATTAAGCTGAAATTCAACAAGATTCACAAGTGGTATTCACAAGATTAAAGCTTAAAATCGCATAAGGATACATGAATTTTACACAACAATGAAATAACAGAAATTTTCATTGATAAAGACCCGAAGGTCAGGTTACATTTCTAGATACAAGTACAAGAAGACCCGGAGGTCAGTACATAAACCCTAAACCGAAAACCCTAAACCTATAACCCTAAACCCTCATCCTAACCCAAGAAGAGCAGGGGAGAGAGAGATTTTAAATCTGATGCTCTCATTTTCCCCCACTTAACTAGGGTGAGAGAGGCTTTAAAGAAATCCTAAAGCCGCTAGCTGAAGCTAAAACCAGTGGAGCGACAGCGGCCTTGATAGGATTTTTAAGCCAGGAGCCCTAAGAAAGAGTCAGTTGGCTCTCCAACTGTTAAATGGTGAGTTTATATACGAAGATCAGTTGTTGACTGATCAAGATCGCATATCAAACTCATGTTCATTTTCAGACTGAGTCTGTTGATGCGGGTTACGTCATCTCGATAGACACACAAGGTGCATACGGTTAGGAGAAGTGTCTTCTCAGTTGCGATAGCAGAACCGCCGCCTCGGTGGTAGAGAAGCTTTTCAACAATCGTATGTGAAATCTTTGATGACGATTTAAAACAAGTGATAAAGGGGATTTACGGGGTTGATTTGAGAAGCTGAAATCATTGAAAAAGGGGTAAAGGTATTTGCCGGAAGTTTCACCGGAAATAAGGGTTCACCAGGATACATGATTCTACAAAGAAGATAAGTATGGTGATTGGGTTATGTTGTGTAAAACAATTGGTCCAATTTATAGAGACCAAGCAAGGGTGCAAATGCAAATTCGAGTTCTCAAAACCTTTTAGAGAAATTTGCATCACAAAAGGGGTGATGTAGAAATCACGCTGATGTTGATTATTGGAGAAATTTCTACGGATTGACATATCGAAAGATTCAGACGATAATTACGCATGTCAAATCGCGCCAACCTAGGGAATAGAAGCTACTACTCTAGACTAAGTTTTGGCGGTAACACTTATCCCAAGAATTGGCTTGATCTGAGAAGAATCAGATTAGGTCAACTAAAAATCGATTACATCTGAACGATGAGGAAGAGGAAGATCGGTGGCGTGAAACTCCAACAAATCAGATACATCAGTCTATGGGAAAAATAGAAATATCAGTTGAAGGGGGAACTTCAACTGATCAAGGAGGATCAGAAGGGAAATCAGACATATTCAAGAAAGATCAGTTGAGCTTGAAACCTCAACAAATCAGATGCAAGTGAAGAAGATCAGTTAAAAGGATCAGTTGGGAAATTTTAAGGCTTAGCAGAATACTAAGATCAACAAGTGAAATCAACATGGACAAGTGGTATTGGTGATTACATTATCGATCAACCGAATCGCCTTTCTTTTCTCTTGTTCTTTGCTTATTTATCGGATCTTATCGATATTATTTACCCTTCTTGTACCCATTATCCTTGTGACGTATTCCCCGCAAATCATTTAATGCGGACGTGGGGAACATGTATTAACCGCTACTAAATGTGCTTTTAAATCCAAAAGGTTTTTAAATGCGTCTTTTTTTCGACCTACGATCAAAACCGCTTAATCTGGAGCGTTTATTCTTTTCAAGCGGTTGATCTTCCAAATCTTGTCTTCTTTTTTCCTCCTCGTCTTTATAAAGTTCATCAAAAAACCATACGAGTTTTCCATTTCACAAACTTGCGATTTATTCTCCGAAAACTCAGATTACTTCTCTCGATTCAAAGAGTTTTTTTTTTTTCCTAAGTTTCAAAATCATCTTTCCGAAAAAGCGAGTAATCGGTAATTTATGTTTATTTGATGTATCTTTTTTTAAATCCATTGATCTTAAATGTTTTTATATCTGTGTTATGCTTTATTGTTTCTTAGTTTCCGCTTATGTAATATTCTTTGTATTAATGCACAATTTTTAACCAAATCTATATTATATGTAGATGATCACTCACGGTATGGGTAAGATAATGTGCAATTATGCGGAACTGGCAACAAAGATTGTGGATGATAAGTTAAATGCAGATTCAATATCACTCGGGATCCGGAATCCATGGAGGTCGAGCAAATTCGAAAAAGCGGGCCTTGAGAAATTTTTTATTGCGCTCATCGCAATCGATGATGCAAAGATGAAGCACTAAATTCCTAAGGAATTTAAGAGTGGATCTGGACGCCTACGGGAAATGAACTACTTTTTCGGCGATTCACCGTGAAGAAATCGGACCGACGAATGATGATATAACCCGTCTGTTCGCCCTACTAAAAGGGACGGATCTCTTTGCTCATTACAGGGAGAACGACGATGAGCTGATCAGAAAAGAGCTCTTCAGAGAGGCCGACAAACATCACACGTCAGGATTTGTCAGGTCAATGCTCAAGAGGAAATACCGATTGTTGTTTGACATTTTGTCAAAAACAATTATGGGTATTACATTCACCCAGATGCTCTTACATCCGTCAAAATCAAAGATGGTCGCAATAATTGATGAAGTCAAGAACATCAATTGGCATGGGTTTCTGAAGGCCATTCTACTCCAAGAACATGATAAATTTGGAGTTGATGAGTGGAGGCAGGTATATCCGAAGAAAAAGATCGCCAATCTCAACAAGGTTGCGGTTTATCCTGAGGATAAAATGCCAAAGGCCAAATGGGAAAGAGAATGGACTGAAGTCCTACAAGGCATTCCTCTCCACCACTCTAGTCATTTTTGGGCCACCGAGACGATGATATCGCCAACCCCAAAAAAGTCAAAAAGAAAGGAAAAAAGCAAGAAGGCAACTTCTTCTACAACAGAACAGGCGAATCGGCTCCGTGGTGAAGGCCCCCAGAAAAGGCCCACCGGATGCCCCCCGGAAGAAGAAAAGAAAACTGGTGAAGGCCCGGAAGAAGAGGCCGAAGAAGCGAAGCAAGCCTCCATGACTGGACGATGCTAGAAGATGAGTCGATGAAGAAGGAGCGAAACGATCTGTTGCACTGTAAAAAATCGTGAAGATCGACAAGGCGGGCTTTTTTCAATTTGAGAGCTCGCCAGATCATTACGAGGAAGAAGCTCGAGGGCGAACGATCTCCTTCTCCTTGACCGCGGGTGATTCACCACTCAGACTAACTGCTGCCGAAAGCATGTCTCTCCTATTCTTTCCACCGCCTTGAACACCGAACTGCGTCGTTCGAACCGAAAGCGAAACATACGATGTGGAACCCGAAGACACTGCTTCCCCGTGAGAACCTCTCGCAGTCGAACCGTCCGCCAACTTCCGCCTACTCAAGAACAACGTAACCTTCCACATCTCATCAAACTGAACGGGACAGACAATTCTCGAGTCCGGATCAACAAAGATCATAATCAATTAAATTGATCGAAATGCGAATCGAAAGAGAAATTGATGAGTTGTATCGTAATCGATGCGCCCATCCCCGCCATAAGAGAGAAGTTTTGGAGATCCTCACCGAGAGATCTTCGATTAAAAAGCTTCTCTCGACTTTATAATAATTATTGAGCGGATGGGCGGTGCGGATGAGTTTGCAGACTTCGATTTCGACATGAGGAAATCGCTAAAGTGGGATCACCAAATTGAAGCCGATAAATCGCTAAATCTGTCAAAGCTCGATCCACGGGTGAAGCTAGGGTTGCGGACAGATTTAATCGAGGAGGGGCCGACAAAGCTCCTGGGCAGATGCCATCATGAAGGATCAGAGGCTGCTGATGATAGTGGAGCTGGTGCTTTAGTTCATGACCAACCACTTTGGAGGCACAAACAATCTGAATCGGATCAAGTGACACCCAACATTCCAACATCACACGTCACTATCTTGATCAACTTCGGAGATCAAATCTTGTCTCAAAGATCTCTCGAAAGAAGAAGTTGAGGGATCGATAGGCGATCAAAGGCGATTGCCATCAAAGAAATAACAGATCAAAGGGAATTGACTATTTCCCAGATTGGGGCAATCAAAGATCAGTTCTCCCAAACTGTGTCCACTGAGTCAGCTGAACTGATAAAGACCATTGATGCCAAACTGACTCAGGTGGATAAACAACAAGTTTCTTTTCTGATGCTCACGGACAAGCTAGAATTGACGAAGAGAAACTTTGAAAAACTGATTAAACACTCTCATCGCCACGGAATCTGTCAAGATCGAAAGCCGATATCGACGATTCAAAATCTAACTGCTCAAACTCAAGGCATATCATTGCAGATCTCAACAGCGATCGCGATCAACTTTGGTTCTCGACCTCCCACCTCACTACTCTTTTGATCAAACCAAAAAGGGGAAGGACAGAATGAGAAACCAACTGACATAACAGGTGCAGGGACATCACAAACTTGGATTGAAATAGTCACAAGAAGCACAACCAGCCAGATACTGGCTGAAAAGATGTCCAAAGAGCAGATAGCTGAAGAAGCCCGAAAAAGCCAAGAAGAAAGAAGGGCAGAAAAAATGGCAGAGGCGTAAAAATCAAGAAGAAATTGATTGAGAGCGAAGAAAGGAAGAAATTTGGAAAATCCGTGCGGAACCTAAGTCGCCAAAGAAGAGTTGATGAGATCATCCCAAAAAGCTGGCTGCAAGATGCTAAGAAATTTGAGGAATGGAATGAGATCGGGGAGTGAATAGCTTCGGATGCCTTTGTTCTTAATCTTGTTCCACAAGAAGAATCTCTTGATGAAGAATTCCTCAATTTGGTTAGAAAATAAATACCCGGATTTTACAAGTATCCGGAAAATGAGGCCAAGGTGATCAATGTAAAAATAACTCGCCAAGAGTATGATCCGTTGGAGTACTCGAAGAAGGCGGATGGCTCATTTGACAGATTTGGCATTTCAAAGATTCTATTTTGACATCCTGCTAGAGAGCACATAAGCGATCCTCAAAGAAACCGATGATGTCAAATGGAAACTTTATCGATTTTCAACGTACCTCAAGATCAAAGAGAGATGCGGAAGGATACAAGCCTAAAGAGTGAAGAATCGTAAGACTACTCGGGATCGGTTTGCTCTTATTTTCAAACTTTTACGATGTAACATGTAATCATCATTTTTTAATGAGAAAAGTTTATTTTTCGATCCTAAGACAAAGTCTCATTGTCTTACGATTATATGCTCTTAATCATTCTATTTTTTATCAATCAGTATTTGGTTTCTCAAAGTGTTTTGGTTTCATCAAAAAGGGGGGAAATTGTTGGGAAATTTATAGTTTTGATGAAAGTTCCAAAACACATGTAATAGACGATCGGACACTGTTAGGTAGTGATGTTTATATTACGCTATAGGAGACCGATTGATAATGATTGTATATAACAAACCGATGAAATAGATAGGTCACATATTGAGGGGGAAACTCAATATGTATAGGTCGAATCTGAAGACTCAAAGGACGGTGATATCAAGCGGGCGAATGCAAGACAAGAATAAAAGATCGGATCGATCCGATCTAGTCGACATCTCAATTTGAAGTCATGAAGCTCAAATTCGAATACTTGAAGATCGGATGACTTTCGGAAGATCGGACGGAAGACCTACATCGGTAAGAATACGCTAGTTGAAGCTAAGTCAACGGCACCGAGAAGACTCTATCGTAGATCGATCGGTCACTCACCGGTGAAATCGATGTTTCACCTAATCATCGTCGATGATCTGAACAAGAAGAATGTCAAGCTTAGTTGGAAGAACAAATTTGAAAAGTGAGTCCGCTATCAATAAGAACAAGACACGTATGATCGGAGACTCGCAATTGCGGATTTGATGCTACCTCTCAGATGCGGCTACACAAGACAAATTCACGCTTTTGGCCATCTTTGTTCTCGAAGCTCGTCCACATCAAGCTCGAAGTCTACCAAATATAGCCTGAAATTCAAATTGCTCTCCAACGGCTCTTTGATTTCAAGGTCTATATATATGGGATTACACTTTAGAGTGAAACAACGGAAACACTGAACAATCAAGAAGCTAAAGCAATTATCAGATTTCCGCACGAAGAACACGATCAAGAAGATTATTTTTATTAAGTGTTCATCCCATAAGTTCTTAGCATAGAAATCTTTTCATCTACCGTTAAGTCGCTTATAATCTAAAGAAAAGATTTCATAGTTGGAACCAAACAATCTTACCCAAACCCCCAAGTTAGGTTAAGTTGTTTAGCAAGATTTCAGACTAGGGTTTCTAGTTCTGATCTCTGGGATCGATTGAGTGTGAACCCTTTAAACATCTAGTCGGTGTACTGTGTTGGACTAACACATAAAACTAAGTCCAGTTGGTTAAGTAGGTGCCCCTTGTGATAGGGAAGAGTGGACGTAGGACTGGTTTGTCCGAACCACTATAAATCTTGTGTGCCTTTTTACCGCTTTGATTAAGCGACACACGATCGCACACAACTTTTAAAGCACATACATATTCAAGTTGAGATCGATTAGCACCAAGCTTCGATCGATCAAACTTGACACTTGATCAACCGATTAAAAGATTAACTTTGGAATCGATTTATCAAAACCGGTTTTTCACACGGGTAAAACTTAAGCTTCCCGACACATCGCTTAAACCGATAGTTACCGAATCGATCGCCTTGAGCGATCAAGAAGTTGGTTATCATCATTAAACCGATTCACTCACACTCTGATCAGGTTATCTGCCCTCACACCTGATTTGCACAAAAATTTTCAGAAGTCTATTCACCCCTCCACTCTAGACTTCTGCCGTCACAAAACCCGTTCGGGACCTACAGATATTATAGAAATAAGTCCAAAGAATAAAATCATACAAATTGAAAATTTAACAAACAAATTAAAAGTTCAAAGTTGCATAAGGTACGTTTGCTTCCACATGTAGTAGGCGGACGCGGCGACAGTAGGAAACTAATGGAAAATGAAAAATGAAGGAAGAGAGTCAGAGACTCAGAGACGAATGAAACTCACGAATGAAAAATGATATTCCCTAACCCTTTTTTCTATTTCAAATTTTCAGCCCAGCAGCCCATGTATCTTTCTTATTTTTTTTCTATTTCAGGCTTTTCAGCCCAGCAGCCCATGTATCTTTCTTTCTTATTTTTTTTTCTATTTAGCCCAGCAGTCCATGTAAATTAATAACAATAATAAAAGATCCGGGCCAGCCCATAAGCCCGTCGGGCCAGCCGGTTACGGGCCAAAAGGCCCGGTGTTAAACGGGCCATAGATACCTAAGCCCTAACCCTGGAAAAATTTCGGTTAGCCATGCCCGGTCCGTCGGTCCGTAGCTCGTTTAACATCTCTAATCCCCCATGATAATATTGCTATATTAATAGACACAAAATAACTTATTATGATATATACTTATATAGTATATATTAGTTAATACATTAATACACTCGTAAACGAGGATGATAATATCACTATCGCAACACATATCACAACCTTAATTTTATGGATATATCGATGGATATATCGATATCACAAATTTTTTAGAAAAATGACGGAAATTATGTTATAATTTTGGAAATTTTACATGAAATTTTATACATTATTATAACATACTATTGTACATATATTTAATTTAATATCACAATAAAATGACATATTTAAAGCAAGCATATTAATAATAGATTATATAAATATTGTCTACGTATTTTAAACAATTTACAATATAATATATAATACAACACAAAATGCCTAAAATTACATTACAATACAATTAGTACCTAAATGATGACCTATGAGGCTCAAATATGAAAGATTTAATGACATATTTGTCAAAACAATACTAGATGTATTGCACAGTTGCACTACTAATTTGGTACCTTGAAATTATATAATATATTTCTAGCAAAATAAATTATGAAATAAATTAAAAACTTATTATATGAATACTCTATTATTGACGTTAGTATTATAGTTGATTTTTTTTTTCTAAAAAATGAATTATGATTTTTTTAAATGCGATATTTTGCGATTTATCCGCGATATTTCTCAATTTCCATCCAATTTTATACTATGACTGAACCGATAATGTATCGATATTTTGCGATAACTCGCGATATATTCATCATAGTCAGGAAAAAAAATACATTATCCCCTAAAAATTAAAAATTCTGATTAAAAAAAAATATTTTTTCAATATTAATTGCGAAATATCACAAGATATCTCGATATATCGCAATATATTGCGAAATATTGCTATATATTGCGATATATTGCGATATCTTAAAGATACACGGTATCAGAGCCTCGGTTTCGGGCTCTGAATTTTAAATTGTAATTTAATTCGTTTTCATTAAATTTGAAATTGGATAGTAGAATTGCTAGATCTTTTTTGCAAGTATCCAATTGTCATGGAATTTAATGTGTTTATTTATGCATGCATATAAATTGTGGTTTTTTAATTCGATTTGTTCGAATTCATTTTGCCTCGTGAGAAAATCCACGAGTATATTAGAATTTGTTTGATTTGATCAATGTAATAGACTAGTCTAGATCTAGGTTTATTTATTTTTATAAATAAATTGTAATCGGATCGGAAAAGGAGGCGGAGATGAAGAATTAAAAAGCGGGATCGAATCGGGGCGTGCGTAGCGTCGTCCTTTGAAATGTGCTAAAGAGGAAGACGCTACATGACGTAACGCCGGGCGGGGCGCAAGGGCGTGGGGCGAGGCAGAGGGGTGAATTTGGATGAGGATCCGACCGGCAATCTTGTCGAGGCGCCGCGAGGCGTCGCGGGCTCACGCGCTGGGGCGATGCCGCCGAGGCACGAAAACTGGGCAACGCGGCGGCGGTGGGCGGGCGATGCTGCCGAGGCGCTTGTGGCGGCGACGCTTACCGAGGGCGCTGGCGTCGTCAGGCGCTTCGCTGGCGCGTCTTGCCTTAACGCCCACTGACATGGCCGGGGGAGTGCTAGGCGGGCATTCCGACCCGTGAGTTGGTCGATGACGTGGCTTGACAAGGCGTTTTTTTTAAACGGTCAAGTGGGAGCTTTTCGAGACGAACGATGAAGGCTATGAAGACGATTTCTCAAGATCAAGACATGACAAAATTAACCATGACAATTGGATAAATGTGCCCAATATGTTTAATTTTTGTCTTGATGTTTATGCATTATTTATGCTTATTTAAATTGTGTTTAAATTTGCGATGCATGAGAAAATATTTTGAAAAATCTTACTTTCGAAAATTACTAAGTATGCTTAAACAATTAATTGACAATTTTATTCCGGATAATAAAATTGAATTAATTTTGACCTCCATGATTTATTTATTTGTGAATTCTTTTGGAGAAATCCCCCACGGACGGTCAAAAGATAGCTTTCACATGAATAAATTCCAAAGCGGATGATTGTGGATTATTACTAGTATGCATGACGATGACCCTCCCCACGAGGCTCGATCAAAATAAATAATAATTCTGTATTTAATCATGGTTATTACTTAGGTATAAAATTGATATGCATATACTTCCCCGAAGTCCCTGTCAATTTTATATTGGTCAAGTGGGAGCCAACTATTAATCTGGATATTAAAGGTTTGTAACTGTTCTTGTTTGTAACTTTGCTTTGAATGTGTTTAAATAATGACCCACCCCACGTGGCTTATTTAAACTGTTTTGAGATGTTGGCTGATGCATGTTCATATTTTTTTTGAGATTTTAATATGAAACATGTGATCGAACCTTGTGATATATTTGTGCTTATGCACATTATTATTTATTTCAGTTCAGCATGTCGTAACCTTTTAATCGATTGTTAATATACTTAAAGTCAATACAATATGTATGGAAACTATATTGATTGGAAACGAAAAATTATAATTGTCCTAACTGCACAAAAGCACAAGTGGATTCTTGACACACCAAAATCAGATGAGCCAACTGACGGGTCAAAAATGCGGGACCCGTCAGATCACCTTGCGAGAGATGTCGTCGCTAAAAATGGTGGAGGACAAACCAGTAAGGGATTACGTCCTCCGAATTGATGGCCCATCTGAACAAACTTGAGGTTCTGAGTGCAGATTATAATCTGGGGACTCAGATGAATTTGGTACTTCACTCTCTGCCCAAAGGTTTTTGAGCATTTTGGCCTCGCTAGCCGATTTGTTGCAAGCTTTGGTCTCGGCAGAGATGTTGATGGGGCACCAAACTCAAGCTTTGACGGCAAGTGGTCCGTCTTCATTTTCTAGGCCAAGGGATGGCAAGAAGAAGAAGGTGACCAAAAGCCATAAGCAATCAGACTCAACTGTTGCCATGGGCAATGGTAAGATGAGGAATGCTTGTGGTGTCAAGAAAAATCCAAAGAGGAAGTGCTTAAGTTGCGGTGAAAGAGGACAATGGAGGTTTGCCTGTTCCAACCCCAAAAGGGACGGAAAGAAAGGTAATTCTCACGCACTAGTTGTTGAAACTTGTTTAGCGGCGTATACTTCTCATTCGTGGGTAGTTGATACGAGATCCACTAATCATGTTTGCTTCACGTGTTCAAACTGATCCGACAACTTAGTGGGAGTGAGATCCTCATCACACTGGGCGATGTTACGAAAGTAGCGGTTATTGCAATGCTACATAAGTAGCAGATATTGCAATGCTACGTAAGTAACGGTTATTACAATGCTACGTAAGTAGCAGATATTGCAGTGCTACATGAGTAGTGGTCAAAGCAGTGGGAGAAGTGCACCTATCTTTTGAAGATAAAGTTTTTTAAGAGATTATCTTTATGTTCCCAGTTTTAGAAAGAATTCACTTTCAATTTCTAAAATTCTATTAATGGATACTTAGTTTCTTCTAATAAGAATGACATCATTTCTTGAAATGATGAGTGTATCTGTTATGGGACATTGGTCGAATAATCTCCATACAATTAACTGTGCACACCACTCACGAAATGCATCCTATAACACATCAACTGTTTCCGATAAAAGAAAACGTTCATCAGACGTGAACGAAACACTTCTATGGCATCTAAGATTTGGACATATTAATCCAAAGAGGATCCAAAGGTTGGTGAAAGACGGTTCACAGATTTTCTCCAAGTTGAACCAATTCCAACATGCGAATCATGTTTGGAGGGTAAAATGACCAAGAGGGCATTTGGAGCCAAGGGGAATAGAGCCAAAGAAGTGTTAAAAATCGTTCACACAGACGTATGTGGTCCAATGTCAACCATGGCAAGAGGAGGTTACAAGTATTTCGTCACTTTTATTGATGACTACTCGAGGTACGGTTATATTTTCCTTATGAAGCATAAATCTGAGACCTTTGAGAAATTCAAAGAATTTAAGGCTCAAGCAGAGAATCATAGGGAAAAACGTATCAAGTCTCTACGATCCGATCATGGAGGCGAGTACCTCAGCGATGAGTTTTTGAACTACCTGTCAGATGAAGGGATTGCATCCCAGCTGACTGCACCCGGAACCCCTCAACAAAATGGGGTTGCAGAGCGAAGAAACAGAACTCTTTTGGAAATGGTTAGATCAATGATGTGTTATGCGGATCTTCCCAAGTCGTTCTGGGGTCATGCCTTGGAAACAGCGGCTTACATTCTGAACTTGGTGTCATCCAAATCGGTTTCCAAAACTCCCAAAGAATTGGTCGCAAGCCTAGTTTGAGACACATGAGAATTTGGGGGTGTCTGGCCTACGTGTTGGACAAGGAAGCTGGGAAATTGGATCCTCGATCAAAATTAAGGCTGTTTATAGGACCTCATTGCCAACTGTACAAGATGATATACCAAACGACACACTTTCACAACCGGAACCTCGTCGTAGTGGGAGGGTTGTTAGACAGCCCGAGAGTTTCATGAGGATAGGAGAGTCCTCGGACTTGATTCTCGGACAAGATGAATCAGACCCATGGACATATGATGAGGCAATCCAAGACAAGGATGCGGTTTCTTGTCAAAAGGCAATGAAAGCAGAAATGGGGTCTATGGATCATAACAGAGTGTGGGAGCTAGTCGAACCACTTAATGGGGTCAAACCCATTGGTTGCAAGTGGGTATACAAGAGAAAGAGGGGACCGGACGGGAAGGTGGAAACCTTCAAGGCAAGGCTTGTTGCGAAAGGTTATACTCAGAAAGAAGGGATCGACTATGAGGAAACTTTTTCACCTGTAGCAATGCTCAAGTCCATCCGGATTCTCTTGTCGATAGCTGCGCATCTCGATTTTGAAATCTGGCAAATGGATGTCAAGACAGCTTTCCTTAACGGAAGTCTTGATGAGGAAATCTATATGCAACAACCCCAAGGCTTCATTGAAAAGGGCCAAGAACACCTAGTTTGTAAGCTCATGAAGTCCATTTACGGACTCAAACAGGCATCCAGAGCTTGGAACCAATGTTTTGATCATGTTATTAAGTCTATGGGTTTGATCAAAATGAGTTCGAAAGTTGTGTGTACAAAAAGAGTGTCAGAACTGCATTGGTATTCTTAGTACTATACTTAGATGACATTCTGCTCATCGGGAACGATGTAAAGGTGTTATCAGACGTAAGGGCATGGCTTTCAAAACAGTTTGATATGAAGGACTTAGGGGAAGCTGGGCACATCCTTGGGATCAAGATCACTCGAGATCGCAAGAAAAGGATGATAGGCTTATCGCAAGCTTCATACATAGACACTGTCTTGAAACGATTCAGCATGCAGGATTCCAAGAAAGGCTTCGTACCTTTCAGGCATGGAATCCATCTATCCAAGAAAATGTGCCCTAAGACACAAAAGGAGATAGATGACATGAAATGCATTCCTTATGCTTCGACTGTCGGAAGCCATATGTATGCAATGTTGTATACGAGACCGAATATTTGCTTTGTCGTTGGCATGGTGGGAAGATATCAGAGTAACCCGGGGAAGGAACATTGGATGGCAGTTAAAAACATTCTGAAGTATCTGAAAGAACTCGAGATAGAATGTTGGTTTATCAGTCAGATAGTCTAATCCCCATCGGCTACACGGACTCAGATTTCCAATCAGACTTAGATTCCAGAAAATCTACCTCCGGTAGTGTGTTTTGCATGGGGGGAGGAGCCATGACGTGGAGAAGCGTTAAGCAGAAATGCATCGCAGATTCTACCATGGACTTGGATGTAGTTGCTTGCGAGGCAGCGGTTTGGCTCAAGAACTTCCTAGTGGACTTGGATGTAGTTCCGAATTTGCCCAGCACAATCACTGTTTATTGTGACAATGCCGGAGCAGTTGCAAATTCAAGGGAACCAAGAGCCCACAAGGCCAGTAAACAGATTGAAAAGAAATACCATCTTATACGAGAAATCGTTAAGAGAGGAGATATAGAGGTGGCAAAGATCACGTCAGAAGATAACCTAGATGATTCATTCACAAAGGGTCTGCCTCAGAATACATTCGAGAGACATGTGAAAGGAATGAGTGTCAAGACCGTTGCCAATCTGCTTTGAGTATAAGTGGGAGACATTATTAGATTCGTGTAGGTGACATTAGTTGTCACGTACTACATGGGACATGCTGTAGTATACTTAAAAGCAGACTTTGAGTATAAGTGGGAGATTGTTGGGATTATACTGGAAAGTATGCTTTTACTTTGTATAATCAGACTGAATTTTGGACTTATTTACTGAAATAAATTATTTATCACTGATGCTTTAAATATCATCGAATGTTACATATATTTACTGCATAACTATTCAATAAATAATACGTGTTACATTGTAGTTAATTTAGTGATACCAGATCACAGAAGATTAAATTAACAGTTCCTTGTAACTAAAAGTACACCATTCACGACCTAGATGGAAATGAACAACACATCGTGAAAGGTTGAAGTGTAAGGCTCAGATTGGTTTGTCTTGATCAAGAGATTACACTAGTGCATGTCTGATGCACTGAAGAGGACCTACATGAGGATAAATTCTTCAGAACTGAACTAGGAAGAATTAGACCTCAGTGGTTAGTTATTTCTTAATCTTCGTCCCTTAAATAGGATTGCGTGTGGTTAGTACCTATTGCTTTGACTTATTACGGGAAGAGAATCAATGAGATTCAATACCCTATATCTTGGGCAATATTATTGGTCACATGCGATTGCTAAGATTTAATACGGAGAATCGTGTGCAAGTACGCTTGTTCGATTTGCCCCCTTGGGAGGTTCATAAGTTTTATCATACCAAATCTTGCAAGTGGAACTAGTTTCCGGTATGGATAATAATGTTGAATCGTTCCTTTACCAAGGATAAAAGATGTTAATTAATGGAAAGTTATTTCAGTGGCTTGAATTAATTAATGGGCTAGATAATCTTAAACACGGGAAATAATAACCGGGAGCCATATTAACTGTAATATGGGTTAAGATGGATAGTGCAATATTAATTATGTAGTGGGATTAATTAATATTTATGGGCTTGAATAATATTGTGGCTCAATATTGATAATTCAAGGTCCATTGGAAGGTCCAATCTTAATTCTCCTAAAGGCCCCCCAAGTAGCCCAAGATAAAGTCCAATAACTGAAAAAGGTGTTTAAAAATAAAATAAATTTGTTGCCTATTTTTCCTTGTAATTTTCGAAATTTATGGATAAAAGGGGAGAAAGATTTTCTTTGAATTTTGTTATGGAATGAAGATATGTATTCTTGGAATACAAGATTATCTCATTAAATTCAAGAAATCTCCCACTTGGTTATTTATATTGCGATTTTCGAAATTTTTGAAATAAAAGGGAAAGAAAGATTTTCTTGATTTTCTTGAAAAGATATTATGGAAGATATGTATTTCTTGAAATACAAGTATATCTCATAAATTCAAGAAGATCCAAATCTTGGATTCTTTTCTCTTAATTTTCGAAAATACACCATAACAAGATGAGGTGGGATTTTTGTGGAATATTTTAATTATGGAGAAAAGAATATATGAGATATATTCAAGATTTCTTGGAGATCAAGAAAAGATTTTCCCACATTGGTTTTTCCTCAAAATTTCGACCACCACCCCATCTATAAATAGGGGATGATTATTTCATTCCCAAGTACAATTCCATGTGCTGGAAAAATTAGTAAATCCACAAAGGTGGTGCAACAAATTTTATTTTTCCTTTTGTTAATTGTTCGCGAGCTTCCTTTCACCGGATTATCGAGCAAGGACTAGGGAATACATGGGAAGGTCTTTTGGTGTGTTTTCATTGACGAGACCATTGCCATTCCAAGAGGTAAATTCACGTAAACTCGTAGTAATTCCGCATGCGTAGGATTTACGTGAACTGTTTATATGCTTGATTTGTTGTTGAATTATTATTTGAATTAATATAGGATTAATTCATGCTAGTAATAATTGTTAGAATTAAATTTGTATTTAAATATTCATCCCGAATAGATCCGGACAATTAATTCCCCAATATCCCATACTTCATCTGAAGCTGTAAACTTTTTAGTAGTTTGGTCATACCCAAAACCAGAGCTAAACCTCATAAGGTTTGAATAAGATAAGAAACAATTTTTAAACCATTTGAGGCGGCTTTGGTAATTGTTATAGGTCTTATTACAACCAAGTCTTTCATTAAGAACATAAAGTATTTTTTCTTCCACCGTTGCTTTGGTAAAAATACCACTATTATCACACCATCCCCGAGCCGCAACATCAACCATGAGTTCTAACAATAAGTCGCTTTGTTCCTTAGTCCATTGCTCATAGGATGCCTTTCTTTTTGTATCTTATTGTGGATCCCCCATAGAGATGTTAAACGGGTCAGCCCTACAAGGCCACGGGCTTAAACGGGTTAGGGCCTTAGCGGTTCACTTTTAAACGGGTCATTAAGAGCCGTAACCTAACCCTATCCCTAGCGGGCCTCTGTCTAAACGAGCGGGCCACAACGTTTTTTTTTAAATACAATCCAATTGCATATTAAATATATTACAACTATCACAAGTTCACAACTTAAGTACTTAACTCTAACCATAAATAAGTCCAATAGATATTATAGAACAAAATAAGTCCAAAGCATAAAATCATACAAATTGAAAGTTTAACAAACAAATTAAAAGTTCAAAGTTGCATAAGGTACGTTGGCTTCCACATGTAGCAGGCGGCGTGGGCGACAGTAGGAAACTAATGGAAAATAAAAAATGAAGGAAGAGAGTCAGAGACTCAGAGACGAATGAAACTCACGAATGAAAAATGATATTCCCTAACCCTTTTTTCTATTTCAAATTTTCAGCCCAACAACCCATGTATCTTTTTTATTTTTTTTCTATTTCAGGCTTTTCAGCCCAGCAGCCCATGTATCTTTCTTTCTTATTTTTTTTCGATTTAGCCCAGCAGCCCATGTAAATTAATAACAATAATAAAAGATCCGGGCCAGCCCCTAAGCCCGTCGGGCCAACCGGTTATGGGCCATAGATACCTAAACCCTAACCCTGGAAAAATCCCGGTTAGCCATGCCCGACCCATCATCCCGTAGCCCATTTAACTTCTCTAATCCCCCATGATAATATTGCTATATTAATAAACACAAAATAACTTATTATGATATATACTTATATAGTATATATTAGTTAATACATTAATACACTCGTAAACGAGGATGATAATATCACTATCGCAACACATATCACAACCTTAATTTTATGGATATATCGATGGATATATCGATATCACAAATTTTTTAGAAAAATGACGGAAATTATGTTAAAATTTTGGAAATTTTACATGAAATTTTATACATTATTATAACATACTATTGTACATATATTTCATTTAATATCACAATAAAATGACATATTTAAAGCAAGCATATTAATAATAGATTATATAAATATTGTCTACGTATTTTAAACAATTTACAATATAATATATAATACAACACAAAATGCCTAAAATTACATTACAATACAATTAGTACCTAAATGATGACCTATGAGGCTCAAATATGAAAGATTTAATGACACATTTGTCAAAACAATACTAGATGTATTGCACAGTTGCACTACTAATTTGGTACCTTGAAATTATATAATATATTTCTAGCAAAATAAATTATGAAATAAATTGACAACTTATTATATGAATACTCTATTATTGACGTTAGTATTATAATTGAGTTTTTTTTTTTCTAAAAATGAATTATGATTTTTTTAAATGCGATATTTTGCGATTTATCCGCGATATTTCTCAATTTCCATTCAATTTTATACTATGACTGAACCGATAATGTATCGATATTTTGCGATAACTAGCGATATATTCATCATAATCAGGAAAACAAAAATACATTATCCCCTAAAAATTAAAAATTCTGATTAAAAAAAATACAATTTTTCAATATTAATTGCGAAATATCACAAGATATCTCGATATATCGCAATATATTGCGAAATATTGCGATATCTTAACGATACACGGTAAAAATATTTTTTACCTCAATATACATATCGCACATACAAAATATGGGATATATCGTGGATATATCGCGGACATATCAAGATATTTCATCCTTGCTCGTAAAAATCTAAACAAATTCTCTCAACAAATTATATATTTTTCAATTAATTCACATAAATATATATTCTACATACATCAAACTATTTTTTTTATAACTATGACTATATATATAAGACATTCCAAAACTTTTAACTACAACACCATCATCCATATCACGTGAATCATAACATAAATCTATAACAATTCTATAACCACACAAATCTTCTTTTCTGTTGCGATTTTTATTAGTGACACACAAATCTCAAAGCAAACTTAAAATTCTAAATAAGTTCCTTGTATATTATTCATTCATTTCACTAATGCCTTGCACAATCAATTTGACCCAACCCAGTCTGTTCTACTTTGAATGTCTTCTTCATGATGCTCAATTACAATTTACAACAATTGACATGCAGCCAAATCAAGAATCTCATTTGGTAAAACCAAAAACTCCAAGAAACAGAGGGTTAAAGAAACAAAAATCAGAATTAGCACTCTGCCAATGAAAATTGAAAAAAATAAAAAACTGCATACTTGTGGCGGGCTGCGAGGGCGGAGGGAGGACGGTGTCGGGTGGCGGACAACGGTTCTGCTTCGGCGAGCGGTGTGAGGCAACCTACGTCGTGCAGCGGTGCAGGGCACGGGGGTGAGCTCTGCGTCGTCCGATGGCAGGAGAACGACGGCGACGGCAGTGGGCGGCGGTGATGGCAGGAGAACAACGAAGGTTTTTTTCTTCTGACCTTTCATCTCCAGAGTTCTCTGAGAGAATACGTAGAAATCTCTAGTTGTTAGAAGAGATTTTGGAGAGTGAAATCTATTTATATTTTTGAAAGAGAATCAAAGAAAATCCATAGACTGTTGAATACCTAAATATTTTTTAAGACTTTTTAAAATCCGTATTGAATACCTCAGGATTTTTAAAGACTTTTGAAAATTCGAATTGAATACCCCTAGACTTTAAAAGTCTAAAAAAATCCTACAACTCCACAACTAATATACCCCCTTATTCTTAAGCTAGTTTAATTAAAACAAAAAAATTGTACTACACCAATAACATACATATGAATTTAATACTAGATGCAAAAGACACATATCACTCTTAAGGTCCACTCACTTTTTATAATTACTACTAGGTACAAAACTTAGTGCATAATGCCCACAATACCCTTCTATTTCCACAAACCCACAAACACCACCACGTTTGTCGTCATATTCCTCTCTCTTCTTCTTCTCTCTCTCTCAAAACTCTAAAATAGCCGCTCACTATTCTCTCTCCCACACTCCTCACATCTCTTCCAAAAAATACCATCACCACCTGCAATCTGCCGCCGCCTGTATACCATCACCACTCGCGGCGCCGGCGAAGGGAAATCCAGAAACACCCCTTCCCCTTCCACCTCCGACTATTGTCGCTGCCTCCGCTGACCCACCCCGCACCGCCGCGGCGAGCCCCGCCCCACACTGCCACCGCGACGTGCACTATCCCGCACCCCTCTGTACATCTCTATTCGCACTGCCGCTGCAGCCGGAGAGCAAAAACGCGGTGGCGGCGATCGTCCTTCGGCGAAGCAGCGAAGAAGAAGATTGGATTTGAAATTTGTTGGATTCACTCATTTTTGCTCGTTTAAAATTGGTCAGAATCTGGATTTAAAATTTATTGGATGTATTGGATTTTTTCGAAAATTTGATGAATTTGTGGGTTTTGGAAACGATTAGATCTAATTTTTTAAAACTGTTTGGATTTAAAATTTTTTGTGGGTTTTGGAAATGATTTTTCGAAAATCATTATCTCATATCATGTTAGAATAATCCCATACAGTTGTATAATTGAACTGTTTGATGTGAATGCTAGATGATACAACTTGTAGCTGTAGATAGTTTCAGCAGTAAAACAAAATCCAATTTCTGTTTAACTCAAACCTTCATGATTAATGTTGAAAGCTTTGCACATTTTAGTTAATTGAACACATGGTTTCACTTAGCTTTTTGATCAATTCTTGAAAGATATCAGAAAGGATATATGTTGGGAATCACTCTACAGCACCAGGAAATTTGGATTTAAAAATTGCAGATGCACATGTGCATGTTGGGGTGATTCACTGAGTTCGTGTTAGAGGAGTGTCCAAGTTGTAGTGCTGAGTCAATCGAGTCATGATCTGAGTTACTGAATTGGAGATGCATATGTTCATCAATTTGATGAACATGCATGTATTTAATGAACCTGAGAATGTTTTTTATGACGAATTTGTGTATCTGCACACCTTTAACTTTTTGCTACACGATTTCCAAGATCTGTTGTACTTTTTGTGTAGAAAGTTTCTTATTTTATTTGTAAAAAAATAATGCTAAATATGTCTTTAAAGATCTAATTTGCACCTATTAGTAATTTTTTGAAAAGCTTGCACCCAATGGTAATTGGGTCTTGGGCTTTGGAGTTAAGAGTGAGCTATTTCATACATATTGTGTGACTCATGAGTAAGAAACTCCAATATAATCATGTTTTAGAAAAATGTATATGACTAAAATAACTAATGCTCTATTTGAATTGATAGATTTGAAATCCATGGATTTTACATGTAAATTATCACTCTTCAATAGATTTACAAATATTTAGATTTGAGAGTCTAGTTTAAAATGGAGAGATCAAATCTTCATAAAAGCCTAGTCCTTTGAAATTACCTCATCTCTACCCCTCCCCTCTGTCTCCCCATTCACTCCTTCACTTCTCTCTCATTTTTTGACAATTCATAATTTGATATTTATGTATTTTTACCTTTAGGCTCCATTAGACGGATGAATTTGAAATCCATGAACTTCACACACAAATCTTCTCTCTCAAATGGATTTACAAATATTTAGATTTGAAAATCTAGTTTAAATTGGAGGGATTTCAAATCCTCATCAAAACCTAGTCATTTGAAATCCCCTCATCTCTACCCCTTCCCTCCCCCCCCCTTCACTATCTTCCCTAAACTCTCAAATCTAAGTGTTTGTAAATCCATTGGAGAGTATGATTTGTGTGTGAAATCCATGTATTTCAAATCCATTAATCCAAATGGAGTCTTATTGTTTTTCAAATACATTCATTTCAAATCCCCCCTATCCAAATGGAGCCTAAATGAAATTATCATTTATGAGAGTTTTTCATACAAGACTTTCTCTTGTACATTAAGTATATTGTTCAATTGGTGTAATTTTTATTCAATCTCAACTAAATTAGAATTAATTACTTAGAAGTGCAAGATTTTCCTACTTTTACTCATAGGTCTAAACACTTTTCAGTCTTACTTAGAGGTGCAAAACAACACTTGAAATAGGGTGCCCAGATCTATTCAAAGTGCAATTTAAATACAAATTTAAATTAATTTAATTATCACTAGCATGAATTAATCCTATATTAATTCAAATAATAATTAAATCACAACAACATATCATGTGTACAAAATTGCCACGTAAATCCTACACATGCAGAATTCTAGGAGTTACGTACGACGTACCTTTTGGCGGATTAAATGCGGAGAAGATGAGTACCCGTTCCACAAACAAACCCAAAGTCCTTCTTTAGTATTCACACGTCCTTGTCCGATAATCCGGTGGTAGGATGCTCACAAACAATTAACCAAAGAAAAAAGAAAAATTATGTTGCACCACCTTTGTGGATTTCTAATTTTTCCAACACATGGAATTCTGTTGCATTAAATATGATTGAATGTTATTGTTTGTGACAGTTGCATTAAATATGATTGAATGTTATATATATTTACTGCATATCTGTTCATTGAATAATACTTGTTACATTGTAGTTAATGTGGTGATACCAGATCACAGAAGATCACATTAACAAATCCTTGTAACTAAGTACAAATTCACAACATAGATGGAAATGAACAATCCATCGTGAAAAGTTGAAGTGTAAGGCTCAGATTGACCTATCTTGACCAAGAGATTACACTAGTGCATTATGATGCGCTGAATAGGACCTACATCGAGGATAAATTCTTCTGTATTGAATATGGAAGAATTAGACCTCAGTGGTTCGTTATTTCTTAATCTCATTCCTTAAATAGGATCGTTTGAAATTAATAACTATTGCTTTGACTTATGTTGGGTAGAGAGTCAACGTGACTCGATACTTTATATCTTGGGCAATATTATTAGTTACACGACGATTGCTAAGATTTAATACGGAGAATCGTGTGCAAGTACATCTTGCGTGATTTGTCCCATTGGGAGGCTCAGAAGATTTATCATACCAAATATTGCAAGTGGAATTAGTTTCCGGTATGGATAATAACGTTGAGCCATTCTTAAACCAAGGGTAAAAGATATTAATTAATATAATGTTTTTCAGTGACTTGAATTAATTAATGGACTAAGATAATTTTAAACACGGGAAATAATAACCGGGAGTCATATTACAATAATATGGGTTAAGATGGATATTGCAATATTAATTATGTAGTGGGATTAATTAATATTTATGGGCTTGAATAATATTGTGGCTCAATATTGAAAATTCAAAGTCCATTAGAAGATCCAATCTTAATTCTCCTAAAGGCCCCTTTAGTAGCTCAAAGATAAAGTCCAATAACTGAAAAATGTGCTTAAAATAAAAGAAATATTGTTGCCATATTTTTTTCCAATATTTTCAAAAATAATAAGAAGAGAGAGAAAATATTTTCTTGATTTTCTTGGAAAGATTTTAGGAATAAGTATTCTTGAGATACAAGTTTATCCCATAAATTCAAGAAAAGTAAAAAAATATTTTTCTTCCTTTTATTAATGAAATTTTCAAAATTTATAGTAATGTGGGAAGAAAAGATATTTTGTGATTATTATGGAAATAGAATATATGAGATATATTCAAGATTGTATCTTGGGAAGATACAAAGAAATTTCCTAAGCCCTAATTATCTCAAAATTTTCGCCCCTCTATGTATCTATAAATAGGGGATGAATTTTTCATCCCCAACACAATTCCATGTGTTGGAAAAATTAGAAATCCACAAAGGTGGTGACATATATTTTTCTTTTTCCCTGTTGTTAATTGTTCGCGAGTTTCCTACCACCGGATTGTTGAACATGGACGTGGGAATACTAAAGAAGGACTTTGGCTGTGTTCTTTGAACCGTTGCTCATCTGTCTCCGTTTAATTCGCCAAAAAGGTACGCCTTACGTAACTCCTAGAAATCCGCATGTGTAGGATTTACGTGGCTTTATTATATGCATGATGTGTTGTTGCTATTTGATTATTATTCGAATTAATATAGAATTAATTCATGCTAGTAATAATTAAATAATTTAAATTTATATTTAAATTGTATCTCGAATAGATCCGGGCACCCTATTTCCCAACAATCACGTCTCATGTTCTACGTGACATCTAATGTCACCTACACGAACCTAATAACATTTCTCCCACTTATACTCAAAGCAGATTGACAACGCTCTTGACACCCATTCCTTCCACATGTCTCTCGAATGTATTCTGAGGCAGACCCTTTGTGGATGGATCTGCTAGGTTGTCTCCTCTCTAACGATTTCTCATATAAGATGGTATTTTCTTTCTATGTGTTTGCTGGTCATGTGGGCTCTTGGTTCCCTTGAATTTGCAACTGCTCCGGCATTATCACAGTAGACATTGATAGTGCTGGGCAAATCCGGAACTACATCCAAGTCCACTAAGAAGTTCTTGAGGCAAACCGCTTCTTTCGCTGCTTCACAAACAACTACGTATTCGGCTTCCATGGTAGAATCTGCGATGCATTTCTGCTTAACGCTTCTCTATGTCATGGCTCCATGCAAAACACACTACCCGAGGTAGACTTTTTGGAATCTAAGTCTGATTGGAAATCTGAGTCCGTGTAACCGACGGGAATTAGACTGTCTGATTGATAAACCAACATTCTATCCTGAGTTCTTTTCAGATACTTCAGAATGTTTTTAACTGCAGTCCAATGTTCTTTCCCTGGGTTACTCTGATATCTTGCCACCATGCCAACAATAAAGTAGATATCTGGTCGTGTGCACAACATTTCATACATGAGGCTTCCGACAGCCGAAGTATAATGAATGCCCTTCATGTCATCTATCTCCTTTTGTGTCTTAGGACACATTTCCTTGGACAGATGGATTCCATGTCTGAAAGGTACAAAACCTTTCTTGGAATCTTGCATGCTGAATCGCTTCAAGACAGTGTCTATGTATGAAACTTGGGACAAGCCGATCATCATTTTCTTGCGATCTCGAGTGATCGTGATCCCTAGGATGTGATCGGCTTCTCCTACGTCCTTCATATAAAACTATTTTGACAGCCATGCCCTTACGTCTGACAATACCTTTACATCATCCCCGATGAGCAGAATATCATCTACGTATAGTACCAAGAATACCAAGGCAGTTCCGACACACTTCTTGTACACACAACTTTCGAACTCGTTTTGATCAAAACCGTAGGATTTTATAACCTGATCAAAACATTGATTCCAAGCACAAGATGCTTGCTTCAGTCCATAGATGGACTTCTTGAGCTTGCAAACCAGATGCTCTTGGCCTTTTTCAATGAAGCCTTCGGGTTGTTGCATATAGATTTCTTCTTCAAGATTTTCGTTAAGGAAAGCTGTCTTGACATCCATTTGCTAGATCTAAAAGTCTAAATGCGCAACTATCGACAAGAGAATACAGATGGACTTAAGCATGGCTACGGGTGAAAAGGTTTCCTCATAATCGATCCCTTCTTTCTGAGTGTACCCTTTCGCCACAAGTCTAGCTTTGAAGGTCTCTACCTTCCCGTCCGGTCCTCTCTTTCTCTTGTATACCCACTTGCATCCAATGGATTTTACCCCATTAAGTGGTTCGACTAGCTCCCACACTTTATTGTGGTCCATTGTACCCATTTCGGCTTCCATTGCAGTTTGCCAAGAATCTGCATCCTTGTCTTGGATCGCCTCGTTTTAGGACCAGGGGTCTGATTCATTATCACCAGGGACCAAGTCCAAGGAATCTCGTATCCCCATGAACCGCTCAGGTTGTCTAACGACCCTCCCACTACGATGAGGTTCCAGTTGTGTAAGCGTTTCGCTTGGTATGTAAACTTGTACAGTTGGCGTTGGGGTTGGCCTTCTTAGCTCATCTAAGGTAATCTCACTTTTAGGCTTTCTTTCGTTCATATAGTCTTCTTCCAAAAATCTAAAGTGTGTACTTATTACGACCCTCTGATCTTCGGCACCATAGAACATGCACCCTTTCGTTCCCTCGGGGTACCCTATAAACAACCTTAATTCTGAACCTGGATCCAATTTTCCGGCTTCCTTGTCCAACACGTATGCTGAACACCCCCATATTCTCACGTGTCTCAAATTAGGCTTGCACCCAGTCCATAATTCTCTAGGAGTTTTGGGAACCGATTTGGATGGCACCAAGTTTAGAATGTAAGCCGCTGTTTCCAAGGCGTGACCCCAAAACGATTTGGGTAGATCCGCATAACTCATCATTGATCTGACCATTTATAAAAGAGTTTTGTTTCTTCGTTCTGCAACCCCATTTTGTTGAGGGGTTCCGGGTGCAGTACACTGGGATACAATCCCTTCATCTAACATGTAGTTCAAAAATTCATCGCTGAGGTATTCGCCTCCACGATCGGATCGTAGAAACTTGATACTTTTTCCTTATGATTCTCTGCTTGAACCTTACATTTTTTGAATTTATCAAAGGCCTCAGATTTATGCTTCATAAGGAAGACGTATCCATATCTTGAGTAATCATCGATGAAAGTAACGAAATACTCATAACCTCCTCTAGATTTGATTGACATTGGACCACACACGTCAGTATGAATGATTTCTAACACTTCTTTAGCTATATTCCCCTTGGCTCCGAATGCTCTCTTGGTCATTTTACCCTCCAAACATGATTCGCAAGTTGGAAATGGTTCAACTCGGAGAGACTCTAATGAACCATCTTGAACCAGCCTTTGGATTCTCTTTGGATTAATATGACCTAGCCTTAGATGCCAAAGAAGTGTCTCTTTCGTGTCAGCTGAACATTTTCTTTTAGTACTTGAAACAGTCGATGTGTTATAGGATGTATTTTGTGCGTGGTGTGAACAATTAATAGTGTAAAGATTGTTCGACAACATTCCATGGCAGATAAGCAGATTATTTTGAAAAATAGAAACTCGTTTAGAAAAAGAAACTGAATATCCATCCAAAAATAGTTTAGAAACCGAAACAAGGTTCTTTCTAAAACTAGGAATGTAAAGAACATCTTTCAAAACTAAAACTCTATCTTCAAAAGATAGCTTCACTTCTCCAACTGCTTCACTTTCCACTCTTGTAGCATTGCCTAGAGTGATGATGATCTAACTCTCACTAAGTTGTCGGGTCTGCTTGAACCCCTGTAAAGTGAAACAAACATGGTCAGTGGATCCCGTATTCACTACCCACGAATGGGTAGCATACGCCTCTAAACAAGTTTCAACAACTAGTGCATGAAAAATTCCTTTCTTTCCATTCCTTTTGGGTTTGGAACAGGCTGACCTCCAATGTCCTTTTTCACCGTAGTTGAAGCACTTCCCCTTGGGATCTTTCTTGACACCGTTCCATTTGAATGCTTTTCTTTTACTTTTCTTAGTAGTGGGGTTGCTTTGGTCATGACTGCTACCTCTTCGTCAATCTTACCCTCTATTGGTCCATATTTCAAAAGAAGATTTCTAGTCATCAAGGTTTCATTCTCTTGTCCCAAATACTTCTCTATCGTTTCCAAAGCTTCTTGTAGAGTGTCCATAGTGAACATGTGATCGTTCATCACAAAACTATAGTAAAACTCATCGAAACATTTTGGAAGAGTTAGGAACAAGAAATCAATTTGTGCCCCATTACCATATTTAGTGCCACAAAAAACATGCTTGTCAAAATGACACTTGACTTTGTGAACATGATCCCTTACGGGTGTTCCCTCAGTCATTCTCAGCCTTCCCATGCCATCATATTTAAACTGATTAATCATGTGGTTTTCTTGTAAAAGCATTTCCTCAAGACTGCATGATTTTCGCAGCAGATTCAACACCTTCATGAATGTATCTCAAATCATCAGACATGGAAGTCAAGATTATACATTTCACAGGCTCGTTGGCACGCTCCCAATCATCATACAAAGACCTCTCCGCATTACTTGATCTTTCAGTAGGCTTATTAGGTTTGGTTACGCCAAGAACCTAATTGTGTTCTTGTGCAGTGAGGACAAATTTCATATTACGTTTCCAAATAACATAGTTTTTACCAGTAAGTTGATGTTCTTTGAGCATATATTTCAATGGGTTAAAAAGTTGCGACATGCTAAACTGAAATAAATAACAATTGTACAAGCACAAAATATCACATAATTTGATAACATGAATAATATTAAAATCTAAAAAAAAATATGAACATGCATCAACCAACATCTTAAAACAGTTTAAATAAGCCACGTGGGTGGGTCATTATTTAAACACATTTAAGCATGTTACAAACAAGAACAGTTACAAACCTTTAATTCAAAATCAATATTTGGCTCCCACTTGACCAATATAAAATTGACAGGGTTTTCGGCGAAGTATATGCATATCAATTTTATACCTAAGTAATAACCATGATTAAATACAGAACTATTATTTCATTTTGAACGAGCCTCTTGGGAGGGTCATGAATAAGTCACTAATAATAATTCACAATCATCCTATGGAATTCATTCATGTGAAGTCTATCTTCTGGCCGTCCCTTGGAGAAATTTCTCCAAAAGAATTCACAAATAAATAAATCATGGAGGTCAAAATTAATTCAATTTTATTATCCGGAATAAAATTGTCAATTAATTATTCAAGCATACTTAGTAATTTTTTAAAGTGAGATTTTTCATGGAACAACTCTTATGCAAACATATTTAAACATATTAAATAAAACATAAGAAAATAAACAACAAACATCAAAACAAAATTAAACACATATTGGGCACATATATCCAATTGTCATTGTTTAATTTCTTCTTAGTCTTGAATTTGAGAAATCGTCCGTCTTCCAATTTCTCCTACTCAAACGTCTCGAAAAAATCAATCGTGTCAAGTCACGTCTCGTGCATCGACCAACTCACAGGTCGGGTTGCACGCCTTGCATCCGACTCGACCGTGTCGATCGGCGCCCTTGTGCGCATGCCTCAATGCCCAGTGCACGTCGCCCGACAACACTTGGCAAGCCTCGGCAGCTTCAACAGGCGCCGCGCATACCCCCACGCGCCGTGCTTGCGCCCGCGCATGCGCTCTCGCCAGCCCCCGGCCGCATTGCCTCACCCTCTACCGCATGTACCCACGTGCACTCGCTCAACAACCTCCGCCCACGCCCGCACAGTCTCGCGTACGCATCAATGCGCGCCAGTTTTGGAGCCCAGATCCCACGTCACTCGCTCGGCTTCAGCGCACGCGCCTAGGGCATTCAGTCCCCCGTGCGCACCAGCCTTGCCACACCCATGCTCGCGTGTGTCCGACAATTCCCGCATCGCGCGCGTGCCCTCCTTGGCACATTTAGCGCGATGCACACCGCCCACGCCATGGATTTGGATCCCATCTTCAATCCCTCGTCTCCGTCTTCGATCCGGTTATAATTTTATTTGACAAAAAAATAAATAGACCTATGATCTAGACTAGTCTATTACATTGAACAAATCAAAAAGCCAAATCTACTCATGAATTTTCTCACGAGAAAAATGAATCCGAATGAGTCGAATTAAAAAAAATATATAATCATACGCATGATTTAAATAAACACATTAAATAACCATGACAATTGGATATCTGCAAAAAAAGATTTAGGAATTCTACTATCCAATTTCAAAATTAATTGTTAACAATTTAAATTACTATCTGTTGGGAGATGAATTTAATAAAAGATAAAAGATTTTGGTTAGATCTCAAAACCCCTGAGTATGACATGTTCGGAATAATCTAAGGTAGATTAGAACATAGGTTTCAATATAGTTAGTTCAGGAAATATCTGCAAAATGTATAGTCAACAGATATCTCTAAGTTAATAGGATATGCACACACTGAGGGGGAACTCAGTGAGATAACCAAGACATCTGAAGACTCAGAAGATTTCAGAATACTCAGAAGAACCTGAGTACCCAGATCAACCTGAATACTCAGATCAGCCTGAAGACTTGAAGATCTGAAGACTATCTACCTGAGGACATATAAGACTGAGGAAGTCATATACATTTATGAGAAATAAATATTGTCCAAATATTCAATTGCAGACAAAAGGAACTATAACTAAGTGTTGTTTAAGGTTGTCTCATTCAGAAAAATTGACCTAAAAGAGCCGTTTTGTTTGTCTCCATTCACTGAAGATAAGAACCAATCAGAGAGAGACAACACTGTACTTCACTGACACATAAAGCGACGTGGCACTGAATTGTTAGTTGTACTGAGTTCCAAATTGCAAAAACTTAGTGATTGGTTGCATTGGTTACTGGTTACCCAAACCATGCAAGGGTGTGTTCAAACCCTAAAATAATCGTTCAACCCTAACCAAATAAGGAAACCCTTGATGCTATCTTTTCCAACAGATAGTTTTTTCAAGAGTGACCTGGGTGAGTTGCCTATAAATACCTGTGACCATCTCCATTGCAAGGTTACGAGAAATCAAGCAACTCCAGAGCTCATTCGTATTCTTGCATTTGAAGCACTTGAAAACCCTAAGATTTCCCAAGTGTTTCACATTGAAGAGAGCTCGTTTACTAAGCCCAGAATCTATTATAATATATAAAGCTTAGTAAGAGATATCCTAGCCTTTGAATCTGTTCTTATTGTAAAAGGATATCTCACTTTAGTTGGAAACCAACCAAACCCAAACCCTATTGTTAGGTAGTTTAAGTGTGTGATTGTTGGAGAGTAAGAGTTGTAAAGAGTTAGTAAGCTACAGTTGAGTTCAGTCTGAAAACTCTAGAGAAGAAGTTAGTAAGCTGCGTGTGACAGTCTAAAAGCTTGTGTGAGTTGAGTTAGTAAGCTGCAGTGTAGTTCAGCCTGAAAACTCATAGTGGAAAGTTAGTAAGCTGCTGAGTTCAGTCTGAAAGCTTAAGGTAGTAGTAGAAGTGTGTTAAGGAATTTCTCTGAGGATCAGAGAGAGTGGACGTAGGAGCTTTGTCTCTGAACCACTATATTTTGCTGTGTTATTTACTTTCTGCCTTGAACTATAACTGTTGCATGTTTTCACTGAAAGCATACTAAATTTTTTGATATTCAGTTGGAATCAATCCACTGAGTTTGCATTAAACTATCACAGCCTTAATCACTGATTTACTAAGTGATAAAGATTTTCAGCAAGTTAAAACGAGTATAAACTTAGGGTCTACACATTCTGCACCCTAGATAAACTAGTATAGATAGTTGTCAAACTGACCAAACTCATCTGAGTAGTCAGTAAGATAGGTATTTACTCCAAGCTTATTTGGACTCTAATTTTAAAACCTCAGATCAGTTGGGCTAATTTGAAGCTACTGAAAGCTGCTCAGTATCATTGTCTCAGTAGACTCTGACTCAGGGTAATTTGTGTTTCTCAGGGCTATTTCTCAGGACAACCTGACCCACTGATTTCAGTTTTGTGAAAAAGTTTGAAAAATCACTGAACACGTGTATTCCCCCCATACATGTGTAAGACTCGTTTACCTTGAGTCCAACAAGTGGTATCAGAGCAGTGGTTCATTTTTGACCACTTGCTTTGGTAGCCATAGTCTTGCTTACTGAGAGACTTTGGTGGTCTACTAAATAGATCTTACTGCTGATATCTTACAAGGCTTATTCATCATGCCTTCTAAGAAACTACCTATGCTCTCTGTTGAGAACTATGACTTATGGAGACTCATGATGCAGACACATTTGTATTCTAAACATGAGAGAATGTGGAGAGTTGTGTCTCAAGGACCATTTGAGTACACTGTTGTGAATCCCATAATTACTGATACTGAGAAAGATGATCCCAGAGATGAACTTCCTAAGTCTGATGACCAACTTACTCCTGAGGAGAGAAAGTTAGTCAACTTAGACTATATTGCTAAAGATACTCTATATAACACTATTGATGATGGTGTTATGGGGATGATTTCTCACTGTGAAACTGCTAAAGAAATATGGGATACACTTGCTATCATGTGTCAAGGCACATATCACATCAAAGAAAACAAACTATCTGTTGTCATTGCAAAGTTTGACAACTTTGAAATGGAAGATGGTGAATCTATTGATAAACTAGAAGTCAGGTTCACTAGTATCATGAATGATCTGAATGCTCTTGGGAAAAGATACCCAAAAAGAGAAGTTGCACTGAAAATTCTTAGAGGACTGTCTAAGAAATGGGATATACATGCTGTGGTGATTGAAAACACCAAGAGTATTGATTCTATGCCATATCAACAAGTTTTCTCTGAACTGAAATCTTATGAATTTGTGATTGATAAGAAAACAAATAAATCTGATAGCAAAGATGAATCTTCATCTAGCAAGAATGTAGCTTTCAAAGCTAAAGAAAAATTCTGTAAAGCTAAAGAGTCTGATAACTCACCTGCCAAAAATCAGGATGAGCAAGATGATAAGCTAGTAATGTTGGCAAGGAGGTTTGAAAGACTCAATAGCAGATATGGAAAGTACAAAAATTACTACAAGAATAACAGATACAGGAACAGGAATAACTCAAAAGCTGAGGACAAGTCCACTGAAAAATGGAAGGACCACAAAGCTGAAGGATCTTCATCCAAAAAGAAGGAATCCAAGACCAAGGAGGAAAGTGATCAGGATGATGATACCAACATATGCTACAACTGCAAAAAGAAAGGCCACTTCCAGTATGACTGTCCTGAGCTAAGTCCCAAGGAAAGAAAGGAAAGGCAAGCCAAACGAGACAAGAAGAACTCAAGCAAAAAGGCTATGGTTGCTGAAGAAGAACACTCTGAAGAAGGATCCAGCTCTTCAGAAGAAATGTTCTCAAATAGTGATAGTGATGATGTTTGCCTTGTTGCCATTGAGGAGGTAAATTCTTCTATCTCTGTTGCTGGTCCTGCACAAGTACCTGAGTTATCAAGTTCATCAATAACCAATAATTTTGACCCGATGGATTCTTTTGAGAATCTCATGAAGGACTATTCTGTGTTACAAGAACTGTTCATTGAAACTCAAGAGCAGAATGAGGAACTGACTGCTGAGAATCTAAAGTGGAAAAACTCTAATACTGCTGAGACCACTTCTCAATTAATGGGAGCTACTGATGAACTAGATGTTATGAAAGTACAACTCTCAGAGAAAGAGAAAGTGATAGGGGCCCTGAAAGGAAAGTTAGAGAAATCCACTGAGGAAAATCAACTTATCAGGACTGAATTCAATGACCTCTTTGAGAAACATGAAACTCTAAAGAAAAGTGAGGATAGATTGCGGAGAAAGGTAGCTCTATTGAATTCTGCATCTAAAGCAATAGATGAAATTCAGAGTTATCAAAGACCTGCAACTATAAAAGATGGATTGGGATATAATCCAGGGGGAACCTCACAAGGTAATCTGAATGTTACTTCTTCTAGTAACACTAAGACAGTCTTTGATAAACCGGCGGTTCGTACTGATCTTCTTATTGAAGAACAACCCGTGTTCTAGACAAGGGTAAAGGACCTATGGTTTTAGAGAACCTGAAGGTTCAGGAAGGAAAGCCCAAACCTCAGGTAAAGGCTAGAAAACCTGAACACTCAGTAGGAAATCCTCAGGCCAGTACTTCGAAGCCTCAGGCTAAGAATACCCACCTAAAGAAATCTGCACTGAACCATCAGAGGGACCTTCAGAAGAGAAACACTCAGCCCGAGATATTCTCAACTGAAGAGACCAAGTCCTCAGGTTACTGAAAGACCACAATTTCAGTACAGGCAACCTAAACCCCACTTGCCTAAGGGTAAAGGTTTCCTGAACCCAAGTCAGCAGAGACATAGACCAGCTGCACCAAGGCCGAAGTATTGGAACAAGAGGCCTGAACCTAAGAAGAACTCTAAGGCTCATGTTCATGCTAAGGCTGACACTCATACACAGGGTACTGCCAAGGCACCTAGAGTGGTGAATGTGTATGTAGATGTTTATGGAAGACAAATCAACCACTCTAAAGTAATTAGAGTTGTGAGGCAGATTTGGGTTCCAAAAGGTACAGCTAACCTGGTAGGACCCTACACTAAATGGGTACCTAAGGCCTGATCTGTTTTTTAGGTAACCTAAAAGGGTACTGAGCTGAATGAAGACAACATAGCCCTGATGAGTAGAAATGAAATAGCTCCTGCTTCATGGTATCTAGACAGTGGATGTTCAAGGCACATGACAGGATACAAACAATCACTCACTGACTATGTTGAGCAAAAAGACCTCAGATTACTTTTGGAGATAATTCCAAAGGACAGACTGAAGGATATGGAACTCTTAAAGTTGATTCAGTTCATATCCATGGTGTATCATATGTTTCTGGTTTAAAGCATAATTTGCTTTCTATCAGTCAATTATGTGATAAGGGATTCAGTGTTGAGTTCTCAAAGAACTTATGTTATGTGAAAGATAATGCTTCACAACAAATACTACTAACTAGTACTAGAAAGGAAATTTGTATCTTGCTGCTAGAGATTAACTCCTATGGATACATGTCTAGTTGCAAAAAGTTCTACTGACACCAGTTGGTTATGGCACAAAAGACTGAATCACTTAAACTTCAAAACCCTGAACAAACTTGCAAGATTAGCATTTGTGAGGGGTTACCAACTGAAGTGTTCAGTAAAGATCATATATGTGATGCCTGTCAGAATGGAAAACAAATCAAAACATCATTCAAAAGCAAAGTAGAAGTTTCTACTGATAGAATACTTCAATCGTTGCATATGGATCTATTTGGTCCAGTAACACCTGTGAGCACTAATGGTAGGAAATACACACTTGTGGTAGTTGATGACTACTCTAGATATACTTGGGTCATATTCTTACTCAGTAAGAAAGAGACTCAGACAAAACTACCTGAATTACTGAAGAGACTCAGTAATGAAAAGAATCTAAGTGTGGTCAAAATCAGATCAGATAAAGGCACTGAGTTTATCAACCATATTATATCTGATTATTGTGCAGCAAGTGGAATAACTCATGAAACATCAACTGCAAGGACCCCACAACAGAATGGTGTTGCTGAAAGAAGAAATAGGACACTGAAAGAAGCTACAAGAACAATGATTGCTAAAACTGACATTCCTAAGAGATTTTGGGCTGAAGCAGTCAACACTGCATGTTATTCTCAGAATAGATCCATGCTGACAAAAGATCAAGGAAAAACACCTTATGAGCTGTGGAATGAAAGGAAGCTTCTTATCGCTTTCTTTCGTGTGTTTGGTTGTAAGTGTTTCATACACAATAATGGTAAAGATCAGTTGAAGACCTTTGATAGCAAAACTGATGAAGGATATTCTTAGGATATTCTGAAGTCAGTAAAGCCTTCAGAGTTTACAACTATAGGACCCTTATTGTGGAAGAAACACCTCATGTTGTTTTATATGAATCTACTTGTATTAAGAAGAAACAGGAACATGACTCAGGAGATCTGACAAAGAGAATCACCAGACTCAGCCTAAAAAGGAATGTTAAAACATCCTCTGAGCCTGAAAACAAGAAGCCAATCATTTTCTATGAATGGAGTGAGTCAGACTCAGACAAAGACGCTCAGGATGGAAATACTCAGGCTGGTGAAACTCAGAATGATAGTTCTCCACTGAAGGAAAGCCAACACATTGAAGCTGACCAATCTGAACAAATCCTAGTTCAGACTCAGGTATGTAATGCTGATGAAGATGTGGTCACAGCTGAGGCAAACTCTGAATCTATCAACCAAAGAGGAACAAATGTCACTGACAATGTTCTGAATGGAATTTCCCCTGAGGAAGATGATTCTCTCTCTCCTTTTCTATTGTTCCCTGAGTTTGATGAATTATCTGAACCTAATATTTCTAATGTTGAGGATACTACTGAAGGGGGAACATCCAGGAGAACATGGTTAGATAGTCATCCCTCAATTCAGATTGTGGGTGATCTATAAGAAGGTGTTAGAACAAGAAAGTTCCATGGTGAAAGTGCTTTATTCAGCTGCTTCCTATCTAAGAAGGAACCTACTGAGATTGAAGAAGCTCTTCAAGATTCATTTTGGATTACTGCTATGCAAGAGGAGCTGAATCATTTTACAAGGAATGATGGTTTGGGAGCTAGTGGACAGACCTAAGAGGCACAATGTGATTGGAACTAAGTGGGTGTTCAAGAACAAGAGAGATGAAAACAATAACATTGTAAGAAACAAGGCAAGGCTAGTTGCACAAGGTTATTCCCAAGAAAAATGCTTAGACTATGATGAAACCTTTGCACCTGTTGCATGACTAGAAGCCATCAGATTGTTTCTTGCATATGCTGCTCACATGAAATTCACAGTCTATCAGATGGATGTGAAAAGTGCATTTCTGAATGGTGTGCTGAAAGAAGAAGTTTATGTGGAACAACCTCCTGGATTTCGTCAGAATGACCAAGTTTACAGGCTTAGAAAAGCCTTGTATGGTCTAAAGCAAGCACCCAAAGCATGGTATGATACTCTTTCTCAGTTTCTTACTGATCATGGTTTTACCAAAGGAACTGTTGATAGAACCTTGTTCAGGATAGAAGATGGGAAATATATTTTACTAGTTCAGATTTATGTGGATGACATCATATTTAGATCTCCTAATCATCAGATGTGCGAGAAGTTTTCTGCCCTGATGAAAGGAAAGTTTGAGATGTCAATGATGGGGGAGATGGGTTTCTTTCTAGGACTTCAGGTGAAACAAACTAAGGAAGGATTATTCATCAATCAAGCAAAGTATACCAGAGACCTGATTTCTAAGTATGGTGTACAAAATTGCAATGCCGTTAGAATTCCTATGAATACTAACTACAAGATGGATCCTGATCCTGAAGTTAAATCAGTTAACCACACTGATTATAGAGGGATCATTGGATCACTGCTTTATCTCACAGCAAGTAGGCCTGATATTACTTTTGCTGTTGAAATATGTGCAAGATACCAAGCTAATCTAAAGGCTAGTCACATGGAAGCTGCCAAAAAGATCCTGAGATATCTTAAAGGCACGGTGAATAGAGGATTATGGTATCCAGCTGATGATAACCTTGAATTAACTGGTTATTCAGATGCTGATTATGGTGGTTGTAGAATTGACAGGAAATCTACAACAGAAACTTATCAATTTCTTGGAAGTAAATTGATATAATGGTTTTCAAAGAAACAAACCTCAGTAGCAACTAGTACTACTGAAGCTGAATACATGGCTACAGGAAGCTGTTGTGCACAGATTCTTTGGCTCAGACAACAATTGAGGGATTATAAGGTTGTAGCCAATGAAGTACCTATATTTTGTGATAATAATAGTGCTATTGCTATTACACAAAATCAAGTATTGCACACCAGATGTAAGCACATTGATATCAGACATCATTTCATTAGAGATCATGTTGAGAAGAAGGATATCAGAATAGAGAAAATTCATACTGATAAACAAAGAGCTGATATTTTGACAAAACCTTTGGCTGAGTCAAGATTTCAGGAACTATCAGTTGAATTGGGTATGTTGGATCCAGGTGAATAACTATCTGAAAAATTGAAGGTTTTCAGAGGCATGAATTTTTTTCAAGACCCACTGAAAAACTCAGGATAAAAATAAGGTTATCCTCACTGAGTCTTGGGAAACTCAATAACCTTAGCTCAGTTATCAAGGTCAGAACTCAGTAAGACTGATATTAAAAAATTAGTCTGAAGTAGTTAATGACTCATGCACTACATTTACTATCTAATTGATTGCTCAAAAATCATTTGATATAAATGATAAAACACCTGAGGAAATAAATGGGCAGGACTTTTAAAATTATCGGGCAAGTCAAACAGTCTGCAGAAACAATGGTTGAATACTGTACACAGTCACTATAATGGATAAAAATGGCGGCTGCTACCCATTGTCTGTCCTTTCACTTACCCATTTATAAACCGATTTTTCCTTGAAAATTGTGCAACCGTTGATTAACTACTCTTAATTTAATCCAACGGACTAGATTGATTGTTGAGATTTATACATATACCCCTACTCACTCATTTTGAAGACTTCATCTTCATTATTCATATTCTTTGTCTTCAAAATAACTTTGGAAAAATACCCTGCACTTCAAATCCTTCAAAAAATCTAAAATGACTATCTCAATCTTTGCCAAACTCACCGAATACAACAAACCCTACTATGAACATGTTGTGGCATTTGATGGAACAACCAATACACCTTATGAAGAAGAAGCTCTACATATGCTTCGATTGGCAAAACTCACATTTCTTGTCGAAAATCGCCCAAAAGGAGAATACCCCCAAGAGGTAATCGAATTTGTTGCCAATATGCATTTAGATCAAGAAAATTGCATAAGCTCTAAGATTACTGTGTATCAACTGTCGAAAGGGCATAAGGGGATAGATTTCACTCGAGAGCTTTACATAATTCCAAATAACTTAATGCTATTTATGAGTTATGTAATAAGGGGGAAGATTCTACTTTGTATATGGTTGGCAAAGAACAAGAGTATTTGGATAAGATTTCTATAGATGCTGTCAAGTTTGAGGCAACTCTGAACAAAAAACAATTACAACCAAAGTACAGAGTACTTCTGGATATTGTAAGCAAGTGTTTTATGAGTGGTTCTGGGAGCCATGAACAAATTAGCAAGCCGAAGTTCCGATTGATGGCTGCAATTGAGGATTCACCCTCAAAGGATTTCAACTGGCTGCAATATTTGATCAATGTGGTGAGTGATCAAGTTAAACACATCAAATGGGATGGTGACGTGGTGAGTATCAAAGGGAAGATTCAGCATGTCTCAAAGATTGCATTCATTCTGGAAGCATGTATTGAAGAGGATGACATGTTTGCCAAAATTAATTAATTTCCCAGAACTCGAATAATGTTCAGGCAAAAATCTCAAAAAGGGCAAAGGAAGTTGAAAGAAAAATCAGTTGAAACTCAGGAAGACACGACTCAGGAAGAAACTGCTGAAGAGGAAACTGAGGAAGACATACCATCTCCTGCTCATGTTCAAACAAGGAGAACAAGACAAGAGCGTCAGAAGGCTACTGAGTCCAGCTCAGTTGAAGAAAGGCAAGAAAGAGGAAAAATTCTTCTGAAGCTGAAAAGAGAGGCAGGAGAGAAGCTGAAAATGAAAACTTTGGCACCTCAGAAGAGGAAAAGACTTTAGACAATTGCTGAGAAGGAGGCCGATGAAGCTGAGTCCGAGGAAACTCAGTCTGAGGCTCAGATGGGAATGAAGTCACCTCTTCAGGTATTGGCTCAGGCTGTCAAAAACATTGGAGAACAGGAAGCTGAAGAAGAGCATGCATTTTCAGAGGTGATGGAAACATCTCTTGGAACCGACAAAATCTCTCAGAAAATATTCCAAGGAGCTCAAAAAATTCCTGAAGAAAGCCAAACTCAGGTTCCACCAGTCCATACCTCAGAACAGTCAGAAGCTCAGGAACTGCTGAATCTTGATGTTCTCCTGAATGAACCATTCATTGACCCCTCAGATCTACAAATCATTCAAACTGATCTGACCATTCCTGAAAGTCCAACTTTGAAAAAGGGAGAAGCAGAAGAGACGGAATAGCGAAGCAAGGGGGAACGGTTCGTGTTAGATAGATATCCTGAACTCGCAGCGTATCCTGACCTTCAGGATATTTTCTTCAGACTCAGGACAACTGTCTACATTCTAAACTAATCACTCCCAGAAATGCTGAACATTGCCTCCTTCAGAGGAGAAGAATGGTGGAGTGCTGAGACTGCTGCTCTAACAGAGTTCTCTGGGTTCAGAAAAACAAAACTAAGGATTAAAATTCCTGAGTTTGATGAACTTGTTAAGAAGAAGTTAGCTGAAAGAAGGTCTGTAGAGGCTGGTGAGCCGAGTTCAAAGAATACCGGAGATGAAGGAGATCAGCAAGGTGAAGAAGAACAATCTGAGAAGGAAAGTGAAGCTGAAAAAGAGAAGTCAGGTGAGCAAGACAAGGCTGCTGAGCCTGACCAGATTGGTGGGTCACAGCCCATCACTGCTGAAACTGAAAATCCTCAGACTGAAGATAGAATCCTTTAGATACCTTTTGGCACTACTATTACTTATTTGAAGTGCCTATCTTTAAGTTTGTTGATTGTGGTATGCAGACTGAGGCTCATTTGGAGCAATCTGTACAAGTTCCAGAGATTGATTTAACTCCAATCCTGGATGAGCTGAAGAAAGTGGAGCCAATGATGGCTAAGATGACTCAGATGGAAGTGACACTGGCAGATCAATCTCAAAAGATGGAGAGCCTGAGTTCATCTAATGATGTTCTTCAAGTCCAAACTGGACTTTCTAAAAAGATTGCTGCTCTAGATGTAAAGCTTGATAGAGTTGGGAGAGAGCTCACTGAAAATATGGAGAAGAAGTACCAAGATAGAACTGCTTATCTTGAAGCTAAACTGACTGAGAAAAATGAACAAATGCTCAAATCAGTTGTTGAGGAAATGACACTCTGCTCATGACCAAGGTAACAGAAATGATTCATGAGACATTCTCAGCACAGTTTGCCCCACTTTCTGATGAAGTCTCCGTAGCCAAGAACTATCTGAGAAGATTAGAAGATGAACATGATTATTTGGCTAGTGAAGTAAGGAGCTTAGGGAAAGAACAATTCTATATGGATGCTGCACTATCTCAGATTCTCCCAAGGTATGATGCCAAAAAGGAGGAAAGGACATCCCACTCTTCAAAGGGTGAGTTGGATAAGTTGTTGGCACAAACCTTGGAGAAGAAAGCTTAAGAAGAAGCAGAAGCAAAGAAAATTCTGGTAGCACTGAGTGAAATAGAGGCTACTGAAAAGCTGAAATTCAAAGAAACTGAAGAACCAGTGTTCACTCAGACTGATGAACAAACTAATCAAGAAGTGACTGGTGAAAAGATGCCTCAAAGAAGAGCCACCGAGTCAAGCAAAACTGGAGAAACACATCCTAGACAGGAGAAAAGAAAGGTTGTGGCCTTTATTGAACCTGAGAGAAAGAAGAAGAATAGACTATCCAAACCAGTTAAGAGGAAGTTGGTTGTTGACTTCTCTGAATCTGAATCTGAAGAAACTGAAACTGAAGCTGAGAGGTAACCCAGAGTGGAAGCTAGAACTCAACCTGGAGATTTTGATGTGAAGAAAACCCTGAAGCCTCTTACTGTTGAAAAAGAGAAAAGAATTGCTGCCTCAGTATCAGAAGCTGAACTGATCAAGAAAAAGCAAGAGGAAGAGCAAAAGAGGAGAGGAGTCTTCAGAAAGTTTATTAACAGAAGGAAAGGAGTTGTGAAGATGCAAAAATGGCCACACATTGATCGATGGATGCCCATTCAGATCAATGATGTATGGGAAGAGATTAAAAGGACATTCTGATTCTACCATGATATTCTCAGGGAATGGAAGGGAAGCAGTCCTGACAGTAATGAAGCATTCCTGGAATATCTACTGACCTTCTACCCCAAATATCTACAAAAATGGATCAATCTTGCAGATGAGCATGATGTCAAGATTGTTGCTCCGGGGCCATACACATTTCCTCCTCCAAGATTTGAAAAAGGATTTGTGAATGCAGCTATCATTTCTCAGGAAATTGCTGGATATGCTGCTCAGTTGGGATTAATTGGAAGCAATCCTGAAATCATTAAAGAAAGAGATGAACTGAAGAAAAGATACTTTGGGATATTTAATATTGAAGTTCCTGAAGATGAAATTGAAGAAGATTGAAGACTTTGTTCAGATGCTTTTGTTGTTGATCTTTCTTATCTTTTATATTTTCATTGTAAAATGTAAACTCTCCATCCTACATCAATGAAAATGTTGTTATGTGTATTGATCAACAAGATAATATCTCATTATCTTTTTCTTGAACTGATTGTCATAACTGACCTGATGATGTATTTTTTTTAGATAAAATTGAAACCTGTGATAGGAAAGACTTTCTTAAAATTGTAATAGATGGTTTTGACATCATCAAAAAGGGGGAAATTGTTGGGAGATGAATTTAATAAAAGATAAAAGATTTTGATTAGATCTCAAAACCCCTGAGTATGACATGTTCAGAATAATCTAAGGAAGATTAGAAAACATGTTTCAATATAGTTAGTTCAGGAAATATCTGCAAAATGTATAGTCAGCAGATATCTCTGAGTTAATAGGATAGACACACATGGAGGGGGAACTCAGTGAGATAACCAAGTGTTGGTCTCGGTGCAACGAGTCTTACACGTGTGCGTGGGGGGAGGAATACACGTGTTAGTGATTTTTTTAAAACTTTTCTTTACTGAGATCAGAAGGGTCAGGATGTCCTAAGGATTTGCACTGTGAATCACAAATTGCCCTGAGTCAAAGTCTCATCGAGAAGTGATCCCGGCGACTTTTCAAGTAGCCAGATTAGCCCAATTGATCCTGAGTTTTATCAGAGTTCCTGAGAAGCTTGGATAATATAATTATCTTACTGAATACTCAGTAGAGTTTGTTCAATTAGGTAACTATCTGTTCTAGCATATCAAGGGTGCGGAATGTGTTGGCCCTAAGTTTATACTCGTTTTATATTGCTAAAAATATTTTCCTTAGTAAAACAATGGTTAAGGCTGTGAACAAGTTTGATGCAAGTTCAATGGATTGTTTCTAACTGAATATCAAGAAAATCAGTATGCTTTCAGTGAAAATATGCAACAGATAAAATGCAAGACAGAAAGCAAACAACACAACAATTTATAGTGGTTCAGAGACAAATCTCCTACGTCCACTCTCTCTGGTCTTCAGAGAAATTCCTTAACACACAATCACCTAAAGTTTTCAGTGAATTTGAAGAAGACTTACTAACTTTTCTACATCGAAGTTTTCGGTCGACTCTCAGCACTTACTAACTCAACACACACAAGCTTTCTGACTGTCTAAAACAACTTACTCACTTCTTCTCTAGAGCTTTCTGGCTGACTCAACTGCAGCTTACGTACTCTTTACAACTCTTTCTCACCAACAAACACACACACACTCAAACTACCTAATAAAAGGGTTTGGGTTGGGTTGGTTTCCAACTAGGGTGAGATATCCTTTGATAAATAAGAACAAGTGCAAAGGCTAGGATATCTCTACTAAGCTTTGGATAAACAATAATTCTAGGTTTAGTGAATGAGCTCTCTTCAATGTGTAACACTTGGAAAATCTTAGGTTTTTTGAGTGCTTCAATTTGCAAGAATACAAATGAGCTCTGGAGTTGCTTTGATTTCCCGTAACCTTCTACTTCTCCAAGGTCACTCTTGAAAAACTATCCGTTGGAAGAGATAACATCAAGGGTTTCCTCTTTTGGTTATTGATGAACGACTTTTTTTTTAGGGTTTGAACTCACCCTTGCATGGTTTGGGTAACTTGTAACCAATGCAGCCAATCACCAAGTTTTGCAGTCTGGAACATAGTACTACTGACAAAATTCAGTGCCCTGTCGCTTTCAATGTCAGTGAAGTACAATGTTGTCTCTCTCGGATTGGTTCTTGTCTTCAGTGAATGTAGACAAACAAAACGGCTCTTTTTAGGTCAATCTCTCTGAATGAGACAACCTTAATCAACATTTAGTTTTAGTTCCTTTTGTCTGCAATCAATTTATTTGAGCAACATTTATTTCTTATAAATGTGCGTCTTCCTCAGGTTTGCATTCTCTCAGGTAGATAGTCTTCAGAGTCATCTGAGTCTTCAGTAACTTGATTCTTGATGTCTTAGAGTCTTGATAACTTCGAGTCTTGATGTCTTGAGTCTTGATAACCCGAGTCTTTAGTGTACGAGTCTTGATGTCTTTTGAGTCTTGATAACCGAGTGTTGATGTCTTGAGTCTCGAGTGTCTTACGAGTCTTGATAACTTCGAGTCTTTAGTGTCTTGTGAGTCTTCAGTGTCTTGAGTCTTGATAACCACGAGTCTTGATGTCTTCTAGTCTTTAGTGTCTTACGAGTCTTGATAACCACGAGTCTTTAGTGTCTTACGAGTCTTGATGTCTTACGAGTCTTGATAACCCGAGTCTTGATGTCTTACGAGTCTTGATAACCACGAGTTTTCGATGTCTTACGAGTCTTGATAACCGAGTCTTCAATTTTTACGAGTCTTGATGTGTACGAGTCTCGGTAACCCTGTGTCTTGATGTCTTGAGTCCTCGATAACCCGAGTCTTCAGTGTCTTCTGAGTCTTTAGTGTCTTACTTCTAACAATTCTGAGTAATATCTGCTGACTATACATGGTGCAGATATCTCCTGAACTATTCTATACTGAAACCTGACTCAGACTATCAAGATTATCCTGAACATGTCATACTTAGGGGTTTTTGGGATCTAATCAAAATCTTTATTTAAATTCATCTCCCAACAATTTCCCCCTTTTTGATGATGCCAAAACCATCTTGTTACATTTAAGAAAACCTAACCTATCACTCAGGTTTTAGTTGTCTATTACATTCAATGGCATATCAGATAAGTAAAGACACATCATATTTAAAGATAATGAGATATTATCTTGTTATGAACACGCAAAAACAAATTTTCATTGATGTGAGATAAGAATTACATTGTACAATGAAAAACATGAAAGATAGATACATAGCAAAAATATGTCTGATCTTCAATCCTCTTCAATCTCATATTCAGGGACTTCAAGGTTGAACATCCCAAAGTACCTTTTCTTTAGTTCATCTCTTTCCTTGATGATTTCCGGGTTGTTTCCTGTCAAGCCTAGCTGAAGAGCATACTGAGCTATTTCCTGAGAAATGGCAGCCTCATTTACATAGCCATTCTCAAACCTCGGAGCAGGATACATGTATGGCCCTGGAGCAACAATCTGAGTATTGCTTTCATCTGCCAGATTAATCAATTTTTGCAAATACTCAGGGTAGAATGTTAGCAAATATTCAATGAAGGCTTCATTCTTATCTGAGCTGCTCCCTCTCCATTCTCTCAGAATTTCATAATAGAACTAGAAGGTTCTCTTTATTTCCTCCCACGCATCATTGATCTGAATAGACACCCATTTGTCAATGTGCGGCCACTTCTGAGTTTTTACAGTACCTCTCCTCTTGCTGATAAATTTCTTGAAACCACCCCTTCTTGTTTGTTCTTCTTCCTTCTTCTTCTTGATCAAGGGTGCACCAGATACAGATGCAGTAGTTCTCTTCTCTTTTTCTATTTGCAGAGCTCTCAGAATCTTTTTTGTGTCGAAGGCCTCTGGTTGTGTTTTAGGTTCAAGTCTCTCAGGCTCTTCTTCAGATTCATCAAAATCAACCACCTATTTTTGGCTTCTTCTTTTTCTCTGGTTCCACAAAAGTAACAGCCTTCCTCTTTTCTGGTCTAACCTGGGCTTCTCCTGCCTTGCTTGTTTCAACCATCCTTCTTTCAAGCATTTTTTGTTCAATCACTTGCTGAGTAGTTTCTTCTGATGTCTAAGTGAAACTAGGTTCTTCAACTTCTTTGAACTTCATCTTTTCTGTGGCCTCAATCTCACTCAGAGCATCCATGATTTTCTTAGCCTCAGCTTCTTCTTGGGCTTTCTTCTCCAAGGTCTGTGCCAACATTTATCCAATTGACCCTTAGGATATGGTCTTTCTCCGTTTTTGGCATCATACATTGGGAGAAGTTGGGACAACGCTGAATCCATGTAGAATTGTTCTTTCCCTAAACTGTGCACTTCCTCAGCCAGCTGATCATGCTCATCTTCTAGCCTCATCAGATAGTTCTTGGCCATTGACACTTCTTCTGAAAGTGGAGCAAACTGAGTTGAGAAGGCATTGTGCATCATCTCTGTCATCTTGGTCATGAGCAGAGTGCTCATTTCCTCAACAGCTGATTTGATCAGTTGCTCATTCTTCTCAACTAGCTTGACTTCAAGATATTCAGTTCTGGCCTGGTATTTCTGCTCCATGTTTGCATTGAGCTCTTTACCTACTCCATCAATTTTCTCATCTAGTGCGGTCATCTTGTCTGAGAGTGTAGTTTGGATTTGAAGCATATCACTTGATGAACTCAGACTCTCCAATTTTTGAGATTGAAGCATATCACTGGCTCTATCTTTTTCAGCCCATCCAGGATTGGAGTTAAGTCAATCACTGGAGTTTGTATAACAGTCTCCATCTGAGCTGCGTGCTCCAAAAAGAGCCTCAATCTGCATATCATAAACAACAAATTTAAAGATAGATACTTCAGTAACTTCGGCATAATTTACAATAGTGCCCAAAGGTACCTGAAGAGTGCTAACTTCAGTCTGAGGTTGTCTGATATCTGGTTGCTCAGATTCAGTTTCTTTCTCCATATCTCTCTGAGTTTCTTTCTCCTGCTCAGTCTCTTTTTCTCCTTCACCTCCTTGATCTCCTTCTGCTCCCTGATGTTGAGAACTGGATTCACCAGCCTCAACAGTCCTTCTCTCAGCCAATTTCCTTTTTACCAGCTCATCAAATTCAGCAATTTTTATCCTGAGCTTAGTCTTCCTAAAACCTGAGAACTCTATTAAAACAGTAGTCTCAACACTCCACCACTCTTCTCCTCTAAAGGAGGCAATGTTCAACATTTCTGGGAGTGTCTGGTTCAGGATATAGACTATTGTCCTGAGTTTGAAGAAGAGATCCTGAAGGTCAGGATATGCACTGAGTTCAGGGTATCTGTCCAATATGAACCGTTCCCCCTTGCTGCGCCATTCAGACTCTTCTGCTTCTCCCTTCTTCAACTCTGGACTTTCAGGGACATTAGGCTCAGATTGTATGAGTTGGAGCGCTGATGGATCAAGAAATGGTTAAGTCAGGAGGGCATCCAAGTTCAGAAGGTCCTGAGTTTCTGTTTGCTCTGAGGTCTGAGTGGTTGTGGCCAGAGCTTTAGCAATGATCTGAGGTCCCTTGAATATTTCCTGAGAAATTTTGTTAGATCCCAAGAAAGTCTCAAGCACCTCTGAGAATACATTTTCCTCAGTTTCTTGCTCCTCAATATTTTTCACAACCTGAGCAAGAACCTGTAGAGGAGATTTCATTCCTTGCTAGGCCTCAGTTTGAATTTTTTCAACTTCACTGGCCTCTTTCTCAACTATAAGCCTTTTTCATTTTTGAGGAGCCAATGCCTTCTTCTTCAGCTTCTCTCCGGCTTCCCTCTTGATCTTCATTAAGGCCTTTCCCCTGGCTTGCTGAGTTTCCTCCGTGCTTAACTCAGTTGATTTCTTGGCAACCTCAGTCGGGGCTACTTTCTCAGATTCCTCTTCCTCTGCAGTCTCCTCCCGAGACTCAGTGGCTTTCTCCTTCTTTCCCCTCAAAGTTTTCTTCGTTGGCCTGAACATAATTTTCGACCTTGGGAAGGAATTTGAATCGGCAAAAATGTCTTCCTCTTCCCTGCAAGTTTCCAAGATAAATGCAATCTTGGTTGCATGTTGAATTCTTCCTTTAATCACCACGGTTTTATCATCCTTCTTGACATGCTTAGCTTGATCGCTCACCACCTTTATCAAATATTGGAGCCAATTGAAGTCCCTTGAAGGAGAGTCTTCAATTGCAGCCATCAATCTCAATTTCGGCTTGCTAATTTGCTCAAAACTACCAGACCAACTCATAATGCACTTGCTTACAATATCTAGAAGTACTCAATATTTCGGTTTCAAATACTTCTTGTTCAAAGTAGCCTCAAATTTTACAGGAGCTTCAGCGATCCTATCCAAATATTCTTGTTCCCTACCCATTATGTACAAAGTAGGGCCCCCCCCTCTCGCATTCAGTTCGTAAACAACTTTTAGATTGTTTGGGATTATATACAACTCCCTAACAAAATCTACATATTCCCCCGCACCAGATGCAACACCGTAATCTTAGAGTCTATGCAATTATCTTCATCTAATTGCATATTAGCAACAAACTCTATTACCTCTTTGGAGTATTCGGCATCTGGTCGGTTTGCAACCAAGCAAGTGAGCTTCGCCAATCGAAGCATGTGTAGCGCCTCCTCCTCGTGAGCCGCATTAGATGTGCCTTCCAGAGAGACGACGTTCTCATACCAGGGTTTGTTAGAAATGGTGAGTTTGTCATAGATAGTGAAAGTCATTTTGGGAATTTTGGAGTGATTTTGAGAAGTTAGGATTTTGAGTGCAATCGGAAAATAGGAATATCGGAATTGCAGTGTGTTTGTGAAGATGAAGGTTTGAAAATATGTTTTGAATGGAGTCTTTGTAATGGGTATATATCTTTTGGGAAGATTTTGATCCATGGGTAATCGCGTGAAAAACGTAATCAACGGTCACGATTTAACTAGGTTAAAATCGGGTATTTGAAAGGATGATTTTGTAAGTACTAGCCGCCAATTTTTATCCTTTTTGGTGAATAATGAACAGTGTTTTTACTGTTCCTGTAGACTTGTTGACTTTTCCTCGAGAATTTCAAACATCCCGCCCATTATTTCCTCAGGTGTTTTATCATTTATGTCTAATGATTTCTGAGCATCAGTTAGGCAATAAATGAAGTGCATGAGTCATTAATCTTCTTCAGACTAATTTTGACTTATCAGTCTTACTGAGTTTTGACCGCGATAAAAAGTCAGTTTAATTTTGAGAACTGAACTTAAGGTTACTGAGTTTCCCAAGACTCAGTGGTCAGAACCTTATTTTTATCTTGAGTTTTTCAGTAAAAACTTGAAAAACTTCATGCATTCTGAAAACCTTCAATTTTCCAGATTTATTTAATTCACCTGGATCCAACATACCTAATTCAACTGATAGTTCCTGAAATCTTGATTCAGCCAAAGGTTTAGTCAAGATATCAGCTCTCTGTTTATCAGTATGAATTTTCTCCATCCATATGTCCTTCTTTTCAACATGATCTCTGATGAATTGATGTCTGATATCAACATGCTTACATCTGGTGTGCAATACCGGATTTTGTGTAATAGCAATTGCACTATTATTGTCACAAAATATAGGTACTTCATTGGCTACAACCTTATAATCCCTCAATTGTTGTCTGAGCTAAAGAATCTGTGCACAACAGCTTCCTGTAGCCATGTATTCAGCTTTAGTAGTACTGGTTGCTACTGAGGTCTGTTTCTTTGAAAACCATGATATCAGTTTACTTCCAAGAAATTGACAAGTTCCTGTAGTAGACTTCCGGTCAATTCTACAACCACCATAATCAACATCTGAATAACCAGTTAATTCAAGGTTATCATCAGCTGGATACCATAATCCTCTATTCACAGTGCCTTTAAGATATTTCAAAATCTTTTTGGCAGCCTCCATGTGACTAACCTTAGGATTAACTTGGTATCTTGCACATATCCCAACAGCAAAGGTAATATCAGGCCTACTTGCTATGAGGTATAGCAATGATCCAATGATCTCTCTGTAATCAGTGTGATTTACTGATTTGCCTTCAGGATCAGGATCCATCTTGTAGTTAGTATTCATATGAATTCTAACTGCATTGCAATTCTGTACACCATACTTAGCAATCAGATCTCTGGTGTACTTTGCCTGATTGATGAATATTCCTTTTTTAGTCTCTTTCACCTGAAGTCCTAGAAAGAAATTCATCTCCCCCATCATAGACATCTCAAACTTTCCTTTCATCAGAGCAGAGAACTTCTCACACATCTGATGATTTGGTGATCCAAATATGATGTCATCCACATAAATCTGAACTTGTAAAATATCCGTCCCATCTTCTATCCTGAACAAGGTTCTATAAACAGTTCCTTTGGTAAAACCATGATCAATAACAAATTGAGAAAGGGTATCATACCATGCTCTGGGTGCTTGCTTAAGACCATACAAGGCCTTCCTGAGCCTGTAAACTTGGTCATTCTGTCTAAAACCAGGGGGTTGTTCCACATAAACCTCTTCTTTAAGCACACCATTCAGAAATGCACTTTTCACATCCATCTGATAGACTGTGAATTTCATATGGGCAACATATGCAAGAAATAATCTGATGACTTCTAGTCTTGCAACAGGTGCAAAGGTTTCATCATAGTCCAAGCCTTCTTCTTGGGAATAACCTTGTGCAGCTAGCCTTGCCTTGTTTCTTACAATGTTGTTGTTCTCATCTCTCTTATTTTTGAACACCCACTTAGTTCCTATCACATTGTGCCTTTGAGGTCAATCCACTAGCTCCCAAACTTCATTTCTTGTGAACTGATTCAGCTCTTCTTGCATAGCAGTAATCCAAAATGAATCCTTAAGAACTTCTTCAATCTCAATTGGTTCTTTCTCAGATAGGAAGCAGCAGAATAGAGCACTTTCACCATGGAACTTTCTTGTTCTCACACCTTCTGATAGATCATCCATAATCTGACTTGTAGGATGACTATCCAACCATTTTCTCCTGGATGTTCCCCCTTCAGTAGTATCCTCAACATTAGAAATGTTAGGTTCAGGCAGTTCATTAAACTCAGGGAACAACAGAAAATGAGAGAGTGAATCATCTTCTTTAGGGAAAATTCCATTCAGAACATTGTCAGAGACATTTGTCCCCCCTTGGTTGATAGATTCAGAGTTTGCCTCAACTGTGACCACATCTTCATCGGCATTACATACCTAAGTCTGAACTGGTATATGTTCAGATAGGTCAGCTTCAGTGTGTTGGCTTACCTTCATTGGAGAACTGTCATCCTGAGTTTCACCAGTCTGAGTATTTCCATCCTGAACTTCTTTGTCTAAGTCTGATTCACTTCATTCATAGAATGTGATTGACTTCTTCATTTTAGGCTCAGAGGATGTTTTATTTTTATCATTCTTCTTTAGGCTTAATCTGGTGATTCTCATGATTAGTTCTCCTGAGTCATGTTCCTGTTTCTTCTGAACACAAATAGATTCATCAAAAACAATATGAGGTGTTTCTTCCACAATAAGGGCCCTACAGTTGTAAACCCTGAAAGCTTTACTGACTTTAGAATATCCTAAGAATATCCCTTCATCAGCTTTACTATCAAAAGTCTTCAACTGTCCTTACCATTATTGTGTATGAAACACTTACAACCAAACACACGAAAGAAAGAACAAGAGGCTTCCTTTCATTCCACAGCTCATAAGCTATTTTTCCTTGATTCTTTGTCAGCATGGATCTGTTCTGAGAGTAGCATGCAGTGTTGATAACTTCAGCCCAAAATCTCTTAGGAATATCAGCTTCAACAATCATTGTTCTTGCAGCTTCTTTTAGAGTCCTATTTCTTCTTTCTGCAACACCATTCTGTTGTGGAGTCCTTGCAGCTGATGTTTCATGAGCTACTCCATTTGCTGCACAATAATCAGATATAATATGGTTGATAAATTCAGTTCCTTTATCTGATTTGATTTTGACCACACTCAGATTCTTTTCAATACTGAGTCTTTTCAGTAGTTCTGGTAGCTTTGTCTGAGTCTCTTTCTTACTGAGTAAAAATATGACCCAAGTATATCTAGAGTAGTTATCAACTACCACAAGTGTATATTTCCTGCCATTAGTGCTCACAGGTGTTACTAGACCAAATAAGTCCATATGTAACAATTGCAGAATTCTGTCAGTAGAAACTTTTACTTTGCTTTTGAATGATGCTCTGATTTTCCTTTCTGACAAGCATCACATATATGATCCTTACTGAACACTTCATTAGGTAACCCCCTCACAAGAGCTAATCTTGTAAGTTTGTTCAGGGTTTTGAAGTTTAAGTGATTCAGTCTTTTGTGCCACAACCAACTGGTATCTGTGGAACTTTTTGCAACCAAACATGAATCTTTAGGAGTTGATCTCCAATCAGCAAGATACACATTCCCTTTTCTAGTACCAGTCAGTAGTATTTGATGTGAAGCATTGTCTTTTACATAACATAAGTTCTTTGAGAACTCAACACTGAATCCTTTGTCACAGAATTGACTGATAGAAAGCAAATTATGATTTAAACCAGAAACATATGAAACACCATGGATATGAACAGAATCAACTTCAAGAGTTCCATATCCTTCAGTCTGTCCTTTGGAGTTATCTCCAAATGTAATCTGAGGGCCTTTTTGCTCAACATAGTTAGTGAGTAAATGTGTGTATCCTGTCATGTGCCTTGAACATCCACTGTATAGATACCATGCAACAGGAACTTCTTCACTTCCACTCATCAGGGCTATGTTGTCTTCATTCAGCTCAGTGCCCTTTTTCTTCACCTGAAAAATAGATCAGGACTTAGGTACCCATTTGGTGTAGGGTCCTACCAGGTTAGCTGTACCTTTTGGAACCCAAATTTGCCTGATAACTCTAATTACTTTAGAGTGGCTGATCTGTCTCCCATAAACATCTACATACATTCACCACCCTAGGTGCCGTGGCAGTACCCTGTGTATGAGTGTCAGCCATAGCATGAATATGAGCCTTAGAATTCTTCTTGGGTTCAGGCCTCTTGTTCCAATGCTTTGGCCTTGGTGCAACTGGTCTATGTCTCTGCTGACTTGGGTTCAGGAAACCTTTACCCTTAGGCAAGTGGGGTTTAGGTTGCCTGTACTGAAATTGTGGTCTTTCAGTATCTTGAGAACTTGGTCTCTTCAGTTGAGAATATCTCTGCTGAGTGTTTCTCCTCGGAAGATTCCTCTGATGGTTCAGTGCAGATCTCTTCTGGTTGGTATTCTTAGCCTGAGGCTTCGAAGTACTGGCCTGAGGATTTCCTACTGAGTGTTCAGGTTTTCTAGTCTTTTCCTGAGGTTTGGGCTTTCTTTCCTGAACCTTCAGTTTTTTTGAAACCATAGGTCCTTTACCCTTGTCTAAAACACGGGGTTATTCTTCAATAAGAGATTAGTACATGCCACCGGTTTAACAAAGACAATATTAGTTCTACTAGAAGAGGCAACATTCAGAAGACCTTGTGAGGTTCCCCATGGATTGTATCCCAATCCAGCCTTTATAGTTGCAGGTCTTTGATAACTCTGAATTTCATCTATTACTTTAGATGCAGAATTCAATAGAGCTAACTTTGTCCGCACACTATCCTCACTTTTCTTTAGAGTTTCATGCTTCTCAAAAAGGCCACTGAACTCAGTCCTGATAAGTTGATTTTCCTCAGTGGATTTCTCTAATTTTCCATTCAGGGTTTCTATCATTGTCTCTTTTTTTGAGAGTTGTACTTTCAGAACATCCAGTTCATCAGTAGTTCCCATAAATTGAGAAGTGATCTCAGTAGCATTAGATTCTTTCCACCTCAGATTTTCAGCAGTCAGTTCTTTGTTTTGCTCTTGAGTTTCTATGAGCAGTTCTTTTAACACAGAATAATTCTTCATAAGATTCTCAAGAGAATCCATCAGGTCAAAGTTACTAGTTACAGATGAACTTGATAACTCAGGTGCTTGTGTAGGAGCAACAACAGAGATAGAAGAATTTACCTCCTCAATAGCAACAAGGCAGACATCATCACTGTCACTGTCAGAGAATATCTCTTCTGAAGAACTGGATCTTTCTTCAGATTGTTCTTCTTCTTCAGCAATCATAGCCTTCTTGCTAGAGTTCTTTCTGTGTCTCTTGGCTTGTCTCTCCTTTCTTTCTTTGGCACTCAGCTCAGGACAATCATACTGAAAGTGACCTTTCTTCTGGCAGTTATAGCATCTGTTGGTATCATCATCCTGATCACTTTCCTCCTTGGTCTTGGAGTCCTTCTTTCTGGATGAGGATCCTTCAGTTTTGTGGTCCTTCCTTTTCTCAGTGGATCTGTCCTCAGCTTCTGAGTTATTCCTGATCCTCTACCTGTTGTTCTTATAGTATTTCTTGTATTTTTTATATCTGTTATTGAGTCTTTCAAACCACCTTGCCAACAGTACTAGCTTATCCTCTTGTTCATCCTGATTTTTGGCAAGTGAGTTATCAGACTCTTTGGCTTTACAGGAGTTCTCTTTGGCTTTGAAAGCCACATTCTTGCTAGATGAAGATTCATCTTTGCTATTAGATTTCTTAGTTTTCTTATCGATCACAAATTCATAAGCTTTCAGTTTAGAGAAAACTTGTTGGTATGACATAGAATCAATATTTTTGGTGTTTTCAATCACCACATCATGTATATCCCATTTCTTAGATAGTCCTCTAAGAATTTTCAATGCCACTTCTCTTTGTGGATATCTTTTCCCAAGAGCATTCAGATCATTCATGATACTAGTGAATCTAACCTCCAATTTGTCAATGGATTCACCATCTTCCATTTCAAAGCTGCCAAACTTTGCAATGGCAACATAAAGTTTGTTTTCTTTAATATGATCTGTGCCTTGACACATGATAGCAAGTGTGTCCCATATTTCTTTGGCAGTTTCACAGTGAGAAATCATCCCCATAACACCATCATCAATAGTGCTATATAGAGTATCTTTAGCAATATAGTCCAAATTGACTAACTTTCTCTCATCAGGAGTAAGTTGGTCATCAGTTTTAGGAAATTCATCTCTGGGATCATCTCTCTCAACATCAGTGATTCTGGGATTCACAACAGTGTACTTAAATGGTCCTTAAGAAACCACTCTCCACATTCTTTCATGCTTAGAATACAGATGTGCCTGCATTCTCAATCTCCATAGGTCATAGCTCTCAACAGAGAACATAGGAAGTTTCTTAGAAGGCATGATGAATGAGCCTTGTAAGATATCAGCAGTAAGATCTATTCAGTAGACCACCAAAGTGTTGGGATTATACTGAAAAATATGCTTTTACTTTGTATAATCGAAACTGAATTCTCAGACTTATTTACTGAAATAAATTGTTTATCACTGATGCTTTAAATATGATTGAATGTTATATATATTTACTGCATAACTGTTCAATAATTAAAGACGTGTTACATCAGTAGTTAATTTAGTGATACCCGATCACGTAAGATTAAATTAACAGTCCCCTTGTAACTATAAGTACGCCATTCACGACCTACCTAGATGGAAATGAACAACCATCGCGAAAAGGTTGAGGTGTAAGGCTCGGATTGGTTTGTCTTGACCAAGAGATTACACTAGTGCATGACTGATGCGCTTAATAGGACCTACAGAAGGATAAATTCTTCAGAACTGAACAAGGAAGAATTAGACCTCAGTGGTTCGTTGTTTCTTAACCTTCGTCCCTTAAATAGGATCACGTGGGATCGGTAACTATTGCTTTGACTTATCATGGGTAGCTTAATCGGAGAGAGATTCAATACTTTTTATCTTGGGCAATATTATTATTGGTCACATGTGATTGCTAAGATTTAATCTGAAGAATCGTGTGCAAACGCTTGCTTGATTTTGCCCCTTGGGAGGTTCATAAGTTTTATCATACCAAATCTTGCAAGTGGAATTAGTTTAGGTATGGATAATAATGTTGAACCGTTTCTCGACCAAGGACAAAAGATATTAATTAACGGAAAGCTATTTTGGTGGCTTGAATTAATTAATGGGCTAGATAATCTTAAACACGAGAAATAATGACCGGGAGCCATATTGACTGTAATATGGGTTAAGATGGATAGTGCAATATTAATTATGTAGTGGGATTAATTAATATTTATGGGCTTGAATTATATTGTGGCTCAATATTAGATATTCAAGATCCATTAGAAGGTCCAATCTTAATTCTCCTAAAAGCCCCCCGAGTAGCCCAACATATAGTCCAATAACTGAAAATGTGATTAAAATAAAATAAATCTTGTTGCTTAATATTTCCTCCTATTTTCGAAAATTATGGATAAAAGACGGAGAAAGATTTTCTTTGAATTTTGTTATGGAATGAAGATATGTATTCTTGGAATACAAGATTATCTCATTAAATTCAAGAAATCTCCCACTTGGTTATACATAGTGATATTTTCGAAATTTTGGAAAATAGAGGGCAAGAAAGATTTTCTTGATTTTCTTGAAAAGATATTATGGAAGATATGTATTTCTTGAAATACAAGAATATCTCATAAATTCAAGAAGATCCAAATCTTGGATTCTTGCACCTTAATATTTTCGAAAATTCCAAAAACACTTGAGGAGGTGGGATTTTTGTGGAATATTTTAATTATGGGAAAAAGAATATATGGGATATATTCAAGATTTCTTGGTGACCAAGAAAAGTCTTTTCCCACATTGAAATATCACAAGAATTTCGACCCTCTCTCACACCAATAAATAGGGGATGATTAGTTCATTCCCAAGTACAATTCCATGTCTTTGGAAATATTAGCAAATCCACATCGTGGTGCAACAAAGTTTATTTTTTTCCTTTTGTTAATTGTTTGAGTATCCTTCCACCGGATTGTCGAGCAAGGGCTAAGAGAATACTTGGGAAGTCCTTTTGGTTAGTCCGTCCGACCGAAGTCACTGCCATCCCGAGAGGTACGTTCACGTAAACCCGTAGATTCCGCATCGTGAGGTTTTACACGGCTTTTTATATGCATGATATGTTGTTGCAATTATTATTTGAATTAATATAGGATTAATTCATGCTAGTAATAATTAATGAATTAAATTTGTATTTAAATATTTACCCCGAATAGATCATGCAACTCATTCCCCAACAATCGTATCGAGCCATTTGTTTGAAGACTCAATTTTTTAAATTGTAATTTAATTCGTGGACATTAAATTTGAAATTGGATAGTAGAACTGTTAGATGCTTTTTGCGGTATCCAATTGTCATGGATTTTAATGTTTTATTTTGCATGCATATAAACCGTGGTTTTTAATTCGATTCGTCGATTTGTTTTTTCGTGAGAAAATCCAACAGCAGATCAGATTCGTTTGATTGGATCAATGAATAGACTAGTCTAGCATTAGGTTTATTTATTTTTTGTAAATAAATTGTAAATCGGATCGGAATCTAAGAGATGAAGAATTAAAGGACGCAAATCCGCAATCAGCGTAGGCGGCCATGCGCGCGCCGCGACCGGCACGCACGGGCGCAGTATGCAGGCCTGGGCGCCGAAGCGGCGAGGGTGAGGGGTCGCGACAAGACAGCGGTGTGCGCGCCTGTGCCGAAGTGACGGGCGGGCCAGACGCTGGCGCCAAGACGGGCCGCAGACGCTGAAAGGCCGCTGAGGTCGGGCGGCGCGTATGGAGATGGGAGCGACGCTGCCGCCGTCGAGATTGGCGGATCGCTTAGCTTGTTCGGTTGCTGCCTACTGCCGAGCATCCCGGCCACGAGTGCCTGGCGTGGCGGTTCGAGATTTAAGTATTTTTTCGATCTGAATGAGTGGGAGAAATTCGAGAAGTGTTTCTTCAAGATCAAGCCAAGAAAAATCAAACCATGACAATTGGATAATTTGTGCCCAATATGTTTATTTTTTCTGTTATGCTTGATTTATTTGTGCTATCTTATGCTTTATTTAATTTTGTTTAAATGTGTTTGCATGAGGGTTGCCAAATTGAAAAATCTCAACTTCAAAATTACTAATTATGTTTTAAATAATTAATTGACAATTTTATTCCGGATAATAAAATTGAATTAATTTTGACCTCCATGATTTATTTATTTGTGAATTCTTTTGGAGAAATTCCCCAACGGGATGGTCAAAAGATAGGTTTCACATGAATGAATTCCAAACGGATGATTGTGGGTTATTACTAGTGGCGACGATGACCCTCCCAACGAGGCTCGATCAAAGCGAAATAGTAATCCTGTATTTAATCATGGTTATTACTTAGGTATAAAATTGATATGCATATACTTCTCCGAAGTCCCTGTCAATTTTATATTGGTCAAGTGGGAGCCAACTATTAACTGGATATTAAGGGTTTGTAAATCGTTCTTGTTTGTAACCCGCTTGAATGTGTTTAAATAATGACCCACCCAACGTGACTTATTTAAAACTGTTTTTTTTGAGACGTTAGGTGATGCATGTTCATATTTTTTTTTTTGAGATTTTAAATATGATGGCATGTGATCAAACCTTGTGATATATTTGTGCTTATGCATATTATTGTTTATTTCGAGTTCATCATGTCACAACCTTTTAATCCTTTATTCAATATCTTTGAAAGACAATTTGCTCCTTTGGAGAAAATTTTGTTGATTGGAATCGAAAACTCACTATTGTCCTCCTTCGCACAAAGCCATAATCGGGTTCGACCACACCTAAAACCGGATAAACCATCGGATGAGTCCACTAAAACGGTTAAGAAAGAGTATCTTTGATTGGGGAGCGGTCTAACTAAATGGCTAAGTGTACCATCTTGGCTTCTATGTCGATGTGTTGCAACACCAACACGTAACGTTGAGACCATTGCGAAATCATGACTAGTCTTAAAGCGATGTTTCAACATCGTAACCGGTGTGGCTCGTCCGATCACCATGAGGGACTTGCTCTCTATGAAAATGGTGGAGGGAACGCCCGTAAGGGAGCACGTTCTCCAGATGATGGCTCACCTTAATAAACTTGAGGTACTTGGCACTGAATACGATATCGAGACCCAAATCGATTTCGTGCTCCATTCTCTGCCGAAAAGCTTTGAACAATTCAAAGTTGAACTACCGGATGAATAATCGAAGTTCTCGATGCGACGATTTGCAAGCTTTAGTCTCGGCAGAGGCGATATTGGGGCAGAAAAGCCAAGCCTTGGTGGCAAACGGACCTTCTTCTTCTTCTAGACCAAGGGGTGGTAAGAACAAGAAAAGGAACAAAGGCCACAAGCAAGTGAACTCAAGTGTTGCCAATGGCAAAGATAAGGTGAAGAAGGGTGGTGGAGTGAACAAGCCAGCTAAGGGGAAGTGCTTCAACTACGGTGAGAAAGGACATTGGAGGTTAGCCTGTTCCAAACCTAAGAGGGATGGAAAGAAAGGTAATTCTCTTGTTTAGCGGCGTATGCCTCCCATTTTGTGGGTGGTGGATACGGGATCCACTAATCATGTTTGTTTCACATTATAGGGGTTCAAGCGGACCCGACAACTTAGTGGGAGTGAGGTCCTCATCACACTGGGCGATGCTACGAGAGTGGCAGCTGAAGCAGTGGAGAAGTGCACCTGTCTTTTGAAGACAGTATTTTAATTTTTTGAGATATTCTTTACGTTCCGGATTTTTAGAAAGAATTCATTTTCAGTTTCTAAACTTTTATGATGGATATTTTGGTTATTTTTTAATAAAGTTGTTACCAATTTTATTTTTGATAAATTTATCTGTCATGGAACGTTGTTGAATGATCTCTATTCAATTAACTGTGCACACCACTCACAAAATGTATCCTATAACACATCAACTGTTTCCGAGAAAAGAAAGTATTCATCAGACGTGAACGAGACACTTCTTTGGCATCCAAGAATGGGTCATATAAATCCAAAGAGGATCCAAAGGTTGGTGAAAGACGGTTCAATAGAACTTCACCAAGTTGAACCGTTTCCAACCTGCGAATCATGTTTGGAGGGTAAAATGACCAAGATGGCATTTGGATCCAAGGGGCATGGGGTTAAAGAAGTGTTAGAGATCGTTCACATAGATGTATGTAGTTCAATGTTAACCAAAGCAAGAGGAGGTTATGAGTGATTTTATTGATGATTACTCAAGGTACATTTTCCTTATGAAGCATGAATCTGAGACCTTTGAGAAATTCTAAAGAATTTAAGGCTCAAGCAGAGAATCATATGGAAAAACGTATCAAGTCTCTACGATCTGATCGTGGAGGCGAATACCTCAGCGATGAGTTTTTGAACTACTTATCTGATTAAGGGATTGTATCCCAGCTTACCACACCCGGAACCCCTCAACAAAATGGGGATTGCAGAGCGAAGCAACATAATTCTTTTGGAAATGGTTAGATCAATGATGAGTTATACGGATTTTCCCGAGTCGTTCTGGGGTTATGCCTTGGAAAATAGCGACTTACATTCTGAACTTGGTGCTATCCAAATCAGTTCCCAGAACCCCAAAGAATTGTGGACCGGACGCAAGTCCAGTATGAGACACATGAGAACTTTGGGGTGTCCGGCCTACGTGTTGGACAAGGAAACCGGTAAATTGGATCCTCGATCAGAATTAAGGCTGTTTTGTAGGATACCCCGAGGGAACAAAAGGGTGAATGTTCTATGGTTTCGAAGATCAAAAGGTGGACATCCGCACCCACTTTAGATTTTGGAAGAAAGCTATAGAACCAAAGAAAACCCAGAAGTGAGATTACCTTAAATGAGCTTAGAGGGCAAACCTCAGTGCCGACTGTACTAGATGATATACCAAACGATACGTTTTCACAACCGGAGCCTCGTTATAGTGGGAGGGTTGTTTGACAGCCCGAGAGATTCATGGGAATAGGAGAGTCCTCGGACTTGATTCCAGGAATCAGACCCTTGGACATATGACGAGGCACTCCAAGATATGGATGCGGATTCTTGGCAAACAGCAATGAAAGCCGATATGGGTTCTATGTTTCATAGTAGAGTGTGGGAGCTAGTCGAACCACTTAATGGGGTCAAACCCATTGGATATAAGTGGGTGTATAAGAGGAAAAAAGGACCGGACGGGAAGGTTGAAACCTTTAAAGCAAGACTAATGGCGAAAGGTTATACTCAGAAAGAAAGGGATCGATTATGAGGAAACATTTTTCGCCCGTAGCCATGCTTAAGTCCATCCGTATTCTCTTATCGATTGCTGCGCACTTCGACCTTTAAATTTGGCAAATAGATGTCAAGACAGCTTTCCTTAACGGAAGTCTTGATAAAGAGATCTATGTGCAACAACGCCAAGGTTTCATTGAAATAGGCCAAGAACACCTAGTTTGAAAGCTCAAGAGATCCATTTATGGATTCAAACAAGCATCCAGAGCTTGGAACCAATGTTTTGATCATGTTATAAAGTCTTATGGGTTTGATCAAAACAAGTTTAAAAGTTGTGTGTATAAAAAGTGTATCGGAACTGCATTGGTATTCTTAGTACTATACGTAGATGACATTGTGATCATCGGGAACGATGTGAAGGTGTGATCAGACGTAAGGGCATGGTTTCAAAATAGTTTGATATGAAAGACTTAGGGAAAACCGGACATATCCTTGGGATCAAGATAACTCGAGATCGCCAGAAAAGGATGATCGGGTTGTCGCAAGTTTCATACATAGACACTGGTTTTTGAAACGATTCAGCATGCAAGATTCCAAGAAAGGATTCGTACCTTTCAGACTTGGAATCCATCTATCCAAGAAAATGTCCCCTAAGACGCAAAAGGAGATAGATGACATGAAAGGTATTCCGTGTGCTTCGGCTGTCGGAAAACTTTATGTATGCAATGCTGTGTACGAGACCGGATATCTGCTTTGCCATAGGCATGATAGCAAGATATCAAAGTAACCCAGGGAAAGCGCATTGGACGACAGTTAAAAACATTCTGAAGTGTCTGAAAAGAACTCGGGATAGAATGTTGATTTATCAGTCAGATACTCCAATCCCCATCGGCTACACGGACTCGGATTTCCAATCAGATATAGATTCCAGAGATTATCTGCCTCAGTTAGTGTGTTTCCATTTGGGAAGTGTAGCCATCAAATGGACGAGTGTGAAGCAGAAATGCATCACTGACTCAACCATGGGACTCGGGTAAGTAGCTGCTTGTGAAGCAGTGAAAGAACCGATTGGGCTCTAGATCTTCTTAGTGGACTTGGATGGTGTTCTGAATTTGACTAGCAATATCTGCTAGGGGCAGTTGCAAATTCAAGAGAACCAAGAGTCCACGAGTCAAACAAACACATTAAAGGAAAGACATCTTATACGAGAAATCGTTAAGAGAGGAGATATAGATATGGCAAAGATAGCGCCCGAGGGCGACCCTAACAGATCCATTCACAAAGCGTGCGCCTCTGAATACATTCGAGAGACATGTGAGTGGAATGGGTGTCAAGACCGTTGCTAACTGCTTTGAGTATAAGTGGGAGAAATTATTAGGTTCGTGTAGGTGACATTAGATGTCACGGACTACTCGAGGCGTGTTATAGTATACTTAAAAAGCGGACTTTGAGTATAAGTGGGAGATTGTTGGGATTATCTTGAAAAAGTATGCTTTTACTTTGTATAATCTAAAACCCAATTCTCGGACTTATTTATGAAATAAATTGTTTATCATCGATGCTTTAAATATGATTGAATGTTATATATATTTCTTTGCATAACTGTTTCAATAATTCGTGACGTGTTACATCAGTAGTTAATTTAGTGATACCCGATCACGTAAGATTAAATTAACGATCCCTTGTAACTATAAGTACGCCCATTCATTTACCTAGATGGAAATGAACAACCATCGCGAAAGGTTGAGGTGTAAGGCTCGAGATTGGTTTGTCTTGACCAAGAGATTACACTAGTGCATGTGATGATATTTGAATAGGACCTCTGAGGAGGATAAATTCTTCATAACTGAACAAGGAAGAATTAGACCTCAGTGGTTCGTTGTTTCTTAACCTTCGTCCCTTAAATAGGATCACATGGGATCGGTAACTATTGCTTTGACTTATCATGGGTAGCGAATCAGAGAGAGATTCAATACTTTTTATCTTGGGCAATATTATTGGTCACATGTGATTGCTAAGATTTAATGAAGAATCGTGTGCAGAAAGCACGCTTGCTTGATTTGCCCCCTTGGGAGGTTCATAAGTTTTATCATACCAAATCTTGCAAGTGGAATTAGTTTCCGGTATGGATAATAATGTTGAACCGTTCCTCGACCAAGGACAAAAGATATTAATTAACGGAAAGCTATTTCAGTAGCTTGAATTAATTAATGGGCTAGATAATCTTAAACACGGGAAATAATGACCGGGAACCATATTGACTGTAATATGGGTTAAGATGGATAGTGCAATATTAATTATGTAGTGGGATTAATTAATATTTATGGGCTTGAATTATATTGTGGCTCAATATTAGATATTCAAGATCCATTAGAAGGTCCAATCTTAATTCTCCTAAAGGCCCCCTGAGTAGCCCAACATATAGTCCAATAACTGAAAAGGTGATTAAAATAAAATAAATCTTGTTGCTTAATATTTCCTCCTATTTTCGAAAATTATGGATAAAAGAGGGAGAAAGATTTTCTTTGAATTTTGTTATGGAATGAAGATATGTATTCTTGGAATACAAGATTATCTCATTAAATTCAAGAAATCTCCCACTTGGTTATACATAGTGATATTTTCTAAATTTTGGAAAATAGAGGGCAAGAAAGATTTTCTTGATTTTCTTGAAAAGATATTATGGAAGATATGTATTTCTTGAAATACAAGAATATCTCATAAATTCAAGAAGATCCAAATCTTGGATTCTTGCACCTTAATATTTTCGAAAATTCCATAAACTTGAGGAGGTGGGATTTTTGTGGAATATTTTAATTATGGGAAAAAGAATATATGGGATATATTCAAGATTTCTTGGTGACCAAGAAAAGTCTTTTCCCACATTGAAATATCACAAGAATTTCGACCACTCTCACACCTATAAATAGGGGATGATTAGTTCATTCCCAAGTACAATTCCATGTGCTGGAAATATTAGCAAATCCACATACGTGGTGCAACAAAGTTTATTTTTTCCTTTTGTTAATTGTTCGCGAGTATCCTTCCACCGGAATGTCGAGCAAGGGCTAAGGGAATACTTGGGAAGTCCTTTTGGTTAGTCCGTCCGACCGAAGTCACTGCCATCCCGAGAGGTACGTTCACGTAAACCCGTAGATTCCGCATGCGTAGGTTTTACGTGGCTTTTTATATGCATGATATGTTGTTGCAATTATTATTTGAATTAATATAGGATTAATTCATGCTAGTAATAATTAATGAATTAAATTTGTATTTAAATATTCACCCCGAATAGATCTGTGCAACTCATTCCCCAACACAAAGTCTTTCAGCAAACAAGACTATGGCTACCAAAGCAAGTGGTCAAAATGAACCACTGCTCTGATACCACTTGTTGGTCCCGGTGCAACTAGTCTTACACGTGTATGAGGGGGGGGGGAATACACGTGTTAGTGATTTTTTTAAAACTTTTCTTTACTGAGATCAGAAGGGTCAGGATGTCCTGAGGATTTGCACTGAGAAGCATAAATTGCCCTGAGTCAAAGTCTCATCGAGATAGTGATCTGGAAACTTTCAAGGTATTTCCATTTACCCAACTTATCCTGAGTTTTATCAGAGTTCCTAAGAAGCTTGGATCAGATAATTATCTTACTGAATACTCAATAGAGTTTGTTCAGTTTGGTAACTATCTGTTCTAGCTTATCAAGGGTGCGGATTGTGTTGGCCCTAAGTTTATACTCATTTTATATTGCTGAAAATCTTTTCCTTAGTAAAACAGTGGTTAAGGCTGTGAACAAGTTTGATGCAAGTTCAGTGGATTGTTTCCAACTGAATATATAGAAAATCAGTATGCTTTTAGTGAAAATATGCAACAGATAAAATGCAAGGCAGAAAGCAAACAACACAACAATTTATAGTGGTTCAGAGACAAAGCTCCTACGTCCACTTTCTCTGGTCTTCAGAGAAATTCCTTAACACACAATCACCTAAAGTTTTCAGGCTGAACATAGCAGCTTACTAACTTTTATACACTGAGTTTTCTGGCTGACTACTGCAGATTACTAACTCAACACACACAAGCTTTCTGACTGTCTAAAACAGCTTACTCACATCTTGTCTAGAGCTTACTGGCTGACTCAACTGCAGCTTACGTACTCTTTACAACTCTTTCTCACCAACAAACACACACACACTCAAACTACCTATAAAAGGGTTTGGGTTGGGTTGGTTTCCAACTAGGGTGAGATATCCTTTGACAAATAAGAACAAGTGCACAGGCTAGGATATCTCTACTAAGCATTGGATAAAGAATAATTCTAGGCTTAGTGAATGAGCTCTCTTCAATGTGAAACACTTGGGAAATCTTAGGTTTTTTGAGTGCTTCAATTTGCAAGAATACGAATAAGCTCTGGAGTTGCTTTGATTTCCCGTAACCTTCTACTGGTGAAGGTCACTGGTATTTATAGGTAACTTCTCCAAGGTCACTCTTGAAAAACTATCCGTTGGAAGATATAACATCAAGGGTTTCCTCTTTTGGTTATTGATGAATGCCTTTTTTTTAAGGTTTGAACGCACCCTTGCATGGTTTGGGTAACTTGTAACCAATGCAGCCAATCACCAAGTTTTGCAGTCTGGAATATAGTACTACTGAAAAAATTCAGTGCCCTGTCGCTTTCAGTGTCAGTGAAGTACAGTGTTGTCTCTCTCTGATTGGTTCTTGTCTTTAGTGAATGTAGACAAACAAAACGGCTCTTTTCAGGTCAATCTCTCTGAATGAGACAACCTTAATCAACACTTAGTTTTAGTTCCTTTTATCTGCAATCAATTTATTTGAGCAACATTTATTTCTTATAAATGTGCGTCTTCCTCAGGTTTGCATTCTCTCAGGTAGATAGTCTTCAGAGCCATTTGAGTCTTCAGTAACTTGATTCTTCAATGTCTCTCGAGTCTTGATAACCGAGTCTTGATGTCTTGAGTCTTGATGTCTTTTGAGTCTTGATAACCCGAGTCTTGATGTCTTACGAGTCTTGATAACCCGAGTCTTGATGTCTTGTGAGTCTTGATGTCTTACGAGTCTTGATAACCGAGTCTTGATGTCTTCTTAGTCTTGATAACCGAGTCTTGGTGTCTTCTTCGAGTCTTGATGTCTTGAGTCTTGATAACCACGAGTCTTGATGTCTTCTCGAGTCTTGATGTCTTCCGAGTCTTGAGAACTTCGAGTCTTGATTGTATTCTCGAGTCTTGATGTCTTCTCGAGTCTTGAGAACTTCGAGTCTTCAGTGTCTTCTGAGTCCTCAGTAACTTCTGAGTCTACAGTGTCTTCTGAGTCTTCAGTGTCTTACTTCTAACAATCCTGAGTAATATCTGCTGACTATACATGGTGCAGATATCTCCTGAACTATTCTATACTGAAACCTTACTCAGACTATCAAGATTATCCTGAACATGTCATACTCAGGGGTTTTTGAGATCTAATCAAAATCTTTATTTAAATTCATCTCCCAACACCAAGACATCTGAACACTCAGAAGATTTAAGAATACTCAGAAGAACCTGAGTACCCAGATCAACCTGAATACCAGATCATCCTGAAGACTATCTACCTGAGGACATATAAGACTGAGGAAGTCATATACATTTATGAGAAATAAATGTTGTCCAAATATTCAATTGCAGACAAAAGGAACTATAACTAAGTATTGTTTAAGGTTATCTGATTCAGAGAAATTGACCTAAAAGAGCCATTTTGTTTGTCTCTATTCAATGAAGACAAGAACCAATCAGAGAGAAAGACAACACTGTACTTCACTGACATAGAAAGTGACTTGGCACTGAATTGTCAGTTGTACTGAGTTCCAGAATGCAAAAACTTAGTGATTGGCTGCATTGGTTACTGGTTACCCAAACCATGCAAGGGTGTGTTCAAACCCTAAAATAACCGTTCAACCCTAACCAAATAAGGAAACCCTTGATGCTATCTCTTCCAACAGATAGTTTTTTTCAAGAGTGACCTTGGTGAGTTGCCTATAAATACATGTGACCATCTCCATTGCAAGGTTACGGGAAATCAAGCAACTCCAGAGCTCATTCGTATTCTTGCATTTGAAGCACTCGAAAACCCTAAGATTTCCCAAGTGTTTCACATTGAAGAGAGCTCGTTTACTAAGCCTAGAATCTGTTATAATATCCAAAGCTTAGTAAGAGATATCCTAGCCTTTGAATCTATTCTTATTGTAAAAGGATATCTTGTTGGAATATAGAGGCACGTAAACACGTAATACATGCGCAGCGGAAATAATCAGTTCACCAACAACAAACAATTAATTGCATAAAAAATTACAATAATCATAACGAGAAGCCTTACAGTGATTTGATAGCAGATATCTCAACTATGGTATCCACGTAATCCCCGTGGACAGACTTGCACATATATGCCAGCGTTGAATCTGAGACGGAATTTGCTAGGATAATTCCTAATCTAGATTTTATGGAGAACTGAGTTTTCTTAAAACAACGTTAAATAATGAATCCCAGGATGCCATATATATAGGGAGAGATTAACTTAAATCTTAAGCAATCTTTATTAGGAAGATAATCCCTAATCTTGCAAAATAAATCTCAAAGATATGTTTTTCCCTACGGATATTTTCCTACAATAATATTCCATAATATTATTTTGGGATTCCTATTTGATTAAATCTAATTTAATTAAACAGTAATAATAATTAATTCTAAATTAATATATTATTAATTCTCCATAAATTAAATATTAAATCCAATTTAATACTTAATCAACCAACCATAATCCGCACACGGGAGTTACTTGTTGTGTGACCCATATGCCCTAATATATCGAGCGATTAGTCAAACTAACGGTCTTAATTAAACCCTAGACAATAAATCAGACATTCTCAATATATGAGTTACGTTGCGAGAAACGTGTAACTACCTGTAACTGTAACATCGACTATTACGATTTCCTCATTTCATTCACGAATACTCGATTAGTCTTGAACATGATGAAGTGTCTATTTAAATAACTTAATCAATTTATCTCTAATTACTAATTGATCATTCATGTCACACTTGGCCACAAAGTCCAAGTTGACGTGCATTGGCCAATGACTTTGATCCAATATGATGAGAAGATGAGTATTCTCTCTAAATCCACTTTGAGGAATGAATCCTTTTCTTGGCTCAACTACCACGCACATGCACTTCATGATGAACCCAATCCAAGCCATATCTACCCATGGAAGGGTGCAAGCGTCGGTCATGGTCAAAGTTCATCACTCCACACATGTCATGCGTATTGACCTCAAGTCAAAGGAGTATCGTATCACTCCCACTAACCGAGACACCTGTAGACACATAAAGTGGAACTACAATAACCTCTAAGGTATTTGTGCATCCATCATGAGATACCAAGTATCTCGTATTAAGTGAGATCTCACTACACTCTCTAAGAGTATGATGCAGATCGCACACCAATCTCCATTGCATCATCAATATCCCATTCTCGATGATCCTCGATTAGGGCTATTTTGTGAATCATGCTTAGGTCATCTGAGTTCTCACTCACTCAATGACAGCAATGACTCAAAGGAACACAAATAATAATAAATGCAAACAATCAAACATAATATTCTAATGAGTGCAACACCATATATTTAATATTAAATAAACAATAATATTAAATCAATACTGAATATTATCTGAGCATTATGTCCTTACGATGGATTGTCTCTAGGACACTAACACTAACAATCTCCCACTTGAACTAGAGCCAATCACCTACATGTCTAACCCCTAGACCATCAAAATGTCTAGTGTGTACATGAACACTCAAAGTCTTGGTGAAAGGATCAGCAAGGTTATCCTCCGTGGGGACACGTTCTAACTCTATCTCTCCTCTAGCGATTATCTCTCTTATCAAGTGATAATGCCTCGGTACATGCTTGTTTCTGTTATTGGCTCTCGGTTCCTTAGCTTGTGCAACCGCACCAGTATTGTCACAATATAACTTTATTGGACTGCTGGCACTTGGAACTACCCCTAGTTCAGTTAAGAACTATTTTATCCAGACAACTTCCTTGGAAGCCTCTACAGCAGTAATGTACTCAGCTTCGGTTGTTGAATCCACGGTAGTATATTGTTTGGAACTATTCCAACTAACCGCCCCACCATTGAGAACGAAAACATAGCCCGAATGTAATTTGTAATCATCACAGTCGAATTGGAAACTCGCATCAGCATATCCAGTTGCCACTAGCTCTGACTGTCCTCCGTAGACCAAGAAGCAATCTTTGGTACGTCTAAGGTACTTAAGAATGTTCTTGACAACAATCCAGTGAGGTTCACCTAGATTCTGCTGGTATCTACCAGTGGTGCTAACAGCGAAGGCCACATCTGGCCTTGTGCAAGTCATGGCGTACATGATGGAGCCAATTGCAGATGCATATGATATATCCTTCATGCGTTGGATATCAGTTTCCGTAGAAGGACAATCCTTCTTAGACAGCTTTATCCTATGACACCCCGGTAGAGAACCTCTCTTAGAGTTATCCATAGCAAATCGCTTTAACACCTTATCTACGTAGGTTGACTTTGATAGCCCCCAACATCCTCTTGGATCTATCTCTATGTGTTTAAGTATTTAGTAATGAACTACTTAAAGAGATTCATTACTGAAGAAAGTGCTGAATGTTTTAAATTTTTAAGAGTTTCTCTGATTTAAGAAATTGTTGGGAGACAACCAATCTTGTAATAGGATAAACTGAAACCTGAGTATAGGTTATATGTTTGTAACAAGATAGGTTTTGGCATCATCAAAAAGGGGGAAATTGTTGGGAGATGAATTTAATAAAGATATATGATTTTGATTAGATCCCAAAACCCCTGAGTATGACATGTTCAGAATGATCTTGATAGTTGAGTCAGGATTCAGTTAGAGTATTCAGGATGTTATCTGCAAAATGTATAGTCAGCAGATATAGTTCAGGATAGGTTCTGAAGACTCTAAAGAACTCAGTATGTTTCTGAAGAAACTGAGATACTGAAGACTCAGTAGGATACTGAGGAACTGAAGACTCAGCATGAAGATTCAGTGTATCAGTCAGTAGACTCAGAAGACCCTGAAGACTCAGAAGAACCCTGAAGACTCAGAAGACACAAGACTGAAGACTGAAGATTGAAGATCAAGAATACTGATGGCACAGTAATTACTGAAGACTCAGTAGTGTACTGAATGCTCAGTATAAACCTGAATGTTCTGAGGCACTAAATATATCTATCTGAAGGATGCAATACTGAGAAGATCGCGATTCCTTAGAAAATAGATATTTGCCGAGACATTCAAATGCAGACAAAAGGAACTAAGTCAGAAGTGTTGTTAAGGTTATATCAAACTCAGAGTTTGTAACCAAAAAGAGCCGTTGAAGGTGTCTACCTTTAACTGGAGACAAAAGTCAAAAAGAGGAAGACAACACTGTACCATACTGACACTGACAGTGACAGGTCTCTGCAAAAGATGTCAGATGTACAAAAGTTCCAAACTGCAAAAAGTGAAGACCGGCTACATGAAAGGCTATTGCCTAAAACATGTTAGGGAGTTTCAAACCCTAAATATAGCCGTTTCTCACACACCATAAGAGGGAACTCACGAAGCTATCTCTCCAATATATAGTTTTCAAGAGTGACCTTGGTGTATGCCTATAAATACTGGTGACCAGGAAATTTATACGCAACTCAAGAGCTCAAACTTATTCTTACAAAAGTTAAAGCACTCGAAAAAATTAGAATTTCCCAAGTGCTTCTATATTGAAGAGAGCTCACTATACTAAGCCTAGCTTGATAAGATTTATCCAAAGCTTAGTCGAGATATCCTAACCCTTTGCATTGTGCTTCATTGTAAAGGATATCTCATCCTAGTTGGAAACCAACCGAGAAACCCCAAACCCTTGAGAAGGTAGTTGGAGTGTGTTTGTTGGTGAGAAGAGTTGTAAAGAGTGAGTAAACTACGCGAAGTAGTCAGAAAACTCTAGAGGAGAAGTTAGTAAGCTACAGGGGTAGTCTGAAAGCTTGTTTGTGTTTGAGTAAGCAAACTACGGAGGTAGTCAGAAAGCTCAAGGTTGGGTTGAGTAAGTAAACTACGTGGAGTAGTCAGAAAACTCAGGGCCGAGTTGAGTAAGTAAACTACGCGAGGTAGTCAGAAAGCTCAAAAGTTGATAGTGAATTTCTCTGAGGATCAGAGAGAGTGGATGTAGGAGCTTGAGTCTCTGAACCACTATAATTGTTGTGTTGTTTATTGCTTTCCTTATCTGTGCTTAACTGTTGCATTGAGTTGATTTTGAAAGCATACTTTTCACTGACATTTCAGTTGGAATCAATCCACTGAAGTTGCATGTAATTGAATCACAACCTAATCACTATTTCATAAAGGGAAGGTTTTCAGCAAAGCTTAAAACGAGTATAAACTAAAGGGCCAACCATTCCGCACGACTGAGTAGCTAGAACAGATAGTTACCAAACTGAACTCTCATTTGAGGATTCAGTAAGTTAGTTATCTGATCCAAGCAACTCAGGATCTCTGACACTCAGGACTCAGTTGGGATTATCTGAGGTATCTGAAAGCAGCTCAGGATCACTGTCTCAGTAGACTTTGACTCAGAGCGATCTGTGCTTCTCAGAACCTAAACTTCAGGATTATTTGACCCAAGCTGACCTCAGTAAGAAAAAGTTTTAGAAATACTGAACACGTGTATTACCCCCCATACACGTGTAAGACTCGTTTGCACCGGGACCAACAAGTGGTATCAGAGCAGCGGTTCAACTTGATCACCTGCTGTGTTGACCAAAGATTTAGTTTCAAAAATAATTGTGGTCTATCTGAACTGATCTTATTTGCTGAATTTTTTTTTCTTTTCAAAAGATCAGATAAAATGTCTTCTAAAAAACTTCCCATGTTCTCAGTGGAGAACTATGATCTATGGAGACTGAGAATGCTGGCTCATCTGTATTCCAAACATGAGCGTATGTGGAGAGTGGTCTCTCAAGGACCATTCCAATTCACTGTAGTGAATCCCAGAGGAACTGAAGATGAGAGAATTGATCCTAGAGCAGAATTTCCTAAGTCTGATGACCAACTGACTCCTGAGGAGAGAAAGTTAGTCAATCTAGACTATATTGCAAAAGACACACTATACAGTACAATTGATGATGGTGTGATGGGAATGATCTCTCACTGTAATACTGCTAAAGAGATTTGGGATACACTAGCTGTAATGTGCCAAGGCACAGATCATATAAAAGAAAACAAACTTTCAGTGGCAATTGGAAGGTTTGATAGTTTTGAAATGGATGATGGTGAATCAATAGACAAATTGGAAGTCAGATTCACTAGCATCATGAATGATCTAAATGCACTTGGAAAGAAATATCCACAGAGAGAAGTTGGATTGAAAATTCTTAGAGGTCTTTCTAAGAAATGGGATATTCATGCAGTGGTGATTGAAAACACCAAGAATATTAATTCAATACCTTACCAACAAGTCTTCTCTGAGCTGAAGGCCTATAAATTTGTAATTGATAAGAAATCCAAAAAGGCTGACAGCAAAGATGATTCTTCATCGAGTAAGAATGTGGCTTTAAAAGCCAAAGATAAAACCTGTAAAACTAGAGAGTCCGAGAACCCCCATGCCAAACATCAGGATGAGCTTGAGGAAAAGCTAGCACTGATGGCAAGGAGGTTTGACAGACTTAATAGTAGATTTGGAAAATACAAAAGCTATTACAGGAACCACAGGTACCAGAAGAAACCTGAGGACAGATCAACTGAGAATAAGAAGGACCTGAAAGCTGAAGGATCTTCATCCAAGAGGAAAGACTCCAAGTCCAAAGAAGAAAATGATCAGGATGGTGATACCAACAGATGCTATAATTGCCAGAAGAAAGGTCACTTCCAGTATGATTGTCCAGATTTGAGTGCTAAGGAGAGAAGAGAAAGGCAAGCTAAAAGAGACCAGAAGTTCTCAAGCAAAAAGGCCATGGTTGCAGAAGAAGAACACTACGAGGAGGATCTAGCTCTTCGAGATGAGATATTCTCGACAAAGGAAAGTGATGACATCTGTCTGATGGCCATTGAGGAAGAGGAAAACAAGGGCACTGAACTGATTGAAGATCACATAACACTGATGAGCATAGATGAAAAAGCTCCTAATGTATGGTATCTTGACAGTGGATGTTCAAGACATATGACAGGATTCAAGAAGATGCTCAGTGATTATGTTGAACAAAGAGGCCCACAGATCACTTTTGAAGATAACTCCAAGGGACAGACTGAAGGATATGGAACTTTGGAAATCGACTCAGTTCATATCCATGGTGTTTCATATGTATCTGGATTGAAGCACAACTTGCTTTCAATAAGCCAATTCTGTGATAAGGGTTTTAATGTTGAGTTCTCCAAGAACTTATGTTTTGTGAAAGATGATACATCACAGAAAGTTTTACTGACCGGTACAAGAAAAGGGAATGTGTATCTTGGTTGATTGGAGTTCAACTCCTAAAGATACATGTTTGGTTGCTAAAAGTTCCACAGATACCAGTTGGTTATGGCATAAAAGAATGAATCATCTAAATTTCAAAACCCCGAACAAGCTTGCAAGATTAGCTCTTGTGAGAGGGTTGCCTTTAATGAAGTGTTCAAGAAGGAACATATTTGTGATGCGCTTAAAAGGAAAACAAGTTAAAGCATCATTTAAAAGCAAAGTTGAGGTTTCTCCGAAAAGAATACTTGATTCATCGTGATATGGATCTTTTTTGGTCCTATAACACCGTGAGCACTAATGGCGTGAAATACACATTGGTAGTAGTTGATGACTACTCAAGATATACTTGGGTCATATTCTTACTCAAGAAGAAAGAGACTCGAGATAAAAAGTCGCCAGAGTTCTTGAAAAGGCTCAAGATTGAGAAAAATCGAGTGTGGTCAAAATCGATCGACAAAGGAACCGAAGTTTATAAATCATATCATATCGATTATTGGCAGAGAATGGAATTTCACATGAAACATCACCGCAAGGACCCCTCAACAAAATGGTGTTGCTGAAAGAAGGAACAGGACTTTGAAAGAAGCTACAAGGACAATGATTCTTTGGTTGACATTCCTAAAAGGTTTTTGAAATTTGAAGTCATCAACACTATATGCTACTCTCGTATCAGATCCATCTTGACCAAGAGTCAAGGCAAAACACCCTATGAGCTTTGGAATGAAAGGAAGCCTCTTGTTTCTTTCTTTTTCGTGTGTGTTTGGTTGCAAGTGTTTCATACACAATAATGGTAAAGATCGGTTGAAAACATTTGATAGTAAAAGTCGATGAAGGAATATTCTTAGTATATTATTCAAGTCAATTAAAAGCTTTCGAGTTTACAATCAGAGGACTCTTATTGTGGAGGAAACACCTCATGTTGTTTTTGATGAATCTACTTGTGTTCGGAAGAAACATGAACATGATGCGATGAACCGACTAAGAGGATCACCAGATTAAGCCCTAAAAGCGAAAAGATAAATCATCCATCGAACTCGAAAAGAAGAAGTCGGTCACTATATATGATTGGAGTGACTCGGACTCAGATAAAGAAGTTCGGGATGGAAATCGAGGATGGTGAGACTCAGAAAACCAACACTCCAAAGGTGACCAATCCGAACAGACATCGGCCTGGACTCGGGTATGTGATGCCAATGAAGATGTGGTCACGGTGAGGCAAATTCGAATCTATCAACCAAAGGGGAACAAATGTCTCGACAATGTTCGAATAGAGTTTCCCGAGGAAGATGATTCCCTTTTCCTTTTCTCGTTGTTCCCTCGAAGTTTATCGATTTAATCGAACCTAACATTTCAAATGTTGAGGATAATAATCAAAAACAGAACATCAAGAAGGAAATGGTTAGATAGTCATCCTACAAGTCGATTGTGGGAGATCTAATGAAGGTGTTAAAACAAGAAGGTTCCATGGTGAGAGTGCACTACTCTGCCGCTTCCTATCGGAGAAAGAACCTCTTTGAGATTGGTGAAGCTCTACAAGATTCTCTTTGGATTCTTCGCTATGCAAGATGAAATGAATCAATTATCAAGGAATGAAGTATGGGAGCTAGTAGATAGACCGAGAAAAGGCACAATGTCATTGGAACCAAGTGGGTTTTCAAGAATAAAATAGATGAAAACAACAACATTGTGAGAAACAAGGCAAGGCTAGTCAGACAAGGTTATTCCCAAGAAGAAGGCTTGGATTATGATGAAACCTTTGCACTGTTGCAAGACTAGAAGCCATCAAATTGTTTCTTGCATATGTTGCCCACATGAAGTTCATAGTCTATCAAATGGATGTGAAAAGTGCATTTCGAGCGGTGTGCTTAAAGAAGAGGTTTATGTGGAACAACCTCCCGGTTTCAAAAAAGAATGACCAAGTTTATGTGCTCGAGAAAAGCTTTGTATGGTCTCAAGCAAGCACAGAGCATGGTATGATACTCTTTCTCGTTTCTTCATGACCATGGTTTTGTCAAAGGATTGTTGATAGAACTCGTTCGGGATAGAGGATGGGGAAGATATCTTGCTAGTTCGAGATATATGTTGATGACATCATTTTGGATCTCCAAACCATCAATTTGTGAAAAGTTTTCAACACCGATGAAAGGCAAGTTTGAAATGTCAATGATGGGAGAGATGAATTTCTTTTCTAGGTCTTCAAGTGAAACAATCAAAGGAAGGAATATTCATCAACCGTGCAAAATAAAACCAGAGATCCGATTGCTAAATATGGTGTACGTAATCGCAATACGATTAGGATTCCTATGAATACTAACTACAAGATGGATCGATTACGAAAGGCAATGAGCTGATCATACCGATTATAGAGGAATCATTGGATCATTGCTTTATCTACATGACAAGTAGGTAGGATATAACATTTCTTTGTTGGGATATGTGTAAGATACCAAGCTAATCCTAAGGCTAGTCACATGGAGGTCGCCAAAAAAGATCTTCAAGTATCTTAAAGGCACAGTGAATAGAGGATTATGGTATCCAACTGATGATAACCTTGAATTAACTGGTTACTCAGATGCTGATTATGGAGGTTGCAGGATTGACAGGAAGTCCACTTCAGGAACTTGTCAATTTCTAGGAAGTAAGCTGATATCTTGGTTTTCTAAGAAAACAGACCTCGGAGAAACCAAAGATTATTGGGTTTGAATACATGGTTGCAGGAAGTTTCTGCGTGGTTTTCGATTCTTTGGCTCGCGGACAACAATTAAGAGATTATAAAGTTGTAGCCAATGAAGTACCAATATTTTGTGACAATAATAGTGCCATTGCTATTTCACAAAATCCGGTATTGCACACCAGATGGAAGCATGTGGATATCAGACATCACTTCATCAGTGATCATGTCGAGAAGAAGGACATAAGGATGGAAAAAATTCATACTGATAAGCAAAGAGCTGATATCTTGACTAAACCTTTGGCGGAATCAAGATTTCAAGAACTTTCAGTTGAATTAGGGATGTTAGAACCAGGTGTATAGAGTAAAATCTGAAAAATTGAAGGTTTTCGGATGCATGAAGTTTTCTCGAGAATTCTCGGAGAAGCTCGGGATAAAATGGAAATAATTGAATCGAGTCTCGTGAAACTCGTAATCATCAAGGTCAAGATTTTAATTATCTTGAACCAATTCAAGACAAAGATATACTTACATTTTATCAAGGTCAGTACTCAGTAAGACTGATAGAGAGAAATTAGTCTGAAGAAGTAATGACTCATGCGACTCATTTATTGCTCAAGTAAAGCTCAGTAATCATTTGCAATAAATACAAAACACCTGAGGAGTGTTTTTGGGCGGGTTCGTTTGAAATTCCGAAGAAGGTCAACAGTCATTAAATGCTCTGTTACATTTCTTGACCAATGAGGATGTTTTGGCGGCTTACTTTTCGGAGATCGTCGGTTCGTATACCCGATTAATCAGAGATTAATCTCAACCGTTGTTTTTCACCTAACCAATGCGATTCCCCACGATCTCGAAGCTATATAAACCCCAATAAGCCATTCAAGCCAAAGTTTTATCAAACCCTTCATTCCCAAATCCTCTGCAAATAAATTCCCTTTGCCCAGAAATCTCCAAACCCTAAAGCTTCATTTCTTCAATCAATCTCTAAAATGGCTCCAACCTTGTTCGAGAGATTAGCCGAAACCAACAAGCCATGGTACGAGTTTGTTGTTTAACTCGAAAGCACAACCAACTCAAAGCCAGAAGAGGAGGCTCTGCATATGATTCGACTGGCTAAACTCACCCAACTAGTCGCAGCCGACACCGCACCGAGAGAGTTTTGAAAAGAGGTAATCGAATTCATCTATAACTTGAAGATAGATGAAGAGGATCAGATGCATTCTAAGATAATTGTATCACATTTAGGCGATCATCCAAATACATCGATTTTGAGAGGGATCTGTATATAGTTCCGAAAAATCTGAATGATGTTTTTGAGCTCTGTGATAGAGGAGAGGATCCTACGATGTATATGTCAGGTAGAGAGTAGGAGTACTTAGATAGGATTGCTGAGAATCCTGTTAAATTTGAGGCGACATTGCATAAGAGGCACTTAAAGCCACAATATCGTGTGTTGATGGATATTGTGAGCAAGAGCATCATGAGTCTTGTGGGGAGTTTTGAGCGATCAAGACTCCGAAGCTCAGATTGATGGCGGCAATCGAGGCCTCACCCACCACCGACTTCAACTGGCTGAAATTTTTGATTCAGACGGTGAGTGAGCAGACCAAAGTTTTGAAGAAGGTTGACGGGGCGATCTCAATAAAAGGCAAGATCCACCATGCCACCAAAATTGCTTATATTTTGGAGATGTGCAGAGAGGAGGAGGATATCTTCGCCAATTCGACCCCATTCCCTAAGTCCAAAATTCTCTTTAAGCCCATTGCTGCAAAGAAGCAGACCATCAGGGGGAAGAGAGAAAAGAAGGTAGAATCACCAGTTGCGGCTGAAAAAGAGACTCAACAAACCAGGGGGAAGGTTTTGTTGGAGGCAAAGATGGAGCAAGGTGCAAAAATAATGAAGCAGAAGAACCTTGCCCCAAAGCGCAGAAGATTGGTGGTTCTCACTGATGAAGATGGTAGTGATTCTGAGGAGATTCAACCTGAGGGCCAAACCGCTCAGAGTTCTCCATTGCAAGTTTTGGCTCAGGTTATCTCAAAGGCACAAGAACAGACTGAGGAGCAGGTCTTCTCTGAGGTGCTTGAGACATCTCTAAGTTCAGACAAAATTTCTCAGGAAATTTTCAAAGGAACTCAGGCCTCAGAGATTCCTACTGAAAAAGTGCCGGCTCAGACAGCAGAAGAGCCAACTCAGAACCAATCTGAGGAAGTGTCAGCTCAGATCCCAAAACCCACTCAGATGCAAATTGAGGATCTGACTGAACAACCTTCAGAGGCTGCTGAGACTTAGGAGCAGAATATTCTTGATGAGCTCTCGAAAGTGATCTACTTTTGATCCTCGCCAGGCTTCAATCGAACCGTAAAGCCCAAGATGGAAGAAGGGCGAGGCTGAAGAAGGCGAGTGGAGGAGCAAGGGGGAAAGGTTCATTCTTGACCGCTACCCTGAGCTCAGCTCATTCCCTGATCTGCAAGATGTTTTCTTCAGATTAAGGACAACTGTGTTCATCCTCAATCAGACTCTTCCCGAGATGCTTGATATTGCTGCATTCAGAGGGGAAGATCGGGTGGAATGAGGAGACAAACCTTTTCTAACCGACTTCTCGTGGTTCGAAGGACAAAGCTCGGGATGAAAACTCCGATTTTGATGAGTGGTTCAGAGGAAGTTAATGAAAGAAAAGCCATCGGGTTGGTGCCCCAAGCGGCGGAGACAAATCTCAAGATGGAGATGGGGACCAACAGGAGAGGCCGAGGATCGGTCTCAGATGGAAAAAGGAGACTTCATTGATCGATCAACCCGAATTGGTTAACCTCAGACTGAAGCTAGCATTCTTCAGGTACCTTTTGGCATTATTAACAATTATGCCAAAGTTACTGAAAGTTCTATCTTTAAATTCGAAGTGTTCGATAAAATGATCGAGGCTCGATTGGAGACCGGAGCTCGTAATGAAGTCAAGCTCGGGATGATCAAACAAAGACATTTATAAGGTGCGAAGGTTCTGAGATTGATCTCACTCCCTTGATGGAGAAACTTGAGAAGGTTGAGTCAATGATGATCAAGATTGCTCAGATGGAAGAAACATTGGCCAATCAAGCTCAAAAGATGGAAAGTCTTAGTCACTCTTCAGATCTGGGGCTGATCCAAAACACTCTGACCTCACAGATGACCTCCATGGATGATAAGCTGAATGAAAATTTGGAGGAGTCAAGGCCGAGCTCGATCTTCAAAATGAATCGGAAGCACAGAGTCAACTGCATTTCTAGAGGTGAAATTGGCAGAGAGGAATGAAGTGATGATAAAATCTGTTGTTGAGGAAATGAGCTCAATGCTCATGACCAAGATGACAGAGATGTTCAAGGAAGCACTCTCGCCGGCGGTTTGCCCACGATTCAAGAATTTTCGTGGCCAAGAACCATCTAAGGAATTTGGAAGATTTAACAAGATCGAGATAGCGAGAGAAGTTTGTTGTGTGAGCAAAGAACAATATCACATGGACACAGCACTCTCCAGACTTCTTCCAAATTACAGTGCCAAGAAGGGGGAAAAGGAAGGTGAAGACCTCAGGAAGTTCATGGCACGCATTTTTGGAGAAGAAGGCTCAAAAAAGATGAAATGTATAATCTAGCCAAAGCCTTAAGAGAAGTCGGGTTACCGAGAAGTTGAAGTTCGCCTCGGTGGAGAAGATATCTACACTCGAGTTTCTGAGCAAACCATGCTTGATGTTGCAAGAGAGAAACTGAGTGCTAGAGCAAAGGTTGGAACAAGCCAGGCTGCTGCTGAATTGCCTATGAAGAGGAAAGCCTTGGGGGGTGTTCAACCTGAAAGCAAGCATGCAAAGGCTTCTAAGCCAATCCAGAGAAAGCTGATTCTGGATGATGAAGAAACGGAAGAATCTGAGTCTCAACCTCAGAAGAAAGTCTTCAACACGAGAGATACTCTGAAGACACTCCAAATAGAACAAGCTAAGAAAGCTGCTGCTTCGGTCTCAGGAGCGTCTGTGATCAGAAAGAAGATAGATGAAGAGCAGAAGCGAAGGAGTGAATTCAGGAAGTTTGCGAGCAAGAGGAAAGAAACATCAAAAGCACTAAAGTGGCCCCACGTTGATAAATGGATGCCTATCAAACTCAACGATATGTGGGAAGAAGTCAAGAGAACCTTCTGGTTCAATTATGATGTTCTCAGGGAATGGAGAGGGGAAAACTCAGATCAGAATGAAGCATTCATTGAATATCTCCTTACCTTCTATCCAAAGTATCTACATGGCTGGATTAACCTTGCGGATGAAGGAGAGGTACAGATAGTAGCCCCTGGTCCATATTCCTATCCTCCTCCAAGACTTGGTAATGGCTTGGTAAATGAGAAGGCCATTACTCAAGAGATTGCTCAGTATGCTGGTCAGTTGGGTCTAACAGGAAACAGTCCGGACATCATTAAGGAGAGAAATGAGCTGAAGAAGAGATTTTTCGGAATGCTCGACCTGGAGGTGCCCGCTGATGAAGTTGAGAATGAAGCAAACTGAAGAGTAGAGGACTGAAGAGCCAAATCAAAAGACTGAAGACTGAAGACTCAGAAGATTCTGTAATCTTTAAATTTTTGTCTTTTTGATTTTGTTGATAAACTCATTGTAATCTGTAATGGTATACTCATCATCAATGAAGATTTATCATTATGCTCAAAAGATAATATCTCATTATCTTATTTACATGTCTTTTATTTTGATATCTTTGAATGAATGTCTCTCGAATCGATTGTATGTTGATAAGGGAGAAATTGTGCGAATATGGGGGAAATTGTTTAAGTATTTAGTAATGAACTACTTAAAGAGATTCATTCTTCAAGAAAGTCTTTGAATGTTTTAAATTTTTAAGAGTTTCTCCGATTTAAGAAATTGTTGGGAGACAACCAATCTTGTAATAGGATAAACTGAAACCTGAGTATAGGTTATATGTTTGTAACAAGATAGGTTTTGGCATCATCAAAAAGGGGAAATTGTTGGGAGATGAATTTAATAAAGATATATGATTTTGATTAGATCCCAAAACCCCCCGAGTATGACATGTTCGTAATGATCTTGATAGTTGAGTCGATTAGGTTAGAGTATTGAGGATGTTATCTCGCAAAATGTATAGTCAGCAGATATAGTTCAGGATAGGTTTCAAGACTCTAAAGAACTCGAAGATGTTTCAAGAAATCGAGATATCAAGACTCAAGAGATACCGAGGAACCGAAAACTTCAAGACGAAGATTCGGGTTTATCACCAAGAGACTTCGAAGACCTCAAGACTCGGAAGAACCTCAAGACTTAGAAGACTCAAGACACAAGATCAAGATCAAGATTGAAGATCAAGAATACTAATGGCACAGTAATTATCAAGACTTCGATAGTGTCTTGAATGCTCAGTATAAACCTGAATGTTCTGAGGCACTAAATATATCTATCTGAAGGATGCAATACTGAGAAGATCGCGATTCCTTAGAAAATAGATATTTGCCGAGACATTCAAATGCAGACAAAAGGAACTAAGTCAGAAGTGTTGTTAAGGTTATATCAAACTCTGAGTTTGTAACCAAAAAGAGCTGTTGAAGATGTCTACCTTTAACTGGAGACAAAAGTCAAAAAGAGGAAGACAACACTGTACCATACTGACACTGACAGTGACAGGTCTCTGCAAAAGATGTCAGATGTACAAAAGTTCCAGATTGCAAAAAGTGAAGACCGGCTACATGAAAGGCTATTGCCTAAAACATGTTAGGGAGTTTCAAACCCTAAATATAGCCGTTTCTCACACACCATAAGAGGGAACTCACGAAGCTATCTCTCCAACGGATAGTTTTCAAGAGTGACCTTGGTGTATGCCTATAAATACTGGTGACCCTCTACATTGTAAGGTTATGGGAAATTTATACGCAACTCAAGAGCTCAAACTTATTCTTGCAAAAGTTAAAGCACTCGAAAAACTTAGAATTTCCCAAGTGCTTCTATATTGAAGAGAGCTCACTATACTAAGCCTAGCTTGATAAGATTTATCCAAAGCTTAGTCGAGATATCCTAACCCTTTGCATTGTGCTTCATTGTAAAGGATATCTCATCCTAGTTGGAAACCAACCGAGAAACCCCAAACCCTTGAGAAGGTAGTTGGAGTGTGTTTGTTGGTGAGAAGAGTTGTAAAGAGTGAGTAAACTACGCGAAGTAGTCAGAAAACTCTAGAGGAGAAGTTAGTAAGCTACAGGGGTAGTCTGAAAGCTTGTTTGTGTTTGAGTAAGTAAACTACGGAGGTAGTCAGAAAGCTCAAGGTCGGGTTGAGTAAGTAAACTACGTGGATTAGTCAGAAAACTCAGGGCCGAGTTGAGTAAGTAAACTACGCGAGGTAGTCAGAAAGCTCAGAAGTTGATAGTGAATTTCTCTGAGGATCAGAGAGAGTAGATGTAGGAGCTTGAGTCTCTGAACCACTATAATTGCTGTGTTGTTTATTGCTTTCCTTATCTGTGCTAACTGTTGCATTGAGTTGATTTTGAAAGCATACTTTTCACTGACATTTCAGTTGGAATCAATCCACTGAAGTTTCATGTAATTGAATCACAGCCTAATCACTATTTCATAAAGGGAAGGTTTTCAAAGAAAGCTAAAACGCGAGTATAAACTAAAGGGCCAACCATTTCAAGACGATCGAAAGTAGCTAGAACAGATAGTTACCAAACCTGAACTCTCATTTGAGGATTGATAAGTTAGTTATCTGATCCAAGCAACTCAGGATCTCTGACACTCAGGACTCAGTTGGGATTACCTGAGGTATCCGAAAAGAAACTCGGGATCACCGTCTCGATGAGACTTTGACTCAGAGCGATCTGTGCTTCTCAGAACCTAAACTTCAGGATTATCTGACCCAAGCTGACCTCAGTAAGAAAAAGTTTTAAAAAACACTGAACACGTGTATTCCCCCCCCATACACGTGTAAGACTCGTTTGCACCGGGACCAACACTATGGATCTTGATCCCTAAGATGTAGAAGGCTTCACCAAGATCCTTCATCATGAAGGTCTTTGACAGTCATTCTTTCGCGGACTGCATGATTGGGATATTGTTTCCCATAATGACATACACAACTATGAAGATAATATTCTTCCCATTGCATTTCCGATAGACGCACGGATCTTCCGAGTTTCTGGGGAAGTAAAATGATTTGACAGCCTCAACAAATCGAATATTCCAACTCCTACAAGCTTGCTTCAATCCATAAATGGATCATTTAAGCTTGCACATAAGATTAGATTTTGTCTTTGATATGAAACCTTCAAGTTGAGTCATAAACACTTCCTTATCAATGTTCCCATTGCGAAAGCTGTTTTGACGTCCTCTGTCAAATCTCATAATCTAAGTGTGCCACTACTGCAAGTAAAATTCGAATGGACTTGATCTTAGCAACTGGTGAGAAAGTCTCGTCATAGTCAATGCCTTCGCGCTAACTATAACCTTTCGCCACCAACCTAGCTTTGTAGGTTTGTACTTTGCCATTTGCATCAGTCTTACGCTTGAAAACCCATTTGCAACCTATGAGTCTAACCCCTTTTGGCAACTCAACCAAGTCCCAAACTTGATTGACATACATCAAGTCCATCTCGGATTTCATGGCTTCATGCCACTTCTTTGAGTCAACATCTAATGTTGCCTCAGTGTAAGTTCTAGGTTCGTCTTTATCCGGGATCTCCAAGTCATCATGTTCCTCCACGAAGAAGCCATAATATCTGGTGATCGGATTACGAACTCTAGTGGACTTAAGGAGTTGTGGTTGTTCAGGCTGCACATTTTGATCGTGAAAATTTTGTGGTACAGCGATTTCATCGTCGACCGGGGAGGCCTCAAGAGTGACGCTTACGGATGCTCCTTGAGCACTTCCGGATGCCTCTTGAGCAGGAGTTTGAACTATGTTGTTATCATTCAGCTTACTTGGAGTTCGTTGCTCGGGCAATGCAACTCTAATTACGCTCCCACTGGCTGAAAGAGGATCACTTAGTGATAAACTTCCACCATGTGAGCTGCTGAATGCTCCCACTAATTCTTTGTCATGTTGCTTTGACATGACACCAGTCTCTTTGTTAATTTGTGGTTCTTGAATTTCTTCAAGTTCCATCGTCTTACGGCCTTGTTCCTTAAAAACAATCACTGATTGTTTCCCAGGTAGATAGAAGTAATATCCTTTAGTTTCCTTAAGATATCACACAAAATAACCTTTTTCACCTTTGGATTCTAACTTGTCAGTAAGCATCTTTTTCACAATTACGGGGCAACCCCATGTTCTGATATGTGTAAAAGTTGGCTTCTTGCCACACCATAATTCATATGGTGTATGCTCAACCGATTTGGATGGAATCCTATTCAGAATGTATATTGAGGTTTGTAACGCGTATCCCTATAAGAATGTCGGAAGGGAGGAGAAGCTCATCATGGACCTCACCATGTCTAACTGGATTCGATTCTCCTTTCGGACACACCGTTCATCTGAGGCGTTTTGGGAGGAGTCCATCGTGATTAGATTCCATGTAACTTTAAGTAATCGGTGAATTCATGGCTAAGGTATTCACCTCCTCGATCCGATCGAAGAGTAAGATACTCTTACCAAGTTGCTTCTCTACTTCTGCTTTGAACTCTTTGAACTTCTCAAAAGACTCGGATTTGTGTTTCATAAGATACACATATCCATATCTTGAGAAGTCGTCAGTAAAAGTGATGAAGTAGGCAAAGTGACCCCTAACTAGAGTGGACAATGGTACACAGACATCACTGTGGATCAATTCTAGAACTTCTTTGGCACGACCCCTTTCCCAGAGAAGGGTTTGTTGGTCATCTTGCCCTTGAGACAGGATTCACAATTTCCATAAGACTCAAAGTCGAATGGGGTTAATGTTGGACCCTTGAAAAACCATGTAATGCATATAAAACAGGGGTGAGGGAATAATGATACCAATATTTTTTTTAACGATGTGTTTTGCTTATAACCAAATTCATATGGCAAGTAAGAACATAAAGCAGTAAAGAACACACGATTTTAAAGTGGTTCGGAGTCCAACTCCTACATCCACTCTTCCCTATCAGCAGGGGCACCAACTTAACCATCTGGACTTAGTTTAACGTGTTAGTCCAACACAATACAATAGAAGCTTAATGAGTTCTCACTCTCACGGGACTTATCTCCCTCATGGGATTGCCTAGATGTTTAACGAGTTCTCACTCTCACCTAGAATGTAAGTTAGTCCAACTAACTTAAATTTTTTGCTTAACAAAACTTAACCTAACACTCGGTTTTGGTATAAGATTGTTTGGTGTCCAACTAGGGTGAGATTTTCCCTTACATTTGTTTAGCCTCAATGCTAAGGTTGGAAAAATCTATCTAAGCTTAGGATATTACATTTGTGCTTAGATCTAGGGTAGAACACTCTTGAATGTATGCGTGTATTTCTTGCTTAGTGTTCTATGGTGGAAATGCTAGATGATTTGGCTCTGTAGCTCAATGGTGTTTTTCACGCATTTCACACACTAAATAATGAAGGAAGAACTTGTATTTATAGTGTGGATTTTAATGTTACCATTGGATGGAGTTACATTCAAATCCATACTATTCTGTAGCTTCTGCAGCTTTTTCAGACTGGTTGTCTTCCTCTCATTGGTCCACGTCAGCTGAATCTAACGGCTATACTCTTCAGGATTTTGATCCTCAGCTTTCTCGAACTCAGGCTTCCTTGGACTCAGGATTCTTGACTCAGTAGACTTCTCTTCAGTGGACCTTGTCTGATCAGGCATACTGACACTCGAGCTAAGCGAGTTCAAACTCTTCGACTTCGACATCATCGACCCCTCAGGTCACTTGACTTAGGTTATATGATCAGTGGCGTTCTGGTTCTCAGTGAACATGTCTTCAGATGACTTGTCCTCTGAGGACATCAGATCAGTACACCTATTTTACTGTTCAGCTCTTCTGATTCTGGTCTTGTGATTTGGTCACCTGATCTGGTATGCAGATTTCTGGTTTTCTGATTTCTTCTCGCCTGATCAGATCAGCACATCATCATGTCAGCATATATGGTTATCTGCATCAGATTAGCTCATCAACTTAGCACATCATCTTAGCACATCAGTTTAGCACCTCAGGTCAGTTGGATCAGGTCATCTCATCTGATCTCGATCAGTCTCATCTGCTCCTCTTCTGATCAGCAACCTCTTCTTCTGATCTGTTCGTCTGTTCTGGTCATCTGATCTTCTGTTCCCAGATCCATCTGATCAGGTCCTCTTCTGATTCTTCTGATCAGCTGGTCTAGCTTTTCTTCTATTCTGATTTTGCTCAGCTCATCAGTTTACTCGGAACTCATCTTATTCATCTGATCTCGATCAGGTTATATGATCAGTGGCGTTCTGGTTCTCAGTGAACATGTCTTCAGATGACTTGTCCTCTGAGGACATCAGATCAGTACACCTATTTTACTGTTAAGCTCTTCTGATTCTGGTCTTGTGATTTGGTCACCTGATCTGGTATGCAGATTTTTGGTTTTCTGATTTCTTCTTTTTGACCGATCCGATCAAGACATCATCAGTCAAGATATCGTTATCTTATCGATCGATTAGCTCATCAGCTTAGCACATCAGGTCAGTTGCATCAGGTCATCTCATCTGATCTCGATCACGTCTGATCTCTATCAATCTCATCTGCTTCTCTTCTGATCATCAACCACTTCTTTTGATCTGTTCGTCTGTTCTGGTCATCTGATCTTCTATTCCCAGATCCATCTGATTAGGTCCTCTTCTAATTCTTCTGATCAGCTGGCTTAGCTTTTCTTCTATTCTGATTTTGCTCAGCTCATCAGTTTACTCAGAACTCATCTTATTCATCTGATCTCGATCAGCCTCGTCTGTAGCCTCATCTGATCTCGATCAACTTCGTCTGATTTCATGAGTTCCCCCTCAACTTGTTCTCTCGTTCCCCCTCAACTTGTTATCTGTAAATTTGCTTGAATAACACAAGTTGATAATGTTTTGGTATAATTCATCAAAACTAAAATATCCCAACAGTTAAGTAGTCTAACTTCCTTAACCTTGCTATTTGTTCTGATTTGCATGACCAAGCCTACAATGCCACAAGTAAGGTTGGTTTTCATGATTACTAAGTTTGAGTCGTTTGTTTTGTATATTAAGAATATTATGTCCACAATGCAACAAATATAAACCATTCGATAATGGAGCATTTCCATAAACATCACCATTAAGCGAAAAATAACAATTATTGTTTGCAAAATGGAAGAAAAACCCTTCAATGTCTAACATAGGAATAGAAATAATGTTATGGGTAATAGAAGGAACGAAATAACAATTATTCAGTTCAAGTCTAAAACCAGAGGGTGAGTCTAAAACGTAAATGCCAACACGTTCAGCATCAACTCTTGCTCCATTGCCAATGTGTAGGGTGACTTCATCCAGTCTAACTGCCCTGTTATCCTTGAGACCCTGCACATTTGTACAAATGTGTGAGCCACAACCGATATCTAATACCCAACAGTTAGTATCATTTGTGGATATGTTTATCTCAATAACAAACATACATGTTCCAGTGTCTGAGACACCTTGTTTATTCTTTTCACCTGCTAGAACCTTGCAGTCCTTCTTCCAATGCCCCTACTGCTTACAGTGGAGGCATACATCCTTGTCCACCCTCTCGTTCTTTTGAATTCCACCTTTGGGCTTAAGGAAGTTTAGCTTGGAGCCTTTCTTTGCCTTGCCCCTTCGCTTCTTCTTTCCTTTCGGAGCAGAAGAAGTAGAGACACTCACCATGAGTACGGGCTTTTCCTTAGCAGTGGAAGACTAAAAGGTCTTTAGCATGTTATGCAGCTCGGGCATAGTAAATTCCGTCTTATTCATATTAAAGTTTATTACGAATCTCGAATATGAATCGAGAAGTGACTGAAGAATTGCATAAACAACAACGTTGGTCTTAAGCTCAATGCCCAAACGACCAAGTTTCTCGATTAGCTCAATCATCTTCAATACATGAGGAGAAACCTTCCCTCCCTCTGACAATCGGCATCTAAACAGATCTCTCATCACTTCATAAATCTCGGAACGAGATTCAGAATCAAAGAGATCCTTCAGATGCTTAATCATCTCAAAGGGAAACATCTTCTCATGCTACCTTTGCAACTCAGGAGTCATCCCGAGTAGCATAACACACTGAGCCTGGGAAGCATCCTCTTGATGCTTCTTCTGAGCCTCGGTGTCAAACGCCTCGACTTCTTCCGTACTAGCCTCCGGGGTAGCAGGGATTGGCGTGTCCAACACGTACTCAATCTTTTCTTTCCTGAGCACCAAACGAACGTTTCGGTGCCAGTAGAGAAAATTTGGCCCAACCAATTTGTTCGTTTCCAAAACGCTTCTCAATGACAAGTTATTCATTTCAATAATCCTAGAGAAATAAAATAAAACGGGAATTAAAATACATAATTCCTATGATCAATATTCAGCAATCAAAATAAATATGGCCTTTAAATTTATTTTATTTCCATTATTTTCGCATAATTAACGACCTCATCGGAAAAGTATAAATTTATATCAAATATAAATTGTAATGGACTAGGATCCACATTCCTACTATCATGATCCCTGCTTTGGCTGAATATCACAATAACATAACTGGTAGGTCTCCAAACCAATTGCAAAATTACAACTCCTAGTTGATTCCAATTCAATCGGATGTCCCCTAACTTTTGTTTCCCTGCTTTGGCTGGTGAAACAAAGTTAAGTTGGTTTACAACCATCAAGCGGCGATACTACGTGTCCCTATAAAAGTCCCATTGAATGTAGATCCGAGCAAAAGACTTTGGTCTTAAATACCCATTGGAACGAAATCCCCGGTTTACTTTTAATTTTGATGGAAGACATCTTATCAAATTAATGATAAAATCATATTTTAGTGAGGAACGTTTTAAAGGCGGGGTATTAATTACTTAATCGAGATCCAACATGATAACTAAGTCACATTTGAGAAATTACGGGCGCCGTCTACCCAAACATGACATATACGGACTAACAAATATTTGGGCGCCGTCTACCCAAGCATTTAATACAGTCCGACAATTATTGGGCGCCGCCTACCCAAACAGTTATGATGCAGACTTTAAAATGAGTTAACTAATTTAAACCAGTAAACAAGTTAATAGTGAGTTTTAATAAATCCTTTAAAATGAATTTTAATTCAATTAAAAAGTTCAATTTTAAAATTTATTAAAATGATTAGTCCAAATAATCGTTTTTTGGTCCAACCAAATTTAATTTCAGAATTAAATCAAATTAAAATTCTAAAATTAAGTTTTAATCTTATTTGTTTTCGGGAGCTCAGGTGCAATTTCCAAAATTTGCACGGGAGGGCCTGTCTCAAATCAAATTTGCAAAACATCCCTCCTACATCATCACCCTCCCAAATCGAATCCAATCCGAAAATTCCCAAACACCCAATTCATCCAAAATTACAGAATTCAATTTCATCATAATTAATCAAATTAATCAACCCATTATTCTCGAAACAGGAACCAGAACAAAAAAAATCCAGATTCATTGTTCAAAGAAATAGGAACAGGTTTGACGAAATCCGCCATCGGCGATGGGTGGAGCGCACTTCGAGCCTACGCGAGCCACCATCGTCATGCCTAGCGTGCGGGCGGCTCGTCGTCGACAAATAGGCGACATAAGGGGCTGCCGGAGCCGCACCCCTTGAGCGAAATTTGGTTTGAAACCAGATCGTTAGACGAAGAGGGCGATCGAGTCGGCTGCGCGTCGCCACTGACTCTTCCCAAATCCGGTGACGCGCCGCCTTAAACCGCATCAAGACGGGCACGCCGGCCAAGTCCCAAGCGAGATCAAGTGACGAGAGTCGAAATCGGAGAGAATCATCTGCGAAACACCATGAATCGAGGCGAAGGAGAACGTCTCCAAGATGGGTTCGCGTTGGAGACGCCGACGGGGCCGCGAATTGGACCGCGGGTTAAAGCGCTCGACGCGAGGCGCGGTACCGGCCTTCAGCAACGTGGTGTAGCACCGCCGGTCGAGGGCGGTATGAATTGCAGAGTGCGGCGGCGAAAACCCAACGAAGGGAAACCCTTGAAATCGGTGGGGATGAACAACCGAGCGTAACAAATAAATCACAAAAGGGGGTGCACTTTCTAATACCGTGCCCCTACTGATTTAAAAAAAATTCTTTTAATAAAAAATTAGATTTTAATGCAATTATAAACAAGAGCCTGATGCTCTGATACCACTATTGGAATTTAGAGACACGTAAACACGTAATACATGCACAATGGAAATAAGCAGTTCACCAACAACGAACAATTAATTGCATAAACGATTTCAATAATCATAACGAGAAACCTTACAGTGATTCTATAGCAGATTTCTTAACTATGGTATCCACGTAATCCCCGTGGACAGACTTGCACAGATATGCCAACGTTGAATCTGAGACGGAATTTGCTAGGAAAATTCCTAATCTAGATTTTATGGAGAAACTGAGTTTTCTTAAAACAACGTTAAATAATGAATCCCAGGATGTCATATATATAGGGAGAGATTAGCTTAAATCTTAAGCAATCTTTATTAGGAAGATAATCCCTAATCTTGCAAAACAAATCTCAAAGATATGTTTTTCCATACGGATATTTTCCTACAATAATATTCCATAATATTATTTTGGGATTCCTATTTGATTAAATCTAATTTAATTAAATAGTAATAATAATTAATTCTAAATTAATATATTATTAATTCTCCATAAATTAAATATTAAATACAATTTAATACTTAATCAACCAACCATAATCCGCACACGGGAGTTACTTGTTGTGTGACCCATAGACCCTCATATATCGAGCGATTAGTCGAACTAACAGTCTTAATTGAACCATAGACAATAAATCAGACATTCTCAATATATGAGGTATGTTGCGAGAAACGTGCAACTACCTGTAACTGTAACATGGACTATTACGATTTTCTCCTTTCATTCACGAATACTTGATTAGTCTTGAATATGATGAAGTGTCTATTCAAATAACTTAATCAATTTATCTCTAATTACTAATTGATCATTCATGTCACACTTGGCCACAAAGTCCAAGTTGACGTGCATTGACCAATGAATTTGATCCAATTATGATGAGAAGATGAGTATTCTAAATCCACTTTGAGGAATGAATCCTTTTCTTGGCTCAACTACCACACACATTCACTTCATGATGAACCCAATCCAAGCCATATCTATCCATGGAAGGGTGCAAGCGTCGGTCATGGTCAAAGTTCATTACTCCACACATGTCGTGCGTATTAACCTCAAGTCAAAGGAATATCACATCGCTCCCACTAACCGAGACACCAGTAGACACATATAGTGGAACTACATCAAACGGTTTTTCGGATGGGTATACCAATACCCTCTAAGGTATTTGTGCATCCATCATGAGATACCTAGTATCTCGTAGTAAGTGAGATCTCACTACACTCTCTAAGAGTATGATGCAGATCGCACACCAATCTCCATTGCATAATCAATATCCAATTCTCGATGATCCTCGATTGGGGTTATTTTGAGAATCATGCTTAGGTCATCTGAGTTCTCACTCACTCAATGACAACAATGACTCAAGGGAACACAAATAAGAACAAATGCAAACAATCAAACATAATATTCTAATGAGTGCAATGCCATATATTTAATATTAAATAAACAATAATATTAAATCAATACTGAATATTATCTGAGCATTATGTCCTTACAATGGATTGTCTCTAGGACACAAACACTAACATATCTCACTTTAGTTGGAAACCAACCAAACCCAAACCCTATTGTTAGGTAGTTTGAGTGTGTGATTGTTGGAGAGTAAGAGTTGTAAAGAGTTAGTAAGCTGCAGTTGAGTACAGCCTGAAAACTCTGGAGAAGAAGTTAGTAAGCTGCGTGTGACAGTCTGAAAGCTTGTGTGAGTTGAGTTAGTAAGCTGCAACGTAGTTCAGCCTGAAAACTCATAGTGGAAAGTTAGTAAGCTGCTGAGTTCAGTCTGAAAGCTTAAGGTAGTAGTAGAAGTTTGTTAAGGAATTTCTCTGAGGATCAGAGAGAGTGGACGTAGGAGCTTTGCCTCTGAACCACTATAATTTGCTGTGTTATTTGCTTTCTGCCTTGAACTATAACTGTTGCATGTTTTCACTAAAGCATACTAAGTTTTCTGATATTCAGTTGGAATCAATCCACTGAGTTTCCATTAAATTGATCACAACCTTAACCACTGATTTACTAAGTGATAAAGATTTTTAGCAAGTTAAAATGAGTATAAACTTAGGGCCTACACATTCCGCACCCTAAATAAGCTAGTATAGATAGTTGTCAAACTGACCAAACTCATCTGAGTAGTCAGTAAGATAGGTATTTACTCCAAGCTTATTTGGACTCTGATTTTAAAACCTCAGATCAGTTGGGCTAATTTGAAACTACTGAAAGTTGCTCAGTATTATTGTCTCAGTAGACTCTGACTCACGGCAATTTGTGCTTCTCAGGGCTATTTCTCAGGACAACCTGACCCACTGATTTCAGTTTTGTGAAAAAGTTTGAAAAATCACTGAACACGTGTATTCTCTCCCATATACTCGTGTAAGACTTGTTTACCCAGGGACCAACACAATCTAAATCACAAAGCTCGAAACCGAGGCTCTGATACTAGTTGTTGGGAAATAGGGTACCCGGATCTATTCGAGATGTAATTTAAATACAAATTTAAATTAATTTAATTATCACTAGCATGAATTCATCCTATATTAATTCAAATAATAATTAAATCACAACAACATATCATGCTTACAAAATTGCCATGTAAATCCTACACATGCAAAATTCTAGGAGTTACGTACGGCGTACCTTTTAGCGGATTAAACGCGGAGAAGATGAGTACCCATTCAACGAACAAACCCAAAGTCCTTCTTTAGTATTCCTTGGTCCTTATCCGATAATCCGGTGGTAGGATGCTCATGAACAATTAACAAAAGAAAAAAAATTATGTTGCATCACCTTTGTGGATTTCTAATTTTTTCAACACATGGAATTCTGTTGGGGATGAAAAATTCATCCCCTATATATAGAGATGAGGGGGTGCAAAAGTTTTGTGGCATATTAGGGTTAGAAAATTTCTTTGTATCTTCCCAAGATACAATCTTGAATTCTCATATATTCTATTTCCATAATATTCACAAAACATTTTTTCTTCCCCTTTCTATACAAATTTTTTGAAAATTTCACATAATTAAGGAAGAATAAGATCTTTGACTTTTTTTTGAATTTATGGGATAAATTTGTACTCCAAGAATACTTATTCCATAAAATCTTTCCAAGAAAATCAAGAAATCTTTTCTCTCCCCTCCTTATTATTTTTGAAAAAATAGAAAATAAATTAAGCAACAATATTTCTTTTATTTTAAACACCTTTTTCAGTTATTGAACTTTATCTTTGGGCTATTAAAGGGGCATTTAGGAGAATTAAGATTGAACCTTCCAATGGCCACAATATTATTAAAGTCCATTAATATTAATTAATCCCACTACATAAATAATATTGCACTATCCATCTTAATCCATATTACTGTAATATGACTCCCGTTTATTATTTCTCGTGTTTAAGATTATCTAGTCTATTAATTAATTCAAGCCACTAAAAAACCTTATATTAATTAATATCTTTTTCCTTGGAGTAAGAACCTATGTTTTAAAAACCGGAACCGGAAGTTGAGCCGGACGACCCCCAAAAAAGGCTGGACCGGGGTCGGATTGAGCCGATGACATCATAATAAATATTATATATATATAAGTATGCATGATTCAAATAATTTTTGGATAATCTAATACGTTCATTGGCTCATAAAAACTATTGGGGCCTATTTTTGAAAAGTCCAATGCACCTGTAAGCCCATACCCAATCTCATACATAAACCAACCGCCATCAGCAAACCCTATATCACTCTCACGCCTCTTCTTTCTCATCCTCCTCTCCGCCTCTCTTCACATAGCACACACACGCACTCTCTCCAAAATGGTGAGCTGCTGTTGGAATTGATTTCTTCCACAATCAATCTTGTTATGAAATATTTGAGTTTTGATTTAATTGATTTTTGAAGAAAGATGGGTATGGGCAATACTAAGCTTTGCAGTACAGAGAAGAAAATTTAAAAGTTAAAAATACATCCAGAACTAATACCTGCTTTAAGTTATCATCCTAGAACAGTTCGTGGGCTAATCTCCCAGGAATGGCAGTGACAAGCGGCGTTGGGCGATGGATTTAGCGGCGTGACCGCATCTCGTGTGGGTACTGGTCTTTTTTTTTGGTTATTTCGGTGAAAACCGGCGGTTTACCAGTTCACCAATTCCCGGTTTTCACTGGTTTTCGAATGGTTTTTCCAGTTTTGAGGGGGCGGTCCAATAGCTGTTCTATACACCTCTATTGGGCCGCTTTGGGGCAGTTCACCGGTCCGACCGGCTGGTCGGACCCAATTTTTAAAACAGAGGTAAGAACAACTCAACATTAGTATCTATACCGGAAACAAATTCCACTTGCAAGATTTAGTATGATAAAACTTCTGAACCCACCAAGGGGACAAATCACGCAAGACTTTCCAAGCACACGATTCTCTGTATTAATTTAGCAATCGTCATGTAATTAATATTATTGCCCAAGATATAAGGTATTGAAGTCGCAATGATTCTCTTCCCAGCATAAGTCAAAGCAATAATTATTAATCACACACAATCCTTATTAAGTGACAGAAATTAAGAAATCAACAACCACTGAGGTCTAACTCTTCATCCCATAAGTCAGTACAGAAGAGTTTATCCTCTCTGTAGGTCCTATTCAGCGCATCAGAATGCGCTAGTGTAATCTCTTGGTCAAGACAAGCCAATATGAGCCTTACACTTCAACCTTTCACGATTGTTTACAAGGAGTTGTTAATGTGATCTTATGTGATCTGGTATCACCACATTAACTACAATGTAATACGTATTATGTATGGAGCAATTATGCAGTAAATATATATATAACATTCAATCATATTTAAAGCAACAGTGATAAATAATTTAATTTCAGTAAATAAGACAAAAATTCAGTATGGTTATACAAAGTAAAAAGCACACTTTCCAGTATAACCCCAACAGAAACACCTAAATTGCCCTCACACCCCTCACAAAATACACGGTTTTTTATATCTTTACACCTACTTTCTCTCTCATCACCCACCACCACCTGCACGGCGGCGCCGCCACGACCACCACCCACCATCACAAAAAAAAATGCCGCCCACAAACTCTAAAATCCACTTTCACCGCGGCTGCCGTCGCCACCACCACCCGCGCGTAGGCCCTTTCATGCCGCCACACCACAATGGCCTCCACCACCACTGCCTTCACACGCGCTGTCGCGGCCTTCGCTTCAAAACCAGGAGACATTGTCGCTGCCCCATGTTGGGAAATATGGTGTCCGGATCTATTCGAGGTGAAATTTAAATTATTTAATTATTACTAGCATGAATTAATCCTATATTAATTCAAATAATAATTAAAAAAACAACAAATCATGCGAACAATTATGCCACGTAAATCCTACACATGCGAATTTCAAGGAGTTACGTGAGGCGTACCTTTTGGCGGAATAAACGATAGAGAATCTGATCACACACCCAACGACCTTCTCTAGTAATCCCACATTTTTATTTGATATCCCGGTGGTAGGAATCTCCTTCAAATAATTAACAAAAGGAAAAAGAAAAATTATTGCACCACCTTTGTGGATTTCTAATTTTTCCAACACATGGAATTGTGTTGGGGATGAAAAAAATCATCACATACTTATAATGCAGAGGTGGTCGAAAATTTTGACAAAATTTGGATATGGGAAGATCTTTAATTTTTGTGCAAGAAGTAGGGGTGCTTACGGTTCCGGAACTGCCGGTTCCAAAATATTTGAAGGTGGAACCGAAACCGAACCGCGGCCAATGCAGTTTCGGTTCAGGTTCCGATTCCGGCAGTTCCTCTCTCTTTTTTTAGTTTTTTAAATTTTGGATCTAAAATTTGAAGAAATGTACATGTAGATGACAAATTATTGTTATGGGAATTTAAATATAAGATTAAAATAGTTAAAACATACATAACTTTATAATTAGACAATTATAAATACATGATAATTGTCTAATTGATACATCATCAAATATTTCTACATTAGAACAATATTAAAATGCAACAATAGTAAATTAGTAAAACTAGTAGAAGGCTAGTAGTACACTACAAATGATTATAGTCATTGGATTGAGTTGAAGGAGATCTAAACCATTGAAATAAAAAAGAAAACCCCAAAAAACCGGCGGTTCGAACTGGAACCGATAGTTCGCGGTTCTAGAAATAATGGAACCGGAACCGAACTGTGTGTTTTACGATTTCGGTTCGGTTCCAGAACCGGAACCGTCCGGTTTTTTTTAGCATGCCTAACAAGAAGTAATCTTGAATATATCCAAGACATTCTCTTTCCCATAAATAAATTTTCCTCAAAAATCTCCTCCCTTATAAATAAGATATTTTTGAAAATTGCAAAGAAAGAAACATGACTTGGGATTTGTTGAATTTATGAGATAATCTTGTATTCCAAAAATACTTATCTTTTTCCATAAAATCTTTTCAAGAAAATCTCTTCTTTCCTTTCAGTTATTGAACTTTATATTGGGCTACTTGAGAGGCCTTTGGGAGAATTAAGATTGGACCTTCCAATGGACTTTGAATTATCAATATTGAGCCACAATATTATTCAAGCCCATTAATATTAATTAATCCCACTAATAATTAATATTGCACAATCCATCTTAACCCATATTACTGTAATATGGCTCCCGGTTATTATTTCCCGTGTTTAAGATTATCCAGTCCATTAATTAATTCAAGCCACTAAAAAGCTTTATATTAATTAATATTTTTTTCCTTGAAGAAAGAACAACTCAACATTATTATCCATACCGAAAACTAATTCCACATGCAAGACATGGTATGATAAAACTTCTGAGCCCACCAAGGGGACAAATCACGCAAGACGTACTTGCACACGATTCTCTGTATTAAATTTTAGCAATCGTCATATAACTAATAATATTGCCCAAATTACAAAGTATTGAATCCCATTGATTCTCTACCCAACATGAATCAAAGCAATAAGTATTAATTACACACAATCCTATTTAAGGGACAGAGATTAAGAAATAACGAACCACTGAGATCTAATTCTTCTATATTCAGTACTGAAGAATTTATTCTCGTTGTAGGTCCTATTTAGCGCATCATAATGCACTAGTGTAATCTCTTGGTCAAGACAAACCAATATAAGCCTTACACTTCAACCTTTCACGATGGATTGTTCATTTCCATTTAGGTTGTGAATTTGTACTTAGTTACAAGGAACTGTTAATGTGATCTTTTGTGATCTGGTATCATCACATTAACTACAATGTAACACATACTGTTTAATGAACAATTATATAGTAGATATATATAACATTCATTCATATTTAATGAAAGAATGATAAATAATTTATTTCAGTAAATAAGTAAGAAATTCAGTTTGGTTATACAAAGTAAAAAACATACTTTCCAATAAAACCCAAACAATCTCCCACTTATACTCAAAGTCTGCTTTTAAGTATACTACAACACATATCGTGTTCTACGTGACATCTAATGTCACCTACACGAACCTAATAACATTTCTCCCACTTATACTCAAAGCAGATTGACAACGCTCTTGACACCAATTCCTTCCATATGTTTCTCGAATGTATTCTAAGGTAGTCCCTTTGTGAATGGATCTGCTAGGTTGTCTTCTGACGTGATCTTTGCCACCTCCATGTCTCATCTCTTAACGATTTCTCGTATAAGATGGTATTTTCTTTCTATGTATTTGCCGGCCTTGTGGGCTCTTGGTTCCCTTGAATTTGCAACTTCTCCGACATTATCACAGTAGACCGTGATAGTGCTGGGCAAATACGGAACTACGTCCAAGTCCACTAAGAAGTTCTTGAGCCAAACCTCTTATTTCGCTGCTTCACAAGCAGCTACATATTCGCTTCCATGGTAGAATCTGCGATGCATTTCTGCTTAACGCTTCTCCATGTCATGGCTCCTCCTCCCATGGAAAACAAACTACCCGAGGTAGACTTTCTGGAATCTAAATCTGATTGGAAATTTGAGTCCGTGTAACCGATGGGAATTAGACTGTCTGATTGATAAACCAACATTCTATCCCGAGTTCTTTTCAGATACTTCAGAATGTTTTAAACTGCAGTCCAATGCTCTTTCCCTGGGTTACTCTGATATCTTGCTACCATGCCAACGACAAAGTAGATATCCAGTCTCGTGCACAACATTGCATACATGAGGCTTCCGACAGCCAAAGCATAAGGAATGCCCTTCATTTCATCTATCTCCTTTGTTTCTTAGGACACATTTCCTTGGATAGATGGATTACATGTCTGAAAGGTACAAAACCTTTCTTGGAATCTTGCATGTTGACTCGCTTCAAGACAATATCTATGCATGAAGCTTGTGATAATTCGATCATCCATATCCTGCAATCTCGAGTGATCTTGATCCCTAGGATGTGACCGACTTCTCCTAAGTCCTTCATATCAAACTGTTTTGATAGCCATGCCCTTACGTCTGACAATACCTTTACATCGTCCCCGATGATTAGAATATCGTCTACGTATAGTACCAAGAATACCAAGGCAGTTCCGACACACTTCTTGTACACACAACTCTCGAAATCATTTTGATCAAAATCGTAGGTTTTAATAACCTGATCAAAACATTGATTCCAAGCACATGATGCTTTCTTTAGTCCGTAGATGGACTTCTTGAGCTTGGAAACCAGATGCTCTTGGCCTTTTTCCACAAAGCCCTCAGGTTGTTGTATATAGATTTCTTCTTCAGGACTTCCGTTAAGGAAAGCTGTCTTGACATCCATTTGCCAGATCTCAAAATCTAAATGCGCAGCTATCAACAAGAGAATACAGATGGACTTAAGCATGGATATGGGTGAAAAGGTTTCCTCATAATCGATCCCTTCTTTCTAAGTGTACCCTTTCGCCACAAGTCCAGCTTTGAAGGTTTCTACCTTCCCATCCGGTCCTCTTTTTCTCTTGTATACCCAGTTGCATCCAATGGGTTTTACCCCATTAAGTGGTTCGACTAGCTCCCACACTTTATTGTGATCCATTGAACCCATTTCAACTTTCATTGCAGTTTGCTAAGAATCTGCATCCTTGTCTTGGATCGCCTCGTTATAGGACTAGGGGTCTGATTCATTATCACGGGGACCAATTCCGAGGACTCTCCTATCCCCATGAATTGCTCAGGTTGTCTAACGACCCTCCCACTACGACGAGGTTTCGGTTGTGTAAGCGTTTCGCTTGGTATGTCAACTTGTACAGTTGGCATTGGGGTTTGCCCTCTTTGCTCATCTAAGGTAATCTCACTTTTAGGCTTTCTTTTGTTCATATAGTCTTCTTCAAAAAATGTAAAGTGAGTACTTATTATGATTTTTTGATCTTCGGGGCCATACAATATACACCCTTTCGTTCCCTCGGGGTACCCTATAAACAACCTTAATTCTGAACGTGACTATATTCCCCTTAGCTCCAAATGCCCTCTTGGTCATTTTACCCTCTAAACATGATTCGCAGGTTGGAAATTGTTCAACCCGGAGAGACTCCAATGAACCATCTTGTGTTGGTAAATACGGGGTGCCCGGATCTATTCGAGGTGTATTTAAATACATATTTAAATTATTCAATTAATTACTAACATGAATAAATCCTAAATTAATTCAACATAATAATTAAGCAAGCAACAACAACATGCGTACACGTAATTCACGTAAATCCTAAGCATGCGGAATCTAGGAGTTACGAAATTACATACCTCTTGTAGAGACAATTGTTGAGACGATGGATCAACCCAAAGTGCCTTCTCAAATATGTCCCAAGTCCACGAACGTAATCCGGTGGAAGGATTCTCACTAACGATTTTAATAAAGGAGAAAACTAAAAATATTTGCCACCACCTTTGTGGATTTCTAATTTTTCCAACATGGAATTGCATTGGGGATGAAAAATTCATCCCCTATTTATAGGACAGGGTGGGGGAGAGACGAAAATTTAGCCTTGTTGGGCTATTGGGAAATTTAGCCTTGCACACAGTTCTCTATATTAAATCTTAGCAATCGTCGTGTAACTAATAATATTGCACAAGATATAAGGTATCGAATCACGTTGACTCTCTTCCCATCATAAGTTAATGCAATAGTTATCAATTTCACACAATCCTATTTAAGAAACAGAGATTAAGAAATAACAAACCACTGAGGTATAATTCTTCCATATTCAGTGCTGAAGAATTTATCCTCCTGTAGGTCCTATTCAGCGCATCATAATGCACTAGTGTAATCTCTTGGTCAAGACAAGCCAATCTGAGCTTTACACTTCAACCTTTCACGATGGATTGTTCATTTCCATCTGGGTTGTGAATTTGTACTTAGTTACAAGGAACTGTTAATTTGATCTTCCGTGATCAGGTATCACCAAATTAACTACAATGTAACACGTACTATTTATTGAATGGGTATGCAGTAAATATATATAACATTCAATCATATTTAATGCAACAATGATAAATAATTTATTTCAGTAAATAAATAAGAAATTTAGTTTGGTTATACAAAGTAAAAAGCATACTTTCCAGTATGACCCCAACAATCTCCCACTTATACTCAAAGTCTGCTTTTAAGTATACTACAACACATATCGTGTTCTACGTGACATCTAATGTCACCTACACGAACCTAATAACATTTCTCCCACTTATACTCAAAGCAGATTGACAACACTCTTGACACCAATTCCTTCCATATGTTTCTCGAATGTATTCTAAGGTAGTCCCTTTGTGAATGGATCTGCTAGGTTGTCTTCTGACGTGATCTTTGCCACCTCCATGTCTCATCTCTTAACGATTTCTCGTATAAGATGGTATTTTCTTTCTATGTATTTGCTGGCCTTGTGGGCTCTTGGTTCCCTTGAATTTGCAACTTCTCCGACATTATCACAGTAGACCGTGATAGTGCTGGGCAAATACGGAACTACGTCCAAGTCCACTAAGAAGTTCTTGAGCCAAACCTCTTATTTCGCTGCTTCACAAGCAGCTACATATTCGCTTCCATGGTAGAATCTGCGATGCATTTCTGCTTAACGCTTCTCCATGTCATGGCTCCTCCTCCCATGGAAAACAAACTACCCGAGGTAGACTTTCTGGAATCTAAATCTGATTGGAAATTTGAGTCCGTGTAACCGATGGGAATTAGACTGTCTGATTGATAAACCAACATTCTATCCCGAGTTCTTTTCAGATACTTCAGAATGTTTTAAACTGCAGTCCAATGCTCTTTCCCTGGGTTACTCTGATATCTTGCTACCATGCCAACGACAAAGTAGATATCCAGTCTCGTGCACAACATTGCATACATGAGGCTTCCGACAGCCAAAGCATAAGGAATGCCCTTCATTTCATCTATCTCCTTTTGTTTCTTAGGACACATTTCCTTGGATAGATGGATTACATGTCTGAAAGGTACAAAACCTTTCTTGGAATCTTGCATGTTGACTCGCTTCAAGACAATATCTATGCATGAAGCTTGTGATAATTCGATCATCCATATCCTGCAATCTCGAGTGATCTTGATCCCTAGGATGTGACCGACTTCTCCTAAGTCCTTCATATCAAACTGTTTTGATAGCCATGCCCTTACGTCTGACAATACCTTTACATCGTCCCCGATGATTAGAATATCGTCTACGTATAGTACCAAGAATACCAAGGCAGTTCCGACACACTTCTTGTACACACAACTCTCGAAATCATTTTGATCAAAATCGTAGGTTTTAATAACCTGATCAAAACATTGATTCCAAGCACATGATGCTTTCTTTAGTCCGTAGATGGACTTCTTGAGCTTGGAAACCAGATGCTCTTGGCCTTTTTCCACAAAGCCCTCAGGTTGTTGTATATAGATTTCTTCTTCAGGACTTCCGTTAAGGAAAGCTGTCTTGACATCCATTTGCCAGATCTCAAAATCTAAATGCGCAGCTATCAACAAGAGAATACAGATGGACTTAAGCATGGATATGGGTGAAAAGGTTTCCTCATAATCGATCCCTTCTTTCTAAGTGTACCCTTTCGCCACAAGTCCAGCTTTGAAGGTTTCTACCTTCCCATCCGGTCCTCTTTTTCTCTTGTATACCCAGTTGCATCCAATGGGTTTTACCCCATTAAGTGGTTCGACTAGCTCCCACACTTTATTGTGATCCATTGAACCCATTTCAACTTTCATTGCAGTTTGCTAAGAATCTGCATCCTTGTCTTGGATCGCCTCGTTATAGGACTAGGGGTCTGATTCATTATCACGGGGACCAATTCCGAGGACTCTCCTATCCCCATGAATTGCTCAGGTTGTCTAACGACCCTCCCACTACGACGAGGTTTCGGTTGTGTAAGCGTTTCGCTTGGTATGTCAACTTGTACAGTTGGCATTGGGGTTTGCCCTCTTTGCTCATCTAAGGTAATCTCACTTTTAGGCTTTCTTTTGTTCATATAGTCTTCTTCAAAAAATGTAAAGTGAGTACTTATTATGATTTTTTGATCTTCGGGGCCATACAATATACACCCTTTCGTTCCCTCGGGGTACCCTATAAACAACCTTAATTCTGAACGTGACTATATTCCCCTTAGCTCCAAATGCCCTCTTGGTCATTTTACCCTCTAAACATGATTCGCAGGTTGGAAATTGTTCAACCCGGAGAGACTCCAATGAACCATCTTGTGTTGGTAAATACGGGGTGCCCGGATCTATTCGAGGTGTATTTAAATACATATTTAAATTATTCAATTAATTACTAACATGAATAAATCCTAAATTAATTCAACATAATAATTAAGCAAGCAACAACAACATGCGTACACGTAATTCACGTAAATCCTAAGCATGCGGAATCTAGGAGTTACGAAATTACATACCTCTTGTAGAGACAATTGTTGAGACGATGGATCAACCCAAAGTGCCTTCTCAAATATGTCCCAAGTCCACGAACGTAATCCGGTGGAAGGATTCTCACTAACGATTTTAATAAAGGAGAAAACTAAAAATATTTGCCACCACCTTTGTGGATTTCTAATTTTTCCAACATGGAATTGCATTGGGGATGAAAAATTCATCCCCTATTTATAGGACAGGGTGGGGGAGAGACGAAAATTTAGCCTTGTTGGGCTATTGGGAAATTTAGCCTTGCACACAGTTCTCTATATTAAATCTTAGCAATCGTCGTGTAACTAATAATATTGCACAAGATATAAGGTATCGAATCACGTTGACTCTCTTCCCATCATAAGTTAATGCAATAGTTATCAATTTCACACAATCCTATTTAAGAAACAGAGATTAAGAAATAACAACCACTGAGGTATAATTCTTCCATATTCAGTGCTGAAGAATTTATCCTCCTGTAGGTCCTATTCAGCGCATCATAATGCACTAGTGTAATCTCTTGGTCAAGACAAGCCAATCTGAGCTTTACACTTCAACCTTTCACGATGGATTGTTCATTTCCATCTGGGTTGTGAATTTGTACTTAGTTACAAGGAACTGTTAATTTGATCTTCCGTGATCAAGTATCACCAAATTAACTACAATGTAACACGTACTATTTATTGAATGGGTATGCAGTAAATATATATAACATTCAATCATATTTAATGCAACAATGATAAATAATTTATTTCAGTAAATAAATAAGAAATTTAGTTTGGTTATACAAAGTAAAAAGCATACTTTCCAGTATGACCCCAACAATCTCCCACTTATACTCAAAGTCTGCTTTTAAGTATACTACAATACGTCTCGTGTTCTACGTGACATCTAATGTCACTCACACTAACCTATTTCTCCCACTTATACTCAAAGCAGATTGACAATGCTCTTGACACTCATTCCTTCCACATGTCTCTCGAATGTATTCTGAGGCAGACCATTTGTGAATGGATCTGCTAGGTTGTCTTCCGATGCAATCTTTGCCACCTCTATGTCTCCTCTCTTAACTATTTCTCGTATAAGATTGTATTTTCTTTCTATGTGTTTGCTGGCTTTGTGGGCTCTCGGTTCCCTTGAATTTGCAACTGCTCCGGCATTGTCACAGTAAACCGTGATTGTGCTGGGCAAATCCAAAACAACATCCAAGTCCACTAATAAGTTCTTGAGATAAACCGCTTCCTTCGCTACTTCACAAGCAGCTACGTATTCGGCTTCCATGGTAGAATCGACGATGCATTTCTGCTTAACGCTTCTCCATGTCATGGCTCCTCCTCCCATGCAAAACACACTACCCGAGGTTGACTTCCTGGAGTCTAAGTTTGATTGGAAATATGAGTTTGTGTAACCGACGGGGATTAGACTGTCTGACTGATAAACCAACATTCTGTCCCTTGTCCTTCAGATCTTCAGAATGTTTTTAACTACAGTCCAATGCTCTTTCTCGGGGTTACTTTGATAACTCGCTACCATGCCTACGGCAAAATAGATATCTGGTCTCGTGCACAACATTGCATACATGAGGCTTCCCACAGCCGAAGCATAAGGAATGTTCTTCATGTCATCTATCTCTTTCTGCGTCTTTGGACACATTTCATTGGATAGATGGATTCCATGTCTGAAAGGTACAAAACCTTTCTTGGAATCTTGCATGCTGAATCGCATCAAGACAGTGTCTATGTATGAAGCTTGTGAGAGGTCGATCATCCTTTTCTTACAATCTCAAGTGATCTTGATTCCTAGGATATGACCAGCTTCTCCCATGTCCTTCATATCAAACTGTTTTGACAACCATGCCCTTACGTCCGACAATATCTTTACATCATTCCCGATGAGCAAAATGTCATCTACGTATAGTACTAAGAATACCAAGGTAGTTCCGTCACGCTTTTTATAAACACAACTTTCACAATTATTTTGATCAAAACTGTAGGATTTTATAACCTGATCAAAACATTGATTCCAAGCACGAGATGCTTTCTTCAGTCCATAAATGGACTTCCTCAGCTTGCAAACTAGACGCTCTTGGCCCTTTTCAATGAAGCCCTCGGGTTGTTGCATATAGATTTCCTCGTCAAGACTTTCATTGAGGAAAGCTGTCTTGACATCAATTTGCCAGATCTCAAAATCTACGTGCGCAGCAATCAACAAGAGAATGTGGATGGATTTGAGCATGGCTACGGGCAAAAAAGTTTCCTCATAGCCGATCCCTTCTTTCTGAGTGTACCCTTTCGCCATGAGTCTCGCTTTGAAGGTTTCCACCTTCCCGTCCGGTCCTCCTTTTCTCTTGTATACCCACTTGCATCCAATGGGTTTCACCCCATTAGGTGGTTTGACTAGATCCCACACTTTATTGTGATCCATTGAACCCATTTCGGCTTTTATTGAGTTTGCCAAGAATGTGCATCATTGTCTTGGATCGCCTCGTTGTACGACCATGGGTCTGATTCTTCTCCGGAGATCAAGTCCGAAGACTCTCCTATCCCCAAGAATCACTCGGGTTGTCTAACAACCCTCCTATTGCGATGAGGTTCTTGTAGTTTAGGTGTGACACTTGGTATATCTACTTGTACAGTCGGCAAAGGAGTTGGCCCTCTAAGTTCTTCTAAGGTAATCTCACTTCTAGGCTTTCTATCGTTTATATAGTCTTCTTCCCAAAATCTAAAGTGCGTACTTATTATGACCTTTTGATCTTCGGGACCATAGAACATGCATCCTTTAGTTCCCTAGGGGTATCCTAGAAACAACCTTAATTCCGAATGTGCATCCAATTTAGCAGCTTCCTTGTCCAACACGTATGCCGGACACCCCCAGATTCTCATGTGTCCCAAGCTGGGCTTGAGCCCTGTCCACAATTCTCTAGGGGTTTTAGAAACTGATTTGGATGGTACTAAGTTTAGAATGTAAGCCACTGTTTCCAAGGAGTAACCCCAGAACGATTTTGGCAAATCAGCGTAACTCATCATTGATCTGATCATTTCCAAAAGTGTTATGTTTCTTCGTTCTGTAATCCCGTTTTGTTGAGGGGTACTGGGTGTAGTCAACTGGGATGCAATCCCTTCGTCTGACAGGTAGTTCAAAAATTCATCGCTGAGGTATTCGCCTCCACGATCATATCGTAGAAACTTGATACTCTTTTTCTTATGATTCTCTGCTTGAGCCTTAAATTCTTTGAATTTATCAAAGGTCTCAGATTTATGCTTCATTAGGAAAACTCACCCATAGCGTGAGTAATCATCGATAAATGTAATGAAATACTCGTAGCAACCTCTAGCTTTGATTTGCATTGGACCACACACTTCAGTGTGAACGATTTCCAACACTTCTTTAGCTCTAAGCCCCTTGGCTCCAAATGCCCTCTTAGTCATTTTACCCTCCAAACATGATTCCCAGGTTGAAAATGGTTCAACCCGGAGGGACTCCAATGAAACATCTTGGACAAACCTTTGGATCCTATTTAGATTAATATGACCTAATCTTAGATGCCAAAGAAGTGTCTCATTTACATTAGTTGAACGTCTTCTTTTAGTGCTTGAAATGGTCGATGTGTTACAGGATGCATTTTGCGAGTGGTGTGCACAGTCAATAGTATAGAGATTGTTCCGTAAAGTTCCATGACAGATAAACACATCATTACGAAAAATAGTAACTTTTCTATTAAAACGAATAGAATATCCATCAGAAAATAGTTTAGAAACAAAAATAAGGTTTTTCCGAAAAACAGGAACATAAAGAACATCTCTTAAAATTAAACTTCTGTCTTCAAAAGACAGGTGCATGTCTCCCACTGCTTCACCTGCCACTCTCGTAGCATCACCTAGAGTGATGAGGATCTCACTTACACTAAGCTACCGGGTCAGCTTGAACCCGTGAACCAAACATGATCAGTGGATCCCATATCAACTACCCACGAATGAGAAGTATATGCCGCTAAACAAGTTTCAACAACTAGTGTGTGAGAATTACCTTTCTTTCCGCCCCTTTTTGGGCTTGGAACAGGCAAACCTTGATTGTCCTTTTTCACAACAGTTGAAGCACTTCCCCTTTGAATTTTCCTTGACACCACCAGCATTCCTCATCTTACCATTGCCCTTGGAAATAGTTGAAGTTGATTGCTTATGGATTTTGGTCCTCTTCTTCTTCTTGGCTTCCCTTGGCCTAGAAGATGAAGATGGACCACTTGCCTCAAAGCTTGAGTTTGGTGTCCCATCAACGTCTCTGCCGAGACCAAAGCTTGCAACAAATCATCTAGCCAAAGTGCTCAAAAACTTTTGGACAGAGAGTGGAGTACCAAATCGATCTGGGTCTCTAGATCATAATATGTACCTAGAACCTCAAGTTTGTTCAGATGGGCCATCAATTTTGAGGACGTAATCCCTTAGGGGTTTCCCTCCACCATTTTCAGCGACGACATCTCTCGCAAGGTGATCTAACGAGCCCCACATTTTTAACTCGTCAGTTGGCTCATCTGGTTTTTGGTGCGTCAAGAATCCACTTGTGCTTTTGTGCAGTTAGGACAATCATAACTTTTTGTTTCCAATCAACATAGTTTCCTATACAATTCTATTGACTTTAAGTATATTAACAGTGGATTAAAAGGTTGCGACATGATGATACTGAAAATAAACATGTACTTTGTGTCAATATCCGGATCAACACAAAGAAAATCACATAATTCGATCACATGAATCATATTAAAATCTAAAAAACATATGAACATGTATCAGCCAACATCTTAAAACAATTTAAATGAGCCATGTTGGTGGGTCATCATTTAAATCACATTTAAGCAGGTTACAAACAACATCAGTTACAAACCTTTAATTAAAAAAAAATTAATAGTAGGCTCCCACTTGACCAATATAAAATTGACAGGGACTTCGGAGAAGTATATGCATATCAATTTTATACCTAAGTAATAACCATGATTAAATACATAATTATTACTTTATTTTGAACGAGACTCTTGGGAAGGTCAACGTCGCCACTAGTAATAATTCACAATCATCCTTTTGAGAATTTATTCATGTGAAAGCTTACTTTTGGCCGTCCCTAATGGGAATTTCTCCAAAAGAATTTACAAATAAATAAATCATGGAGATCAAACTAATTTGATTCAAAACCAAAATAATTATATAAAACATACTTAGTAATTTTTGAGTTTGAGGTTTTTCACAAGCAATATCTCATGCAAACACATTAAACGAAATTAAACAGAAGCATAAGAAAAAACAATAAATCAAAATAAAATTAAACACATTAGGCACAAATTATCCAATTGTCATGGTATAATTTTTCTTGTCTTGATCTTGAAGAAACTCCGCCTTGATTTCCCCCACTCGTTCGTCTAAAAAAAAATTCCATCTTGAATCGTCACGCCAAGCAGCTCGCAGCCGGGATGCACGCCCGCATCCAGCCAGCCACTTGGCCGAGCGACCACGCCCGTGCACCTAGGCACAGAGCATGTCGCCCCTACGGTTCTCGGCAGCCTCGGCAGGCATCGGGCCAGGATGCATCCATGCGCGTGCCTACGTGCGCGTGTTCCCGCCCATTCCACGACCGCCTTCGCCCGCATCCGCCTTACGGAACTCGGCAGTGCCGCGCATTTCTGCGCACGCCCCTGCGTGCACTTGTGCGCGTGTACCTCGTCCCCTTGGCCCGTCTAGCGCATGCCCATCGCGCGCCCATGCCTCGCGCCCTAGTGCGCCAGTGCACGTCCAGGGCGGATCCTGCCCGATGCCGAGCATCTTGCCCATGTGCTTGGCGACATTCGCATCGCGCGCATGCCTCCCTTAGCACATTTTGTGCGATGCACATCGCCCGCGTATGGTTCCAGATCCGTTTTAATTTCTCGTCTCCATCGCCGTCTTTGATCAGGTTACAATTTATTTTACAAAAATAAATAAACCTAAATCTAGACTAGTCTATTACATTTAACAAATCAAATAGCCTAATCTATTCACGGATTTTCTCACGAGAAAAATAAATTCAAACGAGTCGAATTAAAACCAATCATACGCATGAAATTAATAAAACACATTAAATACCATGACAATTGGATACCTGCAAACAAATCTAACAATTCTACTATTCAATTTTCAATAAAATTTAATGGACAACAAATTTAAATAACAATTTAAAAACAGAGCTCGAAACCGAGGCTCTGATACCAGTTTTTGGGAAATACGGGGTGCCCAGATATATTCGAGGTGTATTTAAATACATATTTAAATTATTCAATTAATTACTAACATGAATCAATCCTAAATTAATTCAACATAATAATTAAACAAGCAACAACAACATGCGTACACGTAATTCACGTAAATCCTAAGCATGTGGAATCTAGGAGTTACGAAATTACATACCTCTTGTTGAGACAACCGTTGAGACGATGGGTCAACCCAAAGTGGCTTCTCAAATATGTCCCAAGTCCACAAACGTAATCCGGTGGAAGGATTCTCACGAACGATTTGAATAAAGGAGAAAACTAAAAATATTTGCCACCACCTTTGTGGATTTCTAATTTTTCCAACACATGAAATTGCATTGGGGATGAAAAATTCATCCCCTATTTATAGGACTAGGGGGGAGCAAAAATTTAGCCTTGTTGGCTATTGGAAAATTTCCTTGCTTCTTCCTCAAGATACAATCTTGAATATATCCAATATATTCTATTTCTCAAAATATCTCCCAACAAAATCTTCTCCTCCCTTCTTGTCCATTATTTTCAAAAATATCAAATAAAATAAGGAAGCAATAAGATCTTTTACCTTTCTTGAATTTATGGGATAAACTTGTATCGCAAGAATACTTATTCCATAAAATTTTTCCAAGAAAATCAAGAAAATCTTTTTCTCTCTCCTACTCATTATTTTCGAAAATAATTATGGAAAAATAGGCAATAATATTTTCTTCTCCTTTTCATTAATTGAACATTAATTGGGCTATTTGAGGGACCCTTAGGAGAATTAAGATTGGACCTCCAATGGGCTATGAATTTATAAAATCCCATTAATATTAATTTACTCCACTATAAAATTAATATTGAACTATCCATCTTAATCCATATTACGATGCTGCAATAATATGGCTCCCAGTTATTATTTCCCGTGTTTAAGATTATCTAGTCCACTGATTAATTAAGCCACTGAAAAAGCTTTATATTAATTAATATCTTTAGCCTTGGAGTAAAGACAACTCAACATTATTATGCATACCGGAAATAAATTTTCACTTGCAAGATTTGGTAAGATAAAGCTTCTGTTGGGAAATTTATATTTAGTTTTGATGGAAGTTCCAAAACAGGTTATAATAGGATCAGTCAGACCTGTTAGCTGACTGATGTTTTAGAATCAGATTAGGATGACCAACTGAAATGTGTAGACAACTGATGTATAAGATAGGTCACATATTGAGGGGGAACTCAATATGTATAGGTCAGGTCAGAAGATCTGAAGACCAGATAAGGTCTGAAGATCAGAACACAAGTCGGGTCAAAAGACAAACCAAGGTCAGAAAATCAGACGATTAGATAGTCTGCTGATCAGGTGAAGACATGAAGCTCAAGTTCAAAAGACATGAAGATCAGATGACTACCAGAAGATCAAGACCAGAAGACCAAAAGACCAGAAGACCTACATCAACCGAGTCTGCTAGTGGAGCTAAGACAACTGGCACCAGTAGACTCTATCAGGTAGACTGATCAGTTTTATCTGATCAGGTCAGCTTACACTTGGTGGTAACTGATGTTTATCAGTTTATACACACTATCAAGACAAGAAGAATGTCAACTTTAGTTGGTAGAACAAACACTGAAAAGTGTACTTGTTAACCAATGAGAGCGCGACACGTACGCAAAAAGCTGACAATGCGGGATTCGACGCTGCACAAGTCAAATGGCTATAAAAGACTACTATTCACGCCTTCGGCCATGCCGTCCCTGAAACACGTCACATAAATCCTGTAACCTACCAAATATAGCCAGAAATTCAAAGTGCTCTCCAATGGCTCTTTGATTTCGAGGTCTATAAATATGGGATTGCTCTTCATTGTGAAGGGACGGAAAATCCCAAGAAGCTCATACAATAGCAAAGTTTCCGCACAAGAACACAAACTTGAAGATTACTTTCTAAGTGTTCATCCCATTGTTCTTAGCATAGAAATCTCATCCTTTAGCTTTAGGCTACTCAAATACTAGGATAGATTTCCAGTTGGAACAAACAACAAATCTTTACCAAAACCCACCAGTTAGGTTAAGTTTGTTTTGCAAGATTTCAGACTAGGGTTTCTAGTTCTGATTTATGGGATCGTTGAGTGAGAACTCTGTAAACATCTGTTGGTGTACTGTGTTGGACTAACACAATAATCTAAGTCCAAGTTGGTTAAGTTGGTGCCCCTTGTGATAGGGAAGAGTGGACGTAGGACTGTTGTCCGAACCACTATAAATCCTGTGTGCATTTATCTACTTTCACCTGCTTTACACTATCGCACACGACCTTGTTAAATCTGCATACATATTCTAAGTTAAGGATCAGTTTGCACCAAGCAACTGATCTGATCAGTTTGATACTTTGGTCAGCTGATTGAAAATAGCTTCGGAATCTGATTTGTTACAAACTGGTTTTTCACACGGGTATAAACTAGCTTCCGCACAATCAAATAAACTGATAGACACCAAACTGATCTTCCCTCAGGCGATCAGTAAGTTGGATATCAGTCCAAACTGATTCACCCGCACTCTGACAGGCAACCTGCCATCACACCTGATCCGCACGAAATTTTTTTCAGAAGTCTATTCACCCCTCCCCTCTAGACTTCTGCACTCACGAAACTCGTTCGGGACCTACAAGTGGTATCAGAGCAGTGGTTCTACAGACCACTGTCTTTGAATATCATCAGTTCTTGAGGAAGAACCTTTGTGGTCACTTGAACTGATCTTGAAAAGCCTTTTTAAATCTCATTTGTTTTCAAACTCAAGATCAGCATGGATAATACTTCGGGTATGTATCATGATTTGCTTAAATTTTCCATTGATGAGTATGCAGACTGGACCATATTCATGAGCAACCATCTGGGATCAATAAGCAGCAGGATGATGGAAGTTATTGATCGAGGACCCATCATCATCTACCACGACAACCCAGCTGTAGGAGGTGATCCAGACTTTTCAGCTGGATGCCTTGTCAGAAAGAGTCCCGCCCTGATGGATGCTGAAGAAAGAAAACTGTACACTCTGGATACGATAGCTAGGCACATAATCATGAAGACGATGGACAAGATAACCAGAGAAAAGATAAAGTATCTCAAGACAGCCAAACAGATGTGGGATACGCTTGTTGAAATGTGTGTAGGTAATGACTTGTTAAAAGACTGCAGACTGCAAGCCGAACTGGTGAAGTTTGAGAAACTTAAGATGCTGCCAAATAAAACTACAAACCAGCTCGATGGAAGAATCACCATGTCTGTCAACAAGCTACGGGAACTTGGACGAGAAATGTTGGTCCCGAACGGGTTTTGTGAGGGCAGAAGTCTAGAGGGGAGGGGTGAATAGACTTCTGAAAACTTTTTGTGCAGATCAGGTGTGATGGCAGTTAGCCTGATCAGAGTGCGAGTGAATCAGTTTGGACTGATAACCAACTTACTAATCGCCTGAAGGCAGATCAGTTCGGTAACTATCAGTTTAACTGATGTGTGCGGAAGCTTAAGTTTTACCCGTGAAAAACCAGTTTTTGTAAATCAGATTCCAAAGTTAGTGTTTTAACCAGTTGACAGAAATGTCAAGCTTGATCAGATCAGAAGCTTGGTGCTAGCTGATCTCCACTTCGAATATGTATGCGCTTTAAAGGTTGTGTGCAATAGTGTGGAAAGTTAATCAAAGCAGTAAAGGCACACAAGATTTATAGTGGTTCGGACAAACCAGTCCTACGTCCACTCTTCCCTATCACAAGGGGCACCAACTTAACCAATCGGACTTAGTTTTATGTGTTAGTCCAACCCAAAGACAACCGATAGATATTTAAGGAGTTCTCACTCAACCGATCCTGTAAATCGTAACTAGAAACCCTAGTGCGAAATCTTGCTAAACAACTTAACCTAAATTTGGGTTTGGATAAGATTGTTTTGGTTCCAACTATGAAATCTTTTCTAGTGTTTAAGGTAGCCTATCGCCTAGATGAAAAGATTTACGTATAAGAACTTATGGAATGAACACTTAATAAAATAATCTTCTTGATCGTGTTCTTCGTGAGGAAATCTGATAATTGCTTTAGCTTCTTGATTGTTCAGTGTTTCCGTGTCTTCACTCTGAAGTGTGATCCCATATTTATAGACCTTGAAATCAAAGAGCCGTTGGAGAACAATTTGAATTTCAGGCTATATTAGGTAGGTTTTCGAGGATTGATGTGCGTGCTTGAGGCGGCATGGCGAAAAGCGTGAACTTGTATTTTATAGCCGTTAGAGAGAGCAGCATCGAATCCCTTACTTGTCGGCTCCGATCATACGTGTCTTGTTCTTATTGGTTGAACAGACGCACTTTTCAGTGTTGTTCTTCCAACTAATGTTGACATTCTTCTTGTCCAGATCATAGTCGTATGATTAGGTGAAGCATCGATTTTCACCGGTGGTGACCGATCGATCGAAGCGATCGGTCTACCGATGGAGTCTTCGGTGCGGTTGACTTAGCTTCAACTAGCGGACTCCGATGTAGGTCTTCCGGGTCCGATCTTTCGAAAGTCATCCGATCTTCAAGTATTTCGAGTTTGAGCTTCATGACTTGGTGAGATATCGACAAGATCGATCGATCCGATCTTCTTCGTTCTTCTCTAAGATTCGCCCCGCCGGATATCACCGTTCTTTGGATCTTGGATCGACTCATACATATTGAGGTTCCCCCTCAATATGTGACCTATCTATTACATCAGTTGTTCTATACAGTAATTATCAACTGGTATTCTATAATCAGTAATATAAACATCAATACCTAATGTGTCCGATGGTCCGATTATATGTGTTTTCGGAACTTTTATCAAAAAAACAATAAATTTCCCAACAATTTCCCTTTTTGATAAAAACCAAAACACCGAGAAACCAAAAACACGCTTGATAAATATAGAACAATAAAGAGCACATAATCGTAAGACGGTGAGATTTTGTCTTAGGATCGTAAAATAAACTTTTCTCATTAGATATGTCGATTACATGTTACATCAGAAAAGTTTGAATTTAAAAAACAGCTGATCCTGAGAAGTCTTCTGATTCTTCACTCTTTAGGCTTGTATCCTTCTGGCATCTCTTTTTGATCTTGAGGTACGTTGAAAATCTGATATAGTTTCCATTTGACATCATTGGTCTGCCGAGGATCGATTATATGCGTTTTTGCTCAGATGTCAAAATAGAACCTCCGAAATGCCGGTTTGTCAAATGAGCCATCCGCCTTCTTCGAGTAATCCAATGATCATACTCTTGGCGAGATATTTTTACATTGATAAGTTTGGCCTCATTTTCCAGATACTTGAGAAAATCTGGATATTTATTCTCTAACCAGTTGAGGAATTCATCATCTGGAGATTCTTCTTGTGGAACAAGATTGAGGACAAAAGCATCCAGAAGCCATTCACTTCTGATCTTGTTCCATTCCTCAAACCTCTTAGCATGTGCGGCGATTTTTTGAATAATCTCATCAACTCTTTTTGGCGTAATTTAGAGGTTCCGCACAGATTTTCGGCCTTTCCTTTCTTCGCTTTCGATCCGAATATTTTCTTGGACCTTCATCTCTGCCAATTTCTACGCCCTTCTTTTTCTTCTTCGCTTTTTTACGGGTCTCTTCAAAGAATAACATTTCTTTGGGCGGTTTCTCGGCGATTCTTTATCGGCTTTCATGTCGGCTAGTTGTGCTTCTTGTGACTATTTTAATGCGAGTAAATGGGCATGCAGTTGTGATGTCCCAAACCCCGCATCAGCCTACCTTTTGTGATGTCCCTAAGCTTTTCGCAGCTAGCCTACCTTTTGTGATGTCCCAAAGACACGCAAAGATCTACCTTTCTTGCCTTTGATTTTTCAATCTTTTCAGAGACTTTGTTAGCAAAGAGATCCAGATGGTCTAGTCTTTGTCCATAGGCTTCAATGATCGAATTAGATCTTCTCGTTGTTACGATCATGTCGGTTGGTTTTCGATCCGTCCTTCCCCTTTTTGGTTTGATCAAAAAAAGCGTGAGGTGGGAAGTTAGGGATCCAAAACCGACTGATATTGCCCTGTTGAGATCTGCAACAGATAAGCCTGGAACTGGAGCAGTTAGAAGTTGAACCTTCGAGATCAGCTCAGTCTTGACAGATTCGATGGCAGAAGAAAATGTAAAGATCAGTTTGTCAAGTTTGTCTTCTGTCAAATCGAGCTTTTCAATTGAGCATCGAGAAAAGAAACTTGTTGTTGATCCACCGAATCGATCACGGTGGTCACAGTTTGGGAGAAGCGATCTTTGATCGCCGTAATCTGGGAAATAGCCAATTCCTTTGATCGATATTTCTTTGAGGCCAGTCTGCCTCTGATCAGCTATAATTCCCTCAATTTCTTCTTTCAGGAGATCTTTGAAACATGATCTGATCTCCTGAAGTTGATCAGCGGTGATGTGAGATGTAGGAATGGTATTCGTCACTTGATCAGTTTCAGTTGTTTGTGCCTCCAGTGGTTGGTCATGAACTGCAAACACGGTTCCACTATCATCAGCGACTCTCAGATCCTTCATTGTAGCATCGCTTGAGAGCTTCTTGAGCGATCTCGGTTCGCCTTGTTCATCAACCCCACTTCTGTGGATCGGATCTTTGTGATTCAAGAGTTATCACTCATTTGGTGATCCTACTTTAGCGATTTCCTCATATCGAAATCAAAAATCGCAAACTCATCAAGACCGCCCATCCTGTTCAATAATCATTATAAAATCCGAGAAGCTTTTTTTAATCGAGATCTCTCGGTGAGGATCTCCATAACTTCTTCTCTAATAGCGAGGATGGGCGACCAGTTACGATACTTCTCATCAATTTCTCGTTCGATTTCGGTCGACCACTTTCCTGTGATGGTCTTTTTGATGATCTAGACTCAGAATTATGCGCTTTCGATCTCATGTTGATGAGATGTGGAGGGTTTCCGTGGTGCTTGAGTGGGCGGAAGTTGTCGATTGATTAGCTCGACTGCAGAGGTTCCTTTGTGGAGGCGATTCATACAGTTCCACAATGGGTAAGCGTTCGCGAATCGATGTAGTTTTGAGGTTGCAAGGGCAGGTGTGGGAGAGGGAGAAACATGCTCAGCAGCCATTAGTCTGAGTGGTGAATCAGCTCGAGCTGGAGGAGAAGGAGATCGTTCTTCTCGAGCTTCTTCCTCAGAATGATCTGGCGAGCTCTCAGCTTGAGAAGCCTGCCTGTCTGATGCTTCACCTGATTTTTGTGGTGCGACAGACTGTTCTGGCGCTCCTTCTTCATCTGAATCATCTTCTAACATCAGAGTCATGGAGGCTTGCTTCGCCTTCTTCGGCCTCTTTTCCTGGGCCTTCACCAGTTTTCTTTTCTTCTTCTGGGGGGCATCTGGTGTAGACGAAGTTGCTTTCTTGCTTTTTCCTTTCTTCGTCTTTGGAGGGGTTGGCCGCATATCATCGTCTGGTGGCCCAAATATGGCTAGAGTGGTGGAGAGGAATGCCTTGTAGGACTTCAGTCCATTCTGTTCCCATTTGGCCTTTGGCATTTTATCCTGTAGAATAACTGCAACCTTGTTGAGATTGCTGATCCTCTTCTTCAGATATACCTGCCTCCACTCATCAACTCCAAATTTATCATGTTCTTGGAGTAGAATGGCCTTCAGAAACCCATGCCAATTGATGTTCTTGGCTTCATCAATTATTGCAGCCATGCTGTACAGTTTGACGGATGTAAGCGCATCTGGGCTGAATGTAATACCCATAATTGTTTTTGACAAAATGTCAAACAACAATCGGTATTTCCTCTTGAGCATTGGCCTGACAAAGCCTGAAGTATGATGTTTGTCAGCCTCTCTCATGAACTCTTTTCTGATCAACTCATCTTGATTCTCCCTGTAGTGAGCAGGCGAGATTCGTCCTTTTGGTAGGCCGAACAAACGTGTTATATCTTCATTCGTCAGTCTGATCTCTTCTCCGGTGACTGTCGAAAGTAGTTCTTCTCCTGGAGCATCTGTATCCACCCTTAAATTCCTTAAGAATTCGAGATTTTTCATCTTTGCATCACCGGATTGCGTTGAGCAAAGATAATATTTCTCAAGTCCTGTCTTCTTCAGGAATTCCTCTACTTCCATTGATTCCGGATCCTTTGTAACCCCAAATTGTACGAACTTGTCCTCGACAATCCTTAATGTCAATTCCGCATAATTGCACATTATTTTACCCATACCGTGAGTGATCATCTACAGATAAGATAGATTCGGTTAAAAATTGTGCATTAAAACAAAGAAAATCACATAAGCGGAAACCAAGAAACAATAAAGCATAATACAGGATATCATCGATTGACAAGATCTTTAAGATCAATGGTTTTTTAAAAACAAATTCATCAAATAATCAGTAATTACCAGATTCTGTGAATTTGAAACTTAAGTAAAAGCACTTTGAATCGCAGAGAAGTAATCTGGAGAGTTTTCAGAAAATAAATCGCAAGTTTGTGAATTGGAAAACTCTGGTAGGGTTTTGATGAACCTTATAAAGATGAAGAGGGAAACCGACAAAAGTTGAAAGATCAACTGTTTGAAATTAAACGATCCAGATTTAGCGGTTTTGATCGAACGGATGGAAAAGATGCGTACGAAAACCTTTTGGATTTAATAGATCATTTTGTAGCAATTAATACATGTACCCCACGTCCGCATTAAATGATTTGCAGGGAATACGTCACACATGTAATGCGTACAGTAAGGTAAATAAAACAGATAAGATCCGATAAATAAGCAAAGAATAAGGGAAAAGAAAGGCGTATCTGGTTGACTGATATAGTAATCAGTCAATACCACTTGTTGATCTTAGTTTTCTGCGTAAACCTTATAATTTCCCAACTGTTCTTTTCAACTGATCTGTTCCATTTTGCGTCTGATTTTCCTTCTGATCCTCCTCGATCAGTTGAAGTTCCCCCTTCAACTGATATTCCTGTTTTCCCATAGACTGATATATCTGATTTGTTGAGGTTTCAAGTTCAACTGATCTTCCTTATCTGATCAGTTTCGTATGTATCAGATTTTGGTTGACCTAATCTGATTCTTCTCAAGTCAATCCAATTCTTGGGATAAGTGTTACCGCCAAAACTTAGTCTAGAATAGTAGTCTCTATTCCCTAAGTTGGCGTGATTTGACATGCGTAATTATTGTCTGTAAATCTTGATATGTCAATCCGCCGTAAATTTCTCCAATTATTAGTCGCGTGATTTCTACACGCTGTCCTTGTGATGCAAATTTCTCTAAAAGGCTTTTTGAAATCAAATTTGCATTTGCACCCTTGCTTGGCCTCTATAAATTGGACCAATGTTTTACACAACATAACCCATTCACCATACTTATCTTCTTTGTAAAATCATGCATTCTGGTGAACCCTTATTTCCGGTGAAATTTCCGGCAAACACCTTTACCCCTTTTTCAATGATTTCAGCTTCTCAAATCAACCCTGTGCGTCCCTTATCACTGTTTTCGTCGTCATTAAAAATTTCACATACGATTGTTGCAAAGCTTCTCTACCACCACGGCGGTGGATCTGCTGTCGCAACTGAGAAGACACTTCTCCTAACCGTATGCACCTTGTGTGTCTATCGTTATGACGTAACCATCATCAACAGACTCAGTCTGATATAAAACATATTAAGCTCAATTTTTACATGCAGCACATGTGCCCATAAGGTCTTTGAACCAACTTCTTGGCACTTGTGCTCCATTTAACAGCTGGAGAGTCCATTGACTTCAGGTCTAAGGGCTCCTGGCTTAGAAATCCTATCAAGGCCGCTCTCGCTCCATTGGTTTTAGCTTCAGCTAGCGCCTTTAGGATTATTTCAAAGCCTCTCTAACCCTTGTTAAGTGGGGGAAAATGAGAGCATCAGATTTAAAATCTCTCTCTCCCCTGCTCTTCTTGGGTTTGGATGAGGGTTTAGGGTTATAGGTTTAGGGTTTTCGGTTATGACTTATGTACTGACCTCCGGGTCCTTTGTACTTGTAACTTGTAATGTAATCTGACTTTTGGGTCTTTATCAATGAAAAGTTCTATTATTCCATTGTTGTGTAAATTCTCTGCTTTCTTATGCGATTGTAGGCTTTAATCTGTGAATCTTGCTTGTTGAATATCAACTAAATCGACTTACAAAGATGTAAAATAACCCAACTGATTTAATCAGATATCCCTTTTAAATTGAGTGTTTCCTTTAATCTGATAAACCTTAAGTCTGATCAGTTCCTTTAACCTGATAATCTTGTAAATCTGACCGATTTCTCATATCAGTTCCTTGACTGATCTTCTGATCAGTTGAGATACCAAACTCAACTGATTTCTTTCAACCTGGTTAGAGTCTTAACCAGCTGGTTCTGGAGAACAATCCATCAAGCATTTTAGGTGTTTTTTCTCCAAGATCCAGAAGCCCTAGCTCATTGCACAATTCTCTAAATCTGATCTCAGCTAGTGGCTTGGTTAGAATATCAGCTTTCTGTAAATCAGTGTGAATCTTTTCCATTCTGATATTCTTCTTTTCAACATGATCTCTTATAAAATGGTGTCTGACATCCACATGCTTGCATCTTGTATGTAGAACAGGATTCTTAGTGATTGCAATAACACTATTGCTGTCACAGAATATAGGTACATTCTTAGCTACAATGTTATAATCCCTCAGCTGCTGACTAAGCCAGAGCAGTTGGGAGCAACAGCTTCCTGCAGCCATATATTCTGCTTCAGTAGTAGATGTAGCAACTGATGTCTGCTTCTTTGAAAACCACGAGATCAGTTTACTTCCTAAGAACTGACATGTTCCTGATGTTGACTTCCGGTCAATCTTGCAACCTCCATAATCAGAATCAGAATACCCACTAAGCTCTAGATTATCATCTGATGGGTAAAATAAACCAAGATTTACTGTCCCCTTCAGATACTTAAGAATCCGCTTAGCTGCTTCTAGGTGGCTTTGCATTGGATTTGCCTGAAATCTGGCACATACACCTACTGCAAAGGTGATGTCTGGTCTGCTTGCAGTCAGGTATAGTAGAGATCCAATGAGAGCCCTATATTCTTTCTGATTTGTTTTCTGACCATCCTCATCTGGATCCATCTTGAATCCAGTCATCATAGGAATTTTGGCTTCCTTGCAATTTTGAACTCCAAACTTAGCCAATAAATTCCTAGTGTACTTTGCTTGGCAGATGAATATCCCTTCTGCACTTTGCTTCACCTGGAGACCCAGAAAGTAATTCATCTGACCCATCATGGACATCTCGAACTTCCCTTGCATCAGTTTGCTGAATCTTTCACATAGACTCTTGTTAGGAGATCCGGAGATGATGTCGTCCACGTAGATCTGAACCATCAGAATATCTTCTCCATCTTCTATTCTGAATAAGGTTCTGTCCACTGTTCCTTTAGTGAACACACTGTCGATCAAGAACTGAGAGAGTGTATCATACCAAGCTCGAGGAGCTTGTTTCAGGCCATAAAGAGCTTTTCTTAAACGGTACACTTGGTTGTTCTTTTCGAAGCCTGGAGGTTGTTCGACATAAACTTCCTCTGCTAGTACCCCGTTTAAAAATGCACTCTTTACGTCCATCTGATACACAGTGAATCCTCTATGGGAAGCATATGCCAGAAACAGCCGAATGGCTTCTAGACGAGCGACTGGTGCAAAGGTCTCATCATAATCAATTCCTTCTGATTGTGAATACCCCTTAACAACTAGTCTTGCCTTATTTTTGGTGATGACATTTTTCTCATCTCTCTTGTTCTTGAAAACCCACTTCGTGCCAATTACGTCTTGATGATTTGGTCTGTCTACCAGTTCCCAAACTTGATTTCTCTCGAACTGTTCCAGCTCCTCCTGCATGGCTAGAATCCAGCTTGCATCTTGTAGAGCTTCCTCTATTGTTGTTGGTTCCTTCATAGACAAATAACAGCAATACATGGCACTTTCACCAATCTGATGTCTAGTTTTAACTTTATCAGATGGGTCTCCGATGATCAGATCAGTTGGATGACTGGTTATCCAAGTCCTTCTATTCTGATTTGCGTCGGTTTGGAGATCATCATCCATTTCTGATAAAGGTTTATTACTAGCGACTGGGAGTGGTGCAGAATTATGATCCACTTGATAAGAACATGTCTCAGCTGATGTTGGACTCATCATATGTCGATGTCTACGTTAAATGGGAACTTCAGGTGTTCCCCCTGAACCGGATGGTTCAGTTGATACTATCTCAGCTGAATCAGCTTCTTCATCAACAGTTTTTCGTACCTTAGGATCTGAATGATCTCGTGAATCAGCTAGATCTGGAATGTATACTTTTACAGTTTCTGATTCTTTTTCCTTGATCGTTAGCTGATCCATTTTCTGAGCATCAGGTACTGGTTGATCGGTACATCTTGTTTCGAGGCGATTTCTCTTGTTCGGAAGATGCTTCATCAAAGACCACATGGGGTGTTTCTTCCACAAGTAGGGTTAAATGTTGTAAACCCCGAAAGCCTTTGCTAGATGAGGAATATCCTAAGAATATACCCATCATCGACTTGGCCTCAAAAGTCTTCAACCCGACTCTTCCCATTGTTGTGTATGAAGCACTTACACCCAAAAACATGGAAGTAAGAAACACGAGGTTTTACGCCCTTCCCACGATTCATAGGGTGTTTTGCGATGAGCCTTAGCCAAGACATCTGCTCGAGTATGACATGCAAGTGTTGATTGCTTACGCTTTAAAACGGCTTGGTATTGCATGTTCAAACTAACATCGTATGCGGCGGCTTCTTTGAGAGTTATGTTCCTCCGCTTCTCCACTCCATTCTGTTGAAGGCGTCCTTGCGGTGATGTTTCATGTCAGATACCATACTTAGAGCAAAAATCAAGAATAAAAGAGTTCGTAAATTTGTACCTTCACCCTTCTCATTTTGTAATCTCTTTAGCAAATTTCGGGTATCTTCGTTTTGTCGCCTCATTCTTCTTATGTAAGAATATAACCTGTAAACTTGGAATAGTCATCCACGATTACAGAGTATATTTCGTCCGTTGAGACCGACCGTGTAATCGGGTCCGAATAGATCCATATGAAGCACCAGAAGAGATTTGGATGCGGTCCGGAAATTCCTTTGAATGAAGCTTTGACTGTTTTCCTTCCGACATGCAAAGACATGTCCGATCCTTTGAAAATACTTCATTTGGGGAGTCCTTCCACTAGAGACATCCTTGCTATCTTATTAAGAGTTTTAAAGTTCGGATGGCTCATTCTTTTTGTGCGAGAGCACCGCTACTTTTGGAACTCTTGACAATCGGGCATGCATTCCTTGGGCAATTGTTCAATCACCGTGTAAATCGTCCCTTTCCTTGAACCGATTAGCAAAATCATTTGAGTGGCTCGATTCTTGATAATGCATTGGTCGGTCGAGAACTCAAACCTGAATCCGTTGTCGCAGAAATTGTGAAACCGATAATAGGTTGTGCTTCGGACCTTCGACATACGTGACTCAGGTTACTTGTACATCATCATTCTCTAAGGTTAGAATCCTTTGGTGTAGCCAAAGTTATCATCACCGAAAAGAGTACTCGCGGGCCTTTCGTTTCTATGTAAGAGCCGAGGAGATGTTTGCTTCGGTCATGTGCCATGAGCATCCACTATCGATGTACCGGATAGTTGCTTGCACACCTCCTTTGTTGGCGGGACCAGCGCGATCCTGCTGAGCCCAAATCGGGCTTTAGGTACCCCTTTTGGATTGGGTCCCGAGGGGTTAGGTTTAGTTTTGGGGATCCATACAAAAGCGAGCACTTCTATTGAGATCGGTTAGATCGAAGGCCCCCGATTTGTCTCCCATACTTATCAACATAATCATACATCTCTTTATATGCTTTTTCGATTAGTATGATTATTAGTGTGAACCTTGGGTGACTTAGAAGACTTGGGATTTATCTTTTTCGTTTGTCTTCTTTTCATCCAAAGGTGGTTTCGTGCAAAGAACCCTAGATTTTACGATTATAGGGGTAGGTACGATCGCTACCATCAAAAGATTCATATCTTTTTGGCATAGGTGGTTTCTAGCGGTTTACGAAGCATGCTTATTCGGCGGTGACCTTGATTGGGTCTCGATTAGACTTCCCTTTTACAAAGTTGTCTTTTTCGATTCTCGATCCGTTGATTAGGTTGAGGTTTCTTCGTAAGAACCGGGTTCTTCCGTTGATTCTCTACCGATGCTTTTACCGATTGGGGTCCATTTATGTTCCCCTTACGGTTGCACCGCCTTTACCCGCTCAACTGGTCCTTTTCCTTATTAGATACATGTTTGGCTTTTGGTGTATCTTTGTAAACTCGTCGATTACACCTTTTTGAGATGAATCGCCAGGGGCTTTTTGAGGATGTGGAAGGGTTCTCATACCCAAGTCCCTTCTTGTTAGTCGTTGTTCGAAAATAGGTGTTCATGTTTTGAACGGTTTTAGATGATTTTGTAAAAACCTCTATTTTCTTCATGATTATCCTCGAGATGATTTTAGACTTTCATGCCTTTGGAATAGCTCATCGAATTTTGCTTGCGCAGGATTTTGAAGTCATCGAACTTCTTTGTTTGTTAATTGCCGGTGATCTTTGATCTGCTTCTCCGATCGAAGCTTTAACTTCGAGAATTTTAAAATCCTCGATTGCCTCGAAGCGGTTTCAAATGATCTAAGTTCAGAGGCTTTACTGAGATCATTTTCTTTAGCAAGCTGATTATTTCTGGTCCTCAGCTTGTCATTTTCAGCTTCCACTATAGCATAAGTGTCTACTGCATTGGAGAGATCCTCAAGCAATTGCTCAGAATAGAGCTGCAGGTCAATCTCCCCAGCAGGTGTGCTAATGATAGCAGGTGTAGAAGCGAACAAAGCAGGTTTGGAGGTTACCTCAGATTGGTCCTCCTTGGCCATCAGGCAGATCTCATCATCGTCTGAAGAGAATATCAAATCTTCATTTCCATAGAAGTCAACAGCACTGCTGATCAGACAGAAGTCTTCTACAGAGGAGTATCCAGAGTCCTCAGAGGGCAGATACGAGTCGTCAATTCCTGACGTGTCAGCAACCATGGCTTTTCTGTCCCTGTACCGTTGCTCTCTTCTGTTCCTCTTTTCTTCCCTTTCTCTTGGCGTCAGGTCTGGGCAGTCTGCGTTGTAGTGACCTGGCTTCTCACAATTGAAGCACGCCCCTTGATCCACGGAACCTTTTCTTCCAGGTGAATCACTCCGTCTGTATGATCTATCAGGTGACTTTCCTATCTGATAGTAGTTTGAGATTCTTCTGTCTGATTCGTTATCTCTTCTTTCATCATTTAGATTATCTCTTTTCCTTTCATCTCTGTGATCTCTCCGATCATCAGATCAGGTTCTTTCTGGAGATCTGTTGTCTGATCTCCTATCTTTTCCTCGGCTATGTTGATAATCTTTATAGAATCTTCGATACTTACCCAGTTGAGTATTTGATTTCTCTAGTTTCCTGGTAAGCAGAGGGATCTGTTCTGCCTGACTCATGATGTTTCCAATGGGTTCATTGGTCTTCAATCTGCTGCTGGTTGCCTTGAAGGTAATTGATTTGGAAGTTGAGGCTTCAGCGGGCACCCCATCTTCATCTGCTTGTCCTCTCTCAATCAAATCGAACTCGTGAGCTTTAAGGCTCAAGAACAAGCTACTTGGCTTCATTTTTTAAATGTCTTGGCAATCCTTGATTACCGTGACCTTCATATCCCATTTCTTGGTGAGAGACCTTAATATTTTGTAGTTGATATCTTTATCGGACATCTCTACCAAGTTCTCGGCTTGTTTATTGACATTGTAATTCTTCCATCGAGTTCGTTGAGGGTTTTAGGCAAAGATCATCTTCAATTTTTCGAACTTCACCGGTTCGACTTGCGATCATTTGTCTTTTATCTGGTCATTTCCCTCGCATATTTCAGCTAGAGTATCCCACATTGCTTTCGCAGTTTTGAGATATTTAATCTTTTCCTTGGTGACCTTATCCATTGTTTTCATGATGATATGCCTTGCGATAGTATCTAGAGTATGCGATTTCCTTTCCTCTTGCATCCATCAAGGTGGGCTTTTTTCGCACAAGACTTTCGGGGCAAAGTCCGGATCACCTCCAACCGCAGGGTTATCAGAATATATAATGATGGGTCCTCTTTCGATGACTTCCATCATTCTGCCACTAATCGAGCCTAGATGGTTGGACATATATATGGCCCAATCTGCATACTCATCGATTGAGAACTTCGGCAGATCATGATACATACCTGAAGTGTTATCCATGCCGAAAGTGTTTTTGGAAAATGAATGAGTTTTAAGAAGGTTTTTCAAAACAGCCAATCGACCACAAAGATTCTTCCTCAAGAATCGATGATACACAGAGTCAGTGGTCTGAGAACCAACCGCTCTGATACCACTTGTTGGTCCCGAACGGGTTTTGTGAGGGCAGAAGTCTAGAGGGGAAGGGTGAAAAGACTTCTGAAAACTTTTTGGGCAGATCAGGTGTGATGGCAGTTAGCTTCGATCGAGTCGCGAGTGAATCGGTTTTGATCGATAACCAACTTACTAATCGCTCAAGGCGGATCGATTCGTAACTATCAGTTTAACTGATGTGTGCGGAAGCTTAAGTTTTACCCGTGAAAAACCAGTTTTTGTAAATCAGATTCCAAAGTTAGTATTTTAACCAGTTGACAGAAATGTCAAGCTTGATCAGATCAGAAGCTTGGTGCTAGCTGATCTCCACTTCGAATATGTATGCGCTTTAAAGGTTGTGTGCAATAGTGTGGACGATTAATCAAAGCAAAGAAGGCACACAAGATTTATAGTGGTTCGAGACAAAACCGATCCTACGTCCACTCTTCCCTATCACAAGGGGCACCAACTTAACCAACTGGACTTAGTTTTATGTGTTAGTCCAACACAGTACAACCGACAGATATTTAAGGAGTTCTCACTCAACCGATCCAGAAATCAGAACTAGAAACCCTAGTCTGAAATCTTGCTAAACAACTTAACCTAACTTTGGGTTTGGATAAGATTGGTTTGGTTCCAACTATGAAATCTTTTCTAGTGTTTAAGGTAGCCTATCAGCTAGATGAAAAGATTTATGTGCTAAGAACTTATGGAATGAACACTTAATAAAATAATCTTCTTGATCGTGTTCTTCGTATGCGGAAATCGATAATTGCTTTAGCTTCTTGATTGTTCGGTGTTTAGTGTCTTCACTCAAGTGTGATCCCATATTTATAGACCTTGAAATCAAAGAGCCGTTGGAGAACAATTTGAATTTCGGCTATATTAGGTAGGTTTCTTGGATTGATGTGGCGTCTTGAGAACGGCATGGCCGAAAAAGCGTGAACTTGTATTTTATAGCCGTTAGAGAGAGCGAAGATCGAATCCCTTACTTGTCGGCTCCGATCATACGTGTCTTGTTCTTATTGGTTGAGCAGGCGACTTTTTGATGTTGTTCTTCAAACTAATGTTGACATTCTTCTTGTCCAGATCATAGTCGTATGATTAGGTGAAGCATCGATTTTCACTGGTGAGTTGACGATGACGAATCGGCGATCGATCTACGATGTAGTCTTCTGGTGTCGGTTGACTTAGCTTCAACTAGCAGACTCGGCTGATGTAGGTCTTCTGGTATGATCTTCTGAAAGTCATCTGATCTTCAAGTATTCTGAGTTTGAGCTTCATGACTTGGTGAGATATCGACAAAGATCGTCGATCCGATCTTCTTCTTCTAAAGATTCCGCCCGTCGGATATCATTACATTTCTTTGGATCTTCAGATCTGACTCATACATATTGAGGTTCCCCCTCAATATGTGACCTATCTATTACATCAGTTGTTCTATACAGTAACTATCAATTGGTATTCTATAATCAGTAATATAAACATCAGTCAGCTAACAGGTCTGACTGGTCCTATTACATGTGTTTCTGGAACTTTTATCAAAACTATAAATTTCCCAACAAGAAATGTCAGATAAAGACATCAACTACAAGATCTTGAGATCTCTGACTAAGAAGTGGGATATGAAAGTCACAGTGATAAAGGATTGTCAAGATATTTCTAAGATGAAGCCAAGAAACCTGTTCCTAAGCCTTAAAGCCCATGAGTTCGATCTGATCGAAATAGGACAAGAAGAAGAAGATGAGTCGCCTGTCGAAGCCACTCCTGCCACATCAAAATCAGTTGCATTCAAAGCAGCCGACCTCAAAGTCTACTGAACCTGTTGGAAATATTATAAGCCAAACTGAACAGATTGCTTTGCTAACCAGAAAACTTGATAATGCTAGCATTCAACTTGGTAAATCTAACATTCAACTTGGTAAGTATCGTAGATTCTATAGGGATTATCAGAACATCATAGGAAGAGATAGGAGGCCAGCTGATAGATCTGCAGAAAGGACCAGATCTGATGATCGAAGAGATGATCATAAAGAAGATCGCAGAGAAAATAAGAAAAAAGATGATCGATCTGACGAAAGGAGAGACAATAGATCAGAAAGGAGAAACTCATACTACAATCAGACAGGTAAGTCACTTGATAAATTCTACAGATGAAATGACTCACCTGGCAGAAGGAGTTCCGTGGAGCGTGGAGCGTGTTTCAACTGTCAGAAACCAGATCATTACAGTGCAGATTGCCCGGACTTGACTCCAAAAGAAAGAGAAGACAAGCGAAACAGACGAGAACAATGATACAGAGACAGAAAAGCCATGGTTGCTGATACATCTGGGATCGATGGTTCTTATATTCCTTCAGAGGATTCTGGCTACTCATCTGTAGAGGACTTCTGTCTGATAAGCATTGCTGATGATTTCTACCACTACGATGATCTGATGTTCTCATCTGATGATGACATCTTTCTCATGGCTAAGGAGGAAGACCAATATGAGGTATCCTCTAAACCTTCTGTTCTTTCGATTTCCACACCAGCTATGATTAGCACACCTGCTGGAGAGATTGACTTGCAGCTCTATTCTGAGGAATTGCTTGATGAACTCTCTACTGCAGTAGACACTTATACAATAGTGGAAGCTGAAAACGATAAGCTAAGGATTGAAAATACTCAGCTTGTTAAGGAAAATACTGTTAGTAAAGCAGCTGAACTAAAATCAGCTGAAGCTGCTCAGAAGATAACTGAAGAACTGAAAGTTCTGAAAGTTAACTCTTCTGATCAGGAGAAGCAAATTAAGGAACAACTGGCTATCAATAAAAAGCAAGCTGATGATCTTAAAATCCTACAAGCTAAGTTTGATGAACTCTTCCGACTACATGAGAGTCTAAAAATAACTGAGGACAATTTACATAAGAAAATACACGTTTTCACGAAATCTTCTAAAACCGTTCAGGATATGAACAATTATTTTTGTACGACAACTAATAAGAAGGGAATTGGGTATGAAAACCCTTCTACATCCTCAAAAGCCCCGTCTGATTCACTTCAGAAAAGTGTAATCAAACGAGTTTCTGATAAAAACACATAAAGCAAAATCTGTATCTGATAAGGGAAAGAGACCTGTTGAACAAGTAAGGCAAGTGCCTGATCAGAAAGGGAACAAAAATGGACTCCAACTGATCAAGCATCAGCCGAGGAATCAACAGAAGAACCCAGTTCTTCTGAAGAGACCTCAACCTGATCAGCAGATTAGGTATCAGAAAAGACAACCTCTCAAAGGGAAATCTGATCTGAAACCTAATCAGGGTCAGCTGCCTAACAAGCAAGCTAAAGGTAAACTGCTAAGACCATCTATGCCAAAAAGATATGAATCTTTTAATGGTAGCAGTCGTACCTACCCTTACAATCAGAAACCTAGGGCTGCTGCACCTGAGCCCCACTGGGTTAAAAGAAGACAAACAACAAGAAAAAATTCCAAGTCTTCTGATTCACCTAAGGCTCGCACAAATAATCATACTGATCAGAATGCATATGAAGAGATGTATGATTATGGGAGACAAATCAGGCTTTCTGATCTATCTGATTACAATAGAAGTGCCCTGTTTGTATGGATCCCTAAAACCAACTCTAACCCCTCAGGACCCAATCCAAAAGGGGTACCTAAAACCTGATCTGATTGTAGGTTCGCGTGGGTTTGGCAAATAAAGGAGGTATACAAGCAACTATCTGGTACATCGATAGTGGATGATCAAGGCAGATGACTGGAAGCAAACATCTCCTTAGTTCATACACAGAATAAGAAGGCCCACGTGTACTCTTTGGTGATGATAACTTTGATTTTACCAGAGGATTCGGAACCTTAGAGAATGATGATGTACAGGTTACTGGAGTCTCGTATGTCGATGGTTTGAAGCATAATCTGTTATCAGTACCACAATTCTGCGACAACGGATTCAGTGTTGAGTTCTCGACTGATCAGTGTACCATTAGGAATCGAGTCACTCAACATATTTTGTTAACTGGTTCAAGAAAAGGTACGATCTACACTGCATATTGGAACAGTTGTCCAAGAAATGCATGCCTGATTGTTAAGAGTTCCAAAAGCAGTAGTTGGCTCTGGCACAAAAGAATGAGTCATCTGAACTTTAAAACTCTTAACAAGATAGCAAAGATGTCCTTGGTTGAGGGTCTTCCGAATGAGGTATTCTCTAAGGACCAGACATGTGTCGCATGTCAGAAGGGAAAACAGGTAAAAGCCTCATTCAAGGGAATCCCAGGACCAACATCCAGCAGATTACTGCAACTGCTCCATATGGACTTATTGGACCAGTTACACCAGTTAGTCTCAACAGACGCAAATACACTCTGGTAATCGTGGATGACTATTCCAAGTTTACCTGGGTGATATTCTTACATAAGAAGAATGAGACAACCAATAAAGATACCTGAGCTGCTCAAGATATTACAGAATGAGAGGGGTGTCAGTATTGTGAAAATCAGATCTGATAAAGGTACAGAATTTCTGAATTCTTTTATTACTGTTTTTTGCACTAAGTTTGGAATACAACATGAGACATTAGCTGCAAGAACACCACAACAGAATGGAGTAGCAGAACGGAGAAACAGAACACTCAAAGAAGCTGCTCGCACCATGTTAGCTGAACATGCAACTCCAAGCCGTTTCTGGGCAGAAGCAATCAACATTGCATGCCACACTCAGAACAGATGTTCTCTGACCAAGGCTCACTTCAAAACACCCTATGAACTGTGGAAGGGCAGAAAACCTCGTGTTTCTTACTTCCATGTTTTTGGGTGTAAGTGTTTCATACACAACAATGGGAAGAGTCAGTTGAAAACCTTTGAAGCCAAGTCAGATGAGGGAATATTCTTAGGATATTCCTCAACCAGCAAGGCTTTCAGGGTGTTCAACAGGCAAACCCTAGTTGTGGAAGAAACACCTCATGTGGTCTTTGATGAGACATCTTCTGAACAAGAGAAACCTGCCTCAAAACAAGCAGTACCAGATCAACCGGTACCTGATGCACAGAAAATGGATCAGCTAAGTATCAATGATAAAGGATCAGATCACGTAACAGTGTATGTTCCAAAACTTGATCTTACTGATTCACCAGTTCAATCAGACCCAAAGTTACGTACAACTGTCGATGAAGAAGCTTTTATAGCTGAGACAGTAACTGCTGAACCATCTGGTTCAGGGGGAACACCTGATGTTCCTACGGACAGACATCAACACATGATGATTCCAACATCAGCTGAGACTTGTCCATGTCAAGTGGAACCTATTATTGCACCACTCCTTCCTGCTAGTGACTCAATATCAGATGAGGATGTTGACATCCAAACTGATATAGATTAGAAAAGAAGGACTTGGTTATCTGACCATTCAACTGATCTGATAATTGGCAATCCGAATGCCCGAGTCCAAACTAGACATCAGGCTGGTGAAAGTGCCATGTATTGTTGTTATCTGTCTTTGAAGGAACCAACCAAAATAGAAGAAGCTCTACAGGATGCAAATTGGATTCTAGCCATGCAAGAAGAACTGGAGCAATTTGAAAGGAATCAGGTTTGGAAATTGGTGGACAGACCAACCCATCAAGATGTGATTGGCACAAAGTGGGTATTCAAGAACAAGAGAGATGAGAATAATGTCATAACCAGAAATAAGGCAAGACTTGTTGCTGAGGGGTATTCACAATCAGAAGGAATTGATTATGATGAGACCTTTGCACCAGTCGCTCGCCTGGAAGCCATTCGACTATTTCTGGCATATGCTGCCCACAGAGGGTTTATTGTGTATCAGATTGATGTAAAGAGTGCATTCTTAAACGGGGTACTAGCTGAGGAAGTTTATGTTGAACAACCTCCTGGATTTGAAAAAGGCTACCAGGTGTACCATTTAAGAAAAGCTCTTTATGGCCTAAAACAAGCTCCTCGAGCCTGGTATGATACACTCTCTCAGTTCTTGACTGATAGTGGTTTCACTAAAGGAATAGTGGACAGAACCTTATTCAGAATAGAAGATGAAGAAGATATTCTGATGGTTCAGATCTATGTGGACGACATCATCTTCGGATCTCCCAACAAGAACCTGTGTGACAGATTCAGCAAGCTGATGCAAGGGAAGTTCGAGATGTCCATGATGGGTCAGATGAATTACTTTAAGGGTCTACAAGTTAAGCAAAGTACAGAAGGGATATTCATCTGCCAGGCGAAGTACACTAGGAATTTGTTGGCCAAGTTTGGAGTTCAAAACTGTAAGGAAGCCAGAATTCCTATGATGACTGGGTTCAAGATGGATCCAGATGAGAATGGTCAGAAAACCAATCAGAAATAATATAGGGCTCTCATTGGATCACTACTATACTTGACTACCAGTAGACCAGATATAACATTTGCAGTAGGTGTATGTGCTAGATTTCCGTCAAATCCAATGCAAAGCCACCTGGAAGCAGATAAGCAGATTCTTAAGTATCTGAAGGGGACAGTAAACCTTGGTTTATTCTACCCATCAGATGATAATCTAGAGCTTAGTGGGTATTCTGATTCTGATTATGGAGGTTGCAGAATTGACAGAAAGTCAACCTCAGGAACATGTTAGTTTTTAGGTAGTAAACTGATCTCTTGGTTTTCAAAGAAGCAAACATCAGTTGCAACATCTACTACTGAAGCAGAATATATGGCTACAGGAAGCTGTTGTTCCCAACTGCTCTAGCTTAGTCAGCAGCTGAGGGATTACAACATTGTAGCTACGAACGTACCTATATTCTGTGACAGTAATAGTGCAAATGCAATCACTCAAAATCCTGTTCTACATACAAGATGCAAGAATGTGGATGTCAGACACCATTTTATAAGAGATCATGTTGAAAAGATGCATATCAGAATGGAAAAGATCCATACTGATAAACAAAAAGCTGATATATTCTAACCAAGCCTCTAGCTAATGTCAGATTCAGAGATTTATGCAATGAGCTAGGGCTTCTGGACCTTGGAGAAAGTGCACCAGAAATATTTGGTGGACTGGTTTCCAAGACTAGTTGGTTAAGAGACTGACCAGATAGAAAGAATCAGTTGAGTAAGGTACCTCAACTGATCAGATCTGATCAGAAAAAGGAATATCAAATTGAAAAGGAACTGATCAGATTATATGTTCAAACTGAGTAAGTCGTTTTAAGCAAGATTCAACAAGCAAGGTTCATAAGTATTAAAACTACAATCGCATAAGGTAAAATGATTCAACACAACAAAGGGTTAAAGGAGCTTTCATTGATAAAGACCCGGAGGTCAAATTTTCATTACAAGTTATAGTACAAAAGACCCGGAGGTCAGTACATAAACACTAAACCCTAAACCATAAACCCTAACCCTAGAAGGGGTGAGAGAGGCTTTAAAGATTTTAAAGCCAGAAGCCTCTAAAACCACAATCCTAAAAGGGGTGAGTGAGGCTTTGAAATAATCCTAAGCCACCCTCAGAGCTTCGGAGTCAAGAGCAAGAGCGGCATTGAAGTATTTCTAAGCCAGAAGCCCCTAGTCCTAAGATCAATGGGACTCCCAGCTTTAATTGGACACGAGTGTCATACATATGGTGTGGTACACCACATGGACACAAGTGTCGCATGCTAATATTGAGTTCAGTCTGATCCAGATCGCGTATTGTCCGATCAAGATCGCATACTAAACTCATGTTACATATCAGATGGAGCCTAGTGATGCTAATTTCGTCATCTCGATAGACGCACAAGGCGCATACGGTCAGGAGAAGTGTCTTCTCATTTGCGATAGCAGATCCGCCGCCTCGGTGGTAGAGAAGCCTGGCAATAATCGTATGAACACTCTTCGATGATGATGAAAGCAGTAATGAGGACAGGACAAAGTTGATTTGAGAAACTGAAATCATTTGAGTAGGGTAAAGGAAGGTTTTTGCCGGAGATCTCGCTGGAATAAAGGGTTCACCGGAAAACATGGGTTGCAAACTTAAAAATGTTAAGTATGGTGAATGGGTTATGTTGTGTAAATTGTTGGTCCTATTTATAGAGGACAAACTGGGGGAGAAATGCAAAATTTATTTCTCAAGGCCCTTCAGAGAAATGGGCACCGCTAGGACAGCGTGTAGGGGATACGTGACTAATGATTGGATTAGGTTACGGCGTGTGATATCACAAAGTATCCAGACCATCATTGCAAAACTGTCACATCACGCCGACTTAGGGAATCGAGGCGACTATTCAACTCCCCGAGGATAAGGCTTTGGCGGGATATTGGCACATTTCCCAAGATCTGATCTCATCAGATTGGATCAACAGAAATCTGATTATCAGATGAGTGGGTCAGCTGAGTGGTCCAGAAAAGTGGATCAGCTGAGTGGACCAGAAAAGTGGATTAGCTGAGTGGATCAGAAAAGTGGATCAGCTGAGTGGATCATCAGATTGGATCAACAAAAATCTGATCAGATAAGTGTGACATTGTTGGGAAATACTAAGGGATAGGCTACCATTAGTAAGGTCAACAGTGATCAAACCAACCAGAACAGATCAACAATGGTAACTGACTGATTACAATATCAGTTAGTCAGATACATTTTCTGATTTACCTTTATACTTATCTTATGTTAGCTATTACTGTTCCCATTACTTTATGATGTCATGCCTGCAAGCATTAAATGCGGACGTGGGATTTGTGGATTAAATTCATTTATTACAATCTTTTAAGTCCAAAAGTCTGCCGGTTTAAAATCCTTGACCGTACGATTTAATTACTTTTCAACCGTCTAAATCTTGATCGTCCAATTAATTCAAGGACACTCAAGTACCTTAAAAAATAATCGTGCAAAATGTTTTACCTCCCATCTTTTTAAAGCCCTAATACCCTCTCTCTGAAAACCTTTCGCATTTCAAATCTTCATAAACCGCAAACCAGTTCCAGAAAATTCTCTAACTCTCAAAATATTCAAGCGATTAATTTGTCTTTTCAAATCTTCATATCGTTTTTTCTGGTAAACTTTCTCATCTTATTGTTTTGGATTCATGAATAGCATATCATGATTGAATTATAGATTTGTGGGTACTACTCTTAATCATGTTCAAATGGGGCTTGAACTGTTTACTGCTTTTCATGAACTATATGCACAATGGGGATAGATATACATATGAATGTTTATAAATGTTTTGCATAATTGCTCTTTTATGTATATAACTGTGTGACTGATTATGTTCTTTCACTTAGCCCTAAATTTTGTGTAAATTGTTTATGCCTTCAGAAAATGGATTCTACATCTATAGTGCCATCGGAAAGCTATGATTATTCTTCCATGATAAAAAATGTCATCGATGAAAAGTATGTCATATTCACTGTCACAAATGATCCAGAATCCAGGGAGATTTTGGAATGTCTAAGAGCCTGTGGACTCGATCAATACTGCTATCGACATTTGAACAATGTTCATATCATTGAATCACTGGAATTTCTGAAAAGGCTAAAGGAGACAGATAATAAGGAGCTTTACTCATTCGTCGGTGAGCACAAAATCGATGTCACCAATGAGGATCTCAGAAGGATTTTTGGTCTTCAAACGGGTAAGAACTACCCTGATGAGTTCACAGCTGGGATGATAGATAAAGAGTATCTGCAGAAAGTGTTGTTGATGCCTGAGAACATAACTCACCTCACAAATGTCAAAGTTCCCTACCTCCAAAGGAAGTATAGGCTACTTTTCGAGATTGTCTCGAAGGTCATTCTTGGGATAGCATTCAGCCCAGATGCGCTAACCCAGCTAAAGCAGCGTGTGATGGTCGCAATCATTGAGAAGGCCCCAGACATGAATTGGATGGGGTTATTCAAACATCGGTTGCTGCAGGAAACTGAAAAGTTTGGCAAAGACAAGAATAATCAAGTTGTGATGACCAAGAACATCTCCAACATTCACAAGGTCTCGATAATCCTTGTTGATAAGCTTCCCCACAACTATCCTTGGTCAAAAATTGGTCGAAAGCCATACTTAGAGAAATTCAAGGCTTTGTTACTCAAGGACGAAGAACTGTCTGGGCTACCTGATGATGACCCAACACCATATGTGCCAAAACCTAAGAACACATCATCTGTGCAGATAGAAGGGAGAGATCCATCAAAGGCCAGAAGGAAGAGAAAACAGGCTGTGAGTAAGCCTTCTGACGCAGGTAAGAAGCAACAGAAGACAAAGGGGACTGGAATGCCTTCTGAAGGTCTTCAGGACGAGGACAACGATGTTGAAATTCTGGACTCAAAAGGGTTACTACAACTTGAGTTACCTGGTAAGGAGACTGCTGTGAGTTCTGAACACACAGTCAATACAGATCGAGAGCAGATGGAGGAATCTGATAAGTTGGAGGTTGGTGATGCTGAAGAAGAAAATCCTGAAGAGGCTCACTCTGAACCATCTGACTCAGCACACCTGAGCACACTATTTATGAGTCGAGAATCCCCTTACTTTCCCAGATCACCTACCCCACCATCACCTCAACAAAATCCACCCTTACCATCTCCTCCCAAACAACTCACTACCCATACTCAACCTGATCAACCAGTTACTCAACCATCTGAACCAGAAATAACCCAAGCTCAAATACCTGATCCAACATCAGTTGAGCCAATTCAACCTGATCAACCAATAACTCAACCAGCTCAACCAGAAATAACCCAAGCACAAATACCTGATCCAACACCAGTTGAGCCAATTCTACCTGATCAATCCTCATCTCAACTGTAAACTCCTCTAAACCCACAACCTACACCTCAACCTTCGGAACAAACTCCACCTCAACCCACAGAACAACCCAATATTCCTACACCTCCTCAAACTCAGTCAGATATAGCCATTGAACCACACATACACCCATCTGAGCCAACAACCTCATCTGCACCTGGTACTGAAGCAGTTGAAGAACCTGTTGAGACTATGCCAAGAGATGATCTCTATGTCTCAATGTCTCACAACCCCTTTAACACTAGAACACTACTTGGATGTCCAATTGAAGAGAGCCCAGCTCTATACATTCTGAAGCAGCAGGTAAAGGAGTATCTGCTTGAATTGTGCCCAGATTTGATTAATCATCCTGGTCTTCAGCACCAGATTGAAGAGATTGTATTCTGGAGGGATGTGAGGTTGAAGAGCATTCAGGAATTACTAATCCTCATGGAATCTATGGACTCAAATTACTTTGTGGATTTGGAGTTGAGATTCTTGTAGAATGCAGGGGTTGAAAGCGCTGCTGAATTAGCTTCTGATGATGATATCAGGTGGCTAATTCATGACAAGTTTGGGATTGCCAGGGAGTTTGAAGGATCAGAAGAACCTCAAGCGGATGAGGACTATGAGGAAGTTGCCGATGAACCAAGTATGGGTGATGCGGATGAGACCCAGCTTGGCAAGGCATCAACATCTGGACAGACTGCTATGTCGAGTGATAATATTCTAGATCTTATGACCTTGAAAATACAAGATCTCACTGCAGATCTGATGAAGCGGTTCGAAGAAGAATAGAGGCGCCTGGTTGACAGAGAAAGGACGCTGACTGTTGATAAACTCACACATATGCATAATTCTATCCTTTCCTCTGTGATGCAACATGTTAATCCTCTTGCTGATAAGCTCAAGATCCAGACCGACATGCTTGGCGAAATACAGATCTTACTGGAAAGTGTCTGGGAATCCTTGGAGAAGACTGATACTCACCTGGATCTGGGTTGGAGGAAGTTTGCGGCTGTTGTGGAGAGTACCAGGAAGGCCATTGAATCTGGTTTAAAAAAACTCCTCGATCCCGCACCTTCTTCTACAATCGTTGAGAACACTCCTCTGGTTGTAGAGGAAATGAAGGAGGAGATGACGAGATAATTTAAGGATCTGAATATCAAGCTGTCATACCTTTTTAATGCAACCAAAAAGGGGGAAGGACAAAAGCAAGAAGAAAAAGAAAAACAGATGCAGATGGTAACTTTTGATTCAAAAATATCAGAAGCCACCTCATCTGAGATACCTGATGTCACTCCGTCTGAAACCAAGATTATTCATTCTGACGACCTGAAATAAACCGTGGAGCAGCACAACAAGGAGATCGAGGCTCAAGGAAAAGAAATCATGGAGCAGAAATCATCCTTGTCGGAAGTTGTTGCCAGAGTTGACAAAATCGAAGATTTCTCTTCTTCTGTGCAGAAAAGGATGAAATCTGATGATCAGGCTAAAAGCCTTGAACTGGCAAAGAAACTCGCAGAAGAAGATGAACAGGACGAATCTGAACAACCTCTGATAAGAAAGAAAGGCAAGAGAAAGGTGATTAAATCAACTGTTGTAGCTCAGGGACAAGGTCAGGCAACAGGTACAAAATTTAGAAGTCAGATGCCATCCGAACTTTCTCAAGGGCAGAAAAGACCGAATATAATAGAGGCTGCTATTAAGAAGCAGAAGCTGGCAGAGGCAGAAGGACTTAACATTGCTTACATCCGGAAGCAGAGGAAGAAGGAAGCTGCTGCAGAGGACATTGTCTGGGAAGAGAGAGCTTTTCCAACGCCTGTTAAAGACATCCTCTGTGCTCAGGAAGACCTGCTTCCTGAGTGGGACAAGATCAGGGCAGAATGGTTGTGTGATGTACACATCTTAGAGATGATTCCGATTCATCAAGACCAGGTTGCGAATGATGATGAATTCCGGAACTGGCTAGAAATGAAGTACCCTGATTTCTACAGGATTGTTATGAAGGAAAGAAAGATTATGACGTTGATACCTGAAGCTCCTCCCTTCGAACAACTTATTCCACCTCTGCTTCCAGATAAGAATCTCGATCATGTCCAGTTTAAGAAAGCCTATTATGCTTTCGCAAAGAAAGGAGGAATCAGAGGGAGAGACAGATTGGATCAGCTGATGCAAAGGATGTACAGACTTTTTGGAATCCCGGAACATCTCCAGAAATTCAAGCAAGGTTGAAAGAAGACATCTTAGGATCAGATGATAGGTATTTTCTGTAATCACGCATCTACCTTAATAAAATATCCTATCTTTTTCTGATTCTAAGACAACATCTCATTGTCTTCTGATATGTGCATCTGAATTACAATTTACATTTCATTCATGTTATCTGTTTTTCTGATTAAGTGTTTTAGTTCCATCAAAAAGGGGGAAATTGTTGGGAAATTTGTATTGAGTTTTTGATGGAAGTTCCAAAACAGGTTGTAATAGGACTAGTCAGACCTGTTAGCTAACTGATGTTTTAGAATCAGATTAGGATGACCAACTGAAATGTATAGACATCTGATGTATAAGATAGGTCACATATTGAGGGGGAACTCAATATGTATAGGTGAGGTCAGAAGATCAGAAGACCAGATAAGGTCTGAAGATCAGAACACAAGTCGGGTCAGAAGATAAACCAAGGTCAGAAAATCAGACGATCAGATAGTCAACTGATCAGGTGAAGACATGAAGCTCAAGTTCAGAAGACCTGAAGGTCAGATGACCAGAAGATCAAGACCAGAAGACCAGAAGACCTACATCAGCCGAGTCTGCTAGTTGAGCTAAGAAAACTGGCACCAGTAGACTCTATCAGGTAGACTAATCAGTTTTATCTGATCAGGTCAGCTTACACTTGGTGGTAACTGATGTTTATCAGTTTATACACACTATCAAGACAAGAAGAATGTCAACTTTAGTTGGTAGAACAAACACTGAAAAGTGTACTTGTTAACCAATGAGAGCGCGACACGTACGCAAAAAGCTGATAACGCGGGATTCGACGCTGCACAAGTCAAACGGCTATAAAAGGCTACTATTCATGCCTTCGGCCATGCCATCCCTGAAACACGTCACATCAATCCTGCAACCTACCAAATATAGCCGGAAATTCAAAGTGCTCTCCAACTGCTCTTTGATTTCGAGGTCTATAAATATGGGATTGCTCTTCATTGTGAAGGGATGGAAAATACCAAGAAGCTCATACAATAGCAAAGTTTCCGCACAAGAACACAAACTTGAAGATTACTTTCTAAGTGTTCTTCCCATTGTTCTTAGAATAGAAATCTCATCCTTTAGCTTTAGGCTACTCAAATACTAGGATAGATTTCCAGTTGGAACAAACAACAAATCTTTACCAAAACCCACCAGTTAGGTTAAGTTTGTTTTGCAAGATTTCAGACTAGGGTTTCTAGTTCTAATTTATGGGATCATTGAGTGAGAACTCTATAAACATCTGTTGGTGTACTGTGTTGGACTAACACAATAATCTAAGTCCAAGTTGGTTAAGTTGGTGCCCCTTGTGATAGGGAAGAGTGGACGTAGGACTGTTGTCCGAACCACTATAAATCCTGTGTGCATTTATCTACTTTCACCTGCTTTACACTATCCCACACGACCTTGTTAAATATGCATACATATTCTGAGTTAAGGATCAGTTTGCACCAAGCAACTGATCTGATCAGTTTGATACTTTGGTCAGCTGATTGAAAACAGCTTCGAAATCTGATTTGTTATAAACTGGTTTTTCACACGGGTATAAACTAGCTTTCGCACAATCAGTTAAACTGATAGACACCAAACTGATCTACCCTCAGTCGATCAGTAAGTTGGATATCAGTCCAAACTGATTCACTCGCACTCTGATCAGGCAACCTGCCATCACACCTGATCCGCACGAAAAGTTTGTCAAAAGTCTATTTACTCCTCCCCTCTAGACATCTGCACTCACAAAACCCATTCGGGACCTACAGCTTCTGAGCCCACCAAGGGGACAAATCAAGCAAGACGTGCTTGCACACGATTCTCTGTTTTAAATCTTAGCAATCGTCGTGTAACTTATAATATTGCCCAAGATATAAGGTATCGAATCACGTTGACTCTCTTCCCATCATAAGTCAAAGCAATAGTTATTAATTTCACACGATCCTATTTAAGGAACGGAGATTAAGAAATAACGAACCACTGAGGTCTAATTCTTCCATATATTCAGTGCTGAAGAATTTATCCTCCTGTAGGTCATATTCAGCGCATCATAATGCACTAGTGTAATCTCTTGGTCAAGACAAGTCAATCTGAGCTTTACACTTCAACCTTTCACGATGGATTGTTCATTTCCATCTGGGTTGTGAATTTGTACTTAGTTACAAGGAACTGTTAATGTAGGTCCCGAACGGGTTTCGTGAGGGCAGAAGTCTAGAGGGGAGGGGTGAATATACTTCTGAAAACTTTTTCGTGCAGATTAGGTGTGATAGCAGGTTGCCTGATCAGAGTGCGAGTGGATCAGTTTAGACTAATATCCAACTTACTAATTGCCTGTTGGTAGATCAGTTCGGTGTCTATCAGTTAAACTGATTGTGCAGAAGCTAGTTTATACCCATGTGAAAAACCAGTTTTGACAAATAAGATTTTGAAGCTGTTTTCAATCAGATGACTTGTAGTCAAACTGATCAGATCAGTTTCTTGGTGTAAACTGATCCTAACTCAGAATATGTATGCGATTTTAAACAAAGTAGTGTGCGATAGTGTAAAGCAGTTAAGAACAGATAAATGCACACAAGATTTATAGTGGTTCGGACAACCAGTCCTACGTCCACTCTTCCCTATCACAAGGGGCACCAACTTAACAGACTTGGACATAGTTTATTGTGTTAGTCCAACACAGTACAACCAACAGATGTTTTAAGAGTTCTCACTCAACCTATCCCATAAATCAGAACTAGAAACCCTAGTCTGAAATCTTGCAAAACAAACTTAACCTAACTTTTAGGTTTGGGTAAAGATTTTTTGTTGTTCCAACTGGAAATCTATCATAGTATTTGAGTAGCCTAAAGCTAGAGGATGAGATTTCTATGCTAAGAACAATGGGATGAACACTTAGAAATAATCTTCAAGTTTGTGTTCTTTGTGCGAAATTTTTTCTATAGTATGAGCTTCTTGATAATTTCTGTGTCTTCACTATGAAGAGCAATCCCATATTTATAGACCTAGAAATCAAAGAGCCGTTGGAGAGCAATTTAAATTTCTGGCTATATTTGGTAGGTTGCAGGATTGATTTGACGTGCTCCAGGGACGGCATGGCCGAAAGCATGAATAGTTGTCCTTTATAGCCATTTGACTTTGCAGCGCCGAATCCCGCAGTGTCAGCTTTTTACGTACGTGTCGCGCTCTCATTGGTTAACAAGTACATCTTCTCAGTGTTTGTTCCACCAACTAAAATTGACATTCTTCTTGTCCTGATAGTACGTATGATCTGGTGTAACATTAGTTAACACCTGGGGTGAGCTGACCTGATCAGATAAAATTGACCAGTTTACCTAATAGTGTCTTCTGATGCAAGTTGTCTTAGCTCAACTAGCAGACTCGGCTGATATAGGTCTTCTGGTCTTGATCTTCTGGTAGTCATCTGACCTTCAGATTTTCTGGACTTGATCTTCTGGTAGTCATCTGATCTTCAGGTCTTCTGGACTTGAGCTTCATGTCTTCACCTGATCATCTAACTTCGTCTTGTCTTCTGACTTGACTTTATATGGTCTTTTGATCTTCTGACCTGACCTGGTTTTCTGATCTTCTGACGTGACCTGGTCTTCTGATCTTCTGACCTGACCTGTACATATTGAGTTCATGTAGGTCCCGAATGGGTTTTGTGAGGGTGGAAGTCTAGAGGGGAGGGGTGAATAGACTTCTAAAACTTTTCGTGCGGATCAGGTGTGAACTGCAGATTACCCAATCAGAGTGCTAGTGTATCAGTTTAGACTGATGTTCAATCTTCTTGAGTGCTGAAAGGCGATCGGTTTGATATCTGTCGGTTTAAGCGAATGGTGCGGAAGCTTGTTTTTACCCGTGTGAAAAACCGGTTTTATCAATCGATTCTTAGGTCGATTTTTTCAACGGTTGACTAAGGTGTCAATCTGATCAGATCAGTTGCTTGGTGCAGACTGAGCTTAACTTAGAATATGTATGCTGTTTTAAACTCAGTTGTGTGACTTGTGTAAAGTAATAAGAAAGCAAGTAAATGCACACAAGACTTTTATAGTGGTTAAGATTTAAACCCGCCCCACGCCCACTCTTACCTTAACACAGGGAACCTTAACCTACTTTAACTTTGTGGGACTTATATCCTTTTTTAAGAATGGCGAGATGTTTACCGAAGTTCCCACTCTTACAAACTTAACTGCGGGACTTATATCCTTTTCGGGATGGGCGAGATGTTTATCGAGTTCCCACTCAGCTTAAGCTTAACCTCACGGGACTTATATCCTTTTCGGGATGGCCGAGATATTTATCGAGTTCCCACTCTACAAACGTAACCAGCGGGACTTATATCCTTCAAAAGGATAGCCGAGATGTTTATTGAGTTCGCACTCTACAGACTTAACCTAACTTGCGTTTGGGTAAAGAATGTTTGAGGGTTCCAACTGGAAATCTATCCTGATGCTTTAGGTAGCCAAAATGCTAGTGGATAGGATTTCTTGCTAAGAACTAATGGGATGAACACTCTAAGAATAATCTTCAAATGTAGTGTTCTTTGAGCGGAGATTTTGTTGTAGCTTTAGCTTCTTTTGCGGTGTCTCCGTGTTTGTTCTTTGCTTGTTCTCACTTGTTGGTCCTTGTCTTCAAAATGAAGATCGATCCCATTTTATAGACCTCGAACTCAAAGAGCCATTGGAGAGCAATTTGAATTTTGGGCTATATTAGGTAGGCTGTGGGATATGATTGTGACGTGCTCCGATTATCGGCATGGCCGTAGGCATGATTAGGGTTGTTTTTGTCCGCAGCGTCGTATCCCGTATTGTCATCTCTATTTGTGCACGTGTCGCTTTCTCCTCGAGCCCTGAGGCAAGACTTCGTAAATTTGTCCGTTAGGCGATTGATATTCTTTTTGTAGAAGATTCATCTTATGCGGTGTATCTTTTGATTGTCACAGTGTGGTGACTTGATCGAATGCGATCGATCTACCTTATTTGAGTCTTCAGATTCACATTGTCTTAGCTTCAATATGCAGACTCTGCTGAATGTAGGTCTTTAGGTCTTTTGATCTTGGTGTCTCACGAGCCTCGGTGTATTGGTCATCTTGAGTTTTCGGGTTTATTCTTGAGTCTTCAGGTTTATCTGAGTCTTGAGTTCATCCGAGTCTTGAGTTCATCCGAGTCTTGAGGTTTATCCGAGTCTTGAGTTCATCTGAGTCTTCAGGTTTATCTGAGTCTTCAGTGTCTTCTTGTCTTCACCGATCTTGACTTCTTGTCTTGATTTGTGCTTAGTCTTGATCATCTGACCTTATCTGGGTCATCTGATACTTCGACCTGACCTATACATATTGAGTTCCCCCTCAATATGTGACCTATCTTTTACTTCAGCTATCTATACATTTCAGTTGGTCATCTTAATCTGATTCTAAGTCATCGATCATAGTGTCCGATTTGGTCCTATTACAACCTGTTTTGGAACTTCCATCAAAACTAAGTTACAGATTTCCCAACAATTTCCCCCTTTTTGATGGAACCAAAACACTTAACCATACTTAATCAGAAAAACAGATACCATGAATGGAAATGTAGATGATGCAAACAGTACATACCTCAGAAGACAATGAGATGTTGTCTTAGAATCAGTGAGATGGAAAATTTCATTCATATAGGTGTGTGCATTGTAGAATACATGAAAAGCGTACCTATCATCTGATTCCAAGTTGTCTTCTTCAGGTGTACTTGAACATTTGCAGTTCTTTGGGGATGCCAAACATCTTGTACATCCTTTGCATTAGTTTGTCCAGCTCTTCTTTTCTATGGATTCCTCCTTTTTCAGCAAGTCCATAGTAGATATTCTTGAATTTAACAGGATCTAGCTTGTTGTCTGGAATCAAAGGTGGAAGGAGTGGTTCAAAGGGTGGAGCTTCAGGTATAAGTGACATGATCATGCCTTCTTTCATCACTGTCTGGTAGAAGTCTGGATACTTTGTTTCTAACCAGTTCCGGAATTCATCATCATTTTCGATCTGATCTTGATGAATTGGAATCTTCTCCAGGATGTAGACGTCACATAACCATTCTCCTCTGATCTGATCCCATTCTGGAAGCAAATCTTGCCGTGCACAGAGGATGCCTTTAACAGGTGTCGGAAGGGCATTCTTCTCCCAAGCAATCTCCTCTTCTGCAGCTTCGTTCTTCCTTTTCCTTCGGATGTAAGCGATGTTCAGTCCCTTAGCCTCTGCTAACTTCTGCTTCTTGATTGCGGCCTCTCTTATTCTCTGTCTTGTCTGCTCTTGAACTTGTTCAGAGTCATCCCGCTTTTTGGTGGAGAATAGCCGGCCTTTCTCTCGATCTTCCGCAGTTGCTTTCATCATCTTGCCTTTGCCTTTCTTCCTCCTCAGGGTCTGCTCAGGTTCATCTTGTTCGTCTTCTTCAGCTAATTTCTTAGCGAGTTCAAGGCTCTTGGCCTGATCATCAGTTTCCATTCTTTTCTGAACGGACGAAGAGAAGTCTTCAATCTTGTCGACTCTGGCAGTAACCTCTGAAAGAGCACTTTTCTGCTCAGCGATCTCTTTACTGTGTTGCTCCACAGTTTCTTTCATTTCAGCAACGAGATCGGTAGATGGAGTGGCTGGCAAGTCAGATACTGTGGTTTTTGGTAGAGATGAAAGTTTTACCAACTGTGTCTGAGTCTGTTTTTCTTCCTTCTCTTTGTTCTCTTTTTCTTGAGTCTGTTTTTCTGTATTCTCTTTTCCTTCAGACTCTTTTCCAGACTCTTTTCCTCCCCCATTTTGGTTGCATCAAAGAGGTTGGACATCTTGCGGTTCAGAGCTATTAATTGCTGTGAGATCTCCTCTCTGAGTTCCTCGACAACAAGAGGAGTGATCTGAACGGTGCCAGAAGGTGCAGGTGTGTAGAAGCGTCTGAGAGCAGTTTCGATTTCCTGTCTTGCTCGTTCTGTAGAAGCTAGAAAAAGTTTCCAACCCATATCCAAGTGGTTGTTGGTTTTGTCCAAGGATGCCCAGACACTTTCCAAAAGTACCTGTGTCTGATTGAGCATCTCTGTCTAAACTGTGAGTTTGTCAGACTGGAGATTGAGCTTCTCAGCAAGAGGATATACTAGTTGCATTACTTCAGCAAGGATGACATTGTGCATCCCCACTGTGTGACTTCATTCCTTGTTAACTAGTTTCGCTTGCTCATCTTCAAACCGCTTCATCATATCTGCCGTGAGCGCTGCGAATTTATCTTCAAATGCAGTCTTGATCCCATCCTGAATCTTCTGAGTATGATGATCTAGGGTATCAGAGCTCATCGTAGAAGTCTGTTCAGATGTTGAAGCCTTGCCAAATTGGGTCTCATCTGCAACACCCATTCTTGGTTCATCGGCAGCTCCCTCATGATCATTAGGAGGTCGAACGGTTTCCTCCCTGTTATCAGCAATTCCGAACCTTTCGTGAATCAGCCATCTGATATCATCGTCTGATGCCAATTCAATAGCACTTTCAATCCCAGCATTGTGTAGACATTTCAACTCCAAGTCTAAAAAGAAATCTGATCCCAAAGTTGTCATTAGAATCAGAAATTCTTCAATGCTCTTCAGTCTTATATCCCTCTAGAACACTATTTCTTCTATCTGTTGCTGGATGCCAGGATGTTGATCCAATTCAGGGCATAGATCCAGCAGATAGTTTTTGATCTGTTGCTTCATTATCCTTATGATGGGGCTCTCTGGAGCAGGTGAAGCAAGTACTGTTCTGGTGTTAAAGGGATTAAGAGAGATGGACACACGTTCGTCGGATCTCTCAGGTTCTTGATACTGGATCGGGGATTGGGATGTTTGTAGTTCAGGTTCGTTTTCAGCGTGTTGAGGGTGTTCAGTTTCCTGAACTGGTTCATTGATTGGTGGTGTGGGAGATGTTGTTCTGATAGGTGAGGGTGAGGGTGAGAAGGTTTTGTGGGGAGAGGGTGGAGGTGATGATTTTTGAGGAGAGGGTGATGGTGATTTGGAAGTGGGCGTTGGCGACCTTGCTCTCTGGAAGATCTTGGTTAGAGGCAGAGAATCAGATGGTGATTCTTCCTCAGATTGCTCCACTTCTGTCCCTCTGACAGGTTTCTCTCCTTCTGCTGCGATTATCTGCTCTTCCCTTACTTCTCTGATAGTTGGCTCAGAGCGGACTGTTATCTCCTCTTCTGATTCTTCTTGCATCAGATCCTCCGTTCTGCTAGCTGGCTTGGCAGAACTTGGAGCAGTCTTCAGAGGAGATGAGACTCTCTTCTGACGTTTCCGCTGAGCATCTGGTTTCTTGGCCAGATCCTTCCTCTTCATCCTCTTCTCTGGAATGGCCTTTTCCTGCACTTCAGACGATGCAGTTGCCTTATCTTTTCCTTTCTTTTCTCCCTTGGGTTTGGGCACATAAGGAGTCGGATCCTCATCAGCTTGTCCAGGTAGGGACTCATCCTTGCCCAGTATGGCCTTGTGCTTTGCTTGTTAAATCTTCGCTCCATTCTCGTTCCATTCATAATTCTGTGGCAGCTTATCTGACAGAATGATAGAGATTTTGTGTATGAATGAGCACTTCAAAGATAAGAACACTTCATTGCTCTGGGTCAGTTCGAACTTCCCGAAGTCTTTTCTCAGTCTTGCTTTGACCATACCCAACCAATCGATGTCTGAAGCCTTCTTGATTATTGCAGCCATGACACTTATCTTGTAAGAAGTGACCGCATCAAGGCTGTAAGTTGAGCACATGATCACCTTCTGAACAATTTCAAGAAGAAGGCGATACTTTCTCTTCAGATAGGAGGCTTTGACGTTCGTCGTGTTCTCCTTGTTTGCTGGTCTCAACAGTTCGGCTTCAAGAAACTCCTTTTCTCCTACAGCAGTCGTGTAGGTCTCTGGATTGATGCTTCCTCGAGTTAGGCCGAATATCCTCTGTAGATCGTCATTCGTCACTCGAACTTTCATTCCGCCAATGGAAGAAATCAGGTCAGCATCATTGTCTTCATCCCTCTACAGATTGTAAAGAAACTCCAGGGATTCATGGGTGTGAATGATGTTCTGATGAGTAGAGCAATATCGTTCCAGTCCACACTCTCGAAGGCACTCCAGAATTTCCAGCGATTCCGAATCTGAGGTGATGGTGAAGACTACGTACTTTTCATCAATGATGTCCTTCTTCATCGATGCAAAGTTGCAGTACTTTTTCCCTTGGCCCGGTCTTGAAACAAGATGTGCCATTTCTGTACAATATGCAAATTGATGTTTAGTTTGAATAAGATATTTCAATAAATTCAGTCAAACTAGTAATTTCAGCATCAATTTAGCAAGTAAGCATTTAGATCTAATAAAAATTACAGAAATACAACTCGTAAACCTAGGTACCATAGAGAAATTTAGATCATGCAATTAATTTAAAACAAGGAATTACCAGAAATTGATTGAAAAGATTTAGAAATCGGAAGGGTAGAATCAAATGATTTCGAAGGTAATTCTCTGAGGATTTTTAAAAAATGTGATCTTTTAAGAGCTTTGAGAAGACGAAGTAGTGGAAAGCATTTTTCTGAGAAAATTTTGGATTTTGTAGAATACGAGGGAAAACCTTTTTGCACAACTTTCCAAAGTACTCAAGTATCCGTGTTTTGAAATTGATGGCTGAGATGAATCGGCCAAAAGGTATTTTGATCGCACGGTTGAGAAAAGTAGTCTTCTCATTTTCCGGACTCGAAAAATCGCAATAAAACGTTTTGAAAACATTTTCCCAAGTCCGCATTAAAAGCTTTGCAGAGCATGCGTCATGAATAGTGTAAAATAAATCAATTAAAATAAATAACGCATATAATGTATTCAGAAAGAGATAAATAAGAGCGTGATCGATCGATTGATATTGTAATCAATCGGGTTACCACGGTGATCCGATCCGGTACTTTGTTGACTTATCGGTGGTTGCCTTATGCATTTCCCAACAATATCTCACTTATCGTCGATTCTTGCTTGAAACACTTCGCCACTTATCGATCCTCTTTTCTGATACACTATATCATTCGATCTTCTTCTAATCACCAAGATTTATCAAGTCAACTCCCGCCAAAACTTTTACCGGGGAGTCCAAAAGTCGCCTCGATTCCCAAATCGGCGCGATTTGACATTCGATAATAATGGCATAGATCTGTTTGTGATTTAATCACACCGTTAACTCATCCAACCATTAGCAGCGTGTTCCTAACGCGTTGTCGACGCAAATTTCTCTTAAGATCTTCTGAAAAGGTAAAATTTGCATTTATACCCCTAATTTCCTTCTATAAATTAGCCTGGGGTGTTAGGCAAACACAACACAATCATAAACCATTCCATCTTCTTTAGCATATCCTTCATGCTTTTCTGATGAGTTCCTTATTTCCGGTGAAACTTCCGGTGGGAACCTTTTAGCCCTTTTCCAATGAATTCAGTTACTCAAATCAACCCTGTGTGTTCCTTCACACTGCTTTCGTCGTCATCTAAGATTTCACATACGATCAATGCTAAGCTTCTTTACCACCGTGGAGGCGGATCTGCTAAAGCAAATGAGAAGGCACTTCTCCTAATCGTATGCACCTTGTGCGCCTATCGAGATGGCGGAATTAGCATCAACAGACTTAGTCTGAAACAAAACGTGAGTTTGATATACAAAAAAGTGTATCAACTCAATATTTGCATGACACACTCATGGCCATATGGTCTTTGTGACCAAACTTGTGGCACTGTGTCCCATTTAACAGTTGGAGAGTCCATTGATTTTAGGTCTAAGGGCTCCTAGCTTAAAGATCCTTCAAGGCTCGCTCTCGCTCCTCACTCCAAGATTCTAAGAGTGGCTTTCAGGATTCTAGAAGCTTCTCTGCTGCCCCCTGGGTCGGAGAGTCTAAGAGCATCAGCTCTTAAAATATCTCTCTCTCCATCCCTGCCTAGGGTTGTCTTAGGGCTGATGGTTTATGCTTTGACCTCCGGGTCTTCTTGTACTTGTAATACCACTTGAAGATAGCTTGTAGCATTTGTAGCTTGTGATATCACTTGTAACTTGTAAATCTGACCTCCGGGTCTTTATCAATGAAAAATTATGTTATTCCATTGCTGTGTTGTTTCTTCTGAATTATGCGATTTGTAGCTTTAATCTTGATTTGCTTGTTGACTGTAGCTTTAATCGACTTATAAAGTAATCTTCCAATCTGATCAGTTCCCCCTTAATTTGATATATCTTGAACTGATCTGCCCTTTGTCTGAACTTCAGATCGGTTACTTATCTGACTTTCTGATCTGCTCCTTATCTGAACTTCAGATTGGCTCCTCGTCTGGTCGTCTGATCAGTTGAGATTCCTAACTCAACTGATTCCACTTAACCTGGTTAGTCTTTTAACCAACTGGTTCTGGAGATCATTCCTTCAACCATATCTGGTGCATTTTCTCCAAGATCCAGAAGCCCTAGCTCCTTGCATAACTATCTGAATCTGATCTCAGCTAGCGGCTTGGTTAAGATATCAGCTTTCTGCTTGTCAGTATGGATCTTTTCCATCCTGATATTCTTCTTTTCAACATGATCTCTGATAAAATGGTGTCTGACATCCACATGCTTGCATCTTGTATGTAGAACAGGATTCTGAGTGATTGCAATAACACTATTACTGTCACAGAATATAGGTACGTTCTTAGCTACGATGTTGTAATCCCTCAGCTGCTGACTTAGCCAGAGCAGTTGGGAACAACAGCTTCCTGCAGCCATATATTCTGCTTCAGTAGTAGATGTCGCAACTGATGTCTGCTTCTTCGAAAACCATGAGATCAGCTTATTTCCCAGAAACTGACATGAACCTGAGGTTGACTTCCTGTCGATTCTGCAACCTCCGTAATCTGAATCAGAATACCCACTAAGCTCTAGATTGTCATCTGATGGGTAAAATAAACCAAGGTTTACAGTCCCCTTCAGATACTTGAGAATCCGCTTAGCTGCTTCTAGGTGGCTTTGCATTGGATTTGCTTGAAATCTGGTACATACACCTACTGCAAACGTAATGTCTGGTCTGCTGGCAGTCAGGTATAGTAGTGATCCAATTAGAGCTCTATACTCCTTCTGATTAGTTTTCTGACCATCTTCGTCTTCATCCATCTTGAACCCGGTCATCATGGGAATTCTGGCTTCCTTGCAATGTGGAACTCTAAACTTTGCCAGTAGATTCCTTGTATACTTCGCCTGGCAGATGAATATCCCTTCTGTACTCTGCTTGACTTGTAAACCCAGAAAGTAATTCATCAGACCCATCATGGACATCTCGAACTTCCCTTGCATCAACTTGCTGAACTTCTCACATAGCTTTTTGTTGGGAGATCCGAAAATGATGTCGTCCACGTAAATCTGAACCATCAGAATATCTTCTCCATTTCTATTCTGAATAAGGTTCTGTCCACTATTCCTTTAGTGAACCCGTTGTTTATCAAGAACTGAGAGAGTGTATCATACCAAGCTCGAGGAGCTTGTTTCAGTCCGTAAAGAGCTTTCCTTAAACGGTACACTTGGTTGCCTTTTTCAAAGCCTGAAGGTTGTTCGACATAAACTTCCTCTGCTAGTACCCCGTTTAAGAATGCACTCTTTACATCCATCTGATACACAGTGAACCCTCTGTGGGCAGCATATGCCAGAAACAGGCGAATGGCTTCTAGGCGAGCGACTGGTGCAAAGGTCTCATCATAATCAATTCCTTCTGATTGTGAATACCCCTTAGCAACAAGTCTTGCCTTATTCCTGGTTATGACATTTTTCTCATCTCTCTTGTTCTTGAATACCCACTTTGTGCCAATTACGTCTTGATGAGTTGGTCTGTCCACCAATTTCCAAACTTGATTCCTCTCAAACTGTTCCAGCTCCTCCTCCATGGCTAGAATCCAGCTTGCGTCTTGTAGAGCTTCCTCTACTGTAGTTGGTTCCTTCAAAGACAGATAACAACAGTACATGGCACTTTCACCAATCTGGTGTCTAATTTTGACTCTATCAGATGGGTCTCCGATAATCAGATCAGTTGGATGACTGGTAATCCAGGTCCTTCTGTTCTGATGTGCGTCTGTTTGGAGAACATCATCCATGTCTGATAGTTCATCACTAGTGATTGGGAGTGGTGCGGAATTATGATCCACTTGATAAGAACATGTCTCAGCTGATGTTGGACTCATCATGTGCTGATGTGCGTTAAGTAGGAACTTCAGGAGTTCCCCTAAACCAGATGGCTCGATTGATCTTTTGTCTTAGCCATATGCGGCTTCTTCACTAACAGTTGTGCGTGCCTTAGGGTCTGATTGACCTGTTGAATCAGCAAGATCAAGTTCTGGGATGTACACTTTTATGTGTTCAACTTCTTTGTCCTTGATGCTTAGCTGATCCATTTTCTGCGTGTCAGGTAGCAGTTGATCTGGTACGGCTTGTTCTGAGGCAGCTTTTTCTTGTTCAGAAGATGTCTCATCAATGACCAAATGGGGTGTTTCTTCCACAACTAGAGTTCGTTTGTTGTAAACCCTGAAAGCCTTGCTGGATGAGGAATATCCTAAGAATATGCCCTCATCGACTTGGCCTCAAAAGGTCTTCAAATGACTTTTCCCATTCTTTGTGAATGAAACACTTGCACCCAAAAAACATGGAAGTATGAAACACGAGGTTTTTACGTCCTTCCCACAGTTCATAAGGTTTTTGAAGTGAGTCTTAGTCGAGAACATCATTACGAGTATGTCATGCGGTGTTGATTATACGCTTGAAAACGGCTTGGTGTGGCATGTTAAACTAACATAGTGCGGCGAACTTCCTTGAGAGTTCTGTTTCTCCGTTCTGCTACTCCATTTTGTTGTGGTGTTCTTGCGGTGACGTTTCATCTTTGTATACCAAACTCGCAAAAAAATCGGTAATAAAGGAATTCAGGAACTCTGTACCTTTATCTGATCTAATTTTTACTATGCTGACACCCTTCTCGTTTTGTAGCTTCTTGAGCAGCTCGGGTATCTTTGTAGTTATCTCACTCTTCTTGTATAAGAATACAACCCAAGTAAACTTGGAATAATCATCCACGATTACTAAAGTATATTTCGTTCCTTCGAGACCGATTTGGTAATCGGGTTGAATAGATCCATATGGAGTAGTTCAAGATTCTCTTTGGATCTTTGGTCCTAGTATTCCCTTGAATGAGGCTTTAACATGTTTTCCCTTCGACATGCGACACATGTCTGATCTTTGGAGAATATCTCATTAGGAAGTCCCTCAACCAAAGACATCCTAGCTATCTTGTTAAGAGTCTTGAAGTTCAGATGACTCATTCTTTTGTGCCAGAGCCAACTGCTACTTTTAGAACTCTTAACAATTAAGCATGTATTCTTAGGGCAACTGTTCCAATCTGTTGTGTAGATTGTGCCTTTCCTTGAACCAGTTAGCAAGATTTGTTGAGTGGCTCGATTCCTTATTCGTACACTTGTCGCTCGAGAACTCAATGCTGAATCCGTTGTCGCGAAATGGATAATCTTGATAGTAGATTGTGCTTCAATCCTTCGACATACGAGACTTGATTATTTGTACATCATCATTCTCTAAGGTTCCGAATACCTTGGTAAAACCAAAGTTATCATCAACGAAGAGTACACGTGGACCTTCTTGTTCTTTGTAAGATCTAAGGAGATGTTTGCTTCCAGTCATGTGCCTTGAGCATCCACTATCAATGTACCAGATAGTTGCTTGTGCACCTCCTTTGTTGGGCGATCCCACGCGAACTCGCAATCAAATCGGGCTTTAGATACCCCTTTGGAATTGGGTCTGGGGGTTAGTGGTGGATTTAGGGATCCACACAAACAGAAACACTTCTATGAAAATCGATAGATTAGAAGGTCTGATTTATCTCCCATACATATCAACATAATCATACATCTCTTTATATGCTTTCTGATTAGTATGATTATTCATGTGAGCCTTGGTCTTTGCAGTTTACCTATAGCTTGCTTATTAGCAGTTGACCTTGATTGGGTCTCAGATTAGATTTCCTTCTTCTGAGTTGTCTCTTTTGATACCTAATTTCTTTGTCGAGGTTGAGGTTTCTTGAAAAGCGGGTTCTTTGTTGATTCCTCGGTGATGCTTTATCGATTGGGGTTCATTTGTTTCCTTTTCGATTAGGCACCGCCTTTACTTGCTCAACGTGTTTTTTTTTTCCTTATCGGATACAAGTTTAGCTTTTCGGTGTATCTTTGTCGAGGAGACTCGTTTGATTACACCCTTCGAAGTGAATCAAAGCGGGGCTTTTGAGGAACTAGAAGGGTTCTCATACCCATTTCCTTCTTGTTAGTCGGCGTTAGAAAATAGGTGTTCATTTCTTGAAGCGGTTTTAGATGACCGTGAAAACCTCTATTTTCTTTGCATAAACTATCCTCGATAGTTTTTAGACTCTCATGTAGTCGGAATAGCTCATCAAATTTAGCTTGAAGGATTTTGAAATCATCGACTTCTTTTTTTGTTGATTGCTAGCGATCTTTGATCTGCTTCTCTGATCGAAGATTTAACTTCGAGCGTTAAGTTTCTCGATTTACCTTCCGGCGGTTTAGAAATTTGATTCGATTCGGTAGCTTTCTTGAGGCGTTCTCTTTAACAAGTGATTATTTCGATCCTTAGTTTGTCATTTTCGGCTTCCACTATTGTATAAGTGTCTCTTTGCATCGGAGAGATCATCAAGCAATTGCTCGGTAGATTTTGCAAGTCAATCTCTCCGGCGGTGTGCTAATAATAGCAGTGTGGAATTTGAAAAAGCATAAGGTTTGGAGGTTACCTCAGATTGGTCCTCCTTGGCCATTAAGCGGAACTTCATCGTCATCGAAAGAATATCGGATCTTCTTGCTCGTGGAAGTCAACACCTTTGCTTATCGGACATAAGTCTTCTCTGAGATGAGTATCGAGAATCCTCGAAAAGCGGATAGGAATCATCAATTCAGATGTATCGACTACCGGGGCTTTCCTATATGCGAGGCATTGCTCTCTTTTGTTCCGTTTCTCTTCTCTTTCTCTGGGGAGTCGGTCAGGCGTCGGTCTTTGTAGTGACTGGTTTCTCTTGATTGAAGCATGATCCTCGATCTCACGGAACTTTCTCTGCGCGGTGAGTCACTCCGTCTGTAGGATCTGTCGGGGTGACTTCCTTTTTGATAATGTCGAACTCCTTACAGCCGGATCTGTTATCTCTTCTCTCATCTGTCGGATCATCTTTTTTTCTTTTCTTCTCTGTGATCTCTTGATCATCGGATCTGGTTCTTTCTCGTGATCATCGGTTGGCCTACTTTTCTTTGATAGTATTTTTGTAGAATCTCCGATACTTACCAATTTGAGTATTTGTTCTTTCAAGTTTTCACAGTAGCGAGAAGCGATACATTACCTTGACTCATTATGTTTCAACGAGGTTCGGTGGCCTTCGATCTCTTTCTTTGGTTGCTTTAAATGCAACTGATTTAGACGTTGAGCCTTCAGCAGGCGTTTCGTCTTCATCTGCTTGTCCTCTTTCGATTAAATTGAACTCGTGAGCTTTAAGGCTTAGGAACAAGCTACTCGGCTTCATCTTTGATATGTCTTGGCAATCCTTGATTACCTTGACTTTCATGTCCCATTTCTTGGTGAGAGATCTTAAGATCTTGTAGTTGATATCTTTGTCTGACATCTCTCTTCCAAGTTCTCGTAGCTTATTTACTGACATGGTGATCCTCCCATCGAGCTTGTTGATTATCTCGTTGGGTAACATCTTTAACTTTTCGAACTTCACCAGTTCAGCTTGTAGTCGAGCTGTCTTTGATCTGATCATTTCCTTCGCATATCTCAGCAAGAGTATCCCACATTGCTTTCACTAATTTGAGAAACTTTATCTTCTTTTTGGTGACTTTATTCATTGTCTTCATGATTATATGTCTGGCGATTGTATCTAGAGTATACAACTTTCTTTCCTCTGCATCCATCAAGGCTGGGCTTTTTCGCACAAGACTTCCCGTGGCAAAATCTAGATCTCCTCCAACTGCTAGGTTGTCGTGATATATGATGATGGGTCCTCGTTCGATGACTTCCATCATTCTGCCGTTTATCGATCCTAGATGGTTGCACATATATATAGCCCAATCTGCATACTCATCAATTGAAAACTTAGGCAAATCATGATACATACCAGAGGTATTATCCATGCTGAGTGATTTTGAAAATGAATGAGTTTTGAAAATGATTTTTTCAAGATCTGTTCAAATGACCACAAAGATTCTTCCTCAAGAATCGATGATACTCAAAGCCCGATTGGTGCAGTAGAAGAACCCTTTCTCGATACCACTTTTAGGTCCCGAGCGGGTTTTGTGAGGTTGAAGTCTAGGGGAGGGGTGAATAGACTTCTAAAACTTTTCGTCTTGGATCGGTGTGAACTGCAGATTACCCGATCGAGTCTTTAGTGTATCAGTTTAGACTGATGCTCAATCTTACTGAGTGCCTGAAGGCAGATCAGTTTGATATCTGTAAGTTTAACTGAATGGTGCGGAAACTCGTTTTTACCCGTGTGAAAACCAGTTTTATCAATCAGATTCTTAGGTCAGTTTTCAACCAGTTGACTAAGGTGTCAATCTGATCAGATCAGTTGCTTGGTGCAGACTGAGCTAAACTTAGAATATGTAGTTTTAAACTCAGTTGTGTGACTTGTGTAAAGCAATAAGAAAGCAAGTAAATGCACACAAGACTTTTATAGTGGTTCAGACGAAACCCGTCCTACGTCCACTCTTCCCTTAACACAGGGGAACCTTAACCTACTTTAACCTGCGGGACTTATATCCTTTTCAGGATGGCCGAGATGTTTACCGAGTTCCCACTCTTACAAACTTAACCTGCGGGACTTGTATCATTTTCAGGATGGCCGAGATGTTTATCGAGTTCCCACTCAAGCTTAACCTATGGGACTTATATCCTTTTCAGGATGGCCGAGATGTTTATCGAGTTCCCACTCTACAAACCTAACCAGCGGGACTTATATCCTTCAAAAGGATAGACGAGATGTTTATTGAGTTAGCACTCTACAGACTTAACCTAACTTGTGTTTGGGTAAAGAATGTTTGAGGGTTCCAACTGGAAATCTATCCTGATGCTTTAGGTAGCCAAAATGCTAATGGATAGGATTTCTTGCTAAGAACTAATGGGATGAACACTCTAAGAATAATCTTCAAATGTAGTGTTCTTTGAACGGAGATTTTGCTGTAGCTTTAGCTTCTTTTGCGGTGTCTCCGTGTTTGTTCTTTGCTTGTTCTCACTTGTTGGTCCTTGTTTTCAAAATGAAGATCGATCCCATTTTATAGACCTCGAAATCAAAGAGTTGTTGGAGAGCAATTTGAATTTCGGGCTATATTAGGTAGGCTGTAGGATATGATTGTGACGTTCTCCGATTATCGGCGTGGCCGTAGGCATGATTAGCGTCATTTTTGTCCACAGCGTCGTATCTCGTATTGTCAGCTCTTTTTGTGCACGTGTCGCTTTCTCCTTGGCCAGCGAGGTGGCACTTCGAAATTTGTCCGTTAGGCGATTGATATTCTTTTTGTAGAAGATTCGTCTTATGCGGTGTATCTTTTTATTGTCACGGTGTGGTGACTTGATCGAATGGCGGTCGATCTACCTTATTTGAGTCTTGGATGCACATTGTCTTAGCATCAATATGGAGACTCTATTTGAATGTAGGTCTTCGGGTTTTTGATCTTGGTGTCTACGAGCCTCGGTGTATTGATCATCTTGAGTCTTGAGTTTATTCTTGAGTCTTTAGGTTTATCTGAGTCTTGAGTTCATCGAGTCTTGAGGTTTATCTGAGTCTTTGAGTTCATCGAGTCTTGAGGGTTTATCTGAGTCTTCAAGTTCATCTGAGTCTTCAAGTTTATCTGAGTTTTCGGTGTCTTCCTGTCTTCACCTGATCTTCTGACTTCTTGTCTTCAGATTTGTGCTTAGTCTTCGATCATCGACCTTATCCGGGTCATCGATACTTCGACTGACGTATACATATTGAGTTCCCCCTCAATATGTGACCTATCTTTACTTGACTATCTATACATTTAAATTTGGTCATCTTAATCGATTCTAAGTCATCGATCCACTAACAGTCCGTTGGTCCTATTACAACCTCTTTTGGAACTTCCATCAAAACTAAGTTATAGATTTCCCAACAGTTCCCCCTCAATATGTGATCTATCTTATACATCAGCTGTCTATACATCTTAGCTGGTCATCCTAACCTGATTCTAATTCATCAGTCAACTAACAGGTCTGACTGGTCCTATTACAACCTGTTTTGGAACTTCCATCAAAACCTAATACAAATTTCCCAACAATTTCCCCCTTTTTGATGGAACCAAAACACTCAATCAGAAAAACCGACAACCATGCCGAAAGTAAAAACATGAACAACAGAAATCAGAAGACAATGAGATGTTGTCTTAAGATCAGAAAAGTAACTTGTTTTATATATAAGAGTTTGAAGATTAAAAGTACACGAGTTACCTATCATCTGATCTAAAGAGAATATCTTCTGACTTCTTACATATCTCTCATGCCTTTAGGAACTTCGAATATATCATACATTCTTCTCAGTACTTCCTTCTGGCGATCTTCTTCAATAATGTTGCCTTTTTCCAGTGCATCAAAATATGCTTTCCTGAAGCCCACTGGATCATATTCTCTGTTCTTCTTCAGAGGAGGGGTCAGATGTTCATATCTTGGAGCAGAAGGTCTCATGGTAATCTTCTGTCCTTCCCTCATTACTTCCGTGTAGAATACAAAATACTTGGTTTCTAGCCAGTCCAGAAAGATCTCATCAAAGGCATTATCATCTTGTTCTTCTGGAACTCGCTGGATCATGAAGACGTCGCATAGCCAATCTGTCTTTATTATTCTCCAGGGCTCATGGAGATCTTCTCTGCAGATCAGGGTCTTATTTACTTTAGCTGGAAGAGCATGTTCTACCCAGGTCTCGTCAGTATCATTAGCAGCCTTTTGTTTCAGTTTTCTTCTGAAGGCACGATCTAGGCTTGCTGCTTCCTTCATTTTCTTTCTCCTGGTAGCGTCTTCCATGATCTTTCTTTTCTTCTGCAGATCTTCTTGCTCTTTTATCTGGTCCGCAGATAGAGACAATTCTGACCTAGTGACCATTGATTTCTGAGTTGCAAGGCGTTTGGGTTGTTTTCTCTTCAACGTGCTTTGCTTTTCTGCCTCTGCCTCAACTTCTTCTTCTTCTTCAAGTCTCTTGGCCAGGTCAAGACTTCTGGCCTCTTCTTCTACCAGCAGCTTCTTCTGAATGGTTGATGAGAAATCTTCAATCTTATCCACCCTTGCGGTCAGATCAACCAATTCAGCTTTCTCTCCAATTGCCTTATCTTGCAAGTCCAGTTGCCTGGTGTATTCTTCAACATTAGTGAACAATTCTGTCAACTCAGTGTCCTGGACTTCAGGTCTTGGTGTAGATACAATCATTTGAGCAGGAAGGGGCGTCTTATTTTTCTGATGTCTAACCTTTCCCCTTTTTGGTTGCATCAAAACGCTTGCGGATAGTTGACTCAAGCTTAGAGAACTGAGTCATCATTTCTGATTTGAGCTCATCGACCTCCAAGGATTGAATCTGAACATTCGATGCAGAAGGAGGCGGACCTAGCATCTTGGACACATCATCTTCCAACGCCTTCTTCGCAATAGAGACATAGGTCTCAAATCTCTTAACAACGGCTTCAAAACTGGTATCAGCTTTCATCAAAGATTTGTAGGCCTCCTCGAAAAGTACCCGAACATCTGAAAGTATAAATATTTCCAGACCAAGCTTCTGAAGCAAAAGCTCCACTCTCTGTATTTCAGATGTCGCAACTACAGAGTGCATCTCCACCAGTTTGGCAGCAGTTAGATTCCTCTCTGGCTCAACAAGTTTCTAAGTACGCTCCTCCATCTGATGCAGAAGAGCGGTGGCAAAATTTGTAAATTGAGCTTCCACCGAAGTCTTGACCCCATCCAGAATAGTCTTTGAAACATGGTCTAGGGTCTCTGGTGGAATAAGCACAACTGGTGCGTATGTTCGCACCTCCTCAGCTGGGATCTCATCCAGTCCACCTTCAGCTGACTCATCGGCAACATCTTCAAATTCCTCATCAGGTTCAGGAAAACCCATCTTCTTGTTTATCATCCAGGCAACATCTCCATCAGAAGGTAGTTCTGCTGCGCTGGTGACCCCGACCAGATGTTTCATCTTGAGTTCCATGGCCACAAACTCATCATTTCCAATGGCCTCCAATGTGATCAGAAAATCTTCAATATTCTGCAGTCTGACGTCCCTCCAGAATAGAATGTCAGCAACCTGTTGATGAACACCAGGATGGTCAACCAGGTTGGGAGGGTGGGATTCTAGAAAATTTTCCACTCGCTGCCTCAAGAATCTGATCACAGGTTTTACTGGCTCAGCCTCAGGAGAGTCGAAGACTTTCCTGGTATTAAATGGGTTATGAGCCACTGAAACAAAAAATAGGCCTTTTGTCGAGCAGTCTGAATATCAGGTGTGGCTTCTCTGAATGGTTCAGGTTGAGGTAAAGGTGCAGGCTCAGGTTGAGGTGATGGTTGAGGAGATGGTTGTTTGGGAGGTGAGGGTGCATGTGTAGATGGATGAGAAGAAGCAGGTTCATGAGAGGGTGATTTCTGAGGTGTGGGAGAGGGGGTTTTTGATATAGGTGTAGGAGATCTTGGATAGTGAGTGGACACTTGGCCTTTGAAAAAGGAGCTCAGGTGAGCCGAGTCAGATGGCTCAGACTCGCCCTGGGCTTCTTCAAGCCTTTCATCTGCAGCTCCACCAGCCTCTGCCTATCCAGGTTCCTCCAACACTATCAGCTTGCGCCCTGTACTGACCGTGTGTTCAGAACTCACAGCGGTCTCCTCTCCAGCCAACTCAAGAGTCTTATCTCCCCTAGATTCCAGTATTTCAACATCGCTATCTTCGTCCCTCAGACCTCCAGATGGTATTCCAGTCTTTGTAGGCAGCATTGTTGTGAGTTTCTTCTGGCGTTTCGCACCTGCATCAGAAGGCTTGCTCACAGCTGGTTTCCGCTTTGTTGCTCTTTCCTTTGTCTGCCCAGATGATGCCGCCTTATATTTTGGCACGTAAGGGGCAGGGTCATCATCTGACTGACTAGGAAATACCTGGTCATTAAGTAAAATTGCCTTAAACGTATATGGGTATGGTTTCCTCCCAATATCTGACCAAGGATAATTGGAGATCTTATCAGCAAGGATGATGCTGACTTTGCATATGTTCTTGGTCAGCACCACCTGATTGTTCTCATTCACATCAAACTTTTCTGACTCCTTCAGCAGTCGATTCTTGAACAACCCCATCCAATTCATGTCTGGGGCCTTCTCAATGATGGCAGTCATCACATGTTGCTTCTGCTGGGTTAGGGCATCTGGGATGAAAGGAATTCCCAGAATGACCTTGGATACGATCTCGAATAGCAACATATACTTCCTTTTGAGGTAGGGAACCTTGACATTGCTGAGGTGAGTGATGTTCCCAGGCCTCAGAAGCACTTTCTGCAAATACTCCTTGTCAGAGATCCCAACATTAAATTCATCAGGGTAGTTCCTGCCCGTTGGGAGTCCGAAAATCCTCTGTAAATCCTCATTCGTGACATCAATCCTGTTGCCACCAACAAAGGAGAATAATTCCTTGTTGTCTGTCTCTTCCAATTTTCGCAGAAATTCCAGGGATTCTATGATTGAAACACTATCTAAATGTCTATAGCAGAATTGCTCTAGTTCACATGCTCTTAAACATTCAAAAATCTCCACGGATTCCGGATCGCGAGTGATGTTAAAGTAGACATATTTTTCATCGATCACGTGCTTAATCATAGAGGAGTAATCACAGGATGGTGTAGATTCCATTATCTGAACACATTACACCAGATAAACATTTATCAGTGATTTATCAAAGGTATAGGCACACACAATCAAAATGAATACCATATATAAATCACAAAACATGTAACCCTAGCACATTGTACATATGAAATATCAACTGTTAAGCATCGTAAATTACCAGAGAAGCGATTTGAGTGATTTGAAGAAAAAGAGTGAATCGCTTGAGTAATTTGAAAGTGTTTATTGTTTTCTGGAAACTGAATGCGTGTTTGAATGTGGAGAAGATGAAAAGATTCCAGAAATGGTATTTTAGGGTTTTTATAAGCGAGAGGGAAAATAAGACTGCACGAAAGATTTGAAAACATTTGAGTGTCTTTGATGTTAATCGGATGATCAAGATTGAGCGGTTGAAAAGTAATTAAATCGTGATGTCAGGGATTAAAAGCGGTAGACTTTTGGACTTAAAAATTTGCAATAAATGCATTTAATACAAAAATCCCACATCCGCATTTAATGCTTGCAGGCATGACGTCATAGAGTAATGGGAACAGTAATAGCAAACATAGAGTAGGCATAAAGATAAATCAGAATACGTATCTGACTGACTGATATTGTAATCAGTCAGTTACCACTGTGATCTGATCTGGTTGGCTTGATTACTGTTGACCTTACTGATGGTAGCCTATCCCTTAGTATTTCCCAACAATGTCTCACTCATCTGATCAGATTTCTGTTGATCCAATCTGATGATCCATTCAGCTGATTCACTCAGTTGATCCACTTATCTGATCTACTTATCTGATAATCAGATTTCTGCTGATCCAATCTGATCAGGTCTGATCTTGGAATTTGTGTCATTCTCCCATCAAAGCCTTAACCTCGGGGAGTCGAATAGTCGCCTCGATTCCCTAAGTCGGCTTGATGTGACAGTCCGCAATGATGGTCTGGACACGTTGTGATATCACACACTGTAAACTAATCCAACCATCAGCCGCGTACCACTTACGCGCTGTCCTTGCGGTGCCAATTTCTCTGAAGGGCCTTGAGAAATTAAATTTGCATTTTTACCCCTGCTTTTCCTCTATAAATAGGACTGGGTTTTAAACGCATAACACAACCCATTCACCATACTTATCATTCTCAAGCTTTATAATCCATGTATTCCGGTGAACCCTTAATTCCGGCGAGACTTCAAGCAAAATCCTTCTACCCTACTCAAAAGATTTTAACTTCTCAAATCAACCCTGTGCTCCCCTCATTCCTGCTTTCGTCTTCATCAAAGAATGATCATAAGATTATTGCCAAGCTTCTCTACCACCGGGGTAACGGATCTGTCGTCGCAAATGAGAAGACACTTCTCCTGACCGTATGCGCCTTGTGCGCCTATCGAGATGACAAAATTAGCATCACTAGACTCCATCTGACATGTAATATAGATTTAGTATTCGATCTTGATCGGACAATACACGATCTGGATCAGACTAAATCTCAATATTTACATGTGACACTTGTGTCCATGTGGTGTATTGCACCACATGTATGACACTCGTGTTCATTTAAAGCTGGGAGTCCCATTGATTTTAGGACTAGGGGCTTCGGGCTTAGGATTTAGGGTTTAGGGTTTAGGGTTTATGTACTGACCTCTGGATCTTTTGTACTGTAACTTGTAATGAAAATTTGACCCCCGGGTCTTTATCAATGAAAGCTCTTTTAAACCCTTGTTGTGTTGTCTTGAATTCCTTGTACTAATATTTCCTTGTCCTTGTTGTCTTAATATTTATGCAACTTGTTAATCTGATCAGTTCCCCTTTAATCTGATATACCTTATTCTGATCAGATCTGATCAGTTGAGGTACCTTACTCAACTGATTCTTTCTATTTGGTTAGTCTCTTAACCATCTGGTCTTGGAGACCAGTCCACCAAACATTTCTGGTGCACTTTCTCCAAGGTCCAGAAGCCCTAGCTCATTGCATAAATCTCTGAATCTGACTTCAGCTAGTGGCTTGGTTAGAATATCAGCTTTCTGCTTATCAGTATGGATCTTTTCCATTGTGATGTTCTTCTTTTCAACATGATCTCTTATAAAATGGTGTCTGACATCCACATGCTTGCATCTTGTATGTAGAACAGGATTCTGAGTGATTGCAATTGCACTATTACTGTCACAGAATATAGGTACATCGTAGCTACAATGTTGTAATCCCTCAGCTGCTGACTAAGCCAGAGCAGTTGGGAACAACAGCTTCCTGCAGCCATATATTCTGCTTCAGTAGTAGATGTTGCAAATGAGGTCTGCTTCTTTGAAAACCAAGAGATCAGTTTACTACCTAAGAACTGACATGTACCTGAGGTTGATTTTCTGTCTATTCTGCAACCTCCATAATCATAATCATAATACCCACTGAGCTCTAGATTATCATCTGATGGGTAGAATAAACAAAGATTTATTGTCCCCTTCAGATACTTAAGAATCCGCTTAGCTGCATCCAGGTGGCTTTGCAATGGATTTGCCTGAAATCTGGCACATACTCCTACTGCAAAAGTTGTATCTGGTCTGCTGGCAGTCAGGCATAGTAGTGATCCAATGAGAGCCCTGTATTCTTTCTGATTGGTTTTCTGACCATTCTCATCTGGATCCATCTTGAATCCAGTCATCATAGGAATTCTGGCTTCCTTACAATTTTGAACTCCAAACATGGCCAAGAAATTCCTTGTGTACTTCGCCTGGCAGATGAATATCCCTTATGTACTTTGCTTAACTTGTAGACCTAGAAAGTAATTCATCTGACCCATCATGGACATCTCGAACTTCCCTTGCATCAGCTTGCTGAATTTATCACCTTGCATCTGATCCGAAGATGATATCGTCCACATAAATCTGAACCATCAGAATATCTTCTCCATCTTCTATTCTAAATAAGGTTCTTTCCACTATTCCTTTAGTGAATCCACTGTCTGTCAAGAACTGAGAGAGTGTATCATACCAAGCTCGAGGAGCTTGTTTCAGGCCATAAAGAGTTTTTCTTAAACGATACACCTAGTCGCCTTTTTCAAAGCCAGGAGGTTGTTCAACATAAACTTCCTCAGTTAGTACCCCGTTTAAGAATGCACTCTTTACATCCATCTGATACACAATAAACCCTTTGTGGGCTGCATATGCCAGAAATAACCGAATGGCTTCCAGGCGAGCGACTGGTGCAAAGGTCTCATCATAATCAATTCCTTCTGATTGTGAATACCCCTTAGCAACAAGTCTTGCCTTAGTTCTGGTTATGACATTATTCTCATATCTCTTGTTCTTGAATACCCACTTTGTGTCAATCACATCTTGATGAGTTGGTCTATCCACCAGTTTCCAAACCTAATTTCTTTCAAATGCTCCAGTTCTTCTTGCATGGCTAGAATCCAATTAGCATCCTATAGAGCTTCTTCTATTTCGGTTGGTTCCTTCAAGGACAGATAACAACAATACATGGCACTTTCACTAGCCTGATGTCTAGTCTAGACTCGGGCATTAGGATTGCCAATTATCAGATCAGTTGGATGGTTAGATAATCAAGTCCTTCTTTTCTGATTTATATCAGTTTGGATGTCATCATCCTCATCTGATATTGAGTCACTAGCAGGTGGGAGTGGTGCAATAATAGGATCCACTTGACAAGGACAAGTCTCAGTTGATGTTGGAATCATCATGTGTTGATGTCTGTCCGTAGGAACATCAGGTGTTCCCCTGAACCAGATGGTTCAGTTGTTACTGTCTCAGCTGTACCAGCTTCTTCATCAACAGTTGAACGTACCTTTAGGTCTGATTGACCTGGTGAATCAGCATGATCATGTTTTGGAACATACACTGTTACGTGATCTGATCCTTTATCCTTGATGCTTAGCTGATCCATTTTCTGTGCATCAGGTACCGGCTGATCTGGTACTGCTTGTTCTGAGGTAGGTTTCTCTTGTTCAGAAGATGTCTCATCAAAGACCACATGAGGTATTTCTTCCACAACTAGGGTTCGCCTGTTGAACACCCTGAAAGCCTTGATGGTTGAGGAATATCCTAAGAATATACCCTCATCTGACTTGGCTTCAAAGGTTTTCAACTAACTCTTCCCATTGTTGTGTATGAAACACTTGCACCCAAAAACATAGAAGTAAGAAACATGAGGTTTTCTGCCCTTCCACAGTTCATAGGGTGTTTTGAAGTGAGCCTTAGTCAGAGAACATTTGTTCTGAGTGTGGCATGCAATATTGATTGCTTCTACCCAGAACCGGCTTGGAGTTGCATGTTCAGCTAACATAATGCGAGCAGCTTCTTTAAGTGTTTGGTTTCTCCGTTCTGCTACTCCATTCTGTTGTGGCGTTCTTGCAATTGATGTCTCATGCTGTATTCCAAACTTAGTGCAAAAATCAGTAATAAAAGAGTTCAGAAATTATATACCTTTATCTGATCTGATTTTCACTATACTGACACCCTTCTCATTCTGTAGTTTCTTGAGTAGCTCGGGTATCTTTGTTGTAGTCTCATTCTTCTTATGTAATAATACCACCTAGGTAAACTTGGAATAATCATCCACGATCACCAGAGTGTATTTGCGTCCGTTGAGACTAACTGGTGTAACTGGTCCAAATAAGTCCATATGGAGCAGTTGCAGTACTCTGCTGGATGATGGTCCTGGGATTCCCTTGAATGAGGTTTTAACCTGTTTTCCCTTCTGACATGCGACACATGTTTGATCCTTAGAGAATACCTCATTCGGAAGACCCTCAAACAATGACATCTTTGCTATCTTGTTAAGAGTTTTAAAGTTCAGATGGTTCATTCTCTTGTGCTAGAGCCAACTACTGCTTTTGGAACTCTTAACAATCAGGCATAAATTTCTTGGACAACTGTTCCAATCTGCTGTATATATCGTTCCCTTCCTATAACCAGTTAACAAAATCTGTTGAGTAGCTCGATTCTTGATAGTGTACTGATCAGTCGAGAACTCAACACTGAATCCGTTGTCGCAGAATTATGAAACTGATAACAAATTATGCTTTAATCCTTCGATATACGAGACTCCTGTAACCTGTACATCATCATTCTCTAAGGTTCTGAATCCTCTGGTAAAACCAAAGTTATCATCACCAAAGAGTACACGTGGGCCTTCTTGTTCTGTGTATGAACTAAGGAGATGTTTGCTTCCAGTCAAGTGCCTTGAGCATCCACTATCGATGTACCAGATAGTTGCTTGTACACCTCCTTTATTGGCCAAACCCACGTGAACATGCAATCAAATCAGGCTTTAGGTACCCCAGTAGAATCGGGTCCTGGGGGGTTAGAAGTACCTTTCGGGATCCAAACATATCTAGCACCTTTGTTGAAAACAGAGGGCCTGATCTGTCTCCCATAAACATCTACATAATCATACGTCTCTTCATATGCAATCTGGTCAGTATGATCATGAGTGTGAGCCTTGGATGACTCAGAAGTCTTGGGCCTTTTCATTGATATCTGTCTTCTTTTAATCTAGTGGGGCTCAGGTGCAGTAGCCCTAGGTATCTGATTTTAAGGGTAGGTACGGCTGCTACCATTAAAAGATTCATATCTTTTTGGCATAGATGGTCTTAGCAGTTTATCTTTAGCTTGCTTGTTAGGCAGCTTGACCTGATTAAGTTTTAGATCAGATTTCCCCCTGAGAGGTTGTCTTTTCTGATTCCTAATCTGCTGATCAGGTTGAGGTTTCTTCAGAAGAACAGGATATTTCTATTGATTCCTCGGCTGATGCTTGATCAGTTGGGGTACATTTATGTTCCCTTTCTGATTAGGCACTTGCTTTTCCTGTTCAGCAGGTCTGTTCCCCTTATCTGATACAGTTTTAGCTTTTCGTGTATCCAGATTAGAAACTCATTTGGTTACACTTTTCTGATGTGAACCAGACGGGGCTTTTGAAGATGTAGAAGGGTTTTCATACCCAATTCCCTTCTTATTAGTCGGCGTTCAAAAATAGGTGTTCAGATCTTGAACAGTTTTAGAAGATTTTGTAAAAACTTCTATTTTCTTGCGCAAACTATCCTCATTAGATTTCAGACTCTCATGTAGTTGGAAGAGGTCATCAAACTTAGCTTGAAGGATTTTGAGATCATCAGCTTGTTGTTTGATAATAGCTAATTGTTCCTTAATTAGTTTATCCTGATCAAAAGAACTGACTTTCAGAACTTCCAGTTCTGCAGTCATCTTCTGAGCAGTTTCAGCTGATTTCAATTCAGCAGCTTTTCTGACAGCATTTTCTTTAACAAGCTGAGTGTTCTCAATCCTTAGCTTGTCGTTCTCAGCTTCCACTATTGTATAAGTGTCTACTGCATTGGAGAGATCATCAAGCAATTGCTCACTATAGAGCTACAAGTCAATCTCTCCAGCAGGTGTGCTCAGCACAGCTGGTGTGGAAACAGAAAACACTGAAGGTTTAGAAGATACATCAGTTTGGTCTTCTTCCTTAGCCATAAGACAGATGTCATCATCAGATGAGAACATCAGATCATCGTAGTGGTAGAAATCATCAGCATTGCTTATCAGACAGAAGTCCTCTACAAATGAGTAGCCAGAGTCCTCTGAAGGCAGATAAGAATCGTCAATCCCAGATGTATCAGCAACCATGGCTTTTCTGTCTCTGTATCTTTGTTCTCGTCTGTTCCGCTTGTCTTCTCTTTCTTTTGGAGTCAGGTCCAGGCAATCTGCACTGTAATGACCTGGTTTCTGACAGTTGAAACACGCTCCTCGTTCCACGGAACTCATTCTGCCAGGTGAGTCATTCCGTTTGTAGAATATATCAGGTGACTTACCTGTCTGCTTGTAGTCTGAGTTTCTCCTTTCTGATCTGTTGTCTCTCCTTTCATCAGATCGATCATCTCTTTTCTTATCTTCTCTGCGATCCTCTCTATGATTATCTCTTCGATCATCAGATCTGGTCCTTTCTGGTGATCTGTCAGTTGGCCTCCTATCTCTTCCTCTGCTGTTCTGATAATCTCTATAGAATCTTCGATATTTTCCCAATTGAATGTTGGATCTCTCAAATTTTCTGGTCAGCAAAGCAATCTGTTCTTTCTGACTTATGCCATTCCCAACAGGTTCAGTAGACTTTGAGTTGCTGTCGGCTGCTTTGAATGCAACTGATTTTGATGTGGCTGGAGTGACTTCGGCAGGCGACTCATCATCTTCTTCTTGCCCTCTTTCAATCAGATCAAACTCATGGGCTTTAAGACTCAGAAACAGGTTGCTTGGCTTCATCTTCGTAATATCTTGACAATCCTTTATCACTGTAACTTTCATATCCCACTTCTTTGTTAGAGATCTCAAGATCTTGTAGTTGATGTCTTTGTCTGACATTTCTCATCCTAGTTCCCGTAGCTTGTTGACAGACATGATGATTCTTCCATCGAGCTGATTTATGGTTTCATTTGGCAGCATCTTCAGTTTTTCAAACTTCACCAGTTCGGCTTGCAATCTGCTGTCTTTAATCAAATCATTTCCTTCGCACATCTCAGCAAGTGTATCCCACATCTGTTTGGCTGTCTTGAGATACTTGATCTTCTCTCTTGTGATCTTATCCATCGTCTTCATGATGATATGTCTCGTAATCGTATCCAGAGTTGACAGCCTCCTTTCTTCAGCATCCATCAGCGATGGACTCTTTCTGATCCGAGCGCCAACTGGAAAATCTGGATCACCACCTTCAGCTGGGTTGTTGTGGTAGATAAGGATAGGTCATTGTTCAAGAACTTCCACCATCCTGCTACTGATGGCTCCCAGATGATTGCTCATGATTATGACCCAATCTGCATACTCATCAATCGAAAACTTGGGTAAATCACGATACATACCAGATGTATTATCCATGCTTAGTGAGTTTTGAAAACAGATGAAGTTTTAAAAATGGTTTTTCAAGATCTGTTCAAGTGACCACAAAGGTTCTTCCTCAAGATCCGATGATACTCAAAGCCAGTGGTCCGTAGAACCACTGCTCTGATACCACTTGTAGGTCCCGAACGGGTTTTGTGAGGGCATAAGTTTAGAGGGGAGGGGTGAATAGACTTCTGAAAACTTTTTTGTGCAGATTAGGTGTGACAGCAGATTGCCTGATCAGAGTGTGAGTGGATCAATTTAGAATGATATCCAACTTATTGATCGCCTGTTGGCAGATCAGTTCGGTGTCTATCAGTTTAACTGATTGTGCGGAAGCTAGTTTATACCCGTGTGAAAAACCAGTTTTGACAAATCAGATTCTGAAGCTGTTTTCAATCAGATGACTTGTAGTCAAACTGATCATATCAGTTGCTTGGTGCAGACTGATCCTAACTCAGAATATGTATGCAATTTTAAACAAAGTAGTGCGATAGTGTAAAGCAGTTAAGAACAGATAAATGCACACAAGAATTATAGTGGTTCGGATAACCAGTCGTACGTCTACTCTTCCCTATCACAAGGGGCACCAACTTAACCAACTTGGACTTAGTTTATTGTGTTAGTCCAACACAGTACAACCAACATATGTTTTAAGAGTTCTCACTCAACTGATCCCATAAATCAGAACTAGAAACCCTAGTTTGAAATCTTGCAAAACAAACTTAACCTAACTTTTGGGTTTGGGTAAAGGTTTGTTGTTGTTCCAACTGGAAATCTATCCTAGTATTTGAGTAGCCTAAAGCTAGAGGATGAGATTTCTATGCTAAGAACAATTGGATGAACACTTAGAAATAATCTTCAAGTTTGTGTTCTTTGTGCAGAAATTTTGCTATAGTATGAACTTCTTGATAATTTCAGTGTCTTCACTATGAAGAGCAATCCCATATTTATAGACCTAGTAATCAAAGAGCCGTTGGAAAGCAATTTAAATTTTTGGCTATGTTTGGTAGGTTGCAGGATTGGTTTGACGTGCTCCAGGGACGACATGGCCGAAAGCGTGAATAGTTGTCCTTTATAGCTGTTTGACTTTGCAGCGCTGAATCCCACAGTGTTAGCTTTTTACGTACGTGTCGCGCTCTCATTGGTTAACAAGTACATCTTCTCAGTGTTTGTTCCACCAACTAAAGTTGACATTCTTCTTGTCCTGATAGTACGTATGATCTGGTGTAACATTAGTTAACACCTGGGGTGAGCTGACCTGATCAGATAAAACTGATCAGTCTACCTGATAGACTCTTCTGATGCAAGTTGTCTTAGCTCAACTAGCAGACTCGGCTGATATAGATCTTCTGGTCTTGATCTTCTGGTAGTCATTTGATCTTCAGGTCTTCTGGACTTGTTCTTCTGGTAGTCATCTGATCTTCAGGTCTTCTGGACTTGAGCTTCATGTCTTCATCTGATCATCTGACTTCGTCTTGTCTTCTGACTTGACTTTATCTGGTCTTTTGATCTTCTGATGGATCTGGTCTTCTGATCTTCTGACCTGACCTGACCTGGTCTTCTGATATTCTGACCTGACCTGGTCTTCTGATCTTCTGACCTGACCTAGTCTTCTAATCTTCTGACCTGACCTGTACATATTGAGTTCCCCCTCAATATGTGACCTATCTTATACATCAACTGTCTATACATTTTAGCTGGTCATCCTAACCTGATTCTAATTCATCAGTCAGCTAACAGGTCTGACTGGTCCTATTACAACCTATTTTGGAACTTCCATCAAAACCTAATACAAATTTCCCAACAGTTAATTTGATTTTCCGTGATCTGGTATCACCAAATTAACTACAACGTAACACGTACTATTTATTGAACGGGTATGCAGTAAATATATATAACATTCAATCATAGTTAATGCAACAGTGATAAATAATTTATTCAGTAAATAAATTATAAATTCAGTTTGGTTATACAAAGTAAAAAGCATACTTTCCAGTATAACCCCAACATCTTGAACCAACCTTTGGATCCTCTTTGGATTAATATGACCTGATCTTAGATACCAAAGAAGTGTCTCGTTCATGTCAGCTGAACGTTTTCTTTTAGTGCTTGAAACAGTTGATGTGTTACAGGATGCATTTTTTGTGTGGTGTGAACAGTTAAAGTGTAAAGATTGTTCGACAACGTTCCATGACAGATAAGCAGATTATTTTGAAAAATAGAACTGCGTTTAGTAAAAGAAACTGAATATCCATCCAAAAACAGTTTAGAAACCGAAACAAGGTTATTTCTAAAACTAAGAACGTAAAGAACATCTTTTAAAACTAAAACTCTATCTTCAAAAGATAGTTTCCCTTCTCCAAATGCTTCAGCCTAGCGTGATGAGGATATCACTCCCACTAAGTTGTCGGGTCCTCCCCTGTAAAGTGAAACAACATGGTCAGTGGATCCTTTCTCACCGCAGTTAAAACATTTTCCCTTAGCCGGCTTCTGGGCTCCTCCCTCTCCCTTCACCTTTCCTTTGCCCTTGGCAATGCTCGAGTTCACTTGGCTTTGGTCTTTTGCCTACTTCTTGTTCTTACCACCTCTTGGCCTAGAAGAAGAAGAAGGACCATTTGCCACCAAGGCTTGGCTTTGTTGCCCCAATATCGCCTCCGCCGAGACTAAAGCTTGCAACAGATCAGGCAACGTGAACTTCTAATTGTTCATTTGGTAATTCAGCCTGAACTGCTCAAAACTTTTCGGCAGAGAATGGAGTATGAAATCGATTTGGGTCTCGATATCATATTCAGCGCCAAGAACCTCAAGCTTATTTAGGTGAGCCATCTTCTGGAGAACGTGCTCCCTCACCGGCGTTCCCTGTTAGTGTTAGTGTCCTAGAGACAATCTATTGTAAGGACATAATACTCGATGATATTCAGTTTGATTTAATAATATAGTTCATTTAATATTAATGTATGGCAATATACTTGTTTGAATTTATGTTTGATTATTTGTATTTATTCACGCAAGTGTTCCCATGAGTCACTGTTGTCATTGTTGTCATTGAGGATGTGAGAACTCAGATGACTTAAGCATGATTCTCAAATGACCCCGATCAAGGATCATCAAGAATAGGATATTGATGATACAATTGAGATTGGTATGCGATCTACATCATACTCTTAGAGAGTGTAGTAAGATCTCACTTACTACGAGTTACTAGGTATCTCATGATGAATGCACAGATACCTTAGAGGGTATTAGTATACCCATCCAAGAAACCGTTTGATGTAATACCACAATATGTGTCTATTGTTGCCTCGATTAGTGGGAGAGATACGATACTCCTTTGACTTGAGGTCAATAAGCACGACATGTGTTGAATGATGAACTTTGACCATGACCGATGCTTGCACCCTTCCATGTGTAGATATGGCTTGAATTGGGTTCACCACAAAATGCAAGTGCTGTTGGGACTATACTAGAAAGTATGTTTTTACTTTGTATAATCAGACTGAATTTCGGACTTATTTACTGAAATAAATTGTTTATCACTGATGCTTTAAATATCATCGAATGTTACATATATTTACTGCATAACTGTTCAATAAATAGTATGTGTTACATTGTAGTTAATTTAGTGATCTTGTAACTAAAAGTACACCATTCACGACCTAGATGGAAATGAACAATCCATCGTGAAAGGTTGAAGTGTAAGGCTCAGAAGGATAAATTCTTCATAACTGAACTAGGAAGAATTAGACCTCTGTGGTTCGTTATTTCTTAATCTTCGTCCCTTAAATAGGATTGCGTGTGGTTAGTAACTATTTATTTGACTTATTACGGGTAGAGAATCAACGATATTCAATACTTTATATCTTGGGCAATATTATTGGTCACATGCGATTGCTAAGATTTAATACGGAGAATCGTGTGCAAGTACGCTTGTTCGATTTGCCCCCTTGGGAGTTTCATAAGTTGTGTTGGGAAATGAATTTAATAAAGAGGATTTTGATTAGATCCCAAAACCCCTGAGTATGACATGTTCAGGATAATCTTGATAGGTAAGTCAGGATTCAGTTTTAGAGTGTTCAGGATATTATCTGCACCGTGTATAGTCGGCAGATATAGAACAGGTTAGTTTCTGAAGACTCAGTAAGAAACTGAGATATTGAAGACTCAGTAGGATATCGAGAACACAAGACTCGAGAGAACTCAAGACTCGAGAGAAACTCAAGACTCGAGAGAACACGAAGACTCGAGAAAAATCAAGACTTCGAGAACGTCTTGAATGCTCAAGATATCCCGAATGTTCCGAGGCTTCGAAGCCGAGGAATATAGCCAGATTGGAATCTAGCAGAGGCGTGGACCAACGAGAGGAAGACAACCAGCACTGGAAAAAGTGCGAGAACTTACAAAGAATAGTATGGATTTGAATGTAACTCTCTCCAACGGTAACATTCAAATCCACACTATAAATACAAGTTCTTCCTTCATTATCAGTGGTGGAAGTGGAAATTATGCACAAAAGGCCACAGAGCCAAGGAGCGGTATAGCCAAAGCATTCCCACCCTAGAACACAAGTCTGTAGATATACAAATATATTCAAAGAGTGTTCTAGAACCCAATCTAAGCAACCCACGATGTATCATAAGCTTAGAGAGATTTTCCCAACCTTAGCATTGAGGCTAAACCATTGTAAGGGAAAATCTCACCATAGTTGGAGACAACACCAAAACCCAAACCTAGTGGTGAAGTGAGGTAGTTGTTAGGCAAACCCGAGTGAGGCTGATAAGTCCCGTTGGAGTGTGAACTCGTTAAACATCTGTAGGCGATCCCGAGGAGGGTGATAAGTCGAGGGCGAACCCAGAGAGGGTTATAAGTCGATTCGAGTGTGAGCTCGGTAAATATCTATTGGCAATCCGTGGAGGGTGATAATTCCGTTTGAAGGAATTTCCCTAGAGAGGGAGAGTGGATGTAGGACTGGTTATCCGAACCACTATATATTGCTGTGTTGTTTACTGCTTTATGTTTATACTTGTCATACGCATTCGTTTATAAGCAAAGCACACACATGAGCTTAGAAATGCAAAATTGGAGCACTCTGCCCTCACCCCTGGTTTTTAAATGCACCAAATTAAAACGTCTTGCTTCCGCACGCGCAAAATAGGTTTTCCCACCGGGACCAACAAGTGGTATCAGAGCGGGTGCTCAAAAGATTACTTTTTCAATGTTCTCACCTGAGCAGATCTTTCTTTTTAAAACCTATATCTGATCTGATATCAACAAGCGGTACCAAGGAAACAGAAAGTTTTACACAATAATGGAATAATAGAACTTTTCATTGATAAAGACCCGAAGGTCAGGTTACATTACAAGTTACAAATGCGAGAAAACCTGGAGGTCAATACATAACTCTAAACCCTAAACCCTTAAGCCATATCCCTAAACCTTCATCCAAACCCAAACCCGATCTACAGGGGGGTGATTAAGAGGAGGAAAGAGAGAGTTTTTAGATCTGATGCTCTCATTTTCCCCACTTAACAGGATGAGGGAGGCTTGAAAGGTAATCCTATGCCGCAAACTGATGGACTCTCCAAGGGAGTGAGAGCGGCATTAATAGGATTTTTAAGCCAGGAGCCCCAAGGAGGAGTAAAAGGGCGCTCCAGCTGTTAAAGGGTGAGTTTGATATAGGAAGATCAACTGTTGTCTGATCTAGATCGTATATCAAACTCACGTTCATTTTCAGACTAAGTCTGTTGATGGTAGTCACGTCATAACGATAGACACACAAGGTGCATACGGTTAGGAGAAGTGTCTTCTCAGTTGCAACAGCAGGCCCGCCGCCGTGGTGGTAGAGAAGCTTTGCAACAATCGTATGTGAAATCGTTGACGTTGATGAAAACAGCAAAAAGGGATGAAAAGAGTTGATTTGAGAAGATGAAATCATGGAAAAAGGGGTAAAAGTGTTTGCCGGAAGTCTCACCGGAAACAAGGGTTCACCAGGATACATGATTCTACAAAGAAGATATGTATGGTGAATGAGTTATGTTGTGTAAAACATTGGTCCAATTTATAGAGGCCAAGCAAGGGTGCAGATGCAAATTTGAGTTCTCAAAGCCTATTTTAGAAAAATTTGCATCACAAGGACAGCGTGTAGAAATCACGCGACCGATAATTGGATAAAGTTACGGCGGATTGACATATCGAGTGTATCAGACGATATCTACGCATGTCAAATCGCACCAACTTAGGGAAGAGAGTCTACTACTCTAGACTAAGTTCTGGCAGTAACATTTTCCAAGAATTGTCTTAATCTGAGGAGAATCAGATTAGGTCAACAAAAATCTGATTACATACAAAGCTGATCAAATGAAGAAAATCAGCTGAGCTTGAAAACTTCACCAAATCAGATATATCGGTCTATATCAGTTGAAAGGGGAACTTCAACTTGAGGGGGAACTCACGGAATCAAAAGTAAATGATTGAGATCAGACGAGGCTGCAGACAAGACTGATCAAGATCAGATGAGTTAGATGAGTTCCGGAGTGAACTGATGAGCTGTGCAAGATCAGAAGTGAAGAAAAGCTAAAGCCAGCAAATCAGAAGAAAAGGTTGCAAATCAGAAAATGAGCGAAAGAGACTGATCAAGATCAGACGTGATCGAGATCAGATATGATAAAACCTGATATGCTAACCTGATATGATGACCTGATGCTATTCTGATATGATGATCTAAAGATGTGTTGATCTAATCAGTCGAACTGATCAGATCAAGCAAAGAAGAAATCAGATAGCCTGAGTGAAAAAGAATACTGAAGGCTCAGTAAGTAAAGTGAACTGAGATTCAGTATAGGTCAAGTGACCTGAGGGTCAGTAAGCAAAAGAGACCTAAGGGTCAGGATGTCTGAAGTCAGAAGAAACTGAACTCAGTCAGCATGAGTGTCAGTATGCCTGATCAGACAAGGTCCGTAGAAGAAGAGGAATGAGGAGTCGAGCAGAAGACAGAAGACTGAAGACCAAGACTGAAGACTTGTAATTCTTTATGTTTTTGTCTTTATTTCTTTAAAAAGATTCATTGTAAACTGTAACTGATAACATACAATCAATGAAACTCTTATCTTTATGCTCAAAGATAATACCTCATTATCTTTTTACATGTCTTTATTTTGATATGCCTGATTGAAATGACTCTGATCTGATTATATGCTCATATATAAGGGAAACTATATGATGCTTTAACAAATTGCTTAAGTATTTAGTAATGATCTATTTAGAAAAGATTCATTACTAAAGAAATCTGTTGAATGTTTTAAATTGATTGGAGATTTACCTTTCTTGTAATAGGAAAAACTGAAACCTGAGTATAGGTTATATGTTTGTAACAAGATAGGTTTTGGCATCATCAAAAAGGGGGAAATTGTTGGGAAATGAATTTAATAAAGAGGATTTTGATTAGATCCCAAAACCCCTGAGTATGACATGTTCAGGATAATCTTGATAGGTAAGTCAGGATTCAATTTTAGAGTGTTCAGGATATTATCTGCACCGTGTATAGTCGGCAGATATAGAACAGGTTAGTTTCTGAAGACTCAGTAAGAAACTGAGATATTGAAGACTCGAGAGGGGATCGAGAAGAACACGAAGACTTCGATGGGATATCGAGAACACGAAGAAGAAGACTCAGAGAACCTGAAGACTCAGAGAAATACTGAAGACTCAGTAACGTACTGAATGCTCATTATATCCTGAATGTTCCGAGGCACTGAAGCTGAGGAATATAGTCGTTGGAATCTAGCAGACGTGGACCAACGAGAGGAAGACAACCAGCCTGGAAAAGCTGCAGAACTTACAAAGAATAGTATGGATTTGAATGTAACTCTCTCCAACGGTAACATTCAAATCCACACTATAAATACAAGTTCTTCCTTCATTATCAGTGGTGGAAGTGGAAATTATGCACAAAAGGCCACGAGCCAAAAAAGAGCGGTATAGCCAAAGCATTCCCACCCTAGAACACAAAGTCGTAGATATACAAATATATTCAAAGAGTGTTCTAGAACCCAATCTAAGCAACCCACGATGTATCATAAGCTTAGAGAGATTTTCCCAACCTTAGCATTGAGGCTAAACCATTGTAAGGGAAAATCTCACCATAGTTGGAGACAACACCAAAACCCAAACCCAGTGGTGAAGTGAGGTAGTTGTTAGGCAAACCCGAGTGAGGCTGATAAGTCCCGTTGGAGTGTGAACTCGTTAAACATCTGTAGGCGATCCCGAGGAGGGTGATAAGTCCCGAGGCGAACCCGAGAGAGGGTTATAAGTCCAGTTCGAGTGTGAGCTCGGTAAATATCTATTGGCAATCCCGTGGAGGGTGATAAGTCCCGTTTGAAGGAATTTCCCTAGAGAGGGAGAGTGGATGTAGGACTGGTTGTCCGAACCACTATATATTGCTGTGTTGTTTACTGCTTTATGTTTATACTTGTCATACGCATTCGTTTATAAGCAAAGCACACACATGAGCTTAGAAATGCAAAATTGGAGCACTCTGCCCTCACCCCTGGTTTTTAAATGCACCAAATTAAAACGTCTTGCTTCCGCACGCGCAAAATAGGTTTTCCCACCGGGACCAACAAGTTGTATCATACCAAATCTTACAAGTGGAACTAGTTTCCGGTATGGACAATAATGTTGAACCGTTCCTTTACCAAGGATAAAAGATATTAATTAATGGAAAGCTATTTCAGTGGCTTGAATTAATTAATGGGCTAGATAATCTTAAACACGGGAAATAATAACCGGGAGCCATATTAACTGTAATATGGGTTAAGATGGATAGTGAAATATTAATTATGTAGTGGGATTAATTAATATTTATGGGCTTGAATAATATTGTGGCTCAATATTGATAATTCAAGATCCATTGGAAGGTCCAATCTTAATTCTCCTAAAGGCCCCTCAAGTAGCCCAAGATAAAGTCCAATAACTGAAAAAGGTGTTTAAAAATAAAATAAATTTTGTTGCTTATTTTTCCTCATTTTTTCGAAAATTATGAATAAAAGGGGAGAAAGATTTTCTTTGAATTTTGTTATGGAATGAAGACATGTATTCTTGAAATACAAGATTATCTCATTAAATTCAAGAAATCTCCCACTTGGTTATTTATATGTAATTTTCGAAAATTTTGAAAGAATAAGGGAAAGAAAGATTTTCTTGATTTTCTTGAAAAGATATTATGGAAGATATGTATTCTTGCAATACATGTATATCTCATAAATTCAAGAAGATCCAAATCTTGGAATCTTGATCCTTATTTTTTTCGAAAATTCCCATAACAAGAGGAGTTGGGATTTTTGTGGAATATTTTAATTATGGAGAAAAGAATATATGAGATATATTCAAGATTTCTTTGAGATCAAGAAAAAGATTTTCCCATATTATTTTATCACAAAATTTTGACCAACACCCCTCTATAAATAGGGGATGAATGTTTCATTCCCAAGTACAATTTCATGTGCTGGAAAAATTAGTAAATCCACAAAGGTGGTGCAACAAATTTTATTTTCCCTTTTGTTAATTGTTCGCGAGTTTCCTTCCACCGGATTGACGAGCAAGGACTAGGGAATACTTGGGAAGGCTTTTTGGTGTGTTTTCATCAACGAGACCATTGCCACTCCAAGAGGTTAGTTCACGTAAACCCGTAGTAATTCCGCATTCGTAGGTTTTATGTGAACTGTTTATATGCATGATTTGTTGTTGAATTATTATTTGAATTAATATATGATTAATTCATGCTAGTAATAATTGTTAGAATTAAATTTGTATTTAAATATTCATCTCGAATAGATCCGGACAATTAATTCCCCAACAACTAGTATCAGAGCCTCGGTTTCGGGCTCTCAATTTTAAATTGTAATTTAATTCGTTATCATTAAATTTGAAATTGGATAATAGAATTGCTAGATCTTTTTTGCAGGTATCCAATTGTCATGGAATTTAATGTGTTTTTATGCATGCATATAAATTGTGGTTTTTTAATTCGATTCGTTCAAATTCATTTTGCCTCGTGAGAAAATCCACGAGTAGATTAGAATTTGTTTGATTTGATCAATGTAATAGACTAGTCTAGATCTAGGTTTATTTATTTTTGTAAATAAATTGTAACCGGATCGGAAACGGAGGCGGAGACGAAGAATTAAAAGACGGGATCCAGAACCGGGCGTAGGCAGCATGAGTCGCGCGAAATGTACCAAGGGAGGCCGCGACGACATCGACATGGCCCGGGCGTGCAGGCGTGGGCGAGAAATTTGGAGGGGGCGAGGCGGATCGGATCAGCCAGGCGGCGATGGCGAGCACGGCGGGCAACATCGCTCTGGACAAGGGCGCGGCGGGCGGCGATCTTTGTCCGGACGAGGGCGAGGCGTCTTTGCCGGGGAGCGCGGATGACGCGGGCGATGGGCGCTTCGGCGCGCGCGCACAGACGCCACTCGACACGGCCAGGGAAATGCTAGGCGGGCACTCCGACCCGCGAGCTGGTCGATGACGTGGCTTGACAAGGCGTTTTTTTAAGACGGTCAAGTGGGAGCTTTTTGAGACGAACGATGAAGGCTATGAAGACGATTTCTCAAGATCAAGACATGACAAAAATTAACCATGACAATTGGATAAATGTGCCCAATATGTTTAATTTTTTGTTTTGATGTTATGCATTATTTTATTCTTATTTAAATTGTGTTTAAATTTGCGATGCATGAGAAAATGTTTTGAAAAATCTCACTTTCGAAAATTACTAAGTATGCTTAAACAATTAATTGATAATTTTATTTCGGATAATAAAATTGAATTAATTTTGACCTCCATGATTTATTTATTTGTGAATTCTTTTGGAGAAATTCCCCCCACATGACGGTCAAAAGATAGATTTCACATGAATAAATTCCAAATGGATGATTGTGGATTATTACTAGTGGCGACGATGACCCTCCCCGCGAGGCTCGATCAAAGCGAAATAATAATTTTGTATTTAATCATGGTTATTACTTAGGTATAAAATTGATATGCATATACTTCCCCGAAGTCCCTGTCAATTTTATATTGGTGAAGTGGGGGCCATCTATTAATCTGGATATTAAAGGTTTGTAACTGTTCTTGTTTGTAACCTGCTTGAATGTGTTTAAATAATGACCCACCCCACGTGGCTTATTTAAAATGTTTTAAGATATTGGCTGATGCATGATCATATTTTTTTGAGATTTTAATATGAAACATGTGATCAAATTTTGTGATATATTTATGTTTATGCATATTATTATTTATTTCAGTTCATCATGTCGCAACCTTTTAATCCACTGTTCAATATACTTAAAGACAATTTGCTTACTGGTGAAAACTTGATTTGATTGGAGTCGTAAACTTACTATTGTCCTCACTGCCCAAAGCCATAACTAGGTTCTCACTACACCTAAACCAGAAAAGCCAAATGATGAGTCAACTAAATCGGTTAAGAAAGAGTATGCTGACTGGGAGCGTTCCAACGAAATGGCAAAGTGTATCATCTTGGCATCAATGTCAGATGTGTTGCAACACCAACACCAGAATGTTGAGACCGCTACAGACATCATGACTAGTCTTAAAGCGATGTTTCAACATCAGAACCGTGTGGCTCGTCAGATCACCATGAGGGACTTGCTCTCTATGAAAATGGTTGAGGGAACGCCCGTAAGGGAGCACGTTCTCCAGATGATGGCTCACCTTAACAAACTTGAGGTACTTGGTGCCGAATACGACATCGAGACCCAAATCGATTTCGTGCTCCATTCTCTGCCAAAAAGTTTTGAACAGTTCAGGTTGAACTACCAGATGAATAATCAGAAGTTCTCGATGCCTGATCTATTGCAAGCTTTAGTCTCGGCAGAGGCGATATTGGGGCAAAAGAGCCAAGCCTTGGTGGCAAAAGGACCTTCTTCTTCTTCTAGGCCAAGGGGTGGTAAGAACAAGAAAAATGACAAAAGCCACAAGCAAGTCAACTCAAGTGTTGCCAAAGGCAAAGAAAAGGTGAAGGGAGGTGGAGGAGTGAGCAATCCAGCTAAGGGGAGGTGCTTCAAGTGCGGTGAAAAGGGGCATTGGAGGTCAGCCTGTTCCAATCCCAAAAGGAATGGAAATAAAGGTAATTCTCACACACTAGTTGTTGAAACTTGCTTAGCGGCGTATGCCTCCCATTTATGGGTGGTGGATACGGGATCCACTGATCATGTTTGTTTCACTTTACAGGGTTCAAACGGACCCGGCAACTTAGTGGGAGTGAGATCCTCATCACACTGGGCGATGCTACGAGAGTGGCAGCTGAAGCAGTGGGAGAAGTGCACCTGTCTTTTGAAGACAGAGTTTTAATTTTAAGAGATGTTCTTTACGTTCCGATTTTTAGAAAGAATTTAATTTCGGTTTCTAAACTTTACCTTGATGGATATTCGGTTACTTTTGATAAAGTTGTTACCATTTCTCTTTATGATAAATTTATCTGTCATGGAACGTTGTCAAGTAATCTCTATACAATTAATTGTGCACACTGTTGGGGAATAAGTTGCACAGATCTATTCGGGGTGAATATTTAAATTCAAATTTATTTTTTTAATTATTACTAGCATTAATTAATCCTATATTAATTCAAATAATAATCCAACAACATATCATGCATATAATAATTCACGTAAAACCTGCGCATGCGGAATTCTACGAGTTTACGTGAACGTACCTCTTGGGATGACAACAGTATGGCTGATTAGACTAACCGTAAGGACTTCCCAAGTATTCCCTTAGCCCTCGTTCGACTATTCGGTGGAATGATTCTTGTGAACGATTTAACAAAAGGGAAATAAATATGTTGCACCACCTTTGTGGATTTACTAATTTTTCCAGCACATGGAATTGTACTTGGGAATGAAAGAATCATCCCCTATTTATAGATACTAAGGTGGACGAAATTTTAGTGATAAATCAATGTGGAAAAACCTTTTCTTGATCTCCAAGAAATCTTGAATATATCTCCTATATTCTTTTTCCCATAATTATAATATTCCACAAAAATCCCACCTTCTCTATCATTATGGAATTTTCGAAATTTATGTGCAAGATTCCAAGATTTGGATCTTCTTGAATTTATGAGATATTCTTGTATTTCAAGAAATACATATCTTCCATAATATCTTTTCAAGAAAATCAAGAAAATCTTTCTTGCCCACTATATTTCAAAATTTTTGAAAATATCATCATGAATAACCAAGTGGGAGATTTCTTGAATTTAATGAGATAATCTTGTATTCCAAGAATACATATCTTCATTCCATAACAAAATTCAAAGAAAATCTTTCTCCCAACTTTATCCATAATTTTCGAAATATTCTTGGAAAAATAAGGAACATTATTTATTTTATTTTAATCAATTTTTTCAGTTAATGGACTATATGTTGGGCTACTTAGGGGGCCTTTAGGAGAATTAAGATTGGACCTTCTAATGGACCTTGAATATCTAATATTGAGCCACAATATAATTCAAGCCCATAAATATTAATTAATCCCACTACATAATTAATATTGCACTATCCATCTTAACCCATATTACAGTCAATATGGCTCGGTCATTATTTCCGTGTTTAAGATTATCTAGCCCATTAATTAATTCAAGCCCTTTGAAATAGCTTTCCGTTAATTAATATCTTTTGTCCTTGGTCAAGGAGCGGTTCAACATTATTATCCATACCTGGGAAACTAATTCCACTTGCAAGATTTGGTATGATAAAACTTATGAACCTCCCAAAGGGCAAATCGAACAAGTGTACTTGCATTACGATTCTTAAGTATTAAATCTTAGCAATCACATTTGACTAATAATATTGCCCAAGATAAAAAGTATTGAATCTCATTGATTCGCTACCCATGATAAGTCAAAGCAATAGTTACCAATCCCACGTGATCCTATTTAAGGGGCGAAGATTAAGAAATAATGAACCCTTCGAGGTCTAATTAGTCCTTCTTGATTCGAAGAATTTATCCTCCTCAGAGGTCCTATTCGATTGCATCGGTCATGCACTAGTGTAATCTCTTGGTCAAGACAAGCCAATCTGAGCCTTACACTTCAACCTTTCATGATGGGTTGTTCATTTCCATCTAGGTCGTGAATGGCGTACTTTTTTTAGTTACAAAATTTGTTAATTTAATCTTCGTGATGCGGTATCACTAAATTAACTACAATGTAACACGCATTCGACTTATTGAGCGATTATAAATAAATATATGTAACATTCAATAATATTTAAAGCATCGGGTTATAAACAATTTATATCAATAAATAAAGTCGAAAATTGGTTTCGATTATACAAAGTAGAAGCATACTTTCAAATATAATCCCAACAATCTCCCACTTATACTCAAAAGTGCGCTTTTAAGTATACTAAAACATGTCTCGCGTAGTCCGTGACATCTAATGTCACCTACACGAACCTAATAATTTCTCCCACTTATACTCAAAGCAGTTAGCAAAGATCTTGACACCCATTCCTTCCACATGTCTCGAATGTATTCAGAGGCAGACTCTTTGTGAATGGATCTGCTAGGTTGTCCTCAGACGCTATCTTTGCCACATCTATATCTCCTCTCTTAACGATTTCTCGTATAAGATGTCTTTCCTTTAGTGTGCTTTGTTTGACTCGTGGACTCTTGGTTCCTTGAATTTTGCAAAGCGCCCCTAGCAAATATTGCTAGACAAATTCGGAACTCCATCCAAGTCCACTAAGAAGGTCTAGAGCCAAAACGGTTCTTTCACTGCTTCAGAAGCAGCTACTTACCCGATTTCCATGGTTGACTCAGTGATGCATTTCTGCTTCACACTCGTCCATTTGATGGCTACACTTCCTAAATGGAAACACACTAACTGAGGCAGATAGTTTCTGGAATCTAAGTCTGATTGGAAATCCGAGTCCGTGTAACCGATGGGGATTGGACTATCTGACTGATAAATCAACATTCTATCCCAAGTTCTTTTCAAAACCTTCAGAATGTTTTTAACTGTCGTCCAATGCTCTTTCCCTGGGTTACTTTGATATCTTACTACCATGCCTACGGCAAAGCAGATATCCGGTCTCGTACACAACATTGCATACATAAGGTTTCCGACAGCCAAAGCACAAGGAATGCCTTTCATGTCATCTATCTCCTTTTGTGTCTTAGGGAATATTTTCTTGGATAGATGGATTCCAAGTCTGAAAGGTTACGAATCCTTTCTTGGAATCTTGCATGCTGAATCGTTTCAAGACAGTGTCTATGTATGAAACTTGTGATAACCCGATCATCCTTTTCTTGCGATCTCGAGTGACCTCGAACCCAAGGATGTGCCCGGCTTCCCCTAAGTCTTTCATATCAAACTATTTTGAAAGCCATGCCCTTACGTTTGATAACACCTTCACATCGTTCCCGATGATCAGAATATCATCTACGTATAGTACTAAGAATACCAATGCAGTTCCGACACGCTTTTTATACACACAACTTTCAAACTCATTTTGATCAAACCCATAAGACCTTATTACATGATCAAAACATTGGTTCCAAGCTCTGGATACCTGTTTGAGTCCATAAATGGACCTACTTGAGCTTACAAACTAGGTGTTCTTAGCCTGTTTCAATGAAACCTTGGGGTTGTTGCATATAGATCTCTTCATCAAGACTTCTGTTAAGGAAAGCTGTCTTGACATCCATTTGCCAGATTTCAAAGTCGAAATGCGCAGCAATCGATAAGAGAATACGGATGGACTTAAGCATGGCTACGGGCGAAAAAGTTTCCTCATAATCGATCCCTTCTTTCTGAGTATAACCTTTTACCACTAGTCTTGCTTTAAAGGTTTCAACCTTCTCGTCCTGTCCTCTTTTCCTCTTATATACCCACTTGCATCCAGTGGGTTTGACCCCATTAAGTGGTTTGACTAACTCCCACACTCTATTATGAAACATAGAACCCATTTCGGCTTTCATTGCTGTTTGCCAAGAATCTGCATCCTTGTCTTGGAGTGCCTCGTCATATGTCCATGGGTCTGATTCGTCTTGTCCGGGAATCAAGTCTGAGGACTCTCCTATTCCCATGAATCTCTCGGGCTGTCTAACAACCCTCCCACTATGACGAGGTTCCGGTTGTGAAAGCGTATCGTTTGGTATATCATCTAGTACAGTTGGCACTGAGGTTTGCCCTCTAAGCTCATTTATGGTAATCTCACTTCTGGGTTTTCTTTGGTTCATATGGTCTTCTTCCAAAAATCTAAAGTGGGTGTTGATGACCACCTTTTGATCTTCGGGACCATAGAACATACACCCTTTTGTTCCCTCGGGGTATCCTACAAACAGCCTTAATTCTGATCGAGGATCCAATTTACCGGCTTCCTTGTCCAACACGTAGGCCGGACACCCCAAATTCTCATGTGTCTCATACTAGGCTTGCGCCCGGTCCACAATTCTTTGGGAGTTCTGGGAACCGATTTGGATGGCACCAAGTTCAGAATGTAAGTCGTTGTTTCCAAGGCATGACCCCAGAACGACTCGAGAAGATCCGCATAACTCATCATTGATCTAACCATTTCCAAAAGAATTATGTTTCTTCGCTCTGCAACCCCGTTTTGTTGAGGGGTTCCGGGTGCAGTGAGCTGGGATGTAATCCCTTCATCAGATAAGTAGTTCAAAAACTCATCGCTGAGGTATTCGCCTCCACGATCAGATCGTAGAGACTTGATACGTTTTTCCCTATGATTCTCTGTTTGAGCCTTAAATTGTTTGAATTTCTCAAAGGTCTCAGATTTATGCTTCATAAGGAAAATATAACCGTACCTTGAGTAATCATCAATAAAATTACTCATAACCACCTCTTGCTTTGGTTGACATTGGACCACATACATCTGTGTGAACGATCTCTAACACTTCTTTGGCCCTATTCCCCTTGGCTCCAAATGCCCTCTTGGTCATATTACCCTCCAAACATGATTCGCAGGTTGGAATCGGTTCAACTTGGAGAAGCTCTAGTGAACCGTCTCTCACCAACCTTTGGATCCTCTTTGGATTTATATGACCCAATCTTAGATGCCAAAGAAATGTCTCGTTCACGTCTGATGAACGTTTTCTTTTCTCGGAAACAGTTGATGTGTTATAGGATACATTTCGTGAGTGGTGTGCACAATTTAATTGTATAGAGATCATTCAACAACGTTCCATGACAGATAAATTTATCAAAAAGAAAAATGGTAACAACTTTATTAAAAAGTAACCGAATATCCATCATAAAAGCTTAGAAACTGAAAACAAATTCTTTCTAAAATCCGGAACGTAAAGAACATCTCAAAAATTAAAACTCTGTCTTCAAAAGACAGGTGCACTTCTCCCACTGCTTCAGCTGCCACTCTCGTAGCATTGTCCAGTGTGATGAGGACCTCACTCTCACTAAGTTGTCGGGTCCGCTTGAACCCCTGTAATGTGAAACAAACATGATTAGTGGATCCCGTATCCACCACCCACAAATAGGAGGCATACGCCGCTAAACAAGTTTCAACAACTAGTGCGTGAGAATTACCTTTCTTTCCATCCCTTTTGGGTCTGGAACAGGCTGACCTCCAATGTCCTTTCTCACCGCAGTTGAAGCACTTCCCCTTAGCTGGCTTGTTCACTCCACCATCCTTCTTCACCTTATCTTTGCCATTGGCAACACTTGAGTTCACTTGCTTGTGGTCTTTGTTCCTTTTCTTGTTCTTACCACCCCTTGGTCTAGAAGAAGAAGAAGGTCCATTTGCCACCAAGGCTTGGCTCTTCTGCCCCAATATCGCCTCTGCCTAGACTAAAGCTTGCAACAGATCAGGCATCGATAACTTTTGATTATTCATCTGGTAGTTCAACCTGAATTGTTCAAAACTTTTCGGCAGAGAGTGGAGCACGAAATCGATTTGGGTCTCGATATCGTATTCAGCGCCAAGTACCTCAAGCTTATTAAGGTGACCCATCATCTGGAGAACGTGCTCCCTTATGGGCGTTCCCTCCACCATTTTCATAGAGAGCAAGTCCCTCATGGTGATCTGACGAGCCACACGATTCTGATGTTGAAACATCACTTTAAGACTAGTCATGATTTCCGCAGCGGTCTCAACGTTCTGGTGTTGGTGTTGCAACACATCTGACATAGAAGTCAAGATGGTACACTTTGCCATTTCGTTAGACCTCTCCCAATCAGCATACTCTTTCTTAACCGTTTTAGTGGACTCATCTGATGGTTTATCTGGTTTAGGTGTGGTCAGAACCCAGTTATGGCTTTGTGCAGTGAGGACAATAGTGAGTTTTCGATTCCAATCAACAAAATTTTCTCCAGTGAGCAAATTGTCTTTTAGTATATTGAAAAGTGGATTAAAAGGTTGCGACATGATGAACTGAAATAAATAATAACATGCATAAGCACAAATATATCACAAGGTTCGATCACATGCTTCATATTAAAATCTCAAAAAAATATGAACATGCATCATCCAACATCTCAAAACAGTTTAAATAAGCCACGTGGGGTGGGTCATTATTTAAACACATTCAAGCAGGTTACAAAAAAGAACAGTTACAAACCTTTAATATCCAGATTAATAGTTGGCTCCCACTTGACCAATATAAGATTGACAGGGACTTCGGGGAAGTATATGCATATCAATTTTATACCTAAGTAATAACCATGATTAAATACAGGATTATTATTTCGCTTTGATCGAGCCTCGTGGGGAGGGTCATCGTCGCCACTAGTAATAACCCACAATCATCCAATTGGAATTCATTCATGTGAAAGCTATCTTTTGACCGTCCCGTGGGGGGAATTTCTCCAAAAGAATTCACAAATAAATAAATCATGGAGGTCAAAATTAATTCAATTTTATTATCCGGAATAAAATTGTCAATTAATTATTTAAACATACTTAGTAATTTTGAAGGTGAGATTTTTCATTTGGGCAATTCTCATGCAAACAAATTTAAACAAATTAAATAAAGCATAAGAAAGCACAAATAAATCAAGCAAAACAGAAAAATAAACATATTGGGCACAAATTATCCAATTGTCACGGTTTGATTTTTCTTGGCTTGATCTTGAAGAAACCCCGTCTCGAATTTCTCCCACTCGATCGTCTCGAAAATTACTTCATCTCGAAATGCCACGCCAAGCAGCTCGCAGCCGTGATGCACGCCGCATCCATCCGGCTACCTCAGACCAGACCTCAAGAACCTTGGCACCGCCCGGCGGGGTCGCGCCCACCGATGCCTCGCACGCCCGGACGTCTCGCAGAGGGCAACAACAGTCCTCGGCAGTAGCGTATCAGATCTCGCGGCGCAAGCGCTCACCCGCGCCGCCTCGCCCATGACCTCAGCGGCTCCTGCGTCCCCCGCGCCGCGCGCCGCGTCAAGACGCGTCCGTCCGCGGCGGTGTCGCGGCAAGACGGTGCCCGCGGCCTTTGTTTGCTCGTTTCGCCAAGCCTCGCCGCCTGCGCCCCATGCGTGCCAGCCAGCGCGCCCTCGCCACGCGCAGTTCTCGGATTTTGTCCTTTAATTCTTCGTCTCGTCCTCGTTTTCGATCCGATTTACAATTTATTTATAAAAAATAAATAAACCTAGATCTAGACTAGTCTATTACATTGATCAAATCAAACAAATTCTAATCTGCTCGTGGATTTTCTCACGAGGCAAAAGCGAATCCGAAGCGAATCTAATTAAAAATGGGCTTTATATGCATGCATAAACACATTAAATTCCATGACAATTGGATACCTGCAAAAAAGATCTAGCAATTCTACTATCCAATTTTAAATTTAATGCCCACGAATTAAATTACAATTTAAAATTCAGAGCCCGAAACCTTGGCTCTGATACCAGTTGTTGGGGAATAAGTTGCACAGATCAATTCGGGGTGAATATTTAAATATAAATTTAATTCTTTAATTATTACTAGCATGAATTAATCCTATATTAATTCAAATAATAATCCAACAACATATCATGCATATAATAATTCACGTAAAACCTACGCATGCAGAATTCTACGAGTTTACGTGAACGTACCTCTTGGGATGGCAACGGTATGGCTGATTAGACTAACCGTAAGGACTTTCCAAGTATTCCCTTAGCCCTCGTTCGACTATCCGGTGGAAGGATTCTTGTGAACGATTTAACAAAAGGAAAATAAATATGTTGCACCACCTTTGTGGATTTACTAATTTTTCGGGCACATGGAATTGTACTTGGGAATGAAAGAATCATCCCCTATTTATAGATACTAAGGTGGACGAAATTTTAGTGACAAATCAATGTGGGAAAACCTTTTCTTGATCTTCAAGAAATCTTGAATATATCTCCTATATTCTATTTCCCATAATTATAATATTCCACAAAAATCCCACCTTCTCTATCATTATGGAATTTTCGAAATTTATGTGCAAGATTCCAAGATTTGGATCTTCTTGAATTTATGAGATATTCTTGTATTTCAAGAAATACATATCTTCCATAATATCTTTTCAAGAAAATCAAGAAAATCTTTCTTGCCCACTATATTTCAAAATTTTCGAAAATATCATCATGAATAACCAAGTGGGAGATTTCTTGAATTTAATGAGATAATCTTGTATTCCAAGAATACATATCTTCATTACATAACAAAATTCAAAGAAAATCTTTCTCCCAACTTTATCCATAATTTTCGAAATATTCTTGGAAAAATAAGCAACATTATTTATTTTATTTTAATCACCTTTTTCAGTTAATGGACTATATGTTGGGCTACTTAGGGGGCCTTTAGGAGAATTAAGATTGGACCTTCTAATGGACCTTGAATATCTAATATTGAGGCACAATATAATTCAAGCCCATAAATATTAATTAATCTCACTACATAATTAATATTGCATTATCCATCTTAACCCATATTACAATCAATATGGCTCCCGGTCATTATTTCCCGTGTTTAACATTATCTAGCCCATTAATTAATTCATGCCACTGAAATAGTTTTCCGTTAATTAATGTCTTTTGTCCTTGGTCAAGGAACGATTCAACATTATTATCCATACCGGAAACTAATTCCACTTGTAAGATTTGGTATGATAAAGCTTATAAACCTCCCAAGGGGACAAATCGAACAAGCGTACTTGCACACGATTCTTCGTATTAAATCTTAGCAATCACATGTGACTAATAATATTGCCCAAGATAAAAAGTATTGAATCTCATTGATTCGCTACCCATGATAAGTCAAAGCAATGGTTACCAATCCCACGTGATCCTATTTAAGGGACGAAGATTAAGAAATAACGAACCACTGTGGTCTAATTCGTCCTTGTTCAGTTCTGAAGAATTTATCCTCATGTAGGTCCTATTCAGTGCATCAGTCATGCACTAGTGTAATCTCTTGGTCAAGACAAGCCAATCTGAGCCTTACACTTCAACCTTTCACGATGGGTTGTTCATTTCCATCTAAGTCATGAATGGCATACTTTTAGTTACAAGGGACTGTTAATTTAATCTTCTGTGATCTGGTATCACTAAATTAACTACAATGTAACACGTACGACTTATTGAACAGTTATGTTGTAAATATATGTAACATTCAATAATATTTAAAGCATCAGTGATAAACAATTTATATCAGTAAATAAGTCTGAAAATTCATTTTCGATTATACAAAGTAAAAGCATACTTTCCAGTATAATCCCAACACACACCACTCACGAAATGCATCCTATAACACATCAACTGTTTCCGATAAAAGAAAACGTTCATCAGACGTGAACGAAACACTTCTATGGCATCTAAGATTGGGACATATTAATCCAAAGAGAATCCAAAGGTTGGTGAAAGACGGTTCACTGGAGTTTCTCCAAGTTGAACCAATTCCAACCTGCGAATCATGTTTGGAGGGTAAAATGACCAAGAGGGCATTCAGAGCCAAGGGGAATAGAGCCAAAGAAGTGTTAGAAATCGTTCACACGGACGTATGTGGTCCAATGTCAACCAAAGCAAGAGGAGGTTATGAGTATTTCGTCACTTTTATTGATGACTGCTCAAGGTACGGTTATATTTTCCTTATGAAGTATAAATCTGAGACCTTTGAGAATTCAAAGAATTTAAGGCTCAAGCAGAGAATCATAGGGAAAAATGTATCAAGTCTCTACGATCCGATCGTGGAGGCGAGTACCTCAGCGATGAGTTTTTGAACTACTTGTCAGATGAAGGGATTGTATCCCAGCTAACTGCACCCAAAACCCCTCAACAAAACGGGGTTGCAGAGCGAAGAAACAGAACTCCTTTGGAAATGGTTAGATCAATGATGAGTTATGCGGATCTTCCCAAGTCGTTATGGGGTCATGCCTTGGAAACAACGGCTTACATTCTGAACTTGGTGCCATCCAAATCGGTTCCCAAAACTCCCAAAGAATTGTGGACCGGGCGCAAGCCCAGTTTGAGACACATGAGAATTTGGGGGTGTCCGGCCTACGTGTTGGACAAGGAAGCCGGGAAATTGGATCCTCGATCAGAATTAAGGTTGTTTATAGGATACCCCGAGGGAACAAAAGGGTGTATGTTCTATGGTCCCAAAGATCAAAAGGTGGTAATCAGCACCCACTTTAGATTTTTGGAAGACGACTATATGAACGAAAGAAGACCCAGAAGTGAGATTACCTTAAGTGAGCTAAGGGGGCTAACCTCATTGCCAACTGTACAAGATGACATACCAAACGACACTCTTTCACAACCGGAACCTCGTCGTAGTGGGAGGGTTGTAAGACAACCCGAGAGATTAATGGGGATAGGAGAGTCTTCGGACTTGATTCCCGGATAAGACAAATCAGACCCATGGACATATGATGAGGCAATCCAAGACAAGGATGCGGTTTCTTGGCAAAAGGCAATGAAAGCCGAGATGGGGTCTATGGATCATAACAGAGTGTGGGAGCTAGTTGAACCACTTAATGGGGTCAAACCCATTGGTTGGAAGTGGGTATACAAGAGAAAAAGGGGACAGGACGGGAAGGTGGAAACCTTCAAGGCAAGGCTTGTGGCGAAAGGTTATACTCAGAAAGAAGGGATCAACTATGAGGAAACCTTTTCACCTGTAGCAATGCTCAAGTCTATCCGGATTCTCTTGTCGATTGCTGCGCATCTCAATTTTGAAATCTGGCAAATGGATGTCAAGACAGCTTTCCTTAACGGAAGTCTTGATGAATAAATCTATATGCAACAACCTCAAGGCTTCATTGAAAAGGTCCAAGAACACCTAGTTTGTAAGCTCATGAAGTCCATTTATGGACTCAAATAGGCATCCAGAGCTTGGAACCAATGTTTTGATCATGTTATAAAGTCTTATGGGTTTGATCAAAACGAGTTCGAAAAGTTATTGTGTACAAAAGGCATGTCGAAGCGCATTGGTATTCTTAGTACTATCGTGAGCGACATTCAAACTCATCGGGAATGATGTAAAGGTGTTATCGAGACGTAAAGGGCATGGCTTTTCAAAAGCAGGTTTGATATGAAGGACTTAGGGGAAGCCGGGCACATCCTTGGGATCAAGATCACTCGAGATCGCAAGAAAATGATGATAGGCTTATCGCAAGCTTCATACATAGACACTGTCTTGAAACGATTCAGCATGCAGGATTCCAAGAAAGGCTTCGTACCTTTCAGGCATGGAATCCATCTATCCAAGGAAATGTGCCCTAAGACACAAAAGGAGATAGATGACATGAAAGGCATTCCTTATGCTTCGGCTGTCGGAAGCCTTATGTATGCAATGCTGTGTACGAGACCGGATATCTGCTTTGCCGTTGGCATGGTGGCAAGATATCAAAGTAACCCGGGGAAGGAACATTGGATGGCAGTTAAAAACATTCTGAAGTATCTGAAAAGAACTCGAGATAGAATGTTGGTTTACCAGTCAGATAGTCTAATCCCCATCGGCTACATGGACTCGGATTTCCAATCAGACTTAGATTCCAGAAAATCAACCTCCGGTAGTGTGTTTTGCATGGGGGGAGGAGCCATGACATGGAGAAGCGTTAAGCAGAAATGCATCGCAGATTCTACCATGGAAGCCGAATATGTAGCTGCTTGCGAGGCAGCGAAAGAAGCGGTTTGGCTCAAGAACTTCCTAGTGGACTTGGATGTAGTTCCGAATTTGCCCAGCACAATCACTGTTTATTCTGACAATGCCGGAGCAGTTGCAAATTCAAGAGAACCAAAAGCCCACAAGGCCAACAAACACATTGAAAGGAAATACCATCTTATAAGAGAAATCGGTAAGAGAGGAGATATAGAGGTGGCAAAGATCGTGTCAGAAGACAACCTAGTTGATCCATTCACAAAGGGTCTGCCTCAGAATACATTCGAGAGACATGTGAAAGGAATGTGTGTCAAGACCGTTGCCAATCTGCTTTGAGTATAAGTGGGAGACATTATTAGGTTCGTGTAGGTGACATTAGTTGTCACGTATTAGGAACTACACGAGACATGTTGTAGTATACTTAAAAGCAGACTTTGAGTATAAGTGGGAGATTGTTGGGATTATACTGGAAAGTATGCTTTTACTTTGTATAATCAGACTGAATTTCAGACTTATTTACTGAAATAAATTGTTTATCACTGATGCTTTAAATATCATCGAATGTTACATATATTTACTGCATAACTGTTCAATAAATAGTACGTGTTACATTGTAGTTAATTTAGTGATACCAGATCACAGAAGATTAAATTAACAGTCCCTTGTAACTAAAAGTACACCATTCACGACCTAGATGGAAATGAACAATCCATCGTGAAAGGTTGAAGTGTAAGACTCAGATTGGTTTGTTTTGACCAAGAGATTACACTAGTGCATGTCTAGTGTACTGAAGAGGACCTACATGAGGATAAATTCTTCAGAACTGAACTAGGAAGAATTAGACCTCAGTGGTTCGTTATTTCTTAATCTTCGTCCCTTAAATAGGATTGCGTGTGGTTGGTAACTATTGCTTTGACTTATTACGGGTAGAGAATCAACGATATTCAATACTTTATATCTTGGGCAATATTATTGGTCACATGCGATTGCTCAGATTTAATACGGAGAATCGTGTGCAAGTACGCTTGTTCGATTTGCCCCCTTGGGAGGTTCATAAGTTTTATCATACCAAATCTTGCAAGTGGAACTAGTTTCCGGTACGGATAATAATGTTGAACCGTTCCTTTACCAAGGATAAAAGATATTAATTAATGGAAAGCTATTTCAGTGGCTTGAATTAATTAATGGGCTAGATAATCTTAAACAACTGGAAATAATAACCGGGAGCCATATTAATTGTAATATGGGTTAAGATGGATAGTGCAATATTAATTATGTAGTGGGATTAATTAATATTTATGGGCTTGAATAATATTGTGGCTCAATATTGATAATTCAAGATCCATTGGAAGGTCCAATCTTAATTCTCCTAAAGGCCCCTCAAGTAGCCCAAGATAAAGTCCAATAACTGAAAAAGGTGTTTAAAAATAAAATAAATTTTGTTGCTTATTTTTCCTCATTTTTTCAAAAATTATGAATAAAAGGGGAGAAATATTTTCTTTGAATTTTGTTATGGAATGAAGATATGTATTCTTGAAATACAAGATTATCTCATTAAATTCAAGAAATTTCCCACTTGGTTATTTATATGTAAATTTCGAAAATTTTGAAAGAATAAGGGAAATAAAGATTTTCTTGATTTTCTTGAAAATATATTATGGAAGATATGTATTCTTGCAATACAGGTATATCTCATAAATTCAAGAAGATCCAAATCTTGGAATCTTGATCCTTATTTTTTTCGAAAATTCCCATAACAAGAGGAGTTGGGATTTTTGTGGAATATTTTAATTATGGAGAAAAGAATATATGAGATATATTCAAGATTTCTTGGAGATCAAGAAAAAGATTTTCCCATATTATTTTATAACAAAATTTCGACCAACACCCCTCTATAAATAGGGGATGAATGTTTCATTCTCAAGTACAATTCCATGTGCTGGAAAAATTAGTAAATCCACAAAGGTGGTGCAATAAATTTTATTTTCCTTTTGTTAATTGTTCGCGAGTTTCCTTCCACTGGATTGACGAGCAAGGACTAGAGAATACTTGGGAAGGCTTTTTGGTGTGTTTTCATCAACGAGACCATTGCCACTCCAAGAGGTTAGTTCACGTAAACCCGTAGTAATTCCGCATGCGTAGGTTTTATGTGAACTGTTTATATGCATGATTTGTTGTTGAATTACTATTTGAATTAATATAGGATTAATTCATGCTAGTAATAATTGTTAGAATTAAATTTGTATTTAAATATTCATCCCGAATAGATCCGGGCAATTATTTCCGCAACAAGTGCATGGTAGTTGAGCCAAGAATAGGATTCATTCCTCAATGTGGATTTATAATTGGTTGATTAAATATTATATTGGATATTAATATTTAATTTATGGAGGATACAATAATAATTACATTTAGAATTAATTATTATTACTATTTAACTAAATTAGATTTAATTAAATAGGATTCCCAATAATAATATATGGGATATTATTGTGGGATTTGATATATATGGAATCAAATCCATAGAGATTTGATATACATGAAAATCAAATCCGTAGAGATTTATGTATATGTGAATTAAATCTATGGGATTTAATTTACAAGATTGGGGATTTTATTTCCTAATCAGGTTAGCTTAAGAATTAAGCTGGGCCTCCCCTATATATATGAGTCCTTGGGAATTCATAATAGAAGACTTCATATTTTCTCCATAAAATCTCTAACATTAGGGTTTGGAACTCTATTCCACAGAACAGGCGTCGCCGCCAGTGGCGGAGACCGCGGCGCGTCGCTTGAGATGGCGGCTCACGCTGCGCCCCGCGATGACTGTGAGTCACCACAATGCCTGGGCAATGGCAGCGTTCTCGTTTTCACACACAGTGACATTTTTTGTCCCCTTCGATTGGACGAATGCGGTGGTGATGCGCGCTCGCATTGACCGATTGGTGACACTGCGTCGCTTATGGTTCTGCATACTTGCTTTGTGTTCCATTTGTTGAATGATTCGATTCAAATCGATTTCGCCGCTGGCGGTGGCGATTCCACTTTCGAGGCTGAAATCGAAGATGATTGAACCTTTTCTATGCGATTTGATGCAGTGCTTCATGCATTTTGATGGTAGTGAATGACGAGTCACCCGCACGTGCCTAGCAGCGTCGGAGACTCGCCCAACTCACTCGCGGCGGTGGCAACGACTAGTTCAAACTGCAATTTTGATTTCGACTCTTGCTTATGCTTGCATCGTTTTCAGTTCGTGCTTTTGATTTTGAGTCGGTCTCCACCTTGATGAAATCGATGGTTTCGAACTGTGTTTGTTTCATTTCCAATACTATTTTGACGCGTTGACTCCTCTGATTTTTGACAACCTTTCGATTTTAATTTAATTTTGTCGAATTGTTGATGTGAAACAAGATTGGGGTTTGTGCATTTTGGAAATTGGATTGTTCAAAGTCCCAGATTGGATCTAATTTGGTTGGGTGATGATATGGGAGGGTTGTTTTACAAATTTGATTTGAGTAGGCCCTCCCATGCAATTTTAGAAATTGCATCTGAGTCCTTGATGATAAAATTAATAAATTAAAAATCGTTTTATAATTAATAAGTTTAATTTTAAAATAAAATTAAAAGTTTGACTTTTAATTATAATTAATTAGATTAATTATATTTTAATAATTAATTGATTGAATAAAATTAAAATTGGATTTTATTTTTGTTTATTTAATTTTGATAAATTATTAAAATCCCACTTGGTTAACATTTTTTTTAATATTCTGTTAACGCACTTATAGTCCGCTTTATAACTGTTTGGGTAGGCGGTGCCCAATATATGTCAGACCGTATTAATTATTTGGGTAGACGGCACCCATATAAATGTTAGTCCGTATAAAATCATGTTTGGGTAGGCGGCGCCCAATAATTGTTCAAATGTGATGTAGAATAACATGTTGGATCTCGATTAAGTAATTAATACCCCGCCTTTAAAACATTCCTCACTAAAATATGATTTTCTCATTAATTTGATAAGACGTCTTCCATCAAAATTAAAAGTAAACCGGAGATTTCGTTCCAATAGGTATTTAAGACCAAAGTCTTTTGCTCGGATCTACATCTAACATGACTTTTATAGGGACTCGTAGTGTCGCCATTTGATGGTTGTAAACCAACTTGACTTTGTTTCACCAGCCAAAGCAGGGAAACGAAAGTTAAGGGACATCCGACTGAACTAGGTTTGATCAACTAGGAATTATAGTCTCGCAATTGGTTTAGAGACCTAACATTTTTGTTATTACGGTAATCAGCCAAAGCAGATATTGTAATAATAGGAATGTGGATCCTAGTCCATTACGATTTATATTAGATATAAATTCGTATTCTTCCGATGAGGTCGTTGAATATGTGAAAATAATGGAGACAAAATAAATATAAAAGAAAGATCATGTTTATTTTGATTGCTAAATATTAATCATAGGAATTATGTGTTTAATTCCCGTTTTATTTTATTTCTCTTGGTTAGTTGAAGTGTATAACTGTCATTGAGAAGTGTTTTGGAAACAAACAAATTGGCTAGGCCAAATTTTTCTGGACTGGCACCGAAACGTGTGTTTGGTGCTAAGGCAAGAAAAGATTGAGTACGTGTTGGATACGCCAATCCTAGTTACCCCTGCACATGGTTCCCTGAGGTAGCCACGTTTGACGTAGTAGCTCAGAAGAAGCATCAAGAGGATGCTTCCCAGGCTCAGTGTGTGACGTTGCTCAGCTTGACTCCCGAATTGCATAGGCAACTTGAGAAAGTGGGTCCCTTCTGGATGCTCAAGCATCTAAAGGATCTCTTTGATTCTGAATCTCATTTTGAGATTTATGAAGTGATGAGAGATCTGTTCAGATGCCAGTTAGCTAAAGGAGTGAAGATTTCACCTCATGTGCCAAAGATGATAGGCCTAATTGAGAAACTTGGTAATTTAGGAATTAAGCTAAAAGACCAACGTTTCCATTTATGCTATCCTCCAGTCGCTCCCGAATTCATATTCTAGCTTCATTGTGAACTATAATATGAATAAGACGGATGCGACCATGCCTGAACTTCACAATTTGCTCAAGACTTTTGAGTTCACTATCATTAAGATGGTGTTCAAAGAAGGAGCGGGTAGACAAGGATGTGTGCCTCTACTGTAAGTAGAAGAGGGCACCGGAAGAAGAACTATAAAGTTATGGTTGCTGAAAAGAAGGCATTGGGTGCTTCTAGCACTAGAACATGTATGTTTTGTTATTAAGATAAACATGTCCACTAATAGCGCTAACTGCTTGGTATTAGATACCGATGTGGCTCTCACATTTGTACGAATGTGAAGGGGCTCATATGTCTTTTGGCAGTTAGAGCGGGTGAAGTCGTCTTACACGTGAAAACGGAGAAAGAGTTGCTACTGAACGTGTGGGGACTTATGTGTTAGACTTGCCCTTTGGTTTTAGATTAGAACTTAATGATTGTCATCTAGTTCTTTATATGATGTTGCATTGTGGATATGATGTTCTTAATATACAAAGTGAAAGACTCAAACTTAGTAATCATGAAAACCCAACTTACTTGTGGCATTGTAGATTTGGTCATGCAAACGAGAAAAGAATTGCAAGGTTATGAAAGTTAGACTACTTAACCCATTTGACTTTGAGTCTTATGGTAATTGTGAATCTTATCTCAAGAGCAAAATGACCAACAAACCCTTTTCTGGGAAAGGGGTTCGTGCCAAAGAAGTTCTAGAGTTGATCCACAGTGATGTATGTGGACCATTGCCCACTCTAGCTAGGGGTCACTTCGGCTACTTCATCACTTTTACTGATAATTTCTCGAGATACAAATACGTGTATCTTATGAAACACAAATCCGAATCTTTTGAGAAATTCAAAGAGTATAAAGCTAAAGTAGAGAAGCAGCTTGGTAAGAGTATCAAGACTCTTCGATCGGATCGAGGAGGTAAATACTGTTGGGAGATGAATTTAATAAAAGATTTTGATTAGATCCCAAAACCCCTGAGTATGACATGCATCAGGATATCTTGGTAGTATAGGATCAGAATCAGGTTTTAATAGATATTAGTGCTCAGGATTATCTGCATCATGTATAGTCAGTAGATATAGATCAGGGAGAAATATGTTTCTCATCATAGTAGAAGACTCAGAAGACTCTGAAGACTTTGAAGAATCCTGAAGACTCAGAAGACTCTGAAGACTCAGAAGAATCCTGAAGACTCAGAAGACTCTGAAGACTCTGAAGAATCCTGAAAGCTCAGAAGACACTGAAGAACTCAGAAAACATTGAGTAGCTCAGAAGAATCTTGAAGACCGAAGAATCCTGAAGACCTAAGATCCTGAAGACTGTTTGTGTACTGAACAAAAAGACCCTGAACAGCTATTTTGATAAAATAGTGTTATGTTCATTCTTAGTACAAACAAACAGAATGTTAGACATTCGTGGATATTAAGGAACATATCAGCTCAGTAAAGTTGACCTAAACAAAGTCGTTTGTTTGTCTCTGTTCAAAGGAAGTTTTCAACAAACGAGGAGGCAACAACCACGTGGCTACGTGGCTGCATATTTCCAGTTCACAGACGTGCCAGGACTGATATCTTCCAGTTCACAGAAGTGGTGATTGGCTATGTGGCTGCATATTTCCTAATACATGCAAGGGTGCGTTCAACCCTAAAAATAGCCGTTCATTTATAATCAAAAAAGGAAACTCTTGATGCTATCTCTTGTAACGGATAGTTTTTCAAAGAGTGACCTTAAAGAAGTTGCCTATAAATACCAGTGACCTTCACCATTGGAATGTTACAGGAAATCAAAGCAACTCCAGAGCTCAGTCGTATTCTTACAAATTGAAGCACTCGAAAAACCTAAGATTTCCCAAGTGTTTCACATTGAAGAGAGCTCATTCACTAAGCCTAGACTTGATATATATCCAAATCTTAGTAGAGATGTCCTAGCCTTTGCATTTGTACTTATTGTAAAAGGATATCTCACCCTAGTTGGAAACCAACCCAACCCAAACCCTATTATTAGGTAGTTTGAGTGTGTGTTTGATTGTTGGTGAGAAAGAGTTGTAAAGAGAAAGTAAGCTGCAGTCGAGTCAGCTAGAAAGCTCTAGAGAAGAAGTGAGTAAGCTGTTTTAGACAGTCAGAAAGCTTGTGTGTGTTGAGTTAGTAAGTTGCAGTAGTCAGCCAGAAAACTCAGTGTAGAAAAGTTAGTAAGCTGCTGTGTTCAGCCTGAAAACTTTAAGTGATAGTGTGTTAAGGAATTTCTCTGAAGACCAGCGAGAGTGGACGTAGGAGCTTTGTCTCTAAACTACTATAATTTACTGTGTTGGTTGCTTTCTGTCTTGCATTTTATCTGTTGCATATTTTCACTGAAAGCATACTGTTTTCTTGATATTCAGTTGGAAACAATCCACTGAACTTGCATCAAACTTGATCACAGCCTTAACCACTATTTTACTAAGGAAAAAAATTTTAGCAAGATAAAACGAGTATAAACTTAGGGCCAACACATTCCGCACTCTTGATTAGCTAGAACAGATAGTTACCAAACTGAACCAACTCTACTGAGTATTCAGTAAGATAATTATCTGATCCAAGCTTCTCAGGAACTCTGATAAAACTCAGGATCAGTTGGGCTAATCTGAAGCTTCTGAAAGCTGCTCAGGATCATTATCTCAGTATACTTTGACTCAGGGCAAATTGTGCTTCTCAGGGCAAAATTCTCAGGACATCCTGACCCTTCTGACCACAGTAAAGAAAAAGTTTTAAAAATCACTAACACGTGTATTCCCCCCCCATACACGTGTAAGACTCGTTGCACCGGGACCAGGACGTGGTATCAAAGCAGTTGTTTATTTTGACCACTTGCTTTGGTAACCATAGTCTTATTTGCTGAAAAGACTTTGGTGGTCTACTGAATAGATCTTACTGCTGATATCTTACAAGGCCTATTCATCATGCCTTCTAAGAAACTTCCTATGTTCTCTGTTGAGAGCTATGACCTATGGAGATTGAGAATGCAGGCACATCTGTATTCTAAACATGAAAGAATGTGGAGAGTGGTTTCTCAAGGACCATTCAAATACACTGTTGTGAATCCCAGAATCACCGATGATGAAAGAAATGATCCCAGAGATGAATTTCCTAAACCTGATGACCAACTTACTCCTGATGAGAGAAAGTTAGTCAATTTGGATTATATTGCTAAAGATACTCTATATAACACTATTGATGATGGTGTTATGGGAATGATTTCTCACTGTGAAACCGCCAAAGAAATATGGGACACACTTGCTATCATGTGTCAAGGCACATATCATATTAAAGAGAACAAACTTTTTTGTTGCCATTGGAAAGTTTGATAGCTTTGAGATGGAAGATGGTGAATCCGTTGACAAATTGGAAGTCATATTCACTAGCATTATGAATGATCTGAATGCTCTTGGGAAAAGATACCCACAAAGAGAAGTGGCATTGAAAATTCTTAGAGGATTATCTAAGAAATGGGATATACATGCTGTGGTGATTGAAAACACCAAAAATATTAATTATATACCATACCAACAAGTTTTCTCTGAACTGAAAGCTTATAAATTTGTGATCGGTAAGAAAACTAAGAAATCTGATAGCAAAGATGAATCTTCATCTAGCAAGAATGTGGCTTTCAAAGCCAAAGAGAAATCCTGTAAAGCTAAAGAATCTGATAACTCACTTGCCAAAAATCAGGATGAGCAAGAGGATAAGCTAGTACTGTTGGCAAGGAGGTTTGAAAGACTCAATACCAGATATGGAAAATACAAGAAATACTATAAGAACAACAGGTACAGGAACAGGAATAACTCAGAAGCTGAGGACAGATCCACTGAGAAAATGAAGGACCACAAAACTGAAGGATCCTCATCCAAAAAGAAAGACTCCAAGACCAAGGAGGAAAGTGATCAGGATGATGATACCAGCAGATTCTATAACTGCCAAAAGAAAGGTCACTTCCAGTATGATTGTCCTGAGTTGAGTGCCAAAGAAAGAAAGGAGAGACAAGCCAAGAGACACAGAAAGATCTCTAGCAAGAAGGCTATGATTGCTGAAGAAGAAGAACAATATGAAGAAGGATCCAGTTCTTCAGAGGAGATATTCTCAGATAGTGACAGTGATGATGTCTGCCTTATTGATATTGAGGAGGTAAATTCTTCTATCTTTGTTGTTGCTCCTACACAAGCACCTGAGTTATCAAGTTCATCTGTAACCAGTAACTTTGACCTGATGGATTTTTTTGAGAATCTTATGAAGGACTATTCTGTGTCACAAGAACTGCTCATAGAAACTCAAGAGCAGAATAAGGAACTGACTGCTAAAAATCTGAGGTGGAAAGACTCTAATACTGCTGAGATCACTTCTCAATTAATGGGAACTACTGATGAACTAGATGTTCTGAAAGTACAACTCTCAGAAAAAGAGGAAGTGATAGAGACCCTGAATGGAAAATTAGAGAAATCCACTGAGGAAAATAAGCTTATCAAGACTGAATTCAATGACCTCTTTGAGAAGCATGAAACTCTAAAGAAAAGTGAGGATAGTGTACGGAGAAAGTTAGCTCTATTGAATTATGCATCTAAAGCAATAGATGAAATTCAGAGTTATCATAGACCTGCAACTATAAAGGCTGGATTGGGATACAATCCAGGGGGAACCTCACAAGGTCTTCTTAATGTTGCTTCTTCTAGTATCACTAATATTGTCTTTGTTAAACCGGTGGTTTGTATTGAACTTCTTATTGAAGAACAACCCCATGTTTTAGACAAGAGTAAAGGACCTATGGTTTCAGAAAAACTAAAGGTTCTGGAAAGAAAGCCCAAACCTCAAGAAAAGGCTAGAAAACCTAAACACTCAGTAAGAAATCCTCAGGCCAGTACCTTGAAGAAGCTGCAAGAACAATGATTGTTGAAGCTGATATTCCTAAAAGATTTTGGGCTGAAGCTATCAACACTGCATGCTACTCTCAGAACAGATCCATGCTGACCAAGAATCAAGGAAAAACTCCTTATGAGCTGTGGAATGAAAGGAAGCCTCTTTTTCTTTCTTTCGTGTGTTTGGTTGCAAGTGTTTCATACACAATAATGGTAAAGATATGTTGAAGACTTTTGATAGCAAAGCTGATGAAGGGATATTCTGAAGTCAGTAAAGCCTTCAGGGTTTACAACTGTAGGACCCTTATTGTGGAAGAAACACCTCATGTTTTTTTTGATGAATCTATTTGTGTTCAGAAGAAATAGGAACATGACTCAAGAGATCTCATCAAGAGAATCACCAGACTAAGCCTAAAGAAAAAGGATAAAACATCCTCTGAGCCTGAAAAGAAGAAGTCAATCACTTTCTACGAATGGAGTGAGTCAGACTTAGACAAAGAAGCTCAGGATGGAAATACTCAGGCTGCTGAAACTCAGGATGACAGTTCTCCACTGAAGGAAAGTCAACACACTGAAGCTGACCAATCTGAACATACACGAGTTCAGACCTAGGTATGTAATGCCGATGAAGATGTGGTCACAGCTGAGGCAAACTCTGAATCTATCAACCAAGGGGGAACAAATGTCTCTGACAATGTTCTGAATGGAATTTCCCGTGAGGAAGATGATTCACTCTCTCCTTTCCTGTTGTTCCCTGAGTTTAATGAACTGCCTGAACCTAACATTTTAAATGTTGAGGACACTACTGAAGGGGGAACATCCAGGAGAAGATGGTTGGATAGTCATCCTACAAGTCAGATTGTGGGTGATCTATCAGAAGGTGTTAGAAAAAGAAAGTTCCATGGAGAAAGTGCTCTATTATGCTGCTTCCTATCTGAAAAGGAACCAACTGAGATTGAAGAAGCTTTTAAGGATTCATTTTGGATTACTGCTACGCAAGAAGAGCTGAATCAGTTCACAAGAAATGAAGTTTGGGAGCTAGTGGATAGACCTCAGAGGCACAATGTGATTTGAACTAAGTGGGTGTTCAAGAATAAGAGAGATGAGAACAACAACATTGTGAGAAACAAGGCATGGCTAGTTGCACAAGGTTATTCCCAAGAAGAAGGCTTGGATTATGATGAAACCTTTGTACCTGTTGCAAGACTAGAAGCCATCAGATTGTTTCTTGCATATGCTGCCCACATGAAATTCACAGTCTATCAGATGGATGTGAAAAGTGCATTTCTGAACGGTGTGCTTAAAGAAGAGGTTTATGTGGAACAACCTCCTGGTTTTAGACAGAATGACCAAGTTTACAGGCTCAGGAAAGCCTTGTATGGTCGTAAGCAAGCACCCAGAGCATGGTATGATACATTGTCTCAATTTCTTACTGATCATGGTTTTACCAAAGGAACTGTTGATAGAACCTTGTTCAGGATAGAAGATGGGAAAGATATCTTACTAGTTCAGATTTATGTTGATGACATCATATTTGGATCTCCAAACCATCAGATCTGTGAGAAGTTCTCAGCTCTGATGAAAGGAAAGTTTGAGATGTCTATGATGGGGGAGATGAATTTCTTTCTAGACTTCAGGTGAAACAGACTAAAGAAGGAATATTCATCAATCAAGCGAAATACACCAGAGATCTGATTGCTAAGTATGGTGTACAGAATTGCAATTCAGTTAGAATTCCTATGAATACTAACTACAAGATGGATCCTGATCCTGAAGGGAAATCAGTAAATCACACTTATTATAGAGGGATCATTGGATCATTGTTATATCTCACAGCAAGTAGGCCTGATATTACCTTTGCTGTTGGGATGTGTGCAAGATACCAAGCTAATCCTAAGGCTAGTCATATGGAGGCTTCAAAAAAGATTTTGAAATATCTTAAAAGCACTGTGAATAGAGGATTATGGTATCCAGTTGATGATAACCTTGAATTAACCAGGTTATTCAGATGCTGATTATGGTGGATGTAGAATTGACAGGAAATCTACTACAGGAACTTGTCAATTTCTTGGAAGTAAACTGATATCATGGTTTTCAAAGAAATAGACCTCAGTAGCAACCAGTACTAATGAAGCAGAATACATGGCTTCAGGAAGCTATTGTGCACAGATTCTTTGGCTCAGACAACAATTGAGGGATTATAAAGTTGTAGCCAATGAAGTACCTATATTTTGTGACAATAATAGTGCAATTGCTATTACACAAAATCTGGTATTGCTCACTAGATGTAATCATGTTGATATCAGACATCACTTCATCAGAGATCATGTTGAAAAGAAGGATATCGGGATGGAGAAAATTCATACTGATAAACAGAGAGCTGATATCTTGACTAAACCTTTGGCTGAATCAAGATTTCAGGAACTATCAGTTGAATTAGGTATGTTGGATCTAGGTGAATGAATTTCATTGAAGGGAGAAGTCCTTCAGGGGCATGAAGTTATTCAGGAGGAATAACTCAGGAAAAAATTTTCTCAAGATGGAAACTGGGACTCAGGACAAATTTTGTCAGGATCAGTATTCAGTAAGGATTATACATCCAAATAATCCTGAAACAATATTGATACATGCATTAAATTCAGTAGCATTTATTTCACAAGGGATTACTCAGTAATCATTTGAAATAAATGACAAAAGACCTGAACTTTTAAAGCGGGAATATTTTTGACTAAGAAAGACAAACAGTCATCTCGATTTCCGTGAAACATACATTTGTCAACCTCTAAACTGCTATTTGCCTATTGTCCAGAAAATTAGCCAAAAATAGCCTTTTTTCTCGAGATTTTCTTTAAATCTCAACCATTCGTCATATTTTCGAGATTTAATCACAGCCCTTGATGTTTTATTCACAAATCATATATAAACCAACTGTTAGCCTTCATTCGTTTATTTCTCACATTTAAACGATTCAAATCCTCAAACACTTAATCTTCAAAAACCTTCAAACTTCAGTTACACAGAAAATTATCTCGCAATGGTATTCCCAAGTTATGCCATGATTAAAAATCTCGTTGAGGTTGAAAAATTGTATTTTGAGCATGTGGTGGCGATGTTTGATAATAAAGCTACCAAAGTGGAGGAAGAAGCTCTTAATATGCTTCGGATGGCCCGCTTATCACTTCTAGTAAGCAATATGCCAGAGTTAGATCTTGCACAGGACGTGCTACAGTTTGTGGTCAATCTGGGTGAAGGAGACGAAGGTGGACTGGTGTCGCAGTTGAGCTTCAGCATTTATGCGAAGTCCAGGGCAGAGGTGGTTCGCACTATTGAGGTATCTGTATCTTTAGACGACATAAATGCTGCTTATGAATTAAATGATAGATGCGAGGATCCTGCTCAATATATGGCTGGACGTGAGCAAGAGATTTTGGACAGATTTGCGGAGACCAATGCAGAGTTGAAAGGTGCTTTGCACAAACGGTGTTTGAAACCCAAATACCGGGTTTTAATTGACATTGTTGCAAAGTGCTTGATGAGCACTTCGGGGAGTCTAGAGTAGGTGAGCAGGAACAAGCTAAGGCTCATGGCTGCGATAGAGGATTCACCCTCTATAGACTTCAACTGGCTAAAATTCCTGGTGGAATGCATCCTTCACTAGAGTCAGAAGTTGAAGTATGCCAGAGGGGCATTCACCAAGAATGGAAAATTTTGTTTGGGACTAAGATTAGCTTTCTGATCGAAACTTTGTCCCGGGAAGAAATGTTCTTGACAGGCGGTGTTGAGTTTTCAAGGACTCGCATCATGTTCAGGAAGCCCAAAGCCCAGAAGAAGAAGGCAATTTTGTCAGAAAGCCAGGGCTCGATGGTTCAGGAGGAACCTGAGGATCAGGACGATTCTAGTTCTGATCAGCATGATGTTGTGATTGTTGAGGTTGTCCAGAAACCTGTCAGGACAACATCAGTAAAACATCCTGAGGCTTCAGGACAGGAAGAGAGGAAGAAAAAATCCTTTGTTTTACTGAGGGTAAAGAGGGAAGCCGGAGAGAAGCTGAAGAAAAAGGCATTGGCACCTCATAAGAGGAAAATACTGCAAACAATTACTGAGAAAGAAGCTGAGGAGGAGCAAGACACTCAGAGCATAAAATCTCCACTCCAATTTCTTGCTCAAGCGGTAAAAGCAGTTGGAGAAAAAGAGGTTGCTGAGGACGAGAATGTTTTTTCTGAGGTAATGGGAACCTCAATTGCCCAGGACAAAATTTCACAGGAAATCTTTACACGTTCTCAACAACCTATCAGAGATAGCCAAATTCAGATCCAACCCCCTAGCCTCTCAGAGCCAAAAGACCCACAAGATGTACTGAATCTCGATACACTTCTTACTGAACCTTTCCTTGATCCCTCTACCCGACAAATCATCTAATCAGAAGAACCCATTCCTCCACCAAAGAGCTTTCCTTAAACGGTACACTTGGTTGCCTTTTTCAAAGCCTGGAGGTTGTTCGACATAAACTTCCTCTACTAGTACCCCATTTAAGAATGCACTCTTTACATCCATCTGATCACAGTGAACCCTCTATGGGAAGCATATGCCAGAAATAGCCGAATGGCTTCTAGGCGAGCGACTAGTGAAAAGGTCTCATCATAATCAATTCCTTCTGATTGTGAATACCCCTTAGCAACAAGTCTTGCCTTATTCCTGGTTATGACATTTTTCTCATCTCTCTTGTTCCTGAATACCTACTTTGTGCCAATTACGTCTTGATGAGTTGGTCTGTCCACCAATTCCCAAACTTGATTTCTCTCGAACTGTTCCAGCTCCTCCTGCATGGATAGAATCTAGCTTGCGTCTTGTAGAGCTTCCTCTACTGTAGTTGGTTCCTTCATAGACAGATAACAATAGTATATGGCACTTTCACCAATCTGATGTCTAATTTTGACTCTATCAGATGGGTCTCCGATAATCTGATCAGTTGGATGACTGGTAATCTAGGTCCTTCTGTTCTGATGTGCGTCTGTTTGGAGAACATCATCCATATCTGATAGTTCATTACTAGTGATTGGGAGTGGTGCAGAATTATGATCCACTTGATAAGAACATGTCTCAGCTGATGTTGGACTCATCATGTGCTGAAGTCTGTTCATAGGAACTTTAGAAGTTCCCCCTGAACCAGATGGTTCAGTTGATCTTTCTCTCGGTATAATGAACTTCTTCATCGGCGGTTAGTGCGTACCTTTGGGTCCGATTGACTGTTGAATCGGCAAGATCAAGTTCGGGATGTATACTTTACGTGTTAAACTTTCTTTCTCCTTGATGCTTAGCTAATCCATTTTCTGCGTGTCAGGTAACGGTTGATCTGGTACGGCTTGTTCTGAGGGAGCTTTCTCTTGTTCAGAGGATGTCTCATCAAAGACCACATAGGGTGTTTCTTCCACAACTAGAGTTCGTTTGTTGTAAGCTCTGAAAGCCTTGCTGGATGAGGAATATCCTAAGAATATACCCTCATCTGACTTGGCCTCAAAAGTCTTCAACTGACTTTTCCCATTGTTGTGAATGAAACATTTGCAACCAAAAACTTGGAAGTATGAAACACGAGGTTTTCTGTCTTTCCACAGTTCATAAGGTGTTTTGAAGTGAGTCTTAGTCGAGAACATCCATTACGAGTATGACATCTTTGTGTTTATTATACGCTTAAACGGCTTGGTGTGGCATGTTAAAACTAACATAGTGCGGCGGCTTCCTTGAGAGTTCTATTTCTCCGTTCTGCTACTCCATTTTGTTGTGGCGTTCTTGCAGCTGACGTTTCATGCTGTATACCAAACTCAGTGCAAAAATCAGTAATAAAGGAATTCAGGAACTCTGTACCTTTATCTGATATGATCTTTACTATGCTGACACCCTTCTCATTTTGTAGCTTTTTGAGCAGTTCGGGTATCTTAGTCGTTATCTCGTTCTTCTTGTATAAGAACACAACCCAAGTAAACTTGGAATAATCATCCACGATTACAAGAGTATATTTGCGTCCACTGAGACTGACTGGTGTAACTGGTCCGAATAGATCCATATGGAGCAATTTGCAATACTCTCTTGGATGTTGGTCTGGTATTCCCTTGAATGAGGCTTTAACTTGTTTTCCCTTCTGACATGCGGCACATGTCTGATCTTTGGAGAATATCTCATTCGGAAGTCCCTCAACCAAAGACATGCTAGCGATCTTGTTAAGAGTCTTGAAGTTCAGATGACTTAATCTTTTATGCCAGAGCCAACTGCAACTTTTATAACTCTTAACAATTAAGCATGTATTCTTGGGGCAACTGTTCCAATCTGCTATGTAGATCGTGCCTTTCCTTGAACTAGTTAGCAAGATTTGTTGAGTGGCTCGATTCCTTATCATTACACTTGTCGCCGAGAACTCAACATATTTGAATCCGTTGTCGCAGAATTGTAATCTTGATAGTAGATTGTGCTTCAATCCTTCGACATCTGAGACTCAGTTACTTGTACATCATCATTCTCTAAGGTTAGGAATCCCTTGGTAAAACCAAAGTTGTCATCACGAAAGAAGAGTACGTGGGCCTTCTTGTTCTTTGTAAGATCTAAGGAGATGTTTGCTTCCTGTCATGTGCCTTGAGCATCCACTATCGATGTACCAAATAGTTGCTTGTGCACTTCCTTTGTTGGCGATCCCCACTTGAACTCGCAATCAAATCGGGGCTTTAGGTACCCCCTTTGGAATTGGGTCAGGGGGTTAGTGGTGGATTTAGGGATCCAAACAAACAGAGCACTTCTATGAAAATCAAAGATTAGAAGGTCTGATTTGTCTCCCATACATATCAACATAATCATACGTCTCTTTATATGCTTTCTGATTAGTATGATTATTAGTGTGAGCCTTGGATGACTTAGAAAACTTGGGATTTTTCTTTATATTTTGTCTTCAGTAGCCCTAGATCTCTGATTATAAGGGTAGGTACGACTGCTACCATCAAAAGATTCATATCTTTTTGGCATAGGTGGTCTTTGCAGTTTACCTATAGCTTGCTTATTAGGCGGTGGCCTTGATTGGGTCTCAGTTAGATTTCCTTCTCATGGGTTGTCTCTTCGATACCTAATCTTTGTCGAGTTGAGGTCTCTGAGGAAGAAGAACCGGTTCTTGTTGATTCTCGGTGATGCTTTATCGATTGGGGTCCATTTACATTTCCTTTTCGATTAGGCACCGCCTTTACTTGCTCAAAGCGAGTCTTTATCCCTTATTAGATACAATTTTAGCTTTTAGTGTATCTTTTGTGGGAGACTTGTTTGATTACACCCTTCCAAGTGAATCAAGCGGGGCTTTTTGAGGATGTAGAAGGGTTCTCATACCCAATTCCCTTCTTGTTAGTCGGTGTTGAAAATAGGTGTTCATTTCTTGAGCGGTTTTAGATGATTTTGTGAAAACCTCTATTTTCTTTCCGAGACTATCCTCGATGAGATTTAAGACTCTCATGTAGTCGGAATAGCTCATCAAATTTAGTTTGAAGGATTTTGAAATCATCGACTTGTTGTTTGTTGATTGCTAGTTGATCTTTGATCTGTTTTCTCCGATCGGAAGATTTAACCTTGAGCGTTAAGTTCCTCGATTACCTTCCGGCGGTTCAAAGAGATTTGATTCAAAGTAGCTTTTCTTGAGAGTGTTCTCTTTAATGAGTTGATTATTTCGATCCTTAGCTTGTCATTTTTAAACTTCCACTATTGTATAAGTGTCTCTTTGCTTCAAAGAGATCATCAAGCAATTGCTCGAGTAAGTTTGCAAATCAATCTCTCCAAAGGTGTGCTAATAATAGCAGTGTGGAATTTGAAAAAAAAAGAAGGTTTGGAGGTTACCTTAGATTGGTCCTCCTTGGCCATTAAGCGGAACTTCATCGTCATCGAAGAGAATATCAGATCTTCATGCTCGTGGAAGTCGGCAAAGCCTTTGCTTATCGAATGAAGTCTTCTCTGAGATGAGTACCCGAGAATCCTCGGAAAGGCGAGATAGGAATCATCAATTCGGATGTGTCGACTACCGGGCTTTCCTATCTACGGCGTTGCTCTCTTTTGTTCCGTTTCTCTTCTCTTTCTCGGGAGTCGGTCGAGGGATCGATGATCTTGTAGTGACCTAGTTTCTAAATAGTTGAAGCATGATCCTCGATCTCTGAGAACTTCCTCTGCCCGGTGAGTCACTCCAAATCTGTAGGATCTGTCGGGGTGACTTCCCTTCGATAATAATCGGAAGAACTTACATTAGATCTGGTTATCTCTTCTCTCATCTGTCGGATCATCTCTTTTCTTTTCTTCTCCGTGATCTCTTGATCATCGATCTGGTTCTTTCTCATGATCCATCCGGTTGGCCTCTGTTTCTTTGATAGTCTTTGTAGAATCTCGATACTTACCAAAATTCGAGTATTTGTTCTTTCAAGTTTCTTGGTAAGCAGAGCGATTTGTTCTGCTTGACTTATGATGTTTCCAACAGGTTCAGTGGCCTTCGATCTACTGCTGGTTGCTTTAAACGCAACTTATTTAGACATTGAGGCTTCAACAGGCGTCTCGTCTTCATCTGCTTGTCCTCTTTCGATTAAATCAAACTCGTGAGCTTTAAGGCTTAGGAACAAGCTGCTTGGCTTCATTTTTGAAATGTCTTGGCAATCCTTGATTACCGTGACTTTCATGTCCCATTTCTTGGTGAGAGATCTTAAGATCTTGTAGTTGATATCTTTGTCTGACATCTCTCTACCAAGTTCTCATAGCTTATTGACTGACATGGTGATCCTCCCATCGAGCACGTTGATGGTCTCGTTGGGCAACATCTTTTAACTTTTTCGAACTTCACCGATTCGGCTTGTGGTATTTGTCTTTGATCTGATCATTTCCTTCACAGATCTCAGCAAGAGTATCCCACATTGCTTTTGCGGTTTTGAGATACTTTATCTTCTCTTTGGTGACTTTATCCATTGTCTTCATGATTATATGCCTAGCGATCAGGTTCAGAGAGTGAAGCGACTTTCTTTCCTCTGCATCCATCAAAATTTGGGCTTTTTCGACAAGACTTCCCATGGCAAAGTCCGGATCTCCTCCGATTCTTTGGGTTGTCGTGGTATATGATGATGGGTCCTCGTTCGATGACTTCCATCATTCGCCGCATTTTATCGATCCTAGATGGTTGCACATATATATAGCCCAATCTGCATACTCATCAATTGAAAATTTAGGCAAATCATGATACATACCAGAGGTATTATCCATGCTGAGTGATTTTGAAAATGAATGAGTTTTTAAAAATGGTTTTTCAAGATCTGTTCAAATTACCACAAAGATTCTTCCTCAAGAATCGATGATACTCAAAGCCAGTGGTCTGTAGAACCACTGCTCTGATACCACTTGTAGGTTCCAAACAGGTTTTGTGAGGGTGGAAGTCTAGATGGGAGGGGTGAATAGACTTCCAAGACTTTTCGTGCGGATCAGGTGTGAACTGCAGATTACCCGATCAGAGTGCTAGTGTATCAGTTTAGACTGATGTTCAATCTTACTGAATGCCTGAGGGCAGATCAGTTTGATATATGTCAGTTTAACTGAATGGTGCGGAAGCTTGTTTTTACCCCTGTGAAAGACCAATTTTATCAATCAGATTCTTAAGTCAGTTTTTAACGGTTTGGTGAAGTGTCGATCGATCGGATCGATTGCTTAGTGCGGTGAACTTTAACTTTAGAATATGTATGCAGTTTAAACTCAGTTGTGTGACTTGTGTAAAGCGATAAGAAAGCAAGTAAATGCACACAAGATGTTTTATAGTGGTTCGGACAAAACCCGTCCTACGTCCACTCTTCCCTTAACACAGGGGAACCTTAACCTACTTTAATCTGTGGGACTTATATCCTTTTCAGGATGGCCGAGATGTTTACCGAGTTCCCACTCAAGCTTAACCTGCGGGACTTATATCATTTTCAGGATAGCCGAGATGTTTATCGAGTTCCCACTCTACAACGTAACTAACGGGACTTATATCCTACAAAGAGGATAGCAAGAGATGTTTAATGAGTTCTCACTCTACGGACTTGACCTAACTTGCGTTTGGGTAAAGAATGATTGAGGGTTCCAACCGAAATCTATCACGGTGCTTTAGATAGCCAAAATGCTAGTGGATAGGATTTCTTGCTAAGAACTATGGGATGAACACTCTAAGAATAATCTTCAGATGTAGTGTTCTTGTGAGTGGAGATTTGCTGTAACTTTAGCTTCTTTTGCGATGTTTTCGTGTTTGTTCTTGCGTTTTCCACTTGTTGAACCTCTTCATCAAAAATGAAGAATGATCCCATTTTATAGACCTCGAAATCAAGAAGCCGTTGGAGAGCAATTTAAATTTTGGGCTATATTAGGTAGGCTGTAGGATATGATTGTGACGTGCTGCGATTTTTGGTGTGGCCGTCGGCATGATTAAGCGCCATTTTTTGTCTGCGGCGTCGTATCCGTATTGTCAGCTCTTTTTTGTGCACGCGTGCGCTTTTCTCCTTGGCCATGAGGCGGCACTTCATAAATTTGCCCGTTAGACAATTAATATTCCTTTTGGAGAGGATTCATCTTGTCTGGTGTATCTTTTTTATTGTCACCAGGTGTGAGCTGACTTGATCAAGTAACCGATCAGTCTACCATGTTGAGTCTTTGGTTGCACATTGTCTTAGCTTCAATATCGGACTCTGCTAAAAGTAGGTCTTGTGTCCTTTGATCTTTGGTGTCTCTCGAGCCTCGGTGTATTGATCGTCTGCGTGTCTTGGGTTTGATCTTTGAGTCTTGAGGTTTATCGAGTCTTGAGTTCATCGAGTCTTGATGTTATCTCGAGTCTTGAGTTCATCTCGAGTCTTGATGTTATCGAGTCTTGAGTTCTTCCGAGTCTTGATGTCTTCTTGTCTTCACGATCTTGACTTCATATCTTCTGATTTGCGCTTAGTCTTCAGATCATCTGACCTTCTCTGGGCCATCAGATACTTCGACCTGACCTATACATACTGAATTCCCCCTCAATATGTGACCTATCTTTTACATTAGTTATCTATACATTTCAGCTGGTCATCTTATTCTGAATCAAAGTCATCGATCATTAATGTGTCCGATTTGGTCCTATTACAACCTGTTTTGGAACTTCCATCAAAACTAAATTACATATTTCCCAACAAGAGATTTTTTAGTTTTTAATTTTTAATAACACTTGTTGAAAGCAGGAGAGTGTGTAAAAATAGATAATAAAATAAAATTTCAAGATTGGACACGTGGCAGAAGAAAGGGCATAACACTTGTTGAAAGCAGGAGAGTGCACTTCTACTTTTATATAATAAGATTCTTAGTTTTCATACGTTTTAGGCGTTTATTAGTGGGGAGGGAAGAGATTTTTTAATTTTTAATTTTTAATAAGATTTATAATAAAAAAAGGAGTGTGTAAAAATAGATAATAAAATAAAATTTCAAGATTGGACACGTGGCAGAAGAAAAGGCATGACACTTGTCGAAAGAAGGAGAGTGCACTTCTACTTTTATATAATAAGATTTCAAAAATAAGGAATAATTATGCAACAAATATTTAATTTATTTTAAGCACCTTTTATTTAATGGACTTTAATTTGGGCTACTTAAGAGGCCTTTAGGAGAATTAAGATGGACCTTCCAATGAGCTTCTTAATTCCAATATTGAGCCACAATATAATTTAGCCCATTAATATTAATTAATGCCACTATATAATTAATATTGCACTATCCAACTTAGCCCATATTACAGTAATATGGCTCCCGGTTATTATTTCCCGTGTTTAAGATTATTTAGTCCATTAATTAATTAAGCTACTTAAAAGCTTTATATTAATTAATATTTTTATCCGTGGAGTAAGGACAGCCCAGCTTTATTATCCATACCGGAAAATTAATTCCACTTGCAAGATTTGGTATGATAAAGGTTCCGGGCCCACCAAGGGGACCAATCAAGCAAGACATTGCAAACACACGATTCATATTTAAAGCAACAGTGATAAACATGGTTGCGAGATATCAAAGAAATCCCGGAAATCAACATTGGACTGCTGTTAAGAACATACGGATGGACTTAAGCATGGCTACAAGCAAAAAGGTTTCTTCATAATCGATAACCTCTTTCTGAGTGTATCCCTTTGCCACAAACCTTGCTTTAAAGGTTTCCACCCTCCCGTCCAGTCCTCTTTTCCTCTTGTAGACCCACTTGCACCCCACTGGGTGGTTCAACTAGCTCCCACACCTGATTATGATCCATTGAGCTCATCTCGGCTTCCATCGTAGTTTGCCAAGATTCTGAATCCTTATCTTGGACCGCATCCTTGTAGGTCCAGGGGTCTGATTCACTATCCCCGGGGACCAAATCCGAAGATTCTCCTATCCCCATAAATCTCTCAGGTTGTCGGACAACCCTCCCACTACGACGAGGTTTCGATTGTGTCGGTGTGTTTGGTATATCAACCTGTATAGTTGGTATAGGAGTTTGCCCTCTTATTTCATTTAAGGTAATCTCACTTTTGGGCTTTCGATTGTTCATAAAATCTTCTTCCAAAAATCTAAAGTGCGTACTTATTACCACCTTTTGATCTTTGGGAACATAGAACATACACCCTTTTGTTCCCATGGGATATCCTATAAACAGCCTTAGTTCCGAAAGTTCGTCCAACTTACCGGCTTCCTTGTTTAGCACGTATGCCGGACACCACCAAATCCTGAGGTGTCTCAGACTGGGCTTGCGCCCGGTCCTCAACTCTTTAAGGGTTTTGGGAACCGATTTGGATGACACCAGATTCAGAACGTAAGTCGTTGTTTCCAAGGCATGACCCCAAAATGACTTGGGTAGATCTGAATAACTCATCATGGATCTGACCATTTCTAAGAGTGTTCTGTTTCTTCGTTCTGCAATCCCATTTTGTTGAGGGGTTCCAGGTGCAGTCAACTGGGAAACAATGCCCTTGTCTGACAGGTAGTTCAAAACTCATCGCTGAGGTATTCCCCTCCACAATCAGATCGTAGAAACTTGATACTCTTTTCCCTATGATTCTCCACTTCGGCTTTGAACTCCTTGAATTTATCAAAGGTTTCCAATTTGTGTTTCATGAGGAAAATGTACCCGAACCTTGAGTAATCATCGATGAAAATCACAAAATACTCATTGCCACCTCTAGCTTTGGTTGACATTAGACCACACACGTCAGTGTGAATGATTTGCAACACTTATGTGGCTCTATTCCACTTGGCTCCATATGCCCTCTTGGTCATCTTACCCTCCAAACATGATTCGCAGGTTGGAAGTGGTTCTAACTGTAGGTCCGACAGTGAACCATCTCTCACCAACCTTTGGATCCTATTTAGATTAATATGACCTAGTCTTAGATGCCATAGAAGTGTCTCGTTCACATTTTCTGAACATTTTCTCTTATTACATGAAACAGTCGATGTGTTATAAGATGCATTTTGTGAGTGGTGTGCACAGTTAATAGTATACAGATTGTTTAGTAAAGTTCCATGACAGATAAACACATCATTACGATAAACAATAACTTGCTTAGAAAAACGAACAGAATATCCATCATTAATTAGTTTAGAAACTGAAATAAGGTCTTTTATGAAAAATTAAAACGTAAAGAACATCTTTCAAAACTAAAATCATGTCTTCAAAAGACAGGTGCACGTCTCCCACTGCTTCAGCTGCTACTCTCGTAGCATCGCCCAGTGTGATGAGGACCTCACTTCCACTAGGTTGTCGGGTCAGTTTGAACCCCTGCAATGTGAAACAAACATGATCAGTGGATCCCGTATCCATTACCCATGAGTGGGTAGCATACGCCGCTAAACAAGTTTCAACAACTAGTGCGTGAGAATTACCTTTCTTTCCATTCCGCTTAGGATTGGAACAGGCTGGCCTCCATTGTCCCGAACTTCCGCACTCCAAATGTTTTCTCTTGCTTGAACTTTCACTCTTGAAGGACGTTGAGACCACTTGGTTTAGCCTTTCTTTCTCATCGTGCTTACCATCAATTGGCCTAGAAGGAAAAGAATACCCTTTTGTGACCAAGTACTTTTTCTTTCGCTCAGCTTCCTCTTCAACCAATGTAAGAGCATTCACAAGATCATCCACAGTGAAATCTAGATCTTCCATTAGGTACTCTAGATAGGGATGATCATAGCTCTTTGGTAGAGTATGGAGAATGAAATCAACCTTGGTTTTGAAATCACATTTTTCGCCAAGAATCTCAAGTTCCTCAAATAAAACCATAACCATAAGAACGTGCTTCCTTGCCGTCGTTTCTTCTTCCATTTTTATCTTGGCCATTTCATTCCTTATGCTTTGGATTGCCATATGGGCCGGATGTGCAAACATCGCTTTGAGATTTCGCATAATGTTTGTAGCTGATTCAAATCCTTGATGAAGGCGTTTCAACAAATCTGACATATTTGTCAAGATTGTGTCCTTTACCAATTCATTAGTCAACACCCATTCACTATGTTCCATATCGCCCCATATACCAACATCCTCAGCTAGTTTTTCGGGTTTTGGTGTGTCAAGCACCCATTTGGATCCTTGTGCAGTTAGGACAATCATAAGTTTATGTTTCCAATCAACATAGTTTTCACAAGTTAATTGATGGTCTTTAAGTATAGAATACAGTGGACTAAAAAGGTTGCGGCATGCTGAACTGAAATAAATAACAATTTGTTTAAGCACAAAAATTATCACTCAATTCAATCACATTGTTCATATCAAAATCTCAAAACAATATGAACATGCATCAGCCGACATCTCAAAATAGTTTAAATAGGTCACGTGGGGTGAACTGTCTATTTAAACACATTCAAGCAGGTTACAAACAAGAACAGTTACAAACCTTTAATTCAAAATTAATAGTCAGCTCCAACTTGACCAATATAAAATTGACAGGGACTTCGGGGAAGTATATGCATATCAATTTTATACCTAAGTAATAACCATGATTAAATATAGAATTATTACTTCGCTTTGTACGAGCCTCGTGGGGAGGGTCATCGTCGCCACTAATAATAATTCACAATCATCCTTTTGGGAATTTCTTCATGTGAAAACCATCTTTTGGCCATTCCGTGGGGGAAATTTCTCCAAAAGAATTCACAAATAAATAAATCATGGAGGTCAATTTGACGTAATTTTATTATCCGGAATAAAATTTGTCAATAAAACATACATAGTAATTTTCGAAAGTGAGATATTCTTTGGACATTTCTAAATCATGCAAACACATTTAACAAAAAAAAATTGCATGAATTAAAAACATGCATCAAGACAAAATAAATCACATTGGGCACATATATCCAACTGTCATGGATTAATTCCAAACCTTGATCTTGAGAAATCGTCTTTTCCTTTTGCCTTCATCGTTCGTCTCGAAAGACTCCCACTGAATCCGCAACAATTCTTCAAAGAAATGTCATCCATTTCGGGTTAGGACGACGTCTGGAAATCGAGTAGCTCACGACCCGGAATGCGAGTCGCATGCGCCTAGGCGCATGCCCCGGTCCAGATCGGCCATCTCTCCCCGTCGCCCACGGCCTTGAGCGCGCGAAGCATCGCCTGGACGCGCTCGCGTCCTGGGTCCGGCACCCCAGCGCCCAGCTCTGCCTGCACGCACGCCGCATTCGTCGCCCGACGCCCAACGCCCAACAGCCCTGTCCGAGACCGCCCGGTTGGTACGCGCGGTCGCTAGGCCCTTGGCCTAGTCCGCGTGCTCCGCCTTGGCTCACGTACGTCCGGGCACTTAGACGTCCATCTTTTAATCTCCATCTTCGTCTTCGTTCACAATTCGGTTACAATTTATTTATAAAAAAAAATAAACCTAGATCTAGACTAGTCTATTACATTGAACAAATCAAAAAAAATCTAGTCTGCTCGTGGATTTTCTCACGAGGCAAAACGAATTCGAACGAATCGAATTAAAAAATCATAATTTATTTGCATGTAAATAAGCACATTAAAATACCATGACAATTGAATACCTGCAAAATAGATCTAATAGTTCTACTATCCAATTTCAATTTTAATGAACAACAATTTAAATTACAGTTTAAAAGATCAGAGCCCGAACTAGAGCTCTGATACCAGTTGTTGGGATAACATTTGCCAGGATCTGTCGGGATGACCTCATAAACAAAAATTTAAATTAACAATTATTACTAGCATGAATTTACCTAAGTGAATTCAAATAATAATTAATCCAACAACAACATGCAAATAATATTTCATGTAAAAGATCCTAGCATGCGGAATTTTTAGGAGTTTACGTAAACGTACCCGTTGGAGAGACGGTCTGAGACAGATAGAATCAAGTATCTGGATACCCACCAAAAGTCCTTCTCAAGTATTCGCAAGTCCTCGTTCAATAACCCCGGTGGAAGGTTCTTCAATGAATAATTTATAAACAAAGGAAAAATAAATAACTGTTGCACCACCTTTGTGGATTTCTAATATTTCCAACGCATGGAACTGTAGGGGATGAAAAGAATTCATCCCCTATTTATAACATATGGGGTGGTCGAAAATATTGGCTAAGAAAATGTTAGGAAAGATCTTTTCTTGATCTCCAAGAAATCTTGAATATATCCCATGTTAACTATTTATAACATGTGTATTTTTCCACAAAATCCCACACCCTTATTTAGTCCCTAATTTTCGAAAAATAAGGAGAGATTTACCAAGATTGGATATTTCGTGAATTTATGAGATATTCTTGTATTCCAAGAATATGTATCTTTTTTCATAAAATCTTTCCAAGAAAGATCAAGAAAATCTTTTATTCTCCTTATCCCCATATATTTCGAAATTTTCACATTAAACGAACCAAGTGGGAGATTTCTTGAATTTATGGGATAATTTTGTATTCCAAGAATACTTATCTCCTTTCCATAAAATCTTTTCAAGAAAATCCTTCTCCCCTTTTTCTTTAATAAATTTCGAAAATAAGGAATAATTATGCAACAAATATTTAATTTATTTTAAGCACATTTTATTTAATGAACTTTAATTTGGGCTACTTGAGGGGCCTTTAAGAGAATTAAGATGGACCGTCCAATGGGCTTCTGAATTCCAATATTGAGCCACAATATAATTCAGCTCATTAATATTAATTAATGCCACTCTATAATTAATATTGCACTATCCAACTTAACCCATATTATAGTAATATGGCTCCCGGTTATTATTTTCCGTGTTTAAAATTATTTAGTCCGTTAATTAATTAAGCCACTGAAAAGCTTTATATTAATTAATATATTTATCCTTGGAGTAAGGACAACCCAACTTTATTATCCATACCGGAAAATTAATTCCACTTGCAAGATTTGGTATGATAAAGGTTCCGGGCCCACCAAGGGGACCAATCAAGCAAGACATTGCAAGCACACGATTCTCTGTATTAATTTAGCAACTGTCGTGCAATTAATATTATTGGCCAAGATATAGGGTATCAAAGTCGCAATGATTCTATTCCCATTTATAAGTCAAAGCAATAACTACTAATCACACACATTCCTTATTAAGTGTCAGTGCAAATGAGTTTATCCTCTCTGCAGGTCCGCTTCAGCGCATCGAATGCACTAGTGTAATCTCTTGGTCAAGACAAGTCAATTTGAGCCTTACACATCAACTTCTACCAATAGATTGTTCGGATCTATCTAAGTTGTGAAACACGCACTTGTTTACATGGCACTGTTAACGTGATCTTCTGTGATCTGGGTATCACCACGTTAACTACAATGTAACGCGTGCTATGAACGGTTTGCAATAAATATATATAAAATTCATTCATATCTAAAGCAACAGTGATAAACAATTTATTTCAGTAAATAAGTGTTTAATAAATAAGTTATACAAAGTAAAAGTATACTTTCACGCATAACCCCAATAGATATTAGATGGTTTCTCAACCTGTCATTCCCCCTTTTTGGTTTTATCAAAAAGAGCATTGACATGGGAAGTCAAAGAGCTAAAACTGACTGCAATAGCTTGGTTGAGGTCTTGCACTGTGAGTCCTGCAGGTTGAGCTGTCTGTTCTTGAATTTTACTCACAAGTTTAGACTTTGCAGTTTCAATGGCATTAGAGAAGGTCAGAATCAGTTTGTCAAGCTTCTCCTCGGTCTTCTCAATCTTATCGGTGGCCATCAGGAGAGAGACTTGAAGTCGATTGACTTGAGCAATCATCTCATTAAAAGACGCATTGAATCCACCACTCAACTCTTCCAGCGACTTTTTGAAGTGATCCTTCAAGGCTTCAATCTGGGAGATGGCAAACTACTTATGTTCCTTTAGCTCCCTAATAGAAGACTGGCGTTGTTATGTTATTGTGTTGCTAACAGAATTAGCCAATACTCCTTCAACTTCCTCTTTCAACAGATCCTTAAAACATGATCTAATTTCTCTCAACTGATCTGAGGTTATGTGTGTAGCAGAGATACTTTGTATAGCCTGATCTATTGGAAGTTGAGTTTCAGTAGACGGCTCAACGGTTGCCTCAGTTGCCTTTGCCTCCAGTGCCTGGTCTTGAACCGCATCACCTAAACCACCTTCATCAGCAACTCTAGCATTCTGCATCTCGGCATCTTGCTCGAAAGTTCCTTCATTACTTGCTATCACGATCTTCTCCATTGGTTTACCCAGCTTTCTGTAAATCAAGGTCTTTACTGCCTCTTCAGACATTAGCTCAACTGGTGATCCTACACCAGCTGCCTTCTTCATATCAAAGTTGAAGTCGGTAATTTCATCTGGTCCGCATTAAATGCTCGCAGGGCGTGCGTCATATAAACACGTGTACAGTAAAGGAAAATAAGATCATATTATTGCACATAAATAATCAGAAAGACAAAGGAATAGAAATGCGTATCTGATTGATTGATATTGTAATCAGTCAATACCACATGAAGTTTGTTCAGGTCTGACTGATTTCTGTTGATCTTAATTTCTGCCTAATCCTTGAGAAATTTTCCCAACAATGTTTCCTTACCTGATCAGTTTCCAACTGATCTTCTCTTATCAGTTGAAGTTCCCCCTTCAACTGATCTCACTTTCCTGATTAGTTTATTAACCAACTGGTCTTGGAGATCAATCCACCGAAGAATTCTGGTGCACTTTCTCCTAGGTCCAGTAGTCCTAGCTCGACTAACAGTTCTCTGAATCTATTTTCTGCTAGAGGTTTGGTTAAGATGTCAGCTATCTGCTTGTCAGTATGGATCTTTTCCATTATGATATTCTTCTTTTCCACATGATCTCTTATGAAATGTTGTCTGACGTCCACATGCTTGCATCTTGTATGTAGAACTGGATTTTGTGTAATTGCAATAACACTATTACTGTCATAGAATATGGGCAAGTTCGTAGCTACAATGTTATAATCCCTCTGCTGCTGACTAAGCCAGAGCAGTTGGGAGCAATAGCTTCCTGCGGCCATGTATTCTGCTTCAGTAGTAGATGTGGCAACAGATGTCTGTTTCTTTGAAAAACAAGAGATCAGTTTACTTCCTAAGAACTGACATGTACCTGAGGTTGACTTTCTGCTTATTCTGCAACCTCCATAATCAGAATCAGAATACCCACTAAGCTCTAGATTATCATCTGATGGGTAGAATAAACCAAGGCTTACTGTCCCCTTCAGATACTTAAGAATCCGCTTAGCTGCTTCCAGGTGGCTTTGCATTGGATTTGCCTGAAATCTGGCACATATACCTACTGCGAAGGTTATATCTTGTCTGCTGGCAGTCAGGTATAACAATGATCCAATGCGAGCCCTATATTCTTTCTGATTAGTTTTCTGACCATTTTCATCTGGATCCATCTTGAATCCAGTCATCATAGGAATTCTGGCTTTCTTACTGTTCTGAACTCCAAACGTAGCCAATAAATTCCTAGTATATTTTACCTGACAGATGAATATCTGTTGGGAGATGAATTTAATAAAGATATGATTTTGATTAGATCCCAAAACCCCTGAGTATGACATGTTCAGGATAATCTTGATAGTTGAGTCAGGATTCAGTTTTAGAGTATTCAGGATGATATCTGCAAAATTTATAATCAGCAGATATAGATCAGGTTAGGATCTGAAGATTCTGAAGAACTCAGTAAGTTTCTGAAGAAACCGAAGTTTCAGTATGAAACTGAGATATGAAGACTCGAGATGCCCGAAGTTTCAAGACTCGGTGTGGCGAGATAATGAAGACTTCGATGAAACCGAAGTTTTCAAGACTCGATGTGGAAATCGAGATATCAAGACTCAAGCAGAAATCGAGATATCAAGACTCAAGATGAAATCGAGATATCAAGACTCAAGATGAAATCAAGAATCAAGACTCAAAGATGAAGACTCAAAGATATCACCAAGATATCTATAAAGACTCGTAAGATGTAAGATGTAAGATCAAGAATCAAGACCAAGAATATCAAGGCACAAAGAATTATCAAGACTCAAAGAATGCATGAATGCTCAAGATAAACCGAATGTTCCGAGGCACTAAAAAATATCTATCTCAAGGATTCAATACTGAGAAGATCGCGATTCCTTAGAAAAATAGATATTGCCCAAGACATTCAAATGTAGACAAAAGGAACTAAGACAAAGTGTTGTTAAGGTTATATCAACTCAGAGATTGTAACCAAAAGAGCCGTTGAGTTGTCTACCTTTAAACAGAGACAAAATTCAAAAAAGAGAAAGACAACATGCCATACTAATAATCGACAAATGACGAGGACCTTTGAAAAGATGTCAAGTACTAAGTTCGCATCGCAAAAAGTGAAGACCGGCTACATGAAAGGCTATTGCCTAAAACGTGTTAGGGAGTGTAAAACCCTAAATATAGTCGTTTCTCACACACCATAAGAGGAAACTCACGAAGCTATCTCTCCAACGGATATTTTTTCAAGAGTGACCTTGGTGTATGCCTATAAATACTTGTGACCTTCTACATTGAAAGGTTACGGGGAAATTTGTAAGCAACTCAAGAGCTCAAACTTATTATTTGCAAGTTGAAGCACTTTCGAAAAAAAACCGAGAATTTCCCAAGTGCTTTAAATCAAGAGAGCTCATTCCACTAAGCCCCGACTTGATAAGATATATCCAAAGCTTAGTCGAGATATCCTAGCCTTTGCATTGTTCTTTATTGTAAAGGATATCTCATCCTAGTTGGAAACCAACCAAGAAACCCCAAACCCTTTGTAAGGTAGTTTGAGTGTGATTGTTGGTGAGATTGGAGTTGTAAAGAGTAAGTAAACTACATTGAGGTAGTCAGAAAGCTCTAAGAAGAAGTGAGTAATCTACCTTGGATATACAGAAAGCTTGTGTGAGTTTTGAGTTAGTAAAACTAGGAGGTAGTCGAAAAGCTCAAAATTAGAAAGGTTAGTAAACTACGAGAGGTAGTCGAAGAAAGCCTTAGGAAGTGATTAGTGAATTTCTCTGAAAAGATCAGGGAGAGTGGACGTAGGAGCTTGAGTCTCTGAACCACTATAATTTGTTGTGTTCTTTGCTTTCATTTTTGCTTGTTTTATCTGTTGCATTATTTTGTCTTGAAAGCATATTTTCACTGATATTTCAGTTGGAATCAATCCACTGAAAGTTGCATATAAATTGAATCACAACATAATCACTATTCCATTAAAGGAAGGTTTTCAGCAAAAGCTTAAAACGAGTATAAACTATGGGCCAACCATTCCGCACATCTAAGTAGCTAGAACAGATAGTTACCAAACTGAACTTACTCTTACGAGGGTTCAATAAGTTAGTTATATCGATCCAAGCAACTCGGGATCTCTGAAAACTCAGGACTCAGTTGGGATTATCTGAGGTATCTGAAAGCAGCTCAGGGTCACTATCTCAGATAGACTTTGACTCAGAGCGAATTTGTGCTTCTCAGGACCAAATCATCAGGACAACCTGACCCAAGCTGACCTCAGTAAGAAAAGTTTTAAAAACACTGAACACGTGTATTCCCCCCCATACATGTGTAAGACTTCGTTTTTGACGGGACCAACAAAGTGGTATCGAGCGGTGGTTCAACTTGACCACCTACTTTGTTGACCAAAGTTTTATTTTCTAAAAATACTTGTGGTCTATCTGAACTGATCATATTTGCTGAAATCTTAAAAGACTCAGATAAAATGTCTTCTAAAAAACTTCCCATGTTCTCAGTGGAGAACTATGATTTATGGAGACTGAGAATGTAGGCTCACCTGTATTCTAAACATGAACGTATGTGGAGAGTGGTCTCTGAAGGGCCATTCCAATTTACTGTGGTGAATCCCAGAGGAACAGAAAATGAGAGAAATGATCCTAGAGCGAGAATTTCCTAAGTCGATGACCAACCTGACTCCTGAGGAGAGGAAGTTAGTCAATCTAGACTATATTGCTAAAGACACACTATACAGTACAATTGATGATGGTGTGATGGGAATGATCTCTGACTCCTGATGGCATTATGAATGATCTCAATGCACTTGGTAAGAAATATCCACAGAGAGAAGTTGCATTGAAAATTCTTAGAGGTCTTTCTAAGAAATGGGATATACATGCAGTGGTGATTGAAAAGACCAAAAACATTAATTCAATGCCATACCAACAAGTCTTCTCTGAGTTGAAGGCCTATGAGTTCGTAATTGATAAGAAATCTAAAAAGGCCGACAGCAAAGATGATTCATCATCTAGTAAGAATGTGGCTTTTAAGGCCAAGGATAAAAACTCATAAAACTAGAGAGTCGAGAACTCCCTTGCTAAAAATCGGGATGAGCTTGAGGATAAGCTAAAGACGATGGCAAGAAGGTTTGAAAGACTTAATAGTCGATATGGAAAATACAAAAAACTATTACGGGAATCACAGGTGTACGTGCGGAAGAAACCCGAGGATAGATCAACCGAGAAGAAAAAAGGACACGAAAAGTCGAGGGATCTTCATCCAAAAGGAAGGACTCCAAGTCCAAAGAAGAAAGTGATCAGGATGATGATGCCAACAGATGCTACAATATCCAAAAAAAAGGTCACTTCCAGTATGATTGTCCTGACTTGAGTGCTAAGGAGAGAAGAGAAAGACAGGAAAAAAGAGACAAGAAGTTCTCCAACGGAAAAGCCATGGTTGCGAGAAGAAGAACATTCTGAGGAGGGATCTAGCTCTTCAGATGAAATATTCTCAGACAGTGAAAGTGATGACATCTGCCTGATGGCTATTGAGGAGGTAAACTCTTCTTTCTCTGTTGTTGTTCCTACACTAGCACAAGAGTTGTCAAGTTCAACGTGCTTGATCATTTTGACCGATGGATTCTTTTGAGAGTCTAATGAAGGACTATCTTTTGTTTTTACAAGAACCGCTAAATGAAACTAAAGAGCGAGAATAAAGGAATCAAGGTGAAAAATCTTAAGTGGAAAGACTCTAGCAAAATGAAATCACTTCTCAATTAATGGGAGCCTCTTGATGGCTGGATGTTTCAAAGTACAACTCTCAAAAAAGAGAAGTTGATAGTGACCCTAATCGAAAAGCTAGAGAAATCCACTTAAGAGATTCAAATTGATCGTAACTAAGTTCAATGACCTCTCGAGAAGCATGAAACTCTACAGAATTTGAGGATAGTGCATGTAAGAAGCTAACTCTATTGAATCTCGCAACTAAAGTAATAGATGAAATTGAGTTACCAGAGATCATCACTATAAAATCTGGATGGGATACATTCGGGGGAACCTCACAAGGTCATCAGATCTTCGCATCAAGTAGCAAGAAGACAATCTTTGTAAAACCAGTAGCACCCACACTTCAAACTGAAGAAATGCCCAAGGTTGTAGACAAGGGAAAAGGACCCATGGTTTCAGTAAAACTGAATGATCAGGTAGGAAAGCCCAAACCTCAGGTGAAGGCTAGAAAACCTGAGCACTCAGTTGGAAAATTTCAGGCAAGTACTTCAAAGCCTCAGGCTAAGAATGTAAACCTGAAAGGATCTGCACTGAACCATCAGAGGAATCTTCAGAAGAGAAACACTCAGTAGAGACATTCTCAACTGAAGAGACCAAGTCCTCAGTATACTGAAAGACCCAAATTTCAGTACAGGCAACCTGAACCCCACTTGCCTAAGGGTAAAGGTTACTTGAACCAGAGTCAACAAAGATTCAGATCAGCTGCACAGAAGCCAAAGCAAATGAACAAAAGGCATGAACCAAAGAAAAATTCAAAAGCCCATGTTCATGCTAAGGCTAGCACTCATACACAGGAAACTGCTAAGGCACCCAGAGTAGTAAATGTGTATGTAGATGTTTATGGAAGACAGATCAGCCACTCTAAAGTGATTAGAGTTGTCAAAGCGATTTGGATTCGAAAGGTACAAATAACCTTGTAGGACCCTACACAAATTGGGTACCTAAAATTGATCTGCTTTTTTAGGAGGAGGAAAACAAAGCACCTTTGGTGATTGAAGATCACATAAAGAGCGATGAGTAGAGATGAAAAAAGCCCCACGATGTATGGTATCTTGACGGTGGATGCTCAAGACATATGACAGATTCAAGAAGATACTCGGTGACTATGTTGAACAAAGAGGCCCTCGAGATCACTTTTTGGAGATAACTCAAGGGGACGATCAAGGATATGGAACTTTGGAAATCGACTCGTTCATATCCATGGTGTTTCATATGTATACGGATTGAAGCATAACTTGCTATCAATAAGCCAATTATGTGATAAGGGTTTTAATGTTGAGTTCTCTAAGAACTTATGTTATGTGAAAGATGATATCTCACGAGAAAAGTATTCTTGTTGGTACTAGAAAAGGAAATGTGTATCTTCTTGGTTTGGAGTTCAACTCCTAAAGATACATGTTTGGTTGCAAAAAGCTCCTGAGATACCGGTTGGTTATGGCATAAAAGAATGAATCACCGAATTTCAAAACCTGAATAAACTTGCAAGATTAGCTCTTGTGAAAGGGTTGCCTAATGAAGTGTTCAAATGAGGAACACATTTGTGATCGTGCAAAAAAAAGGAAAACAAATTTGAGCATCATTTAAAAGCAAAGTAGATGTTTCTCTTGAAAAGAATACTTCAGTTTGTTGCATATGGATCTTTTGGTCCAATAACACCAAGTGAGCACCAATGGCGGGAAATACACACTAGTAGTAGTTGATGAGTACTCAAGATATACTTGGTTCATATTCTTTTCGAAGAAGAAAGAGACTCGAGATAAAGTTTGCCTGAATTCATTGAAAAAGGCTCGAGATTGAGAAAAATCTGAGTGTGGTCAAAATCAGATCTGACAAAGGAACTGAATTTATAAATCATATTATATCTGATTATTGTGCAGCAAATGGAATTTCTCATGAAACATCATTTGCAAGGACCCTCAACAAAATGGTGTTCTTTGAAAGAAGGAACAAGACTCGAAAGAAAGCCGCAAGCAAGGACAATGATAATGAAAGTCGATATTCCTAAAAGATTTTGGGTTGAAGCTGTCAACACTGCATGCTATTCTCAGAACAGATCCATGTTGACCAAGAGTCAAGGCAAAACACCCTATGAGCTTTGGAATGAAAGGAAGCCTCTTGTTTCGTTCTTTTCGTGTGTTTGGTTGCAAGTGTTTCATACACAATAATGGTAAAGATCGGTTGAAAACATTTGATAGTAAAGGCGATGAAGGAATATTCTTAGGATATTCGAAAGTCGAAAAAGCTTTCGAGTTTACAAGCTGTAGGACTCTTATTGTGGAGGAAACACCTCATGTTGTTTTTGATGAATCTACTTGTGTTCGGAAGAAAACGGGAACATGATGCGAAGAACCGACCAAGAGAATCACCAGATTAAGCACGAAAAAGAATGACAAAACATCCATTGAACACGAAAAAGAAGAAGTCGGTCACCATCTATGATTGGAGTGACTCGGACTCGAGATAAAGAAGTTCGAGGATGGAACTCGGGATGGTGAGACTCGGGATGGAAAGTCTTCTTCGAAGGAAAACCAACACATCGAAGTCGACCAAACGAGCAGACACCGATTCGAGACTTCGGGTATGTGATGCCAATGAAGATGTGGTCACGGTGAGGTAAATTCGAATCTATCAACCAAAGGAGAACAAATGTCTCGACAATGTTCGAATGGATTTCCCCGAGGAAGATGATTCCCTTTCTCCTTTTCTGTTGTTCCCGAGTTTCTTGAATTAATCGAACCTAACATTTTAAATGTTGAGGATACTATTGAAGGGGAACATCTAGAAGAAGATGGTTAGATAGTCATCCTACAAGTCGATTTGTGGGTGATCTAACGTAAGGTGTCAAAACAAGAAGGTTCCATGGTGAGAGTGCACTATTCTGCGCTTCTTCTATCGGAGAAAGAGCCTCTTGAGATTGGTGAAGCTCTACAAGATTCTCCTTTGGATTCTTGCTATGCAAGATGAAATTTGAATAAATTCTCAAGAAATGAAGTATGGGAGCTAGTGGATAGACTGAAAGGCCCAATGTCATTGGAACCAAGTGGGTATTTAAGAAACAAGGGAAGGCTAGTTGCACAAGGTTATTCCCAAGAAGAAGGCTTGGATTATGATGAAACCTTTGCACCGGTTGCAAGACTAGAAGCCATCGAGAATGTTTCTTGCATATCTTTGCCCACATGAAGTTCTGATCTATCAAATGGATGTGAAAAGTGCATTTCGAGCGGTGTGCTTAAAGAAGAGGTTTATGTAGAACAACCTCTGGTTCAAACAGAATGACCAAGTTTTCTGGGCTCGGAAAAAGCCTTGTATGGTCTTAAGCAAGCACCGAGCATGGTATGATACTCTTTTTCGGTTTCTTCTTGACCATGGTTTTTTCAAAGGAATGTTGAAAGAACTCTGTTGAGGATAGAAGATGGGGAAGATATCTTCTTGGTTCGGATATATGTTGATGACATCATTTTTGGATCTCCAAACCATCGGTTTGTGTGAAAAGTTTTTTCAACAGCGATGAAAGGCAAGTTTGAGATGTCAATGATGGGAGAGATGAATTTCTTTCTAGGTCTTCAAGTGAAACAATCAAAGGAAGGAATCTTCATCAACCGTGCAAAGTACACCGGGGATCCGATTGCCAAGTATGGTGTCAGATTGCAATGCGATTAGAATTCCTATGAATACTAACTACAAGATGGATCGATTTCAAGGCAAATCAAGAAGTCATCACGATTATAGAGGAATCATTGGATCATTGCTCTATCTCACATCAAGTAGGCGGATATAACATTTCTTTGTTGGGATATGTGCAAGATACCAAGCTAATCCTAAGGCTAGTCACATGGAGGTCGCCAAAAAGATCTTGAAGTATCTTAAGGGCACAGCCGAATAGAGGATTATGGTATCCGGTGATGATAACCTTGAATTAAGCGGGTTACTCGAGATCTTCGATTATGGAGGTTGCAGGATTGACGGGAAGTCCACTCTGAGGAACTTGTCAATTTCTTGGAAGCAAACCGATATCTTGGTTTTCAAAAAAGCAGACCTCGGTAGCAACCGGTATTAGTGAAATTTGAATACATGGCTGCGAGGAAGTCTTGCGTGCTTTCGATTCTTTGGCTCGAACAACAATTAAGGGATTATAAAGTTGTAGCCAATGAAGTACCAATATTTTGTGACAATAATAGTGCCATTGCTATTTCACAAAATCCGTATTGCACACCGGATGCAAGCATGTGGATATCGGACATCACTTCATCGAGAGATCATGTCGAGAAAAAGGACATCGGGATGGAGAAAATTCATATTGATAAAGAGACATTATCTTGACTAAACCTTTGGGTTTGAATCAAGATTTTCGGGAACTATCGGTTGAATTAGGGATGTTGGATCCAAGTGTGTATAGAAAAAAATCAAAAATTGAAGATTTTTCGGATGCATGAAGTTTTCTCGTAATTCTACCGAGAAACTCGGGATAAAATTGGAAATCTTGAATCGAAGTTTTTGAAACTCAGATTCTTCAAGGTCAAGACTTCAAGAGCATCTTGAACCCATTCAAGATTTCGATATCATAATCGACATTTTTATCAAGGTCAATACTCAGTAAAACTGATAGAGGGAAATTAGTCTGAAGAAGTAATGACTCATGCGACTCATTTATTGCTTAAGTGAAACTCAGTAATCATTCGCAATAAATACAAAACACCTGAGGAATATTTTTGGGCGGGATCTTTGAAATTACTAAAAAGGTGAACAGTCATTAAATGCTCTGTTACATTTAATCACCAATGAAGTTAAAATGGCGGCTTACTTTTCGGGGATCGACCTTTCGCATACCCGATTAATCGTGGATTAATCTTAACCGTTGTTTTTCACCAAACCGGTACGACTTCCCACGATCCCCTTCATTCCAAAAAACCCTCTGCAAATAAATCCCTTTTACCCAGAAAAGCTTCATCGCTCAAAACCCTAAATCTTCAAATCTCAAATGGCTCCTACCATGTTCGAAAGATTAGCCGAGACAAATAAGCCATGGTATGAGTACGTGGTTTCTTTGGAGAGTACCACCAATGCCAAGCACGAAGAAGAGGCGCTCCATTTAATCCGATTGGCGAAACTGACGAACCTCGTCGCGAATCGACCGGAGATGGAGTATACTCCCGAGGTAATAGAGTTTGTCGCTAATTTGGAAATAAATGAGGATGATTGTATAGAGTCCAAGATTTCTGTTTCTCATCTTGAACAATCGATGAAGTATGTGGATTTTGTTCGAGAGCTCTATATTGTCCCTAAGAACTTAAACGACGTATTTGAGTTGTGCGATAGGGGAGATGATCCCTCATTGTATATGTTGGGACGGGAGCAAGAGTATCTTGATGGGATTACTGAGAATCCTATTAAGTTTGAGGCAACTCTGCATAAGCGGCATCTAAAGCCGAAATACAGAGTATTGATGGATATTGTTGGAAAGTGCATCATGAGTCGATCTGGAAGCTTTGAGCAGATCAACACTCCCAAACTCTGACTTATGGCGGCGATCGAGGACTCACCCACCAAGGAGTTCAACTGGTTGAAATATCTGATCAAGGTGGTGAGTGAGCAAACCAAGGTCATAAGAAGGGAGGATGGGGTAGTATCTATCAAAGGCAGGATCCTCCATGCCACCAAAATAGCATTTATTTTGGAGATGTGCCGAGAGGAGGAGGATATCTTTTCCAAATCTACTCCATTACCTAAGTCCAAAGTAATGTTCAAGCCCATTACTCTTCTGAGGGTTCAGTAAGTTAGTTATCTGATCCAAGCAACTCAGGATCTCTGAAAACTCAGGACTCAGTTGGGATTATCTGAGGTATCTGAAAGCAGCTCAGGATCACTGTCTCAGATAGACTTTGACTCAGAGCGAATTTGTGCTTCTCAGGACCAAATCATCAGGACAACCTGACCCAAGCTGACCTCAGTAAGAAAAGTTTTAAAAACACTGAACACGTGTATTCCCCCCCCATACACGTGTAAGACTCGTTTGCACCGGGACCAACAATATCCCTTCTGTACTTTGTTTAACTTGAAGACCTATAAAGTAATTCATCTGACCCATCATAGACATCTCGAATTTTCCTTGCATCAATTTGCTAAACTTATCACATAAGTTCTTGTTGGGAGATCCGAAGATGATGTCGTCCACATATATCTGAATCATCAGAATGTCTTCACCATCTTCTATTCTGAACAAGGTTTTGTCTATGATTCCTTTAGTGAATCCATTGTCTATCAGAACTGGGATAGTTGGGACGTCTCTCCAGATTAGGGTTTAGTTGCAGTGTTGGGCTTTGGTCGAGATATATATATGGAAGAGAGAGTTTCAATAGCTTCTACCGGCGTATGCGATTTTTAATCAAACAAACAAATTGGGGCTTTTTTTTATTTTTATTTTTTTGAAAGGAATTGGGGCTTCTTTTATTAAAAACGTTTTCTTTGTTTTTGTAAAAGGGTAATGATACTTGAATTTTGGTGAGTGATTTAATAAAAATGATGTGGCGGAGGACGTGGCTTTTTTTAATTGAGGTGGCACTTACGTGGCAGAGAAGCCCGAAATTGAATGTAGTTTGCGTTCAAATGGCCTACATTTATATATTTTAAAAATTATTGTCCTACATATGCAGATTTTAAAAGTTATTGTCCTACATTTATAAGCTCGAAAATATATTGTCCTTAAAACACAACCCCCAAAGTTATTGTCCTTAAAAAATATTTTCCCCTTGATTCATGCAGAAACTGATAATAAAAACGCAATGGTACACGAGCTACAATTTACAAATTAATGGTGAGAAAATAATGTACCAGCGACTTAGTTCCTTGTTAAAGGAAGAAAAAAAGATGAATTGGGTAATAATTAATACTTCCTTTGTCCCCCTATATATTTTCACTTTATTTTTGTTGTTCTGTTAAAGGAATAATATTGTTAAAGGAATAATATTAGAATAATAAAAGTGAAAGGTAGTTTTGGGTATTTGAAAAAAGAAAAAAAGTATGTGGAGTAATGAATACTGTAATAGTGACATTTTTTGTAATATTGTGTAAAAAGTGATGATAAAAATTATGGATAGTGGAATTACTTTTTCTATTTATGAAAAGAGAAACTTATTGTGGAACAGACCAAAAAAGAAAGTGGAAAATTTATAGTGAGACGGAGGGAGTAAATAATAATGTATGATCCATCCACACACCATTAGGGCCAGAAGTTTATTTCCTATATAGTTGAATTAGAATAATATTGAACCGGTGACGTGGGAGGACGAACTGTTGGAGAATTGGTTGAACTTGGCCTAGTGAAACAACAATGAAATACGAAAAGTGAAACAGGGGAATCGAATCGAATTTAAAAAGATTGTTTTTCAAAGTGTAAAATAGTACAATTGATAACAAATTAAAAAGATGCGGAACAAATTGTCTGCATTCAGAAATTATTATTATCAGCGTTCGAAATTCGGTACTAAATGAACAAAAAAACAAAATTGCAAATCATAATTAAGCTTGAAAATTGGAACTTCCATAAGGTTTCTTGCTGAAACGAAGAAACGATCACCTCATTCCTTCTTTCCAGTCCCATGAGACATCTGGTGGATCCCTTCCCTCTAGAATATAAAAAAATATTCATCAATAAAATTGGAAATAAATTGATAAGATTGGAAATATATAATTCGGAATAGGTTTCTGGTGAAACTTGTTCATCACTACCCTTATGAATTTATATCATAACATTAAATGTTATAGGTATTAGTTTATAAGATTACTGATATCATTTTGTAAGTATAATAGTATCAGTTTCATAATATGAACAAGTAATTCGCAGTAGAATTTGTGGATAATTAGTGGGGAAATGATGGGAGAGAAATGGACTCACAATAAGATAAATAGAGGAAACTGCGAGAACCACAGGAATGACGCCTGAGGTTATCCAATCCCATCGTCCTTTGAGATATACATATTTAGGAATGCTCTGAAATTTCTTTTGCTTCTCAATCAGCTTCTCTCTTGACCTAAACGGTGTTTCAGCCATCCTGCATGCATGCATGATTACATTTCTTTTAATTGACGGTCTTGCACGATTAATAAGAAATAGCAACTGATACCGTTAAACTACTTGCATAATACTTATCTATGTTCATTGCCTTAATTCTTTCAAACAAAAGGTACATTCTCATCACTGAAACGGAATCATTTTAAACAAAATAATGCCTCAAGGAATAAACTTACAAGAGCACGACATTTCCTGGGTCCCATGCATGATATATTAGTGGCGGATTTAGAAGGGGACATGGGGTACAGCCACCCCAAATTTAAAAATCTCAATAATTTTCTTATGTTAAAAAAAAGAAAACAAAAAGTTTAAGTATCCCCAAAATAATACAACAAGTCACTAATTAGCTCAAAATATTTTACTTACTATTTTTCGTATTCCAAAATCCAAAATTCTAGATCTATCACTGTCATGCATGTCTTGACTAACAACTACTAATAAATGACAGAACTAATAGTATAGTCTGTATACAAGGTGTGGTTTCAAACTCTAAAAACAGTTTCTAAAATCATTTTTCTTCAAAAGTGGCTCTCACAACTTTTGACAAAAGTGATTCTGGGATCTATTTTCTAGAATTTGAAAATACATGCATAAACAAATTAACGTACACTTTTCCTTAAAAGCCTTGACATATATTCTATCCGAGTTTATATAAACAGGTATAAACTCGCATAGAATTTTACCAGTTTTCAAGCATACTTTTGATGCACAACCAAGGCTTCAAAAACTTAATCCACAAATATAACCGTAACGGATATGTGACGCCATCAAAAGTGAAATTTCAGAAGTCATACTCACAGGGGGCAGATGTAGTAATATAGTCACTAGGGCAAAAAAGAACCAATAAAAATATATAAAAATAAAAAATAAAAAATAATTAATTAATAATTTGAATTACAATTGAACATGACAGTTTGCTAAATTAACATTACTCTATTTATTACCATGTCTAATTTTTACACTACAAAAAATATATATATATATATAAAATTGACTTTAATTTTCTAATATGGCTGTAAAATTTCCCTACAAAATAGTTACATCCTTAAATATCCTACAAATTGTGTTCGAAATTTTAACATTCTAGGCAAACATATTGTCTATGGATTCTTAAAGACAAATAAATTACCTACGAGCAAATTGTTTATACATTTATAATTTTCATAGGCAACTACATTTGTAATTTGGGGATTGAGATTGTCTAAATAATTAGGAAAATTTGTGGCAGACAATCATAATTATAAGGACGAAATTATTTTCGTCGAAAATTCCATAGTATGTTGTAAAATTTCATAGATAATTTTCTATTAATTGTTTTGTAGTGTTAAAAATATTTATAAAATTTTGAGGGCTATATACAGTACTATTTCGCATTGAAAATTGAGGTGACTATACATGTGTCTGCCAATGCATACTCATGGCGTGCAAATTAATAATTTACGGAAAATCACGCATTTGCTACATTCAAGCACAGAGACTCGGGAAATGACAAAAACTCATACATGACGGTCTCATACATGAGACGGATACAACTTAACACAAATCACACTCATTCCTCCCAAAGTCTTAAAGCAACCTTGACGTGCAGATCCAATCATAGATAACACAACATGAGATGATAAATGAAAATCCAGATTCAATAATCCCAGGTAGATGCAATTATAAATTTGCATACCAATATAAAATAACGGAAATGGAAAATTTCAGAGAAAGAGAAGGGAAGTTACCTTAATTCGAGATTGAAAAATGTGGTATAAGAGAATGAACAGATTGCGGCATATGAAATGAAGAAGCAGTTGAGAATATATTTATTTTTGTGAGGGAAGGGGGCTCGCATTATCCGGGTGTCTCTTAGTATTACTTGCTAAACTGGGCCCCTTTTTGGGAAGCCCAATGCCTTTTCATTCCTGCATTTAAGATGTAACCTAACATTTTCAAATGACATTTTCCAATGTAGGATGCTATCAAAATAATAAAACGAAGTAATTATACATTATCAAAAATAGGTTCAAATTCTTGGATAAGATGAATTATTTTTATGTATTAGAGCCAAAAGGCACAATCAGGTCCACCCATATTAATTTTTTTACTCGATGGGATTCCTTAAATTAATGAAGTAAGAGAATTGAGAGGGAGTGTTACAAAAATAGTATAAATGAATTAATTTAACACTTTTTTACATAGTATTTTTAATAAATTAGGGTAATTATAATAGTAATAAATTATAATTTTGGATTGTTCTTATAAAAATAGGGTGAGTTTTTAAAATTTTATGATTATAAGTGTTGTTGCGCTCTGTGAGCGCAACTAATCTTTGTATGTATATGTATGTATCACATGTTGCGCTCTATGAGCGCATCTAGTTGGATGTTTACATATATATTCATATCTATAACTTGTTGCTCTCTGTGAGAGCAACTAGTCTTTGTATGTATATATGTAAATCCTATTTATACAAGACTTGAATAGAATGGATACTGATATGCAACATGAGACTCCACCATATAAATGATTATCTGTTAAATGCAACCAAAAGACACAAGCATCTGTGTAACCCATAAAACACCAAGATAAACAACACAACTGTGAATTTAGATTACGAAAATGATGACATAAGAGAGACTGAACAATTTAGCTGTGCATCCTTTCCAGTCAAGTTTATATTGCATCATTGACCCATCTATGCTATTTTTCGCCTACTAACATTTTCAAGCTAATTAATAACAAATATCATTAGTTTTACAAATATAAGGGACAAGTTTAAAAGACCAGCAGTAGGTAAGCCCAAGTGTGAGGCACGAGGGCCTTGTAGCACCTCACTATTAAACACGGTGATACAACACATAATTACCAAACAGGACAAGCTATACATCCTTCGGCACTAGCTTCGTAATCTTATTGAAAAGAATACCATCTTTACCTTCCACTTGTAGATAATTGAGTAGCATTGCAAAAGTAGTTGCATCCAGTGAGAATCCCCTTCTCTTCATTTCTTCCAACAGTGGAATGGCATCGTGAGGCTCGTTCCTTTTTAGGAATCCCTGTACAAAAATGTTATAGGTCACACTATTAGGCAAGCAACCACTATTTTCCATTCTCAAAAGCAAATCCTTAGCCTCCCGCATTTTTCCTTCCTCACAAAGTGTTGGTCCCGGTGGGAAAACCCATTTTGCGCGTGCGGAAGCAAACATTTCGTGCGGTGCATATAAAAACAGGGGTGAAGGAATGGTGATTACAGATTTTTCATCTTTTTAAGCTCATGTGTTGTGTTTTGCTTATAATCGAATGCATATGACAAGATAAGAACGTAAAGCAGTAAAGAACACAACAAAGTATAGTGGTTAGGAGGCTCAAGCTCCTACATCCACTCTCCCTGTTCCTAGGGAAATTCCTTCCAACTGGACTTATCACCCTCTCGGGCTCGCCTCTTAGATGTTTCTCGCCTCTTAGATGTTTAACGAGTTCACACTCCAATCGGGACTTATCACCCTCACTCGGGCTCGCCTCTTAGATGTTTAACGAGTTCACACTACAATCGGGACTTATCACCCTCACTCGGGATTGCCTACCCTCCCTTTCGGGATTGCTAGATGTTTACCGAGTTCACACTCACCTACAAACTTAACCGACTGATTTGGGTAAGGTTTGTTTGGTTTCCAACTAGGTTGAGATTTTCCCTTACATTTGTTTAGCCTCAATGCTAAGGTTGGGAAAATCTCTCTAAGCTTAGGATACATCGTGGGTTGCTTAGATTGGGTTCTAGAACACTCTTTGAATATATTTGTATATCTATAGACTTATGTTCTAGGGTGGGAATGCTTGACTACAACGCTCTTGGCACTGTAGCATCTTGTGCATAATCTCCACACGAAAAATGAAGGAAGAACTTGTATTTATAGTGTGGATTTGATTGTTACCGTTGGAGAGAATCACATTGAAATCCATACTATTCTTTGTATGTTCTGCAGCTTTTCTAGGCGGGTTGTCTTCCTCTCATTGGTCCACGTCAGCTGATTCTAACGGCTATATTCCTCTGATTCCTCGCCTTGGAATCATTCAGGATTCTCTGAGTCTCAGTGTCTTCAGAGACATACTGAGTCTCCGGATTCTATCTGAGTCTTCAGGTTTATCTGAGTCTCAGATTTCTCATCCGAGCCACAGGTTTTATCTGAGCCTCAGGATACTTGATTCAGCAGACTTCTCTTCAGCGGACCTTGTCTGATCAGCATCCGACACTCTCAGTCGACCGAAGTTAAGTTCTCTGAATTCAGACATCCTGACCTTCAGATCACTTTGACTCAGGCTATCTGATTTCTTCTTTGCCTGATCTGATCAGCTCGACTGATCTGATCAACACTCCTTCAGATCAATATCTCCGGATAGCATCAGGTCAGTACATTAGGTTTAGCATATCAGGTTAGCACATCTGATCTCAATCACGCCGTCGATCTTGATCATCCGCTTCATCTTCATATCGATCTCGATCACGTCGATCTCGTCGGTCTTATCCTTTCCTCTTTTGATCCGCAACCTTCTCTTCGATCTTCGGTCGGGTTTCTTTTTGATCGGCTTATGCGCTCTTCCGATCACCATATCAACTCGATTTGTTCTTCCGATCATCGATCGATTTACGTTCTTCATCATCGATCTTCCGATCGGTGGCTTAGCTTTTCTTCTCTTACGATTTTGCATGCTCATCAATTAACTTTCAGAACTCATCTAACTCATCATCCGATCTCGATCGGTCTAAATCTCGCAAATGACCTCGTCGATCTCGATCATCTACGTCTGATTTTGTGAGTTCCCCCTCAATTTGTTATCTCGTTCCCCCTCAACTTGTTATCTGTAGATTAGCTTCAAAAACACAAGTTGATAATGTTTTGGCATAATTCATCAAAACTAAAATATCCCAACAATTTCCCCCTTTTTGATAATGACGCCAAAACATTAAAATATATGCATTTTTTAAAGAAACGGGTTTTCTTTTAAAAAGATCAGTTCAGGTGTTTACTTTGAAATTAGTGAACTTTAGAACTCCTGCTCTGATACCACTTGTTGGTCCCGGTGGGAAAACCCATTTTGCGCGTGCGGAAGCAAACATTTCGTGCGGTGCATATAAAAACAGGGGTGAAGGAATGGTGATTACATATTTTTCATCTTTTTAAGCTCATGTGTTGTGTTTTGCTTATAATCGAATGCATATGACAAGATAAGAACGTAAAGCAGTAAAGAACACAACAAAGTATAGTGGTTAGGAGGCTCAAGCTCCTACATCCACTCTCCCTGTTCCTAGGGAAATTCCTTCCAACTGGACTTATCACCCTCTCGGGCTCGCCTCTTAGATGTTTCTCGCCTCTTAGATGTTTAACGAGTTCACACTCCAATCGGGACTTATCACCCTCACTCGGGCTCGCCTCTTAGATGTTTAACGAGTTCACACTACAATCGGGACTTATCACCCTCACTCGGGATTGCCTACCCTCCCTTTCGGGATTGCTAGATGTTTACCGAGTTCACACTCACCTACAAACTTAACCGACTGATTTGGGTAAGGTTTGTTTGGTTTCCAACTAGGTTGAGATTTTCCCTTACATTTGTTTAGCCTCAATGCTAAGGTTGGGAAAATCTCTCTAAGCTTAGGATACATCGTGGGTTGCTTAGATTGGGTTCTAGAATACTCTTTGAATATATTTGTATATCTATAGACTTGTGTTCTAGGGTGGGAATGCTTGACTATAACGCTCTTGGCTCTGTAGCATCTTGTGCATAATCTCTTCTGATCACCATATCAGCTCGATTGTTCTTCTGATCACCATATCAGCTCGACTGTTCTTCTGATCATCTGATCAGATCTGTTCTGGTCATCTGATCTTCTGATCAGCTGGCTTAGCTTTTCTTCTCTTCTGATTTTGCACAGCTCATCAGTTAACTCGGAACTCATCTAACTCATCTGATCTCGATCAGTCTCATCTGCAGCCTCGTCTGATCTCGATCATCTACGTCTGATTTCGTGAGTTCCCCCTCAATTTGTTATCTCGTTCCCCTCAACTTGTTATCTGTAGATTAGCTTCAAAAACACAAGTTGATAATGTTTTGGCATAATTCATCAAAACTAAAATATCCCAACACAAAGTGCACCAATAAGGATAGTAAATGTAATAACATTGGGCTGCAAACCGTTGGTTGCTAGTTCTTTGAAGAGATGTCTTGCCCTGTCAAGTTTATTATCCTTGCACAATCCTTCAATAACGATATTGTATGATATAATGTTAGGAACAATGCCATTATCTTCCATCATAATCAAAAACGAAAATGCTTTAGTAATACCCCCAGCTCTACACAACCCTTCCAGCATTATACTGCAAGTCATTATAGTTGGAGACAATTTTTGAGCTTGCATCTCTTCAAAAATCTTGAAGCCATCAGCGCATCTGCCTACACGAAATAGTCCATGCATCATGGTGTTATAAGAAACCACATCATGCTCCAACCCGTTGCAAGGAATTTCAAGAAAAAAGACGCCAGGCTTCGTTCACATACCCACTTTTGCAATATCCATTCATCAAACTATTGTAGCTTGTGATGTCAGGCTTGAGGTCCGATCCTGCTGCTGAATCAAAAAAAATTTGGGCTTTTGTTATCTCTCCCTGCAAACAATATCCGTGTATCAAAGCATTATAAGTGATAACATTGGATTGAACATTCAATTGACTCATAATCTTGAAAACATCCTCAGTGTCTTTCAGCAATCTCTCCTTGAGTAAGCATCGACTAAAATGTTAAAAGTAACCACATTTGGGGAGACTTTGTGAGCCACCATCTTATTTAACAAGTATTTCGCCTCCTTCCATCTGCAAAAATTGCACAGACCTTGTAATAGTGAATTATATGTCACAACATCAGCCGACATGCCCTTTTCGGTCATTTGGAGAATATCTGGAGGGCATCATCAACCATTCTATCTTTACATAGAGTGTCGATCACTGTGGTATAAGCTTTAATATTAAGTTTTCATTTAGCTTTCTCCAACACCATGAGCACATCGCGGGCCCTGAGAGTGCGTCCGACTTTGCACATCCCATTTATCACAGTAAGATGCGTAACTTCACCCAACTCACGTGTTTTCTCCCTCAGTAATTTCATAACCAGTTGTTGGGCCTGGGCGACTTTTCCTTGCATGAAAAGACCTTTGATCAGAGTATTGAAGGTTACGACATCGGGTGACAAGGCTGCCTAACATTGCAAACACTAACTCAACACGATTCAGGTGGCAATAGCAACCAATTACAATATTGAAGGTGTAGAGGTCTCGTTCAAGGATTTTGTCGAACAGGTGGAGTGCAGCAGAGTGGTTTCATTTTGACAAGACCACCCAACAATTTATTAAATTCAACAACGGAAGGAAGCGGCTTCAATGATATCATTTCGTGAAACAGAGAGACAACATCATCGGGCCGACGGATTCCCCCAAAATTAAATCTGGGTTTGGAGGTGGAAAAATATCTAGTATTTTGGTGAGTGAATAATGTGGGTCTAGGAAAATGAAGAAAATGGTGATCATAATCAGAAAGAATTCGTCTGTGAATTGCCGAAATGGGAGAGTTAAACCTCATTCGGCGGTGAGATTATGCAGGGGGAATTTCTGTTACACTGGCAACCAACATCGTATTCAAACCAGGTCTACAAGGTTTTATAGTTGTCTTTTCCGCGGAGATGATCAAATTACTCTCACCAGACACCGATTAAGAATCATTAGATTTGATTTTTTGTTATTCAGAACTTCAAGTACATTGCATAAATTTTTGTGTGGATGGGTTGTTTTGAAATTAAATATTCTTTTTAACAAAGATAAATAACAAATTTATAGAATATTTTTAATTAGTATTATTTAATATAGGAAAAATATATTAGAATAATTATTGAATAAGATAAATCTTGGATAATGTGTGTATACTAGTTCGTATATCCGCATATTACGCGAGGTTAAAATAATTTTGATGTTATAAAAGAAATTCTAATGTTTTTATTTATTTATTATGAAAAATTTCGCAACTCGAAAAGGTGAATTAATTTTTTTCTGTTGCGAATGACAAATATTTATTATTTAAATTTTTTGAAAAATCTAGTTGTTTGAAGGAGTGTAAAGAGTTATAACTAATTTTATCTACGAAAGATTTAATTTTTTTTTTCAGACAAATATTTATTATACAAAATCTTTGAAAATAAAATCTAATTGTTTGTATATTTCACAAAATCTCTAGAAAATCTAATTGTTTGAACAATTTAAAAGAGTTATAACTAATCATATTTATGCAAAATTTGATATACAATTTTATCTTTAAAAATCTAATTGTTATACTAATCAATTGGTATATAAACATCATATCCTCAAGGAAAAATGAAGTACCCGAGATTTTAAATTTATGATTTATTGGGGGGAATTGTTAAATTATTTTAATATTATAAGCCGAAGATATTATGTAAGGCAAAATATAAGTTAATATGACATATTGAACTTTACGTAAATGAATATATATATATATATTGAATTTTTTCTATAAGAAGTATCGTGATAAAATTATCTTTATTTTCACATTTTTTGGTTTAATTTATGTAAGTTGTAGAACAAAAATTAAGATTTTAAAGTCCATAGAAAAAAAATTCGAAAGTGTTTAAGTTACAGGACAAAAAACAAATTATAAATATATGATCAAAATTAAAAAGTGACAAAGTTATCTTTATTTTCACTTAACATGTAGATGAAGATGTGATTTTATCAACTTGGGAATATTATGATATTTCCTTGACGATTTGGCAAAAAGTCTATAAGTTACATGAAGAAAATCAAAATAAAAAAATCAATAGGACCAATATCAAAAGTGACAAAGTTATAGGGTAGAAAAAAATATATTCCCTTAAATAAATAAAATATCGTGACCAAATAAACAACAAAATAAATATTTGTAACTGATATGATTGCTATATCAATGAGTTTGATGAGAAAAATGAAGCAAAAAAGTCAAAACTTTAATACAGTCATCAAAGTGGCGAGAGGTTTGCAGTTACCTGCAAGACTTTCTACACTATCACCAATACAAAAATTATCCATGTGAAGGCAAGTGTCTGCCACGTTCACTCAGAGCAATTTGGAATGAACATTCATAACAAATTCATAACTCAAATTATTTACCTCAATACTCCCTGCAATATTTATAAAGCGTGAATATTAATCGCTATGAACAGATTAAAAGAAACTCCTCCACAGCTAATTCAACACTCAAATTACTTATCTTGTAGGTCCCGAACGGGTTTTTTTGAGGTCAGAAGTCTAGAGGGGAGGGGTGAATAGACTTCTGAAAACTTTTTGTGTGAGATCAGGTGTGATTAGCAAGTATGCCTAATCAGAGTGCGTGTGGATCATGTGGATCAGTTTGGCTTGATATCCAACTTACTGATCGCCTGAGGGCAGATCAGTTCGGTGTCTATCAGTTTAACTGATGTGCGGAAGCTAAGTTTTAACCCGTGTGAAAAACCAATTTTTGTTAAGTCAGGATTCCTCTTATCTGTTTGGTATCAGATGACAAAGTGTCAAACTGATCAGATCAGTTGCTTGATACAAATCTAATCCAGACTCAAAATATGCATGAAATACTAGAAACAGGTAGTGTGTAAAGTGTAAAACAAGTAAATCACACAAGATTTTTATAGTGGTTCGGACAACTTGTCCTACGTCCACTCTTCCCTATCAGCAGGAGCACCAACTTAACCAACTGGACTTAGTTTAATGTGTTAGTCCAACACAATACAACAGATGTTTAAAGAGTTCTCACTCAACCAATCCCAGAAATCAGAAACTAGAAACCCTAGTCTGAAATTTTGCAAAACAAACTTAACCTAACTTTTGGTTTGGGTATAAGATCTGTTATGTTCCAACTGGAAATCTATCCTAGTATTTGAGTAGCCTAAAGCTAAAGGATAAAATTTCTATGCTAAGAACTATGGGATGAACACTTAGAGAATATTCTTGATTTTGTGTTCTTCGTGCGGAAATTGCGGATAGCTTGAGCTTGATGATAATTTCCATGTCCTCACTATGAAGGTTGATCCCATATTTATACACCTTGAAATCAAAGAGTCGTTGGAGAGCAATTTGAGTTTCAGGCTAGTTTTGGTAGATTTACAGGCTGATGCGTCAGCCAAAAGCATGTATGTTTGTCCTTTCTAGCCGTTTGACTGTGCAGCGCCGAATCCGCATTGTCAGCTCCTTTCATACGTGTCTTGATCTCATTGGTTAACAAGTACACTTGTTCAGTGTTTGCTTTACCAACTAGGGTTGACATTCTTCTTGTCTGATTAACATCGTATGATCTGGTGCACCATCTGTTGTCACCTGGTGTGAGCAGAACTAATCAGATAAAACTGTCAGTCTACCTGATAGAGTCTTCGGATGCAAGTTGTCTTAGCTCAACTAGCAGACTCGACTGATGTAGGTCTTCTGGTCTTTTGGTCTTGTTCTTCTGGTAGTCATCTGATCTTTAGGTCTTCTGATTCTTCAGCTTCATGACTTCACCTGATCATCTGACTATCTGGCTGGTCTAATCTTCTGACTCGTCTAATTCTCTGACCTTCTTCAAGATTTGACCTATTCATATTGAGTTCCCTCTCAATATGTGACCTATCTATTACATCAGTTGTTCTATACAATAATTATCAACTGGTCACCTTAACCTGATATCTAGATCATCAGTCAGCTAACAGGTCTGATTGGTCCTATTACAGGTGTTTTGGAACTTTCATCAAAACTCTAAATTTCCTAACAATTTCCCCCTTTTTGATGAAACCAAAACATTTGAGAAACCAACAATAGTTGATAAATGTATAAAGCGATAAAGAAAAGATAATCAGAAGACAATGAGAGTTTGTCTTAGGATCAGTAAAGTAAACTTTTCATTCATCAGAATTGTCATTACAAGGTACATCTGAAGAGTTTTAAACATAAAGTACAACTGATCCTAAAACTATCTTCTGATCTTCAAGCATTAGGAACATAGCCCTCTGGCATCTCTCGCCGATCCTGTGGAATATCAAAGATACGGTATAATTTCCACTTTACATCGTTCACCTGCTGCGGATCAGTGATGCGGGGCTTTTCCTATCAGGTCGAAGTAAAATCTTTCAAAAGCCAACCTGTCAAAAGAGCCATCCTTTTTCTTCTTATAATCCAACACATCATATGGAGGATGTGTGATCTTCACATTGATTATCTTAGCATCATATTCCAGATTTTTCAGAAAGATTAGATGTTTGTTCTCCATCCAGTTCAAGAATTCTTCTTCTGGAGATTTTTCAGTTGGAACGATTTCCATAACAAAAGCATCCAGAAGCCATTATGCTCTTATCTTCAACCATTCTTTCATCCTTTCTTCATATCTATCATTCTTAGGAATGATATCTTCAACCTTAGCAGGAATCAGGGGTTCAACAGTCTTCTTCCCAGCTAGACCCTTCTTCTCTCTGGAAATGTATCTTTTCTTCAAGCTCTCAGCCTCAGCTAGCTTCTCAGATCGCCTCTCTGCCTCACTCAGACGGGCCTCTTCATTTAACTGCTCTTGGGTCAGTTTGACTGCCAGTTCCTTCTCTGCTTCAATCTGCACGGTAGTACTCCGAGTTACCCTCTTTGCATGAGTCTGAGCTGGTGGAGAAAGAGATGTAGTCTTTGAAGGTCCAGAGGGTCCACCTTTTCCAGCCATCTTCCTTGCTTTTGATTTTTCCATTTTAGCAGTTATTTCATCAGCAAACAGATCTAGATTGTCAAGTCTTTGTCCGTATGTTTCAACTGTTTGAATCAGATTTTCTGTTGTGCTGATGATGTTGGCTGGTTTCTCAACCTGTCCTTCCCCCTTTTTGGTTTGATCAAAAAAAGAGTTAAGGTGAGAAGTCAGGGAGCCAAAACTTACTGCAATGGCTTGATTTAGATCTCGCACAGATAGCCCTGCAGATTGAACTGATTGTTCTTGAATTTTGTTCAGCAGTTCAGTCTTTGTAGCTTCAATCGCAGTTGCGAATGTAAGAATCAGTTTGTCAAGCTTCTCCTCCGTCTTTTCTAGCTTCTCTGTGACCATGAGGAGAGATACCTGATGTTGATCAACCTGGGCCATCTTTTCACCATATGCCTTTTTGAATTCGCCATTCAGGTCAGTCAATGTCTGTTTGAACTGATCTTTCAATGCTTCAATCTGGGAGATGGCAAACTCCCTCTGATTCTTAAGTTCACGGATGCATGCTTGCCTCTGATCAGTTATTGTATTGCTAACGAGTTAACCAATACGCCTTCAACTTCCTCTTTCAACAGATCTTTAAAGCATGATCTGATTTCGCACAATTGATTAATGGTGATATGTGTAGCAGATATACCAGCATCAGTTATTTTTGCCTCCAGTGGCTAGTCTTAAACTGCATAACCAAGACAACCTTCATCGGCAGCTCCAGCAGCCTTCATGGCTTCTTCATCAGAACCCAGATCGACCCGTTCAACAGACTTTCCCATTTTCCTGTATACCAGTGCTTTCACTGCATCTTCAGATATAAGCTCGACTGGTGATCTTACACCTGCTGCCTTCTTCATGTCGAAGTCGAAATCAACAAATTCATCTTGTCCACCCATCTGTTCCATGAGAACTATGAAATCTGAAGTTTTTCAATTTAATATCTCTCCAGGTAAGGATCTCAAGCACTTCTTGTTTGATCCTGGGTTGATCTTTTAGTTCTGGGAACATCTCATCCAAGTTCCTTTCTACCCGAAGTCTGATAATTTCTCCGGAAATCGTCTTCCCAGCTCGGGATTCGGGAAGAGATTCTGATTGACTGGCAGAGGCAGGATGAGTCGTAGAATGTTCTGCCTGGGGTGGTTGAGCAGTCTGTGCATGGGCGGGTTGATCATCAGATTTAGCATGATCCGATGGAGATCTGATACGCTCAATTATGGGTGATGGAGATAGAGAAGGAGAGGGAGTCATGCACTGAGCAGACGGTGATCTGATGGGTGAATGTGCGCGTGACTGGGGAGAAGGTGATCTTGCTTTTTCCTTTTCCTTCCCCTGCTCTTCTTCTGACTGCTCCGGAGAGCTTTCCACCAGCGAAGCGTGCCTCTCAGACTTATCAACAAATTTCTTTTGTACAACAGGTTGAGCTGCGGCCTCTTCTTCATCTGACTCATCTTCTAGGAATAAAGTCATCGGGGCTTGCTTCACTTTCTTTGGCCTCTTCGCCAGATCTTTCGTTAAGGATGTGCAGATGCAACTGAGGCAGTTTCCTTTCCTTTGCCCTTCCTGATGGTCATCTTCATGTAGTCATCAGAAGGAGCGAAGATGACAGTTGTGCTGGTGAGGAATGCCTTGTACATCTTCAGCCCATTCTGGCTCCATTGTGCAGTTGGAAATTTGTCCCTCAGAATGACTGCTACCTTATTCAGATTGCTGATCCATTTTCGCAGAAAAACTTGTCTCTGATCATTCACTCCAAACTTCGCTTGTTCTTGTAACAGAATTGTTTTCAGGAATCCTGCCCAGTTGATGTTTGTGGCTCCATCCATGATTGCTGCCATACAATGAATCTTGACAGCAGTCAGTCCACCAGGGCTGAAAAAGATTCCCATGATTGTTTTCGAAAGAATGTCAAAGAGCAAATGAAATTTCTTCTTAAGCATTGGTCTGACAAAATTGGCCGTGTGTTGTTTATCTTCTTCTCTAAACAGTTGATCTCTTATCTACTCATCTTCATTCTCTCTGTAGTGAGCATGTGAAAATTTTCCTTTGGGCAGATTGAACAGTCGCGTGATATCTGCATTGGAGACTTTGACCTCTTCACCATTGATAGATGATACCTTCCAAGTTCCTTAGAAACTCCAGAGCTTCATATTGCATCACTGGATTGGAGTGGGCTGCACAATATTGCTCTAGTCCGCATCTCCTTAATAATTGCTCCACCTCCATGGACTCTGGATCTCGAGTAATCCCAAAAACCACATATTTATCCTCGACAATTTGGTTGGATAAATTTGCATAGTTACACATAATCTTTCCCATTCCATGTGTTGCCATCTAAAAGAAAAGAACCCTGTGTGAGAATTTGTGCATAAACATAAAACAAATCACATATTTGACTTCTTAGACAAATAATAGATTGTTTGGTTCCTTATAATAAACACACAAATATCAAAATAGAGAAAGCATAACACATAGAGTAGACATACATAAATTTGTAGCCTATAAGAGCAAATAATTATATGAAACTAACTCGACATATAAACAATAATTACCAGATTCTTGATTTTTGATTTTAAGAAAAGATGAATTGCAAGAAATGCTTTGAAATGCAGAGTGTAAGTGAAAAATTGTAGAGTGTAAGGGAAATCGCAAGAATTTAGAGAATTGTATTTTTGAAGGGTTTTGACGAAGGCTATATAATGGAAAGGAGGCAAAATCGAGACTGGAAAACCAAACGTTTGAAAAAGATGAACAATTTAGATTAAGCGGTTTTAAAAGGAAATTGATCGTGCAGTCAGGATTTGCAAGCACGACTGCCTTTTGGATTTTAAAAATGCAATTAATGGCAATTAATACATATTCCCCACGTCCGCATTAAATGTTTTACAGGGTATGCGTCATAAAAGATATGTGCACAGTAAAAGCAAATATTATCAGATAGTTGCATAAGAATAATCAGAAAGACAAAGAAACAGAAATGCGTATCTGGTTGACTGATGTTGTAATCAGTCAATACAACTTGAAGTCTGACTGATTTCTGTTGATCTTAGTTTCTGCCTAAACCTTAGTATTTCCCAACAATGTTCCACTAATCTGATCAGGTTCCTTCTGATCCTATCTGATCAGTTGAAGTTCCCCCTTCAACTATTATCCCTTTTATGATCAGTCCCTGACTGATTCTTTCTGATCAATTGAGGTTCCATTACTCAACTGATCCTCCTTATCGGATCAATTTCTTAACCAACTGGTCCTGGAGACCAGTCCACCAAAGATTTCTGGTGCACTTTCCCCTAAATCCCGAAGTCCTAGCTCATTACATAGTTCTCTGAATATGACTTCAGCTAGTGCCTTGGTTAAGATATCAGTTCTCTGCTTATCAATATGGATCTTTTCCATTCTAATATTATTCTTTTCCACATGATCTCTTATAAAATGATGTTTGACGTCCACATGCTAGCATCTTGTATGTAAAACTGGATTTTGAGTAATTGCAATAACACTATTACTGTCACAGAATATGGGCACGTTCATAGCTACAATGTAATAATCCCTCAGCTGCTAACTAAGCCAGAGCAGTTGGGAACAACAGCTTCCTGCAGCCATATATTCTGCTTCAGTAGTAGATGTGGCAACAGATGTCTGCTTCTTTGAGAACTAAGAGACCAGTTTGCTAACCTAAGAACTGACATGTTCATGAGGTTGATTTTCCGTCTATTCTGCAACCTCCATAATCAGAATCAGAATACCCACTAAGCTCTAGATTATCATCTGATGGGTAGAATAAACCAAGGTTTACTGTCCCCTTCAGATACTTAAGAATCCGCTTGGTGGCTTTGCATTGAATTTGCCTGAAATCTGGCACATACACCTACTGTAAAAGTTATATCTGGTCTGCTGGCAGTCAGGTATAGTAAAGATCCAATGGGAGCCCTATATTCTTTCTGATTAGTTTTTTGACCATTCTCATCTGGATCCATCTTGAATCCAGTCATCATAGGAATTTTGGCTTACTTACTGTTCTGAATTCCAAACATAGCCAACAAATTCTAAGTGTACTTTGCCTGACAGATGAATATCCCTTCTGTACTTTGCTTAACTTGAAGACTCAGAAAGTAATTCATCTGACCCATCATGGATATCTCGAACTTCCCTTGCATCAGTTTGCTGAATCTATCACATAGGCTCTTATTGGGAGATCCGAAGATGATATCGTCCACATAGATCTGAAACATCAGAATATCTTCACCATCTTCTATTCTGAATAAGGTTATGTCAATTACTCCTTTAGTGAATAACTGTCTATCAAGAACTGAGATAATGTATCATACCAAGCTCGAGGAGCTTGTTTCAGGTCATAAAGTGCTTTTCTTAAACGGTACACCTGGTTACCTTTTTCAAAGCCAGGAGGTTGTTCAACCCCGTTTAAGAATGCACTATTTACATCCATCTGATAAACGATAAATCCTCTGTGGGCAGCATATGCCAGAAACAGTCGAATGGCTTCCAGGCGAGCTACTGGTGCAAAGGTCTCATCATAATCAATTCCTTCTGATTTTGAATACCCCTTGGCAACAAGTCTTGCCTTATTTCTGGTTATGAAATTGTTCTCATCCCTCTTGTTCTTGAATACCCACTTGGTGCCTATCACATCTTGATGAGTTGGTCTGTCTACCAGTTTCCAAACTTGATTCCTCTCAAACTACTCTAATTCTTCTTGCATGGCTAGAATCCAGCTAGCATCTTGTAGAGCTTCTTCTATAGTGGTTGGTTCCTTTAAAGACATATAGCAACAATACATGGCACTTTCACCAACCTGATGTCTAGTTTGGACTCGGGCATTAGGATTGCCAATTATCTGATCAGTCAGATGGTCATTAAACTAAGTCCTTCTTTTCTGATGTATATCAGTTTGGATATTGCCATCCTCATCTGATATTGAGTCACTAGTGGTTGGGAGTGGTGCAGTAGTAGGATCCACTTGGCATGGACAAGTCTCAGCTGATGTTGGAATCATCATATGTTGATGTCTGTCCGCCAGAACATCGGGTGTTCCCCCTGAACCAGATGGTTCAGTTGTTACTGTCTCAGCTGTAACAACTTCTTCATTGATAGTTGTACGTACCTTTGGGTCTGATTGATCTGGTGAATCATTAAGATCAAGTTTTGGAACATTCACTGTTACGTGATCTGATCCTTTTTCTTTGATACTTAACTGATCCATTTTCTGAGCATCAGGTACTGGTTGATCTGGTACTGCTTGTTCTGAGGTAGGTTTCTCTTGTTCAGAAGATGGCTCATCAAAGACCACATGAGGTGTTTCTTCCACAACTAGGATTCGCCTGTTGAACACCCTGAAAGCTTTTGCTGGTTGAGGAATATCCTAAGAATATACCCTCATCTGACTTGGCTTCAAAGGTTTTCAACTGACTTTTCCCATTGTTGTGTATGAAACACTTGCACCCAAAAACATGGAAGTAAGAAACACGAGGTTTTCTGCCCTTCCACAGTTCATAAGGTGTTTTGAAGTGAATCTTAGTCAGAGAACATCTGTTCTGAGTGTGGCATCCTGTGTTGATAGCTTCTGCCCAGAAACGGTTTGGAGTTACAGCTAACATTGTGCGAGCAGCTTCTTTAAGTATTTTGTTTCTCCGTTCTGCTACTCCATTCTATTGTGGTGTTCTGGCGGCTGATGTTTCATGTTGTATGCCAAACACAGTGTAAAAGTCAGTAATAAAGGAGTTCAAAAATTTTGTACCTTTATCTGATCTGATTTTTACAATACTGACACCCTTCTCATTTTGCAATTTCTTGAGCAGCTCAGGTATCTTTGTTGTAGTCTCATTCTTCTTATACAAGAATACAACCCAGGTAAACTTGGAATAATCATCCACGATTACTAGAGTGTGTAGGTCCCAAACGGGTTTTGTGAGGGTGGAAGTCTAGAGGGGAGGGGTGAATAGACTTCCAAAACTTTTCGTGCGGATCAGGTGTGATTTGCAGATTTCCCGATTAGAGTACTAGTGTATCAGTTTAGACTGATGTTCAATATTACTGAGTGCCTGAGGGCAGATCAGTTTGATATCTGTCAGTTTAACTGAGAGTGCGGAAGCTTGTTTTAACCCATGTGAAAAACCAGTTTTAACAATTCAGATTCTTAAGTCAGTTTTCAATCAGCTGACTAAGGTGTCAACCTGATCAGATCAGTTGCTTGGTGCAGACTGAGCTTAACTTAGAATATGTATGCAGTTTTAAACTCAGTAGTGTGTATAGTGTAAAGCAATAAGAAAGCATGGAAATGGACACAAGACTTTTTATTGTGGTTCAGACGAAACCCGTCTTACGTCCACTCTTCCCTTAACACAGGGGAACCTTAACCGAACTTAACCGAGCTTAACCGAGCTTAACCTAGCTTAACCTGCGGGACTTATATCCCTCACGGGATGGCCAAGATGTTTATTGAGTTCACACTCTACAGATGTTTATTGAGTTCACACTCAACCGAACTAGAAATCAGAAAACTAGAATCCCTAGTCTGAAATCTTCTGGGAACAAACTTAACCTAACTTGCGTTTGGGTAAAGAATGTTTGAGGATTCCAACTGGAAATCTATCCTGGTGTTTTAGGTAGCCAAAATGCTAGTGGATAGGATTTCTTGCTAAGAACAATGGGATGAACACTCTAAGAATAATCTTCAAATATGGTGTTCTTCGAGCGGAAATTCTGAAGGCTCTTTCCTTCTTGAGAATCTGCGTTAATGATGTTGTTCCGCTTCGCTCAATTGTTCATGTGATAGTTGTTGGTATCTTCTTCTTCCTTTCGAGCAATCCCATTTTATAGACCTCGAAATCAAAGAGCCATTGGAGAGCAATTTGAATTTCGGGCTATATTAGGTAGGTTGTAGGATATGATTATGACGTGCTCCGATTATCGGCGTGGCCGTAAACATGATTAGCATCGTTTTTGTCTGCAGCGTCGTATCCCGCATTGTCAGCTCTTTTTGTGCACGTGTCGCTTTCTCCTTGGCTTCGCGAGGCGGCATTTCAGTAATTTGTCCATTAGACGATTGATATTCCTTTTGTAGAAGATTCATCTTGTCTGGTGTATATATTTGATTGTCACCAGGTGTGAGCTGACTTGATCAGGTAACTGATCAATCTACCTTGTTGAGTCTTCTGATGCATATTGTCTTAGGGTTTGGAGAAGGGAAGCTTTAGGGTTTGGAGAATTTCTGGGCAAAGGGAATTTTTAATTGCAGAGGATTTGAAAACGAAGGGTTTGATAAATTTTTTGGCTTGAATGGCTGATTGGGGTTTATATAGCCTTGAGATCGTGGGGAATCGTGTTGGTTAGGTGAGTAACAATGGTTGAGATTAATCTCCGATTAATCAGGTATACGAAACGACGATCTCCGAAAAGTAAGCCGCCAAAACATCCTCATTGGTCATTAATGTAGCGAGCATTAAATGATATTGACCTTCTTTGAAATTTAAAACGATCAAAAAAAAAAAAACATTCCTCGGTGTTTTTATATTTATTGTGAATGATTACTGAATTTACTTGAGCAATAAATGGATCGCATGAGTCATTACTTCTTCAGACCAATTTCCCTCTATCGTCTTCTTCGAGTAATCGATCTTGATAAAATGTCAAGATAAAACCGAAAATCTTGAATTGGTTCAAGATGCTCTCGAAGTTTTCGAGACTCGATTCAATATTTCCATTTTATCCTGAGCTTCTCAGAAGGATTTTGAGAAAACTTCATGCATCTGAAAACCTTCAATTTTTCAGATTTTACTCTAAACACCTGGTTCTAGCATCCCTAATTCAACTGAAAGTTCTTGAAATCTTGATTCCGCCAAAGGTTTAGTCAAGATATCAGCTCTCTACTTTTCAGTATGAATTTTCTCCATCCTTATGTCCTTCTTTCTCGACATGATCTCGATGAAGTGATGTCCGATATCCACATGCTTGCATCGGTGTGCAATCAGGGTTTTGTGAAATAGCAATGGCACTATTATTGTCACAAAATATTGGTACTTCATTGGCTACAACTTTATAATCCCTCAATTGTTGTCTGAGCCAAAGAATGCGTACGCAGACTTCCTATGACCATATATTCAACGATGAGTACTTGGTTCTACTGAGGTTTGTTTCTTCGAAAACCAAGATATCAGCTTGCTTCCTAGAAATTGACAAGTTCCTGAAGTGGACTTCTGTCGTCAATTCAAGCATCCTCCATAATCGACATTTGAGTAACCACTTAACTCTAGGTTATCATCAGCTGGATACCATAATCCTCTATTCACTGTTCCCTTAAGATATTTCAGTATCTTTTTGGCAGCATCCACGTGACTTGCCTTAGGATTAGCTTGGTATCTTGCACATATCCCAACAACAAATGTTATATCCGGCCTACTTGCTGTGAGATAGAGCAATGATCCAATGATTCCTCTATAATCGCGTGATGACTTCTCGATTTGCCTTGTAATCGGGATCCATCTTGTAGTTAGTATTCATGGGAATTCTAAGCGCATTGCAATTCATACACCATATTTGGCAATCAGATCTCTGGTGTACTTTGCCTGGTTGATGAATATTCCTTCCTTTGATTGTTTCACTTGAAGTCCTAGAAAGAAATTCATCTCTCCCATCATTGACATCTCAAACTTGCCTTTCATCAGTGTTGAAAACTTTTCACACAGCTGATGGTTTGGAGATCCAAAAATGATGTCATCAACATATATCTGAACTAGTAAGATATCTTCCCCATCCTCTATCCTGAACAGAGTTCTATCAACAGTTCCTTTGACAAAACCATGGTCAGTAAGAAACTGAGAAAGAGTATCATACCATGCTCTGGGTGCTTGCTTAAGACCATACAAAGCTTTTCTTAGCCTGTAAACTTGGTCATTCTGTTTGAAACCAGGAGGTTGTTCCACATAAACCTCTTCTTTAAGCACGCCGTTCAGAAATGCACTTTTCACATCCATCTGATAGACTGTGAACTTCATGTGGGCAGCATATGCAAGAAACAATCTGATGGCTTCTAGTCTTGCAACAGGTGCAAAGGTTTCATCATAATCCAAGCCTTCTTCTTGGGAATAACCTTGTGCAACTAGCCTTGCCTTGTTTCTCACAATGTTGTTGTTTTCATCTCTTTTGTTCTTGAAAACCCACTTGGTTCCAATGACATTGTGCCTTTCTGGTCTATCTACTAGCTCCCATACTTCATTCCTCGAGAATTGATTCAGCTCATCTTGCATGGCAGTAATCCAGTGAGAATCTTGTAGAGCTTCACCAATCTCAGTAGGTTCTTTCTCTGATAGGAAGCAGCAGAATAGTGCACTCTCTCCATGGAACCTTCTAGTCTTAACACCTTTAGTTAGATCACCCACAATCTGGTTTGTAGGATGGCTATCTAACCATTTCCTTCTTGATGTTCCCCCTTCAATGGTATCCTCAACATTTGAAATGTTAGGTTTCGATTAAATCAAACAAACTCAGGGGAACAACAAAACGGGAGAAAGGGAATCATCTTCCTCAGGAGAAATTCTATTCAGAACATTGTCAGAGACATTTGTTCCCCTTTGGTTGATAGATTCAGAATTTGCCTCAGCTGTGACCACATCTTCATTGGCATCACGTGCACGAGTCCGAGGGCGGTGTCTGCTCGGATTGGTCACCTTTGGAGTGTTGGTTTTTCTGGGTCTCACCATCGATTTCCATCCCGAACTTCTTTTATTCGAGTCTCGAGTCACTCCAATCATAGATAGTGGTGACTTCTTTTTCGAGTTCGATGGATGATTTATCTTTCTTTTTTAGGCTTAATCTGGTGATCCTCTTTGTCAGTTCATTTGCATCATGTTCCTGTTTCTTCTGAACACAAACAGATTCATCAAAAACAACATGAGGTGTTTCCTCCACAATAAGAGTCCTACTGATTTGTAAACTCGAAGCTTTTACTAACTTCGAGAATATTCTAAGAATATTCCTTCATCGCCTTTTACTATCAAATGTTTTCAACTGATCTTTACCATTATTGTGTATGAAACACTTGCAACCAAACACACGAAAAAGAAAGAAACAAGAGGCTTCCTTTCATTCCAAAGCTCATAAGGCGTTTTACCTTGACTTTTTGTCAAGATGGATCTATTCTCGAGAGTAGCATGCGGTGTTGATGACTTTCAAATTTCAAAATCTTTTAGGAATATCACTTCAAATTTATCATTGTCCTTGCGAACTTCTTTTCGAGTTCTGTTCCTTCTTTCAAAGAACACCATTTTGTTGAGGGTCCTTGCGGTGATGTTTCATGTAGAATTCCATTTTGTCGCACAATAATCGAAATGATATGATTTATAAACTCGGTTCTTTATCCGGATCCGATTTTGACCACACTTTCGATTTTTCTCATTCATCGAGCCTTTTTCAAGAATTTCGGCGACTTTATCTCGAGTCTCTTTCATCGAGTAAGAATATGACCCAAGTATATCTTGAGTAGTCATCAACTACTACCAATGTGTATTTCCTGCCATTAGTGCTCACAGGTGTTATAGGACCAAACAGATCCATATGCAAAAGTGAAGTATTCTCTTAGTAGAAACTTCTACTTTGCCTTTTAAATGATGCTTTGACTTGTTTTCCTTTCTAGCATGCATCACAAATGTGTTCCTTACTGAACACTTCATTAGGCAACCCTCTCACAAGAGCTAATCTTGCAAGCTTGTTCAGGGTTTTGAAGTTTAGGTGATTTATTCTTTTATGCCATAACCAACTGGTATATGTGGAACTTTTAGCAATTAAACATGTATCTTTAGGAGTTGAACTCCAATCGCTAGAAGATACACATTCCCTTTTCTTGTACCAGTCAGTAATACTTTATGTGATGTATCATCTTTCACAAAGCATAAGTTCTTGGAGAACTCAACATTGAAACCTTTATCACAGAATTGGCTAATTGACAGCAAGTTATGCTTCAATCCAGATACATATGAAACACCATGGATATGAACTGAGTCGACTTCCAAAGTTCCATATCCTTCAGTCTGTCCCTTGGAGTTATCTCCAAAAGTGATCTGTGGGCCTCTTTGTTCAACATAGTCATGAAAGCATCTTCTTGAATCCTGTCATATGTCTTGAGCATCCACTGTCAAGATACCATACATCAGGAGCTTTTTCATCTCTGCTCATCAGTGCCATGTGATCTTTCATCAGCTTAGTGCCCTGGTTTTCCTCCTGAAAAATAGATCAATTCTTAGGTACCCATTTTGTGTAGGGTCCTACGAGGTTAGTTGTACCTTTCGGAATCCAAATCTGCCTGACAACCCTAATCACTTTAGAGTGGCTAATTTGTCTTCCATAAACATCAACATATACATCCACTACTCTGGGTGCCTTTAGTTTTAGATATATGTGTGCTAGCTTTAGCATGAACATGTGCCTTAGAGTTCTTCTTTGATTCAGGCCTTACATTCGGATGCTTAGGCTTTTTGTCTTTGACGGTCTAAATCTTTGATATTTCGGGTTGGATAACCTTTACCCTTAGGGAAGTGAGGTTCGGGTTATGCATCTTGGAAAACTGGTCTTTCAAAGATCTCGATGACTTGGTCTCTTGAGTTGAGAATGTCTCTCTTGAGTGTTTCTCATCATCGAGGATTCCTCTCGATGGTTCGATGTGGAGCCTTTCGGGTTTGCATTCTTAGCACCGAGGCTTTGAAGTACTTGCTGAAACTTTCCAGAATTTGCTTTCGGTATTCTTGCCTTCACCGAGGTTTGGGCTTTCTAACCCGATCATTCGGTTTTTACCGAGACCATAGGTCCTTTTCCCTTGTCTACAACCTTGGGCATTTCTTCAGTTTGAAGTGTAGGTGCCACTGGTTTTACAAAGATAGTCTTCTTGCTACTTGACACAGCATTTAGCTTTTCAGTTAGGGACATTATCAACTTCTCTTTCTCTGAGAGTTGTACTTTCAGAACATCCAGTTCATCAGTAGCTCCCATTAATTGAGAAGTGACTTCAATATTGCTAGAGTCTTTCCATTTTAGATTTTCAGCTTTCAGTTCCTTATTCTGCTCTTGAGTTTGATTTAGCAATCCTTGCAAAAACAAAGATAGTCCTTCATCGATTCGAAAAGAATCCATCGAGTTAAAATGATGTTTTTCAGTGGAACTAGAAAACTCTTGTGCTAGTGTAGGAGCAACAACAGAGAAAGAAGAGTTTACCTCCTCAATGGCCATCAGACAGATGTCATCACTTTCATTGTCTGCGAATATCTCATCTGAAGAGCTAGATTCCTCCCCAGAGTGTTCTTCTTCTGCAACCATGGCCTTTTTGCTTGAGAACTTCTGGTCTCTTATAACTTGCCTTTCTCTTCTCTCCTTAGCACTAAAATCTGGACAATCATACTGGAAGTGACATTTCTTCTGGCAGTTATAGCATCTGTTGGCATCATCATCCTGATCATTTCCTTCTTTGGACTTGGAGTCCTTTATTTTGGATGAAGATCCTTCAGCTTTCAGGTCTTTCTTCTTCTCAGTTGATCTGTCCTCAGGTTTCTTCTGGTACCTGTGGTTCCTGTAATAGCTTTTGTATTTTCCAAATCTACTATTGAGTCTATCAAACCTTCTTGCCATCAGTGCTAGCTTTTCCTCAAGCTCATCCTGATTTTTGGCATGGGGGTTCTCAGACTCTCTAGTTTTCTGTGTTTTATCTTTGGCTTTTAAGGCCACATTCTTACTCGATGAAGAATCATCTTTGCTGTCAGCCTTTTTGGATTTCTTATCAATTACAAATTCATAGGCTTTCAGCTCAGAGAAGACTTGTTGGTAAGGCATTGAGTTAATATTCTTGGTGTTTTCAATCACCACTGCATGAATATCCCATTTCTTAGATAGACCTCTAAGAATTTTCAATGCAACTTCTCTCTGTGGGTATTTATTTCCAAGTGCATTTAGAACATTCATGATGCTAGTGAATCTGACTTCTAGTTTGTCTATTGATTCACCATCATCCATTTTCAAAAACCGTCAAACTTTCCAATTGCCACTTTGAAAGTTTGTTTTCTTTTTTATATGATCGTGCCTTGGCACATAACAGCCTAGTGTATCCCAAATCTCTTTAAGAAGATTACGGTGAGAGATCATTCCCATCACACCATCATCAATTGTCTTTGTATAGTGTGTCTTTTTGCAATGTAGTCTAGATTGACTAACATTCTCTCCTCAGAGTCAGTTGGTCATCGGACTTAGGAAATTCTCGCTTCTAGGATCAATTCTCTCATCTTACATTTCTCCGGGATTCACTACAAGAACTGGAATGGTCCTTGAGAGACCACTCTCCACATACGCTCATGTTTGGAATACGATGAGATGAGCTGCATTCTCGATCTCCATAGGTCATAGTTCTCCACCGAGAACATGGGAAGTTTTTTAGAAGACATTTTTTTCGATCTCTTGAAAAATAAAAGGTTTCAAAGAAATAAGATCGGTTCGGATAGACCACAAGTATTTTTTTGAAAATAAAACTTTGGTCAACAGAGGAGGTGGTCAAGTTGAACCACCGCTTTCCGATACCACTTGTTGGTCGGTGCAAACGAAGTCTTACACGTGTATGGGGGGAATACACGTGTTCGGTGTTTTTAAAACTTTTTTCATCGAGGTCAACTTGGGTCGATAATCCTCAAGATTAGGTTTCGAGAAGCAGAGACGCTCCGAGTCAAAGTCTCATCGAGACAAAGTGATCCCGAAATGCCTTCGTAAAACCTCGAGATAATCCCAACCGAAGTTTCGAGTGTCAGAGATCCCGAGTTGCTTGGATCGATAACTAACTTATGAACCCTCGTAAGAGTACGTTCGGTTTGGTAACTATCTGTTCTAGCTACTCAACCAGCGGAATGGTTGGCCCTTAGTTTATACTCGTTTTAAGCTTTGCGTAAAACCTTCCTTTTATTAAATAAGTGATTAAATTTGTGATTCACTTATGCAACTTGGTGGATTGATTCCAACCGAATATCAATGGAAAAGTATGCTTTCAAAATCAAGTCAATGCAACGAGATAAGCCTGAGATAAGGAAAGCAATAAAGAACACAACAATTATAGTGGTTCGAGACTCAAGCTCCTACGCCCACTCTCTCCGACTCTTGAGAGAAATTCACTATCAACTTTCGAGCTTTTCGACTACCTCGTAGTTTACTTACTCAATCACACACAAGCTTTCGGACTACCCCCAGAGCTTACTAACTTCTCCTCTAGAGTTTTTCGACTACTCCGCGTAGTTTACTAACTCTTTACAACACTTCTCACCAACAAACACACTCCAACTACCTTCACAAGGGTTTGGGGTTTCTTGGTTGGTTTCCAACTAGGATGAGATATCCTTTACAATGAAGCACAATGCAAAGGGTTAGGATATCTCGACTAAGCTTTGGATAATTCTTATCAAGCTAGGCTTAGTATAGTGAGCTCTCTTCAATATTGAAGAACTTGGGAAATTCTAAGTTTTTCGAGTGCTTTTAACTTTTACAAGAATAATCTTGAGCTCTTAAGTTGCGTATAAATTTCCCGTAACCTTACAATGTAGAGGGTCACCAGTATTTATAGGCATACACCAAGGTCACTCTTGAAAACTATCCGTTGGAGAGATAGCTTCGTGAGTTCCCTCTTGTGGTGTGTGAAACGACTATATTTAGGGTTTGAAACTCCCTAACACTTCCTAGGCAATAGCCTTCCATGTAGCCGGTCTTCACTTTTTGCGACCGGAACTTTTGTACATCGACATCTTTTTTTCGAGAGACCATCCACCGTCGGTGTCGATGAAGGTACGATGTTGTCTTCCTCTTTTTGACTTTTGTCTCCAGTTAAAGGTAAACACCTTCAACGGCTCTTTTTGGTTACAAACTTTGTGTTTGATATAACCTTAACAACACTTCTGACTTAGTTCCTTTTGTCTGCATTTGAATGTCTTGGCAGATATCTAACTTTCTAAGGAATCGCGATCTTCTCAGTATTGCATCCTTCAGATAGATATATTCAGTGCCTCGGAACATTCAGGTTCATACTGAGCATTCAGTACCTCACTGATTCTTCAGTAATTACTGTGCCTTCAGTATTCTTGATCTTTAATTTCTCGATCTTGATCTTTGTGTCTTGAGTCTTACGAGTCTTGTGGTCTTCCGAGTTTTCGTGGTCTTTCAATCTTCAGGGTCTTCTGAATCTTTGTAGTTTTATCTTGACCGATGTCTTCGATTCTTCTCGTGAAGTCTTGCCACTCAAGATCCATCGAGTCTTGAAGAACTATCTGAAGTATATCTACGACTATACATTCTCGCAGATAACATCCTGAATATTCTAAAAACTGAATCCTGACTCAACTATCAAGATCATTCTGAACATGTCATACTCAGGGGTTTTGGGATCTAATCAAAATCATAAATCTTTATTAAAATTCATCTCCCCACAATATATATCGTGCTTCAATCATTCCTTTCGTTGTCTTAGAAAAATATAACATTTCAGGGGAACTGTCTTTTGGTAGAATTCATGAAAATATTCGGTTAGTTTCCTCTTTCTCGACTAATGTTTTACCCTACTCATGTATGACAACGTCATTCTTTATCTTTTACAAACTCATTATTTTTATTTATTAAGGTGTCTTATTACTTTGTGTAATGATATGATGAACATGACGTCTAATGTATGTAGCCATTTAAGTGGTGAATTGATATGTATATGTGTGTCATTTATTTTGTCTTTGTGGATGTGACACAATAGTTTCTATTGAATTACGTCAGAAGCTATAAAGAATTTTTTCTTTTAATGGGGGCATTTTTCATGACCATTTTTTAGGATATCAGTGGCTTCTTGGAGAAGAAGAGAAAAATTATTGAGACCAGATCTGAGATTTGTTGTATGGTGGAAGTTGCGGAGTTAGCAGCTAATTGAAATTTTGCTTCTCTTTTTTTGAATTTAGAGTTAATTCATAGAGATATGGTGTTTTTAATACATGCTTTTGGAATTAACCTTATATAATTAATTGCATGTTTTTTTATATACAAGTGAATTTTCATAGTGTTGATTTATACATTGAGATTATGAAAACTTTCTTTTTTAGCGATGATCTGAAACTTTTAGTTGAATTGTGACAAATTTATTTTCAGGTATTATCTCACATTTCACATGATTTTAATACAAAAAGATAATTTTTCTGCTATATATACAAATGAAGTTATATCTACCATTTAAAATCTCTTTCATTGCAAAAGTTAGGGTGTAACGGTGAAATGTTATGTACATACACGTGTGGATAATTGCATGAGAAAATTTTAAAAAAATTTAGGCTCCCTCATTCTTGACAGTAAATGTATATATTTCCAAGTAAGTTTTTGCATAGGGTCAACTGTGGAAAAATATTATTTTAAGGCCAGTAACTTAGGGCAGGTGAAAATTTAAGGACAATAAGCTCCAGTTCGAGAAAAGTAGGATATTAACTTCTTATTTTTTGGCAAAAGTAGGACATTAACTTTTTTTTTTTGCAGAATTAGGACATTAACTTTTTTTCAACAAACATAAAAATATAAACTTTTTTTTTTGGTAAAAGTAGGATATTAATTTTTTTTTGGGAAAATATAGGTCATTTTATTTGTTATTTAGTTTTAAAATACTCTATGTTAATATTAAAATAATATATATCAGTATACACATTTTCTAGAATTATATTTATTATATGTTTGACTCAATTAAAAACAAAACAAATTAAAACTCAATCAAATGGACAACATAAAATTAGATGGTTTAATGCTACAAATTTTTAACATCAAAGCGTTATAAATTTTATGGTGAACTAATTACTTTGTTAATTTCTATATATCTCTAATATTGTCTATTACAATTTTAACTTAATGGAAGGAAAATAAGTTTCAGTTTTGGAAAGTAGGATATTAACTTTTCTTTTGACAAAAATAGGACATTAATTTTAGACCATTTTCCTCACACGTGGGCCTAAATTTTAAAAAACTTAAAATTTACGGTCCTTGTTGGGAAATTTAGAGTTTTGATGAAAGTTCCAAAATACATGCAATAGGACCAGTCAGACCTGTTAGCTGACTGATGTTTTTAATACCAGCTAAGATGACCAGTTGATAATTATTGTATAGAACAACTAATGTATAAGATAGGTCACATATTGAGGGGGAACTCAATATGTATAGGTCAGATCTAAAGACCAGCTGAGAACAAAAGACCAGCTGAAGTCAGAAGGCCAGAAGGCAAGGAAAAGACCAAAGATCAGACGATCTGATAAAGTCAGATGATCAGAGTGAAATCATGAAGCTAAAATTCAGAAGACCTGAAGATCAGATGATTACCAAAAGATCAGACCAGAAGACCTACATCAGCCGAGTCTGCTAGTTGAGCTAAGACAACTGGCACCAGAAGACTCTATCAGGTAGACTGATCAGTTGTAACTGATCAAGTCAGCTCACACTAGGTGGTAACTGATGTTTCACCAAGTAATACGTTGTTGATCTGAACAAGAAGAATGTCAACTTTAGTTGGAAGAACAAACACTGAAAAGTGTTCTTGTTAACCAATAAGAACAAGACACGTATGAATGGAGCCAACAATACGGGATTTGGTGCTGCTTGGTCAAACAGCTATAAAAGACAACTATCCATGCTTTCGGCCATGCCGTCTCTAAAGCACGTCACATCAAATCTTACATATCTACCAAATATAGCCGAAAATTCAAATTGCTCTCCAATGGCTCTTTGATTTTGGGGTCTATAAATATGGGATTCCTCTTCAGAGTGAAGACACGTAAATTATCAAGAAGCTCATACTATAGTAAAATTTCTGCACGAAGAACACAACCTTGAAGATTATTTTTCTAAAGTGTTCATCCCATAGTTCTTAGCACAAAAATCTTATCCTCTAGCTGCTAGGCTACTTAAATACTAGGATAGATTTCAAAGTTGGAACAAACAACAAATCTTACCCAAAACCCAAAGTTAGGTTAAGTTTGTTTAGCAAGATTTTGGACTAGGGTTCTAGTTCTGATTTCTGGGATCGGTTGAGTGAAAGCTCTATAAATATCTATTGGTGTAATCTGTTGGTCTAACACAATAATCTAAGTCCAGTTGGTTACGTTGGTGCCCCTTGTGATAGGGAAGAGTGGACGTAGGACTGTTTGTCCGAACCACTATAAATCTTGTGTGCATTTATCTGATTGATTAACTGCTTTACACTATTGCACACAACTTGATTAAATCTACATACATATTCTGAGTTAGGATCAGTTAGCACCAAGCTACTGATCTGATCAGATTAACTCCATAGTCATCTGATTGAAAACAGATTCGGAATCTGATTTGTTATAAACTGGTTTTTCACACGGGTATAAACTAGCTTCCGCACAATCAGTTAAACTGATAGATACCAAACTGATCTGCCCTCAGGCGATCAGTAAGTTGGATATCAGTCCAAACTGATTCTCTTGCACTCTGATCAGGCAAACTGCAATCACACCTGATCTGCATGAAAAAGTTTTCAGAAGTCTATTCACCCCTCCCCTCTAGACTTCTGCCCTCACAAAACCCATTCGGGACCTACAAGTGGTATCAGAGCAGTGGTTCTACGGACCACTGACTTTGAATATCATAGGTTCTTGAGGAAGAACCTTTGTGGTCACTTGAACTGATCTTGAAAAACCTTTTTCAAATCTCATTTGTTTTCAAACTCACGATCAGCATGGATAATAATTTGGGTATGTATCATGATTTGCCTAAATTTTCCATTGATGAGTATGCAAACTGGACGATATACATGAGCAACCATCTGGGATCAATAAGCAGCAGGATGACGGAAGTTCTTGAACGAGGACTCATCATCATCTATCACGACAACCCAGCTGTTGGAGGTGATCCAGACTTTCCAGCTGGAATTCTTGTCAGAAAGAGTCCTGCCCTGATGGATGCTGAAGAGAGAAAGTTGTACACTCTGGATACGATAGCCAGGCACATAATCATGAAGACCATGGACAAGATAACCAGAGAAAAGATAAAGTATCTCAAGACAGCTAAACAGATATGGGATACACTTGCTGAAATGTGTGTAGGAAATGATCTAATTAAAGATAGCAGACTGCAAGCTGAACTGGTGAAATTTGAGAAACTGAAGATGCTACCAAATGAAACTATCAATGAGCTCGATGGAAGAATCACCATATCAGTCAATAAGTTACGAAAACTTGGATGAGAAATGTCAGATAAAGACATCAATTACAAGATCTTACGATCTCTGACTAAGAAGTGCGATATGAAAGTCACTGTAATAGATTGTCAAGATATTGCTAAGATGAATCCAAGCAACCTGTTCCTGAGTCTTAAAGCCCATGACTTCGATCTGATCGAAAGAGGGCAAGAAGAAGAAGACTAGTCGCCTGCTGAAGCCACACCTGCCACATCAAAATCAGTTGCATTCAAAGCAGCCAGCAGCCAGCAGCAACTCAAAGTCTACTGAACTTGTTGGAAATATTATAAGCCAAACTGAACAGATTGCTTTGCTAACCAGAAAACTTGAAAAATCTAACATTCAACTTGGTAAGTATCGTAGATTTACAGGGATTATCAAAACAGCAGAGGAAGAGATAGGAGGTCAGCTGACAGATCTCCAGAAAGGACCAGATCTGATGATCGCATAGAAGATAAGAAAAGAGATGATCGATCTGATGAAAGAAGAGACAAAAGATCTAAGAGAAGAAGTTCTGATTACAGGCAAACAGGAAAGTCACCTGATAGATTCTACAGACGAAATGACTCACCTGGCAGAAGAAGTTCTGTGGATCGTGGAGCGTGTTTCAACTGTGAGAAACCAGGTCATTACAGCGCAGATTGCTCAGACCTGACACCAAAAGAAAGAGAAGAGAAGCGGAACAGAAGAGAGCAATACTATAGAGACAGGAAAGCCATGGTTGCTGGTACATCTGAAATTGATGATTCTTACCTGTCTTCTGAGGATTCAGACTACTCATCTGTAGAAGATTTATGTTTGATAAGCAACGCTAATGATTTCTACCACTACGATGATCTGATATTCTCTTCTGATGACTAAGGAGGAGGATCAAACTAAGGTAACCTCTAAACCTTCTGCTCTTTCAGTTTCCACACCAGCTATGATTAGCACACCTGCTGGAGAGATTGACCTGCAGCTCTATTCTGAGCAATTGCTTGATGATCTCTCTAACGCAGTAGACACTTATACGATAGTGGAAACCGAAAATGATAAGCTAAGGATTGAAAATACTCAGCTTGTTAAGGAAAATGCTGTCAGTAGAGCAGCTGAACTAAAATCAGCTGAAGCTGCTCAGAAGATAACTGAAGAACTGAAAGTTCTGAAAGTTAATTCTTCTGATCAGGAGAAGCAGATTAGGGAACAACTAGCTATCAATAAACAGCAAGCTGATGATTTTAAAATCTTACAAGTCAAGTTTGATGAACTCTTCCGACTTCATGAGAGTCTGAAATTAACTGAGGATAGTTTACGTAAGAAAATACAGGTTTTCACGAAATCTTTGAAAAACGTTCTGGATATGAACAACTATTTTCGAACGACAACTAATAAGAAGGGAATTAGGTATGAAAACCCTTATACATCCTCAAAGGCCCCGTCTGATTCACTTCAAAGAGGTGTAATCAAACGAGTTTCTGATATAGATACACATAAAGCAAAATATGTACCTGCTGAACAAGTAAGGCAAGTGCCTAATCAGAAAGGGAACAGAAATGGACCCCAACTGATTAAGCATCAGCCGAGGAATCAACAGAAGAAACCAGATCTTCTGAAGAGACCTCAACCTGATCAGCAGATTAGGTATCAGAAAAGACAACCTCTCAAGGGGAAATCTGATCTCAAACCTAATCAGGTCAAGCTGCCTAACAAACAAGCCAAGGGTAAACTGCTGAAACCAGATATGCCAATAAGATATGAATCTTTTAATGGTAGCAGTCGTACCTACCCTTACAATTAGAAACCTAGGGCTGCTGCACCTGAGCCCCACTGGTTAAAAGAAGACAAACAACTAAGAAAAATTCCAAGTCTTCTGATTCACCCAAGGCTCGCACAAATAATCATACTGATCAGAATGCATATGAAGAGATGTATGATTATGTAGATGTTTATGGGAGACAAATCAGACCTTTTGATCTATCTGACTACAATAGAAGTGACTTGTTTGTATGGATCCCTAAAACCAACTCTAACCCCTTAGGACCCAATCCAAAAGGGGTACTTAAAGACTGATTTGATTGCAGGTTCCCGTGGGTTTGGCCAACAAAGGAGGTGTACAAGCAACTATCTGGTACATCGATAGTGGGTGCTCAAGGCACATGACTTGAAGCAAACATCTCCTTAGCTCTTACACAGAACAAGAAGGCCCACGTGTACTCTTTGGTGATGATAACTTTGGTTTTACTAGAGGATTCGGAACCTTAGAGAATGATGATGTACAGTTTACTGGAGTCTTTTATGTCGAAGGTTTAAAGCATAATCTGTTATCAGTTTCACAATTCTACGACAACGGATTCAGTGTTGAGTTCTCAATTGATTAGTGTACTATCAAGAATCGAGCTACTCAACAGATCTTGTTAACTGGTTCAAGGAAAGGTACGATTTATACAGCAAATTAGAACAGTTGTCCAAGAAATGCATGCCTGATTGTTAAGAGTTCAAAAGGTAGCAATTGGCTCTTGCACAAAAGAATGAGTCATCTGAACTTTAAAACTCTTAACAAGATAGCAATGATGTCTTTGGTTGAGGGTCTTCCGAATGAGGTATTCTCTAAGGATCAGACATGTGTCGCATGTCAGAAGGGAAAATAAGTTAAAGCCTTATTCAAGGGAATCCCTGGACCAGCATCCAGCAGAGTATTGCAACTGCTCCATATGGACTTATTTGGACCAGTAACACCAGTTAGTCTCAGCGGACGCAAATATACTCTGGTAATCGTGGATGACTATTCCAAGTTTACCTGTATAAGAAGAATGAGATAACAACAAAGATACCCGAGCTGCTCAAGAAACTACAGAATGAGAAGGGTGTTAGTATAGTAAAAATCAGATCAGATAAAGGTACATAATTTCTGAATTCTTTTATTACTGATTTTTGCACTAAGTTTGGTATACAGCATGACACATCAGCTGCAAGAACACCACAATAGAATGGTGTAGCAGAACGGAGAAACAGAACACTCAAAGAAGTTTGCTTTCGACACTATGTTAGTGAACATGCAACACCAAGCCGTTTTCAGGCGAAGCCATCATCAATCGCATGCCACACTCGTAAGCGGATGCTCTCTGACTAAGGCTCACTCAAAAACACCCTATGAACTGTGGAAGGGCAGAAAACCTCGTGTTTCTTACTTCCATGCTTTTGGGTGCAAGTGTTTCATACACAACAATGGGAAGAGTCAGTTGAAGACTTTTGAGGCCAAGTCAGATGCGGGTATATTCTTAGGATATTCCTCATCCAGCAAGGATTTCAGGGTTTATAACAGGCGAACCCTAGTTGTGGAAGAAACACCTCATGTGGTCTTTGATGAAACATCTTCTGAACAAGAGAAATCTGCCTCATAACAAGAAGTACCAGATCAACCGGTACCTGATGAACAGAAAATGGATCAGCTAAGTATCAAGGAAAAAGGATCAGAACACGTAACAATGTATATTCTAGAACTTGATCTTGCTGATTCACCAGTCAATCGAGACCTAAGGTACGCATACAATTTGTCAATGAAGAAGTTCGGATACACGGTGAGATAAAGATCAGCCCGAACCATCCGGTTCAGGGGGAACACCTGAAGTTCCTACGGACAGACTTCAGCACATGATGAGTCCAACATCAGCTGAGACTTGTCCATGTCAAGTGGATCATAATTCTGCACCACTCCTAATCACTAGTAATGAACTACTATTAGAAGAGGATGATGTTCTCTAAACTAATGCAAATCAGAAAAGAAGGACCTGGGTAACCAGTCATCCAACTGATCTGATCATCGGAGACTCATCTGATAGAGTTAAAACTAGACATCAGATTGGTGAAAGTGCCATACATTGTGTTATCTGTCTTTGAAGGAACCAACTGAAGTAGAAGAAGCTCTCTACAAGACGCGAATGGATTCTAAGGCAGCAAGAGGAATCGGAGCAGTTTGAGAGGAATCAGTTTGAAATCGGGGATGCAGACCAACCCATCAAGATGTGATTGGCACAAAGTGGGTATTCAAGACTTGTCGCTAATGGGTATTCACAATCAGAAGGAATTGATTATCATGAGACCTTTGCACCGATCGCTACTTTGGAAGCCATTCGGGTTTTTTTGGGCATATCTTTGCCCACGAGAGGGTTTATTGTGTATCAGATGGATGTTAAGAGTGCATTCTTAAATGGGGTACTAGCTGAGGAAGTCTATGTTGAACAACCTCCAGGCTTTGAAAAAGGCGACCAGGTGTACCGTTTAAGAAAAGCTCTTTATGGCCTGAAACAAGCTCCTCGAGCTTGGTATGATACACTCTCTCAGTTCTTGATAGAGCGGTGGGTTTCACTAAAGGAATAGTGGATGTAACCTTATTCGAGAATAGAAGATGGAGAAGATGTTTCGATGGTTGATTTATGTGGATGACATCATCTTGGATCTCCCAACAAGAGTTTATGTGATAAATTGAAAGAAGTCGATGCAAGGGAAGTTCGAGATGTCCATGATGGGTCAGATGAATAGCTTTCTGGGTCTACAAGTTAAGCAAAGTACAGAAGGGATATTCATCTGCCAGGTGAAGTACACTAGGAGTTTGTTGGCTAAGTTTGGAGTTCAAAATTGTAAGGAAGCCAGAATTCCTATGATGACTGGATTCAAGATGGGTCCAGATGAGAATGGTCAAAAAACTAATCAGAAAGAATATAGGGCTCTCATTGGATCTCTACTATACCTGACTGCGAGCAGACTAGATATCACTTTTGCAGTAGGTGTATGTGCCAGATTTCAGGCAAATCCAATGCAAAGCCACCTGGAAGCAGCTAAGTAGATTCTTAAGTATCTGAAGGGGACAGTAAACCTTGGTTTATTTTACCCATCAGATGATAATCTAGAGCTTAGTGGGTATTCTGATTCTGATTATGGAGGTTGCAGAATTGACAGGAAGTCAACCTCAGGTATATGTCAGTTTTTAGGTAGTAAACTGATCTCTTGGTTTTCAAAGAAGCAGACATCAGTTGCGACATCTACTACTGGCGAGAATACATGGATGCAGGAAGTCTGTTGTTCCCAATCGCTTCAGCTAAGTCGATTCTTTGAGGATTATAACATTATAGCTACAAACATACCTATATTCGTGGCGGTAATAATCTTTATTGCAATCACTCAAAATCCTGTTCTACATACAAGATGCAAGCATGTGGATGTCAGACATCATTTTATAAGAGATCATGTTGAAAAGAAGAATATCAAAATGGAAAGGATCCATACTGATAAACAGAAAGCTGATATCTTAACCAAGCCACTAGCCGAGGTCGATTCGTGAGAATTATGCAATGAGCTAGGCTTCGGATCTCGGAGAAAGTGCACTTAAATGTTTGGTGGAATGGTCTCGTAACCCGGTTAGTTAAGAGACTAACTAAAGTTAAGAGAAATCAGTTGAGTTAGGTATCTCAACTGATCAGAAGAACAGACAAGGAACTGATCAGATTAAGGCTTTATCAGTTAAGACAAGGAACTGATCAGATTAAGGCATATCAGATTAAAGGAACTGATCAGTTTGGTTGTTTCATAATTTGTAAGTCGATTAAGCTAATGTTCAACAAGCAAGTTACATAAGATTAAAGCTTCAATCGCATAAGGAAACAGAAAATACACAACAATGGAATAATAGAACTTTTCATTAATAAAGATCCGGAGGTCGAATTTACATTACAAGTTACAAGTACAAAAGGACCCGGAGGTCAGTACATAAACCTTAAACCATAAACCCTAAGCCTAACCCTAGAACGGGGGGAGAGAGAGGCTTTAAAGATTTTAGAGCCTGATGCTCCTATTTTCCCCCAACCCTAAAAGGGGTGTGAGAGGCTTTGAAATAATCCTAAAGCCACCCTCAGAGCTTCGGAGTGAGGAGCGAGAGCGGCATTGAAGGATTTCTAAGCCAGGAGCCCCTAGTCCTGAAATCAATGGGCTCTCTAGCTGTTAAATGGGACACAAGTGCCAAAGATGTGGTGCAAAGACCATATGGCCACAAGTGTCACATGCAAATATTGAGTTTGATATACGATGATCAGCTGTTATCTGATCAAGATCGAATACCAAACTCATGTTTTGTATCAGACTGAGTCTGTTGATGTTAATTCCGTCAACTCGATAGGCACACAAGGTGCATACGGTTAGGAGAAGTGTCTTCTCATTTTCTATAGCAGATCTGCCGCCTCGGTGGTAGAGAAGCTTGGCAATAATTGTATGTGTAATCTTTGATGACGACGAAAGCAGTAATAAGGGACGCACTGGGTTGATTTGAGAAGCTGAAATCATTTGAAAAGGGTTGAAGGTTTTTACCGGAAGTTTCACCGGAAATAAGGGTTCACCAGAATACATGGTTTACAAAACTTAAAGAAGATAAGTATGGTGAATGGGTTATGTTGTGTAAATCGTTGGTCCAATTTATAGAAGCCAAGCAGGGGTACAAATGCAAATGTGATTTCTCAAAGCCTTTTAGAGAAATTGGCACCGCAAGGACAGCGCGTAGGAAACACGCGACTGATGATTGGATAAGCTTACGGCGATTGATATCCCAAAGTATCTAGACTATTATTACGAATGTCAAATCGTTCCGACTTAGGGAATCGATACGACTCTCCAATTTTTTTTCCAAGACTAAGTTTTGGCGGTAACACTTATCCCAAGAATTGACTTGGTCTGAGTAGAATCAGATTAGGTCAACTGAAATCTGATTACATAAGAGACTGATCAGATGAGGAAGATCAGTTGAGTATGATACCAGTTGAAGGGGGAATTTCAACTGATCAGGAAGAATAAGAAAAGGGAATATCAGACGCAAAGTGGAACGGATCAGTTAAACGGGACAATTGGGAAATTATAAGGATTAGGCAGAAAACTAAGATCAACAAGTGGTACAAACAGACTTCAAGTGGTATTGACTGATTACAATATCAGTCAACCAGATACGCATTTCTGTTTCTTTGTTTACTGCTTACATATCTGAAATTATCTGATAATATTTGCCTTTATTGTACACATACTTTTGTGACGCATACCCTGCAAAGTATTTAATGCGAACGTAGGGTATATGTATTAAATGCTACTAAATTTGTTTTTAAATCCAAATGGTAATCGCGCGTGCATATCCTGATCACACGATCAAAACCGCTCAATCTGGTTCGTTTATCCTTTTCAAACGTTTGATCTTCTAGTCTCGATTTTCCCTCCTTCCTTTTATAAGCTTCATCAAAACCCTACCAGAGTACTTTTCTCAAAATTCTTGCGATTTATTCTCTACAAACTCACAATTACCTTTCTGCGTTTCAAAGTGTTTCTTGTGATTCAACCTATTTCAAAATCGAAAAGCAGAATCTGGTAATTTCTGGTTATTTGATGAATTACTTTCCATTGATCATATAGATTATGAATGCGTACTTTATCCTGTGTTTTATCTTCCTCATTATTTATATCTGTGAGTTTATGACAAGAAAGAAAACAATCGATTTATTAATCTGATAATCAATATGTGATATCTTTATGGTTATGCACAAATTTTAATAGAGTCTATCTTGTTGTAGATGGCTACTCACGGATTGGGTAAAATTATGTGTAACTATGCGGATTTGGCAACCAAAATTTTTGAAGACAAATTTGTAAGGTTTGGTGTTACACGGGATCCAGAATCAATGGAGGTGGAACAAATTCTGAGAAGGTGCGGTCTCGAATAATATTGTGCTGCTCACTGCAATCCAGTAATGCAGTATGAGGCACTGGAATTCTTGAGGAATTTGGAGGTGGACACGGAGAATCCTGGAGAAGAACTGATTTCTTCAGTAAATGGAGAGGATATCAGACTTACAAATGCTGATATAACTCGACCGTTCAACCTGCCTAAAGGAAAAATCCCTCCTGCTCACTACAGGGACAATGAAGACGAACTGATCAAGAATGAACACTTCAGAGAGGCTGATAAACACCAGACCGTAGGCTTTGTCAGGCCTATGTTGAAAAGGAAATACCGTCTGTTGTTTGACATTCTGTCAAAAACAATTATGGGTATCTCCTTCAGCCCAGATGGATTAACAGCTGTCAAAATGTATAGTATGGATGCTATTGTCGATGGAGCCAAAAATATTAATTGACATGGTTTTCTGAAGGCTATTCTGCTCCAAGAACATGACAAATTTGGAGTTAGTGAACAGAGACAAGTCTATCTGAAGAAGAGAATCAGCAATCTCAACAAAGTAGCAGTCATTTTGAAGGACAAGATGCCCAATGCTGAATGGGATCAGAACGGACTGAAGTTCTACAAGGCTTTTCTCTCAACCACAACTGCCATCTATTGGCCGACAGATGATGATATGCGGCCCACTCCTCCTATGACTAAGAAAGAGAAGAACAAGGAGGCAGCTACGTCTGCAACTGATGCTCCTCAAAAGAAGAAGAGAAAACTGATAAAGGCTCAGGAGAAGAGGCCAAAGAAGGTAAAACAGACCACCATGACTCTTTTTCTGGAAGACGAGTCAGATGAAGAAGGAGCGCCAGATCAGCCTGATGCGCCACAGAGATCAGCTGAAAAATCAGACAGGCAGGCTTCCCAAGTTGAAAGCTCGCCAGAGCAATCAGAGGGAGGAGCAAGGGATGAAATATCTCCATCACCCCAATCTCATGCTAATTCACTACTCGGACTTCTAGCTGCTGAGCATATCTCTCCTTCTCCTTCACCTGCTCGCGAACCTGAAAGTTCACCTGTTCGCGAACCAGTAAGATCACCTGTTGCAGAAACAGCTGCACGAGTTGCTACAGGACTTGCTGCAGAACCTCTACTGATTCAGCCAATCAGTCAACAACCAGCTACTCAGCCCCCACCAGAACCCTCTACATCTCATCAACCTGAACCTGGTCGATCTGAACAGTTGATTCCTGAGTCCAGATCATCCAAGACCATCACCAGAAAAATGGTCAGGATGAGAATTGAACGCGAAATTGATGAGTTGTACCCAGAGTTGGAAGTCCATCCTGTTATTCGGGAAGAAGTAGTGGAGATCCTGACCTGGAAAGATCTCCGTTTGAAGAACTTCTCAGATTTTATGATCATTATTGAATAGATGGGAGATGCTGATGCGTTCGTAGATTTTGATTTCGACATGAAGAAATCTGCTCAGGTAGGATCACCAGCTGAACTGATAACTGCTAAAGCGATCAAAGCTCTGATCCATAGAAAGCTGGGAATAATTGAACAAGTTGAACTGGAGGCTATTGCAGAAACTCCTAAGGAACATGATCCAGCTACTGGAGGCGCAAACAACTGGAAATGATCAGATGCTGCAAAATATTCCTACAACACACATCACCATTGATCAACTTAAGGAAATCAGATCTTGTTTTAATGATCTTCTGAAAGAAGAAGTTGAGGGAGTGTTAGCTAATGAAATTAACAACACAATAGCTGATCAGAGGCAGATTGGCCTCAAAGAGATAACGGATCAACGAGAATTGACTATTTCCCAGATTGAAGCAATCAAAGATCAGTTCTCTCAAATCGTGACCAACCTGACTGCTAAATTTAAGAAGACAGTTGACAACAAGCTAATCCAGGTTGATCAACAACAAGTTTCTCTTCTGATGGTCACTGAAAAGCTTGAAATGACTGAAGAAAAACTTGATAAACACATTCTTACCCTCTCTACTGCCGTTGAATCTGTCAAGACTGAGCTGATCTCAAAGATTCAAAATCTATCTACTCAAGCTCAAGGTTTATCTGTTGAAGATCTTAACAAGGCCATATCAGTCAGCTTTGGATCTCTGAATTCCCACCTCAATGCTCTTTTTGATCAAACCAAAAAGGGGGGAAAGACAGGTTGAGAAACCAACTGACTTCATCAGAACAACAGAAGAACTGATTCAGACAGTTGAATCCTATGGCCAGAGACTAGACCATCTAGATCTGTTTGCTAATGAAGTTTCTGGGAAGATGGAGAAGTCAAAGGCAAGAAAGTTAGCTGCGGGTGCTGGGACATCAAAACCTGTACTAGACACTCAGACTAAGAGAGTCACGAGAAACACAGCTAGCCAGATACAGGCCGATAAGGAACTGGTTGAGAAACTGACTAAGGAGCAGATTGCTGAAGAAGCTCGAATTAGTGAAGAAGAAAGAAGGGCAGAAAAATTGGCAGAGGCTGAAGACCTGAAAAAGAAATACAGATCGAGGGCGAAGAAAGGCATAGCCGGAAAATCTGGGCCACAACCTCAGTTGCCAGCAAGAGTGTTGGGAAATAAGTTGCACGGATCTATTAGGGATAAATATTTAAATACAAATTTAATTCTGATAATTATTACTAGCATGAATCAATCCTATATTAATTCAAATAATAATTCAACAACAAATCATGCATATAAACAGTTCACGTAAATCCTACACATGCGGAATTACTACGAGTTAACGTGAACGTACCTCTTGGAATGGCAATGGCCTCGTTGATTAGACTCACCAAAAAAACCTTCCCAAGTATTCCCTTAATCCTAGCTCGACAATCCGGTGGTAGGATGCTCGCGAACAATTAACAAAAGGAAAATAAAGTTTGTTGCACCACCTTTGTGGATTTACTAATTTTTCCAGCACATGGAATTGTACTTGGGAATGAAACACTCATCCCCTATTTATAGAGGTGTGGTGTTCGAAAATTTGAGATAAAATAATATGAAAAAATCTTTTTCTTGATCTCCAAGAAATCTTGAATATATTTCATATATTCTTTTCTCCATAATTAAAATATTCCACAAAAATTCCAACTCCTCTTTGTTATGGAATTTTTGAAATATAGGGATCAAGATTCCAAGATTTGGATCTTCTTGAATTTGTGAGATATTCTTGTATTTCAAGAAATACATATCTTTCATAATATCTTTTCAAGAAAATCTTTTTTGCCCTTTATATTTCAAAATTTTTGAAATTTACTATATGGATAACCAAGTGGGAGATTTCTTGAATTTAATGAGATAATCTTGTATTCCAAGAATACATATTTTCATTCCATAACAAAATTCAAAGAAAACCTTTCTCCCCTTTTAATCCATAATTTTCGAAAAAATAGGAAAAATATGCAACAAGATTTATTTTATTTTTAAACACCTTTTTCAGTTATTGGACTTTATGTTGGGCTACTTAGGGGACCTTTAGGAGAATTAAGATTGGACCTTCCAATGGATCTTGAATTATCAATATTGAGCCACAATATTATTCAAGCCCATAAATATTAATTAATCCCACTACATAATTAATATTGCACTATCCATCTTAACCCATATTACAGTCAATATGGCTCCCGGTTATTATTTCCCGTATTTAAGATTATCTAGCCCACTAATTAATTCAAGCCACTGAAATAGCTTTCCATTAATTAATATCTTTTATCCTTGGTTAAGGAACGGTTCAACATTATTATCCATACCGGAAACTAGTTCCACTAGCAAGATTTGGTATGATAAAGCTTATGAACCTCCCAAGGGGGCAAATCGAACAAGCGTACTTGCACACGATTCTCCGTATTAAATTTTAGCAATCACATGTGACCAATAATATTGCCCAAGATAAAAAGTATTGAATCTCTTTGATTCTCTACCCATGATAAGTCAAAGCAATAGTTACCAACCACACGTGATCCTATTTAAGGGACGAAGATTAAGAAATAACGAACCACTGAGGTCTAATTCTTCCTTGTTCAGTTCTGAAGAATTTGTCCTCCTGTAGGTCCTATTCAGTGCATCAGTCATGCACTAGTGTAATCTCTTGGTCAAGACAAGCCAATCTGAGCCTTACACTTCAACCTTTCACGATGGATTGTTCATTTCCATCTAGGTCGTGAATGGTGTACTTTTTATTAAAAGGGACGGTTAATTTAATCTTCTGTGATCTGGTATCACTAAATTAACTACAATGTAACACGTACTATTTATTGAACAATTATGCAGTACATATATGTAACATTCGATGATATTTAAAGCATCAGTGATAAATAATTTATTTCAGTAAATAAGTCCGAAATTCTGTTTTGATTATACAAAGTAAAAGCATACTTTCCAGTATAATCCCAACAATCTCCCACTTATACTCAAAGTCTGCTTTTAAGTATACTACAGCATGTCTCGTGTAGTTCCTAATACGTGAAATCTATTGTCACCTACACGAACCTAATAATTTCTCCCACTTATACTCAAAGCAGATTGGCAACGGTCTTGACACCCATTCCTTCCACATGTCTCTCGAATGTATTCAGAGGCAGTCTCTCGAATGTATTCAGAGGCAGACCCTCTGTGAATGGATCTGCTAGGTTGTCTTCTGACGCTATCTTTGCCACCTCTATATCTCCTCTCTTAACGATATCTCGTATAAGATGGTATTTTCTTTCAATGTGTTTGCTGGCCTTGTGGGCTCTTGGTTCCCTAGAGTTTGCAACTGCTCCGGCATTGTCAGAATAAACAGTGATTCTGTTGGGCAAATTCGGAACTACATTCAAGTCCACTAGGAAGTTCTTGAGCAAACCGCTTCTTTCGCTGCCTCGCAAGCAGCTACATATTCGGCTTCCATGGTAGAATCTGCGACGCATTTCTGCTTGACACTTCTCCATGTCATGGCTCCTCCCCCCATGCAAAACACACTACCGGAGGTAGATTTTCTGGAATCTAAGTCTGATTGGAAATCCGAGTCTGTGTAGCCGATGGGGATTAGACTATCTGACTGATAAATTAACATTCTATCCCAAGTTCTTTTCAGATACTTCAGAATGTTTTTAACTGCCGTCCAATGTTCTTTCCTCGGGTTACTTTGATATCTTGCCACCATGCCAACGGCAAAGCAGATATCCGGTCTCGTACACAGCATTGCATACATAAGGCTTCCGACAGCCTAAGCATATGGAATGCCTTTCATGTCATCTATCTCCTTTTGTGTCTTATGGCACATTTTCTTGGATAGTTGGATTCCATGTCTGAAAGGTACGAAGCCTTTCTTGAAATCCTGCATGCTGAATCGTTTCAAGACAGTGTCTATGTATGAAGCTTGCGACAAGCCTATCATCCTTTTCTTGCGATCTCGAGTGATCTTGATCCCAAGGATGTGTGCGGCTTCCCCTAAGTCCTTCATATCAAACTGTTTTGAAAGCCATGCCCTTACGTCTGATAACACCTTTACATCGTTCCCGATGATCAGAATGTCATCTACGTATAGTACTAAGAATACCAATGCAGTTCCGACACGCTTTTTGTACACAAAACTTTCGAACTCGTTTTGATCAAACCCATAAGACTTTATAACATGATCAAAACATTGGTTCCAAGCTCTGGATGCCTGTTTGAGTCCGTAAATGGACTTCATGAGCTTACAAACAAGGTGTTCTTGGCCTTTTTCAATGAAGCCTTGGGGTTGTTGCATATAGATCTCTTCATCAAGACTTCCGTTAAGGAAAGCTGTCTTGACATCCATTTGCCAGATTTCAAAGTCGAGATGCGCAGCAATCGATAAGAGAATTCGGATGGACTTGAGCATGGCTACGGGTGAAAAAGTTTCCTCATAATTGATCCCTTCTTTCTGAGTATAACCTTTCGCCACAAGGCTTACCTTGAAGGTTTCCACCTTCCCGTCTGGTCCTCTTTTTCTCTTGTACACCCACTTGCAACCAATGGGTTTTACCCCTATTAAGTGGTTCGACTAGCTCCCACACTCTGTTATGATCCATAGAACCCATTTCGGCTTTCATTGTTGTTATGTCCATGGGTCTGATTCGTCTTGACCGGGGATCAAGTCCGAGGACTCTCCTATCCCCATGAATCTCTCGGGCTATTTCACAACCCTCCCACTACGACAAGGTTCCGGTTGTGTAAATGTGTCATTTGGTATGTCATATTGTACAGTTGGCACTGAGGTTAGCCCCCTTAGCTCATTTAAGGTAATCTCACTTATGGGTCTTCTTTCGTTCATATAGTCTTCTTCCAAAAATCTAAAGTGGGTGCTTATTACCACCTTTTGATCTTCGGGACCATAGAACATACACCCTTTTGTTCCCTCGGAGTATCCCACAAACAACCTTAATTCTGATCGAGGATCCAATTTACCGGCTTCCTTGTCCAACACGTAGGCCGGACACCCCCAAATCTTCATGTGTCTCAAACTGGGCTTGCGCCCGGTCCACAATTCTTTGGGAGTTTTGGGAACCGATTTGGATGGCACCAAGTTCAGAATGTAGGCTGTTGTTTCCAAGGCATGACCCCAGAACGACTTGTGAAGATCCACATAACTCATCATAGATCTAACCATTTCCAAAAGAGTTCTGTTTCTTCGCTCTGCAACCCTGTTTTGTTGAGGGGTTCTGGGTGCAGTTAGCTGGGATGCAATCCCTTTATCAGATAAGTAGTTCAAAAACTCATCGCTGAGGTATTCGCCTCCACGATCGGATCGTAGAGACTTGATACGTTTTTCCTTATGATTCTCTGCTTGAGCCTTAAATTCTTTGAATTTCTCAAAGGTCTCAGATTTATGCTTCATAAGGAAAATATAACCGTACCTTGAGTAGTCATCAATGACAAAATACTCATAACCTCCTCTTGCTTTGGTTGACATTGGACCACATACATCTGTGTGAACGATTTATAACACTTCTTTGGCTCTATTCCCCTTGGTTCCAAATGCCCTCTTGGTCATTTTACCCTCCAAACATGATTCGCAGGTTGGAATTGGTTCAACTTGGAGAAACTCCAGTGAACCGTCTTTCACCAACCTTTGGATCCTCTTTGGATTTATATGTCCCAATCTTAGATGCCATAGAAGTGTCTCCTTCACGTCTGATGAATGTTTTCTTTTCTCGGAAACAGTTGATGTATTATAGGATGCATTTCGTGAGTGGTGTGCACAGTTAATTGTATAGAGATTATTCGACAACGTTCCATGACAGATAAATTTATCAAAAAGAGAAATGGTAACAACTTTATTAAAATTAACCGAATATCCATCAAGAAAAAGTTTAGAAACTGAATTTAAATTCTTTCTAAAATTCGGAACGTAAAGAATATCTCTTAAAATTAAAACTCTGTCTTCAAAAGATAGGTGCACTTCTCCCACTGCTTCAGCTGCCACTCTCGTAGCATTGCCCAGTGTGATGAGGATCTCACTCTCACTAAGTTTATGGGTCCGCTTGAACCCCTGTAAAGTGAAACAAACATGATCAGTGGATCCCGTATCCACTACCCATAAATGGGAGGCATACGCCGCTAAGCAAGTTTCAACAACTAGTGCGTGAGAATTAACTTTCTTTCCATTCCTTTTGGGTTTGGAACAGGCTGACCTCGAGTGTCCTACTCTGCCGCTTTCCAAAACTTTCCTCATGCTTGATTCAATGCTCTTATTTGATGTTGAGTCTGCTTGGTTCAACTTTCTTCTCTTTTCATCATCCTTATCACCACTTGACCTAAGATGGAAAGAAGATTTCTGTTTTCTCAAGTTCTTTTCCTCGCGCTCCCTTTCCCTTTCAACCAAAGTGAGAGCATTTACAAGATCATCCACTGTAAAATCTAGATCTTCCAATAGATACTCAAGATAGTGGTGATTAAAGCTCTTTGGTAAGGATTGGAGAATGAAATCAATCTTTATCTTGAAATCACATTTTTCGCCGAGGATCTCAAGCTCCTCAAATAGCACCATAACCCTAAGAACGTGATGCGCTGCAGTCGTCCATTTTTCCATTTTTAATTCAGCAATTTCTTGGTTTACACTTTGGATTGCCATATGGGTCTGATTTCGAACATCGCTTCGAGATTCTGTAAGATGTCCAATCAAAATAAGTTTTCACCAGTAAGTAATTGGTCTTTGAGTATATTGAACGGTGGATTAAAAGGTTGCGACATGATGAACTGAAATAAACAATAATATGCATAAGCACAAATATATCACAAGGTTCGATCACATGCATCATATTAAAATCAAAAAAAAAATATTAACATGCATCGCCCAACATCTCAAAAACAGTTTAAATAAGCCACGTGGGGTGGGTCATTATTTAAACACATTCAAACGTGTTACAAACAAAACGGTTATTAAACCTTTAATATCCAGATTAATAGTTGGCTCCCACTTGACCAATATAAAATTGACAGGGACTTCGGGGAAGTATATGCATATCAATTTTATACCTAAGTAATAACCATGATTAAATACAGAATCATTATTTCGCTTTGAACGAGCCTCGTGGGGAGGGTCATCGTCGCCACTAGTAATAATCCACAATCATCCATTTGGAATTCATTCATGTGAAAGCTAAATTTTGACCGTTCCGTGGGGGGAATTTTTCCAAAAGAATTCACAAATAAATAAATCATGGAGGTCAAAATTAATTCAATTTTATTATCCGGGATAAAATTGTAAATTAATTATTTAAACATACTTAGTAATTTTTTAGGTGAGATTTTTCATTGGGCAACTCTCATTCAAACACATTTAAACGAATTAAATAAAGCACAAGAAAACACAATAATAAATCAAGCAAAGGGGAAAAATAAACATATTGGGCACTTATTATTCAATTGTCATGGTTTGATTTTTCTTGGCTTGATTTTTAAGAAATGTCGTCTTGAATTTATCCCACTCGATTGTCTCGAAAAGAACTCCATCTCGAAACGCCATGCCAAGTAGCTCGCAGTGAAGGATGCACGCCAAGATCTGGCCGGCCCCCTTGGTCGAGTCGGCCTCGGCGAAATTAACGCCTCGATAGGCTTCGGCGGCTTCGCGTGTATCGCTTCATCGCTTCGCCCGGCCTCGCCTTGCCGCGGATCTCAGAAGGACGCCAGCGTCCCTTCGTGCTTCGCCATCGCCCGCCCGTCCGCCTCGGCTACCACCGCGCATGGTCCCCGCAGCGTGCCCATGCAGCAGCGCCAATCGCCCATCAGCGCCAGCGTGCGTCGAGGCCCGATCCGCCCGGCGCCTAATGTCGCGCCCGTCGCGCATGGCGGCGTCGTGTGCGCCGTATACGTGCCTCCTTAGCACATTTTCGCACGATGCACATCATCCACGTACGGTTCTGGATCTTATCCTTTAATTCTTCATCTCTGCCTCCATTTCCGATCCGGTTACAATTTATTTACAAAAAATAAATAAACTTAGATCTAGACTAGTCCATTACATTGATCAAATCAAACAAATCCTAATCTACTCGTGGATTTTTCTCGCGAGCAAAAGCTAATTGAAGCTAATCTAATTAAAAACCACAATTTATATGCATGCATAAATAAACACATTAAATTCCATGACAATTGGTTACCTGCAAAAAAGATCTAGCAATTCTACTATCCAATTTCAAATTTAATGAAAATGAATTAAATTACAATTTAAAATTCAAAGCCCGAAACCGAGGCTCTGATACCAGTTGTTGGGGAATAAGTTGCACGGATCTATTCGGGATAAATATTTAAATACAAATTTAATTCTGATAATTATTACTAGCATGAATCAATCCTATATTAATTCAAATAATAATTCAACAACAAATCATGCATATAAACAATTCACGTAAATCCTACGCATGCGGAATTACTACGAGTTAACGTGAATGTACCTCTTGGAATGGCAATGGCCTCGTTGATTAGACTCACCAAAAAACCTTCCCAAGTATTCCCTTAATCCTTGCTCGACAATCCGGTGGTAGGATGCTCGCGAATAATTAACAAAAGGAAAATTGTTGCACCACCTTTGTGGATTTACTAATTTTTCCAGCACACGGAATTGTACTTGGGAATGAAACACTCATCCCCTATTTAAAAAGGTGTGGTGGTCGAAAATTTGAGATAAAATAATATGGGAAAATCTTTTTCTTAATCTCTAAGAAATCTTGAATATATCTCATATATTCTTTTCTCCATAATTAAAATATTCCACAAAAATTCCAACTCCTCTTTGTTATGGAATTTTCAAAATATAGGGATCAAGATTCCAAGATTTGGATCTTCTTGAATTTGTGAGATATTCTTGTATTTCAAGAAATACATATCTTTCATAATATCTTTTCAAGAAAATCAAGAAAATCTTTCTTGCCCTTTATATTTCAAAATTTTTGAAATTTACTATATGGATAACCAAGTCGGAGATTTCTTGAATTTAATGAGATAATCTTGTAGTCCAAGAATACATATCTTCATTCCATAACAAAATTCAAAGAAAATCTATCTCCCCTTTTAATCCATAATTTTCGAAAAAATAGGAAAAATATGCAACAAGATTTATTTTATTTTTAAACACCTTTTTCAGTTATTGGACTTTATGTTGGGCTACTTAGGGGGCCTTTTGGAGAATTAAGATTGGACCTTCCAATGGATCTTGAATTATCAATATTGAGCCACAATATTATTCAAGCCCATAAATATTAATTAATCCCACTACATAATTAATATTGCAATATCCATCTTAACCCATATTACAGTCAATATGGCTCCCGATTATTATTTCTCGTGTTTAAGATTATCTAGCCCACTAATTAATTCAAGCCACTGAAATAGCTTTCCATTAATTAATATCTTTTGTCCTTGGTTAAGGAACGGTTCAACATTATTATTCATACCGGAAACTAGTTCGACTTGCAAGATTTGGTATGATAAAGCTTATGAACCTCCCAAGGGGGCAAATCGAACAAGCATACTTGGACACGATTCTCCGTATTAAATCTTAGCAATCACATGTGACCAATAATATTGCCCAACATAAAAAGTATTGAATCTCGTTGATTCTCTACCCATGATAAGTCAAAGCAATAGTTACCAACCACACGTGATCCTATTTAAGGGATGAAGATTAAGAAATAACGAACCACTGAGGTCTAATTCTTCCTTCTTCAGTTTTAAAGAATTTGTCCTCCTGTAGGTCCTATTCAGTGCATCAGTCATGCACTAGTGTAATCTCTTGGTCAAGACAAGTCAATCTGAGCCTTACACTTCAACCTTTCACGATGGATTGTTCATTTCCATCTAGGTCATGAATGGTGTACTTTTGGTTACAAGGGACTGTTAATTTAATCTTCTGTGATTTGGTATCACTAAATTAACTACAATGTAACACGTACTATTTATTGAACAGTTATGCAGTAAATATATGTAACATTCGATGATATTTAAAGCATCAGTGATAAACAATTTATTTTTGTAAATAAGTCCGAAATTCAGTTTTGATTATACAAAGTAAAAGCATACTTTCCAGTATAATCCCAACAAAGAGTTGATGAAATCATTCTGAAAACTGCTGCTCATATTTTCCGATCTTCGAGAAATGGAATAAGATCAGAAGTGAATGGCTTCTGGATGCATTTGTTCTGGACCTAGTGCCACAAAAAGAATCACCAGATTCAGAATTTCTCAACTGGTTGGAGAACAAGCACCCAGATTTTCTGAAATATCTGGAAAATGAGGCCAGAATAATCAATGTGAGAATATCTCGTCAAGAGTATGACGTGATGGACTACTCAAAGAAGGAATATGGCTCATTTGACAGACTGGCATTTCAAAGGTTCTATTTTGACATCCATAACAAAGCTCGCATAACTGATCCTCAGCAGATCAATGATGTCAAATGGAAGCTATACCGGATATTCAATGTTCCTCAGGATCAACGAGAAATGCCAAAGGGATATAAGCCAAGAGATTAAAGATCAGAAGACTGTTTAGGATCAGCTGAATTTAAACTCAAACTTTTATGATGTAACCTATAATCGATAAATCTGATGAATGAAAAGTTTATTCTTTTTCTGATCCTAAGACAAAATCTCATTGTCTTCTGATTATGTGGTTGTCATAGACATTAATCTGACACCACCAGTTGATGTTGCAACTAAGGAGGAAGAAGTGGTGTTAGGGTTTTCTGAAGTTATTAAAAAGGAAAAGTACGATTTGTTGATATCTGAGGGGTTTTATACTGAGCCTGAGGGAGTTTCTACTGAGCCTCAGGTGGGGTTTGCATCTGAGCCTGAGAGAGTTTCTACTGAGCCTCAGGTGGGGTTTGCATCTGAGCCTGAGGGAGTGTCTACTGAGCCTCAGGTGGGAATTGCATCTGAGCCTGAGGGCTTTTCTACTGAGCCTCAGGTTGGATTTTCGTCTGAGCCTCAGGTGGGGTTTAAAGGGAATTGGGCCTGAAGAGTTGGCCAACAAATGGGCCCAGAAATAAATAAAGTTCAGCCCAGTATTTCATTTAATTGTTTTTCAGTACCTTTATTTCCCTAAAATTGTGATAAGCCCCTTTGGTCCCCACTCTCTGATTTAAGGGACGGTTTGTTGCAGGATTTTGTTATGCAGAAAATATTCTAACTTCTCACCTGTTTCTCTCTCTTCTCTCATCTTTTTCTCATCATTCTCTCATCATCATTCTTATCTTATTCATATTGTCCTTGTTCTTCATACATTTACCCAGAAAATCATACAAAAAAATTATAATTACATTCTATATATATCGGTACATTACATTTGGTATCCAGAGACAGGTTTCTTCTTATCACCATGGCTGAAAACACCCGTTTGAAATCCCTGCAAGAGACACAAACGAAATTAGAGCAACTTCTTACTGTTGAATCCCTGAAATGGAAAGCTACAAATACTCTTTCTACAGAGGTTGATAACAAGTTTGCTGGTATGAGTGGAGAACTTTCCATGTTGGGAGATAAGTTTGATAATGTCACTGCAGTTTTATTTTTTGGCCTCTGACTTGATTTAGAATTTTGATAGAGGAAAAGGTCCTAGCAGTGGCCCTTCTATTCTGGGAAGCCCTAGTTTTGGTTTTTCAGGGGCTCCCTCAGCCTTTCATGGTTCTGACTCTTCAAATGGAAGGTTAATTCCCAATCCTACTCCTATTTCCATTCACAGCCCTATTCCTAAAGTTGAGTTCCCAAAATTTGATGGATCTAACCCTAGGGGTTGGGTTTTGAAATGTTACAATTATTTTCAATTAATCCCTAATGTTCCTGATCCTAAGAAGATTAACCTTGCTTCTATTCACTTTGAGGGTAGAGCTGCCTCATGGTTTCAGAATTTTGCTTTGAAACCTACTGATGTTACTTGGGATCAGTTTGTGGAGATAATTTCTGTGAGATTTGAAGAGATAAGGGATATTTCTATTATTGCTGAGTTTAATAAGCTCAAGCAAACTGGGTCTTATATGGATTATGTGGAAAAGTTTGAGGAACTCAGAGCTAGTTTAATTCTTAAATTGGGTGATCATTTTTCTGAATACTATTTTGTGGAGAGCTTCATTAGTGGGCTGATACCTGAGTTGCAATCTGCTCTAAATATGTTTGCACCCAGTTCTTTACAGCAAGCTATTATTCTGGGCAAGAAACAGGAATATACCATGGATACTCTAACTAGAAAGTTCAAGCCTCCTTATAGGGGCTCTAACTTTAACCCTAACCCTAACCCTAACCTTAACTTTGTTCCTTGGAAGAAATCTGATTTGTCAATCCCACCTCAACAGAAACCACCTTTAAACTCTCTCAAACCTCCCATTAAACTCCTTACTCCTACTTAAATGGCTGCTAGAAGGGAGAAAGGGTTGTGTTATAATTGTGATGAGCAGTTTACAAGGGGCCATAAGTGTAAACAAAAGATTACTTACATGATTTTGGCTGAGGACATTTCATATGAATCTTCTGACTATGTTCCTACTGAGGTCACACAAGAGGTTGATCCTGACCCAGTGCCTATGGAAGAGGTTCAGATGACCTACAGTGCTATGTCAGGCACTTCTGACGTCACTACAATGAGGATTATTGGGGATTGTGGGGGTTATACACTTCATATATTGATTGATACAGGCAGTACAATCAGCTTTATTAAGGCATCTACTGCAAAAAAGTTGAACTGCCCCCTTTCCCCTACCACACCTAATCTGGTTAAGGTGGCAAATGGGCAAAAGATGGTCAGCTCACAACTGGTGGATTCTTTTTGTTGGTCTATGCAATTCAATGATTTTCAATATCCTTTGAGATTATTGGATACTGAAAGTTGTGATTTGATATTGGGAGGTGATTGGTTGAAATCTTGCACCCCAATTTAATTGGACTACAAGCACATGACAATCACAGTGTCATTACTTGGCAAAAGGGTTAAACTACAGGCACTTACTTCCACTGAGAATTGCCAACTCATTTATGAGTTCTCTCTTTTCCAAATGTTACATTTGGACAACCCTACTATTGTCCAAGATTTCTATGTGGTCTACTTGGCTACTCCTACTGGGGAGAGGGATTCCAGATTATCTGCAATCTTAGATGATTATGCTGACATTTTTGAAGAGCCTACAGGATTACCTCCATCAAGGGGTATTGAACATCAAATCATCATGAAACCAGATAGTGTTCCTAAACAACAGTTTCCCTACAGGACTTCTCACTCCCACAAGGAAGAAATTGAGAAGATAGTGCAAGATTTGTTACACTCTGGTATTATACAGCATAGCAGGAGCCCTTTTGCTTCACCAGTCATTTTGGTCAAGAAAAAGGACAACAATTGGAGGATGTGTGTTGCTTATAGATACTTAAATGATCTTACAATCAAACACAACTAGCCCATTCCTATAATTGAGGAATTGTTGGATGAATTACAAGGTGCAAAGTTCTTTTCTAAGATTGACTTAAGATCTGGTTATTTCCAGATCTTAATGAAACCAGAGCACAGGTTTTTAACAGCATTTAGAACTCATAATAGCCATTATGAGTTCTTAGTCATGCCTTTTGGGCTTTGCAATGCCCCTGCTACTTTCCAGTCCTTAATGAATCAAATTTTCATTGATTTTCTAAGGAAATTTGTTCTGGTCTTTTTTGATGATATTTTGGTCTATAGCTCCACTTGAGAAGACCATTTACACCATCTCTCTATTGTTTTGGGTATCCTAAGGGCTAATCAACTGTATGAAAAGAGGAGTAAACGTAATTTTGGCCAACTTGAAATTGAATATCTAGGCCATATTATTTCTCATATGGGTGTGGCTACAGATCCTGAAAAGATTGCTTGCATGGTTAATTGGCCAACTCCAAAAACTCTCAAACAGTTAAGGGGTTTTTTGGGTTTGACTGGCTACTATAGAAAATTCATCAACGGCTATGGCCTTATTAGCAGACCACTCACCACCTTGTTGAAGAAAGATGGATTTCATTGGAATTTAGAGGCTGATTTAGCTTTTTCTGAATTGAAGAAGGCTAAGGTTTCTGCCCCTGTTCTTGCCCTACCAGACTTTACTAAGCCTTTTGTTGTGGAAACTGATGCTAGTGGAACAGGGATTGGAGCTGTGTTGATGCAAGAGGGCAAGCCTTTGGCATTCATGAGTAAGGTTTTGTGTCCCAGAAGCCAGGCTCTATCCATCTATGAAAGGAAGTTTTTGGCTGTCATAATGGTTGTCCAAAAGTAGAAATTATCTACAAGGTCACAGGTTCATTATTAAGACTGATCAACAGTCTCTAAGATACCTATTGGATCAGAAGATCATGACTCCTCTCCAACAGAAGTGGATCACAAAGCTTTTGGGTTTGGATTATGATATCCAAAGACAAGAAAGGTTTAAACAGCGGTGTAGTTGATGCTCTATCTAGAAGATTGGATACTGAGGTTCTTTGCACTTCTCTTACTACTGTTGTACCTAAGTGGATTGATCAGGTTTTATCTACTTATAAATCAGATGATTTCATTACTAAGTTCATTGCTGCTAAGGCAATTGTTTATGAGATGCACCATTCTGCTTATGGTGGCCATTCTGGCATCTTAGGTACCTATATGAGGTTGAAGAGGGTTTTCTATTGGCCTAAGATGAAGGTTGATGTTATTCAATGAATTCAAGGGTGTGATGTGTGTGTAAGAGCCAAACCTGATCAAGGTCCTTACTCTGGACTACTACAGCCTTTACATATTCCCTCTCAAGCTTGGACTCATATATCAATGGATTTTGTGGAAGGGCTCCCTAAGTCTTGGGGAAAAGATGTTATTTTGGTAATTGTGGACAGGTTCACAAAATATTCACATTTTATTGTTCTCTCTCACCCTTTTATTGCACAAACAGTGGCTAAGTGTTTTTTGGATGTGATTTACAAGTTGCATGGGCTACCTATCAGTATTCTAACTGATAGGGACAAAATCTTTACAAGTTCTTTTTGGAAAGAATTGTTTCATCTCATGGGCACTAAACTAGCCATGATTTCAGCATATCATCCACAATCTGATGGCCAAACTGAGAGATTGAACCAATGCTTAGAACACAAGCAGTGGCTAAAGTGGTTACCCCTGGCTGAATTTTGGTATAATACCAACTACCACACAAGCTTGAAAACAACACCTTTTCAAGCTTTGTATGGATATCCTCCTCCTTCTATGACTATGGGATCTTATTTGGACTCTACCAATCTAGATGCTACTGCTTGGGTTCAACAACGTCAACAGTTTTCTGAGTTGATTCGAGATAATCTCATCAAATCTCAAGATAGGATGAAAGGGTTTGCTGATAGACATAGGCAGGAACGCACGTTCGAAGTGGGTGACTTTGTCTATCTTAAGCTACAACCTTTTAGGCAAAATTCCCTACATCTGCGAAGGAATCTCAAACTTTCTTCAAAGTACTTTGGTCCATACCAAGTGCTTGAGAAAATTGGTCAGGTAGCCTACAAACTCGATCTACCTCCTAATTCCCGAATTCACCCGGTTTTTCACGTCTCTCTGTTGAAAAAGAAATTAGGTAAAAAAATTGTACCTTCTACAACCTTACCTCCGGTGGACTTGAATGGTCTGTTCCATATCTTTCCGGTGGTTGTCGTTCCCGTCACAGATCCGCCTCCTGCATCGCAAACAAATTCACAGGTTAGTGTTTTGTAGGTCTGTGAAGAATGGGATATTCTTTCGGTGGAAGATACAGTTTTCCTTCGTGCTTGTTTCCCGACGCTCTATCCTTGGGGACAAGGATTCTCCGCCCCCGGGAGTACAGTCATAGACATTAATCTGACACCACCAGTTGATGTTGCAACTAAGGAGGAAGAAGTGGTGTTCGGGTTTTCTGAAGTTATTAAAAAGGGAAAGTACGATTTGTTGATATCTGAGGGGTTTTATACTGAGCCTGAGGGAGTTTCTACTGAGCCTCAGGTGGGGTTTGCATCTGAGCCTGAGGGAGTTTCTACTGAGCCTCAGGTGGGGTTTGCATCTGAGCCTGAGGGCTTTTCTACTGAGCCTCATGTGGGGTTTCCGTCTGAACCTGAGGGCTTTTCTACTGAGCCTCAGGTGGGATTTCCGTCTGAGCCTCAGGTGGGGTTTAAAGGGAATTGGGCCTGAAGAGTTGGCCAACAAATGGGCCCAGAAATAATTAAAGTTCAGCCCAGTATTTCATTTAATTGTTTTTCAGTACCTTTATTTCCCTAAAATTGTGATAAGCCCCTTTGGTCCCCACTCTCTGATTTAAGGGACAGTTTGTTGCAGGATTTTGTTATGCAGAAAATATTCTAACTTCTCACCTATTTCTCTCTCTTCTCTCGTCTTTCTCTCATAATTCTCTCATCATCATTCTTATCTTATTCATATTGTCCTTGTTCTTCGTACATTTACCCAGAAAATTATACAAAAAAATTATAATCACATTCTATATATATCGGTACATTACAGTGGTCTTTACTGCTTTATATTTATCAACTGTGTTGGTTTCTCAAGTGTTTTGGTTTCATCAAAAAGGGGGAAATTGTTGGGAAATTTAGAGTTTTGATAAAAGTTCCAAAACACATGCAATAGGACCAGTCAGACCTGTTAGCTGACTGATGTTTTTAATACCAGCTAAGATGACCAGTTGATAATTATTGTATAGAACAACTGATGTATAAGATAGGTCACATATTGAGGGGGAACTCAATATGTATAGGTCAGATCTAAAGACCAGTTGAAGTCAGAAGGCCAGAAGGCAAGGGAAAGACAAAACATCAGATGATTTGATAAAGTCAGATGATCATAGTGAAATCATGAAGCTAAAGTTCAGAAGACGAAAAGATGATGACTACCGAAGATCGCATCGTAAGACCTACATCACTTTAGTCGCGCTAGTTGAGCTAAGACAATCGTCACCGAAGACTCTATCGTAGATCGATCAAAGTCACCACACCAGTGGTAACTAATGTTTCACCAAGTCATACATTGTTGATCAGAACAAACACTGAAAAGTGTTCTTGTTAACCAATAAGAACAAGAAACATATGAACGGAGCCGAAAATACGGGATTTGGTGCTGCTTGGTCAAACGGCTATAAAAGACAACTATCCATGCTTTTGGTCATGCCGTCCCTGAAGCACGTCACATCAAATCCTACATATCTACCAAATATAGCCGGAAATTTAAATTACTCTCCAACGGCTCTTTGATTTTGGGGTCTATAAATATGGGATTCCTCTTCAGAGTGAAGACACGTAAATTATCAAGAAGCTCATACTATAGTCAAATTTCTGCACGAAAAACACAACCTTGAAGATTATTTTTCTAAAGTGTTCATCCCATAGTTCTTAGCACAAAAATCTTATCATCTAGCTGCTAGGCTACTTAAATACTAGGATAGATTTCAAAGTTGGAACATGTTGGTCCCGGTGCAAACGAGTCTTACACGTGTATGGGGGGGGAATACACGTGTTCAGTGTTTTTAAAACTTTTCTTACTGAGGTCAGCTTGGGTCAGGTTATCCTGATGATTTGGTCCTGAGAAGCACAAATCGCTCTGAGTCAAAGTCTACTGAGACAGTGATCCTGAGCTGCTTTCAGATACCTCAGATAATCCCAACTGAGTCCTGAGTTTTCAGAGATCCTGAGTTGCTTGGATCAGATAACTAACTTACTGAACCCTCAGAAGAGTAAGTTCAGTTTGGTAACTATCTGTTCTAGCTACTCAGATGTGCGGAATGGTTGGCCCTTAGTTTATACTCGTTTTAAGCTTTTGCTGAAATCCTTCCTTTAATGGAATAGTGATTAGGCTGTGATTCAATTATATGCAACTTTCAGTGGATTGATTCCGACTGAAATATCAGTGAAAATATGCTTTCAAAACACAGTAATGCAACAGATAAATCAAGCAAACCAGAAAGCAAAGAACACAGCAAATTATAGTGGTTCAGAGACTCAAGCTCCAACGTCCACTCTCCCTGATGTTTTCAGAGAAATTCACTAATCACTTCCTAAGGCTTTCTGACTACCTCTGTAGTTTACTAACTCAAAACTCACACAAGCTTTCTGTCTATCCAAGATAGATTACTCACTTCTTCTCTAGAGCTTTCTGACTACCTCAATGTAGTTTACTTACTCTTTACAACTCCAATCTCACCAACAATCACACTCAAACTACCTTACAAAGGGTTTGGGGTTTCTTGGTTGGTTTCCAACTAGGATGAGATATCCTTTACAATAAAGAACAATGCAAAGGCTAGGATATCTCGACTAATCTTTGGATATATCTTATCAATCTAGGCTTAGTGGAATGAGCTCTCTTCGATTTAAAGCACTTGGGAAATTCTAGGTTTTTCGAGTGCTTCAACTTGCAATAATAAGTTTGAGCTCTTGAGTTGCTTACAAATTTCCCGTAACCTTTCAATGTAGAAGGTCACAAGTATTTATAGGCATACACCAAGGTCACTCTTGAAAAACTATCCGTTGGAGAGATAGCTTCGTGAGTTTCCTCTTATGGTGTGTGAGAAACGGCTATATTTAGGGTTTGACACTCCCTAACACGTTTTTAGGCAATAGCCTTTCATGTAGCCGGTTTTCACTTTTTGCAGTCTGGAACTTAGTACTTCTGACATCTTTTCAGTGACCTGTCGCTGTCAGTGTCAGTATGGTACAATGTTGTCTTCCTCTTTTTGACTTTTGTCTCTAGTTTAAAGGTAGATAACTCAACGGCTCTTTTGGTTACAATCTCTGAGTTGATATAACCTTAACAACACTTTGTCTTAGTTCCTTTTGTCTGCATTTGAATGTCTTGGGCAATATCTATTTTTCTAAGGAATCGCGATCTTCTCAGTATTGAATCCTTCAGATAGATATTTTCAGTGCCTCGGAACATTCAGGTTTATACTGAGCATTCAGTACATTACTGAGTCTTCAGTAATTACTGTGCCTTCAGTATTCTTGATCTTCAGTTCTTCAGTCTTCTGTCTTCTGAGTCTTCAGGGTCTTCTGAGTCTTCAGCGTCTTCTGAGTCTTCAGCGTCTTCTGAGTTCTTCATAGATATACTGACTGATATACTGAGTCTTCATGCTGAGTCTTCAGTTCTTCAGTTTCATACTGAGTCTTCAGTATCTCAGTTTCATACTGAGTCTTCAGTATCTCAGTTTTATACTGAGTCTTCAGAAACTTCAGTTTCATACTGAAACTTCGGTTTCTTCAGAAACTTACTGAGTTCTTCAGAATCTTCAGATCCTAACCTGATCTATATCTGCTGACTATACATTTTGCAGATAACATCCTGAATACTCTAAAACTGAATCCTGACTCAACTATCAAGATTATTCTGAACATGTCATACTCAGGGGTTTTGGGATCTAATCAAAATCATATCTTTATTAAATTCATCTCCCAACAATTTCCCCCTTTTTGATGATGCCAAAACCTATCTTGTTACAAACATACTTAACCTATACTCAGGTTTCAGTTTATCCTATTACAAGATTGGTTTTATTTTCAACAATTTCCCCCATAAATGATGAGTCTCCCAACAATTTCTTTAGTAAAGAATCTCTCAAAGGATTCATCACCAAATACTTAATTTCCCAACAATTAATTCAGAGACAATCATTCAGGCATATCAAAATTAAAAGACATGTAAATAAGATAATGAGATATTATCTTTTGAGCATAAATGATAAGTTTTCATTGATGATAGGTAGACTGTTACAAGTTACAATGAATCTTATCTGAACAAAATCAAAAAGACAAAGGATTACAAGAATCTTCTGAGTCTTCATCTTCTGTCTTCTTCTACTCTTCAGCTCGGCTCTTTAGTTCGGCTCTTCAGTTCTGATCTTCCACCTCATCAGCAGGGACTTCAAGATTGAACATTCCGTAATATCTTCTTTTCAGCGCATCTTTTTCTTTAATGATATCAGGATTGTTCCCTGTCAGACCCAACTGAATGGCGTACTGAGATATTTCTTGAGCAATGGCTTTCTCATTCACACAGCCATTCTCCAGCCTGGGAGGAGGGTACACGTATGGACCAGGGGCGGTTATCTGCACCTTTCCTTCATCCGCAAGATTTATCCAGCCTTGAAGATATTTAGGATAGAAGGTCAGGAGATAGTCGATGAAAGTCTCATTCGGATCTAAGCTCCCCCCTCTCCATTCTCTGAGCACATCATAGTAGAACCAAAAGGTTCTCTTGATTTCTTCCCATGCATCGTTGAGATGGACTGGCATCCATTTGTCAACATGCGGCCATTTCTGTGCTTTAGTGTTCCCTCTCCTCTTGTTTGCGAACTTTTTGAACCCACTCCTTCTTTTCTGCTCTTCTTCTACCTTCTTTCTGATCACTAGTACACCAGAAACAGAAGCAGCAGTTTTCTTCCCTTGTTCAATCTGGAGTGTTTTCAGAGCGCTTCTGGTATTGAAGACCTTCTTCTTAGGCTCAACCTCAGATTCTTCAATATCCAGCATCAATTTCCTCTGAATTAGCTTAGAAGCCTTTGCTCTTTTGCCCTCAGGATCTTTCATCGCCATAGCCTTTCTCTTGATGGGCATTTCAGCACCAGCTAAGCTTGTACCAATCCTTCCTCTACCACTCGGTTTCTCTCTGACAACTTCTGCATTGTTTCCTCTCGAAACCCGAGTGTAGCCGGCTTCTCCACCTCCTTGAACTTAAGCTTCTCGGTGGCTTCTATCTCCTTCATGGCTTCGCAATGATCTTCTTCTCAAAGATCCTTTACAACCTTGCCCTTGAGTATGTTCCAATAAAACCCCGAGATCGGCTCGTGTCTTTCCCCTTCTTGGAACCATACTCTGGCAGAAGCCTGGAGAGTGCTGTGTCCATATGATATTGTTCTTTACTTACACTCCGCACCTCCCCTGCAATCTGATCTTGCTCCTCCTCGAGCCTTCTGAGGTGGTTCTTCGCCACAGAGAATTCTTCAGACAGATGTGCAAATTGGCTTGAGAGAGCTTCCTTGAACATGTCTGTCGTCTTGGCCATGAGCATTGAGCTCATCTCCTCAACAACGTTCTTCACCATCATCTCACTCTTCTCTATCAATTTTGCTTCTAGAATTTGAGTTCGCTCCACGATGCTTCCTTGACTCTCAGATAAGCTTCGGCCTTGACCCCTCCATCTTTTCTTCTAATTTTCCTTCCATGGAGGTCACTTTGCGTCGAGTATCCTGAAGTTGCACCGATTCGAAGAAGAACTCAAGCTTATCAATCTTTCGTGCTTGGTTGGCCAATGCCTCCTCGATCCGAAAGCAACTTTGGTCAGGATCGGCTCAACCTTCTCTAGCTTCACCATCAGCGGGGTGAGATCAATCTCAGGAGTATATCTGATCGGCTGTGACTCCTGAGTTGGTTGTTCATCCTGAGTCTCAGTCTTCAGTAATCCTGGCATAATTATTAATAGTGCCAAAAGTTACCTGAAGGTTAACTTCAGTCTGAGGATGTTCGACAACAGCCTGATCAGCATCAGTTGAGTCTTTCACCTTTTGAGATTGACTCTCATCATCCCCTTGTTGGTCCCCATCCTGAGATTTGTCTTTGGAGCTCGGGGATCCAACTTCAGCAATCCTCTCAGCAACCTTCTTCTTCGCAAGCTCATCAAAGTCTGAGATTTTCATCCTGAGCTTGGTTTATCTGAATCCTGAGAATTCAGTGAGAAAAGCTGTCTCCTCGTTCCACCAGTCTTCCCCTCTGAATGAAGCAATATTGAGCATCTCCGGAAGAGTCTGGTTGAGGATGTAGACCGTTGACCTCAATCTGAAGAAGATGTCCTGGAGGTCAGGGAATGAGCTAAGCTCAGGGTAGTGGTCAAGGATGAACCGTTCCCCCTTGCTTCGCCATTCGGTCTCTTCAACTTCACCTTTCTTGAGCATCGGGCTCTCCGGGTTGATTGGAAAAACTCAAAGAAAGATCGACTAACGCTCATTCAGAGCTCATCAAAATTCATCGGCTCTCGAGGCTCGGCCAAACTCGAGGTTTGGGCATGACTCCTCGGTTTGAATCGACTTGGTTTCGAGGTGCGAGTGGCTCCTCCTCGAGGGAAATTTCGGTTTGCTCTCGAGAACTCGAGCGGGCACTTCCTCGAGAGGAATCAACATTTTTCGAGGTCTAAGCAGTGCTTCCTCAGCAGGAATCTGTACTTGCTCTGAGGTCTGAGGTCCTTGGAATATTTCTTGAGAGAACTTATCAGAACTAAGTGACGTCTTAAGAACCTTAGAGAAGACTTGCTCCTCAGTTTGATCCTGTGCCTTTGAGATAGCATGAGCCAATACAAGTAAAGGCGATTTCTGAGCAGTTTGGCTCTCAGGCTGAATCTCCTCAGTATCACTTTCCTCATCATCATCAGTGAGAACCACCATTCTTTTGCGCTTTGGAGCAAGGGTTTTCTGCTTCTTCAATTTTCACCATGCTCCTTCTTGGCATCCAACAAAACCTTTCCCCCGGTTTGTTGGCTTTCTTCAGCAGCAGCCGCAACTGGTGATTCCACTTTCTTCTCTTTCTTCCCTCTAATCGTCCTCTTTGCAGTAATGGGTTTGAACATTACTTTGGACTTAGGGAATGGAGTAGATTTGGAAAAGATATCCTCCTCCTCTCGGCACATCTCCAAAATAAAAGCTATTTTGGTGGCATGGAGGATCCTGCCTTTGATAGATACTACCCCATCCTCCCTTCTTATGACCTTGGTTTGCTCACTCACCACCTTGATCAGATACTTCAACCAGTTGAACTCCTTGGTGGGTGAGTCCTCGATCGCCTTCATAAGTCGGAGTTTGGGAGTGCTGATCTGCTCGAAGCTTCCAGATCGACTCATGATGCACTTTCCAACAATATCCATCAATACTCTGTATTTCGGCTTTAGATGCCGCTTATGCAGAGTTGCCTCAAACTTAATAGGATTCTCAATAATCCCATCAAGATACTCTTGCTCCCGTCCCAACATATACAATGAGGGATCATCTCCCCTATCGCACAACTCAAATACGTTGTTTAAGTTCTTAGGGACAATATAGAGCTCTCGAACAAAATCCACATATTTCATCGATTGTTCAAGATGAGAAACATAAATCTTGGACTCTATACAATCATCCTCATTCATTTCCAAATTAGCGACAAACTCTATTACCTCGGGAGTATACTCCGCCTCCGGTCGATTCGCGACGAGGTTCGTCAGTTTCGCCAATCGGATTAAATGGAGCGCTTTTTCTTCGTGCTTGGCATTGGTGGTACTCTCCAAAGAAACCACGTACTCATACCATGACTTATTTGTCTCGGCTAATTTTTCGAACATGGTAGGAGCCATTTGAGATTTGAAGATTTAGGGTTTTGAGCGATGAAGCTTTTCTGGGTAAAAGGGATTTATTTGCAGAGGGTTTTTAGGAACGAAGGGTTTCAATAAAATTTGGCTTGAATGACTTTCAAAGGATTAAATAGCTCAAGATCGTGGGAAGTCGTACCGGTTTTGGTGAAAAACAACGGTTAAGATTAATCCACTATTAATCGGGTATGCGAAAGGTCGATCCCCGAAAAGTAAGCCGCCAATTTAACTTCATTGGTGATTAAATGTAACAGAGCATTTAATGACTGTTGACCTTTTTAGGAATTTCACAGATCCCGCCCAAAAACATTCCTCAGGTGTTTTGTATTTATTGCGAATGATTACTGAGTTTCACTTAAGCAATAAATGAGTCGCATGAGACATTACTTCTTCAGACTAATTTTCCTCTATCAATCTTACTGAGTATTGACTTTGATAAAAATGTCAGTATGATACTGAGTACTGAATGGGTTCAGTATGCTACTGAGTACTGACCTTCAGTAAATCTGAGTTTCCTGAGACTCAGTTCAGTATTTCCAATTTTATCCTGAGTTTCTCAGTAGAATTATGAGAAAACTTCATGCATCTGAAAATCTTCAATTTTTCAGATTTTACTCTATACACCTGGATCCAAAATCCCTAATTCAACTGATAGTTCCTGAAATCTTGATTTAGCCAAAGGTTTAGTCAAGATATCAGCTCTCTGCTTATCAGTTTGAATTTTCTCCATCCTGATGTCCTTTTTCTCGACATGATCTCTGATGAAGTGATGTCTGATATCCACATGCTTGCATCTGGTGTGCAATATCGGATTTTGTGAAATAGCAATGGCACTATTATTGTCACAAAATATTGGTACTTCATTGGCTACAACTTTATAATCCCTTAATTGTTGTCTGAGCCAAAGAATCTGAGCACAGCAGCTTCCTGCAGCCATGTATTCAACTTCAGTAGTACTGGTTGCTACTGAGGCCTGTTTCTTTGAAAACCAAGATATCAACTTGCTTCCAAAAAATTGACAAGTTCCTGTAGTGGACTTCCTGTCAATCCTGCAACCTCCATAATCAGCATCTGAGTAACCAGTTAATTCAAGGTTATCATCAGCTGGATACCATAATCCTCTATTCACTGTGCCCTTAAGATACTTCAGTATCTTTTTGGCAGCCTCCATGTGACTAGCTTTAGGATTAGCTTGGTATCTTGCACATATCCCAACAGCAAATGTTATATCCGGCCTACTTGATGTGAGATAGAGCAATGATCCAATGATTCCTCTATAATCAGTATGACTTACTGATTTCCCTTCAGAATCAGGATCCATCTTGTAGTTAGTATTCATAGGAATTCTAACTGCATTGCAATTCTGTACACCATACTTGGCAATCAGGTCCCTGGTGTACTTTGCCTGGTTGATGAAGATTCATTCCTTTGATTGTTTCACTTGAAGACCTAGAAAGAAATTCATCTCTCCCATCATTGACATCTCAAACTTGTCTTTCATCAGTGTTGAAAACTTTTCACACAGCTGATGGTTTGGAGATCCAAAAATGATGTCATCAACATATATCTGAACCAGTAAGATATCTTCCCCATCTTCTATCCTGAACAGAGTTCTATCAACAGTTCCTTTGACAAAACCATGGTCAGTAAGAAACTAAGAAAGAGTATCATACCATGCTCTGGGTGCTTGCTTAAGACCATACAAGGCTTTTCTGAGCCTGTAAACTTGGTCATTCTGTTTGAAACCAGGAGGTTGTTCTACATAAACCTCTTCTTTAAGCACACCGTTCAGAAATGCACTTTTCACATCCATTTGATAGACTGTGAACTTCATGTGGGCAGCATATGCAAGAAACAATCTGATGGCTTCTAGTCTTGCAACTGGTGCAAAGGTTTCATCATAATCCAAGCCTTCTTCTTGGGAATAACCTTGTGCAACTAGCCTTGCCTTGTTTCTTACAATGTTGTTGTTTTCATCTCTTTTATTCTTAAATACCCACTTGGTTCCAATGACATTGTGCCTTTCAGGTCTATCCACTAGCTCCCAAACTTCATTTCTTGAGAATTGATTCAAATTTCATCTTGCATAAAGAAGAATCCAATGAGAATCTTGTAGAGCTTCACCAATCTCAGTAGGCTCTTTCTCTGATAGGAAGCAGCAGAATAGTGCACTCTCACCATGGAACCTTCTTGTTTTGACACCTTCAGTTAGATCACCCACAATCTGACTTGTAGGATGACTATCTAACCATCTTCTTCTAGATGTTCCCCCTTCAATAGTATCCTCAACATTTAAAATGTTAGGTTCAGTTAATTCAGTAAACTCAGGGAACAACAGAAAAGGAGAAAGGGAATCATCTTCCTCAGGGGAAATTCCATTCAGAACATTGTCAGAGACATTTGTTCCCCTTTGGTTGATAGATTTAATTTGCCTCGATTGTGACCACATCTTCATTGGCATCACATACCGAGTCCGAATCGGTGTCTGCTCAGATTGGTCACTTCAAGTGTGTTGGTTTTCCTTCGGGAAGACTTTCCATCTGAGTCGAAGTCCATCATCCGAGTTCCATCCCGAACTTCTTTATTTGAGTCCGAGTCACTCCAATCATATATGGTGTGACTTCTTCTTTTCGTGTTCGATGGATGTTTTGTCATTCTTTTTCGGGCTTAACTGGTGATTCTCTTGGTGGGTTCTTTCAAGATCATGTTCTGTTCCTTCCGAACACAAGTAGATTCATCAAAAACAACATGAGTTATTTCCTCCACAATAAGAGTCCTACTGGTTGTAAACTCGAAAAGCTTTCTATGAATTCAGAATATCCTAAGAATATTCCTTCAATAGCTTTACTATCAAATGTTTTCAACTGATCTTTACCATTATTGTGTATGAAACACTTGCAACCAAACACACGAAAGAAAGAAACAAGAGGCTTCCTTTCATTCCAAAGCTCATAGGGTGTTTTGTCTTGACTCTTGGTCAACATGGGATCTGTTTCCGAGAATAGCATGCGTTGTTATGACTTCAAACCCAAAATCTTTTAGGAATATTAGCCAAATTTATCATTGTCCTTGAACTTCTTTTTTTGAGTCCTGTTCCTTCTTTCAGCAACACCATTTTGTTGAGGGGTCCTTGCAGCTGATGTTTCATGAGAAATTCCATTTGCTCCTCAATAGCCGTCAGACAGATGTCATCACTTTCACTATCTGAGAATATTTCATCTGAAGAGCTAGATCCCTCCTCAGAATGTTCTTCTTCTGCAACCATGGCTTTTCTGTTGGAGAACTTCTTGTCACTTTTGCACTGTCTTTCTCTTCTCTCCTAGACTTTTCAGTCGGGATAATCATACAGAAGTGACCTTTATTTTGGCAATTGTAGCATCTGTTGGCATCATCATTCCTGATCACTTTCTTCTTTGGACTTGGAGTCCTTCCTTTTGGATGAAGATCCTCAAATTTTCGTGTCCTTCTTCTTCTCAGTTGACTGTCCTCAGGTTTCTTCTGGTACCTGTGATTCCTGTAATAGTTTTTGTATTTTCCATATCGACTATTAAGTCTTTCAAACCTCCTTGCCATCAGTGCTAGCTTATCCTCAAGCTCATCCTGATTTTTAGCAAGGGAGTTCTCAGACTCTCTAGTTTTACAGGTTTTATCCTTGGCCTTAAAAGCCACATTCTTACTAGATGATGAATCATCTTTGCTGTCAGCCTTTTTAGATTTCTTATCAATTACAAACTCATAGGCCTTCAGCTCAGAGAAGACTTGTTGGTATGGCATTGAATTAATGTTTTTGGTGTTTTCAATCACCACTGCATGTATATCCCATTTCTTAGAAAGACCTCTAAGAATTTTCAATGCAACTTCTCTCTGTGGATATTTCTTACCAAGTGAATTTAGATCATTCATAATGCTAGTAAATCTGACTTGCAATTTGTCTATAGATTCACCTTCATCCTTTTCAAAACTATCAAACTTTCCAATTGCAACTGAAAGTTTGTTTTCCTTGATATGATCTGTGCCTTGGCACATTACAGCTAGTGTATCCCAAATTTCTTTTACAGTATTACAGTGAGAGATCATTCCCATCACACCATCATCAATTGTACTGTATAGTGTGTCTTTAGCAATATAGTCTAGATTGACTAACTTCCTCTCCTTAGGAGTCAGTTGGTCATCAGACTTAGGAAATTCTGCTCTAGGATCATTTCTCTCATTTTCTGTTCCTCTGGGATTCACCACAGTAAATTGGAATGGTCCTTCAGAGACCACTCTCCATATACGTTCATGTTTAGAATACAGGTGAGCCTGCATTCTTAGTCTCCATAAATCATAATTCTCCACTGAGAACATGGGAAGTTTTTTAGAAGACATTTTATCTGAGTCTTTTAAGAATTCAGCAAATATGATCAGTTCAGATAGACCACAAGTATTTTTAGAAAATAAAACTTTGGTCAACAAAGTAGGTGGTCAAGTTGAACCACTGCTCTGATACCACTTGTTGGTCCCGGTGCAAATGAGTCTTACACGTGTATGGGGGGAATACACGTGTTCAGTGTTTTTAAAACTTTTCTTACTGAGGTCAACTTGGGTCAGGTTGTCCTGATGATTTGGTCCTGAGAAGCACAAATCGCCTCGAGTCAAAGTCTCATCGAGGCGGTGATCCGTTTCTTTTCAGATACCTCAGATAATCCCAACCGAGTCCCGAAGTTTTAGAGATCTGAGTTGCTTGGATCGGATAACTAACTTATGAACCCTCGGAAGAGTAAGTTCGGTTTGGTAACTATCCGTTCTAGCTACTCGGATGTCTTGCGGAATGGTTGGCCCTTAGTTTATACTCGTTTTAAGCTTTTCTTTGAAATCCTTCCTTTAATGGAATAGTGATTGGCAAATTGATTCAATTATATGCAACTTTTCGATTGGATTGATTCCGATCAAATATCGATAAAAAAATATGCTTTCAAAAACAAGAATGCAACAGATAAATCAAGCAAAACAGAAAGCAAAGAACACAACAAATTATAGTGGTTCAGAGACTCAAGCTCCTACGTCCGCTCTCCCTGATGTTTTCAGAGAAATTCACTAATCACTTCCTAAGGCTTTCTGACTACCTCTGTAGTTTACTAACTCAAAACTCACACAAGCTTTCTGTCTATCCAAGATAGATTACTCACTTCTTCTCTAGAGCTTTCTGACTACCTCAATGTAGTTTACTTACTCTTTACAACTCCAATCTCACCAACAATCACACTCAAACTACCTTACAAAGGGTTTGGGGTTTCTTGGTTGGTTTCCAACTAGGATGAGATAACCTTTACAATAAAGAACAATGCAAAGGCTAGGATATCTCGACTAAGCTTTGGATATATCTTATCAATCTAGGCTTAGTGGAATGAGCTCTCTTCGATTTAAAGCACTTGGGAAATTCTAGGTTTTTCGAGTGCTTCAACTTGCAATAATAAGTTTGAGCTCTTGAGTTGCTTACAAATTTCCCGTAACCTTTCAATGTAGAAGGTCACAAGTATTTATAGGCATACACCAAGGTCACTCTTGAAAAACTATCCGTTGGAGAGATAACTTCGTGAGTTTCCTCTTATGGTGTGTGAGAAACGGCTATATTTAGGGTTTGACACTCCCTAACACGTTTTTAGGCAATAGCCTTTCATGTAGCCGGTCTTCACTTTTTGCAGTCTGGGAACTTAGTACTTCTGACATCTTTTCATGACTGTCCGCTGTCAGTGTCAGTATGGTACAATGTTGTCTTCCTCTTTTTGACTTTTGTCTCCAGTTTAAAGGTAGATAACTCAACGGCTCTTTTGGTTACAATCTCTGAGTTGATATAACCTTAACAACACTTTGTCTTAGTTCCTTTTGCCTGCATTTGAATGTCTTGGGCAATATCTATTTTTCTAAGGAATCGCGATCTTCTCAGTATTGAATCCTTCAGATAGATATTTTCAGTGCCTCGGAACATTCAGGTTTATACTGAGCATTCAAGACATTCTTCGAGTCTTGATAATCATCGTGCCTTGATATTCTTGATCTTGATTCTTGGTCTTACGTCTTACGAGTCTTTGAGTCTTGAGTCTTACGAGTCTTCAGGGTCTTCTAAGTCTTCAGCGTCTTCTGAGTCTTCGGCGTCTTCTGAGTTCTTCATAGATATCTTGGTGATATACCGAGTCTTCATCTTTGAGTCTTGATTCTTGATTTCATCGAAGAGTCTTGATATCTCGATTTCATCTTGAGTCTTCAATATCTTAGTTTCATACTGAGTCTCAAGATATCGATTTTATCTTGAGTCTTGAAACTTGATTTCATATGAAACCGGTTTCTTGAAACTTCTTGAGTTCTTGAGAATCTTGAGATCTAACGATCTATATCTGCGACAATACATTTTGCAGATAACATCCTGAATACTCTAAAACTGAATCCTGACTCAACTATCAAAATTATTCTGAACATGTCATACTCAGGGGTTTTGGGATCTAATCAAAATCATATCTGTTGGGAAATTTATAGTTTTGATAAAAGTTCCAGAAACACATGTAATAGGACCAAATCGGACACATTAGGTCGATCGATGTTTATATTACCGTCTATAGAATACCAGTTGATAATTACTGTATAGAACAACTGATGTAATAGATAGGTCACATATTGAGGGGGAACCTCAATATGTATAAGTCAGATCTGAAGATCCATAGAACAGCTGATATCCGACAGGCCAGAATGCTAGAGAAGAACAGAAGATCAAATCGATCTGATCTAGTCAGATATCTCAGCTGAAGTCATAAAGCTCAAACTCATAATACTTGAAGATCAGATGACTTCCAGAAGATCAGACCAAAAGACCTACATCAGCCGAGTCTGCTAGTTGAAGTTAAGTCAACCAAAGACCGAAGACTCCATCAGTAGACCGATCGATTCTCGATCGATCGAAGTCACTTCACCAGTGAAAACTGATGTTTCACCTAATCATACGTCTATGATCTGAACAAGAAGAATGTCAACCTTAGTTGGAAGAACAACACTGAAAAGTGTGTCTGTTAACCAATAAGAACAAGACACGTATGATCGGAGCCGACAATTAAGGGATTTGATGCTGCTCTCTCTAACGGCTATAAAATACAAGTTCACGCTTTTGGCCATGCCGTTCCTGAAGCATGTCACATCAATCCTGCAAACCTACCTAATATAGCCTGAAATTCAAATTGCTCTCCAACGGCTCTTTGATTTTAAGGTCTATAAATATGGGATCACACTTCAGAGTGAAGACACGAAAACACTGAACAATCAAGAAGCTCAAGCAATTATCAGATTTCCGCACGAAGAACACGATCAAGAAGATTATTTTATTAAGTGTTCATCGCATAAGTTCTTAGCATAGAAATCTTTTCATCTAGCTGATAGGCTACCTTAAACACTAGAAAAGATTTCATAGTTGAAACCAAAACAATCTTATCCAAACCCAAAGTTAGGTTAAGTTGTTTAGCAAGATTTCAGACTAGGGTTTCTAGATTTCTAGGATTTCTGAGAATTAAATTGAGTGTTGAACTAACACATAAAATAAGTTCAATTGGTTGTATGGGTTTGTGATAGGGAAGAGTGGGTTTGTTTGTCCGAACCACTTGTGCCTTTACCACTTTGATTAACTGTCTACACAATTGCACACAACCTTTAAAGCGCATACATATTCTAAGTTGAGATCAGCTAGCACCAAGCTTCTGATCTGATCAAGCTTGACACTTCAGTCAACTGGTTAAAACACTAACTTTGGAATCTGATTTATAAAAACTGGTTTTTCATGGGTAAAACTTAAGCTTCCACACACATCAGTTAAACTGATAGTTACCGAATCTGCCTTCAGGCGATTAGTAAGTTGGTTATCAACCCAATGTGATTCACTCGCACTCTGATCAAAGTTAAATCGCCATCACACCCGACCAAGACAAAAAGTTTTTTTAAGTCTATTCACCCCTCCCCTCTAGACTTCTGCCCTCAAAAACCCGTTCGGGACCTACAAGTGGTATCAGAGCAGTTGGTTCTACAGACCACTGACTTTGTGTATCATCGATTCTTGAGGAAGAATCTTTGTGGTCGATCGAATCGATCTTGAAAAACCTTCTTAAAACTCATTCATTTTCCAAAAACACTCAAAGATGGATAACACCTCAGGTATGTATCATGATCTGCCGAAGTTCTCAATCGATGAGTATGCAGATTGGGCCATATATATGTCCAACCATCTAGGTTCGATTAGTGGCAGAATGATGGAAGTCATCGAAAGAGGACCCATCATCATATATTACGACAACCCTGCAGTTGGAGGAGATCCAGACTTTGCCCGGGAAGTCTTTGTAGAAAAAAAAGCCCGGCCTTGATGGATGCAAGAGGAAAGGAAAGGAAGCGCATACTCTAGATACTATCGCAAGGCATATTATCATGAAAACAATGGATAAGGTCACCAAGGAAAAGATTAAGTATCTCAAATCTACGAAAGCAATGTGGGATACTCTAGTTGAAATATGCGAGGGAAATGACCAGATAAAAGACAGCCGTCTGCAGCCAAATGGTAAAGTTCGAAAAATTGAAGATGCTGCCCAACGAAACCATCAACGAACTCGATGGAAGGATTACAATGTCAATAAACAAGCTTCGAGAACTTGGTAGAGAGATGTCTGATAAAGATATCAACTACAAAATTTTAAGGTCTCTCACCAAGAAATGGGATATGAAGGTCACAGTAATCAAGGATTGCCAAGACATTTCAAAAATGAAGCCAAGTAGCTTGTTCTTGAGCCTTAAAGCTCACGAGTTCGATTTAATTGAGAGAGGACAAGCATATGAAGATGAGGTGCCCTCTGAAGCCTCAACTTCCAAATCAGTTGCTTTTAAGGCAACCAAAGAAGAGATTGAAGACCAATGAACCCATTGGAAACATCATAAGTCGAAAGTAAGCAGATCGCTCGCTTACCAGGAAACTAGAGAAATCAAATACTCAACTGGGTAAGTATCGAAGATTCTATAAAGATTATCAACATAGCCGAGGAAGAGATAGGAGATCAGACAACAGATCTCCAAGAAAGAACCAGATCTGATGATCGGAGAGATCACAGAGATGAAAGGAAAAGAGATAATCTAAATGATGAGAGAAGAGATAACCAATCAGACAGAAGAAGCTCAGACTACTATCAGAAAGGAAAATCACCTGATAGATCATACAGACGGAGTGATTCACCTGGAAGAAAAGGTTCCGTGGATCAAGGAGCGTGCTTCAATTGTGAGAAGCCAGGTCACTACAAACAAGCAGATCGCCTGGACTGACGCCAAGAGAAAGGGAAGAAAAGAGGAACGTAAGAGAGAGAGCAAACAGACAGGATGTAAAAGCCATGGTTGCCGACACGCCGAGAATTGACAATTCAGATTCCGCCCTCCGAGGATTCTCGGATACTCCTCTCAGAGAAGATTTATGTCCGATTAGCAATCTTTGTTGACTTTTATGGAAATGAAGATCTGATATTCTCTTCAGACGATGATGAGATCTGCCTGATGGCCAAGGAGGACCAATCTGAGGTAACCTCCAAACCTACTTTGTTCGCTTCTACACCTGCTATCATTAGCACACCTGCTGGGGAGATTGACCTGCAGCTCTACTCTGAGCAATTGCTTGAGGATCTCTCCAATGCAGTAGACACTTATGTTATAGTGGAAGCTGAAAATGACAAGCTGAGGACCAGAAATAATCAGCTTGCTAAAGAGAATGATCTCAGTAAAGCCTCTGAACTTAAATCGGCTGAAACTGCTCAGAAGGCAACTGAGGAATTTAAAATTCTGAAAGTTAAAGCTTCTGATCAAGAGAAGCAGATCAAAGATCAGCTGGCAATTAACAAACAGCAAGCTGATGACTTCAAAATCCTGCAAGCAAAATTCGATGAGCTATTCCGAAAGCATGAAAGTCTAAAATCATCTGAGGATAATCTGCGTAAGAAAATAGAGGTTTTTACAAAATCATCTAAAACCGTTCAAGACATGAACACCTATTTTCGAACAACGATTAACAAGAAGGGACTTGGGCATGAGAACCCTTCCACATCCTCAAAAGCCCCGGCTGATTCATCTCAAAAAGGTGTAATCAGACGAGTTTCTGACAAAGATACACCAAAAGCCAAAGATGTATCTAATAAGGGAAAAAGACCCGGTTGAAAGGTAAAGGCAGTGCCTAACCGGAGGGGAAACGAAAATGGACCCCTAACTGTAAAAATCACCGAGAAGGAATCAGCAGAAGAACCCGGTTCTTTTCCGAAGAGACCTCAACTCGATCAACAGATCGAATCGAAAAAGACAACTCGTAAAAGGGAAGTCCAATCGAGACCCAATCAAGGTCGGTTTGCCTAATAAGCATGCTTCGTAAACCGCAAAAACCACCTATGCCGAAAAGATATGAATCTTTTGATGGTAGCAAAATACCTACCCCTATAATCGAAATCTAGGGTTCTTTGACAGAACCACAATCGATGAAAAGAAGACAAACAGTAAAAGATAAATCCCAAGTCTTCTAAGTCATCCAAGGTTCACACTAATAATCATACTAATCGAAAAGCATATAAAGAGACGTATGATTATGTTGATAGGTATGGGAGACAAATCGGGGCCTTCGATCTGGCGATCACAATAGAAGTGCTCGTTTGTATGGATCCCCAAAACTAATCCTAACCCCTCGGGACCCAATCCAAAAGGGGTACCTAAACCCCGATTTGGTCAAGCAGGATCGCGTGGGTCCGCCAACAAAGGAGGTGTGCAAGCAACTATCTCGGTACATCGATAGTGGATGCTCAAGGCACATATTTCGAAGCAAACATCTCCACAGCTCTTACATGGAACAGAAAGGCCGCTGCGTGTACTTTTTCGGTGTTGATAACTTTGGTTATACCAAAGGATTCTTAACCTTAGAGAATGATGATGTACAAAATCGGAGTCTCAGATGTCGAAGGTCCGAAGCACAACCTATAATCGGTTTCACAATTCTGCGACAACGGATTCGGTGTTGAGTTCTCGATGACCAATGCACTATCAAGAATCGAGCCACTCAACAGATTTTGCTAATCGGTTCAAGGAAAGGGAAGATCTACACGGTGATTGGAGCAGTTGCCAAAGAAATGCATGCTCGATTGTCAAGAGTTCCAAAAGTAGCGGTTGGCTCGCACAAAAGAATGAGCCATCCGAACTTTAAAACTCTTAATAAGATAGCAAGGATGTCTCTAGTGGAAGGACTTCGAATGAAGTATTTTCAAAGGATCGGACATGTCTTGCATGTGGGAAGGAAAAAACAGTCAAAGCTTCATTCAAGGGAATTCCGGACCGGCATCCAAAGAAAGTATCGCAATTGCTTCATATGGATCTATTTGGAGCAGATTACACGGTCGGTCTCAACGACGAAAATATACTCGTAATCGTGGATGACTATTCCAAGTTTACGGGTTATATTCTTACATAAGAAGAATGAGGCGACAAACGAAGATACCCGAAGCCGCTAAAAAGATTACAAAATGAGAAGGGTGTCGATTGTAGTAAAAATCGATCGAGATAAAGGTGCGAAATTTCGAACTCCTTTATTCTTGATTTTTGCTCTAAGTTTGGTATACAACATGAAACATCACCGCAAGGACGCCACAACAAAATAGAGTAGCGAAGCGGAGGAACAGAACTCTCAAAGAAGTTCGCCGACGATGTTATTTGAATATGCAATACCAAGCGTTTACTCAAGCGTATAATCAACATCGCATGCCATACTCGTAAGCAGATGTCTTCCGACTAAGGCTCACTACAAAAACACCCTATGAACTGTGGAAGGACAGAAAACCTCGTGTTTCTTACTTCCATGTTTTTTGGAGTGTAAGTGTTTCATACACAACAATGGGGAAGAGTCGGGTTGAAGACTTTTGAGGCCAAGTCGGATGAGGGTATATTCTTAGGATATTCCTCATCCGGCAAGGCTTTTAGGGTTTACAATGCATTTAACCCTACTTGTGGAAGAAACACCCCATGTAGTCTTTGATGAAGCATCTTCTGAACAAGAGAAATCTGCCTCAGAACAAGATGTACCTGATGCTCAGAAAATGGATCAGCTAACGATCAAGGAAAAAGAATCGTAAACCGAATAAAGATATACATTCCGGATCTAGCTAATTCACCGGATCATTCAGATCCTAAGGTACGAAAAATCGTCGATGAAGAGCGTCTGGTGAGAGAAAGATCAATCGAACCAACCGGTTAGGGGGAACACTGAAGTTCCCACTTAACGACATCAACACATGATGAGTCCAACATCGGTGAGACATGTTCTTATCAAGTGGATCATAATTCGCGCACCACTCCCAGTCGCTAGTAATGAACCTTTATCAGAAATGGATGATGTTCTCCAAACCAACGCAAATCAGAACAGAAGGACCTGGATAACCAGTCATCCAACCGACCGATCATCGAGACCCATCCGATAAAGTTAAAACTAGACATCGATTGGTGAAAGTGCCATGTATTCTTTGTTATTTGTCTATGAAGGAACCAACAACAATAGAGGAAGCTCTACAAGACGCGAAATTTGGATTCTAGCCATGCAGAGGAGGAATTTTGGAACAGTTCGACATAAATCAAGTTTGGGAACTGGTAGACAGACCAAATCATCAAGACGTAATTGGCACGAAGTGGGTTTTCAAGAACAAGAGAGATGAGAAAAATGTCATCACCAGAAATAAGGCAAGACTTGTTGCTAAGGGGTATTCACAATCAGAAGGAATTGATTATGACGAGACCTTTGCACGATACCACTCGCTTTAAAGCCATTCGGTCGTTTCACGGCATATGCTTCCTGAGAGGGTTCACTGTGTATCAGATGGACGTAAAGAGTGCATTTTTAAACGGGGTACTAGCAGAGGAAGTTTATGTCGAACAACCTCCAGGCTTCGAAAAGAACAACCAAGTGTACCGTTTAAGAAAAGCTCTTTATGGCCTGAAACAAGCTCCTCGAGCTTGGTATGATACACTCTCTCAGTTCTTGATCGACAGTGGGTTCACTAAAGGAACAGTGGACAGAACCTTATTCAGAATAGAAGATGGAGAAGATATTCTGATGGTTCAGATCTACGTGGACGACATCATCTTCGGATCTCCTAACAAGAGTCTATGTGAAAGATTCAAAGAACCGATGCAAGGAAGTTCGAGATGTCCATGATGGGACGGATGAATTACTTTTTGGGTCTCGAGGTGAAGCAAAGTCACGAGAAGGGATATTCATCTGCCAAGCAACGTACACTAGGAATTTATTGGCTAAGTTTGGAGTTCAAAATTGCAAGGAAGCCAAAATTCCTATGATGGCTGGATTCAAGATGGATCTAGATGAGGATGGTCAGAAAACAAATCAGAAAGAATATAGGGCTCTCATTGGATCTCTACTATACTATACCGCCCGCCAAAGACCAGATATATCACCTTTTGCAGATGGGTGTATGTGCGATTTCGTGCAAATCCAATGCAAAGCCACCTAGAAGCGACTAAGCGGATTCTTAATATCTGAAGGGACAATAAACCTTGGTTTATTTTACCCATCAGATGATAATCTAGAGCTTAGTGGGTATTCTTATTCTGATTATGGAGGTTGCAAGATTGACAGGAAGTCAACCTCAGGAACATGTCAGTTTTTAGGAAGTAAACTGATCTCGTGGTTTTCAAAGAAGCAAACATCGATTCCATGACATCTACTATCAAGGTCATATATGGTCATAGGAAAAGTTGTTGCTCCCAAGCGCCTCGCTTAGTCGGCGGTGAGGGATTATAACATCGTAGCTAAGAATGTACCTATATTCGTGATGATAATAGTCTTATTGCAATCACTCGTAATCGAGAATCGTTCTACATACAAGATGCAAGCATGTGGATGTCAGACACCATTTTATAAGAGATCATGTTGAAAAGAAGAATATCAGAATGGAAAAGATTCACACTGATTTACAGAAAGCTGATATTCTAACCAAGCCACTAGCTGAGATTAGATTCAGAGAATTGTGTAATGAGCTAGGACTTCTGGATCTTTGAGAAAAAGCACCTAAAATGCTTGATGGATTGTTCTCCAGAACCAACTGGTTAAGAGACTAACCAGGTTGAAAGGAATCAGTTGAGTTTGGTATCTCAACTGATCAGAAGATCAGTCAAGGAACTGATGTGAGAAATCGATCAGATTTACGAGTTATCAGATTAAAGGAACTGATCAGATTTAAGGTTTATCAGATTAAAGGCAACACTCAATTTAAAAGGAATATCTGATTAAAATTAGTTGGGTTATTTTACATCTTTGTAAGTCGATTTAGCTGATATTCAACAAGCAAGATTCACAGATTAAAGCCTACAATCGCATAAGAAAGCAGAGAATTTACACAACAATGGAATAATAGAACTTTTCATTGATAAAGACCCGAAGGTCAGATTACATTACAAGTTACAAGTACAAAGGACCCGGAGGTCAGTACATAAGTCATAACCAAAAACCCTAAACCTATAACCCTAAACCCTCATCCTAACCCAAGAAGTGCTGGAGAGAGAGAGATTTTAAATCTGATGCTCTCATTTTCCCCCACTTAACAAGGGTGAGAAAGGCTTTAAAGAAATCCTAAAGCCGCTTAGTGGGCTAAAACCAAATGGAGCGAGAGCGGCGTTGATAGGATTTCTAAGCTAGGAGCCCTTAGACCTGAAGTCAATGGACTCTCCAGCTGTTAAATGGAGCACATGTGCCAAGAAATTGGTTCAAAGACCTTATGGACACATGTGTTGCATGAAAAAATTGAGTTGATATACGAAGATCAGCTGTTGTCTGATCAAGACCGTATATCAAACTCATGTTTTATATCGATCGAAGTCTGTTGATCTTTGGTTACGTCATAATGATAGACACACAAGGTGCATACGGTTAGGAGAAGTGTCTTCTCAGTTGCGACAGCAGATCCGCCGCCGTGGTGGTAGAGAAGCTTGGCAACAATTGTATGTGAAATCTTTGATGACGACGAAAACAGTGATAAGGGACAAAAAGGGTTGATTTGAGAAGCTGAAATCATTGAAAAAGGGGTAAAGGTGTTTGCCGGAAGTTTCACCGGAAATAAGGGTTCACCAGAATGCATGATTTTACAAATAAGATAAGTATGGTGAATGGGTTATGTTGTGTAAAACATTGGTCCAATTTATAGAGGCCAAGCAAGGGTGCAAATGCAAATATGATTTCAAAAAGCCTTTTAGAGAAATTTGCATCACAAGGACAGCGTGTAGAAATCACGCGACTGATAATTGGATAAATTTACGGCGGATTGACATATCAAGATATCTGAGGCGATAATTACAAGATGTCAAATCGCGCCAACTTAGGGAATAGAGACTACTATTCTAGACTAAGTTTTGGCGGTAACACTTATCCCAAGAATTGGCTTGATCTGAGAAGAATCAGATTAGGTCAACCAAAATCTGATTACATCTGGCCCGATCGATAAGGAAGATCAATTGAACTTGAAACCTCAACAAATCAGATATATCAGTCAATGAGAAAACATAAATGTCAGTTGAAGGGGGAACTTCAACTGATCGAGGAGGATCAGAAGGGAAATCAGACACAAAATGAAACAGATCAGTTGAAAAGAACAGTTGGGAAATTATAAGGCTTAGGTGAGAAAAAACTAAGATCAACAAGTGGAATCAACTTCAAGTGGTATTGGTGATTACTATATCACCAACCAGATATCGCCTTTCTTTTTTCCCTTTTTATTTGTTTTTTTATCGGATCTTATCTGTTTTTATTTGCCTTACTGTACACATTACCTGTGTGACGTATCCCCTGCAAATCATTTAATGCGGACGTGGGGTACATGTATTAATTGCTACAAAATGAGCTTTTAAATCCAAAAGGTTTTCGTACGTGCTTTTTCCAACCATTCGATCAAAACCGCTTAATCTGGATCGTTTAATCTTTTCAAACGGTTGATCTTCCAAATCTTGTCTTTTGTTCCCTCCTCATCTTTATAAGGTTCATCAAAAACCCTACCAGAGTTTTCCAAATCACAAACTTGCATTTTATTTTCTGAAAACTCTCCAGATTACTTCTCTGCGATTCAAAGTGTTTTTCTTAAGTCTCAAATCCAAAAAACAGAATCTGGTAATTTCTGATTATTTGATGAATCATTCTTTTAAAACCATTGATCTTAAAGATTTTGTCAATCGTTGATATCTGTATTATGTTTTATTGTTTCTTGGTTTCGTGATATGTGATATTCTTAGTATTTATGCACAATTTTAACCGAATCTATTTTATCGTAGATGATCACTCACGGTATGGGTAAAATAATGTGCAACTATCTTGAAATGACATTAAGGATTGTCGAGGACAAGTTCGCATAATTTTGGGGTTACAAAGGATCCGGAATCAATGGAAGTAGAGGAAATTCAAGAAAGCAGGACTTGAGAAATATATTGTCTTTGCTCACGCAATCGATGATGATGCAAAGATGAAGCCCTCGAATTAAGTAAGGAATTTAAGGGTGGATCAGATGCTCGAGAGAAGAACTACTTTTCGACAAATAACGGAGAAGAGATCGATCGACGAATGAGGATATAACTCGTCTGCTCAAACCTACCAAAAGGGCCGAATCTCGCTTTGCTTTCACTCTGAGGGAGAATCAAGATGAGCCGACGTAAACGCGAGCTCATCAGAGAGAGAGGCCGACAAACATCATCGTCGGGCTTTGTCAAAGTTAATGCTCAAGAGGAAATACCGATTGTTGTTTGACATATTGTCAAAAACAATTATGGGTATTTCATTCAAGCCCTGATGCTCTTACATCCCATTAAATATGCATAAAGATGGTTGCAATAATTGATGAAGCCAAGAACACCAATTGGCATGGGTTCCTAAAGGTCATTCTACTCCAATAACATGATAAATTTGGAGTTGATGAGTGGAGGCGTGTCTATCGAAGAAGAGGATCAGCAATCTCAACAAGGTTGCGGTTATCCTACAAGACAAAATGCCAAATGCCGGATGGGGGAGCAGAATGGGTGAAGTCCTACAAGGCATTCCTCTCCACCACTTTAGCCATATTTGGGCCACCAGACGATGATATCGCGCCAACTCCCCAAAGACGAAGGAGGGAAAAAAGGAAGGAACAACCGTCTACACGTAAGCCCCGTAAGAAGAAAAAAAACCTGGTGAAGGTCCAGGAGAAGAGGTCAAGAAGGCGAAGCAAGCCTCCATGACTCGATGCTAGAAGATGAGTCGATGAAGAAAGAGCGCCAGATCGGTCTGTTGCACCACAAAAATCGGTGAAAAATCGACAGTGCAGCTTCTCAAGCCGAGAGCTCGCCACCATTCATCCCGGAGGAAGAAGCACGAAGTCGAACGATCTCCTTCTCCTCCGGCTGAAATGATTCACCACTCGGACTAATGGTCGTTGAAAGCATATCTCTCCTACTCTTCCACCGCCCTTGAACACGAAACTACATCGGTCTGCGAACCCGAAACTACAAAGATTCATGAACCCGAAACCTTACTGTTGTGGAACCAGCGCACTGCCTCCACAATGAGAACCTCTGCGCAGTCGAGCCAATCGAGACAACTTCCACCTACTCAAGCACCACTGAATCCTCCACATCTCATCAACAGAATGCCGATGCACAATTCCCCGAAGTCTAGATCATCAAAGACCATCACAGGGAAAATGGTCAGAATGCAAATCGAACGAGAAATTGATGAGATGTATCCAGAACTGGTCGCCCATCCTGCTATTAGAGAACAAGTTATGGAGATCCTCACCTGGAGAGATCTCAGATTAAAAAGCTTCTCAGATTTTATAATGATTATTGAACAAATGGGCGGTGCTGATGAGTTTGCAGATTTTGATTTCGATATGAGGAAATCTACTAAAGTAGGATCACCAGCTGAGCTGATAACTACTGAATCTATCAAAGCTCGATCCAGGTGAAGTGGGGTTGATGAACAAGGTGAACCAGGAGATCGCTCAAGACGCTCCTGAAGCAGATGCTACAATGAAGGATACAGGAGCTGCCGATGATAGTGGAACTGGTGCTGCAGTTCATGACCAACCACTGGAGGCACAAACAACTGAAACTGATCAAGTGACGCAAAACATTCCAACATCTCACATCACCGCTGATCAACTTCAGGAGATCAGATCTTGTCTCAAAGATCTCCTGAAAGAAGAAGTTGAGGGAGTGATAGCGGATCGAGGCAGATTGGCCTCAAAGAAATAACAGATCAAAGGGAATTGGCTATTTCCCAGATTGCAGCTATCAAAGATCAGTTCTCCCAAATCGTGACCACCATGTCCGCGAACTTATAAAATCCGTTGATGACAAGTCGATTCGGGTGGATCAACAACAAGTTTTTTTCGATGCTCACCGAAAAGCTCGAACCGAGAAGAGAAACTTGACAAACTGATTTTTACACTCTCTCGCCATGGAATCTGTCCAAGACCGAAGCCGATCTCGAAGGTTGAACATCTAACTCGCTCAAGTTCGTGTTTATCATTTATAGATCTCAACGAGGCAATATCGATCGGTTTTGGATCCCTAACTTCCCACCTCACGGCTCTTTTTGATCAAACCAAAAAGGGGAAGGATGGAGGAGAAACCAACCCGACATGATCGTAACAATGAAGACCTAATTCGCAGACGGTTGAAGCCTATGGACAAATACTAGACCATCCGGATCTCTTTGCTAACTTGAAGTCTCTCGAAAAGATGGAAAAGTCAAAGGCAAGAAAGGTAGCTGCTGCTGGTCTTTGGGACATCACAAAAGGTAGGCTGCCAAGGGTGCTTGGGACATCACTTTGGACATCAGACACAACTCGTATCACCACTCGGACTAAAATAGTCACAAGAAGCCACAATAGCCGACATCTGAGCCGATAAGGGCGGGCCGAGAAACGCCCAAAGAGCAGATTCTTTCAAGAGACCAAAAAAAGAAGAAGAAGAAAGAAGGGCGAAAAAAATTGATGAGGCGTAAAAATCAAGAAAAAAATTCGGATCGAGAGCGAAGAAAGGAAAATTTGGAAAATCGATGCGTAACCTCACCGCCAAAGAAGAGTTGATGAGATCATTCCAAAAAAGCCGCGACATGCTAAGAGGTTTGAGGAATGGAACAAGATCAGAAGTGAATGGCTTCTGGATGCTTTTGTCCTTAATCTTGTTCCACGAGAAGAATCTCCAGATGATGAATTCCTCAACTGGTTAGAAAATAAATATCTAGATTTTCTGAAGTATCTGGAAAATGAGGCCAAACTTATCAATGTAAAAATATCTCGCCAAGAGTATGATCCATTGGATTACTCGAAGAAGGTGATGGCTCATTTGATGATGGCATTTCGGAGATTCTACTTTGACATCCGAGCAAAACGCATATAATCGATCCTCGGCGGACCAATGATGTCAAATGGAAACTATATCAGATTTTCAACGTACCTCAAGATCAAAGAGAGATGCCAGAAGGATACAAGCCTAAAGAGTGAAGAATCAGAAGACTTCTCAGGATCAGCTGTTTTTAAATTCAAACTTTTCTGATGTAACATGTAATCGACATATCTAATGAGAAAAGTTTATTTTCTGATCCTAAGACAAAATCTCATTGTCTTCTGATTATGTGCTCTATACTGTTCTATATTTATCAACTGTGTTTGGTTTCTCAGGTGTTTTGGTTTTATCAAAAAGGGGGAAATTGTTGGGACATTTATAGTTTTGATAAAAGTTCCAGAAACACATGTAATAGGACCAGTCAGACCTGTTAGCTGACTGATGTTTATATTACCGCCTATAGAATACCAATTGATAATTACTGTATAGAACAACTGATGTAATAAATAGGTCACATATTGAGGGGGAACCTCAATATGTATAAGTCAGATCTGAAGATCCAAAGAACAGCTGATATCCGACAGGCCAGAATGCTAGAGAAGAACAGAAGATCAGATCGATCTGATCTAGTCAGATATCTCAGCTGAAGTCATAAAGCTCAAACTCAGAATACTTGAAGATCAGATGACTTCCAGAAGATCAGACCAGAAGACCTACATCAGCCGAGTCTGCTAGTTGAAGCTAAGTCAACCGGCACCAGAAGACTCCATCAGGTAGACTGATCAGTTCTGACTGATCAGGTCAGCTCACCAGGTGAAAACTGATGTTTCACCTAATCATACGTCTATGATCTGAACAAGAAGAATGTCAACCTTAGTTGGAAGAACAACACTGAAAAGTGCGTCTGTTAACCAATAAGAACAAGACACGTATGATCGGAGCCGACAATTAAGGGATTTGATGATGCTCTCTCTAACGGCTATAAAATACAAGTTCACGCTTTCGGCCATGCCGTTCCTGAAGCACGTCACATCAATCCTGCAAACCTACCTAATATAGCCTGAAATTCAAATTGCTCTCCAACGGCTCTTTGATTTCAAGGTCTATAAATATGGGATCACACTTCAGAGTGAAGACACGGAAACACTGAACAATCAAGAAGCTCAAGCAATTATCAGATTTCCGCACGAAGAACACGATCAAGAAGATTATTTTATTAAGTGTTCATCCCATAAGTTCTTAGCACATAAATCTTTTCATCTAGCTGATAGGCTACCTTAAACACTAGAAAAGATTTCATAGTTGGAACCAAAACAATCTTATCCAAACCCAAAGTTAGGTTAAGTTGTTTAGCAAGATTTCAGACTAGGGTTTCTAGTTCTGATTTCTGGGATCGGTTGAGTGAGAACTCCTTAAATATCTGTTGGTGTACTGTGTTGAACTAACACATAAAACTAAGTTCAGTTGGTTAAGTTGGTGCCCCTTGTGATAGGGAAGAGTGGACGTAGGACTGGTTTGTCCGAACCACTATAAATCTTGTGTGCCTTTACCGCTTTGATTAACTGTCTACACAATTGCACACAACCTTTAAAAAGATACATATTCTAAGTTGAGATCATTTAGCACCAAGCTTCGATCCGATCAAGCTTTGACACTTGGTCAACTGGTTAAAACACTAACTTTGGAATCGATTTATAAAAACCGGTTTTTCACGGGTAAAACTTAAGCTTTCCACACATCGAGTTAAACCGATAGTTACCGAACGATGATCGCCTTGAGCGATTAGTAAGTTGGTTATCACCCAAACCGATTCACTCGCGACTGATCAAAGCTAATCGCCATCACACCTGATCTGCACAAAAAGTTTTCAGAAGTGTATTCACCCCTCCCCTCTAGACTTCTGCCCTCACAAAACCCGTTCGGGACCTATAATATCTTTATTAAATTCATCTCCCAACAGAACAAACAACAAATCTTACCCAAAACCCAAAGTTAGGTTAAGTTTGTTAGCAAGATTTCAGACTAGGGTTTCTAGTTCTGATTTCTGGGATAGGTTGAGTGAGAGCTCTATAAATATTTGTTGGTGTAATGTGTTGGACTAACACAAAAATCTAAGTCCAGTTGGTTAAGTTGGTTTGGTGCCCCTTGTGATAGGGAAGAGTGGACGTAGGACTGGTTGTCCGAACCACTATAAATCTTGTGTGCATTTACCTGATTGATTAACTGCTTTACACTATTGCACACAACTTGATTAAATCTACATACATATTTCGAAGTTAGGATCGATTTAGCACCAAGTTATCGATCGATCGATTGACTCCATTGAAGTCAATCGATTGAAAACAACCGAATCGATTTGTTATAAACTGGTTTTTCAATCGGGTATAAACTAGCTTCCGCACAATCAGTTAAACAGATAGACACCGAACTAATCTACCCTCGGGGAGATCGAGAAGTTGGATACCGATCAAAACCGATTCATTTTGCACTCGATCGGGCAAATTGCAATCACACGATCTGATCGCGAAAAAAAGTTTTTGAAGTCTATTCACCTCCCCTCTAGACTTACGCCCTCACGAAACCGGGGCCGGGACCCTCTGATCCTAATTTTCGGAAACTCAAAATTTATGGACCTAAACTTGTGCAAACTTAAAACTTACGGGTATTCTTTTGCCAAACTGAAACTTATTGTCCTTAAATTGTCACTCCCATAGTTACAGACATTAAAAAAAAAATCCCCGTTCAACTACATAATGTGTCTCAAGAGTGAAGAGCAAAGAAAATAAAAAACATTATTGCGATTATGATGGAAAATCATGCAAAATTACAATTAATATTGTTTACAAATATGTTATTAGGAATTTGTGATTTTAAACATTAATTTATTTTAAAATTAAATTTATTTTGTTAATGTATTAATATTCTTTTATTTGGTGTCAAATAATTACATTTTTTTTATTTTAAATATAATTTGCATAGTAAATTAATATATTTTTGTATTTTACATATATAAAATATTAGAAATGTAACTATTATTGAATAGAATTAATTTAAGCTAAATAAAATTTTGAAGTATTTGATCAAAGTTTAATAATGTTTGAAAATGAAGTTTTAGTCTAGAGCTAATGGAGAGTTATTTTCTATTGATTTTCTCTATTAAATGATCAGGACTACCAAACCACCGTTTTCTTTTTGAAGGAAGGAGTGTTTGTAATGCTTCTCATGAATATTGGTGTAAAGTTAAGTTTGTGCAATAACACGAGATTGGTTATCACAAATGTAGGTCCCGAACGGGTTTTGTTAGGGTGGAAGTCTAGAGGGGAGGGGTGAATAGACATCTAAAACTTTTCGTGCGGATCAGGTGTGAACTGCAAATTACCCGATCAGAATGCTGGTGTATCAGTTTAGAGTGATGTTCAATCTTACTGAGTGCCTGGAGGCAGATCAGCTTGATATCTGTCAGTTTAACTGAATGGTGCGGAAGCTTGTTTTACCCATGTCAAAAACCAGTTTTATCAATCTGATTATGAAGACAGTTTTCAACCAGTTGACTAAGGTGTCAATCTGATCAGATCAGTTGCTTGGTGCAGACTGAGCTTATCTTAGAATATGTATGCTGTTTAAAACCCAGTTGTTTGACTTGTGTAATGCAATAAGAAAGCAAGTAAATGCACACAAGACTTTTTATAGTGGTTCAGACGAAACCCATCCTACTTCCACTCTTCCCTTAACACAGGGGAACCTTAACCTACTTTAACCTGCGGGACTTATATCCTTTTCAGGATGGCCGAGATGATTATCGAGTTCTCACTCTTACAAACTTAACCTGCGGGACTTATATCCTTTTCAGGATGGCCGAGATGTTTACCAAGTTCCCACTCAAGCTTAACCTACGGGACTTATATCCTTTTCAGAATGGCCGAGATGTTTATCGAGTTCCCACTCTACAAGCGTAACCAGCGGGACTTATATCCTTAAAAAGGATAGCCGAGATGTTTAATGAGTTCGCACTCTACAGACTTAACCTAACTTGCGTTTGGGTAAAAAAAGTTTGAGGGTTCCAACTGAAAATCTATCCTGATGCTTTAGGTAGCCAAAATGCTAGTGGATAGGATTTCTTGCTAAGAACTAATGGGATGAACACTCTAAGAATAATCTTCAAATGTAGTGTTCTTTGAACGGAGATTTTGCTGTAGCTTTAGCTTCTTTTGCTGTGTCTCCGTGTTTGTTCTTGTTTGTTTTCACTCGTTGGTGCTTGTTAATCACTGTTGGTTCTTTTGTTGGTCCTATTTCTTCAAAGTGAAGATCGATCCCATTTTATAGACCTCGAAATCAAAGAGCAGTTGGAGATCAATTTGAATTTCGGGCTATATTAGGTAGGTTGTAGGATATGATTGTGACGTTCTCCGATTATCGGCGTGGCCGTAGGCATCATTAGTGCCGTTTTTGTCCACAGTGTCGTATCCCGCAATGCCAGCTCTTTTTGTACACGTGTCGCTTTCTTCTTGGTTTCGCGAGGCGGTAGTTAAGGAATTTATGTTAGACGATTGATATTCCTTTTGTAGAAGATTCACTTGTCTGGTGTATCATTTTGATTATCACCAGGTGTGAGCTGACTTGATCAGGTAACTGATCAGTCTACCATGATTGAGTCTTCAGATGCACATTGTCTTAGCTTCAATATGCAGACTCTGCTGAATGTAGGTCTTCAGGTCTTTTGATCTTCAGGTGTCTCTGAGCCTCATTGTATTCAGTCGTACTGAGTCTTCAGGTTTGTTGCTTAGTCTTCAGGCTTATCTGAGTGGCTCGATTTGTTGAGTGGCTCGATTCCTTATCGTACACTTGTCTGCATGGCTAGAATCCAGCTTGCGTCTTGTAGAGCTTCCTCTACTGTAGTTGGTTCCTTCAAAGACAGATAACAACAGTATATGGCACTTTCACCAATCTGATGTCTAGTTTTGACTCTTTCAGATGGGTCTCCGATAATCAGATCAATTGGATGATTGGTAATCCAGTCCTTCTGTTCTGATGTGCGTCTGTTTGGAGAACATCATCGATATCTGATAGTTCATTACTAGTGATTGGGAGTGGTTCGGAGTTATGATCCACCTGATAAGAACATGTCTCACCTGATGTTGGACTCATCATGTGTTGATGTCTGTTCGTAGGAACTTCAGGAGTTCCCCCTGAACCAGATGGTTCAGTTGATACTGTCTCAGCTGTAACAGCTTCTTCACTGACAGTTGTGCGTACCTTAGGGTCTGATTGACCTGTTGAATCAGCAAGATCAAGTTCTGGGATGTACACTTTTACGTGTTCAGCTTCTTTCTACTTGATGCTTAGCTGATCCATTTTCTGCGTGTCAGGTATAGATTGATCTGGTACGGCTTGTTCTGAGGCAGCTTTCTCTTGTTCAGAAGATGTCTCATCAAAGACCACATGGGGTGTTTCTTCCACAACTAGGGTTCGTTTGTTGTAAACCCTGAAAGCCTTGCTGGATGAGGAATATCCTAAGATTATACCTTCATCTGACTTGGCCTCAAAAGTCTTCAAATGACTTTTCCATTGTTGTGAATAAAACACTTGCACCCAAAAATATGGAAGTATGAAACACGAGGTTTTCTGTCCTTCCACAGTTCATAAGGTGTTTTGAAGTGAGTCTTAGTCAGAGAACATCTGTTCTGAGTATGGCATGCTGTGTTGATTGCTTCTGCCCAGAAACGGCTTGGTGTAGCATGTTCAGCTAACATAGTGCGAGCAGCTTCCTTGAGAGTTCTATTTCTCCGTTCTGCTACTCCATTTTGTTGTGGTGTTCTTGCAGCTGACGTTTCATGCTGTATACCAAACTCAGTGCAAAAATCAGTAATAAAGGAATTCAGGAACTCTGTACCTTTATCTGATCTGATTTTTACTATGCTGACACCCTTCTCGTTTTGTAGCTTCTTGAGCAGCTCGGGTATCTTAGTCGTTGTCTCGTTCTTCTTGTATAAGAATACAACCCAAGTAAACTTGGAATAATCATCCACGATTACAAGAGTATATTTGTGTCCACTGAGACTGACTGGTGTAACTGGTCCGAATAGATCCATATGGAGCAGTTGCAATACTCTACTGGATGCTGGTCCTAGTATTCCCTTGAATGAGGCTTTAACTTGTTTTCCCTTCTGACATGCGGCACATGTCTGATCTTTGGAGAGTATCTCATTCGGAAGTCCCTCAACCAAAGACATCCTAGCGATCTTGTTGAAAGTCTTGAAGTTTAGATGACTCATTCTTTTATGCCAGAGCCAACTGCTACTTCTAGAACTCTTAACAATTAAGCTTGTATTCTTTGGGCAACTGTTCCAATCTGTTGTGTAGATTGTGCCTTTCCTTGAACCAGTTAGCAAGATTTGTTGAGTGGCTCGATTCCTTATCGTACACTTGTTGCTCGAGAACTCAACGCTGAATCCGTTGTCGCAGAATTGTGATACTGATAGTAGATTGTGCTTCAGTCCTTTGACATACGAGAATCCAGTTACTTGTACATCATCATTCTCTAAGGTTCTGAATCCTTTGGTAAAACCAAAGTTATCATCACCGAAGAGTACACGTAGGCCTTCTTGTTCTTTGTAAGAGCTAAGGAGATGTTTGCTTCCAGTCATGTGCTTTGAGCATCCACTATCGAAGTACCAGATAGTTGCTTGTGCACCTCCTTTGTTGGCTAGTCCCACGCGAACCTGTAATCAAATCAGGTTTTAGGTACCCCTTTGGAATTGGGTCCTGGGGGGTTAGTGGTGGATTTAGGGATCCACACAAACAGAGCACTTCTATGAAAATCTGATAGATTAGAAGGTCTGATTTGTCTCCCATACATATCAACATAATCATACATCTATTTATATGCTTTCTGATTAGTATGATTATTCGTGTGAGCCTTGGTTGACTTAGAAGACTTTGGATTTTTCTTTATATTTTGTCTTATTTTAATCCAGTGTGGCTCAGGTGCAGTAGCCCTAGATCTCTGGTTATACGGGTAGGTACGACTGCTACCATCAAAAGATTCATATCTTTTTGGCATAGGTGGTCTTTGTAGTTTACCTATAGCTTGCTTATTAGGCAGCTGACTTTGATTGGATCTCAGATTAGATTTCCTTCTTACAGGTTGTCTCTTCGGATACCTAATCTGCTGATCAGGTTGAGGTTTCTTCAGAAGAACTGGGTTCTTCTGTTGATTCCTCGGCTGATGCTTTATCAGTTGGGGTTAATTTCTGTTCCCTTTCTGATTAGGCACCTGTATTACTTGCTCAGCAGGTCTTTTTCCCTTATCAGATACAATTTTAGCTTTTAGTGTATCTTTGTCAGAGACTCGTTTGATTACACCCTTCTGAAGTGAATCAAATGGGGCTTTTGAGGATCTAGAAGGGTTCTCATACCCAATTCCCTTCTTGTTAGTCGGCGTTCGAAAATAGGTGTTCATTTCTTGAACGGTTTTAGATGACTTTGTGAAAACCTCTATTTTCTTGCGCAAACTATCCTCAGTAGTTTTTAGACTCTTATGTAGTCGGAATAGCTCATCAAATTTAGCTTGAAGGATTTTGAAATTATCAGCTTGCTATTTGTTGATTGCTAGCTGATCTTTGATCTGCTTCTCCTGATCAGAAGATTTAACTTTCAGAATGTTAAGTTCCCCAATTAAATTCTCGAAAGCGGTTTCAATGATTTCGATTCATTAGCTTTTCTTGAGAGCGTTCTCTTTAACAAAGTGATTATTCGATCCTTAGCTTGTCATTTTCAAACTTCCACTATTGTATAAGTGTCTCTTTGCATCGAGAGATCATCAAGCAATTGCTCAGAGTAGAGCTGCAAGTCAATCTCTCCAGCAGGTGTGCTAATAATAACAGTTGTGAAATTTGAAAAAGCAGAAGGTTTGGAAGTTACCTCAGATTGGTCCTCCTTGGCCATCAGGCAGACTTCATCGTTATCTGAAGAGAATATCATATCTTCATGCTCGTGGAAGTCAAGCGGCCTTTGCTTATAAGGCGAAGTCTTCTCTGAAAGAGTAGCTAGAGTCCTCGGAAGGCGATAGGAATCATCAATTCGGATGTGTCGACTACCGAGGGCTTTTCCTATCTCGAGGCGTTGCTCTCTTTTGTTCCATTTTTCTTCTCTTTCTCACGGGAGTCGGTCAGGCGATCGGTCTTTGTAGTGACTGGTTTCTATGATTGAAGCATGATCCTCGATCCACGGAACTTCCTGCGCCGGGTGAGTCAACCCGTCTGTAGGATCCGTCGGGTGACTTTCCTTTCGATAATGTCGAGCTCCTTCTATCAGATCTGTTATCTCTTCTCTCATCTGTCAGATCATCTCTTTTCTTTACTTCTCTGTGATCTCTTCGATCATCAGATCTGGTTCTTTCTCGTGATCTGTCAGTTGGCCTCATGTTTCTTTGATAGTCACTGTAGAATCTCCGATACTTACCAAGCTGAGTATTTGTTCTTTCAAGTTTCACGCAGTAAGCGGAGCGATCCATTACCTTGACTTATTATGTTTCCAACAGGTTCAGTGGCCTTCGATCTGCTGCTGGTTGCTTTAAACGCAACTGATTTAGACGTTGAGGCTTCAGCAGGCGTCTCATCTTCATCTGCTTGTCCTCTTTCGATTAAATTGAACTCGTGAGCTTTAAGGCTTAGGAACAAGCTACTCGGCTTCATCTTTGAAATGTCTTGGCAATCCTTGATTACCGTGACTTTCATGTCCCATTTCTTGGTGAGAGATCTTAAGATCTTATAGTTGATATCTTTGTCTGACATCTCTCTACCAAGTTCTTGTAGCTTATTGACCGACATGGTGATCCTCCCATCGAGCTCGTTGATTGTCTCGTTGGGCAACATCTTTACCTTTTCAAACTTCACCGGTTAAATTTTGTAGGTTTGTCTTTGATCGATCATTTCTTCGAGATATCTCAGCAAGAGTATCCCACATTGCTTTTGCGGTTTTGAGATATTTTATCATCTCCTTGGTGACTTTATCCATTGTCTTCATGATTATAGGCCTGGCGATTGTATCTAGAGTATACAACTTTCTTTCCTCTGCATCCATCAAGGCTGGGCTTTTTCGCACAAGACTTCCCGTGGCAAAATCTGGATCTCCTCCAACTGCTGGGTTGTCGTAATACATGATGATGGGTCCTCACTCGATTACTTCCATCATTCTGCCGCTTATAGATCCTAGATGGTTGCACATATATATAGCCCAATCTGCATACTCATCAATTGAAAACTTAGGCAAATCATGATACATGCCAGAGGTATTATCCATGCTGAGTGATTTTGAAAACGAATGAGTTTTAAAAAAGGTTTTTCAAGATCTGTTCAAATGACCACAAAGATTCTTCCTCAAGAATCGATGATACTCAAAGCTAGTGGTCTGTAGAACCACTGCTCTGATACCACTTGTAGGTCCCGAACGGGTTTTGTGAGGGTGGAAGTCTAGAGAGGAGGGGTGAATAGACTTCTAAAACTTTTCGTGTGGATCAGGTGTGAACTGCAGATTACCCGATCAGAGTGCTGGTGTATCAGTTTAGACTGATGTTCAATCTTACTGAGTGCCTGGAGGCAGATCAGCTTGATATATGTCAGTTTAACTGAATGGTGCGGAAGCTTGTTTTACCCGTGTGAAAAACCAGTTTTATCAATCTGATTCTGAAGACAGTTTTCAACCAGTTGACTAAGGTGTCAATCTGATCATATCAGTTGCTTGGTGCAGACTGAGCTTATCTTAGAATATGTATGTTGTTTAAAACCCAGTTGTGTGACTTGTTTAAAGCAATAAGAAAGCAAGTAAATGCACACAAGACTTTTTATAGTGGTTCAGACGAAACCCGTCCTACGTCCACTCTTTCCTTAACACAGGGGAACCTTAACCTACTTTAACCAGCGGGACTTATATCCTTCTCAGGATGCCCGAGATGTTTACCGAGTTCTCACTCTTACAAACTTAACCTGCGGGACTTATATCCTTTTCAGGATGGCCAAGATGTTTACCGAGTTCCCACTCAAGCTTAAGCTACGGGACTTATATCCTTTTCAGGATGGCCGAGATGTTTATCGAGTTCCCACTCTACAAACGTAACCAGCGGGACTTATATCCTTAAAAAGGATAGCCGAGATGTTTAATGAGTTCGCACTCTATAGACTTAACCTAACTTGCGTTTGGGTAAAGAAAGTTTGAGGGTTCCAACTGGAAATCTATCCTGATGCTTTAGGTAACCAAAATGCTAGTGGATAGGATTTCTTGCTAAGAACTAATGGGATGAACACTCTACGAATAATCTTCAAATGTAGTGTTCTTTGAACGGAGATTTTGCTGTAGCTTTAGCTTCTTTTGCTGTGTCTCCGTGTTTGTTCTTGCTTGTTTTCACTCGTTGGTGCTTGTTAATCACTGTTGGTTCTTTTGTTGGTCCTATTTCTTCAAAGTGAAGATCGATCCGATTTATAGACCTCGAAATCAAAGAGTCGTTGGAGAGCAATTTGAATTTCGGGCTATATTAGGTAGGTTGTAGGATATGATTGTGACGTGCTCCGATTATCGGCGTGGTCGTAGGCATCATTAAGCGCCGTTTTTGTCCTTGTCGTCGTATCCATAATGTCGGCTCTTTTTGTACACGTGTCGCTTTTTCTTCTTGGTTTTGGTGGTACTTAAGGAATTTTGTACGTTTGACGATTGATATTCCTTTTGTAGAAGATTCGCTTATGCGGTGTATCATTTTGATTGTCACGGTGTGGTGACTTGATCGAATAACCGATCGGTCTACCTTGATTGAGTCTTGGATGCACATTGTCTTAGCTTCAATATGCAGACTCTGTTGAATGTAGGTCTTCAGGTCTTTTGATCTTCAGGTGTCTCTGAGCCTCAGTGTATTGATCATCTTGAGTCTTGAGGTTTATTCTTTGAGTCTTGAGGGCTTATCGAGTCTTGATTCATCTGAGCCTTCAGGTTCATCTGAGTCTTCACCTGATCTTCTGACTTCTTATCTTGATTTGCGCTTAGTCTTCTGATCATCTGACCTTATCTGGGTCATCTGATACATCGACCTGACCTATACATATTGAGTTCCCCCTCAATATGTGACCTATCTTTACTTGACTATTTATTTATACATTTAAATTTGGTCATCTTAATCGATTATAAGTCATCATTAAATTTACCTGATGTATGATTGGTCCTATTACAACCTGTTTTGGAACTTCCATAAAAACTAAGTTACTTATTTCCCAACAACAAATGCTGGGAAAAATACTGGGAATAAGGTGTTCATCTAAAAAATGATATTAAGTAATACAGACCAAACAATGCCTGTAAAGTTTAAGAGGAAACAATTTTCAATCCTATTATGTTTTGTGGTGACGATAAATAAAAGTTTGTATCTTTCAACTGTAGGTTTGTATCTTCCCAAGTCGTTTTTTACACGCATACAATTATATGTTGCAGTCTCAAAGTTAAAAGCAAAAGAAGTATTAAAATGTCGTGTCTCGGTTCGGATGTGAGATCTTGCAAGTAAACAACAAATGTTGTTTACAAATTATTTTTTCGAAATTTGTAATTTAGAGTGTGTATATATATATTTTTTTAATTTTTTTTTTAAATCTAAATTTATAGATTCATTTATTTTTTATAGTCATCAAGTATAATAACATATTTTACATATTTGAATTATATTTTTATTTTTAATATTTTGTAAATTATAAATGTTGGGAAATTTGTATTTAAGTTTTGATGGAAGTTCCAAAACAGGTTGTAATAGGACCGGTCGGACACATTAGGTCGATCGATGACTTAGAATCGATTAAGATGTCCAAATTTGAAATGTATAGATAGTCGATGTAAAGATAGGTCACATATTGAGGGGGAACTCAATATGTATAGGTCAGGTCGAAGTATCAGATGACCCAGATAAGGTCAGATGATCAGAAGGCTAAAAAAATTCAGAAGAAAAGAAGTCAGAAGATCAGGTGAAGATAGAAGACACTGAAGACTCAGATGAACCTGAAGACTCAGATAAACCTGAAGACTCAGTTGAACTTGAAGACTCAGATGAAGGCTCAGATAACTGAAGGCTCAGATAGCTCAGATAACCTGAAGGCTCAGATAGAATCAAGATCTTGAGACTCGAAGATCCTCAAGAATATAGCCGTAGAATAGACCGACGTGGACCAATGAGAGGAAGACGACAAGCCTGAAAAAGCTGCAAAAAGCTACAAAATAGTATGGATTTGAATGTGATTCTCTCCAATGGTAACATTCAAATCCACACTATAAATACAAGTTCTTCCGTCATTATTAAGTGTGAGAAATGCGTGATCCATCAAGCTATAGAGCCAAATCATCTAGCATCTCCACCATAGAACACTGAGCAAGAAATACACGCATATATTCAAGAGTGTTCTACCCTAGATCTAAGCACAAATGTAATATCCTAAGCTTAGAGAGATTTTCCCAACCTTAGCATTGAGGCTAAACAAATGTAAGGGAAAATCTCAACCTAGTTGGAAACCAAACAATCTTTACCCAAACCAGTTTGGTAGGATAAGTTTGTAGGTGAGTGTGAACTCAGTAAACATCTATAGGCGATCCAGTGAGGGTGATAAGTCCCGTTTGAGTGTGAACTCGGTAAACATGTATAGGCGATCCCGTGAGGGTGATAAGTCCCGTTTGAGTGTGAACTCGGTAAACATCTATATGCAATCCCCTAGAGGGAGATAAGTCCCGTTTGAGTGTGAACTCGGTAAACATCTAGCAATCCTGAAAGGGAGGGTTGGCAATCCCGTGAGGGAGATAAGTCCAGTTGGTTAAGTCTGTTACGTAGGTGCCCCTGTATTAAGGGAAGAGTGGATGTAGGATAGGTTTCGTCCGAACCACTATAAAATCGTGCAAAAGATCACTGATTTCAAAAGTGATCACCTGAACTGATCTTTTTTAAAAACCCGTCTCTGAACTGATACCTTTAATTGGTATCAGAGCGGGTTGTTCAAAAGGTCACAATTTTCAAAGTGAACATCTGTACTGATACCATCAATTGGTATCAGAGCAGGTAGTTCAAAGGTCACAATTTTTCAAAGTTCACAAGTTTTTCAAGTGACCTCCTGAACTGATCTTTTTAAACAAAAACCCGATCTCTGTAAATGCATATATTTTAAATGTTTTGGCGTCATTATCAAAAAGGGGGAAATTGTTGGGATATTTTAGTTTTGATGAATTATGCCAAAACATTATCAACTTGTGTTTTTGAAGCTAATCTACAGATAACAAGTTAAGGGGGAACGAGAGAACAAATTGAGGGGGAACTCACAAAATTAGACGTAGATGATCGAGATCAGACGAGGCTGCAGACGAGACTGATCGATATCAGATGAGTAAGATGAGTTCCGGAGTTAACTGATGAGCTGTGCAAAATCGGAAGTGAAGAAAAGCTAAAGCCAGCAAATCAGAAGAGAAGGTTGTAGATCAGAAGGGGAGCAGATGAGACTGATCAAGATCAGACGTGATCGAGATTAGATATGAAGAGGAGCAGATGAGACTGATCGAGATCAGACGTGATCGAGATCAGATATGATAACCTGATATGCTAACCTGATGTACTGACCTGATGCTATCCTAATATGTTGATATGAAGAAGTGTTGATCTGACCAGTCGAGCTGATCAGATCAGGCAAAGAAGAAATCAGATAGCCTGAGTCAATGTGACCTGAGGGTTAGGATGTCTGAATTCAGAAGAGCTGAACTCAGTAAGCCTGAGTGTCAGTATGCCTGATCAGACAAGGTCCGCTCAAGAGAAGTCTGCTGAATCATAACCTGAAGGATCAGATGAGAGAAACAGATGAAATGGATCAGATAAGTAACGAAGTGTTTCAAACAAGAGTCTGATCAAATGAGTGGAATATTGTTGGGAAATGCATAAGGCAACCATCAGTAAGGTCAACAAGTACCAGATCAGATCACAGTGGTAACTGGTTGATTACAATATCAATCAGTCAGATACGTTCTCTTATTTATCCCTTTCTGAACTTCTTATATGCGTTATTTAAATAAATTAGTTTTTACTCTGTTTTCACTTTTATGACGCATGCACTGCAAAACTTTTAATGCGGACTTGGGAATGTGTATTTAATGTGTTTTATTGCGAATTTTCGAGTCCAAAATACGAGAAGACTACTTTTTTCAACCGTGCGATCAAAACTTTTTTTGGCCGACTAATCTCAGCCACTGATTTCAAAACACGAATACTTGAGTACTTTGGAAAGTTGTGCAAAAAGGTTTTCCCTCGCATACTATAAAATCAAAATCTTTCTCAAAAAACTTCTTTCCAGTACTTTGTCTTCTCAAAGCTCTTAAAAGATCAAAACTTTCAAAATCTTTAGAAAATTACCTTCAAAATCAATTGATTCCATTTTTGCGATCTCTCAATCTTACGAATCAATTTCTGGTAATTTCTCGTTTAAATATTGCATGATTTCAATTTCTCTCTGGTACCTAGGTTTACAAGTCGTGATGCTATGTTTCTGTAATTTATATTCGATCTGTACGCTTACTTGCTAAATTAATACTAAGATTACTGGTTTGACTGTATTTATTAAAATATCTTACTCAAACTAAACATCAATTTACATATCGTACAGAAATGGCATATCTTGTTCCACAACCGGGCCAAGGGAAAAGTTCTGCTACTTTGCATCGATGAAGAAAGACATCATTGATGAGAAGTATGTAGTATTCACAATCACCTCAGATCCTGAATCGCTGGAAATTCTGGAGTTCTTGCGAGCGTGTGGGCTAGAACGATATTGCTCTACACATCAGAACATCGTCCACACCCATGAAGCCCTGGAGTTTCTATACAATCTACAGAGGAATGAAGACATTGATGCTGACCTGATTTCTTCCGTTGGTGGACTGGAAGTACGAGTGTCGAATGATGATCTCCAGAGGATCTTCGGCCTAACTCGAGGGAGCATCAATCCAGAGACCTACACGACTGATGTAGGAGAAAAGGAATTTCTTGAAGCCGAGCTATTGAGACCAGTAAACAAGGAGAATACGACGAATATCAAAGCCTCCTACCTGAAGAGAAAATATCGCCTTCTCCTTGAGATGGTTCAGAAGGTGATTATGTGCTCAACTTACAGTCTTGATGCTGTCACTTCCTATAAGATCAGTGTCATGGCTGCAATCATCAAGAAGGCTTCAGATATTGATTGGTTGGGTATGGTCAAGGCACGTCTACGGAAAGACTCGGGGAAGTTCGAACTGACCCAGAGTAATGAAGTGTGCTTATCTTCCAAGTGCTCCTTCATCCACAAAATCTCAATCATTTTGTAAGATAAGCTGCCAAAGAACTATGAATGGAATGAGAATGGAGCGAAGATATATCAAGCAAAGCACAAGGCCATATTGGGCAAGAATGAGCCTCTGCCTGGACAATCTGATGAGGATCCGACTCCTTATGTTCCCAAACCCAAGGGAGAAAAGAAGGGAAAAGAAAAGGCAATTGCATCTTCTGAAGTGCAGGAAAAGGCCACTCCAGAGAAGAGGTTGAAGAGGAAGGATCTGGCCAAGAAACCAGATGCTCAGCGGAAACGTCAGAAGAGAGTCACATCTCCTCTGAAGACTGCTCCAAGTTCTGCTCAGCAAGTTCGCAGAATGGAGGATCTGATTCAGGTGGAATCAGAAAAGCAGATAGCGGTCAGCTCGAGCACACTATCAGAGAAGTAAGGGATGAGCAGATGATCGAAGCAGAAGGAGAAAAATCTGTCAGAGGGACAGAAGTGGAGCAATCTGAGGAAGAATCACCATCTGATTCTCTGCCTCTCATCAAGATCTTCCAGAGAGCAAGATCGCCTATGCCCACTTCCAAATCTCTATCACCCTCTCCTCAAAAATCATCACCACCACCCTCCCCTCATAAAACCTTCTCACCCTCACCCTCACCCTCACCTATCAGATCACCCAGATCTCCCACTCCCCCAATCAATGAACCTGTTCAGGAAACTGAACACCCTCAACAAGCTGAAAATGAACCTGAACCACATATATCCCCATCTCACTCCCAATTTCCAAACAAGTCGAGAACCTGAGAGATCTGACAAGCGAGTGTCCATCTCTCATAATCCCTTCAATACCAGAACCGTGCTTGCTTCACCTGTTTCAGAAAGCCCAATCATAAGGATAATGAAGCAACAAATCAAGGAATATCTGCTGGACCTGTGCCCTGAATTGGATCAACATCCTGGCATCCAGCAATAGATAGAAGAGATTGTGTTCTGGAGGGATATCAGACTAAAAAGCATCGAGGAATTTCGATCCTCATGACAACTCTGGGATCATACTTCTTTGTAGACTTGGAGATGAAGTGCTTGAACAATGCTGGGATTGAAAGCGCTGTTGAATTGGCATCTGATGATGATATCAGATGGTTGATTCATGAAAGGTTCGGAATTGCTGATAACAGGGAAGAAACTGTTCAACCTCCTACAGATCATGAGGGAGCTGCCGATGAACCAAGAATGGCTGCTGCAGATGAGACCCGACTTGGCAAGGCTTCAACATCTGACCAAACTGCTATGCTGAGCTCCGATACCCTAGATCTTTATAATGAGAAGATTCAGGATGGGATCAAGGCTGCTATTGAAGACAAATTAAGAGCGCTCACAAAGCAGATCGATGAAGCGATTTGAAGAAGAGCAAGCAAAACCGGTTGGACCGAGAAAGAAGTCACACGGTTGGGATGCATAATGCCATCCTTTTCAAGTAATGCTACTTAGTCAATCCTCTTGCCGAGAAGCTCAATCTCGATCGACAAACTCAAAGTTGACGGATATGCTCAATCAGACACGGTACTATTGGAAAATGTCTGGGCATCTTTGGAGAAAACTGACAACCACATGGATATGGGTTGGAAACACTTTGTAGTTTCTACAGAACGAGCAAGACAGGACATCGAATTTGCTCTCAAACGCTTCTTAACTCCTGCACCTTCTGCCACCGTTCAGATCACTCCTCTTGTTGTTGAGGAACTCAGAGAGGAGATCTCACGGCAATTCATTGCTTTCGAATCAAGAGGTCGTCCCAACCTCTTTGATGAAACCAAAAAGAGGGAAGGACAAGAGAATAAAGAGAAGAAAGAAAAACAGACACAGTTGGAAACAATTAAATCTCTACCAGAAACCACTGTATCTGACTTGTCAGCCACTTCATCTACAAACTGTGGAGCAACATAGCAAAGAGATCACTGAGCAGAAGATTGCTCTTTCAGAGGTTATTGCCAGAGTCGACAAGATTGAAGACTTTTCTTCGTTCGTACAGAAAAGAATGGAAACTGATGATCAGGCCAAGAGCCTTGAACTCGCTAAGAAATTAGCTGAAGAAGACGAACAAGATGAATCTGAGCAGACTCTGAGGAGAAATAAAGGCAAAGGCAAGATGATGAAAGCAACTGCAGAAGATCAGAGACAAGGCCAATTATTCTCTACCAAAAGCCAGATGACTCCTGAACAAACTCAAGAGCAAATCAGACAGAGAATAAGAGAAGTCGCCATCAAGAAGCAGAAGTTAGCAGAGGCCAAGGGATTAAACATCACATACATCCGAAGGAAGAGGAAGAACGAAGCTGCAGCAGAGGAGATTTCTTGGGAGAAGAATGCCCTTCCGACATCTGTTAAAGACATCCTCTGTGCCCGGCTAGATCTGCTTCCAGATCAGAGGAGAATAGTTGTGTGACGTGTACATCCTGGAAATGATTCCGATTCATCAAAACCAAACAGAAAATGATGATGAATTCCGGAACTGGTTAGAAACGAAGTATCCAGATTTCTACCAGACAGTGATGAAGGAAGGGAAGATCATGTCAATAATACCTGAAGCTCCACCCTTTGAACTACTCCTTCCACCTTTGCGTCCAGACAAGAAGCTAGATACTGTCAAATTCAAGAATGCCTACTATGGATTTGCTGAAAAAGGAGGGATCCATAGAAGAGAAGATCTGGACAAACTGATGCAAAGGATGTACAAGATGTTTGACATCCCCAAAGAGCTACAAATGTACACCTGAGGAAGACAACTTGGAATCAGATGATAGGTACGTTTTCCATGTATTCTATAATGCACACACCTATCTGAATGAAATATTCCATCTCTCTGATTCTAAGACAACATATCATTGTCTTCTGAAGTATGTACTGCATTTCATTATCTGCATTTCTGTTCGTGGTATCTGTTTTTCTGATTAAGTGTTTTGGTTCCATCAAAAATGGGGAAATTGTTGGGAAAATTGTATTTAAGTTTTGATGGAAGTTCCAAAAACAAAGTTTTAATAGGACGGTCGGACTGTTATTGGATCGATGACTTAGAATCAGATTAAGATGACCAAATTTGAAATGTATAGATAGTCGATGTAAGAGATAGGTCACATATTGAGGGGGAACTTCGGTATGTATAGGTCGTCGAAGTATCGGATGACCCGGATAAGGTCGATGATCAAGGCTAAGAACAATTCGTAAGAAAAGAAGTCGATGAGATCGGTGAAGACGAAGACACTGAAGACTCAGATAAACCTGAAGACTCAGTTGAACCTGAAGACTCAGATGAACTTTAAGGCTCAGATAACCTGAAGGCTCCGATAGCTCAGAGTACCTGAAGGCTCCGATAGCTCAGATAACCTGAAGGCTCAGATAGAACTGAAGATCCTGAGACTCAGAAGATCCTGAAGAATATAGCCGTTAGAATCAGCTGACGTGGACCAATGAGAGGAAGACAACAAGCCTGAAATAGCTGCAAAAAGCTACAGAATAGTATGGATTTGAATGTGATTCTCTCCAATGGTAACATTCAAATCCACACTATAAATATAAGTTCTTCCGTCATTATTAAGTGTGAGAAATGTGTGATCCATCAATCTATAGAGCTAAATCATCTAGCATCTCCACCATAGAACACTGAGCAAGAAATACACGCATATATTCAAGAGTGTTCTACCCTAGATCTAAGCACAAATGTAATATCCTATGCTTAGAGAGATTTTCCCAACCTTAGCATTGAGGCTAGTTGGAAACCAAACAATCTTTACCCAAACCAGTTTGGTAGGATAAGTTTGTAGGTGAGTGTGAACTCAGTAAACATCTATAGGCGATCCCGTGAGGGTGATAAGTCCCGTTTGAGTGTGAACTCGGTAAACATCTATAGGCGATCCCGTGAGGGTGATAAGTCCCGTTTGAGTGTGAACTCGGTAAACATCTATAGGCAATCCCGAGAGGGAGATAAGTCCCATTTGAGTGTGAACTCGGTAAACATCTAGCAATCCCGAAAGGGAGGGTAGGCAATCCCGTGAGGGAGATAAGTCCCGTTGGTTAAGTAGGTTAAGTAGGTGCCCCTATATTAAGGGAAGAGTGGATGTAGGACGGGTTTCGTCCGAACCACTATAAAATCGTGTCTTCTTTACTGCTTTATGTTCTTACTTGCCATATGCATTTGATTATAAGCAAAACAACACACATCGTTCTTAAAAGCAAAAATATTAGAATCACTCTGTCCTCACCCCTATTTTATATGCATTACACGAGTCTTTCTTCGCGCATGGGTTTTCCACACGAACATCGGGACCATCAATAAATATTTAACCATAAAAAATACTAAATAATAAAAAAGTGTTAAAACATTATTAATTATTTTACATAAAAAATTCTTTCAATCCGCGAAGTTCGCGGGGCTAACACTATTATATATATAGAAAACAATTATTTCTCCATAAACCAACAATTCAAATTCGTATCTTTATTATTTTAACCAATATATAAAGATATTAGTCATATCTTTATAAGTGGGGCGTGAAGATATAATGATATATGTGTAAACATATCTATATAAATAATCTGATTGAATTGGGCTTTGCGCAGATTGACGTGGTTTCTCCGCATAAGCTGAATCAGGTTTACAAATATATAGTATTAAGATATATATCTTCATCTATTTTTTTCGACCAAAAGGAAACTTATATTATTGGCACACAAGTACAAGTCGGAACGGGAAGACCAACCACAAAGGAAGGTGGTTCATCCCAATTATTAATCCCCCCAAAAACTCTAGAAGCACGGGCGAAGGCGTGAGCCATAGAATTGGCGTCATGCTTCACAAAAGAAACAGTAACATCATTACAAGATGCAAAAATATTACGACACGAAATAACAAAATCCCCCAATGAAGATGCCATGGAATTAACAAAATTAATAGCGTCCACAACAATCTTAGAGTCCCCTTCAGCGATAATTTCGTGGAAATCCATCTCCTTCACCCAAGACAACGCCTCCAAGAAACCCATCGTCTCGCCAAGCTCGACTTCGAAATACCCATCCTTCAAGACCGTCCATCTAGCAACTAAATCACCACAGTCGTTTCTCAACACCATACCTATACTTGTTTGATATGTCTCTACGAAAAAAGCCACATCCACATTGATTTTAAACTTTCCCGGTGAGGGCGCATGCCACACCAAGCAGGGAACCACACGACTCGACTCAATCACAGGCCGTCGTGCCGCAACCCACTCATGCAGGTTCCCCCCGTAGCAGTCACTGCAAGACCAGCAGGTCTACATGAGCCTTCCCAAAGTTGTGCGTTTCTTTCCTTCTAGACTTTCCATAGAATCATGGCAAACATCGGACCAATTAAATATCTTAATAGGGAATATTCTACAAATATCCCTTAAATTAGATAAGAGCAAATTATTTGAGCTATTTTCTGAGATTGGTTGGCCAAGGTTTCTTCAATTTGAGCTATTTTCTCCACCATTGGCACCACTTTCTCCAATTTGTCCAAGATAGGACTGAGATCAATCTCTGGAGCGTTTAGAACTTTTTCCACCTGAGCTGGGTGCTCCACCTGAGCCTTAGTCTGCATATCAGACATAACAGATTTAAAGATAGGAACTTCAGTAGCTTTGGCATAATGTTTAATAGTGCCAAAAGTTACCTGAAGAGTGCTAACTTCAGTCTGAGGATGTGAGATATCAGTCTGACCAGCATCAGTTTCTTTCTCTATTTGAGATTGCTTTTCAGCATCATCTTGTTGATCCCCCTCTTTATCTTGATACTTAGAGCTGGAGGCATCAACATCAGCTTCCCTCCTCTCAGCCACCTTCTTCTTGACTAGCTCATCAAAATCAACAATTTTCATCCTGAGCTTAGTCTTCCTGAATCCAGAGAACTCTGTCAGCACAGTAGTCTCAGCATTCAACCAGTCCTCTCCTCTGAAGTAGGCAATGTTCAGCATCTCTGGAAGAGTTTGGTTCAAGATATAGACTGTGGTTCTGAGTCTGAAGAAGAGATCCTAAAGATCAGGATATGAGCTCAGCTCAGGGTACCTATCCAGAATGAATCGTTCCCCCTTACTGCGCCACTCAGTCTCTTCTGCCTCTCCTTTCTTCAGCTTTGGGCTTTCAGGTTCAGTAGGATCAGATTCAGGTGCTGAGGGATTTAGAAAAGGTTCACTCAGGAGCGCATCTAAGTTCAATAGCTCCTGAGGTTCAGATTGTTCTGAGGTCTGAACAGGTATCTCCTCAGTAGGAACCTGAGGTCCCTTGAATATTTCCTGAGATATTTTGTCTGAGCTCAGAGATGTTCCGAGTACCTCAGAGAAAATCTGTTCCTCAGTTTGTTCCTGTGCAATAGTCACAACCTGAGCCAGAACTTGCAAGTGAGATTTTAGTCCTTGCTGGCCTTCAGGTTGGACTTCCTCAGTGTCACTGACCTCCTCCTCAGTAATAGTTTGAAGTTTCTTGCGCTTCTGAGGGGCCAATGTTTTCTTCTTCAGAGTCTCTCCTTTTTCTCTCTTCACCTCCATCAGGGCTTTCCCCTTGGCTTGTTGGGCTTCTTCAGCTCCTTCTTCAGTGGTCTCCTCCTGAGACTTCGTGCTTTTCTCCTTCCTTCCTTTCAAAGTCTTTTTAGTTGCAGTTGGCTTGAACAGAATTTTTGACTTTGGAAAGGGTGAGGAGTTGGCGAAGATATCCTCTTCTTCTCTGCACATTTCCAAGATGTATGTAATCTTGGTTGCATGAAGGATCTTCCCTTTGATAACAACCGATCCATTCACCTTCTGGACTTGCTTTGCTTGATCACTCACCACTTTGATTAGATAATGTAACCAGTTGAAAGCAGTGGTGGCTGAATCTTCAATCGCCGCCATTAACCTCAACTTTGGCGTACTAATCTGTTCAAAGCTGCCAGACCTACTCATTATGTATTTACTCACAATGTCCAGCAAAACTCGATACTTAGGCTTCAAATGCCTTTTGTTTAGCGTAGCTTCGAACTTAACTGGATGCTCTGCAATCCTATCCAGATACTCTTACTCCCTACCCATCATATAAACCGTAGGGTCTTCTCCTCTATCGCTCAATTCGTATATGGCATTAAGATTCTTAGGGATGATATACAATTCCCTAAGAAAATCCACATACTTTGAACTATGCTCTAAATGAGAAACTGTAATCTGCGATTCAATATAGTCCTCCTCATCTAGTTTCAAATTTGAGATAAACTCTATTACCTCTTTTGCGTATTCTGCCTCTGGTTGATTCGCAACCAGTCAAGTGAGCTTCGCCAATATAATCATGTGCAAAGCTTCTTCTTCGTGAGTCGCATTCGATGAGCTTTCGAGAGAAATGACGTATTCATACCACGGTTTGTTAGAGATGGCAAGTTTATCGTATAAACAAAATGTCATTTTTTGGATAATTTTTGTGAAGGGTTTTGAGAAGGATGATAATTTCTAGGCAATCGAGAGGTTTTTGAAGTAGAGTGTTTGGAAGATGAAGGTTATTTGGAATTGGGCTTTGAAGGAATTTCTTCAATAGATATATAGGATTTGATTCATGGAAAATCGTATAGATGAAGAAATCGACGGTTGAGATTAAACACCGACTAAATCGGGTATATGAAAGGATGATTTCACAAATATTACGCCGCCAATTTAACCTTATTGGTGATTAATGAACAGTGCAATTAATTACTGTTCCTGCCAAATATTCCTTCAGGTGTTATGTTATTTATTGCCAATGATTACTGAGATTCAGTTAGACAATAAATGAGTTGCATGAGTCAATACTTCTTCAGACTAATTTCCTCCATCAGTCTTACTGAGTTTTGACCATGATAAAATGTCAGTATAATACTGAGTACTGAGCGAGGTCAGTATAATACTGAGTACTGAGAAAGATCAGTATATTACTGAGTACTGAAAGGGGTCAGTATGATACTGAGTACTGAATGAAGTCAGTATAATACTGAGTACTGATCTTCAGGATATCTGAGTTTCCCAAGACTCAGAGTTCAGTACTTTCAATTTTATCCTGAGTTTCTCAGTAAAATCCTGAGAAAACTTCATGCATCTGAAAACCTTCAATTTTTCAGTTTTGCTTTATACACCTGGATCCAACATACCTAATTCAACTGATAGTTCCTGAAATATTGATTCAGCCAAAGGTTTAGTCAAGATATCAGCTCTCTGTATATCAGTATGAATTTTCACCAACCTGATGTCTTTCTTCTCAACATGATCTCTGATGAAGTGATGTCTGATATCAACATGCTTACATCTGGTGTGCAATACCGGATTTTGTGTAATAGCAATTGCACTATTATTATCACAAAATATAGGTACTTCATTGGCTATAATCTTATAATCCATCAATTGTTGTCAGAGCCAAAGAATCTATGCACAACAGCTTCCTGCAGCCATGTATTCAGCATCAGTAGTACTGGTTGCTACTGAGGTTTGTTTCTTTGAAAACCATGATATCAGTTTACTTCCAAGAAATTGACAACTTCCTGTGGTAGACTTCCTGTCAATTCTACATCCTCCATAATCAGCATCTGAATAACTAGTTAATTCAAGGTTATCATCAGCTGGATACAATAATCCTCTATTCACAGTGCCTTAAAGATATTTCAGAATCTTTTTGGCAGCCTCCATGTGACTAGCCTTAGGATTAACTTGGTATCTTGGACATATCCCAACAGCAAATGTTATATCAGGCCTACTTGCTGTGAGATATAGCAGTGATCCAATGATCCCTCTATAATCAGTTTGATTTACTGATATGCCTTCAGGATCAGGATCCATCTTGTAGTTAGTATTCATAGGAATTCTAACTGCATTGTAATTCTGTACACCATACTTTGCAATCAGATCTCTGGTGTATTTTGTTTGATTGATGAAAATTCCTTCCTTAGTCTGTTTCACCTGAAGTCCAAGAAAGAAATTCATTTCCCCCGTCATTGACATCTCAAACTTTCCTTTCATCAGGGTAGAAAACTTTTCACACAACTGATGATTTGGAGATCCAAATATGATGTCATCTACATAAATCTGAACAAGTAAGATGTCTTTCCCATCTTCTATCCTGAACAGATTCCTATCAGCAGTTCCTTTGGTAAAACCATGGTGAGTAAGAAACTGAGAAAGGATATCATACCATGCTCTGGGTGCTTGCTTAAGACCATACAAGGCTTTCCTGAGCCTGTAAACTTGGTCATTCTATCTAAAACCAGGAGGGTGTTCCACATAAACCTCTTCCTTAAGCACACCATTCAGAAATGCATTTTTCACATCCATCTGATAGACAGTGAATTTCACGTGGGCAGCATATGCAAGAAACAATCTGATGGCTTCTAGTCTTGCAACAGGTGCAAAGGTTTCATCATAATCCAAGCCTTCTTCTTGGGAATAACCTTGTGCAACTAGCCTTGCCTTGTTTCTCAAAATGTTGTTGTTTTCATCTCTCTTATTCTTGAACACCCACTTAGTTCCAATCACATTGTGCCTCTTAGGTCTATCCACTAGCTCCCAAACTACATTCCTTGAGAACTGATTCAGGTCTTCTTGCATAGCAGTAATCCAAAAAGAATCTTGTAGAGCTTCTTCAATCTCAGTAGGTTCTTTTTCAGATTGGAAGCAGCAGAATAAAGCACTTTCACCATTGAACCTTCTTGTTTTGACGCCATCTAATAGATCACCCACAATCTGACTTATAGGATGACTATCCAACCATTTTCTCCTGGATGTTCCCCCATCAGTAGTATCCTCAACATCAGAAATGTTAGGTTCAGGTAGTTCATTAAATTCAGGGAACCACAAAAAATGAGAAAGAGAATCATCTTCCTCAGGGGAAATTCCATTCAGAACATTGTCAGAGACATTTGTTCCCCTTTGGTTGATAGATTCAGTGTTTACCTCAGCTGTGACCACATCTTCATCGGCATTACATACCTGAGTCTGAACTGGTGTATGTTCAGATATGTCAGCTTCAGTGTGTTGGCTTTCTTTCAGTGGAGAATTTCCATCCTGAGTCTCACCAACCTGAGTTTTTCCATCCTGAACTTCTTTGTCTGGGTCTTATTCACTCTATTCATAGAAAGTGACTGACTTCTTCTTTTCAGGTTCAGAGGATGGTTTATCATTCTTTTTCAGGCTAAGTCTGGTGATTCTCTTGGTCAGTTCTCCTGAGTCATGTTCCTGTTTCTTCTGAACACAAGTAGATTCATCAAAAACAACATGAGGTGTTTCTTCCACAATAAGAGTCCTACAGTTGTAAACTCTGAAGGCTTTACTGACTTCAGAATATCCTAAGAATATCCCTTCATCAGCTTTGCTATCAAAAGTTTTCAACTGATCTTTACCATTATTGTGTATGAAACACTTGCAACCAAACACACGAAAGAAAGAAACAAGAGGCTTCCTTTCATTCCACAACTCATATGGAGTTTTTCCTTGATTCTTGGTCAGCATGGATCTGTTCTGAGAGTAGCATGCAGTGTTGATAGCTTCAGCCCAAAATCTCTTAGGAATATCAGCTTCAGCAATCATTGTTCTTGCAGCTTCTTTCAGAGTCCTATTTCTTCTTTCAGCAACACCATTCTGTTGTGGGGTCCTTGCAGCTGATGTTTCATGAGCTATTCCATTTGCTGCACAATAATCAGATATAATATGATTGATAAACTCAGTTCCTTTATCTGATCTGATTTTGACCACACTCAGATTCTTTTTAGTACTGAGCCTTTTCAGTAGTTCAGGCAGTTTTGTCTGAGTCTCTTTCTTACTGAGTAAGAATATGACCCATGTGTATCTAGAGTAGTCATCAACTACCACAAGTGTGTATTTTCTGCCATTAGTGCTCACAGGTGTTACTGGACCAAAGAGATCCATATGTAACAGTTGTAATATTCTTTCAGTAGAAACATCTACTTTGCTTTTGAAGGATGCTCTGATTTGTTTTCCTTTCTGACAAGCATCACATATATGTTCTTTACTAAACACTTCATTGGGTAACCCCCTCACAAGTGCTAATCTTGCAAGTTTATTTAGGGTTTTGAAGTTTAAGTGATTCATCCTTTTGTGCCACAACCAACTGGTATCAGTAGAACTTTTTACAACCAAACATGTATCTTTAGGAGTTGAACTCCAATAAGCAAGATACACATTTCCTTTTCTAGTACCAGTCAGTAAATTTTTTTGTGAAGTATTGTCTTTCACATAACATAAGTTCTTTGAGTACTCAACATTGAATCCTTTGTCACAGAATTGACTGATAGAAAACAAGTTATGCTTTAGACCAGACACATATGAAACACCATGGATATGAACAGAGTCAACTTCAAGAGTTCCATATCCTTCAGTTTGTCCTTTGGAATTCTCTCCAAATGTGATCTGAGGGCCTTTTTGCTTAACATAGTCAGTGATTAGTTGCTTATATCCTGTCATATGTCTTGAACATCCACTATCCAGATATCATACAGCAGGAGCCAATTCATTTCCACTCATCAGTGCTATGTTGTATTCATTCAGCTCAGTGCCCTTTTCTTTTACCTGAAAAACAGATTAGTTCTTAGGTACCCATTTGGTGTAGGGTCCTACCAGGTTAGCTGTACCTTTTGGAACTCAAATTTGCCTAACAACTCTAATTACTTTAGAGTGGCTGATTTGTCTCCCATAAACATCTACATACACATTCACCACCATAGGTGCCTTGACAGTATCCTGTGTATGAGTGTCAGCCTTAGCATGAACATGAGCCTTAGAGTTCTTCTTGGGTTCAGGCCTTTTGTTCAAGTGCTTTGGCTTTTGTGCAGCTGGTCTCTGTCTCTGCTGACTTGGGTTCAGGAAACCTTTACCCTTAGGCAAGTGGGGTTTGGGTTGCCTGCACTAAAATTGGGGTCTTTCAGTAATCTGAGGACTTGGTCTTTTCAGTTGAGAATATCTTTGCTGAGTGTTTCTCTTCTGAAAAATTCCTCTGATGGTTCAGTGCAGATCTCTTCAGGTTGGTATTCTTAGCCTGAGGCTTTGAAATACTGGCCTGAAGATTTCCTACTGAGTGGTCAGGTTTTCTAGCCTTTTCCTGAGGTTTGGGCTTTCTTCCCTGAACCTTCAGTTTTTCTGAAACCATATGTCCTTTACCCTTGTCTAAAACTCTAGGCAGTTCTTCAGTAAGAAGATTAGGTGCCACTTGTTTAACAAAGACAGTCTTTGTGCTACTAGAGGCAGCATTCAGAAGACCTTGTGAGGTTCCCTCCGGAATGTATCCCAATCCAGCTTTTATAGTTGCAGGTCTTTGATAACTCTGAATTTCATCTATCACTTTAGATACAGAATTCAATAGAGCTAACTTTCTCTGCACACTATCCTCACATTTCTTTAGAGTTTCATGCTTCTCAAAGAGGTCATTGAACTCAGTTCTGATAAGCTGAATCTCCTCAGTGGATTTCTCTATTTTTCCATTCAGGATCTCTATCACCTTCTCTTTTTCTGAGAGTTGTACTTTCAGAACATCTAGTTCATCAGTAGTTCCCATAAATTGAGAAGTGATCTCAGCATTTTTAGAGTCTTTCCACTTCAGATTCTCAGCAGTCAGTTCCTTGTTCTGCTCTTGAGTTTCAGTGATCAGTTCTTGTAACACAGAATAGTCCTTCATAAGATTCTCAAATGAATCCATCAAGTCAAAGTTACTGTTTACAGTTGAACTTGAGAACTCATATGCTTGTGTAGGAGCAACAACAGAGATAGAAGAATTTACCTCCTCTACAGCCATAAGACAAATATAATCACTCTCACTATCTGAGAACATCTCATCTGAGGAACTGGAAACTTCTTCAGAATGTTCTTCTTCCTCTGCAATCATGGCTTTCTTGCTGGAGAACTTCTTGTCTCTCTTGGCTTGTTTTTCCTTTCTTTCTTTAGTACTTAGCTCAGGACAGTCACATTGAAAGTGACCTTACTTCTGACAGTTGTAGCATCTGTTGGCATCATCATCCTGATCACTTTCCTCCTTGGTCTTGGAGTCCTTCTTTTTGGATGAAGATCCTTCAGCTTTCTGGTCCTTTCTTTTCTCAGTGTATTTGTCCTCAGCTTTTGAGTCTCTCTTGTACCTGTGATTCCTGTAATATTTCTTGTATTTTCCATATCTGCTATTGAGTCTTTCAAACCTCCTTGCCATCAGTACTAGCTTATCCTCCTGCTCATCCTGATTTTAGGCAAGTGAGTTCTCAGACTCTCTAGACTTACAGGATTTCTCTTTGGTTTTGAAAGTCACATTCTTGCTAGATGAAGAATCATCTTTGCTGTCAGATTTCTTAGCTTTCTTGTCAATCACAAACTCATAAGCTTTCAGTTCAGAGACAACTTGTTGATATGGCATGGAATCAATATTTTTGGTGTTTTCAATCACCACAACATGTATATCCCATTTCTTAGATAATCCTCTAAGAATTTTTCAGTGCCACTTCTCTCTGTGGGTATCTTTTCCCAAGAGCATTTAGATCATTCATGACGCTAGTGAATCTAACTTCAAGTTTTTCAATGGATTCACCATCTTCCATTTCAAAGCTATCAAACTTTCCAATAGCAACAGAAAGTTTGTTTTCCTTAATATGATCTATGCCTTGACACATAACAACAAGTGTGTCCTATATTTCTTTTGCAGTTTCACAGTGAGAAATCATCCCCATAACACCTCATCAATAGTGCTATAAAAAGTATCTTTAGCAATGTAGTCAAGATTGACTAACTTTCTCTCATCAGGAGTAAGTTGATCATCAGACTTTGGAAATTCATCTCTGGGATCATTTCTCTCAGTATCAGTGATTCTGGGATTCACAACAGTGAATTTGAATGGTCCTTCAGAAACCACTCTCCACATTCTTCAATGTTTTGAATACAGATGAGCATGCATTCTTAATCTCCATAGATCATAGCTCTCAACAGAGAACATAGGAAGTTTTTTAGAAGGCATGATGACTGAGCCTTGTAAGATATCAGCAAATAGATCTGTTCAGCAGACCACCAGATTCTTTCAGCAAATTAGACTATGGCTTACAAAAGCGAGTGGTCAAGATGAACCACTGCTCTGATACCACTTGTTGATCCCGATGCTAACAAGTCTCACACGTGTATGGGGGGGGGGAATACACGTGTTCAGTGATTTTTAAAACTTTTCTTTCACTGAGGTCAGATGGGTCGGAGTTATCGATGATTTGGCCCCGAGAAGCACAAATCATACGAGTCAAAGTCTCATCGAGACAATGATCCCGAAGCGCGCTTTCAGATTAATTTCAACCGAGCTCGAGTATTTTTCAGAGATCTGAGTCGCTTGGATGAGATAACTATCTTCTTGAACCCTCGATGAGAGTTAGTTCGATTTGGTAACTATCTGTTGTAGCTACTCAAGAATTAATCTTGGAATGGTTGACCCTAAGTTTATACTCGTTTTTATCTTTCTTGAATGTCTTCCTTTGTATGAAATAGTGATTAAGGTTGTGATCGGTTGATGCAAGTTAATTGGATTGATTCCAACCTGAATATCGAAGAAATTATGCTTTCAAAGTGAAAAACATGAAGCAGAGATAATAATGCAAAGATCTGAGAAAGCAAAACAACACAACAATTATAGTGATTCGGAGACTCAAGCTCCTACATCCACTCTCTCTGACCTTCAGAGAAATTCCTTAACCACTTCCTAAAGCTTTCTAGCTGACTCACTGCAGCTTACTCACTTTACTACCTTGGGTTTTCTAGCCGACTCATTGCGTTTTTTACTAACTCAAAACACACACAAGTGTTAGGACTACCACAAGTAGCTTACTAACTTCTTCTCTATAGTTTTATGGCTAACTCTTTTTGTAGCTTACCAACTCTTTACAACTCCAACTCACCAACAAACACACTCAAACTACCTTACAAAGGGTTTGGGTTTCTGGTTGGTTTCCAACTAGGATGAGATATCCTTTACAATAAGAACAATGCAAAGGCTAGGATATCTCTACTAAGCTTTGGATATATCTTATCAATCTAGGCTTAGTGAATGAGCTCTCTTCAATGTGAAACACTTGGGAAATTCTAGGTTTTTTTAGTGCTTCAATTTGTAATAATACGAATGAGCTCTTGAGTTGCTTTCAAATTTCCCGTAACCTCTTAATGTATAGGGTCACTAGTATTTATAGGCAACTTCACCAAGGTCACTCTTGAAAAACTATCCGTTGGAGGAGATAGCTTCATAATTTTCCTCTTATGGTGTTTGATGAACGACTATTTTTAGGGTTTGAATACTCCCTTGCATGTTTTAGGAAATATGCTTTCATGTAGCCAATCACCACTTTTTGCGCTTCTAGAACATAGTACTCTTGACATGCTTGATCAGTTGACTGTAAGCTTTCAAAGGTCGAAGAAAGTACAATGTTGTCTACCTATGATTGGTTCTTGTCTTCATTAAATGTAGACAAACATAACGGCTCTTTTTGGTCAACCTCTGCGAGAGTGAGATAACCTTAAACAACACTTGGAATTAGTTCCTTTTGTGCAGATATAAATGTCTTGGACAATATCTATTTTTACGAATATCCCATTTTTTCTCGGTTTTGTAGCCTTGGATAGATATTATTCGGTGCCTCGGAACATTCGAGGTTATCTTTGAGTATTGATATTTTTCTTTGAGTCTTGATAACTCTTGTGTCTTGATGTCTTCTATGTCTTCTATGTCTTGATGTCTTGATGTCTTCGAGTGTTGGTGTCTTGATGACATCTTGAGTCTTTGGTGACACTTGAGACTTGATGTCTTGATGACATCTTGAGACTTGATGTCTTGATGACATACTAAGTCTTGATTATATCTTTTGAGTCTTGATTTCTTGAAACTTCTTGAGTCTTGATTACTTGAAACTTCTTGAGTCTTGGTTTCTTGAAACTTCTTGAGTTTTGAGAATCTTCAAAATCTAACTTTGATCTATATCTTGACTATACATGGTGAGATAACATCACGAACACTCTATCTTTGAATCTGTCTCAGACTATCAAGATTATCCTGAACATGTCATACTTAGAGGTTTTGGGATCTAATCAAAATCTTCTTTATTAAATTCATCTCCCAACAGCATGGAATCAATATTTTTGGTGTTTTCAATCACCACAAGATGTATATCCCATTTCTTAGATAATCCTCTAAGAATTTTTCAGTGCCACTTCTCTCTGTGGGTATCTTTTCCCAAGAGCATTTAGATCATTCATGACGCTAGTGAATCTGACTTCAAGTTTTTCAATGGATTCACCATCTTCCATTTCAAAGCTATCAAACTTTCCAATAGCAACAGAAATTTTGTTTTCCTTAATATGATCTATGCCTTGACACATAACAACAAGTGTGTCCTATATTTCTTTTGCAGTTTCACAGTGAGAAATCATCCCCATAACACCTCATCAATAGTGCTATAAAAAGTATCTTTAGCAATGTAGTCAAGATTGACTAACTTTCTCTCATCAGGAGTAAGTTGATCATCAGACTTTGGAAATTCATCTCTGGGATCATTTCTCTCAGTATCAGTGATTCTGGGATTCACAACAGTGAATTTGAATGGTCCTTCAGAAACCACTCTCCACATTCTTCAATGTTTTGAATACAGATGAGCATGCATTCTTAATCTCCATAGATCATAGCTCTCAACAGAGAACATAGGAAGTTTTTTAGAAGGCATGATGACTGAGCCTTGTAAGATATCAGCAAATAGATCTGTTCAGCAGACCACCAGATTCTTTCAGCAAATTAGACTATGGCTTACAAAAGCGAGTGGTCAAGATGAACCACTGCTCTGATACCACTTGTTGATCCCGATGCTAACAAGTCTCACACGTGTATGGGGGGGGGGAATACACGTGTTCAGTGATTTTTAAAACTTTTCTTTCACTGAGGTCAGATGGGTCAGGTTATCCTGATGATTTGGCCCTGAGAAGCACAAATCGCCCTGAGTCAAAGTCTACTGAGACAATGATCCTGAGCTGCTTTCAGAAGCTTCAGATTAGCCCAACTGAGCCTGAGTATTTTCAGAGATCCTGAGCTGCTTGGATCAGATAACTATCTTACTGAACCCTCAGTAGAGTTAGTTCAGTTTGGTAACTATCTGTTGTAGCTACTCAAGTGTGCGGAATGGTTGACCCTAAGTTTATACTCGTTTTTATCTTTACTGAATGTCTTCCTTTGTATGAAATAGTGATTAAGGTTGTGATCAGTTGATGCAAGTTCAGTGGATTGATTCCAACTGAATATCAGTAAATTATGCTTTCAGTGAAAAACATGAAACAGATAATAATGCAGTACAGAAAGCAAAACAACACAACAATTATAGTGATTCAGAGACTCAAGCTCCTACATCCACTCTCTCTGACCTTCAGAGAAATTCCTTAACCACTTCCTAAAGCTTTCTAGCTGACTCACTGCAGCTTACTCACTTTACTACCTTGGGTTTTCTAGCTGACTCACTGCAGCTTACTAACTCAAACACACACAAGTGTTCAGACTACCACAAGTAGCTTACTAACTTCTTCTCTATAGTTTTATGGCTAACTCACTGTAGCTTACCAACTCTTTACAACTCCAACTCACCAACAAACACACTCAAACTACCTTACAAAGGGTTTGGGTTTCTGGTTGGTTTCCAACTAGGATGAGATATCCTTTACAATAAGAACAATGCAAAGGCTAGGATATCTCTACTAAGCTTTGGATATATCTTATCAATCTAGGCTTAGTGAATGAGCTCTCTTCAATGTGAAACACTTGGGAAATTCTAGGTTTTTTTAGTGCTTCAATTTGTAATAATACGAATGAGCTCTTGAGTTGCTTTCAAATTTCCCGTAACCTCTTAATGTATAGGGTCACTAGTATTTATAGGCAACTTCACCAAGGTCACTCTTGAAAAACTATCCGTTGGAGGAGATAGCTTCATAATTTTCCTCTTATGGTGTTTGATGAACGACTATTTTTAGGGTTTGAATACTCCCTTGCATGTTTTAGGAAATATGCTTTCATGTAGCCAATCACCACTTTTTGCAGTCTAGAACATAGTACTACTGACATGCTTCAGTGACCTGTCGCTTTCAGTGTCAGTAAAGTACAATGTTGTCTACCTATGATTGGTTCTTGTCTTCATTAAATGTAGACAAACATAACGGCTCTTTTTGGTCAACCTCTCTGAGTGAGATAACCTTAAACAACACTTGGACTTAGTTCCTTTTGTCTGCATATGAATGTCTTGGACAATATCTATTTTTCTGAATATCCACATTTTTCTCAGTTTTGTAGCCTTCAGATAGATATTATTCAGTGCCTCGGAACATTCAGGTTATACTGAGTATTCAGTATTTTGCTGAGTCTTCAGTAACTACTGTGTCTTCAGTGTCTTCTATGTCTTCTATGTCTTCAGTGTCTTCAGTGTCTTCTGAGTGTTCAGTGTCTTCAGTGACATATTGAGTCTTTGGTGACACTGAGACTTCAGTGTCTTCAGTGACATACTGAGACTTCAGTGTCTTCAGTGACATACTAAGTCTTCAGTTATATACTGAGTCTTCAGTTTCTTCAGAAACTTACTGAGTCTTCAGTTACTTCAGAAACTTACTGAGTCTTCAGTTTCTTCAGAAACTTACTGAGTTTTCAGAATCTTCAAAATCTAACCTGATCTATATCTGCTGACTATACATGGTGAGATAACATCCTGAACACTCTATACTGAATCCTGTCTCAGACTATCAAGATTATCCTGAACATGTCATACTTAGAGGTTTTGGGATCTAATCAAAATCTTCTTTATTAAATTCATCTCCCAACAGCATGGAATCAATATTTTTGGTGTTTTCAATCACCACAAGATGTATATCCCATTTCTTAGATAATCCTCTAAGAATTTTTCAGTGCCACTTCTCTCTGTGGGTATCTTTTCCCAAGAGCATTTAGATCATTCATGACGCTAGTGAATCTGACTTCAAGTTTTTCAATGGATTCACCATCTTCCATTTCAAAGCTATCAAACTTTCCAATAGCAACAGAAATTTTGTTTTCCTTAATATGATCTATGCCTTGACACATAACAACAAGTGTGTCCTATATTTCTTTTGCAGTTTCACAGTGAGAAATCATCCCCATAACACCTCATCAATAGTGCTATAAAAAGTATCTTTAGCAATGTAGTCAAGATTGACTAACTTTCTCTCATCAGGAGTAAGTTGATCATCAGACTTTGGAAATTCATCTCTGGGATCATTTCTCTCAGTATCAGTGATTCTGGGATTCACAACAGTGAATTTGAATGGTCCTTCAGAAACCACTCTCCACATTCTTCAATGTTTTGAATACAGATGAGCATGCATTCTTAATCTCCATAGATCATAGCTCTCAACAGAGAACATAGGAAGTTTTTTAGAAGGCATGATGACTGAGCCTTGTAAGATATCAGCAAATAGATCTGTTCAGCAGACCACCAGATTCTTTCAGCAAATTAGACTATGGCTTACAAAAGCGAGTGGTCAAGATGAACCACTGCTCTGATACCACTTGTTGATCCCGATGCTAACAAGTCTCACACGTGTATGGGGGGGGGGAATACACGTGTTCAGTGATTTTTAAAACTTTTCTTTCACTGAGGTCAGATGGGTCAGGTTATCCTGATGATTTGGCCCTGAGAAGCACAAATCGCCCTGAGTCAAAGTCTACTGAGACAATGATCCTGAGCTGCTTTCAGAAGCTTCAGATTAGCCCAACTGAGCCTGAGTATTTTCAGAGATCCTGAGCTGCTTGGATCAGATAACTATCTTACTGAACCCTCAGTAGAGTTAGTTCAGTTTGGTAACTATCTGTTGTAGCTACTCAAGTGTGCGGAATGGTTGACCCTAAGTTTATACTCGTTTTTATCTTTACTGAATGTCTTCCTTTGTATGAAATAGTGATTAAGGTTGTGATCAGTTGATGCAAGTTCAGTGGATTGATTCCAACTGAATATCAGTAAATTATGCTTTCAGTGAAAAACATGAAACAGATAATAATGCAGTACAGAAAGCAAAACAACACAACAATTATAGTGATTCAGAGACTCAAGCTCCTACATCCACTCTCTCTGACCTTCAGAGAAATTCCTTAACCACTTCCTAAAGCTTTCTAGCTGACTCACTGCAGCTTACTCACTTTACTACCTTGGGTTTTCTAGCTGACTCACTGCAGCTTACTAACTCAAACACACACAAGTGTTCAGACTACCACAAGTAGCTTACTAACTTCTTCTCTATAGTTTTATGGCTAACTCACTGTAGCTTACCAACTCTTTACAACTCCAACTCACCAACAAACACACTCAAACTACCTTACAAAGGGTTTGGGTTTCTGGTTGGTTTCCAACTAGGATGAGATATCCTTTACAATAAGAACAATGCAAAGGCTAGGATATCTCTACTAAGCTTTGGATATATCTTATCAATCTAGGCTTAGTGAATGAGCTCTCTTCAATGTGAAACACTTGGGAAATTCTAGGTTTTTTTTAGTGCTTCAATTTGTAATAATACGAATGAGCTCTTGAGTTGCTTTCAAATTTCCCGTAACCTCTTAATGTATAGGGTCACTAGTATTTATAGGCAACTTCACCAAGGTCACTCTTGAAAAACTATCCGTTGGAGGAGATAGCTTCATAATTTTCCTCTTATGGTGTTTGATGAACGACTATTTTTAGGGTTTGAATACTCCCTTGCATGTTTTAGGAAATATGCTTTCATGTAGCCAATCACCACTTTTTGCAGTCTAGAACATAGTACTACTGACATGCTTCAGTGACCTGTCGCTTTCAGTGTCAGTAAAGTACAATGTTGTCTACCTATGATTGGTTCTTGTCTTCATTAAATGTAGACAAACATAACGGCTCTTTTTGGTCAACCTCTCTGAGTGAGATAACCTTAAACAACACTTGGACTTAGTTCCTTTTGTCTGCATATGAATGTCTTGGACAATATCTATTTTTCTGAATATCCACATTTTTCTCAGTTTTGTAGCCTTCAGATAGATATTATTCAGTGCCTCGGAACATTCAGGTTATACTGAGTATTCAGTATTTTGCTGAGTCTTCAGTAACTACTGTGTCTTCAGTGTCTTCTATGTCTTCTATGTCTTCAGTGTCTTCAGTGTCTTCTGAGTGTTCAGTGTCTTCAGTGACATACTGAGTCTTTGGTGACACTGAGACTTCAGTGTCTTCAGTGACATACTGAGACTTCAGTGTCTTCAGTGACATACTAAGTCTTCAGTTATATACTGAGTCTTCAGTTTCTTCAGAAACTTACTGAGTCTTCAGTTACTTCAGAAACTTACTGAGTCTTCAGTTTCTTCAGAAACTTACTGAGTTTTCAGAATCTTCAAAATCTAACCTGAACTATATCTGCTGACTATACATGGTGAGATAACATCCTGAACACTCTATACTGAATCATGTCTCAGACTATCAAGATTATCCTGAACATGTCATACTTAGAGGTTTTGGGATCTAATCAAAATCTTCTTTATTAAATTCATCTCCCAACAGCATGGAATCAATATTTTTGGTGTTTTCAATCACCACAACATGTATATCCCATTTCTTAGATAATCCTCTAAGAATTTTCTGTTCCACTTCTCTCTATGGGTATCTTTTCCCAAGAAAATTCAGATCATTCATGATGCTAGTGAATCTGACCTCAAGTTTTTCAATGGATTCACTATCTTCCATTTCAAAGCTATCAAACTTTCCAATGGCAACAAAAAGTTTGTTTTCCTTAATATGATCTGTGCCTTGACACATAACAGCAAATGTGTCCCATATTTCTTTTGCAGTTTCACAGTGAGAAATCATCCCCATAACACCATCATCAATAGTGCTATACAAAGTATCTTTAGCAATGTAGTCCAGATTGACTAACTTTCTCTCATCAGGAGTAATTTGATCATCAGATTTTAGAAATTCATTTCTGGGATCATTCCTCTCAGGATCAGTGATTCTGGGATTCACAACAGTAAATTTGAATGGTCTTTCAGAAACCACTCTCCACATTCTTTCATGTTTTGAATACATATGAGACTGCATTCTCAATCTCCATAGGTCATAGCTCTCAACAGAGAAGATATGAAGTTTCTTAGAAGGCATGATGACCGAGCCTTGTAAGATATCATCAAACAGATCTATTCAGTAGACCACCAAAGTCTCTCAGCAAATTAGACTATGGTCATCAAAGCAAGTGGTCAAATTGAACCACTGCTCTGATACCACTTGTTGGTCCCGGTGCTAACGAGTCTCACATGTGTATGGGGGTGGGAGGAATACACGTGTTCAGTGATTTTTAAAACTTCTTTTCACTGAGGTCAGATGGGTCTGGTTGTCCTAATGATTTGGTCCTGAGAAGCACAGATTGCCCTGAGTCAAAGTCTACTGAGACAATGATCCTGAGCTGCTTTCAGAAGCTTCAGATTAGCCCAACTGAGCCTGAGTTTTATCAGAGATCCTGAGGCGCTTGGATCAAATAATTTATCTTACTGAACCCTCAGTAGAGTTAGTTCAGTTGGGTAACTACCTGTTCTGGCTACTCAAGTGTGCGGCATGGTTGTCCCTATGTTTATACTCGTTTTAGCTTTGTTGAAAATCTTCCTTTTAATAAAACAGTGATTAAGGCTGTGATCAGTTTGATGCAAGTTCAGTGGATTGGTTCCAACTGAATATCAGTGAACTATGCTTTCAGTGAAAAACATGCAACAGATAGTAATGCAGTACAAAAAGCAAAACAACACAACAATTAAAGTGGTTCAGAGACTCAAGCTCCTACGTCCACTCTCTCTGACCTTCAGAGAAATTCCTTAACCACTTCCAAAAGCTTTCTAGCTAACTCACTGTAGCTTACTCACTTTTCTACCTTGAGTTTTCTGGCTGACTCACTGCAGCTTACTAACTCAAGACACACAAGTATTCAGACTACCACAAGTAGCTTACTAACTTCTTCTCTAGAGTTTTCTGGCTAACTCACTGTAGCTTACTAACTCTTTAAAACTCCAACTCACCAACAAAACACACACAAACTACCTTACAAAGGGTTTGGGTTTTTGGTTGGTTTCCAACTAGGATGAGATATCCTTTACAATAAGAACAATGCAAAGGCTAGGATATCTCTACTAAACTTTGGATATTTCTTATCAATCTAGGCTTAATGAATGTGCTCTCTCCAATGTGAAACACTTGGGAAATTCTAGGTTTTTCGAGTGCTTCAATTTGCAATAATACGAATGAGCTCTTGAGTTGCTTTGAAATTTCCCGTAACCTCTCAATGTAAAGGGTCACTAGTATTTATAGGCAACTTCACCAAGGTCACTCTTGAAAAACTATCCGTTGGAGGAGATAGCTTCATGAGTTTCCTCTTATGGTGTTTGATGAACGGCTATATTTAGGGTTTGAATGCTCCCTTGCATGTTTTAGGAAATATGCATTCATGTAGCCAATCACCAATTTTTGCAGTCTGGAACATAGTACTGCTGACATAATTCATTGTCCTGTCGCTTTCGAAGGTCGATAAAAAGTCATGATGTTGTCTTCCTCTGATTGGTTCTTGTCTTCAGTAAATGTAGACAAACATAATGGCTCTTTTTGGTCAATCTCTCTGAATAAGATAACCTTAAACAACACTTAGACTTGGTTCCTTTTTCTGAATATTCGCGTTTTTCTCTATTTTGTAGTCTTCAGGTTGATATTATTCAGTGCCTCGGAACATTCATGTTATCTTTTGAGTATCGATTATCTTCTTTGCGTCATCGATAACTCTTTGGGTCTTGATATCTTGTGTCTTGATATGTTACGAGTCTTGATATCTTACGAGTCTTGATTGTCTTACGAGTCTTGATGTCTTGATGACTTATCTTGAGTCTTGATTTCTTCTTTGAGTCTTGATTTACTGCTGAAACTTCTTGAGTCTTGATTTCTTCATAAACTAACTGAGTCTTCAGTTTCTTCAGAAACTTACTTAGCGTTCAGTTTCTTCAGAAACTTACTGAGTCTTTAGTTACTTACTGAGTCTTTAGTTTCTTGATAACATCTTTGAGTCTTGATTACTTCTTGAGTCTTATTTCTTACCAAGTCTTGATTTCTTGAAACTTATTGAGCCTTCGATTTTTCTTGAAACTTCTGATCTTAGATTTCTTGATAACTCTTGAGTCTTGATTACTTCTTTGAGTCTTGATTCTTCTTGAGTCTTCGGTTTCTTGAAACTTCTTGAGCGTCTTCGTTTCTTGAAACTTATCGAGTCTTCGGTTTCTCTGAAACTTTCTCGAGTCTTTGAATCTAGCTTTGATCTATATCTAGTGACTATACATGGTGCAGATAACTTCCTGAACACTCTATACTGAATCCTGACTCAGACTATCAAGATTATCCTGAACACGTCTTACTCAGGGGTTTTTGGATCTAATCAAAACTTTTTTATTAAATTCATCTCCCAACACTGAGTCTTCAATATCTTCAGAGTCTTCAGAGTCTTCAGGATCTTCAGAGTCTTCGGAGTCTTCAGGATCTTCTGATTCTTCAGAGTCTTCAGGATCTTCTGATTCTTCCGGATTCTTCTGAGTCTTCAGGATTCTTCTGAGTCTTCAGAGTCTAATTCTCCCTGATCTATATCTGCTGACTATACATGATACAGATAATCCTGAGTCCTAATTTCTATTGAAACCTGATCCTGATCCTATACTACCAAGATATCCCGATGCATGTCATACTCAGGGGATTTTGGATTTAATCAAAATCTTTATTAAATTCATCTCCCAAAACCATCTTGTTACATTTAAGAAAACCTAACCTATCACTCAGGTTTCAGTTAACTATTACATTCAATGGCATATCAGATAAGTAAAGACATATAAAAAGATAATGAGATATTATCTTGTAAGAACACAAAAGATAAAATTTTCATTGATGATAAATAGGAGTTACATTGTACAATGAAAAAAAAAACCATTCATAGATACATAATCTTCAGTCTTCTTCGATCTCATCCTCTGGTACTTCCAAGTTGAAGATCCCATAATATCTTTTCTTCAATTCGTCTCTTTCTTTGATAATCTCAGGGTTGTTTACAAAGCCATTCTCAAATCCCGGATCAGGATACATGTATGGCCCTGGAGCAACAATCCGAGTATTGCTCTCATATGCCAGATTAATCCATTTTTGCAAGCACTCCGGGTAGAATGTCAGCAAATATTCTATGAAGTCTTCATTTTTGTCTGAGCTGCTCCCTCTCCATTCCCTCATAATTTCATAATAGAACCAGAAGGTTCTCTTTATTTCCTCCCACGCATCATTGATCTGAATAGGCATCCATTTGTCAATGTGCTGCCACTTCTGAGTTTTCTCAGTACCTCTCCTCTTGCTGATAAATTTCTTGAACACACCCCTTCTTCTCTGTTCTTCTTCCTTCCTTTTCTTGATCAAGGGTTCCCCAGATACAGATGCAACAATTCTCTTCTCCTTTTCTATCTGTAGGACTCTCAGAGTCTTCTTTGTGTCGAAGGCCTATGATTGTGTTTCAGATTCAACTCTCTCAGGCTCTTCTTCAGATTCATCAAAGTCAACCACCAGTTTCCTCTGAATAGGCTATGCTACTTTTGGCTTCTTCTTTTTCTCTGGTTCCACAAAAGTAACAACCTTCCTCATTTCTGGTCTAGCTTGGGCTTCTCCTGCCTTGCTTGTTTCAATTCTCCTCCTTTCAAGCATTTTCTGTTCCGTCACCTGCTGAGTAGTTTCTTCTGATGTCTGAGTGAGACCAGGTTCTTCAACTTCTTTGAACTTCATCTTCTCCATGGCCTCAATCTCACTCAGAGCATCCATGATTCTCTTAGCCTCAGCTTCTTCTTTGGTTTTCTTCTCCAAAGTTTGTGCCAACAACATTTCCAGTTGACCCTGAGTGAGACCAGGTTCTTCAACTTCTTTGAACTTCAGCTTCTCTGTGGCCTCAATCTCACTCAGAGCATCCATGATTCTCTTAGCCTCAACTTCTTCTTTGGCTTTCTTCTCCAAGGTTTGTGCCAACAACATATCAAGTTGACCCTTAGCATATGGTCTTTCCCCCTTTTTGACACTATACCTTGGGAGACGTTGGGACAGTGCAGAATCCATGTAGAATTGTTCTTTTCCTAAACTGCGCACTTCCCCAGCCAGTTGATCATGTTCATCTTCCAGCTTCATCAGATAGCTTTTGGCCATTGACACTTCCTCTGACAGTGGAGCAAACTGTGTTGAGAAGGCATTGTGCATCATCTCTGTCATCTTGGTCATGAACAGAGTGCTCATTTCCTCAACAGCTGATTTAATTAGTTGCTCATTCTTCTCAACCAGCTTGGCCTCAAGATATGCAGTTCTGGCCTGGTACCTTTGCTCCATGTTTGCATTGAGTTCTGTCCTTACTCCATCATTTTTCTCATCAAGTAAAACCATCTAATCTGAGAGTGTAGTTTGGATTTGCAGCATATCACTTGATGAACTCAGACTTTCCAATTTTGAGATTGATCAGCCATTGTCAATTCCATCTGAGTCATCTTCTCTAAGACTGGCTCTATCTTCTTCAGCCCATCCAGGATTAGAGTTAAGTCAATCACTGGAGGTTGTACAGCAGTCTCCATCTGAGCTGGGTGCTCCAAACGAGCCTCAGTCTGCATATCATAAACAACAAATTTTAAGATAAATACTTCAGTAACTTCGGCATAATTTACAATAGTTCCAAAAGATACCTGAAGAGTGCTATCTTCAGTCTGAGGTTGTCTGATATCAGGCTGCTCAGATTCAGTTTCTGTCTCCATATCTTCCTGAGTTCCTTTCTCCTACTCAGCCTCCTTTTCTCCTTCTCCTCCCTGATCTCCTTCTCCTTCCTGATATTGAGAACTGGATTCACCAGCCTCAGCAGTCCTCCGCTCAGCCACCTTCCTCTTCACTAGCTCATCAAATTCAACAAGTTTTATCCTGAGCTTCGTCTTCCTAAAACCTAAGAACTCTGTCAAAACAGTAGTCTCGGCACTCCACCACTCATCTCCTCTAAAGGAGGTAATGTTCAGCATTTCAGGGAGTGTCTGGTTCAGGATATAGATTGTTGTCCTGAGTCTGAAGAAGAGATCCTGAAGGTCAGGATATGCATTGAGCTCAGGGTATCTGTCCAAGATGAATCGTTCCCCATTGCTCCGCCACTCAGTTTCTTCTGCCTCTCCTTTCTTCAATTCAGGACTCTCAGGGATATTTGGCTCAGAATGTATGAGTTGGAGCGCTGATGGATCAAGAAAGGGTTCATTCAGGAGACTATCCAAAATCAGCAGTTCCTGAGTTTCTGATCGTTCTGAGGTCTGAGTTAGTCCCTCTTCAGTCGTGATCTGAGGTCCTTTGAAAATTTCCTGAGAAATTTTGTCAGAGCTCAGGGAAGTCTCAAGTACCTCTGAGAATACATGTTCCTCAGTTTCTTGCTCCTGAACATTCTTTACCACTTGAGCAAGAACCTGAAGTGGAGATTTCATTCATTGTTGGGCCTCAGTATGAATTTCTTCAACTTCACTGGCCTCTTTGTCGGCTATAGTCTGAAGCCTCTTTAGCTTCTGAGGAGCCATGGCCTTTGTCTTCAGCTTTTCTCTGGCCTCCCTCTTTACCCTCAGTAAATTAAGGGATTTTTTCTTCCTCTGTTCCTGTCCTGAAGCCTCAGGATGTTTTACTAATGTTGTCCTGACAGGTTTCTGGACAACCTCAGCAATCACAACATCATCTTGATCAAAACTAGAATCGTCCTGATCCTCAGGTTCCTCCTGAACCATCAAGCCCTAGCTTATTGCATTCTTCTTCTGGGCTTTGGGCTTCCTGAACATGATGCGGGTTCTTGAAAACTCGACACCGCCCATCAAAAACATTTCTTCCCGGGACAGAGTTTCGATCAAGAAGTTGATCTTCATCCCAAACAGAACCTTCCCATTCTTGGTGAATGTCCCTCTAGCATACTTCAGCTTTAGATTCTGGTGAAGGATGCAGTCCATGTAGGTCCCGAACGGGTTTTGTTAGGGCAAAAGTCTAGAGGGGAGGGGTGAATAGACTTCTGAAAACTTTTCGTGTGGATCAGGTGTGATTTGCAGATTGCCTGATCAGAGTGCTAGTGAGTCAGTTTGGACTGATGTTCAATCTTACTGAGTGCCTGGTGGCAGACCAGTTTTATATCTTGTCAGTTTAACTGAGAGTGCGGAAGCTTGTAAATACCCATGTGAAAAACCAGTTTATCAATTCAGATTCTTAAGTCAGTTTTCAACTGGCTAACTAAGGTGTCAACCTGATCAAATCAGTTGCTTGGTGCAGACTGAGCTTAACTTAGAATATCTATGCAGTTTTAAACTCAGTTGTGTGAATAGTGTAAAGCAATAAGAAAGCAAGTAAATGCACACAAGATTTTATAGTGGTTCAGACGAAACCCGTCTTACGTCCACTCTTCCCTTAACACAGGGGCACCAACTTAACCAACTGGACTTAGTTTTATGTGTTAGTCCAACACCCAACATATATTTAATGAGTTCACACTCAACCGAACCAGAAATTAGAAATTAGAATCCCTAGTCTAAAATCTTGTGGTAACAAACTTAACCAACTTAGAGTTTGGGTAAAGGTTTGTTGTGGTTCCAACTGGAAATATATCCAAGTGTTTATGTAGTCAAATGCTAGTGGATAGGATTTCTTGCTAAGAACTATGGGATGAACACTCTAAGAATAATCTTCAAATACGGCGTTCTTCGAGCGGAGATTTTGCTGTAGTTTTTGCTTCTTTTGCGGTGTCTCCGTGTTAGTTCTTAATGTCTGACCTGACTAACTTCAATTTTGAAGATCGATCCCATTTTAGAGGTCTCGAAATCAAAGAGCCGTTGGAGAGCAATTTGAATTTTAGGCTATATTAGGTAGGTTGTAGGATATGATTGTGACGTGCTCCGAATATTGGCGTGGCCGTAGGCATGATTAGCGCCGTTTATGTTCGCAGTGTCGAATCCCATATTGTTAGCTCTTTTTGTGCACGTGTCGCTTTTTCCTTAGCTTCGCGTGGCGGCACTTCAGTAATTTGTCCGTTAGACGATTGATATTCCTTTTGTAGAAGATTCGTCTTGTCTGGTGTACCATTTTGGTTGACGCCAGGTGTGAGCTGACTTGATCAGATAACTGATCAGTCTACCTTGTTGAGTCTTCTGATGCAGATTGTCTTAGCTCAATATGCAGACTCGACTGATATAGGTCTTCAGGTCTTTTGGTAGTCTTCTGATCTTTAGGTGACTCTGAGCCTCAGTGTCTTCAGTCATACTGAGTCTTCAGGTTTGTTACTGAGTCATCAGGTTCATCTGAGTCTTCCGGTTTATCTGAGTCTTCAGGTTTATCTGAGTCTTCAGGTTCATCTGAGTCTTCAGGTTTATCTGAGTCTTCAGTGTCTTCTGTCTTCACCTGATCTTCTGACTTCTTTTCTTCTGATTTGTTCTTAGCCTTCTGATCATCTGACCTTATCTGGGTCATCTGATACTTCGACCTGACCTATACATATTGAGTTCCCCCTCAATATGTGACCTATCTTTTACATCAGCTATCTATAGATTTCAGCTGGTCATCTTAATCTGATTCTAAGTCATCAGTCAGCTAACATGTCTGACTTATCCTATTACAACCTGTTTTGGAACTTCCATCAAAACTTAAATACAAATTTCCCAACAATTTCCCCCTTTTTGATGGAACCAAAACACTTAATCAGAAAAAACAGACACCTTGAAGTGAAATGCAGATAATGAAATGCAGTACATATTTCAGAAGACAATGAGATGTTGTCTTAGAATCAGAGAGATGAAATGTTTCATTCAGATAGGTGTGTGCATTATAGAATACATGAAAACGTACCTATCATCTGATTCCAAGTTGTCTTCCTCAGGTGTACTTGAACATTTGCAGCTCTTTGGGGATGCCAAACATCTTGTACATCCTTTGAATTAGTTTGTCCAGATCTTCTCTTCTATGGATCCCTCCTTTTTCAGCAAATCCATAGTAGGCATTCTTGAATTTTACAACATCTAGCTTTTAGTCTGGAAGCAAAGGTGGAAGGAGTAGTTCAAAGGGTGGAGCTTCTGGTATTAGTGACATGATTTTCCCTTCTTTCATCACTGTCTGGTAGAAGTCTGGATACATCATTTCTAACCAGTTCCGGAATTCATCATCATTTTCAGTCTGATTTTGATGAATCGAAATTTTCTCCAGGATGTGTACGTCACATAACCATTCTCCTCTAATCTGATCCCATTCTGGAAGCAAATCTAGCCGTGCACAGAGGATGACTTTAACAGGTGCTGGAAGGGCATTCTTCTCCCAAGCAATCTCCTCTGCTGCAGCTTCGTTCTTCCTTTTCCTTCGGATGTAAGCGATGTTCAGTCCCTTAGCCTCTGCTAACTTCTGCTTTTTGATGGCGGCCTCTCTAATTCTCTGTCTTGTTTGCTCTTGAACTTGTTCAGGAGACATCTGGCTTTTGGTACAGAGTGGTTGACCTTGTCTCTGATCTTCCGCAGTTGCTTTCATCATCTTGCCTTTGCCTTTCTTTCTCCTCAGAGTCTGCTCAAATTCTTCTTGTTCGTCTTCTTCAGCTAATTTTTTAGCGAGTTCAAGGCTCTTGGCCTGATCATCAGTTTCCATTCTTTTCTGTACGAACGAAGAAAAGTCTTCAATCTTGTCGACTGTGGCAATAACCTCTGAAAGAGCACTTTTCTGCTTAGTGATCTCTTTGCTATGTTGCTCCACAGTTTCATTTACTTCAGCAACGAGATCAATAGATGAAGTGGCTGGCAAGTCAGATACAGTGGTTTCTGGTAGAGATGTAATTGTTACCAACTGTGTCTGTTTTTCTTTCTTCTCTTTATTCTCTTGTCCTTCCCCCTTTTTGGTTTCATCAAAGAGGTTGGACATCCTGCAGTTCAGAGCATTAAATTGCCGTGTGATCTCCTCTCTGAGTTCCTCGACAACAAGAGGAGTGATCTGAACGGTGGCAGAAGGTGCAGGTTTCAAGAAGTGTTTGAGAGCAACTTCGATATCCTATCTTGCTCGTCCTGTAGAAACTACAAAGTGTTTCCAACCCATATCCGTGTGGTTGTCAGTTTTCCCCAAGGATGCCCAGACATTCTCCAATAGTACCTGTGTCAGATTGAGCATATCTGTCTGAACCTTGAGTTTGTCAGACTGGAGATTTAGCTTCTCGGCAAGAGGATTAACTAGTTTCATAACTTCAGAGAGGATGGCACTGTGCATCCCAACTGTGTGACTTCTTTCCCTGTCAACTAGTTTTGCTTGCTCTTCTTCAAATCGCTTCATCAGATCTGCTGTGAGCGCTGCAAATTTATCTTCAAAAGCAGTCTTGATCCCATCCTGAATCTTCTTAGTATAAAGATCTAGGGTATCATAGCTCATCGTAGCAGTCTGGTCAGATGTTGAAGCCTTGCCAAGTCGGGTCTCATCTGCAGCACCCATTCTTGGTTCATCGGCAGCTCCCTCATTATATGCAAGAGGTTGAACAGTTTCCTCCCTGTTATCAGCAATTCCGAACCTTTCGTGAATCAACCATCTGATATCATCATCAGATGCCAATTCAACAACACTTTCAATCCCAGCAGTGCATCCCAACTGTGTGACTTCGTTCCTTGTCAACTAGTTTTGCTTGCTCATCTTCAAATCGATTCATCAGATCTGTTGTGAGCGCTGTGAATTTTTCTTCAAATGCAGCCTTGATCCAATCCGGAATCTTCTGAGTATGATGATCTAGGGTATCAGAGCTCGTCGTAGCAGTCTGTTCATATGTTGAAGCCTTGCCAAGTCGGGTCTCATCTTCAGCACCCATTCTTGGTTCATCGGCAGCTCCCTCATGATCTGTAGGAGGTTGAACGGTTTCCTTCCTGTTATCAGCAATATCGAACCTTTCGTGAATTAACCATCTGATATCATCGTCAGATGCCAATTCACCAGCACTTTCAATCCCAGCATTGTTTAGACATTTCAACTCCAAGTCTACAAAGAAATCTGATCCCAGAGATGTCATGAGAATCAGAAATTCTTCAATGCTTTTCAGTCTGATATCCCTCCAGAACACAATCTCTTCTATTTGTTGCTGGATGCCCGAATGTTGATCCAATTCAGGGCACAGCTCCAGCAGATACTCCTTGATCTGTTGCTTCATTATCCTTATGATGGGGCTTTCTGAAACAGGTGAAGCAAGCACGGTTCTGGTGCTGAATGGATTATGAGAGATGGAAACTCGCTTGTCATATCTCTCAGGTGCTTGTGACTTGTTTGGAGATTGGGATATTTGTGGTTCGTTTTCAGCGTTTTGAGGGTATTCAGTGTCCTGAACAGGTTCATTGATTGGTGGTGTGGGAGATCTGGGTGATCTGATAGGTGAGGGTGAGGGTGAGAAGGTTTTGTGAGGAGAGGGTGATGCTGATTTGGAAGTGGGCGTTGGCGATCTTGCTCTCTGGAAGATCGTGGTGAGAGGCAGAGAATCGGATGGTGACTCTTCCTCGATTGCTCCCTTCGCCCTTCCGGCAATTTCTCTCATACTTTGCGGTCCATCTGCTCTTCCCTTACCTCCCGGTAGTGGGCTCTGAGCGGATCAATTATCTCCTCTTCCGATTCCACTTGCATCGATCTTTCATTCGCTTAACTTCTTTGGGTAGAACTTGGAGCAGTCTTCAGAGGAGAAGTCACTCTCTTCTGACGTTTCCGCTGAGCATCTGGTTTCTTGGCCAGATCCTTCCTCTTCATCCTCTTTTCCGGAATGGCCGTTCCCTGTGCTTCAGATGATGCAGTTGCCTTATCTTTTCCCTTCTTTTCTCCCTTGGGTTTGGGCACATAAGGAGTTGGATCTTCATCGATTGTCGGTAGGGACTCATCCTTGCCCAATATGGCCTTGTGCTTTGCTTTTGATATATCTTTGCTCCATTCTCATTCCATTCATAGTTACGTGGCGGCTTATCGATTGAATGATTGAGATTTTGTGTATGAAGGAGCACTTGGAAGATAAGCACACTACATTGCTCGGGTCAATTCGAACTTCGAGTCTTTCCTCGATCGTGCCTTGACCATACCCAACCAATCTATATCGAAGCCTTCTTTTTATTATTCTGACCATGATTGAATCGATCTTATACGGTGACAAAGATCAAGACCGTAAGTTGAGCACATGATCACCTTACGAACGATCTCAAGGAGAAGGAGATATTTCCTCTTCGGATAGGAGGCTTTGACATTAAATCGTGTTCTCCTTGTTTCTTTGGTCTCAATAACTTCGGCTTCAAGAAATTCCTTTTCTCCTACATCAGTCGTGTAGGTCTCTGGATTGATGCTTCCTCGAGTTAGGCCGAATATCCTCTGGAGATCATCATTCGACACTCGCACTTCCAGTCCGCCAACGGAAGAAAACAGGTCAGCATCAATGTCTTCATCCCTCTGTAGATTGTATAAAAACTCCAGGGCTTCATGGGTGTGGACGATGTTTTGATGTGTAGGGCAATATCGTTCTAGCCCACACGCTCGCAAGCACTCCAAAATTTCCAGTGATTCAGGATCTTAGGTGATGGTGAATACTACATGCTTCTCACCAATGATGTCTTTCTTCATCGATGCAAAGTTACAAAACTTTTTCCCTTGGCTCGGTCGTGGAATTAGATATGCCATTTCTGTACGATAAGCAGATTAATGTTTATTTTGAGTAAGATATCTCAATAAATCCAGTCAAACCAGTAATCTTAGCATCAATTTAGCAAGTAAGCGTATAGATCATATAAAAAAATTACAGAAACATATCATCACGACTTGTAAACCTAGGTACCAGAGTGAATTGAAATAAAGCAACATTTAAACGAGAAATTACTAGAAATTGATTCGAGGATTTGAGAAATCGTAAGAAAAGAATCAATTGATTTCGAAAGTAATTCTCTGAAGATTTTGAAAGTCTTGATCTTTAAAGAGCTTTGAGAAGACGAAGTATTGGAAAGAAGTTTTCTGAGAAAGATTTGGATTTTATTGAAAATGAGGGAAAACCTTTTTGCACAACTTTCCAAAGTACTCAACTATCCGTGTTTTGAAATCGGTGGCTGAGATTAGTAGGCCAAAAAGTATTTTGATTGCACGGTTTAGAAAAGTAGTCTTCTCGTATTTCGGACTCGAAAATTCACAATAAAACGCATTAAAAATACATTCCCAAGTCCGCATTAAAAGATTTGCAGAGCATGCGTCATAAAGTGAAAACAGAGTAAAATTAATTTATTTAAATAACGTAAATAAGTTATTTAGAAAGGGATAAATAAGAGAACGTATCTGACTGATTTATATTGTAATCAACCAGTTACCACTGTGATCTGATCTGGTGCTTGTTGACCTTACTGATGGTAGCCTTAAGCATTTCCCAACAATATCTTACTTATCTGATCAGATTCCTGTGTGAAGCACTTCGTCACTTATCTGATCCACTTATTTGATTCTCTCATCTGATGTACTTATCTGATTCTCTCATCTGATGCACTTATCTGATTCACTTCATCCTTCAATCTTCTTCCATTCAGCCCGAATTTACTATCACTTAAGTCAAACTCCCGCCAAAGTATTTGCTTCGGGGAGTCAAAAAGTCGCCTCGATTCCCAAATCGGCACAATTTGACATTCCATAATAATGGCATAGATACATTGTGATTACTCACACCGTCAACTCATCCAACCATTAGCCGCGTGTCCCTTACGCATTGTCGATGCAAATTTCTCTTAAGGTCTTCTGAGAAAATAAATTTGCATTTGTACCCCTAATTTCCTTCTATAAATTAACCTGGGGTGTTAGGAAAAAACAACACAACATAAACCATTCAACTTCTTTAGCATATACTTCATGCCTTTCCGATGATTTCCTTATTTCCGGTGAAACTTCCGGTGAAAACCTTTAACCCTTTTCCACTGAATTCAGCTTCTCAAATCAACCCTGTGTGTTCCTTCACACTGTTTTCATCGTCATCTAAGATTACACATACGATCAATGCAAAGCTTCTTTACCACCGTGGAGGCGGATTTGCTAAGGCAAATGAGAAGGCACTTCTCCTAACCGTATGCACCTTGTGCGCCTATCGAGATGACGAAATTAGCATCAACAAACTCAGTCTAAAACAAAACATGAGTTTGGTATATGGTTTGCATCAGTCAACAGCTGATCTTCATATATCGAACTCAATTTTTGCAAGCGACACTAGTGTCTGTTTGGTCCTTGTGACCAAACCTGTGGCACTGTGTCCCATTTAACAGCTGGAGAGCCCATTGATTTTAGCTCTAGGGGCTCCTAGCACAGAAATCCTTCAAGGCCGCTCTTGCTCCTCACTCCGAAGCTCTGAGGGTGGCTCAGGATTTTCCTTAAGGCCTCTCACGCCCCTTTTAAGATCGGGGGAAAATGAGAGCATCAAGTCCTTAGGGTTTATGGTTTATGTAATGACCTCCTGGTCTTCTTGTACTTGAAGCTTGTAATACCACTTGAAGATAGCTTGTAGGTAGCTTGTGATATCACTTGTAACTTGTAAATCTGACCTCCGGGTCCTTATCAATGAAAAATTCTGTTATTTCATTGTTGTGTTGCCTCTTCTGACTTATGCGATCTGTAGCTTTCAACTTGTACGACTTGCTTGTTTACTGCAGCTTTAATCGACTTATAAAGTCATCTTCCAATCTGATCAGTTCCCCCTTAATCTGATATATCTTGAACTGATCTGCTCCTTGTCTGAACTTCAGATCGGCTACTTGTCTGACTTTTTGATATGCTCCTTGTCTGAACTTCAGATCGGCTCCTCGTCTGGTCGTCTGATCAGTTGAGATTCCTAACTCAACTGATTCCCCTTAACCTGGTTAGTCTTTTAACCAACTGGTTCTGGAGATCAGTCCACCAATCATTTCTGGTGCACTTTCTCCGAGATCCAGAAGCCCTAGCTTGTTACATAATTCTCTGAATCTGATCTCAGCTAGCGGCTTAGTTAAAATATCAGCTTTCTGCTTGTCAGTATGGATCTTTTCCATTATGATATTCTTCATTTCAACGTGATCTCTGATAAAATGGTTTCTGACAACCACGTGCTTGCATCTTGTATGTAGATTAGGATTCTGAGTGATTGTAATAGCACTATTACTGTCACAGAATATATGTACGTTCTAAGCTACGATGTTGTAATCCTCACCGCCGACTTAGCAGAAGCGAGTTGGGAACAACCCTTTCCTCGCAGCCCATATATTCTCGCTTCAAGTAGTAGATGTCGAATCGAGTCTCGCTTTTCGAAAACCAAGAGATCGCTTTTTATTTACCGTTAAACCGACATGAACCTGAGGTTGACTTCCTGTCGATTCTGCAACCTCCGTAATCAGAATCAGAATATCCACTACGCTCTAGATTATCATCTGATGGGTAAAATAAACCAAGGTTTACTATCCCCTTCAGATACTTGAGAATCCACTTAGTTGCTTCTAGGTGGCTTTGCATTAGATTTGCTTGAAATCTGCCGCATACACCTACTACAAATGTGATATCTGGTCTGCTGGCATTCAGGTATAGTAGAGATCCAATGAGAGCCCTATATTCTTTCTGATTAGTTTTCTGATCATCTTCATCTGGATCCATCTTGAACCCGGTCATCATGGGAATTCTGGCTTCCTTACAATGTTGAACTCCAAACTTCGCCAATAGATTCCTTGTGTACTTCGCCTGGCAGATGAATATCCCTTCTGTACTCTGCTTGACTTGTAAACCCAAAAAGTAATTCATCTGACCCATCATGGACATCTCGAACTTCCCTTGCATCAATTTGCTAAACTTCTCACACAGCTTCTTGTTGGGAGATCCGAAGATGATGTCGTCCATGTAAATCTGAAGCATCAGAATATCTTCTCTATCTTCTATTCTGAATAAGGTTCTGTCCACTATTCCTTTAGTGAATCCACTGTCTATCAAGAACTGAGAGAGTGTATCATACCAAGTTCGAGGACCTTGTTTGTGCCATAAAGAGCTTTTTCTTAAACGGTACACTTGGGTTGCCTTTTTTTCAAAGCCCGGAGGTTGTTCAACATAAACTTCCTCTCGCTAGTACCCCATTTAAAAATGCACTTTTTTACGTCCATCCGATACACAATGAACCCTCTATGGGCAAAGATATGCCGTAAATTGACCCGAATGGCTTCTAAGCGGCGGATCGGTGCAAAGGTCTCATCATAATCAATTCCTTCGATTATGAATACCCCTTAGCAACAAGTCTTGCCTTATTTCTCGGTTATGACATTATTCTCATCTCTCTTGTTCTTGAATACCCACTTCGTGCCAATCACGTCTTGATGAGTTGGTGCATCCACCGGTTCCAAACTTGATTCTTCTCAAACTGTTCGGCTCCTCTTGCATGGCTAGAATCCAACCTTTGCGTCTTGTAGAGCTTCCACCATCGTAGTTGGTTCCTTCAAAGACGATAATAACAAAAAGACATGGCACTTTCACCAATCGATGTCTAGTTTTGACTCTATCGGATGGGTCTCCGATAATCGATCAGTTGGATGACCGTAATCCAGGTCCTTCTACTCTGATTTGCATCTATTTGGAGAACATCATCCATTTCTGATAGTAGTTCATTACTAGTGATTGGGAGTGGTGCAGAATTATGATCTACTTGATAAGAACATGTCTCGGTGATGTTGGACTCATCATGTCGATGTGCATTCAGTAGGAACTTCAGAGTTCCCCCGAACCGGATGGTTCGATTGATCTTTATCTCACCAGATCGGCTTCTTCAACCGATTGCCAGTACCTTAGGTCCGATTGAGCATCCACTATCGATGTACCGGATAGTTGCTTTGTACACCTCCTTTGTTGGCCAGCCCCACGCGAACCTACAATCGAATCAGGCTTTAGGTACCCCTTTGGAATTGGGTCCTGATGGGTTAGTGGTGGATTTAGGGATCCACACAAACAGGGCACTTCTATTGTGTCGATAGATCGAAGGCCCTGATTTGTCTCCCATACATATCAACATAATCATACGTCTCTTTATATGCTTTTCGATTTGTATGATTATTCGTGTGAGCCTTGGGTAAATCGAAGACTTGGGATTTTTTCTTTATATTTTGTCTTCCTTTAACCCGGTGTGGCTCAAAGAGATAGCCCTAGGTCTCTGGTTATAAGGGTAGGTACGACTGCTACCATTAAAAGATTCATATATCTTTGGCATAGATGGTCTTTGCAGTATACCTATAGCTTGTTTATTAGGCAGCTGACCTCGATTGGGTCTCAGATTAGATTTCCTTTTTATAGGTTGTCTCTTCTGATACCTAATATCTTTGATCAAAGTTGAGGTTTTTCTTGAAGAACCGGTTCTTCGTTGATTCCTACGGTGATGCTTAATCAGTTGGGGTCCATTTTTGTTCCCTTTCTGATTAGGCACTTGCCTTACTTGCTCAGCAGGTCTCTTTCCCTTATTCGGATCCATTTTTAGCTTTTTGTGTACCTTTGTCGAGACTCGTTTGATTACACCCTTCTGAAGTGAACCAAATGGGGCTTTTGAGGATGTAGAAGGGTTCTCATACCCAATAGCCTTCTTGTTAGTTGGCGTTCGAAAATAGGTGTTCATATCTTGAACGGATTTTGATGACTTCGTGAAAACCTCTATTTTCTTGCTCAAACTATCCTCAGTAGATTTTAGACTCTCATGTAGTCGGAATAGCTCATTAAACTTAGCTTGCAGGATTTTGAAATCATCGACTTTGTTTGTTTGTTGATTGCTAGTCGATCTTTGATCCGCTTCTCCGATCGAAGATTATTTTTCGTAATGTTAAGTTCCTCGATTACCTTCGGCGGTTTGGTGATTTCAATTAATTTTTTCTTTGTCGACAACGTTCTCTTTAACAAGCTGATTATTTCTGATCCTTAGCTTGTCATTTTCACTTCCACTATTGTATAAGTGTTCATCGCGATCGGAGTTATCATCAGCAATTGCTCGAGTAGAGCCGCAAGTCTATCTCTCCGCAAAGTGTGCTAATAATAATTTGGTGTGGAAATTGAAAAAGCGGAAGGTTTGGAGGTTACCTCAGATTGGTCTTCCTCCCTCGCCATCAGGCAGATTTCATCGTCATCTGAAGAGAATATCAGATCTTCATGGTTGAGGAAATCAACAGCACTGCTTATCAGACAAAATTCTTCTACTGATGAGTAGCCAGAATCCTCATAAGGCAGATAGGAATCTATTGGTCCTTGTGCAAACGGGTCTTACACGTGTATGGGGGGGGAATACACGTGTTCAGTGTTTTTAAAACTTTTTCTTACTGAGGTCAGCTTGGGTCAGATAATCCTGAAGATTAGGTTCGAGAAGCACAGATCGCTCTCGAGTCAAAAGTCTCATCGAGGCGTTGATCCCGAGCTACTTTCGGATACCTCGGATAATCCCAACCGAAGTTCGTGTCGAGATCCCGAGTTGCTTGGATCGGATAACTAATCTCATCGAACCCTCGAGAAAGAGTAAGTTCAGTTTGGTAACTATCTCTTCTAGCTACTCAGTCGTGCGGAATGGTTGGCCCTTAGACTCAAGCTCCTACGTCCACTCTCTCTGATTCTCAGAGAAATTCACTAATCACTTCTGAGCTTTCTGACTACCTCGCGTAGTTTACATACTCAACTCAGCCCTGAGCTTTCTGACTACTCCACGTAGTTTACTTACTCAACCCGACCTTGAGCTTTCTGACTACCTCCGTAGTTTACTTACTCAAACACAAACAAGCTTTGGACTACCCCCAGAGCTTACTAACTTCTCCTCTAGAGTTTTTCGACTACTCCGCCAGAGTTTACTAACTCTTTACAACTCTTCTCACCAACAAACACACTCCAACTACCTTCTCAAGGGTTTGGGGTTTCTCGGCTGGTTTCCAACTAGGATGAGATATCCTTTACAATAAAGTACAAAGCAAAGGGTTAGGATATCTCGACTAAGCTTTGGATAATTCTTATCAAGCTAGGCTTAGTATAGTGAGCTCTCTTCAATATAGAAGCACTTGGGAAATTCTAGGTTTTTCGAGTGCTTTAACTTTTGCAAGAATAAGTTTGAGCTCTTGAGTTGCGTATAAACTTCCCGTAACCTTACAATGTAGAGGGTCACCAGTATTTATAGGCATACACCAAGGTCACTTTTGAAAACTATCCGTTGGAGAGATAGCTTCGTGAGTTTCCTCTTATGGTGTGTGAGAAACAGCTATATTTAGGGTTTGAAACTCCCTAACACGTTTTAGGCAATAGCCTTTCATGTAGCCGGTCTTAACTTTTTACAGTCTGGAACTTTTGTACTTCTGACATCTTTTTCTGCGAACATGTCACTGTCAGTGTCAGTATGGTACAGTGTTGTCTTCCACTTTTTGACTTTTGTCTCGAGTTAGAGGTAGACACCTTCAACGACTCTTTTGGTTACAAACTCTGAGTTTGATATAACCTTAACAACACTTCCGACTTAGTTCCTTTTGTCTGCATTTGAATGTTTTGGCAAATATCTATTTTCAAAGGAATCGCGATCTTCTCAGTATTGCATCCTTCAGATAGATATATTCAGTGCCTCGGAACATTCAGTTTATATCGAGCATTCAAGACATTATCGAGTCTACAAGAATTATTCGCGGCCTTGATATTCTTGATATTGATCTTGATCTTGCGTCTTTGAGTCTTCTGAGTCTTCAGGGTCATCTGAGTCTTCAAAGTCTTCTGAGTCTTTTACGAGATATCTTGACCGATATATCGAGTCTTGATTCTTGATTTCATCGAAGTCTTCAGATACATTTCGTTTTCATATTGAAACTTGATTTCTAAACATACTAAATTCTTGAGTCTTGTAACCTATCCCGAACTATATCTGGCCGACTATACATTTTGCAGATAACATCCTGAATACTCTAAAACTGAATCCTGACTCAACTATCAAGATCATTCTGAACATGTCATACTTAGGGGTTTTGGGATCTAATCAAAATCATATATCTTTTATTAAATTCATCTCCCAACAGAATCATCAATTCCTGATGTGTCAGCAACCATGGCTTTTCTGTCTTTGAAGCGTAGCTCACTTTTGTTCTGCTTCTCTTCTCTTTCTCTGGGAGTCAGGTCTGGGCAGTCGGAGCTGTAGTGACCTGGTTTCAAGAAGTTGAAGCATGATCCACGATCCACGGAACTTCCTCTTCCAGGTGAGACACTTCGTCTGTAGGATCTGTCAGGTGACTTCCCTTTCTTATTGTAGTCAGAACTCCTTCGCCGGATCATTATCTCTTCTCGTCGACCGATCATCATCTCTTTTATCATCTCTCGTGATCCTTCGGGTCATCGGATCTATTCCTTTCTAGTGATCTGTCAGTTGGCCTCCTGTTCCTTTTGTCTTGATAATCCTTGTAGAATCTGCGATACTTACTGAGTTGAATATTTGATCTTTCAAGTTTCCTGGTAAGTAAAGCGATATGTTCAGCTTGGCTTATGATGTTTCCAACAGTTTTGATGGCCTTTGATCTGCTTTGGTTGATTTGAATGCAAATCGATTTAGATGTGGAGGTTGAGGCTTCAATTGAGGCGTCTCATCTTCATCTGCTTGCCCTCTTTCGATTAAATCGAACTCATGGGCTTTAAGGCTTAGGAATAAGCTACTTGGCTTCATCTTGGAAATGTCTTGGCAATCCTTGATTACCGTGACTTTCATGTCCCATTTCTTGGTGAGAGATCTTAAGATCTTATAATTAATGTCTTTGTCTGACATCTCTCTTCCAAGTTCTCGTAGCTTATTTACTGACATGGTGATCCTCCCATCGAGCTCGTTGATGGTCTCGTTGGGCAACATTTTGAGTTTTTCGAACTTTACCAGTTCAGCTTGTAGTCGGCTGTCTTTGATCTGATCATTTCCTTCGCATATCTCAGCAAGAGTATCCCACATTTGTTTTGCTATTTTGAGATACTTTATCTTCTCTTTGGTGACTTTATCCATCGTCTTCATGATTATATGCCTGGCGATTGTATCTAGAGTATACAGCTTTCTTTCTTCTACATCCAACCGGGCTGGACTTTTTCGAACAAGACTTCCAGGTGCATGATTGGATCTCCTCCAACCGCTGGGTTGTCGTGATATATGATGATGGGTCCTCGTTCAATGACTTCCATCATTCTGCCGCTTATCTATCCTAGATGGTTGCACATGTATATAGTCCAATCTGCATACTCATCAATTGAAAACTTAGGCAAAGCATGATACATACTAGAGGTATTATCCATGCTGAGTGATTTTGAAAATGAATGAGTTTTGAAAAAGGTTTTTTCAAGATCTGTTCAAATGACCACAAAGATTCTTCCTCAAGAATCGATGATACTCAAAGCCAGTGGTCTGTAGAACCACTGCTCTGATACCACTTATAGGTCCCGAACGGGTTTTATGAGGGCAGAAGTCTAGAGGGGAGGGGGGAAAGACTTCCGAAAACCTTTTCGTGGCGGATCGGGTGTGATTTGCAGATTGCCTGATCAGAGTGCTAGTGAGTCAGTTTGGACTGATGTTCAATCTTACTGAGTGCCTGGGGGCAGACCAGTTTGATATCTTGTCAATTTAACTGAGCGTGCGGAAGCTTGTAATTACCCGTGTGAAAAACCAGTTTATCAATTCAGATTCTTAAGTCAGTTTTCAACCGGCTAACTAAGGTGTCAACTTGATCAGATCAGTTACTTGGTGCAGACTGAGCTTAACTTAGAATATGTATGCAGTTTTAAACTCAGTTGTGTGAATAGTGTAAAGCAATAAGAAAGTAAGTAAATGCACACAAGATTTTATTGTGGTTCAGACGAAAGCCATCTTACGTCCACTCTTCCCTTAACACAGGGGCACCAACTTAACCAACTGCACTTATTTTTATGTGTTAGTCCAACACCCAACAGATATTTATTGAGTTCACACTCAACCGAACCAGAAATCAGAAACTAGAATCCCTAGTCTGAAATCTTGCAGTAACAAACTTAACCAACTTAGAGTTTGGGTAAAGGTTTGTTGTTGTTCCAACTGGAAATCTATCCAAGTGTTTATGTAGCCAAATGCTAGTGGATAGGATTTCTTGCTAAGAACTATGAGATGAACACTCTAAGAATAATCTTCAAATATGGTGTTCTTCGAGCGGAGATTTTGCTGTAGTTTTTGCTTCTTTTGCGGTGTCTCCATGTTAGTTCTTAGTGTCCGACCTCACTATCTTCAATTTTGAAGATCGATCCCATTTTGTAGATCTCGAAATCAAAGAGCTGTTGGAGAGCAATTTGAATTTCAGGTTATATTAGGTAGGCTGTAGGATATGATTGTGGCGTGCTCCGAATATCGGTGTGGCCGTAGGCATGATTAGCGCCATTTATGTCTGCAGCGTCGAATCCCATATTGTCAGCTCTTTTTGTGCACGTGTCGCTTTCTACTTGGCTTCGCGAGGCGGCACTTCAGTAATTTGTCCGTTAGACAATTGATATTCCTTTTGTAGAAGATTCGTCTTATCTGGTGTACCATTTTGGTTGACGCCGGGTGTGAGCTGACTTGATCAGATAACTGATCAGTCTACCTTGTTGAGTCTTCTGATGCAGATTGTCTTAGCTCAATATGCAGACTCGACTGATATAGGTCTTCAGGTCTTTTGGTAGTCTTCTGATCTTTAGGTGACTCTGAGCCTCAGTGTATTCAAATCATCCGAGTCTTCGGGTTTGTTCTTGAGTCTTGAGTTCATCCGAGTCTTGAGTTTATCCGAGTCTTCGTGTTCATCCGAGTCTTCGAGTTTATCCGAGTCTTCAAGTGTCTTCTGTCTTCACCTGATCTTCTGACTTCTTTTCTTCTGATTTGTTCTTAGCCTTCTGATCATCTGACCTTATCTGGTCATCTGATACTTCGACCTGACCTATTCATATTGAGTTCCCCCTCAATATGTGACCTATCTTTTACATCAACTATCTATACATTTTAATTTGGTCATCTTAATCGATTCTAAGTCATCATCATTCTTGTGTCCGATTGGTCCTATTACAACCTGTTTTGGAACTTCCATCAAAACTTAAATACAAATTTCCCAACAGTCCACCAGGAATTTTAGCCAGTTCAAGTCTATAGAGGGTGAATCCTCTATCGCAGCCATGAGCCTTAGCTTGTTCCTCGCTTTCTTTTTTCTAGACTTTCGAAGTGCTCATCAAGCACTTTGCAACAATATCAATTAAAACTCGGTATTTGGGTTTCAAACACCGTTTGTGCAACGCACTTTTCAACTCTGCCTTAGTTTCCGCAAATCTGTCCAAAATTTCTTGCTAACGTCGAACCATATATTGAGCAGGATCCTCACCTCTATCATTTATTCATAAAGTGAATTAATATCATCCAAAGATAGAGTTAACTCCATGGTGAGAACCACCTCTGCCCTGGACTTCGCATAAGTGCCGAAGCTCAACTGTGACACCAGTCCACCTTGTTCTCCTTCACGTAAATTTACCACAAACTGCAGTACTTCCTGTGCAAGCTCCAACTCTGGCATATTACTCACAAAATGTGATAAGCGGGCCATTTGAAGGATGTTAAGAGCTTCTTCCTCTACCTTGATCGCTTTATTATCAAACATCGCCACCACATGCTCAAAATAAGGTGTGTCCATCTCGACGAGATTCTTAATCATGGCGTAGCTTGAGAATTCCATTCCGAGATAATTTTCTGGCTAGGGTAAATGAAGGATTTGAAGATTTTGAGGATAAAGGATTTTGAGGATTTGAATCGTTTAAATGTGAGAAATAAATGAATAAAGGCTAACAGTTGGTTTATATATGATCTGCGAAACAACTATTAAGGGATGTGATTAAATCTAAAAAATATGATGAATGGTTGAGATTTAATCTGAGATTTAAAGAAAATCTCGAGAAAATGGCTATTTTTGGCTAATTTTTTGGACAATAGGCAAATAGCAGTTTATAGGTTGACAAATATATGTTTCATGGAAATCGAGATGACTGTTCGTCTTTCTCAGTCAAAGACACTTCAAACATTCCCGCTTTAAAAGTTCAGGCCTTTTGTCATTTATTTCAAATGATTACTGAGTAATCCATTGTGAAATAAATGCTTCTGAATTTAATGCATGTATCAATATTGTTTTAGGATTATTTGGATGTATACTCCTTACTGAGTACTGACCTTGACAAAATTTGTCTTGAGTCTCAGTTTCCATCTTGAGAAAATTTTGTCCTGAGTTATTCTTCCTGAATAACTACATGCCCCTGATGGACTTCTCCCTTCAGTGAAATTCATTCACCTGGATCCAACATGCCTAATTCAACTGATAGTTCCTAAAATCTTGATTCAGCCAATGGTTTAGTTAAGATATCAGCTCTTTGTTTATCGATATGAATTTTCTCCATCCTGATATCCTTCATCTCAACATGATCTCTGATGAAGTGATGTCTGATATCAACATGCTTACATCTAGTGTGCAATACTGGATTTTGTGTAATAGCAATTGCACTATTATTGTCACAAAATATATGTACTTCATTGGCTACAATTTTATAATCCCTCAATTGTTGTCTGAGCCAAAGAATCTGTGCACAAATGACTTCCTGTGACCATGTATTCAAATTTCAAAGAATCTTTGGTTACTCTCGAGGTTTGTTTCTTTGAAAACCATGATATCAGTTTACTTCCAAGAAATTGAAATTTTTTTGTAGTAGATTTCCTGTCAATTCTACATCCTCCATAATCAGCATCTGAATAACCAGTTAATTCAAGGTTATCATCAGCTGGATACCATAATCCTCTATTCACAGTGCCTTTAAGATATTTGAAAATATTTTTGGCAACCTCCATGTGACTAGCCTTTGAATTAACTTGGTATCTTGCACATATCCCAACAACAAAGGTAATATCAGGCCTACTTGTTGTGAGATATAGCAATGATCCAATGATCCCTCTATAATCAGTGTGATTTACTGATTTGCCTTCATGATCAGGATCCATCTTGTAGTTAGTATTCATAGGAATTCTAACTGCATTACAATTCTGTACACTATACTTAGCAATCAGATCTCTGGTGTATTTTGCTTGATTGATGAATATTCCTTCTTTAGTCTGTTTCACCTGAAGTCCTAGAAAGAAATTCATCTCCCTCATCATAGACATCTCAAACTTTCCTTTCATCATAGCTGAGAACTTCTCACACATCTGATGGTTTGGAGATCCAAATATGATGTCATCCACATAAATCTGAACTAGTAAGATATCTTTCCCATTTTTTATCCTGGACAAGGTTCTATCAACAGTTCCTTTGGTAAAACCATCGTCAGTAATAAATTGAGACAATGTGTCATACCATGCTCTGGGTGCTTGCTTAAGACCATACAAGGCTTTCCTGAGCCTGTAAACTTGGTCATCCTGTCTAAAACCAGGAGGTTGTTCCACATAAACCTCTTTTTTAAGCACACCGTTCAGAAATGCACTTTTCACATCCATCTGATAGACTGTGAATTTCATGTGGGCAGCATATGCAAGAAACAATCTGATGGCTTCTAGTCTTGCAACAGGTGCAAAGGTTTAATCATAATCCAAGCCTTCTTCTTGGGAATAACCTTGTGCAACTAGCCTTGCCTTGTTTCTCACAATGTTCTTGTTCTGATCTCTCATATTCTTGAACACCCACTTAGTTCCAATCACATTGTGCCTTTGAGGTCTATCCACTAGCTCCCAAACTTCATTTCTTGTGAACTGATTCAGCTCTTCTTGCATAGTAGTAATCCAAAATGAATACTTAAGAGCTTCTTCAATCTCAGTCGGTTCTTTCTCAGATAGGAAGCAGCAGAATAGAGCACTTTCACCATGGAACTTTCTTGTTCTAACACCTTCTGATAGATCACCCACAATCTGACTTGTAGGATGACTATCCAACCATCTTCTCCTGGATGTTCCCCCTTCAGTAGTGTCCTCAACATTTGAAATGTTAGGTTCAGGCAGTTCATTAAACTCAAGGAACAACAGGAAAGGAGAGAGTGAATCATCTTCCTCAGGGAAATTCCATTTAGAACATTGTCAGAGACATTTGTTCCCCGTTGGTTGATAGATTCAGAGTTTGCCTCAGCTATGACCACATCTTCATTGGCATTACATACCTGGGTCAGCTTCAGTGTGTTGACTTTCCTTCAGTGGAGAACTGTCATCCTGAGTTTCACCATCCTGAGTATTTCCATCCTGAGAATCTTTGACTTAGTCTGACTCACTCCATTCGTAGAAAGTGATTGACTTCTTCTTTTCAGGCTCAGAGGATGTTTTATCCTTCTTCTTTAGGCTTAGTCTGGTGATTCTCTTGATGAGATCTCCTGAGTCATGTTCCTGTTTCTTCTGAACACAAATAAATTCATCAAAAACAACATGAGGTGTTTCTTCCAATCACCAACTTCTGTGAACTGGAAGATATCAGTCCTGACATTTCTTCATTGAGATGTCGCTTTCAGTGTCAGTAAAGTACGTTGTTGTTGCCTCCTAACTGGTCAAAATCTTCTTTTGAACAGAGATAAACAAAACGACTCTTTTTAATGTCCACAAATGTCTAACATTTTTTTTATTTGTACTAGGAATGAACATAACACTATTTCATTAAAATAGTTTGTTCAGGTTCCTTTTGGTCAGTACAAAACAATCTTCAGGTTCTTCGTTCTTCAGGATCTTCAGTCTTCAGGATTCTTCTGAGCTACTCAGTATATTCTGAGTCTTCAATATCTTTTGAGTCTTTAGAGTCTTCTGAGTCTTCAGGATCTTCTGAGTCTTCAGGATCTTCTGATTCTTCAGGATTCTTCTAAGTCTTCAGAGTCTTCTAAGTCTTCAAGATCTTCTGATTCTTCAGGATTCTTCCGAGTCTTCAGGAGTCTAATTCTCCCTGATCTATATCTGCTGACTATACGTGATGCAGATAATTCTGAGTCCTAATTTCTATTGAAACCTGATCCTGATCCTATACTACCATGATATCCTGATGCATGTCATACTCAGGGGTTTTGGGATCTAATCAAAATCTTTATTAAATTCATCTCCCAACAGGGGGGAATACACGTGTTCAATGATTTTTTAAAACTTTTCTTTATACTGAAATCAGTGGATCAGGTTGTCCTGAGAAATAGCCCTGAGAAGCACTAATTACCCTGAGTTAAAGTCTACTGAGACAATGATCCTGAGTAGCTTTCAGTAGCTTCAGATTAGCCCAACTGATCTGAGGTTTTAACAGAGTCCTGTGCAGCTTGGATCAGATAACTATCTTACTAAATACTTAGTTGAGTTTGTTCAATTTGACAATTATCTGTTCTAGCTTATCAAGGGTGCGAAACAAAACAACTCTTTGTAGGTCAACTATAATGATCCGATATGTTCCTTAATGTCCACAAATGAATAATATTCTCTTTGTTTGTACTAAGAATGAACACAACTTTGTTTGTACTAAGAAATAGTTGTTCTGGGTCTTTTTGGTCTGTACAAAACAGTCTTCAGGATCTTCTATCTTCAGGACTTTTTACTTCTTTCAGGATCTTCTAAGACTTGAGTATCTGCTGAGTCTTCAAGCATAATAAAGCATTCCTAACTATCCTGATCTATATCTGTTGACTATACATGATGCAGATAATCCTGATTCTAACACCTATAGAAAACCTGATCCTTATCTATCAAGTTGTTCTGATACATGTCATACTCAGGGGTTTTGAGATCTAATCAAAATATTTATTAAATTCATCTCCCAACAATAATGAACAACCAAACTTCACAGGCCATCAACGAGATTAAGATTACATTGTCCACAGTAAATAATTCCTTGAGAACAACTGAGAAAGGGAAATTTCCTGCTCAACCTCAACAAAACCCTGCTGGTCAATGTCAAATCTCATCTGATACATCATCAGAAAAAATCAATTATGTTACTACCTTACGAGTGGATAAACAATTGACAAGACAATTTTCCCTAGGAAGCCAGAATCAGGATCTACTACAAATGATGAAGATAAGAATGAAGGTAAGAATGTTGATAATTTAAATCCTAGTAAGAAACGATCTTCTGCTCCTTTTCCTCAAAGATTACATCCTATTAAGAAATTGAACCAAAATCCTGAAATATTTGAGATTTTAAAACAAGTAAAGGTTAACATTCCACTATTAGATGCAATAAAACAAATTCCATCTTATGCCAAATTTTTAAAAGATTTGTGTACTGTGAAAAGGAAATTAAATGTTCAAAATATGGCATTTTTTACAGAAAGTGTGAGTTCAATCATTCAACAGGAAACCCCCCAAAATACAAGGATCCTGGTTGTCCAACTATATCTAGTATAATTGGGAATACAAAAATAGAACATGCACTTCTTGGTCTCAGTGCGAGTGTTAATCTTTTACCATTTTCTGTGTATAAACAATTGGACTTGGGCTGATTAAGGAAGACGAATGTCACACTTCAATTGGCAGATCGTTCTGTATAAATTCTGAGAAGTATGATAGAGGTTGTATTAGTTCAAATTGATAAATTCTATTTTCCAATAAATTTTATTATTTTGGATACATACCCCGTTTCAAATCCAACATCTCACCATCCAATCATTTTAGGAAGACCATTTCTTGCAACTTATAATGCTTTAATAAATTGTAGAAGTGGAGTTTTAAATATTTCTTTTGGAAATATGACATTGGAGTTAAATGTTTTTAACATTTCCAAACGACCACAAAATAATGATGAAATATATGAAATTGATGTAACTGAGAGATACACTCTTGAACATATCATGACTTCATTTTCTGATCCATTAGAAAATTTAATAACAAATAATTGTGTTAATGAGAACAATTCAGAGTTTGCTTCTATGTTTGAAACTTCACAGGTTTCAGAAGTTAGTGAATGGAAGCCTAAGGTTGAACAATTGTCAAAATCTGAAAAGGTTCCAATACCATCAAGTGTTCAACCACTAGTATTAGAAATGAAGTCGTTACCATCAAATTTGAGGTATGCCTATTTGGGTGATAATGATACATATGCGGTAATAATATCCTCAAAATTGAACCATGATCAAGAGCATAAATTGTTAGAAATACTAAAAGATCACAAACATGCAATAGGATGGACTATATCTGACATAAAAGGAATTAGCCCATTAATATGTACCCATAACATTTATTTAGAGGAAAATGCTAAACCCTCTAGGGAAACGCAACGAAGGTTTAATCCTAATACGAAAGAAGTGGTAAGAAATGAAGTCATTAAGCTACTAGATAATGACATTATTTATCCTATTTCTGATAGTAAATGGGTAAGTCCTACTCAAGTTGTACCAAAGAAATCTGGGGTAATTGTAGTTAAAAATGATAACAATGAATTGATTCCAACTAGGACTGTTACTGGTTTGCGTGTGTGCATTGACTACAGAAAGTTAAATTCAATGACTAGTAAAGATCATTTTCCCTTGCCTTTCATGGATCAAATCTTAGAAAGAATTGCTGGACATGAGTTTTATTGCTTCTTAGATGGATATTCAGGGTATAATCAAATTGCAATTGCATTAGAGGATCAAGAAAAAACAACATTTACATGTCCTTTTGGAACCTTTGCATATTGAAGGATGCCATTTGGATTATGTAATGCCCTAGCAACATTTCAAAAATGTATGCTAAGCATTTTTAGTGACATGGTTGAACGTTTTCTTGAAGTTTTCATGGATGATTTATCTGTCTTTGGAAACTCTTTTGATGAATGTTTAATGCATTTAGCTGAAGTCTTGACTAGATGTGAGGAGAAAAATCTTGTTCTTAATTGGGAAAAATGTCATTTTATGGTAACTAAAGGAATTGTATTAGGACACATTGTTTCATCAAAAGGAATAGAAGTGGACAAGTCCAAAATTGATGTAATTGCCAACTTACCAACACCAAAATCAGTTAAAGATATTAGTGTTGGTGTATACTGTAAAGAAAACTTTTAGTGAGCTTTTGTGGATGTATATTCAATTTCCTTATTATCTTAAATAAATGATTTTTCACATTATTGCATTCTTATAAGTTGCTTATGTGTCTGCTTATCTTATATTGTAGACTATGTGGTGGGTTTGTAGTCACACAGAAGATCACATTATCAAGTTCCTTATAAGATATAAACAGTATTCACAACGGAGATAGTTCTGGACATAACTATTGGTTTAAGTTGTAGTACAAACTTGTTGGTGGCTTGTCTTGGCCATTAGTTTATACTAGTGCGCTATGTCGTATTGAATGGGTCACAGATAAGACATGTTCTTCTATTCTAACTGTTATGAAGAACTAGAGGTCTTGGTGACTTATAATTCTCAACCCTAAGTGTGGTATTTAGATATGAGGGGTGCTTGTTCACTGCTTTGATTTACTATAGGTGAGAATCTTTGTAGATCTCTCACACTTCGTATTTTGGGTAGTGACATCGCTCGCATGATATCTATTTATTGTCATTGGGGCACCGTGTCCTGGACATCTAGGATGATGACGTCCCCTTGAGGAAACTCATAAAGGATTGTCGTATTAAACCCTGTAGGTGGATTTAATCCGTACGACAACAAGGTTAAGTGGTACTACTCGAGGAATAATAAATATTAATTAATTAAAGCAGCCAGATGCTTTAATAATTAATGGACGTGCGATATCTTCAACACGGGGAATTATAAAGTCTAATAGAAGCCCTGATTCGGTTCGGGATAGGACAGGAGTGCAGCATTAGTTCTCTAGTGGGATGAATTAATGTTCTCGGGCCAAATTAATGTTCTGGCCTGAACATAAGAATATTTGGGTCCGGAAGAAGCCCAAACCCTATACCTTCTAGTGGATCCCTAGTCTGGCACACGAAAACCTATGGAGTATATAAAAAGGGCCCTGTTTCATCCAGAACCCGAAGGCACACGAAATCAGATCTGAAAAACGTAGCAGCCAGCGAATTAGGGTTTTTGGGAGACGAAATTGCAGGCCATTCTCCATGTTCGACAGACTGCTGTCCACCCGACATTCGAACGAGGTTGGGAAACAGAATAGAAGATCTGGAGTGGAATCAGTACCTCGATCTTCAAGGGTAACGAAATCTGACCTTTTGCTTTAGATGCTTTTTGGTTTTTATTATCTGTTACGTATTCGTTTGGCATCCAATATCGATCCTAGCAATGATACGCCCTCACCGGCGTATTCCATTAAGTGGTATCAGAGCCTGGATTCGTGAATTATTGGCTCTGCCTGAAACGTCTTCGTTTGTTGATTTCATTTATGTTTTCATCGTGTTCGAATCAGTTTTCTATCGCAACCCTAAGTGAGTTTGTAATTGTTATGGCTTCATGTGTATACTAAAAGTTTAGCTTTAGTATAAGTGGGAGATTGTTGGTGTATACTGTAAAGAAAACTTTTAGTGAGCTTTTGTGGATGTATATTCAATTTCCTTATTATCTGAAATAAATGATTTTTCACATTATTGCATTCTTATAAATTGCTTATGTGTCTGCTTATCTTATATTGTAGACTATGTGGTGGGTTTGTAGTCACACAGAAGATCACATTGTCAAGGTCCGACTGTTGCGTCCGCGCCCTTCATTTATCATTGTAATAACTTAGAATAGGCTGGTTTTGATTGTTTTTGAAGGGGTTGCGATAGATGTGCATTTATTTATGCTTTTATTTATCGCTTCTTGCTTTGTTGTGGCTTGCTTGTTGTTTTTTTTTATAATATGTTATGCCTGCAAATAACCTTCATGTTACAAATGACTGAGTGACATAGATGTGAATTTTAATTGATTCATTGGCCTCCACAATTGGTCTTTAAGTAAGGTGTTTGTTGCTCATGGGACCTTGGAGTCTCCCTCTAACGGATGCAGCATTCACGAGCTTACTAGTTAAGACTTCTAGTCAAAATGTTTTAATCTTTAGATGAAGTGTGTGGTCCTCCCCAACGGATGTGTCACACATGAGTTCATCGGTAAAGAATAATTCAAGATAACTGTAGGGAATTGTTTGCTAGCGATGTGTTCTCTTGATGAGCTCGTCGATTGTGAATAGTGGTTCCTTCAGTTAAATTGTGGTCATCACTCAGATGTGAATTTTAATATAACTCCCCAACGGGGTCCCTGTTCTAATTCGCATGGCCAGTTAAGGTCCGACTGTTGATTTCGTTTGTCATAAGGATAGGTTGACGTGATAGCGAAATAAAAGACTGGGTGTCTGGTTGACAAACACATACGTAAATGACCACCCTAACGTGGCTTGCGTGCGTATTTGTTGGGCTGTTGGAGGTTGTATTGAATGTTGGTTTTGAAGGTTTCCAATATTTTATGCTTCAATTCATGTGATTTAATGCTTGCTTGCATTTTATTTATTTCAGATAATTATGATGATTTCACTCAACCCGCTTTCGATTATTTTAAATCAAAATAAGCTTACTGGTCCGAATTATTTGGATTGGAAAAGAAATCTGGACATTATCATAGTTGCAAGTGAGTACAAATTTGTGCTCAATACACCTGCTCCTGCCCCATTGGAACCCGATTCCATTGAAGAGCAAAAGGAGGCTCATAAGAAGTGGCACAAGGTTAATGTGATGGCTCGTTGTTACATTTTAGCCTCGATGTCAAATGTTTTACAACAGCAGCATCAAAACATGCCTAATGCCGTGGATAAGATGTTGAGCCTAAAAGAGTTTTTTGGTGAGAAAGATAGGGCTGCCCGTTTTGAGGCCATGAGGAGCATTATGTCAACCTCTATGCCAGAGGGAGTTTCCGTGAGGGACCACTCTCTCAAGATGATGGAATATCTGAATGAGATAGAGGTCCTCAGAGGAGAAATCGATGGTAATACAAAGATCGATATGATCCTGAACTCGCTCCCAAAGTCCTTTGAAAACTTCCGTTTAAACGTGATCATGAGTAAGAAGGACTATACTATAGCCAAGATTCTTGCGGAATTTGTCGTTGCGGAGGGTCTTATGGATAAGAGTAAGGGACCACAGGCTCATGTTTCTGTTCAAGCTGGACCTTCTTCGTCTAAGGACGGGAAGAAGAAAAAGCCTTTACAGAAAAAGGCTAGTGGAAGCAATGGGAGTAAGAAAGTGGCGCCTTCTGGTGGCGTGAAAAAGCCGAAAGGCAAATGCTTCAAATGAAACAAGACAGGACACTGGAAGTCTGATTGTCCTCTCCTGAAAAAAGGACAACTCTGGTATGTCTCTTGCTCTGGTTGTTGAAACATGTTTCGCGGCTTGTTCTGCCTTTTCTTTTGTAGTAGATACAAGAGCCACTGATCATGTTTGTTATACCTTGCAGGGTTTTCTGCAGACAAGGCAACTGAGTGAGGGCGAGATTACTATCAGTTTGGGCAATGCTGCGACAATAGTAGTGGTCGCAGTGGGAGATGTGCACTTGTATTTTTCTAATTCTGTTTTAGTATTAAAGAACATTTTATACGTGCCAAGTTTTTGGGAGAATTTAATTTTAATTTCGAAGTTATTTATGGATGGATGCTCAGTTGTTTTTAATGACAAAGTTGTTATTATGAGAAATGACTCTTTAATCTGTTCTGGCGTGTTAGAAAATAATCTTTATACTATTACTTGTGAATACCATACTGTGATTAAAGCTCATTCATCGTCATCATCAAATAAGAGAAAAGAACCTTCTAAGTTGAATCAAACATACCTTTGGCACCTAAGGTTGGGTCATGCCAATCTGAGAAGGATTCAAAGACTGGTAAGTAGTGGGTTTTTGGAGTCTCTCCAAGTGGAACCATTCTCAGTCTGTGAATCCTATCTGGAAGGCAAGATGACCTCGAGGCCTTTTAAGGCCAAGGGGAATAGGGCCAATGGTATGTTGGAATTCATTCACTCTGATTTGTGTGGACCCATATCTGTTCAAGCTAGAGGTGGTTTTGAGTATTTCGTCACTTTCATTGACGATTACTCAAGATATGGATATATCTACCTGATGCGCCACAAGTCTGAATGCTTTGGCAAGTTCAAAGAATTTAGGGCAGAAGTGGAGAACCGTCATGGTTAGAGTATAAAGTCACTATGATCTGATCGTTGTGGCGAATACCTTAGCAATGAATTTAGGCAACACTTACTAGAGAACGGGATTACATCCTAGCTCACAGCGCCTGGTACTCCCCAACAGAATGGCGTGGCTGAGAGAAGGAATATGACTCTATTGGAGATGGTGAGATCGATGATGAGTTATGCTTCATTACCCACCTCCTTTTTGGGGATATGCCTTGGAAATGGCAGCGTACCTTCTAAATTACGTACCTTCTAAAGCAATTCCAAAAACTCCAATCGAATTGTGGTCTGGGCGAAACCTAGTCTAAACCACAATCGGATTTGGGGTTGTCCAGCACATGTGCTGAATAAGGAAGCTGATAAGTTGGCACCTAGAAGTGAAGTACGGTTGTTTGTAGGATACCCTAAAGGAATGAAAGGTGGTTAATTTTATAGTCCTAATGACCAGAGGGTGATGGTGAGTACCAATGCCTGGTTTTTAGAGGAAGACTATATGAATGAGCATAATTCCAACAGTGAAATCATTCTAAATAAGTTGAGGGGAGACAACGGCACACCAAGTGTGCAAGAGGAAATAACACAAGAGACTGCACAACGTGTTTACTCTGATGAACCCTTGTATACATTGCCTTGTCGTAGTGGGAGGGTTGTTCGTCAACCTGATCATTTCATGTTTTATGGATGTTATGGAAGTGTATGACCTAAGTGAACTTCCCCACGACAAGAAAGTTGTTGGGTGCAAGTGGGTCTACAGACGTAAGAGAGGATCTGATGGGCAGATTATTGCTTTTAAAGCATGGTTGGTGGCAAAGGGTTTAACCCAGAAAGAAGGAATTGACTACGACGAGATCTTTTCACCAGTAGCCATGCTAAATTCGATCCGGATTCTCTTATCCATAGCTAATCACATGAACTACGAGATTTGGTAAATGGATATCAAGACAGTTTTCCTTAATGGAGAGTTCGATAAGGACATCTATATGCAGCAACCCGAGGGTTATGTGAAGAAAGGCCAAGAGCATCTAGTCTGGAAGCTGAAAAAGTCTCTTTATGGGCTGAAGCAAGCTTCCAGGTCTTCGAATATTCATTTTGATGAGGTGATCAAATCTTTTGGATTCGAACAATGTCAAAATGAAAGTTGTGTGTACAAGAAGAGTAACGGAAACGTAGTGGTATTCTTGTTACTGTACGTAGATGATATTCTTCTTATTGGCAACAATGTGAAAGTATTATCAGACGTAAAGGTGTGGCTTTCAGAGAAGTTTCAAATGAAGGATATGGGAGAAGCATCGTACATTCATGGTATTAAGGTCATTCATGATCGAAAAAGAGAATGTTGTGTTTATCTCAAGCATCTTACATTGATACCGTGGTTGCTCGTTTCAGCATGCAAAACTCCATAAAGGGCTTACTACCTTTCAGTCATGGAGTTCCCCTATCTAAGGATATGTGTCCTGAGACACACAAGTAGATAGAGGAAATGACTAAGGTTCCTTATGCATTAGCTGTAGGAAGCCTTATGTATGCAATGCTGTGTATGAGGCCTGATATTTGCTATGCAGTCGGCATGGTAGCTAGATATCAGTCTAACCCTGGTCAAGGGCATTGGTAGCTGTCAAGCACATTCTCAAGTATTTGAAAAGGACTCGAGATTATGCGCTGGTATACCAGTAAGACAACATGATTCCTTTGGGTTATACCGATTCAAATTTCCAAGGTAATGGAGATGAACGGAAGTCTACCTCGGGTTATGTGTTTATGCTGGGAGGCGGAGCCATATCTTGGAGAAGTGTAAAGCAGAAATGCATTGAGGACTCCACTATGGAAGCCGAGTACGTAGCTGCCTCAGAAGATGCTAAGGAGGCTGTCTGGCTACGTAGTTTCTTACTGGACTTAGGGGTTTCTAAGAGTATGCCGAGGTGTATCACCATTTATTCTGATAACGCGGGTGGAGTGGCAAACTCGAAATAACCTAGATCCCACAAAGCTAATAAACACATAGAGCGGAAGTACCACATTATACGAGATATCGTAAATCGAGGAGACGTGGTTGTGGCTAAGATTGCATCGTTGAACAACCTGGCTGATCCTTTCACAATGACTCTGGCAATAAAAGTCTTTGAGAAACATGTAGAGGGTCTTGGTTTATGATGTATTATAGCTAGACTTTAGTATAAGTGGGAGAATTGTTATGGCTTCATATGTATACTAAATGTTTAGCTTTAGTATAAGTGGGAGAATGTTGGTGTATACTGTAAAACAAACTTTTAGTGAGCTTTTGTGGATGTATATTCAATTTCCTTATTATCTTAAATAAATGATTTTTCACATTATTGCATTCTTATAAATTGCTTATGTGTCTGCTTATCTTATATTGTAGATTATGTGGTGGGTTTTTAGTCACACAGAAGATCACATTGTCAAGTTCCTTATAAGATATAAACAATATTCACAACTGAGATAGTTCTGGACATAGCTATTCGTTTAGGTTGTTGTATAAACTTGTTGGTGGCTTGTCTTGGCCAATAGTTTATACTAGTGCGCTATGTCATATTGAATGGGTCACAGATAAGACAAGTTCTTCTATTTTGAATGGACGTGCGATATCTTCAACACGGGGAATTATAAAGTCTAATAGAAACCCTGATTCGGTTCGGGATAGGACGGGAGTGCAGCATTAGTTCTCTAGTGGGATGAATTAATGTTCTCGGGCCAAAATAATGTTCTGGGCTGAACATAAGAATATTTGGGTCCGAAAGAAGCCCAAACCCTATACCTTCTAGTGGATCCCTAGTCTGGCCCACGAAAACCTATGGAGTATATAAAAAGGGCCTTGTTTCATCCAGAACCCGAAGGCACACGAAATCAAATCTGAAAAACGTAGCAGCCAACGAACTAGAGTTTTTGGGAGACGAAATTGCAGGCCATTCTCCACGTTTGACAGACTGCTGTCCACCCGGCATTTGAACGAGGTTGGGAAACAAATTAGAAGATCTGCAGTGGAATCATTACCTCGATCTTCAAGGGTAACAAAATCTGATCTTTTGCTTTAGATGCGTTTTGTTTTTTTATCTATTACGTATTCGTTTGGCATCCAATATCGATCCTGGCAATGAACCGCCCTCACCGGCGTGTTCCATTAATTAGATCATTTTTAGGACATGTAGGCTTTTATAGAAGGTTCATAAAAAACTTTTGTACAATTTCTTGGCCTATATGTAACCTTTTATTAAAAGATGGAGTATTCGAATGGACTAATTCTTGTGAAAAGGCTTTTGTAAAACTCAAAGAAATGCTCATTTCTGCACCTATTATGCAACCTCCAGACTGGACTTTGCCTTTTGAAATTATGTGTGATGCTAGTGATTATGCTGTTGGAGCTGTGTTAGGACAAAGAAAAGATAAGAAACCTTATGTTATCTATTATGCAAGTAAAACTCTTAACAATGCTCAAATGAACTATTCCACCACTGAAAAAGAATTACTTGCCGTAGTATTTGCATTGGAAAAATTTAGATCTTATCTTGTTGTTTCACCTATTGTTGTGTATACTTATCATTCAGTTTTAAAATATTTACTAGCAAAGAAAGATGCAAAGTCAAGGTTAATTAGGTGGATACTTTTACTCCAAGAATTTGATATTATAATTAAAGATAAGAAAAGAGTAGAAAATGTAGTGGCTGATCACTTATCCAGACTTACATGTGATGAGTCTTTCGAGACAAGCCCTATAAATGATTCTTTTCCCGATGAACAATTATTCACCGTATCTAATGGACCATGGTTTGTGGATATTGTTAATTTCTTGCTACAGGGCAGATTCCAATTCATTGGAATACTCAAGATAAGAATAAATTTTTTGAAGAGGTGAGAAATTTCTTTTGGGATGATCTGTATCTTTTTAAATATTGTCCTGGCCAAATAATAAGAAGTTGTGTCCCAGATAATGAAATTCAAAGCATAATAAACTTTTCTCACTCAGAAGCTTGTGGGGGGCACTTTTCATAAAGAAAAATTGCTGCACTTTTCAAAGATACATATGAATTTTGCAAATCTTGTGATAGGTGTCAGAGATTAGGGGGATGTAACTCGTAGAAATATGAATCCATTAAATCCTATCCTAATTGTTGAAATATTTGACTGTTGGGGAATTGATTTTATGGGTCCTTTTAATCCACCTTCTTTTGGTTATCAATACATTTTGATTGGAGTTGACTACGTTTCAAAATGGATTGAGGCAATCTCTAGTAAAAATAATGATCATAAAATTGTTTTAAATTTTTTTAAGGAATTTTTTTTTTCAAGATTTGGAATGCCTCGTGCAATTATAAGTGACGGGGGTTCACACTTTTGTAATAAACCTTTTGAAAACCTAATGAAAAAATATGGAATTTTTTGGGAGATGAATTTAATAAAGAAGTTTTGATTAGATCCCAAAATCCCTGAGTATGACATGGTCAGGATAATCTTGATAGATAGAGTCAGGTTTCAGTATAGATTGTTCAGGAAGTTATCTGCACCATGTATAGTCAGCAGGTATAGATTAGGTTAGATTTTGAAGATACTGAAGAACTGAAGACTCAGGAAATATTGAGTAATTGAAGAATTAGTAGAACTGAAGAATCGAGGCGAAGACTCATAATATATGAAGACTCGATGAATTTATCAAGACATGAAGACTCGAGAATATCTTCAAGACTCGATGAGTTTTTTCAAGACATCAAGACTCAAGAAAATATTGAATACTCAGTATAACCTGAATGTTCAGAGGCACTGAATAATATCTATCTGAATACTACAAAATTGAGAAAAACGCACATGTTCAGAAAAGTAGATATTGCCCAAAACATTTTAGTGCAGACAAAAGGAACTAAGTCTAAGTGTTGTTTAAGGTTGTCTCATTCAGAGAGATTGACCAAAAAGAGCCGTTTTATTTGCCTACATTCAATGAAGACAAGAACCAATCAGAGGAAGACAACACTGTACTTTACTGACACTGAAAGCGACAGGACCCTGAATTATATCAGTAGTACTATATTCCATACTGCAAAAATTGGTGATTGGCTACATGGCTGCATATTTCCTAAAACATGCAAGGGAGTGTTCAAACCCTAAATATAGCCGTTTATCAAACACCAGAAGAGGAAACCCTTGATCTTATCTCCTCCAACGGATAGTTTTTCAAGAGTAACCATGGTGAAGGTTGCCTATAAATACCAGTGACCTTCTACATTGAGAGGTTACGGGAAATTTCAAGCAACTCAAGAGCTCATTCGTATTATTGCAAATTGAAGCACTCGAACAACCTAGAATTTTCCAAGTGTTTCACATTGGAGAGAGCTCATTCACTAAGCCTAGATTGATAAGAAATATCCAAATCTTAGTAGAGATATCCTAGCCTTTGCATCTATTCTTATTGTAAAGGATATCTCACCCTAGTTTGTTAAGGTAGTTTGTGTGTGATACAATGAGTTAGCCTGAAAGCTTTAGGAAGTGGTTAAGGAATTTCTTTGAAGATCAGAGAGAGTGGACGTAGGAGCTTTAGTCTCTGAACCACTATAATTGCTGTGTTGTTTGCTTTCTGTACTGCATTATTATCTGTTGCATGTTTTTCACTGAAAGCATTTTTCACTGATATTTAGTTGGAACCAATCCACTGAACTTGCATCATATTGATCACAGCCTTAATTACTGTTTTATTAAAGGGAAGATTTTCAGCAAAGCTAAAACGAGTATAAACTTAGGGTCAACCATTCCGCACACTTGTGTAGCTAAAACAGATAGTTACGAAACTGAACTAACTCTACTGAGTGTTCAGTAAGATAATTATCTGATCCAAGCTCCTCAGGATCTCTGATAAATTCAAGATCAGTTGGGCTAATCTGAAGCTTCTGAAAGCAGCTCAGGATCATTGTCTCAGTAGACGTTGACTCAGGGCAATCCGTGCTTCTCAGGGCAAAATTATCAGGATAACCTGACCCATCTGACCTCAGTGAAAGAAAAGTTTAAAAAATCACTTAACACGTGTATTCCCCCCCCATACACGTGTGAGACTCATTAGCACCGGGACCAACAAGTGGTATCAGATCAGTGGTTCATTTTGACCACTTGCTTTGGTAGCCATAGTCTTAATTGCTGAAAGACTTTGGTGGTCTACTGAATAGATCTATTTGCTGATATCTTACAATGGTCAGTCATCAGGCCTTCTAAGAAACTTCATGTGTTCTCTGTTGAGAGCTACGATCTATGGATATTGAGAATGCAGGCTCATCAGTATTCAAAACATGAAAGAATGTGGAGAGTGGTTTCTGAAGGACCATTCAAATTTACTGTTGTGAATCGCAGAATAACTGATACTGAGACGAATGATCCCAGAGATGAATTTCCAAAGCCTGATGATCAACTTACTCCTGATGAGAGAAAGTTAGTCAATCTGGACTACATTGCTAAAGATACTTTGTATAGCACTATTGATGATGGTGTTATGGGGATGATCTCTCATTGTGAAACTGCAAAGGAAATATGGGACACACTTGCTGTTATGTGTCAAGGCATAGATCATATTAAGGAAAACAAAATTTTTGTTGCTCTAGGAAAGTTTGATTGCTTTGAAATGGAAGATGGTGAATCCATTGACAAACTCGAAGTCAGATTCACTTGCATTATGAATGATCTGAATGCTCTTGGGAAAAGATACCCACGGAGAGAAGTGACACTGAAAATTCTTAGAGGATTATCTAAGAAATGGGATATACATGTTGTGGTGATTGAAAACACCAAAAATATTGATTCCATGCCATATCAACAAGTTTTCTCTGAACTGAAAGCTTATGAGTTTGTGATTGACAAGAAAATTAAGAAATCTGACAGCAAAGATGATTCTTCATCTAGCAAGAATGTGGCTTTCAAAGCCAAAGAGAAATCCTGTAAGTCTAGAGAGTCTGAGAACTCACTTGCCAAAAATCAGGATGAGCAGGAGGATAAGCTAGTACTGATGGCAAGGAGGTTTGAAAGACTCAATAGCAGATATGGGAAATATAAGAAATATTACAGGAATCACAGGTACAAGAGAGACTCAGAAGTTGAGGACAGATACACTAAGAAAAGGAAGGACCACAAAACTGAAAGATCCTCATCCAAAACGACGGACTCCAAGACCAAGGAGGAAAGTGATCAGGATGATGATGCCAACAGATGCTATAACTGTCAAAAGAAATGTCACTTCCAATATGTATCCCCTGAAATGAAAAGCTAAAGAAAGAAAGGAAAGACAAGCCAAAATAGACAAGAAGATTTCCAGCCAAAAGGCTATGATTGCTGAGGAAGGAGAACAATCTGAAGAAGGATTCAGTTCCTCAGAAGAAATATTCTTAGATAGTGACAGTGATGATGTCTGCCTTATTGCTATGGAGAAAGTAAATTCTTCTATCTCTGTTGTTGCTCCTACACAAATACATGAGTTCTCAAGTTCAATCAGAAATAAATTTTTGACTGATGGATTCTTTTGAGAATCTTATGAAGGACTATTACGTGTTACAAGAAGCGCTCCTTTGAAACTAAAAGAGCGTAACAAGGAACCGATCACGAGAATCAAGTGGAAAGACTCTAAAATGATGAGATCACTTCTCGGTTGATGGGAACTCTTGATGAACCGGATGTTCGCGCTACAACAACTCGTAAAAAAGAGAAAGTGATAGAAATCACGAATGGAAAATTAGAGAAATCCTTCGAGGAGATTGATTTTATCGAAACCGGAGTTCAATGACCTCTTTGAGAAGCATGAGACTCTAAAGAAATGTGAGGATAGTCTTGTGCAGAGAAAGTTAGCTCTATTGAATTATGCATCTAAAGTGATAGATGAAATTGAGTTATCAAAGACCTGCAACTATAAAGGCTGGACTGGGATATAATCCGGGGGGAACCTCACATGGTCTTCGAATGTTGCTTCTAGTAGCACCAAGAGGCTGTCTTTGTTAAACCCGGTGGCATCTAATCTTCTTGTCAAGAAAACGACCCAAGGTTTTAGACAAGGGTAAAGGATCTATGGTGAAAGAGAAAAACTAAAGGTTAGGGGAAGAAAGCCCAAACCTCAGGAAAAGACTAGAAAACCTGAACACTCAGTAGGAAATTTTCAAGCCAAGACTTCAAAGCCTCGGGCTAAGAATATCAACTTTGAAGAAATCAGATCTTGAACCATCGGAGGAATTTTAGAAGAAGAGAAACACTTTCGCCAGAGATATTCTCAACCTGAAAAAGACCAAGTCCTCAATTCTTGAAAAGACCCCAATTTCAAAGATCTGAAACCTAAACCCCACTTGCCTAAGGGTAAATGTTTACTGAACCCAAGTCAGCAGAGACAGAGACCAGCTGCACCAAAGCCAAAGCACTTGAACAAAAGGCCTGAACCCAAGAAGAACTCTAAGGTTCATGTTCATGCTAAGGCTGGCACTCATTCACAGGGTACTGTCAAGGCACCTAGAGTGGTGAATGTGTATGTAGATGTTTATGGGAGACAAATCAGCCACTCTAAAGTAATTAGAGTTGTTAGGCAGATTTGGGTTCCAAAAGGTACAGCTAACCTGGTAGGACCCTACACCAAAGAGCACTAAGCTGAATGAAGACAACATAGCCCTGATGAGTGGAAATGAATTGGCTCCTGCTGTATGGTATCTGGACAGTGGATGTTCAAGACATATGACTGGATATAAGCAATTACTCACTGACTATGTTGAGCAGAAAGGCCCTCAGATCACATTTGGAGACAACTCCAAAGGACAAACTGAAGGATATGTTGACTCTGTTCATATCCATGGTGTTTCATATGTGTCTGGTCTAAAGCATAATCTGCTTTCTATCAGCCAATTCTGTGACAAAGGATTCAGTGTTGAGTTCTCAAAGAACTTATGTTATGTAAAAGACAATGCTTCACAGAAAATTTTACTGACTGGTACTAGAAAAGGAAATGTGTGTCATGCTGATTGGAGTTCAACTCCTAACGATACATGTTTTGTTGCAAAATGTTCCACTGATACCAGTTGGCTGTGGCACAAAAGGCTGAATCACTTAAACTTCAAAACCCTGAACAAACTTGCAAGATTAGCACTTGTGAGGGGGGTTACCCAATGAAGTGTTTAGTAAAGATCATGTATGTGATGCTTGTCAGAAAGGAAAATAAATCAGAGCATCTTTCAATAGCAAAGTAGATGTTTCTACCGATAGAATACTACAACTGTTACATATGGATCTCTTTGGTCCAGTAACACCTGTGAGCACTAATGGCAGGAAATACACACTTTTGGTAGTTGATGACTACTCTAGATACACATGCGTCATATTCTTACTCAGTAAGAAGGAGACTCAGACAAAACTGTCGGAACTACTGACAAGGCTCAGTACAGAAAACAATCTGAGTGTGGTCAAAATCAGATCAGATAAAGGAGCTGAATTTATCAACCATATTATATCTGATTATTGTGCAGCAAATGGAATAACTCATGACACATCAGCTGCAAGGACCCCACAACAAAATGGTGTTGCTGAAAGAAAAAATACGACTCTGAAAGAAGCTGCAAGAACAATGATTGCTGAAGCTGATATTCCTAAGAAATTTTGGGCTGAAGCTATCAACACTGCATGCTACTCTCAGAACAGATCCATGCTGACCAAGTATCAAGGAAAAACTCCTTATGAGTTGAGGAATTAAAGGAAGCCTCTTGTTTCTGTAGGTCCCGAACGGGTTTTGTGAGGGCAGAAGTCTAGAGGGGAGGGGTGAATAGACTTCTGAAAACTTTTCGAGCGAATCAGGTGTGATTTGTAGATTGCCTGATCAGATTGCTAGTGAGTCAGTTTGGACTGATGTTCAATCTTACTGAGTGTCTGAGGGCAGATCAGTTCGATATCTGTCAGTTTAACCGAGAGTGCTGACGCTTGTAAATACCCGTGTGAAAAACCAGTTTATCAAAACAGATTCTTAAGTCAGTTTTCAACCGGCTGACTAAGGTGTCAACCTGATCAGATTAGTTGCTTGGTGCAGACTGAGCTTAACTTAGAATATATATGTAGTTTTAAACTCAGTTGTGTGAATTGTGTAAAGCAATAAATAAAGCAAGTAAATGCACACAAGATTTTACAGTGGTTCAGACGAAACTCGTCTTACCTCCACTCTTCCCTTAACACAGGGGCACCAACTTAACCAACTTAACCAATTGGACTTAGGTTTATGTGTTAGTCAAACACCCAATAGATGTTTATTGAGTTCACACTCAACCTAACCAGAAATCAGAAACTAGAATCCCTAGTCTGAAATCATGCGGTAACAAACTTAACCTAACTTTGAGTTTGGGTAAAGGTTTGTTGTGGTTCCAATTGGAAATCTATCCTGGTGTTTATGTAGCCAAATGCTAGTGGATAGGATTTCTTGCTAAGAACTATGGGATGAACACTCTAAGAATAATCTTCAAATATGGTGTTCTTCGAGCGGAGATTTTGCTGTAGTTTTTGCTTCTTTTGCGGTGTCTCCGTGTTCGTTCTTAGTGTTATGTTGTCACACCCTTCAATTTTGAAGATCGATCCCATTTTATAGACCTCGAAATCAAAGAGTCGTTGGAGAGCAATTTGAATTTCGGGCTATATTAGGTAGGCTGTAGGATATGATTGTGACGTGCTCCGAATATCGGCATGGTCGTAGGCATTATTAGCGCCATTTATGTCCGCAGCGTCGAATCCCGTATTGTCAGCTCTTTTTGTGCACGTGTCGCTTTCTCCTTAGCTTCGCGAGGCGGTACTACATTAATTTGTCCGTTAGACGATTGATATTCCTTTTGTAGAAGATTCGTCTTGTCTGGTGTACCATTTTGGTTGACGCCAGGTGTGAGCTGACTTGATCAGATAACTGATCAGTCTACCTTGTTGAGTCTTCCGATGCAGATTGTCTTAGCTCAATATGCAGACTCGGCTGATATAGGTCTTCAGGTCTTCTGGTAGTCTTCTGATCTTCAGGTGACTCTGAGCCTCAGTATATTCAGTCATACTGAGTCTTCAGGTTTGTTACTGAGTCTTCAGTTTATCTGAGTCTTCAGGTTCATCTGAGTCTTCAGGTTCATCAGAGTCTTTAGGTTAACCTGAGTCTTCAGGTTCATCTGAGTCTTCAGGTTCATCTGAGTCTTTAGTGTCTCCTGTCTTCACCTGATCTTCTGACTTCTTTTCTTCTGGTTTGATCTTAGCCTTCTAATCATCTGACCTTATCTGGGTCATCTGATACTTCGACCTGACCTATACATATTGAGTTCCCCCTTAATATGTGACCTATCTTTTACATCAGCTATCTATACATTTCAGCTGGTCATCTTAATCTGAATCTAAGTTATTAGTCAGCTAACAGGTCGGACTGGTCCTATTACAACCTGTTTTGGAACTTCCATCAAAACTTAAATACAAATTTCCCAACAATTTCCCCCTTTTTGATAGAACCAAAACACTTATTCAGAAAAACAGATACCACGAATAGAAATGCAGATAATGAAATGCAGTACAAATTTCAGAAGACAATGAGATGTTGTCTTAGAATCAGGGAGATGAAATATTTCATTCAGATAGGTGTGTGCATTATAAAATAAATGAAAAGCGTACCTATCGTCTGATTCCAAGTTGTCTTCCTCAGGTGTACTTGAACATTTGCAGCTCTTTGGGGATGTCAAACATCTTGTACATCCTTTTCATTAGCTTGTCCAGATCTTCTCTTCTCTGGATCCCTCCTTTTTCAGCAAATCCATAGTAGGCATTTTTGAACTTTACAGCATCTAGCTTTTTTTTCTGGACGCAAAGGTGGAAGGACTAGTTCAAAGGGTGGAGCTTCTGGTATTAGTGACATGATTTTCCCTTCTTTCATCACCGTCTGGTAGAAGTCTGGATACATCGTTTCTAACCAGTTCCGGAATTCATCATCATTTTCAGTCTAATCTTGATGAATCGGAATCTTTTCCAGGATGTATACGTCACATAACCATTCTCCTCTGATCTGATCCCATTCTGGAGGCAGATCTAGTCGTGCATAGAGGATGTCTTTAACAGGTGCTGGAAGGGCATTCTTCTCCCAAGCAATTTCCTCTGCTGCAGCTTCGTTCTTCCTCTTCCTTCGGATGTAAGCGATGTTCAGTCCCTTAGCCTCTGCTAACTTCTGCTTCTTCATGGCTGCCTCTCTAATTCTCTGTCTTGTTTGCTCTTGAACTTGTTCAGGAGTCATCTGGCTTTTGCTAGAGAATAATTGGCCTAGTCTCTGATCTTCCGCAGTTGCTTTCATCATCTTGCCTTTGCCTTTCTTTCTCCTCAGAGTCTGCTCAGATTCTTCTTGTTCGTCTTCTTCAGCTAATTTCTTAGCGAGTTCAAGGCTCTTGGCCTGATCATCAGTTTCCATTATTTTCTGTACGAACGAAGAAAAGTCTTCAATCTTGTCGACTCTGGCAATAGCCTCTGAAAGAGCAATTTTCTGCTCAGTGATCTCTTTGCTATGTTGCTCCACAGTTTCTTTCACTTCAACAACGAGATCAGTAGATGGAGTGGCTGGCAAGTCAGATACAGCGGTTTCTGGTAGAGATGTAATTGTTACCAACTGTGTCTGTTTTTCTTTCTTCTCTTTATTCTCTTGTCCTTCCCCCTTTTTGGTTTCATCAAAGAGGTTGGACATCCTGCAGTTCAGAAAAATGAATTGTCGTGAGATCTCCTCTCTGAGTTCCTCGACAACAAGAGGAGTGATCTGAACGGTGGCAGAATGTGCAAGTTTCAAGAAGCGTCTGAGAGCAACTTTAGTATCCTGTCTTGCTCGTTCTGTAGAAGCTATAAATTGTTTCCAACCCATATCCATGTGGTTTTCAGTTTTCTCCAAAGATGCCCAGACATTCTCCAATAGTACCTGTGTCTGATTGAGCAAATTTGTATGAACTTTGAGTTTGTCAGACTGGAGATTCAGCTTCTCGGCAAGAGGGTTAACTAGTTGCATTACTTCAGAGAGGATGGGATTGTGCATCCCAACTGTGTGACTTCTTTCTCTGTCAACTAGTTTTGCTTGCTCTTCTTCAAATCGCTTCATCAGATGTGCTGTGAGCGCTGCGAATTTGTCTTCAATAGCAGTCTTGATCCCATCCTGAATCTTCTCAGTATAAAGATCTAGGGTATCAGAGCTCATCGTAGCAGTCTGGTCAGATGTTGAAGCCTTGCCAAGTCGGGACTCATCTGCAGCACCCATTCTTGGTTCATCGGCAGCTCCCTCATGATCTGTAGGAGGTTGAACGGTTTCCTCCCTGTTTTTAGCAATTTCGAACCTTTCGTGAATCAACCATCTGATATCATCGTCAGATGCCAATTCAACAGCACTTTCAATCCCAGCATTGTTCAAGCATTTCAACTCCAAGTCTACAAAGAAATATGATCCCAGAGTTGTCATGAGAATCATAAATTCTTCAATGTTTTTCAGTCTGATATCCCTCCAGAACACAATCTCTTCTATTTGTTGCTGGATGCCAGGATGTTGATCCAATTCAGGGCATAGATCCAGCAGATACTCCTTAATTTGTTGCTTCATTATCCTTATGATGGGGCTTTCTGGAGCAGGTGAAGCAAGCACGGTTCTGGTGTTGAACGGATTATGGGAGATGGACACTTGCTTGTCGGATCTCTCAGGTTCTTGTGACTTGTATGGAGATTGGGTTATTTGTGGTTCGTTTTCAGCGTGTTGAGGGTGTTCAGTTTTCTGAACAGGTTCATTGATTGGTGGTGTGGGAGATCTGGGTGATCTGATAGGTGAGGGTGAGGGTGAGAAGGTTTTGTGAGGAGAGGGTGATGGTGATTTGGAAGTGGGCATTGGCGATCTTGCTCTCTCGAAGATCGTGGTGAGAGGCACAGAATCAGATGGTGATTCTTCCTCAAATTGCTCCACTTCTGTCCTTCTGACAGATTTCTCTCCTTCTGCTGCGATCATCTGCTCTTCCCTTACTTCTCAGAGCGGATTGCTATCTCCTCTTCTGATTCTACTTGCATCAGATCCTTCGTTCTGCTAACTTGCTGGGAAGAACTTGGAGCAGTCTTCAGAGGAGAAGTCACTCTCTTCTGACGTTTCCGCTGAGCATCTGGTTTCTTGGCCAGATCCTTCCTCTTCATCCTCTTTTCTGGAATGGCCGTTTCCTGCGCTTCAGAAGATGTATTTGCCTTATCTTTTCCCTTCTTTTCTCCCTTGGGTTTGGGCACATAAGGAGTTGGATCTTCATCAGATTGTCCAGGTAGGTACTCATCCTTGCCCAATATGGCCTTGTGCTTTGCTTGATATATCTTTGATCCATTCTCATTCCATCCATAGTTCTGTGGCAGCTTATCTGACAGAATGATAGAGATTTTGTGTATGAAGGAGCACTTGGAAGATAAGCACACTTCATTGCTCTGGGTCAGTTCGAACTTCCCGGAGTCTTTCCTCAGTCGTGCCTTGACCATACCCAACCAATCTATATCTGAAGCCTTCTTTATTATTGCAGCCATGACACTGATCTTATTGGAAGTGACAGCATCAAGACTGTAAGTTGAGCACATGATCACCTTCTGAACGATCTCAAGGAGATGGCGATATTTCCTCTTCAGATAGGAGGCTTTGACGTTCGTCGTGTTCTCCTTGTTTGCTGGTCTCAACAACTCGGCTTCAAGAAATTCCTTTTCTCCTACATCAGTTGTGTAGGTCTCTGGATTGATGTTTCCTCGAGTTAGGCCGAATATCCTCTAGAGATCGCCATTCGATACTCGCACTTCCAGTCCGCCAACGGAGGAAATCAGGTCAGCATCAATGTCTTCATCCCTCTGTAGATTGTATAAAAATTCAAGGGCTTCATGGGTGTGTACGATGTTCAGATGTGTAGAGCAATATCGTTCTAGCCCACACGCTCGCAAGCACTCCAGAATTTCCAGTGATTCAGGATCTGAGGTGATGGTGAATACTACATACTTCTCATCAATGATGTCTTTCTTCATCGATGCAAAGTTGCCGAACTTTTTTCCTTGGCCCGGTCGTGGAATTAGATATGTCATTTCTGTACGATATGCAAATTGATGTTTAGTTTGAGTAAGATATCTTAATAAATTCAGTCAAACCAGTAATCTTAGCATCAATTTAGCAAGTAAGCGTAGAGATCGTATAAAAATTACAGAAACATATCATCACGACTTGTAAACCTAGGTACCAGAGAGAATTGAAATAAAGCAATATTTAAACGAGAAATTACCAGAAATTGATTCGAGGATTTGAGAAATCTAAGAAAAGAATCAATTGATTTTGAAAGTAATTCTCTGAAGATTTTGAAAGTTTTGATCTTTAAAGAGCTTTGAGAAGACGAAGTATTGGAAAGAAGTTTTCTGAGAAAGATTTGGATTTTAGAGAAAACGAGGGAAAACCTTTTTGCACAACTTTCCAAAGTACTCAAGTATCCGTGTTTTGAAATCGGTGGCTGAGATTAGTCGACCGAAAAGTATTTTGATCGCACGGTTGAGAAAAGTAGTCTTCTCGTATTTCGGACTCGAAAATTCGCAATAAAACGCATTAAAAACACATTCCCAAGTCCGCATTAAAAGTTTTGCAGAGCATGCGTCACAAAGTGAAAACAGAGTAAAAACCAATTTATTTAAAAAACGCATATAAGATATTCAGAAAGGGATAAATAAGAGAACGTATCTGACTGATTGATATTGTAATCAACCAGTTACCACTGTGATATTATCTGGTGCTTGTTGACCTTACTGATGGTAGCCGTAAGCATTTCCCAACAATATCTTACTTATCTTATCAGATTCTTGCTTGAAACACTTCATCACTTATCTGATCCACTTATCTGATATTCGCTTCTGATACATTTATCTGATTCACTTCATCCTTCAATCTTTATCTATTCAGCCCACATTTACTATGCACTGAAGTCTACTCCCGCCAAAACATTTACTTCGGGGAGTCAAAAAGTCGCCTCGATTCCCAAATCGGCGTGATTTGACATTCCGTAATAATGGCATAGATACGTTGTGATTACTCACACCGTCAACTCATCCAACCATTAGCCGCGTGTTCCTTACGCATTGTCGATGTAAATTTTTCTTAAGGTCTTCTGAGAAAATAAATTTGCATTTATACCCCTAATTTCCTTCTATAAATTAGCCTGGGGTGATTAGGCAAACAACACAACATAAACCATTCATCTTCTTTAGCATATACTTCATGCTTTTCCGAGGAGTTCCTTATTTCCGGTGAAACTTCCGGTGAAAACCTTTAACCCTTTTCCAACGAATTCAGCTTCTCAAATCAACCCTGTGTGTTCTTTCACACTGCTTTCGTCGTCATCGAAGATTACACATACGATCAATCCAAAGCTTCTTTACCACCGTGGAGGCGGATCTACTAAGGCAAATGAGAAGGCACTTCTCCTAACCGTATGCACCTTGTGCGCCTATCGAGATGACAGAATTAACATCAATAGACTCAGTCTGAAACAAAACATGAGTTTGGTATACGATTTGCATCAGTCAACAGCTGATCTTCATATATCAAACTCAATTTTTGCATGCGACACTAGTGTCTGTTTGGTCCTTGTGACCAAACCTGTGGCACTGTGTCCCATTTAACAGCTGGAGAGCCCATTGATTTTAGCTCTAGGGGCTCCTGGCACAGAAATCCTTCAAGGCCGCTCTCGCTCCTCACTCCGAAGCTCTGAGGGTGGCTCAGGATTTTCCTTAAGGCCTCTCACGCCCCTTTTAGGATCGGGGAAAAATTAGAGCATCAAGAACTTGAACTCTCTCTCTCTCTTTCCTATCTTGGGTTGACTTAGGGTTTATGGTTTATGTAGTGACCTCCGGGTCTTCTTGTACTTGTAATACCACTTGAAGATAGGCACTTGTAGGTAGCTTGTGATATCACTTGTAACTTGTAAATCTGACCTCGGGGTCTTTATCAATGAAAAATTATGTTATTTCATTGTTGTGTTACCTCTTCTGACTTATGCAATCTGTAGCTTTCAACTTGTACGACTTGCTTGTTTACTGCAGCTTTAATCGACTTATGAAGTAATCTTCCAATCTGATCAGTTCCCCCTTAATCTGATATATCTTGAACTGATCTGCTTCTTGTCTGGACTTCAGATCTGCTACTTGTCTGACTTTCTGATCTGCTCCTTATCTGCACTTCAGATCGGCTACTTGTCTGACTTTCTGATCTGCTCCTTATCTAAACTTCAGATCGGCTCCTCGTCTAATCGTCTGATCAGTTAAGATTCCTAACTCAACTGATTCCTCTTAACCTGGTTAGTCTTTTAACCAACTGGTTCTGGAGATCAGTCCACCAACCATTTCTGGTGCACTTTCTCAGAGATCCAGAAGCCCTAGCTCGTTGCATAATTCTCTGAATCTGATCTCAGCTAGCAGCTTAGTTAAAATATCAGCTTTCTGCTTGTTAGTATGGATCTTTTCCATTCTGATATTCTTCTTTTCAATGTGATCACTAATAAAATGGTGTCTGACATCCACGTGCTTGCATCTAGTATGAAGAACAGGATTCTGAGTGATTGCAATAGCACTATTACTGTCACAGAATATAGGTACGTTCTTAGCTACGATGTTGTAATCCCTCAACTGCTGACTTAGCCATAGCAGTTGGGAACAACAGCTTCCTGCAGCCATATATTCTGCTTCAGTAGTAAATGTCGCAACTGATGTCTGCTTCTTTGAAAACCAAGAGATCGGTTTATTTCCCAGAAACTGACATGAACCTGAGGTTGACTTTCTGTCGATTCTGCAACCTCTGTAATCAGAATCAGAATACCCACTAAGCTCTAGATTATCATCTGATGGGTAGAATATACCAAGGTTTACTGTCCCCATTAGATATTTGAGAATCCGCTTAGCTGCTTCTAGGTGACTTTGCATTGGATTTGCTTGAAATCTGGCACATACACCTACTGCGAAAGTGATGTCTGGCCTGCTGGCAGTCAGGTATAGTAGAGATCCAATGAGAGCCCTATATTCTTTATGATTAGTTTTCTGACCGTCCTCATTTGGATCCATCTTGAACCCGATCATCATGGGAATTCTGGCTTCCTTGCAATGTTGAACTCCAAACTTGGCCAGTAGATTCCTTGTGTACTTCGCCTGGAAGATGAATATCCCTTCTGTACTCTGCTTGACTTGTAAACCTAGAAAGTAATTCATCTGACCCATCATGGACATCTCGAACTTCCCTTGCATCAATTTGCTGAACTTCTCACACAGCTTCTTGTTGGGAGATCCAAAGATGATGTCGTCCACGTAAATCTGAACCATCATAATATCTTCTCAATCTTCTATTCTGAATAAGGTTCTGTCCACTATTCCTTTAGTGAATCCGCTGTTTATCAAGAACTGAGAGAGTGTATCATACCAAGCTTGAGGAGCTTGTTTCAGTCCATAAAGAGCTTTTCTTAAACGGTACACCTGGTTGCCTTTTTCAAAGCCTGGAGGTTGTTCAACATAAACTTCCTCTGCTAGTACCCCATTTAAGAATGCACTCTTTACATCCATCTGATACACAATGAACCCTCTGTGGGCAGCATATGCCAGAAATAGCCGAATGGCTTCTAAGCGAGCGACTGGTGCAAAGGTCTCATCATAATCAATTCCTTCTGATTGTGAATACCCCTTAGTAACAAGTCTTGCATTATTCCTGGTTATGACATTATTCTCATCTCTCTTGTTCTTGAATACCCACTTCGTGCCAATCACATCTTGATGAGTTGGTCCGTCCACCAGTTTCCAAACTTGATTCCTCTCAAATTGTTCCAGCTCCTCTTGCATGGCTAGAATCCAGCTTGCATCTTGTTGAGCTTCCTCTACTGTAGTTGGTTCCTTCAAAGACAGATAACAACAGTACATGGCACTTTCACCAATCTGATGTCTAGTTTTGACTCTATCAGATGGGTCTCCGATAATCAGATCAGTTGGATGACTGGTAATCTAGGTCCTTCTACTCTGATTTGCGTCTATTTGGAGAACATCATCCATTTCTGATAGTAGTTCATTACTAGTGATTGGGAGTGGTGCAGAATTATGATCCACTTGATAAGAACATGTCTCAACTGATGTTGGACTCATCATGTGCTGATGTCTGTTCGTAGGAACTTCGAGAGTTTCCCCTGAACCAGAAGGTTCAGTTGATACTGTCTCAGCTGTACCAGGTTCTTCACTGACAGTTGTGCGTACCTTAGGGTCTGATTGACCTGTTGAATCAGCAAGATCAAGTTCTGGGATATACACTGTTACGTGTTCAGTTTCTTTCTCCTTGATACTTAGCTGATCCATTTTCTGCGTATCAGGTATCGGTTGATCTGGTACGCCTTGTTCTGAGGCAGCTTTCTCTTGTTCAGAAGATGTCTCATCAAAAACCACATGGGGTGTTTCTTCCACAACTAGGGTTCGTTTGTTGTAAACCCTGAAAGACTTGCTGGATGAGGAATATCCTAAGAATATGCCTTCATCTGACTTGGCCTCAAAAGTCTTCAACTGACTTTTCCCATTGTTGTGAATAAAACACTTGCACCCGAAAACATGGAAGTAAGAAACACGAGGTATTCTGCCCTTCCACAGTTCATAGGGTGTTTTGAAGTGAGTCTTAGTCAGAGAACATCTGTTCTGAGTGTGGCATGCAGTGTTGATTGCTTCTGCCCATAAATGGCTTGGTGTCGCATGTTCAGTTAACATAGTGCGAGCAGCTTCCTTGAGAGTTATGTTTCTCCGTTCTGCTACTCCATTTTGTTGTGGCGTTCTTGCAACTGACGTCTCATGTTGTATACCAAACTCAGTGCAAAAATCAGTAATAAAAGAGTTCAGAAATTCTGTACCTTTATCTGATCTGATTTTTACTATGCTGACACCCTTTTCGTTTTGTAGTTTCTTGAGCAGCTTGGGTATCTTTATCGTTGTCTCATTCTTCTTGTATAAGAATACAACCCAAGTAAACTTGGAATAATCATCCACGATTACCAGAGTATATTTGCGTCCACTGAGACTGACTGGTGTAACTGGTCCAAATAGATCCATATGGAGCAGTTGCAGTACTCTACTGGATGCTGGTCCAGGTATTCCTTTGAATGAACCTTTAACTTGTTTTCCCTTCTGACATACGGCACATGTCTGATCTTTAGAGAATGCCTCATTCGGAAGTCCCTCAACCAAAGGCACCCTAGCTATCTTGTTAAGAGTCTTGAAGTTCAGATGACTCATTCTTTTGTGCCATAGCCAACTGCTACTTTTGGAACTCTTAACAATTAAGCATGCATTTCTTAGGCAACTGTTCCAATCTGCTGTGTAGATCGTGCCTTTCCTTGAACCAGTTACCAAGATTTGTTGAGTAGCTCGATTTCTAATTGTACACTTGTCACTCGAGAACTCAACGCTGAATCCGTTGTCGCAGAATTGTGATACTGATAGTAGATTGTGCTTTAATCCTTCGACATACGAGACTCCAGTTACTTGTACATCATCATTCTCTAAGGTTCCGAATCCTTTGGTAAAACCAAAGTTATCATCATCGAAGAGTACATGTGGGCCTTCTTGTTCTTTGTAAGAGCTAAGGAGATGTTTGCTTCCAGTCATGTGCCTTGAGCATCCACTATCGATGTACCAGATAGTTGCTTGTACACCTCCTTTGTTGGCCAGTCCCACGCGAACCTGCAATCGAATCAGACTTTAGGTACCCCTTTGGAATTGGGTCCTGAGGGGTTAGTGGTGGATTTTGGGATTCATACAAACAGGGCACTTCTATTGTAATCAGATAGATCAGAAGGCCTGATTTGTCTTCCATACATATCAACATAATCATACGTCCCTTTATATGCTTTCTGATTTGTATGATTATTCGTGTGAGCCTTGGGTGAATCAGAAGACTTGGGATTTTTCTTTATATTTTGTCTTCCTTTAACCCAGTGTGGCCCAGGTGCAGTAGCCCTAGATCTCTGGTTATAAGGGTAGGTACGACTGCTACCATTAAAAGATTCATATCTCTTTGGCATAGATGGTCTTTGCAGTTTACCTATAGCTTGCTTATTTGGCAGCTGACCTCGATTGGGTCTCAGATTAGATTTCCTTTTTACAGGTTGCCTCTTCTGATACCTAATCTGCTGATCAGGTTGAGGTTTCTTAAGAAGAACCGGGTTCTTCTGTTGATTCCTCGGCTGATGCTTAATCAGTTGGGGTCCATTTCTGTTCCCTTTCTGATTAGACACTTGCCTTACTTGCTCAGCAGGTCTCTTTACCTTATCAGATACATTTTTAGCTTTTTGTGTATCTTTGTCAGAGACTCGTTTGATTACACCCTTCTGAAGTGAACCAAACGGGGCTTTTGAGGACGTAGAAGGGTTCTCATACCCAATTCCCTTCTTGTTAGTCGGCGTTCGAAAATAGGTGTTCATATCTTGAACGGTTTTTGATGACTTCTTGAAAACCTCTATTTCTTGCGCAAATTATCCTCAGTAGATTTTAGACTCTCATGTAGTCGGAATAGCTCATCAAACTTAGCTTGTAGGATTTTGAAATCACCAGCTTGCTGTTTGTTGATTGCTAGCTGATCTTTGATCTGCTTCTCCTGATCAGAAGATTTAACCTTCAGAACGTTAAGTTCCTCAGTTACCTTCTGAGCAGTTTCAGCTGATTTCAGTTCAGCTGCTTTACTGACAGCGTTCTCTTTAACAAGCTGATTATTTTTTATCCTTAGCTTGTCATTTTCAGCTTCCACTATTGTATAAGTGTCTACTGCATCAGAGAGATCATCAAGCAATTGCTCAGAGTAGAGCTGCAAGTCAATCTCTCCAGCAGGTGTGCTAATAATAGCTGGTGTGGAAATTGAAAAAGAAGAAGGTTTGGAGGTTACCTCAGATTGGTCTTCCTCCCTGACCATCAGGCATATTTCATTGTCATCTGAAGAGAATATCAGATCTTCATGTTCGAGAAAATCAACAGCATTGCTTATCAGACAGAAGTCTTCTACAGATGAGTAGCCAGAATTCTTAGAAGGTAGATAGGAATCATCAATTCCTCTTGTGTCAGCAACCATGGCTTTTCTGTCTTTGAAGCGTAGCTCACTTTTGTTCCGCTTCTCTTCTCTTTCTCTGGGAGTCAGGTCTGGGCAGTCGAAACTGTAGTGACCTGGTTTCAAGCAGTTGAAGCATGATCCACGATCCACGGAACTTCCTCTACCAGGTGAGACACTTCTTCTGTAGGATCTGTCAGGTGACTTTCCTTTCTGATTGTAGTCTGAACTCCTTCTGTCAGATCTGTTATCTCTTCTCTCTTCTGACCGATCATCTCTTTTATCATCTCTGTGATCCCTTCGGTCATCAGATCTATTCCTTTCTAGTGATCTGTCAGTTGACCTCCTGTTCTGATAGTCCTTGTAGAATCTGCGATACTTACCAAGTTGAATATTCAATCTTTCAAGTTTCCTGGTAAGCAGAGCGATCTTTTCTGCTTGGCCTATGATGTTTCCAACAGGTTCAGTGGCCTTTGATCTGCTGCTGGTTGCTTTGAATGCAACTTATTTAGATGTGGAGGTTGAGGCTTCAGCAGGCGTCTCGACTTCATCTGCTTACCCTCTTTCGATTAAATTGAATTCATGGGTTTAAGGCTTAGGAATAAGCTACTTGGCTTCGTCTTGGAAATGTGTTGGCAATCCTTGATTACCGTGACTTTCATGTCCCATTTCTTGGTGAGAGATCTCAGTATCTTGTAATTGATGTCTTTGTATGACATCTCTCTTCCAAGTTCTCGTAGCTTATTTAGTGACATGGTGATCCTCCCATCGAGCTCGTTGATGGTCTCGTTGGGCAACATTTTGAGCTTTTCGAACTTCACCAGTTCAGCTTGTAGTCGGCTGTCTTTGATATGATCATTTCCTTCGCATATCTCAGCAAGAGTATCCGACATTTGTTTCGCAGTCTTGAGATAATTTATCTTCTCTGTTGGGAGATGAATTTAATAAAGATATATGATTTTGATTAGATCCCAAAACCCCTGAGTATGACATGTTCAGAATGATCTTGAAAGTTGAGTCAGGATTCAGTTTTTAGAATATTCAGGATGTTATCTGCAGAATGTATAGTCGCCAGATATAGTTCGAGGATAATTCTTGAAGACTTCGAGAGGATCTTGAAATGGCGAAGACTTCGGTGAGAAGACTCAAAGACATCATCAGTATAAACTACAAATATTCAGAAGACCCTGAAGACTCAGAAGACCCTCAAGACTCGTAAGACTCAAGACACAAAGATCAAGACCGAGGAACTAAAGATCAAGAATTTGAAGGCACAAGTAATTATCAAGACTCGATAAAGGTCTTGAATGCTCAAGATGAACTCAATGTTTCGAGGCTTTGAATATATCTATCTCGAAGGATGCACAATCTTGAGAAGATCGTGATTCCTTAGAAAATAGATATTTGCCAAAACATTCAAATGCAGACAAAAGGAACTAAGTCAGAAGTGTTGTTAAGGTTATATCAAACTCAGAGTTTGTAACCAAAAAGAGCCGTTGAAGGTGTTTACCTTTAAGCTGGAGACAAAAAGTCAAAAAGAGGAAGACAACATGACCATACCGACACCGACAAAGGATGTGTCTCGAAAAAAAGGATGTCGGATGTACAAAAGTTCGCATCAAAAAAAGTGAAGACCGGCTACATGAAAGGCTATTGCCTAGAAAGTGTTAGGGAGTCTCAAACCCTAAATATAATTTGTTTCACACACCACAAGAGGGAACTCACGAAGCTGTCTCTCCAACGGATAGTTTTCAAAGTGTAACCTTGGTGTATGCCTATAAATACTGGTGACCCTCTACATTGTAAGGTTACGGGAAATTTATACGCAACTTAAGAGCTCAAGCCTATTCTTGTAAAAGTTAAAAGCACTCAAAAAACTTAGAATTTCCCAAGTGCTTCAATATTGAAGAGAGCTCACTATACTAAGCCTAGCTTGATAAGAATTATCCAAAGCTTAGTCGAGATATCCTAACCCTTTGCATTGTGCTTCATTGTAAAGGATATCTCATCCTAGTTGGAAACCAACCAAGAAACCCCAAACCCTTGGGAAGGTAGTTGGAGTGTGTTTGTTGGTGAGAAGTGTTGTAAAGAGTTAGTAAACTACGCGGAGTAGTCGAGAAAACTCTAGAGGAGAAGTTAATAAGCTTCTGAGGGGTAGTCCGAAAGCTTGTGTGTGATTGAGTAAGTAAACTACGGAGGTAGTCAGAAAACTCAAGGTCGGGTTGAGTAAGTAAACTACGTGGAGTAGTCAGAAAACTCAGGGCCGAGTTGAGTAAGTAAACTACGCGAGGTAGTCAGAAAGCTCAGAAGTTGATAGTGAATTTCTCTAAAGAGTCAGGGAGAGTGGACGTAGGAGCTTGAGTCTCTGAACCACTATAATTCTTTGTGTTCTTTATTGCTTTCCTTATCCGTGCTTATATTTGCATTGACTTGATTTTGAAAGCATACTTTTTTCGATATTCAGTTGGAATCAATCACTTTGAAGTTGCATAAGTGAATCATGCCTAACCTAATCACTATTTCATAAAGGGAAGGTTTTTTCAAAAAAGCTAAAACTAGTATAATCTAAGGGCCAACCATTTAAGACGATCGAGTAGCTAGAACAGATAGTTACCAAACCGAACTCTCTTCCGAGGATTGATAAGTTAGTTATCGATCCAAACAACTCGGGATCTCGACACTCGGGACTCGGTTGGGATTATCTCGAGGTTTCGAAAGCAATTTCGGGATCACTTTGTCTCTGTAGACTTTGACCAGAGCGATCTGTGCTTCTCAGAACCTAATATTCAGGATTATCTGACCCAAGCTGACCTCAGTAAGAAAAAGTTTTAAAAACACTGAACACGTGTATTCCCCCCCCATACATGTGTAAGACTCGTTTGCACCGGGACCAACAAGTGGTATCAGAGCAGAGGTTCAACTTGACCACCTGCTGTGTTGACCAAAGCTTTATTTTCAAAAATACTTGTGGTCTATCTGAACTGATCTTATTTGCTAAAACTTTTTATTTTTCAAGAGATCAGAAAAATGTCTTCTAAAAAACTTCCCATGTTCTCAGTGGAGAATTATGACCTATGGAGACTGAGAATGCAGCTCATCATCAGTATTCCAAACATGAGCGTATGTGGAGAGTGGTCTCTCAAGGACCATTCCGGTTCTTGTAGTGAATCGGAGGAGCGAGAAGATGAGAGAATTGATCCTAGAGCGAAATTTCCTAAGTCGATGACCAACCTGACTCTGAGGAGAGAAAGTTAGTCAATCTATACTACATTGCAAAAGACACACTATCAAAGACAATTGATGATGGTGTGATGGGAATGATCTCTCTTTGTATCTTTGCTAAAGAGATTTGGGATACACTAGTTGTTATGTGCCAAGGCACAGATCATATAAAAAGAAAACAAACTTTCAATTGGCAATTGGAAAGTTTGGCGGTTTTTGAAAATGGATGATGGTGAATCAATAGACAAACTGGAAGTCAGATTCACTAGCATCATGAATGATCTAAATGCACTTGGAAAGAAATACCCACAGAGAGAAGTTGCATTGAAAATTCTTAGAGGTCTATCTAAGAAATGGGATATTCATGCAGTGGTGATTGAAAACACCAAGAATATTAACTTTATGCCTTACCAACAAGTCTTCTCTGAGCTGAAAGCCTATGAATTTGTAATTGATAAGAAATCCAAAAAGGCTGACAACAAAGATGATTCTTCATCGAGTAAGAATGTGGCTTTTAAAGCCAAAGATAAAACCTGTAAGACTAGAGAGTCTGAGAACCCCTATGCCAAACATCAGGATGAGCTTGAGGAAAAGCTAGCACTGATGGCAAGGAGGTTTGACAGACTTAATAGTAGATTTGGAAAATATAAAAGCTATTACAGGAACCACAGGTACCAGATGAAACCTGAGGACAGATCAACTGAGAAGAAGAAGGACCTGAAAACTGAAGGATCTTCATCCAAGAGAAAGGACTCCAAGTCCAAAGAAGAAAATGATCAGGATGATGATGCCAACAGATGCTATAACTGCCAGAAGAAAGGTCACTTCCAGTATGATTGTCCAGATTTGAGTGCTAAGGGAGAAGAGAAAGGCAAGCTATAAGAGACCGAGAAGTTCTCAAGCAAAAAAGGCCATGGTTGCGAGAAGAAGAACACTCACTCGAGGAGGATCTAGCTCTCGGATGAGATATTCTCGAGACGGTGAAAGTGATGATGACATTTGTCGATGGCTAATGAGGAGGTAAACTCTTCTTTCTCTGTTGTTGCTCCTACACTAGCACAAGAGTTTTCAAGTTCCACTGAAAACAGTCATTTTGACCTGATGGATTCTTTCGAGAATCGATGAAGGACTATCTTTGTTTTGCAAGGACTGCTAAATCAAACTCAAGAGCAGAATAAGGAACTGAAAGCTGAAAATCTAAAATGGAAAGACTCTATCAATATTGAAGTCACTTCTCAATTATGGGAGCTACTGATGAACTGGATGTTCTGAAAGTACAACTCTCAGAGAAAGAGAAGTTGATAATGTCCCTAATCGAAAAAGCTAGAGAAATCCTTTCAAGAGATTCAACTAATCGAATCGAGTTCAATGACCTCTCTGAGAAGCATAAAACTCTACAGAACTGTGAGGATAGTGCACAGAAGAAATTAACTATATTGAATAATGCATCTAATGTAATAGATGAAATTCAGAGTTACCAGAGATCTGTGGCTATAAAATCTGGATTGGGATACATTCCAGGGGGAACCTCACAAGGTCATCTAAATGCTGCGTCAAGTAGCAAGAAGACTATATTTGTAAAACCAGTGGCACCTACACTTCAAACGGAAGAAATGCCCAAGGTTGTAGACAAGGGAAATGGACCTATGGTCTCAGTAAAACTGAATGATCAGGTTAGAAAGCCCAAACCTCAGGTGAAGGCAAGAAAACCTAAGCGATCGATTGGAAAGTTCGAGCAAAGTACTTCAAAGCCTCGGGCTAAGAATGCAAAACCTGAAAGGCTCCACATGAACCATCGAGAGGAATCCTCGTATATGAGAAACACTCAACAGAGACATTCTCAATGAAGAGACCAAGTCCTCAAGATCTTTGAAAGACCCAGATTTCAAAGATGAGATAACCTGAACCTCACTTGCCTAAGGGTAAAGGTTATTTGAACCCGAGTCATCAAAGATTTAGATTTTGCACAAAAGCCTAAGCATCCGAGCGTAAGGCTGAACCAAAGAAGAACTCTAAGGCACATGTTCATGCTAAAGCTAGCACACATATCTGAAAAGCGCTAAGGCACCCGTGAGTAGTGGATGTATATGTTGATATTTATGGAAGACAAATTAGCCACTCTAAAGTGATTAGAGTTGTCGTGAGATTTGGATTAGAAAGGTACAATTTAACCTCGTAGGACCCTACACCAAATGGGTACCTAAGAATTGATCTGTTTTTCAGGAGGAAAACCAGGGCACTAAGCTGATGAAAGATCACATGGCACTGATGAGCAGAGATGAAAAAGATCCTGATGTATGGTATCTTGACAGTGGATGCTCAAGACATATGACAGGATTCAAGAAGATGCTCAGTGACTATGTTGAACAAAGAGGCCCACATATCACTTTTGGAGATAACTCAAAGGGACAGACTGAAGGATATGGAACTTTGGAAGTCGACTCAGTTCATATCCATGGTGTTTCATATGTATCTGGATTGAAGCATAACTTGCTGTCAATTAGCCAATTCTGTGATAAGGGTTTCAATGTTGAGTTCTCCAAGAACTTATGCTTTATGAAAGATGATACATCACAGAAAGTATTATTGAGTGGTACAAGAAAAGGGAATGTGTATCTTGCTGATTGGAGTTAAACTCCTAAAGATACATGTTTAATTGCTAAAAGTTCCACAGATACCAGTTGGTTATGGCATAAAAGAATGAATCACCTAAACTTCAAAACACTGAACAAGCTTGCAAGATTAGCTCTTGTGAGAGGGTTGCCTAATGAAGTGTTCAGTAAGGAACACATTTGTGATGCGTGCCAGAAAGGAAAACAAGTCAAAGCATCATTTAAAAGCAAAGTAGAAGTTTCTACTGAGAGAATACTTCAGCTTTTGCATATGGATCTGTTTGGTCCTATAACACCTGTGAGCCCTAATGGCAGGAAATACACATTGGTAGTAGTTGATGACTACTCAAGATATACTTGGGTCATATTCTTACTCAGTAAGAAAGAGACTCAGATAAAGCTGCCAGAATTACTTAAAAGACTCAGTATTGAGAAAAATCTGAGTGTGGTCAAAATCAGATCTGACAAAGGAACTGAGTTTATAAATCATATCATTTCTGATTATTGTGCAGCAAATGGAATTCTACATGAGACATCAGCTGCAAGGACCCCTCAACAAAATGGTGTTCTGAAGGAAGGAACGGATCTCCGAAAAGAAGTTCGCAAGGACAATGATAATTTGAAGTCGATATTCCTAAAAGTTTTGAAATTTGAAGTCATCAACCTTTGCATGCTACTCTCGGAATAGATCCATCTTGACAAAAAAGTCAAGGCAAAACGCCTTTATGAGCTTTGGAATGAAAGGAAGCCTCTTGTTTCTTTCTTTTTCGTGTGTTTTGGTTGCAAGTGTTTCATACACAATAATGGTAAAGATCGGTTGAAAACATTTGATAGTAAAGGCGATGAAGGAATATTCTTAGGATATTCTCAAGTCGATAAAGCTTTCGAGTTTACAAATCTGTAGGACTCTTATTGTGGAGGAAACACCTCATGTTGTTTTTGATGAATGTTTGTGTTCGGAAGAAAGCGGGAACATGATGCAAATGAACCGAGTAAGAGGATCACCATATTAAGCCTGAAGCGAAAGATAAATCATCCAATTGAACACGAAAAGAAGAAGTCGGTCATTATCTATGATTGGGTGACTCGGACTCGAGATAAAAAGTTCGGGATGGAAATCGGGATGGTGAGACCCGGGAAAACCAACACTCCAAAAGGTGACCAATCTGAGCGGAGACACCGGTTCGGACTTCAGCACGTGATGCCAATGAAGATGTGGTCACGGTGAGGCAATTTTCGAATCTATCAACCAAAGGGGGAACAAATGTCTCTCGACAATGTTTCTCAATAGAATTTCCCGAGGAAGATGATTCCCTTTCTCCTATTTTGTTGTTCCCCGAGTTTGTCGATTTAACCCGAACCTAACATTTCAAATGTTGAGGATACCATTGAAGGGGAACATCAAGAAGGAAATGGTTAGATAGCCATCCTACAAGCAGATTGTGGGTGATCTAACCGAAGGTGTTAAGACTAGAAGGTTCCATGGAGAGAGTGCACTATTCGGCCGCTTCCTATCGGAGAAAGAACCTCTCGAGATTGGTGAAGCTCTACAAGATTCTCCTTTGGATCAACGCCATGCAAGATGAGTTGAATCAATTCTCGAGGAATGAAGTATGGGAGCTGGTAGATAGACGAGAAAAGGCACAATGTCATTGGAACCAAGTGGGTTTTCAAGAACAAAAGAGATGAAAACAACAACATTGTGAGAAAAAAGGCAAAGGCTAGTTGACAAGGTTATTCCCAAGAAGAAGGCTTGGATTATGATGAAACCTTTGCACTGTTGCAAGACTAGAAGCCATCAGATTGTTTCTTGCATATCTTTGCCCACATGAAGTTCACGATCCATCGGATGGATGTGAAAAGTGCATTTACGAAGCGGCGTGCTTAAAGAAGAGGTTTATGTGGTACAACCTCCCGGTTTCAAACAGAATGACCAAGTTTACTGTGCTAAGAAAAGCTTTGTATGGTCTTAAGCAAGCACCCGTGAGAGCATGGTATGATACTATTTCACGTTTTTCTTGACCATGGTTTTGTCAAAGGAACTATTGATAGAACTCTATTCGGGATAGAAGATGGGGAAGATATCTTACTAGTTCGGATATATGTTGATGACATCATTTTGGATCTCTCAAACCATCATTTGTGTGAAAAGTTTTCAACACCGATGAAAGGCAAGTTTGAGATGTCAATGATGGGAGAGATGAATTTCTTTCTAGGACTTCAAGTGAAACAATCAAAGGAAGGAATATTCATCAACGTGCAAAGTACACCGTAGATCCGATTGCCAAATATGGTGTACAGATTGCAATGCGATTAGAATTCCCATGAATACTAACTACAAGATGGATCGATTAAGGCAAATCAAGAAGTCATAATCGATTATAGAGGAATCATTGGATCATTGCTCTATCTCACGACAAGTAGGCGGATATAACATTTTCTTTGTTGGGATATGTGCAAGATACCAAGCTAATCCTAAGACTAGTCACATGGAGGCTGCCAAAAATATACTGAAATATCTTAAGGGCACAGTGAATAGAGGATTATGGTATCCAGCTGATGATAACCTAGAGTTAAGTGGTTACTCGAGATGTCGATTATGGAGGATGCAGAATTGTGGGAAGTCCGCCGGGGAACTTGTCAATTTCTAGGAAACAAGTCGATATCTTGGTTTTCAAAAGCAGACCTCGGTAGCAACAAGTACTCACCGGGTTTGAATATATGGTTGCGAGGAAGATGTCAGGCCTGATTCTTTCGCTGACAACAATTGAGGGATTATAAAGTTGTAGCCAATGAAGTACCAATATTTTGTGACAATAATAGTGTCATTGCTATTTCACAAAATCCTGTATTTCACACCAGATGCAAGCATGTGGATATCAGACATCACTTCATCAAAGATCATGTCGAGAAGAAGGACATAAGGATGGAGAAAATTCATACTGATAAGCAAAGAGCTGATATTTTGACTAAACCTTTGGCTGAATCAAGATTTCAGGAACTTTCAGTTGAATTAGTAATGCTAGAACCAGGTGTATAGAGTAAAATTTGAAAAATTGAAGGTTTTCAGATGCATGAAGTTCTCTCAGAATCCTTCTGAGAAGCTCAGGATAAAATGGAAATCTCGAATCGAGTCTCGAAAACTTCAAGAAGCATCTTGAACCAATTCAAGATTACTTAGTATTATCTTGACATTTTATCAAGATCGATTCAAGAAGACCGATAGAGGAAATTGGTGCGAAGAAGTAATGACTCATGCGATTCATTTATTGCTCAAGTAAATTCAGTAATCATTCGCAATAAATATTAAAACACCTGAGGAATGTTTTTTTTTGGGCGGGATCGTTTTAAATTCTGAAGAAGGTCAACAGTCATTTAATGCTTTGCTACATTAATGACCAATGAGGACGTTTTGGCGGCTTACTTTTCGGAGATAAATGGGTTCATATACCCGATTAATCGGAGATTAATCTCAACCGTTGTTACTCACCTAACCAACACGATTCCCTACAATCTCAAGGCTATATAAACCCCAATCAGCCATTCAAGCCAAATTTTTATCAAACCCTTCGTTTTCAAATCCTCTGCAATTAAAAATCCCCTTTGCCCAGAAATTCTCCAAACCCTAAAGCTTCCCTTCTTCAATCAAACTCTAAAATGGCTCCAACCCTGTTCGAGAGATTAGCCGAAACCAACAAGCCGTGGTACGAGTTCGTTGTCTCACTTGAAAGCACAACCAACTCAAAGCCAGAAGAGGAGGCTCTGCATATGATTCGACTGGCTAAACTCACTCACCTAACTAGTCGCAAAACCCACCCGGATCGGGAGTTTGCGAAAGAGGTAATCGAATTCATCTCAGAATTTGAAGATAGATGAAGAGGGTTGTATGCATTCTAAGTTAACTGTATCACACTTAGAGCAGTCATCCAAATACGTCGATTTTGAGAGGGATCTGTATATAGTTCCGAAAAATCTGAATGATGTTTTTGAGCTCTGTGATAGAGGAGAGGATCCTACGACGTATATGTCAGGAAGAGAGCAGGAGTACTTAGATAGGATTGCTGAGAATCCTGTTAAGTTTGAGGCGACACTGCATAAAAGGCACCTGAAGCCACAATATCGTGTGTTGATGGATATTGTGAGCAAGTGCATCATGAGTCTTGTGGGGAGTTTTGAGCAGATAAGTACCCCGAAGCTCAGATTGATGGCGGCGATAGAAGCTTCACCCACCACTGATTTCAAACGGCTAAAATTCCCGATCTAGGCGGTGAGTGAAGCGGACCAAAGTTTTGAGGAAGATTGATTGGGGCGATCTCAATCAAAAGGCAAGATCCACCATGCCACCTAAATTGCTTACATTTTGGAGATGTGCGAGAGAGGAGGAGGATATCTTCGCCAATTCGACCCCATTTCCTAAATCCAAAATTCTCCTTAAACCCATTCTTTGCAAAGGAAGCGAGGTCATCGGGGGAAGAGAAAAGAAGGTAGAATCACCTTCTGCAGATTCTTTGAAAAGAGACCCAACAAACTAGGGGGAAGGTGTTGTTGGAGGCAAAGATGGAGCAAGGAGCAAAAATGATGAAACAGAAGAATCTTGCTCCAAAACGCAGAAGATTAGTGGTTCTCACCGATGAAGATGAAAGTGATAATGAAGAGATTCAATCGAGGGCCAAACCGCTTTCGAGTTCACCATTACAAGTGTTGGCTCGGGTTATCTCTCGGACACGAGGATCGATCGAGGAGCGGTGTCTTTTCGAGGTGCTCGAGACATCGCTTTCAAGATGAGATAAAATTTCTCGGGAAATTTTCAAAGGAGCTCAGACCTCAGAGATGCCTACCTCGGTGTGCGTGCTCGAACGGAAGAGTCACTCGAGTCGATCCAAGATGTGCAATCTCAGACTGAAGAGCCAACTCAGACTCAAACCGAGGATATACCCGATTCAGCCTCGTAACCCACTCAAATGCAAACTGAGGACCTGACCGCACAAACTTCAGATCTTCTTTGAGACTCGGGAGCGAATATTCTTGATGAGCTCTGAAAGTGATCTACTTCTTGATCCCTTAGCGTAAAACTTCAAATGAACTAGAGAGCCCGAGATGGAAGAAGGGCGAGGCATAAGAAGCGAGTGGAGGAGCAAGGGGGAACGGTTCATACTTGACCGATACCCTGAGCTCAGCTCATACCCTGATCTGCAAGATATTTTCTTCAGATTAAGGACAATCAGATTTATCCTCAATCGGACTCTTCCCGAGATGCTTGATATTCTTTGCTTTTAGAGGGAAGATCGATGGAATGAGGAGACAGCCTTTCTGACCGACTTCTCAGGGTTCAGAAGGACAAAGCTCAGGATGAAAAATGTCAATTTTGATGAGCTGGTTCAGAGAAAGTTGGCTGAGAGGAGAGCAACTAAAGTTGGTGCCCCAAGCAGCGGAGACAATTCTCAAGATGGAGATGGGGATCAACAGGGAGATGCTGAGGAACAGTCTCAGAAGGATAAGGAGACTTCTGTTGCTGATCAACCTGGATCTAGTCAACATCAGACTGATGATAGTACTCTTTGATCGAGGCGCATTTGAGATCGAGCTCGAGAATGAAGTCAAGCTCAAGATGATCGGGACAAAGACGGAGGAGGTGCAGAAGATTCCTGAGATTGATCTCACTCCCCTGATAGAGAAACTTGAGAAGGTTGAGCCAATGATGATCAAGATTGCTCAGATGGAAGAGACGTTGGTCAATCAAGCTCAAAAGATGGACGATCTTAGTCACTCTTCAGAACTGGTGCAAATTCAAAACACTCTAACCCCCTTGCTCCTCCATTCTGCTGTTGAGGAAATGAGCTCAATGCTCATGACCAAGATGACAGAGATGTTCAAAGAAGCACTCTCTGGCCACTTTGCCCACTTATCTGAAGAATTTTCTGTGGCCAAGAACCATCTAAGGAGGCTGGAAGACGAACAAGATCGAGAAAGCGAGGAGAAGTTCGTTGTGTGAGCAAAGAGCAATATCACATGGACACAAAGACTCTTGGACTTCTTCCAAATTACGGTGCCAAGAAGGGGGAAAAGGAAGCTGAAGATCTCAGAAAGTTCATGGCACGTACTTTGGAGAAGAAGGCTCAAAAAGATGCTGAAATGTATAATCTAGCAAAAGCCTTTAAAGAAGTCGGAGCTACTGAGAATTTAAGTTCGCTCAGGTAGAAAAGCCTATCTACACTCGAGTTTCTGAGAAAGCTATGCTTGATGTTGCAAGAGAGAAAATGAGTGCTAGAGCAAAGGTTGGAACAAGCCAGGCTGCTGCTGAACTGCCTATGAAGAGGAAAGCCTTGGGTGTTGTTCAACCTAAAAGGAAACGTGCAAAGGCTTCTAAACCAATCCAGAGAAAACTGATTCTGGATGATGAAGAAACCGAACAACCAGTGGAATCTGAGTCTCAACCTCAGAAGAAAGTCTTCAACATGAGAAATGCTCTGAAGACACTCCAAGAAGAACAAGCTAAGAAAGCTGTTGCTTCGGTCTCAGGAACGTCTGTGATCAGAAAGAAGATAGACGAAGAGCAGAAGCGAAGGAGTGATTTCAGGAAGTTTGCGAGCAAGAGGAAAGGAACATCAAAAGCACTAAAATGGCCCCACGTTGATAAATGGATGCCCATCAAACTCAACGATATGTGGGAAGAAGTCAAGAGAACCTTACGGTTCATTTATGATGTTCTCGGGGAATGGAGAGGGAAAGCTCGGATCGTAATGAAGCTTTCATTGAATACCTTCTTATCTTCTATCCAAAGTATCCGCAGAGTGGATTAACTTTGCGGATGAAGGAGAGAATACAGAATAGTAGCCCCTGGTCCATATTCCTATCCACCTCCAAAACTTGATAATGGCTTTGGTGAATGAGAAGGCCATTACTCAAGAGATTGCTTTCGATATCTTTGGTCGATTGGGTTTAACAGAAGCTTGATCAGGACATCATCAAGGAAAGAAATGAGTCAAGAAGAGATTTTTACGAATGTTTGACTGGAAGTGCTAATCGATGAAGTTGAGAATGAAGCAAATGAAGGGCGAAGATCAAGAGCCAAAATCAAGATCAAGACCGAAGACTCGTAAGATTTTGTAATCTTTAAATTTTGTTTTTTGATTTTGTTGATAAACTCATTGTAATATGTAACGGGATACCAATCATCAATGAAGATTTATCATTATGCTCAAAAGATAATATCTCATTATCTTATTTACATGTCTTTTATTTTGATATGCCCTGAATGAATGTCTCGAAGAAATTGTGCGAATATGGGGGAAATTGTTTAAGTATTTGGTAATGAACTAGTTAAAGAGATTCATTCTTGAAGAAATTCTTTGAATGATTAAAACTGTTGAGAAACTCGAAATTGTTTGGAGATTCTCTAATTTAAGAAATGATTTGGGAGACAACCAATCTTGTAATAGGATAAACCAAAACTCGAGTATAGGTTATATGTTTGTAACAAGATAGGTTTTGGCATCATCAAAAAGGGGGAAATTGTTGGGAGATGAATTTAATAAAGATATATGATTTTGATTAGATCCCAAAACCCCTGAGTATGGCCTATTTAGAATGATCTTGAAAGTTGAGTCAGGATTCAGTTTTTAGAATATTCAGGATGTTATCCGAGAATGTATAGTCGGCAGATATAGTTCGAGATAATTATTGAAGACTCGAGAGGATCTTGAGTAATCAAGACTTCGGCGAGAAGACTCGAGACATCGATCAGTATAAACTACAAAGATTCAGAAGACCCTGAAGACTCAGAAGACCCTGAAGACTCAGAAGACTATGAAGACACAAAGACTGAAGACTGAGGAACTAAAGATCAAGAATACTGAAGACCACGTAATTATCGAAGACTCGATAAAAGGTCTTGAATGCTCAGTATGAACCTGAATGTTTCGAGGCACTGAATATATCTATCTGAAGGATGCAATACTGAGAAGATCGCGTTTCCTTAGAAAATAGATATTTGCCAAAACATTCAAATGCAGACAAAAGGAACTAAGTCAGAAGTGTTGTTAAGGTTATATCAAACTCAGAGTTTGTAACCAAAAAGAGCCGTTGAAGGTGTTTACCTTTAAGCTGAGACAAAAAAAAAGAGGAAGACAACAACGCATACCATACCGACATCGATGTGAGGTCTCTGAAAAAGGATGTCAGATGTACAAAAGTTCCAGACTGCAAAAAGTGAAGACCGGCTACATGAAAGGTTATTGCCTAGAAAGTGTTAGGGAGTCTCAAACCCTAAATATAGCCGTTTCTCACACCACAAGAGGGAACTCACGAAGCTGTCTCTCCAACGGATAGTTTTTAAAGAGTGACCTTGGTGTATGCCTATAAATACTGGTGACCCTCTACCTTGTAAGGTTACGGGAAATTTATACGCAACTTAAGAGCTCAAGCCTATTCTTGTAAAAGTTAAAAGCACTCGAAAAACTTAGAATTTCCCAAGTGCTTCAATATTGAAGAGAGCTCACTATACTAAGCCTAGCTTGATAAGAATTATCCAAAGCTTAGTCGAGATATCCTAACCCTTTGCATTGTGCTTCATTGTAAAGGATATCTCATCCTAGTTGGAAACCAACCAAGGAAACCCAAAACCCTTGTGAAGGTAGTTGGAGTGTGTTTGTTGGTGAGAAGTGTTGTAAAGAGTTAGTAAACCACGCTGGAGTAGTCGTAGAAAACTCTAGAGGAGAAGTTAATAAGCTCTGGGGGTAGTCCGAAAGCTTGTGTGTGATTGAGTAAGTAAACTACGGAGGTAGTCGTAAAAACTCAAGGTCGGGTTGAGTAAGTAAACCACGTGGAGTAGTCGAAAACTCGGGCGAAGTTGAGTAAGTAAACCACGCGAGGTAGTCGTAAAGCTCGAAGTTGATAGTGAATTTCTCTAAAGAGTCGGGGAGAGTGGGCGTAGGAGCTTGAGTCTCGAACCACTATAATTGCCGTGTTCTTTATTGCTTTCCTTATCTCGTGCTTATCTGTTGCATTGACTTGATTTTGAAAGCATACTTTTCATCGATATTCAGTTGGAATCAATCCCTTTGAAGTTGCATAAGTGAATCACGGCCTAATCACTATTTCATAAAGGGAAGGTTTTTCAAAGAAAAAAAGCGAGTATAATCTAAGGGCCAACCATTTACGACGATCGAGTAGCTAGAAACAGATAGTTACCAAACTGAACTCTCTTACGAGGATTGATGAAGTTAGTTATCGATCCAAGCAACTCGGGATCTCTCGACACTCGAGGACTAAGTTGGGATTATCGAGGTTTTTAAAGCATTTCTCGGGATCCTTGTCTCTGTAGACTTTGACTCAGAGCGATCTGTGATTCTCAGAACCTAATCTTCAGGATTATCTGACCCAAGCTAGCCTCAGTAAGAAAAAGTTTTAAAAACACTGAACACGTGTATTCCCCCCCATACACGTGTAAGACTCGTTTGCACCGGGACCAACATTCTCTTTGGTGACTTTATCCATCGTCTTCATGATTATATGCCTGGCGATTGTATCTAGAGTATACAGCTTTCTTTCTTCTGCATCCATCAGGGTTGGACTTTTTCGAACAAGACTTCTAGGTGCATGATCTGGATCTCCTTCAACCGCTGGGTTGTCGTGATATATGATGATGGGTCCTCGTTCAATGACTTCCATCATTCTGCCGCTTATCGATCCCAGATGATTGCACATGTATATAGTCCAATCTGCATACTCATCAATTGAAAACATAGGCAAATCATGATACATACCAGAGGTATTGTCCATGCTGAGTGATTTTGAAAACGAATGAGTTTTGAAAATGGTTTTTCAAGATCTGTTCAAATGACCACAAAGATTCTTCCTCAAGAATCAATGATACTCAAAGCCAGTGGTCTGTAGAACCACTGCTCTGATACCACTTGTAGGTCCCGAATGGGTTTTGTGAAGGCAGAAGTCTAGAGGGGAGGGGTAAATAGACTTCTGAAAACTTTTCGTGGGGATTAGGTGGGATTTGCAGATTGCCTGATCAGGGTGCTAGGGAGTCAGTTTGGACTAATGTTCAATATTACTGAGTGCCTGAGGGCAGATCAGTTTGATATCTGTCAGTTTAACTGAGAGTGCGGAAGCTTGTAAATACCCGTGTGAAAAACCAGTTTATCAAAACAGATTCTTAAGTCAGTTTTCAACCGGCTGACTAAGGTGTCAACCTGATCAGATCAGTTGCTTGGTGCAGACTGAGCTTAACTTAGAATATGTATGCAGTTTTAAACTCAGTTGTGTGAATTGTGTAAAGCAATAAATAAAGCAAATAATGCACACAAAATTTTATAATGGTTTAGACGAAACCCGTTTTATGTCCACTCTTCCCTTAACACAGGGGCACTAACTTAACCAACTTAACCAACTGGACTTAGTTTTATGTGTTAGTCCAACACCCAACAGATGTTTATTGAGTTCACACTCAACCGAACCAGAAATCAGAAACTAGAATCCCTAGTCTGAAATCTTGCGATGGCAAACTTAACCTAACTTTGAGTTTGGGTAAAGGTTTGTTGTGGTTCCAACTGGAAATCTATCTTGGTGTTTATGTAGCCAAATGCTAGTGGATAGGATTTCTTGCTAAGAACTATGGGATGAACACTCTAAGAATAATCTTCAAATATGGTGTTCTTCGAGCGGAGATTTTGCTGTAGTTTTTGTTTCTTTTGCGGTGTCTCCGTGTTCGTTCTTAGTGTTATGTTGTCACACCCTTCAATTTTGAAGATCGATCCCATTTTATAAACCTCAAAATCAAAGAGCCGTTGGAGAGCAATTTGAATTTCGGGCTGTATTAGGTAGGCTGTAGGATATGATTGTGAGGTGCTCCGAATATCAGCGTGGCCGTAGGCATGATTAGCGCCGTTTATGTCCACAATGTCGAATCCCGTATTGTCAGCTCTTTTTGTGCACGTGTCGCTTTCTCCTTGGCCATGGCGGCGGGCACTTGATAATTTGTCCGTTAGACGATTGATATTCCTTTTGTAGAAGATTCATCTTATCTGGTGTACCATTTTGGTTGACGCCAGGTGTGAGCTGACTTGATCAGATAACTGATCAGTCTACCTTATTGAGTCTTTTGATGCAGATTGTCTTAGCTCAATATGCAGACTCGGCTGATATAGGTCTTCAGGTCTTCTGGTAGTCTTCTGATCTTCAGGTGACTCTGAGCCTCAGTGTATTCAAATCATCTTTGAGTCTTGAGTTTTATTCTTTGAGTCTTGAGGTTTATCCGAGTCTTGAGTTCATCCGAGTCTTGAGTTCATCCGAGTCTTGAGGTTTATCCGAGTCTTGAGGTTTATCTCGAGTCTTGAGTTCATCTCGAGTCTTGAGTTCATCTGAGTCTTCAGTGTCTTCACCTGATCTTCTGACTTCTTTTCTTCTGATTTGATCTTAGCCTTCTAATCATCTGACCTTATATGGGTCATCTGATACTTCGACCTGACTTATACATATTTAGTTCCCCCTCAATATGTGACCTATCTTGTACATCAGCTATCTATACATTTCAGCTGGTCATCTTAATCTGATTCTAAGTCATCGATCATTAATGTGTCCGATTGGTCCTATTACAACCGGTTTTGGAACTTCCATCAAAACTTAAATACAAATTTCCCAACAGTTTCTTTCTTTCGTGTGTTTGGTTGCAAGTGTTTCATACACAGTAATGGTAAAGGTCAGTTGAAAACTTTTGATAGCAAATCTGATGAAGGAATATCTTAGGATATTCTGAAGTCAGTAAAGCCTTCAGAGTTTACAACTGTAGGACTCTTATTTCTGGAAGAAACACCTCATGTTGTTTTTGATGAATCTACTTGTGTTCAGAAGAAACAGGAACATGACTCAGGAGAACTGACCAAGAAAATCACCTGATTTAGCCTGAAAAAGAAGTCCTCTGAACCTGAGAAGAAGAAATCAGTCACTTTCTATGAATGGAGTGAATCAGACTCAGACAAAGAAGTTCAGGATGGAAAAACTCAGGATGGTGAGACTCAGGATGGAAATTCTCCACTGAAGGAAAGCCAACACACTGAAGCTGATCAATATGAACATACAACAGTTCAGAGTCAGGTATGTAATGCCAATGAAGATGAGGTCACAGCTGAGGCAAACTCTGAATCTATCAACCAATGGGGAACAAATATCTCTGAAAATGTTCTGAATAGAATATCCCCTGAGGAAGATGATTCTCTTTCTCCTTTTTTGTTATTCCCTGAATTTGATGAACTGCATGAACCTATCATTTCTGATGTTGAGGATACTACTGAAGGGGGAAAATGGTTGGATAGTCATCCTACAAATCAGATTATGGGTGATCTATCAGAAGGTGTCAAAACAAGAAGGTTCCATAGAGAAAGTGCTTTGTTCTACTGCTTCCTATCTGAAAAAGAACCTACTGAGATTGAAGAAGCCCTACAAGATTCATTCTGGATTACTGCTATGCAAGAAGAGTTGAATCAATTCACAAGGAATGAAGTTTGGGAGCTAGTGGACAGAACTAAGAGGAACAATGTGATTGGAACTAAATGGGTGTTCAAGAATAAGAGAGATGAAAACAACAACATTGTGAGAAACAAGGCAAGGCTAGTTGCACAAGGTTATTCCCAAGAAGAAGGCTTGGATTATGATGAAACCTTTGCACCTGTTGCAAGACTAGAAGCCATCAGATTGTTTCTTGCATATGCTGCCTACATGAAATTCACAATCTATCAGATGGATGTGAAAAGTGCATTTCTAAATGGTGTTCTTAAGGAGGAAGTATATGTAGAACAACCTCCAGGATTTTGTCAGAGTGACCAAGTTTACAGGCTCAGGAAAGCCTTGTATGGTCTTAAGCAAGTACCCAGAGCACGGTATGACACTCTTTCTCAGTTTCTTACTGACCATGGTTTTATCAAAGGAACTGTTGATAGAACTCTGTTCAGGATAGAAGATGGGAAAGACATCTTACTTGTTCAGATTTATGTGGATGACATCATATTTGGTTCTCCAAATCATTAGTTGTGTGAAAATTTTTCTACCCCTACGAAAGAAAAGTTTGAGATGTCAATGATGGGGGAGATGAATTTCTTTCTTGGACTTCAGGTGAAACAAACTAAGGAAGGAATATTCATCAATCAAGCAAAATACACCAGAGATCTAATTGCAAAGTATGGTGTACAGAATTGCAATACAGTTAGAATTCCTATGAATACTAACTACAAGATGGATCCTGATCCTGAAGGTAAATCAGTAAATTACACTGATTATAGAGGGATCATTGGATCATTGTTATATCTCACTGCAAGCAGACCTGATATAACATTTACTATTGGGATATGTGCAAGATACCAAGCTAATCCTAAGGCTAGTCACATGGAGGCTGCCAAAAAGATTCTGAAATATCTTAAAGGCACTGTGAATAGAGGATTATGGTATCCATCTGACGATAACCTTGAATTAACTGGTTATTCACATGCAGACTATGGAGGATGTAGAATTGACAGGAAGTCTACCACAGATACTTGTTAATTTCTTGGAAGTAAACTGATATCATGGTTTTCAAAGAAACAGACCTCGAAGAGCAACCAAGATTCTTTGAAAATTTGAATACATGGGGTGCAAGAAGAAGATATTGTGCACAGATTCTTTGGCTCAGACAATAATTAAGGGATTATAAGATTATAGCCAATGAAGTACCTATATTTTGTGATAATAATAGTGCAATTGCTATTACACAAAATCCAGTATTGCACACCAGATGCAAGCATGTTAATATCAGACATCACTTCATCAGAGATCATGTTGAAAAGAAAGACATCATAATGGAGAATATTCATACTGATAAACAGAGAGCTGACATCTTGACTAAACCTTTGGCTGAATCAAGATTTCAGGAACTATCAGTTGAATTAGGAAGGTTGGATCCAGGTGAATAAGGCAAATCTGAAAAATTGAAGGTTTTCAGGCGCATGAAGTTTTTCAGATTTACTGAAAAACTCAGGATAAAATTGAGAGTCCTGAACACTGAGTCTTGGGAAACTCAGTAATTCTGAAGTTCGGTATCAAGGTCAAAACTCAGTAAGACTGATGGAGAAAATTTGTCTGAAGAAGTTGTTGACTCATGCACTTCATTTATTGTCCAAAACTGAATCTCAGTAATCATTAGCAATAAATGACAAAATACCTGAAGAAATAATTGGGCGGGACTTTTAAAATTCTCGAGGAAAGTCAATGATCTGCAGGAACAATAATTAAATGCACTGTTCATTAATCACCAAAAAGGATAAATTGACGGCTAGATACTTACGAAACCGTCCTTTCAAATACCCGTTTTAGCCGGTGTTTAATCTCAACAGTCGATTTCTTCATCTACGCGATTTTCCATAAATCAAAATCCTATATCGATTGCAAAGATTTCATTCAAGCCCTATTCCAAAAAGCCTTCATCTTCACAGACACTCTGCTTCGAAACCCTCGATTGCCCAAATTTTTTTACCTATCTCAAAACCCTTCACCAGAAATTCTCCAAAAATGACACTCTCTGTATACGACAAACTCGCCATTTCCAATAAACCTTTGTACGAATATGTCTTTTCTCTAGAAAGCACGTCCAGTGCAACTCACGGGGAGGAGGTGTTGCATATGATTCGTTTGGCAAAGCTTACATGCCTGGTCGCAAATCAACCAGAGGCCGAATATGCGAAAGAGGTAATTGAGTTTGTTTCTAATATGCAGTTAGATGATGAGAATTGCATAGAGTATTAGATTACAGTCTCGCATTTGGAGCATGGTTCGAAATATGTGGATTTTGTTAGGGAATTTTATATTATTCCTAAGAATCTGAATGCCATATATGAGTTAGGTGATAGAGGTGAAGACCCTACGGTATACATGATGGGTAGGGAACAAGAGTATTTGGATAAAATTACTGAGCATCCGGTAAAGTTTGAAGCTACGTTGAATAACAAGCATTTGAAGCCTAAATATCGTGTATGGTAGTTTCAAACAGATAAGCACGCCTAAGTTAAGGCTAATGACGGCCATTGAAGATTCACCTACTACGACATTCAATTGGTTGCACTATTTGATCAAGGTGGCGAGTGATCAAGCCAAACACATCCAGAAGGTGAATGGCTCTGTAGTTGTCAAAGGAAAAATTCTACATGCAACCAAGATTGCATTTATCTTGGAAACGTGCAGAGAAGAGGAGAACATTTTTACGATTCCACTTCCTTTCCAAAGTCAAAAATCATGTTCAAAGTAACGAAGAAGACTTTGAATGGAAAGAAAGAGAAAAACACTGAGTCTCAGGAGGAAACTGTAGAAGAGGAAACTGAGGAAGATACAACAGTGGTGGAGCAGGTCAGGGAAACAATACAATCCGCTCAGAAATCCACTGAGGAAACTGATGAAGAAGCCAAACAAGCTAGGGGGAAAGCCCTAATGCAAATTAAAAGGGAGAAAGGTGAGAAACTGAAGAAGAAAGCACTAGCTCCTCAGAAGCGCAGAAAGCTTCAAACAATTGTAGAAAAGGAGGCCAGTGAAACTGAAGAAACTCAACCTGAAGGCCAGCAAGGGTTGAAATCTCCACTACAGGTTCTTGCTCAGGATGTGACAAATGTGCAGGAGCAAGAAACTGAGGAATAGGTTTTTTCTGAGGTACTCGAAACCTCTCTGAGCTCAGATAAAATCTCTCAGGAAATCTTTAAGGGACCTCAGATCCCTACTGAAGAAAGACCTATTCAGAAGTCAGATAAGTCTGAACCTCAGGAATTGTTGAACTTGGATGCGCTTCTGAATGAACCATTTCTTAATCCATCTGCTCTGGAACTCATACAATCTGAGGCTACCGCTCCTGAAAGCCCAAGATTGAAGAAGGGAGAAGCCAAAGAGACTGAATGGCGAAGCAAGGGGGAACTGTTCATCTTGGATAGATACCCTGAGCTGAATGCCTTTCCTGACCTTCAGGATATGTTCTTCAGGCTCAGAACGACAGTGCATATTCTGAATCAAACACTCCCGGAGATGCTGAACATTGCTTCATACAGAGGAGAAGAGTGGTGGAATGCTGAGACAGCTGCTCTAACTGAATTCTTAGGTTTCAGGAAAACCAAGCTGAGAATGAAAGTAGGGGATTTTGATGAATTGGTGAAAAAGAAGCTAGCTGAAAAGAAAGCTACTGAAGGAGAAGATGCTTCCAGCTCTCATGATCAAAACAAAGATAAGGATAATTGAGATGATGCAGAACATAAATCTGAGAAGGAGAAGGAACCTCAAACAGATACTGAGAAAGAGAAGGAAACTGAGAGTCAGATGGGGACACATACTGATGTTGAACTGATATCAGACAACATCAGACTGAAGTTAGCATTCTTCAGGTACCTTTTGGCACTGTTATACATTATGCCGAAGTTACTGAAGTACCTAGCTTTAAATCTGATGTTTATGATATGCAGACTGAGGCTCAGTTGGAGCACCCAGTTCAGTTGGAAAATGTTGTACAAACTCCAGTGGTTGATTTCACACCAATCCTGGATGAGTTAAATAAGATAGAAGCAAGGATGGAAGAGATACTGGCAAGTCAATCTCAAAAGCTTGAGAATTTAAGCTCTTCATCAGGCATGCTGCCAACTCTCACAGACAAGATGACTCAGATGGAGTTAGTCCTGGCTGCTCAAAATCAGAAAATGGAGAACCTGAGTTCATCATCTGATATGCTTCAAACAACTCTATCACGTAAATTAGCTACATTAGATGGAAAGATTGATGGAGTACATACAGAGCTTAATGAAAACATGAAGTAGATGTATCAAGAAAGAACTGCCTATCTTGAAGCCAAGATGATTGAGAAGAATGATCTGATGATCAAAACAACTGTTGAGGAAATGGGCTCTCTGCTCATGACCAAGATGACATAGATGATGCATGATGTCTTCTCAAAGCAGTTTGCTCCTCTTTCAGATGAGTTCTGAATGGCCAAAAACTACATGATGAGGCAAGAAGATGAGCATGATCAGTTGGCAGGGGCAGCGCGCAGTATGAGCAAGGAGCAATACTATATTGTTGGTCCCGGTGCTAACGAGTCTCACACGTGTATGGGGGGGAATACACTTGTTCAGTGATTTTTAAAACTTTTCTTTCACTGAGGTCAGATGGGTCAGGTTGTCCTGATGATTTGGCACAGATTGCCCTGAGACAATGATCCTGAGCTGCTTTCAGAAGCTTCAGATTAGCCCAACTGAGCTTGAGTTTTATCATAGATCCTGAGGCGCTTAGATCAAATAATTATCTTACTGAACCCTCAGTAGACTTAGTTCAGTTTGGTAACTATCTGTTCTAGCTACTCAAGTGTGCAGAATGGTTGGCCCTATGTTTATACACGTTTTAGCTTTGCTGAAAATCTTCCTTTCAATAAAACAGTGATTAAGGCTATGATCAGTTCGATGCAAGTTCAGTGGATTGGTTCCAACTGAATATCAGTGAATTATGCTTTAAGTGAAAAACATGCAACAGATAATAATGCAGTACAGAAAGTAAAACAACACAACAATTATAGTGGTTAAGAGACTCAAGCTCCTACGTCCACTCTCTTTGACCTTTAGAGAAATTCCTTAACCACTTCCTAAAGCTTTCTGGCTAACTCACTGTAGCTTACTCACTTTTCTACCTTGAGTTTTCTGGCTGACTCACTGCAGCTTACTAACTCAAACACACACAAGTGTTCAGACTACCACAAGTAGCTTACTAGGATTTCTGGTTGGTTTCCAACTAGGATGAGATATCCTTTACAATAAGAACAATGCAAAGGCTAGGATATCTCTACTAAGCCTTGGATATATCTTATCAATCTAGGATTAGTGAATGAGCTCTCTCCAATGTGAAACACTTGGGAAATTCTAGGTTTTTCGAGTGCTTCAATTTGCAATAATACGAATGAGCTCTTGAGTTGCTTTGAAATTTCCCGTGACCTCTCAATGTAAAGGGTCACTAGTATTTATAGGCAACTTCACCAAGGTCACTCTTGAAAAACTATCCGTTGGAGGAGATAGCTTCATGAGTTTCCTCTTATGGTGTTTGATGAACGACTATATTTAAGGTTTGAATACTCCCTTGCATGTTTTAGGAAATATGCATTCATGTAGCCAATAACCAATTTTTTGCGATGCGGAATAAAGTACTCTTGACATGATTGGTGTCCGTCGCTTTCAAAGGTCGATAAAAATCTGAGTGTTGTCTTCCTCTGATTGGTTCTTGTCTTCAGTAAATGTAGACAAACATAACGACTCTTTTTGGTCAATCTCTCTGAATGAAATAAATTTAAACAACATTTAGACTTGGTTCCTTTTGTCTGCATAGGAATGTCTGGGAAAATATATATTTTTCTGAATATTCGCGTTTTTTTCAGTTTCGTAGTCTTCAGATAGATATTATTCAGTGCCTCGGAACATTTAGGTTATCTTGAGTATTGGTATCTTCTTTGTGTCTTGATTAACTCTTTGGGTCTTGATATCTTACGTGTCTTGATATCTTACGAGTCTTTAGTGTCTTACGAGTCTTGATGTCTTGAGTCTTGATGTCTTACGAGTCTTGATGTCTTGAGTCTTGATGACATCTTGAGTCTTGATTTCTTGATGACATCTTGAGTCTTGATGTCTTACGAGTGTTGAGTTTCTTGAAACTTACTAAGTCTTGATTTCTTGATTTACTTCTTGAGTCTTGATTTCTTGATAACTTCTTTGAGACTTGATTTCTTGAAAACTTACTAAGTCTTCATTTCTTCAGAAACTTACTAAGTCTTCAATTTCTTCAGAAACTTACTGAGTCTTGTTTTTTCTTGAAACTTCTTGAGTCTTGATTTCTTGAAACTTCTTGAGTCTTGATTTCTTGAAACTTCTTGAGTCTTGAGTTTCTTGAAACTTACTAAGTCTTCAATTTCTTGATTTTCTTCTTGAGTCTTGATTACTTTCGAAGTCTTTAGTTTCTTCAAAGAACTTCATCGAGTCTTGATTTCTTCAAGAACTTACTAAGTCTTCAGTTACTTACTGAGTCTTTAGTTTCTTCAGAAACTTACTGAGTCTTCAGTTTCTTCAGAAACTTACTGAGTCTTCAGTTACTTACCTGATCTATATCTGCTGACTATACATGGTGCAGATAACTTCATGAACACTCTACACTGAAACCTGACTAAGTCTATCAAGATTATCCTGAACATGTCATACTCAAGGGTTTTGGGATCTAATCAAAATTTCTTTATTAAATTCATCTCCCAACAATTTCCCCCTTTTTTGATGATGTCAAAACCATCTTGTTACAAAAACCTAACCTATACTCAGGTTTCAGTTTTTCTATTACAATCCAAAATGGCAATTTTGCCCAACAATTTCAGAACATAATGCATATCAAACATAAAAGACATGTAAAAATATAATGAGATATTATCTTTGAGCATAAAGATAAAATTTTCATTGATGTAAGATCAGAGTTACAGATTACAATGAAAATCAAAAACAAAAAACAGAAGTACAGAATCTTCAATCTTCTTCAACTTCATCCTCTGGCACTTACAGGTTGAAAATCCCATAGTATCTTTTCTTCAGTTCATCCCTTGCTTTGATGATATCAGGGTTGTTTCCAGTTAGGCCTAGCTGGATGGAATACTGAGCAATCTCCTGAGAAATGGCTGTCTCATTCACATAGCCATTCTCAAGTCTTGGAGCTGGGTAAGTGTATGGACCAGGGGCTACAATCTGCGTATTTCCTTCATCTGCCAAGTTGATCCAACTTTGCAGGTACTTAGGATAGAATGTCAATAAGTACTCAATGAAGGCTTCATTCATATCCGAGCTGCTCCCCCTTCATTCCCTCAGAATCTCATAATAGAACCAGAAGGTTCTCTTTATTTCCTCCCACGCATCATTGAACTGAATAGGCATCCATTTGTCAATGTGCGGCCATTTCTGAGCTTTCTCTGTACCCCTCCTTTTGCTCAAAAACTTCTTGAAACCACTTCTTTGCTCTTCTTCTTTCTTTTTCCTGATCACATGAACACCTGATATAGAAGCAGCAGTCTTCTTCTCCTTTTCAACTTGAAGGGTTTTCAGAGCTTTCTTAGTATTGAAGACTTCTTTTTCAGCTTCTTCCTCAGATTCTTCAAAATCTATTATCAATTTCCTCTGAGTAGATTTAGAAGCTTTAGCTCTTTTCTTCTTCTCTTGTTCTACAAATGCCATAGCCTTTCTCTTTCCAGGTTTGACTTGATCTTCACCGGCTTGGCTTGTTTCCACCATCCTTCTACCACTCAGTTTCTCAGAAATTACTTCCTGAATAGTTTGCTCAGAAGTTTGAGTGTAGATAGGTTCTTCAGTTTCTTTGAACTTGAGCTTCTCAGTGGCTTCAACTTCTTTTAAGGCATCAGCAATTATCTTTTCTTCAGCTTCTTTCTGAGCCTTTATCTTCAAGGTTTGTACCAACAACTAACTTAGTTTGCCACCAGGCTTTTTTCCCCCTTTTTGGCACCATACCTTGGAAGAAGTTGAGAGAGTGCAGTATTCATATGATATTGCTCTTTGCTTATACTTCGCACTTCCCCTGCCAACTGATTGTGCTCATCCTCTAGCCTTCTCATATGATTTTTAGCTACGGAGAACTCTTCAGAAAGAGGTGCAAACTGATTTGAGAAGACATTTTGTATCATCTCTGTCATCTTGGTCATGAGCATGGAGCCCATTTCCTCAACAGCTGTCTTGATCAACAGATCATTCTTCTCGATCAGCTTGGCTTCTAGATAGGCTGTTCTTTCCTGATACATCTGCTTCATCTCTGCATTGAGCACAGTTTTGAGTACGTCAACCTTTCCTTCCAAGGTAGTCAATTTATCAGCAAGAGATGTTTGTAGTTGCATCATGTCTAAAGATGAACTCATAGTTTCCAGCTTCTGAGATTGACTTGCCAAGGTTTCTTCTAATTGAGTCACTTTCTCCACCATTGGCACCACCTTCTCCAATTTGTCCAATATAGAACTGAGATCAATCTCTGGAGTGAGTACAACTTTTTCCACCTGAGCTGGGTGCTCCAACTGAGCCTCAGTCTGCATATCAGACATAACAGATTTAAAGATAGGAACTTCAGTAGCTTTGGCATAATGTTTAATAATGTCAAAAGATACCTGAAGAGTGCTAACTTTCGGTCGAGGATGTGAGATATCGATCACATCGAAATCGATTTCCTTCTCCATCAGAGATTTCTTTTCAGCATTATCTGGCTTGTCACCCTCTCTATCTTGATCCTCATCTCCTTCTAGATTTATAGAACTGGAGGCATCAACATCATCTTCCCTTCTCTCAGCCACCTTCCTCTTGACTAGCTCATCAAAATCAGCATTTTTCATTCTGAGCTTTGTCTTCCTGAATCCAGAGAACTCTTTCAGAAAAATTTGTCTCGGCATTTCGGGAAGAGTCCGATAAGGATATAAACCGTGGTTCGAGTGCGAAGAAGAGATCACGAAGGTCGAGGATATGCGCTTTCATTCGGGAGTATCTGTCGGGATGAACCGTTCCCCCTTGCTGTGCCATTCAGTTTCTTCTGCCTCTCCCTTCTTCATCTTTGGACTCTCAGGTTCAGTAGGATTAGAATGTAAGAGTTCTGGTGCTGAGGGATCGAGAAATGGTTCACTCAAGAGCACATCAAATTCGGCCAGTTCACGAGGCTCGGGCCCGACCGAGGTCTCGAGCAGTATCTCCTCGGTATGGGAACACGAGGTCCCTTGAATATTCTTTGAGAAATTTTATCCGAGCTCGAGAGAAGTTAAAAGTACCCTTGAGAAAAAATTCCTCGGTTTCTTCTGTGCAATTGTCAACTGAGCGAGAACTGCGGTGGAATTTGGTCCTTTTGGCCTTGAGTTGGATATCCTCAGTGTCACTGACCTCCTCCTCAGTAATAATTTGAAGTTTTCTGCGTTTCTGAGGGGCCATTGTTTTCTTCTTCAGAGTTTCTCCTTTCTCTCTTTTCACTTCCATCAGGGCTTTCCCCCTAGCTTGTTGGGCTTCAACAGCTCCTTCTTCAGCGGTCTCCTCCTGAGACTTAGAGCTTTTCTCTTTCCTTCCTTTCAAAGTCTTCTTAGTTGTTGGTGGCTTGAACATGATTTTGACTTTGGGAAGGATGAGGAATTGGCAAAGATATCCTCTTCTTCTCTGCACATTTCCAAGATATATGCAATCTTGGTTGCATGAAGGATCTTTCCTTTGACAACAACAGATCCATACACCTTCTGAACTTGTTTTGCTTGATCACTCACCACTTTGATTAAATAGTGTAACCAGTTGAATGCAGTGGTAGGTGAATCTTCAATTGCCCCCATCAGCCTCAACTTAGGCGTTCTGATCTGTTCAAAGCTGCCAGACTGACTCATGATGCATTTACTTACAATGTCCAGCAATACTCGATATTTAGGCTTCAAATGCCTTTTATTTAGAGTAGCTTCGAACTTAACTGGATGCTCTGCAATTCTATCCAGATATTCTTGCTTCCTACCCATCATATACACTGTAGGGTCTTCACCTCTATCGCTTAATTCATATATGGCATTAAGATTCTTAGGAATGATATACAATTCCCTAACAAAATCCACATACTTTGAACTATGCTCTAAATGCGATACAGTAATCTGCGATTCTATAAAATCCTCCTCATCTAATTTCAAATTCGAGATAAAATCTATTACCTCTTTTGCGTATTCAGCCTCTGGTTGATTCGCAACCAGGCAAGTAAGCTTTGCCAACCGAATCATATGCAACGCTTCTTCTTCGTGAGTTGCATTTGATGAGCTTTCGAGAAATACGACATATTCATACCATGGTTTATTAGAAATGGCAAGCTTGTCGTATACAGAGAACGTCATTTTTGGAAAATTTCTTGGTAATGGGTTTTGAGAAAGATGATAAGTTTCTGGACAATCGAAAGTTTTTGAAGTAGAGTGTTTTGAAGATGAAGGCTTTTGGAATCGGGCTTTTGAAGGAAATTTCTTCAATAGATATAGGATTTTGATTCATGGAAAATTACATAGATGAAGAAATCGACGGTCGAGATTAAAACCGACTAAATTGGGTATATGAAAGGACGATTTCACAAATATGAAAAGTGCATTTAATTACTGTTCCTGCAGACCATTGACTTTCTTCATGTATTTCAAAGGTCCCGCCCAAATATTCCTTCAGGTGTTATGTTATTTATTGCCAATGATTACTGAGATTCAGTTAGACAATAAATGTGTTGCATGAGTCAATACTTCTTCAGACTAATTTCCTCCATCAGTCTAACTGAGTTTTGACCTTGATAAAATGTCAGTATAATACTGTGTACTGAAAAGGGGTCAGTATAATACTGAGTACTGATCTTGATAACAGGTTCAGTATAATACTGAGTACTGAGCGAGGTCAGTATAATACTGAGTGTTGATCTTCAGAATATCTGAGTTTCTCAAGACTCAGTGTTCAGTACTTTCAATTTTATCCTGAGTTTTTCAGTGCAAAACTGAGAAAACTTCATGCATCTGAAAACCTTCAATTTTTCAGATTTGCTTTATTCACCTGGATCCAACATACCTAATTCAACTAATAGTTCCTGAAATCTTGATTCATTAAAAGGTTTAGTCAAGATATCAGCTCTCTGTTTATCAGTATGAATTTTCTCCATTCTGATGTCTTTCTTCTCAACATGATCTCTGATGAAGTGATGTCTGATATCAACATGCTTACATCTGGTGTGCAATACCGGATTTTGTGTAATAGAAATTGCACTATTATTATCACAAAATATAGGTACTTCATTGGCTATAATCTTATAATCCCGCAATTGTTGTCTGAGCCAAAGAATATGTGCACAACAGCTTCCTGCAGCCATGTATTCAACTTCAGTAGTACTGGTTGCTACTGAGGTTTGTTTCTTTGAAAACCATGATATCAGTTTACTTCCAAGAAATTGACAAGTTCCTTTGGTAGACTTCTTGTCAATTCTACATCCTCCATAATCAGAATCTGAATAACCAGTTAATTCAAGGTTATCATCAGCTAGATACCATAATCCTCTATTCACAGTGCCTTTAAGATATTTCAGAATCTTTTTGGCAGCCTCCATGTGACTAGCCTTAGGATTAGCTTGGTATCTTGCACATATCCCAACAGCAAATCTTATATCAAGCCTACTTGCTGTGAGATATAGCAGTGATCTAATAATCCCTCTATTATCAGTGTGATTTACTGATTTGCCTTCAGGATCAGGATCCATCTTGTAGTTAGCATTCATAGGAATTTTAACTGCATTGCAATTCTGTACACCATACTTTGCAATCAGATCTCTGGTGTATTTTGCTTGATTGATGAAAATTCCTTCCTTAGTTTGTTTCACCTGAAGTCCAAGAAAGAAATTCATCTCCCCCATCATTGACATCTCAAACTTTCCTTTCATCAGGATAGAAAACTTTTCACACAACTGATGATTTGGAGATCCAAATATGATGTCATCTATATAAATCTGAACAAGTAAGATGTCTTTCCCATCTTCTATCCTGAACAGAGTCCTATCAACAGTTCCTTTGATAAAACCATGGTCAGTAAGAAACTGAGAAAGGGTATCATACCATGCTCGGGGTGCTTGCTTAAGACCATACAAGGCTTTCCTGAACCTGTAAACTTGGTCATTCTGTCTGAAACCAGGAGGTTGTTCCACATAAACCTCTTCCTTAAGCACACCATTCAGAAATGCACTTTTCACATCCATCTGATAGACTGTGAATTTCATGTGGGCAGCATATGCAAGAAACAATCTTATGGCTTCTAGTCTTGCAACAGGTGCAAAGGTTTCATCATAATCCAAGCCTTCTTCTTGGGAATAACCTTGTGCAACTAGCCTTGCCTTGTTTCTCACAATGTTTTTGTTTTTATCTCTCTTATTCTTGAACACCCACTTAGTTCCAATCACATTGTGCCGCTTAGGTCTATCCACTAGCTCTTAAACTTCATTCCTTGAGAACTGATTCAATTCTTCTTGCATAGCAGTAATCCAAAATGAATCTTGTAGAGCTTCTTCAATCTCAGTAGGTTCTTTTTCAGATAGGAAGCAGCAGAACAAAGCACTCTCTCCATAGAACCTTCTTGTTTTGACACCATCTGATAGATCACCCACATTCTGACTTTTAGGATGACTATCCAACCATTTTCTCCTGGATGTTCCTCCTTCAGTAGTATCCTCAACATCAGAAATGTTAGGTTCAGGTAGTTCATTAAATTCAGGGAACAACAGAAAAGGAGAAAGAGAATCATCTTCCTCAGGGGAAATTCTATTCAGAACATTGTCAGAGACATTTGTTCCCCTTTGGTTGATAGATTCAGAGTTTGCCTCAGCTGTGACCACATCTTCATCGGCATTACATACCTGAGTCTGAACTGTTGTATGTTCAGATTGGTCAGCTTCAGTGTGTTGGCTTTCCTTCAGTGGAGAATTTCCATCCTGAGTCTCACCATCCTGAGTTTTTCCATCCTGAACTTCTTTGTCTGAGTCTGATTCACTCCATTCATAGAAAGTGACTGACTTCTTCTTTTCAGGTTCAGAGGATGTTTTATCATTCTTTTTCAGGCTAAGTCTGGTGATTCTCTTGGTCAGTTCTCCTGAGTCATGTTCCTGTTTCTTCTGAACACAAGTAGATTCATCAAAAACAACATGAGGTGTTTCTTCCACAATAAGAGTCCTACAGTTGTAAACTCTGAAGGCTTTACTGACTTCAGAATATCCCTTCATCAGCTTTGCTATCAAAAGTTTTCAACTGATCATTACCATTATTGTGTATGAAACACATTCAACCAAACACACGAAAGAAAGAAACAAGAGGCTTCCTTTCATTCCACAGCTCATATGGATTTTTTCCTTGGTTCTTGGTCAGCATGGATCTGTTATGAGAGTAGCATGCAGTGTTGATAGCTTTAGCCCAAAATCTCTTAGGAATATCAGCTTCAGCAATCATTGTCCTTGCAGCTTCTTTCAGAGTCCTATTTCTTCTTTTAGCAACACCATTCTATTGTGGGGTCTTGCAGCTGATGTTTCATGAGCTATTCCATTTGCTACACAACAATCAGATATTATATGATTGATAAACTTAGTTCCTTTATCTGATCTGATTTTGACCACACTCAGATTCTTTTCAGTACTGAGCCTTTTCAGTAGTTCAGGCAGTTTTGTCTGAGTCTCTTTCTTACTGAGTAAGAATATGACCCATGTGTATCTAGAGTAGTCATCAACTACCACAAGTGTGTATTTTCTGCCATTAGTGCTCACAGGTGTTACTGGACCAAAAAGATCCATATGTACCAGTTGTAGTATTCTATCAGTAGAAACATCTACTTTGCTTTTGAAAGATGCTCTGATTTATTTTCCTTTCTGACAAGCATCACATACAAGATCTCTACTGAACACTTCATTTGGTAACCCCCTCACAAGTGCTAATCTTGTAAGTTTGTTCAGGTTTTTGAAGTTTAAGTGATTCATTCTTTTGTGCCACAACCAACTGGTATCAGTAGAACTTTTTGCAACCAAACATGTATCTTTAGGAGTTGAACTCCAATCAGTAAGATACACATTTTCTTTTATAGTACCAGTCAGTAAAATTTTCTGTGAAGTATTGTCTTTCACATAACATAAGTTCTTTGAGAACTCAACACTGAATCCTTTGTCACAGAATTGACTGATAGAAAGCAAATTATGCTTTAGACCAAACACATATGAAACACCGTGGATATGAATAGAGTCAACTTCAAGAGTTCCATATCCTTCAGTTTGTCCTTTGGAATTGTCTCCAAATGTGATTTGAGGGCCTTTTTGCTCAACATAGTCAGTGATTAGTTGCTTATATCCTGTCATGTGTCTTGAACATCCTCTATCCAGATACCATACAGCAGGAGCCAATTCATTTCCACTCATCAGTGATATGTTGTATTCATTCAGCTCAGTGCCCTTTTCTTTCACCGTAAAAACATATCAGTTCTTAGGTACCCATTTGGTGTAGGGTCCTACCAGGTTAGCTGTACCTTTTGGAACCCAAATCTGCCTAACAACTCTAATTACATTAGAGTGGCTGATTTGTCTCCCATAAATATACACATACACATTCACCACCCTAGGTGCCTTGACAGTATCCTGTGTATGAGTGCCAGCCTTAGAGTTCTTCTTGGGTTCAGGTCTTTTGTTCAAGTGCCTTAGCTTTTGTGCAGCTGGTCTCTGTCTCTGTTGACTTGGGTTTAGGAAACCTTTACCCTTAGGCAAGTGGGGTTTGGGTTGTCTGTACTGAAATTGGGGTCTTTCAGTAATCTGAGGACTTGGTCTTTTCAGTTGAGAATATCTCTGCTGAGTGTTTCTCTTCTGAAAATTCCTCTAATGGTTCAGTGCAGATCTCTTTAGGTTGGTATTCTTAGCCTGAGGCTTTAAAGTACTGGCCTGAAGATTTCCTACTGAGTGTTCATGTTTTCTAGCCTTTTCCTGAGGTCTGGGCTTTCTTCCCTGAACCTTCAGTTTTTCTGAAACCATAGGTCCTTTACCCTTATCTAAAACTCTGGGCAGTTCTTCAGTAAGAAGATTAGATGCCACTTGTTTAACAAAGACAGTCTTGGTGCTACTAGAAGCAGCATTCAGAAGACCTTGTGAGGTTTCCCCTGGAATGTATCCCAATCCAGCTTTTATAGTTGCAGGTCTTTGATAACTCTGAATTTCATCTATCACTTTAGATGCAGAATTCAATAGAGCTAACTTTCTCTGCGCACTATCCTCACATTTCTTTAAAGTTTCATGCTTCTCAAAGAGGTCATTGAACTCAGTTCTGATAAGCTGAATCTCTTTAGTGGATTTCTCTAATTTTCCATTCAGGATCTCTATCACCTTCTCTTTTTCTAAGAGTTGTACTTTCAGAACATCTAGTTCATCATTAGTTCCCATCAATTGAGAAGTGATCTCAGCATTTTTAGAGTCTTTCCACTTCAGATTCTTAGCAATCAGTTCCTTGTTCTGCTCTCTTGAGTTTCAGTGAGCAGTCCTTGTAACACAGAATAGTCCTTCATAAGATTCTCAAATGAATCCATCAGGTCAAAGTTATTGTTTACAGTTGAACTTGAGAACTCATGTGCTTTTGTAGGAGCAACAACAGAGATAGAAGAATTTACCTCCTCCACAGCCATAAGACAAATATCATCACTGTCACTATCTGAGAAAATCTCATCTGAGGAACTGGAACCTTCTTCAGAATGTTCTTCTTCCTCAGCAATCATAGCTTTCTTGCTGGAGAACTTCTTGTCTCTCTTGGCTTGTCTTTCCTTTCTTTCATTAGCACTCAGCTCAGGACAGTCATATTGAAAGTGACCTTTCTTCTGACAGTTGTAACATCTGTTGATATCATCATCCTGATCACTTTCCTCATTGGTCTTGGAGTCCTTCTTTTTGGATGAGGATCCTTCAGCTTTTTTGTCCTTTCTTTTCTCAGTGTATCTGTCCTCAGCTTTTGAGTCTCTCTTGTACCTGTGATTCCTGTAATATTTGTTATATTTCCCATATCTGCTATTGAGTCTTTTAAACCTCCTTACCATCAGTACTAGCTTATCCTCCTGCTCATCCTGATTTTTGGCAAGTGAGTTCTCAGACTCTCTAGACTTACAGGATTTTTCTTTGGCTTTGAAAGCCACATTCTTGCAAGATGAAGAATCATCTTTGCTGTCAGATTTCTAAGATTTCTTGTCAATCACAAACTCATAAGCTTTCAGTTCAGAGAAAACTTGTTGATATGGCATGGAATCAATATTTTTGGTGTTTTCAATCACCACAGCCTGTATATCCCATTTCTTAGATAATCCTCTAAGAATTTTCAGTGTCACTTCTCTCTGTGGGTATCTTTTCCCAAGAGCATTCAGATCATTCATGATGCTAGTGAATCTGACCTCAAGTTTGTCAATGGATTCACTATCTTCCATTTCAAAGCTATCAAACTTTCCAATAGCAACATAAATTTTGTTTTTCGTAATATGATCTGTGCCTTGACACATAACAGCAAGTGTGTCCCATATTTCTTTTACAGTTTCACAGTGAGAAATCATCCCCATAACACCATCATCAATAGTGCTATACAAAGTATCTTTAGCAATGTAATTCAGTTGTTTTTTACTTTTCATTGTAATCTGTAAACTCTTATCCTACATCAATGAAAATTTATCTTTATGCTCAAAGATAATATCTCATTATCTTTTTACATGTCTTGATATGCCAGATTGTTAAGGAAATTGTTGGAAAAAATTGCCATTTTGGTTTGTAATAGATAAACTGAAACCTGAGTATAGGTTAGGTTTTCTTAAATGTAACAAGATGGTTTTGGCATCATCAAAAAGGGGGAAATTGTTGGGAGATGAATTTAATAAAGAAGTTTTGATTAGATCCCAAAACCCCTGAGTATGACATGTTCAGGATAATCTTGATAGACTAAGTCAGGTTTCAGTATAGATTGTTCAGGAAGTTATTTGCACCATGTATAGTTAGGAGATATAGATCAGGTTAGATTTTGAATATACTGAAGAACTGAAGACTCAGGAAATACTGAGTAATTAAAGAATCAGTAGAACTGAAGAATCAGTAGAACTGAAGACTCAGAATATACTGAAGACTCACTAAGTTGCTGAAGACACTGAAGACTTAGTAGTTACTGAAAACTCAGTAAGATACTGAATACTCAGTATAACCTGAATGTTCAGAGGCACTGAATAATATCTATCTGAATACTACAAAACTAAGAAAAACGCACATGTTCAGAAAAGTAGTTATTGCCCAAAAAATTCTAGTGCAGACAAAAGGAACTAAGTCTAAGTGTTGTTTAAGGTTGTCTCATTCAGAGAGATTGACCAAAAAGAGCCGTTTTGTTTGTCTACATTCACTGAAGATAAGAACCAATCAGAGGAAGACAACATTGTACTTTACTGACACTGAAGGCGACAGGACCCTGAATTATGTCAGTAGTACTAAGTTCCAGACTGCAAGAATTGGTGATTGGCTACATGGCTGCATATTTCCTAAAACATGCAAGGGAGTGTTCAAACCCTAAATATAGTCGTTCATCAAACACCAGAAGAGGAAACCCTTGATACTATATCCTCCAACGGATAGTTTTTCAAGAGTAACCTTGGTGAAGGTTGCCTATAAATACCAGTGACCTTCTACATTGAGAGGTTACGGGAAATTTCAAGCAACTCAAGAGCTCATTCGTATTATTACAAATTGAAGCACTCGAAAAACCTAGAATTTCCCAAGTGTTTCACATTGGAGAGAGCTCATTCACTAAGCCTAGATTGATAAGAAATATCCAAAGATTAGTAGAGATATCCTAGCCTTTGCATCTGTTCTTATTGTAAAGGATATCTCACCCTAGTTGGAAACCAATCCAAAACCCAAACCCTTTGTTAAGGTAGTTTGTGTGTGATTTGTTGGTGAGTTAGAGTTGTAATGAGTTAGTAAGCTACAGTGAGTTAGCCAGAAAACTCTAGAGAAGAAGTTAGTAAGCTACTTGTGGTAGTCTGAACACTTGTGTGTGTTTGAGTTAGTAAGCTGCAGTGAGTCAGCCAGAAAACTCAAGGTAGAAAAGTGAGTAAGCTACAGTGAGTTAGCCTAAAAGCTTTAGGAAGTGGTTAAGGAATTTCTCTGAAGATCAGAGAGAGTGGACGTAGGAGCTTGAGTCTCTGAACCACTATAATTGCTGTGTTGTTTGCTTTCTGTACTGCATTATTATTTGTTGCATGTTTTTCACTGAAAGCATATTTCACTGATATTCAGTTGGAACCAATCCATTGAACTTGCATCAAATTGATCACAGCCTTAATCACTATTTTATTAAAGGGAAGATTTTCAGCAAAGTTAAAACGAGTATAAACTTACGGCCAACCATTCCGCACACTTGAGTAGCTAGAACAGATAGTTACCAAACTGAACTAACTCTACTGAGTGTTTAATAAGATAATTATCTAATCCAAGCTTCTCAGGATTTCTGATAAATTCAGGATCAGTTGGGCTAATCGAAGCTTCTGAAACAGCTCAGGATCATTGTCTCAGTAGACTTTGACTCAGGGCAATCCGTACTTCTCAGAGCAAAATTATCAGGATAACCTGACCCATCTGACCTCAGTGAAATAAAAGTTTAAAAAATCACTGAACACGTGTATTCCCCCCCCATACACGTGTGAGACTTGTTAGCACCGGGACCAACAGAATTCATCACAAAGTGTGTACCCCATAGCATCCAAATACTAGTGGACAAGCTGAACTTGCTAATAGGGAGATAAAATATATATTGGAAAAAACAGTTAACCCAAATCAAAAAGATTGGTCACTCAGGTTAATAGATACATTGTAGGCTTATCGCACAGCATTCAAAACAATCCTTGGTATGTCTCCTTACCGACTTGTCTATGGAAAACCATGTCATTTACCTGTCGAAATAGAACATAAGGCTTTTTGGGCTATCAAAACATTCAATTTTAATTTAGAAAAAACTAGTTCTTTAAGAAAACTTCAGTTAAATGAACTGGAAGAAATCAGGAACGAAGCATATGAAAACTCTAGAACGTACAAAGAGAAAATGAAAGTATTTCACGAAAAACACATTGTCAGAAAAACTTTTGAAACTGGGCAAAAGGTTCTTCTGTATAATTCTAGACTACATTTGTTTCCTGGAAAACTGCGTTCAAAATGGTCAGGTCCTTTTGTTGTTAGAACTGTCTTTTCAAATGGAGCAATTGAAATTGAAAATCCTACAACGGGTGATATCTTTAAAGTCAATGGATAACGTTTAAAAGCATATCTTGGAAGTTTTACAAAAGAAATTGAGTCATCATCTTTAACTAACCCTGTATATGTTTAATTTTGTTATTTTCCTAGTATAAATGGCGGATTTGGTACTCCGTGACTTTCGATTCGGCATTTCAGTTGCCCACAAAAACTGAGTTGTACATGATTTAACAAAAAAAAAAAAAGATGGCAGAGTAAGGGGTAAAAAACAACCCTTGAGACGTATCAAAATCACACACAAACTTAGAGGATTTTCATTTACCTTTTAATTTATTTTAAAAAAAATTAGAATAAGAAAAAAAAAAAGAGATGGCAGAGTAAGGGGTTTACCCTTGATGTAGGTCCCAAACGGGTTTCGTGAGGGCAGAAGTCTAGAGGGGAGGGGTGAATAGACTTCTGAAAACTTTTCGTGCAAGATCAGGAGTTATGGCAGGTTGCCTGATCAGAGTGCGAGTGAATCAGTTTGGACTTATATCCAACTTACTGATCGCCTGATGGCAGATCAGTTTGGTGTCTATCAGTTTAACTGATGTGCGGAAGCTAGATTTAACCCGTGTGAAAAACCAGTTTTAAGAAATCAGAGTATGCAGTCTGTTTTCAATCAGATGACTAAAATGTCAAACTGATCAGATCAGTGGCTTGATGCAGACTGATCCTAACTCAGAATATGTATGCAGTTTAAGCCAAGTTGTGTGCAGTAGTGTAAAGCAGTTAAGAGCAAGTAAATACACACAAGATTTTTATAGTGGTTCGGACTACTAGTCCTACGTCCACCCTTCCCTATCACAAGGGGCAACAACTTAACCAACTAGACTTAATTTATTGTGTTAGTCCAACACATTACAACCAACATATGTTTTAAGAGTTCTCACTCAACTGATCCTAGAAATCAGAACTAGAAACCATTGTCTGAAATCTTGCTAAAATAAACTTAACCCAACTTTGAGTTTGCGTAAAGATTTGTTGTTTGTTCCAACTAAAATTCTACCCTAGTTTTGAGGTAGCCTTAAGCTAGAGGATAAGAATTCTGTGCTAAGAACTAATGGGATGAACACTTATAAAATAAACTTGAATTTTGTGTTCTTTGTGCGGAAATCTTGATATAGCTTGAGCTTGATGATAATTTACGTGTCTTCACTCTGAAGAGTAATCCCATATTTATAGACCTCGAAATCAAAGAGCCGTTGGAGAACAATTTGAATTTAAGGCTATTTTTGGTAGGTTGCAGGATTGATTTGAAGTGCTTCAAGAATAGCATGGCCGAAAGCGTGTATATTTGTCCTTTCTAGTCGTTTGACTTATGCAGCGCCAAATCCCGTATTGTCAGCTCCGTACGTACGTGTCTCGCTCTCATTGGTTAACAAGTACGCTTTTCAGTGTTTGTTCTACCAACTAAAGTTGACATTCTTCTTGTTCTGATTGACACCGTATGACCTGGTGTAACATCAGTTGACACCTGGTGTGAGCTGACCTTATCAGATAAAACTGATCAGTCTACCTAGTAGAGTCTTCTTGTGCAAGTAGTCTTAGCTCAACTAGCAGACTCTGCTTATATAGGACTTCTGGTGTTGAACGTCTGGTAGTCATCTGATCTTCATACCTTCTGAACTTGAGCTTCATGAAATCACCTGATCATCTGACTAACTGACTCGTTTGATCTTATCTAGTCTTCTGACCTCATCTGGTCTTCTGACTTGACTTGTCTTCTGACCTCATCTGGTCTTCTGACTTGTCTGGTCTTCTGACCTCAACTGGTTTTCTGACCTGACCTATACATATTGAGTTCCCCCTCAATATGTGACCTATCTTATACATCAGCTGTCTATACATTTCAGCTGGTCATCCTATCCTGATTCTAAGTCATCAGTCAGCTAACTAGTCTGACTGGTCCTATTATAAACTGTTTTGGAACTTTCATCAAAACTCAATACAAATTTCCCAACAATTTCCCCCTTTTTGATGGAACCAAAACACTTAATCAGAAAAACAGATAACCATGCAGAAGGTAAGAACATCAACAACAGAAATCAGAAGACAATGAGTTGTTCTCTTAAGATCAGAAAGGTAACTTGTTTTATATATAAGAGTTGACGATTACAAGTACAAGAAATACCTATCATCTGATCTAAAGAAAAGACATCTTTTGATTTCTTCAAAATGAGAATCTTTGAAGATCTGCTGGAATATTGAAAATCTTGTACATTCTCTGCAGCAAGGCCTCCAGTCTTTCTCTTTCGATTATGTCTCCTCTTCTGGCAAAATCATAGAATAGTTTCTTGAATCCGACTGGGTCAAGAGATTTATCAGCTCGGAGTGGCGGAATCATCGTTTCAAACCTGGGTGCAGAAGGAATTAAAGACATAATATTTCCTTCCTGCATTACCACCTTGCAGAACTTTTTTGTACTTGACTTCCAACCAGTTTAGAAACTCCGTGTCGAATATTCCTTGATCTGAATGCTCTGGTATCTTCTGTAAGTTGTAGACATTGTTGAGCTAGTCGACCTTGATTCTTGTCCACTCAGGAATAAAGTCCTGTCGAGCTACCAGAATTCCTTCGACTTCTTCAGGAAACACGCTTTCTTCCCAGTCCATTTCTTCTGTTGCAGCTGTCTTCTTATTTTGTCGTCTGACATAGGTTCGGTTAAGTCCGGCAGCTTCAGCAAGCTTCTTTTTCTTGATCGCCGCTTCGATGACCCTTTGTCCCATTTTTTGTTCTTCTTTTTCTGAAGTTGTTACCTGCGATTGAGAACGGGTCACGATTGGCTTCTTGACTTGCTTCTTTACTGGCTTTGTTTTCTGCAACTTCCTTTCCTTCTCTCCTGATTCTACAGATTCTTCTTCTTCTTGCAATTTCTTGGCCAGTTCAAGACTTTTAGCCTGATTTTCCTGATCAAATCATTTTTGAACAGTTGACGAGAAGTCTTCAATCTTGTCAACCCTTGTTATCAGTTCACCAAGGAAGACTTTTGTTTAGAAATGGCATTTTCTTGATCCGTTAGCAACCTGCTGTGTCCTTCAACTGATTGAAACATTTCTAACAGCTCTGTCTCTAGAACCTCAGCGGTTGACTTTATCGGTGCAGCAAGTGTTAGATCTTGTTCAGATGACTCAGCATGAGTTTCTGACTCCTGTATTTCTGATTATCTCCCCTCTTCACCCTTTTTGGTTGCAGCAAAAAGGTTCATAAGTCTGATGTTTAGGGCATTGAATTCCCGTAGCATCTCTTCTTTCAGCTCCTCGACGGCAAGAGGGGTGATCTGGACAGTTGAAGCAGTGGGCGGCGGTCCCATGACCCGGTTCAGAATAGACTCTAAAGCTTTTTGTGCTTTGCTGATGGATCTCTCTAGTCTTCTCCAAACAGCATCGAGACTAGTGTCTGTCTTTCCCAAGGATAAGTAGAGGCTCTCTTGAAGTGTGCAGATATCAGACAGAAGAGAAACCTCCGTGGAGAGCTTATCTGAAAGAGGGTTTATGCGAGTCATGACGTTCTCAAAAATCTTGTCATGCATGTGTAGCAGCTTCTCTATTGTCAGTTGCCTTTCGTTGTTAACCAAGGTTTATTGCTCTTCTCGAAATTTTTCCATCAGAGTCAGAGTCAGTGTTTCAATTGCTGATCTATAGATGCCTTAACCCCATCTTGTATGTTCTTTGTAATCAGTTCCAGGGTTTCGGCAGAAATAGTAATAGCCTGACCAGATGTTGAAGCCTCGCCAATCAGGGTCTCATCTGTAGCACCCTTAACTGGTTCATCGGCAGCTTGCTCATACTTAGTGTAAGTATCAGCAACATCTTCTTCCTCTTCCTCAGAAATGCCCAGCTTCTGGTGCACCAGCCATCTGATATCAGCATTTGTAGCAAGTTCGGCTGAACTGGATACACCGGCATTCTGCTTTGCCCTCATCTCCAAATCCACAAAGTAATCAGGCTCCAAAGCGTTCATCAGAATGAGGAAATCTTCAATATCTTTGAGCCTGGTATCTCTCCAAAAGACAATCTCCTCGATCTGCTTTCTGATCCCAGGGTGATTGATGAGATCAGGGAAGTGCTGGTCCAGAAATGCATTTACTTGGCACCGCAGAGAATAGATGGTGGAATCTTCTTGTTCAGGCGAGCCAAGAATTGTTCTTATGTTGAAGGGGTTGTGGGAGATGGATACAAATAGATCTTCACCAGCAACATCTAGTGTGTGCTCCAGTTGAGTGGGTTCTGGGGCAGGTGATGGTGTTTGTTTTCTGGGTGAGGGGGTAAGGGAAGGAGAGGGGGTAAATGGTGATTTGGGAGAAGATTTAGGTGATGGTGATATGTGGGTTATGGGTGAAGGTGTTTTGGAAACTGGTGTGGGTGATCTGGGGAAGAAGGTGACTTCACGACCCTTGAATAGAGAACTCAGATGAGCTGAGTCAGATGGTTCAGACTCAGTCTGAGCCTCCGCAGCTTGTACATCAGTCTCTCTGGCCTCCACCTGACCTGGTTCTTCCACCAGCACCATTTCCTGTCCTGCTGGCAGATCTTCTTCAGATCCTATGATCTCAACATCGCTGCCCTCATCCCTAAGACCCTCAAAAGCCATTCCAGCCTTCTTTGGCAGCATTGATGTGAGTTTCTTCTGACGCTTCGCACCTGCATCAGAAGGCTTACTCACAACTTGTTTCCTCTTTGCAGCTCTAGCCTTCGGTTGGGCTCTTGCCTCCTTCTACACAGATGATGCTGCCTTAGACTTTGGCACATACGGAGCAAGGCCATCATCTGATTGTCCAGGCAATTCCTCGTCCTTAAGCAAAATTGCCTTGAACTTATCCAGGTAAGGTTTCCTCCCAATATCTGACCAGGGATAGTTGGGCATCTTATCAGCAAGGATGATGCTGACTTTGTGAATGTTGCATATGTTTTTGGTCAGCACCACCTGGTTCTGCTCATTCACAGCAAATTTTGCAGATTCCTGCAGTAGTCGATTTTTGAACAACCCCATCCAATTCATGTCTAGGGCCTTCTTGATGATAGCAGTCATGACATGCTGCTTCTGTTGGGTTAATGTGTGTGGACTAAAGAGTCGGTTTTTCCTTTCGAGGTAGGGAACCTTAACATTCATGATATTTGCGATGTTCCCTGGCCTCAGGAGCACTTTCAGTAAATACTCCTTATCGAACATCCCGACATTAAATTCGTCAGGGTAGTTTCTGCCCATTGGGAGTCCAAATATCCTCTGCAAGTCTGCATTTGTGACATCAATCCTGTTGCCACCAACGAAGGAATATAGTTTCTTGTTGTCCGTCTCTTGCAATTTCCGCAAAAACTCCAGGGCTTCGATTATAGATACACTGTCTAAGTGCCTATAGTAAAACTGTTCTAGTCCACAAGCTCTCAAACACTCCATTATCTCCATGGATTCCGGATCGCGAGTGATGTGGAAGAAGACATATTTTTCATCGATGACTTGCTTAAGCATGGAGGAGTAATCACAGGATTGTGTAGATGCCATTATCTAAAAACATATCACCATATAAACATTTATCAGTGATTTATCATAAGTATAGACATACACACAACAAAACGAATACTATATATATCACAAAACTTGTAACCCTAACACATAGTACATATGAAATACCAAATATTAAACACTGCAAATTACCAAAGAAGCGATTTGAGTGATTTTGAAGAAGAGAAGGAATCGCTTGAGTAATTTGAATGGGTTGATTATTCTCTGGAAAATGAATGCGTGTTTGAATGTAGAGAAGATGAAAAGGTTCAAAAAATGGCATTTAGGGTATATAAGTGAGAGGGAAAATAAAATTTTGCATGAAAATTTGAAATACTCGAGTGTCCTTGATTTTATCGGACGATCAAGATTGAGTGGTTCAAAAGTAATTAAATCGTGCGGTCAGGGATTAAAATCGACAGACTTTTGGACTTAAAAGTTCACAATAAATGCATTTAACAAAAAAATCCCACGTCCGCATTTAATGCTTGCAGGCATGACGTCATAAAGTAATGGGTACAGTAATAGCTATCATAGAATAGGCATAAAGATAAATCAGAAAACGTATTTGTTTGACTGATATTGTAATCAGTCAGTTACCACTGTGTTCTGATCTGGTTGGCCTGATTACTGTTGACTTTAGTGATGGTATCCTATCCCTTAGTATTTCCCAACAATGTCCCACTTATCTGATCAGATTTATGTTTAACCAATCTGATCAGTTCCCCCTTTCATCTGATATCCGTTTTCTGATAAGTTCCTGACTGATTTTTCTGATCAGTCGAGGCACCTTACTCAACTGATTCTCCTGATCTGGTCAATCTCTTAACCAACTGGTCCTGGAGACCAGTCCACCAAACATTTCTGGTGCACTTACTCCAAGGTCCAGAAGTCCTAGCTCATTACATAGTTCTCTGAATCTGACTTAAGCTAGAGGCTTGGTTAAGATATCAGGTCTCTGCTTCTCAGTATGAATCTTTTCCATTCTAATGTTCTTCTTTTCAACATGAACTCTTATAAAATGATGTCTGACATCCACATGCTTGCATCTTGTATGTAAAACAGGATTCTGAGTGATTGCAATAACATTATTACTATCACAGAATATAGGTACGTTTGTAGCTTCAATGTTGTAATCCCTCAGTTGCTGACTAAGCCAGAGCAGTTGGGAACAACAGCTTCCTACAGCCATATATTCTGCTTCAGTAGTAGATGTGGCAAATGATGTCTGCTTCTTTGAGAACCAAGAGATCAGTTTACTTCCTAAGAACTGACACGTTCCTGAGGTTGATTTTCTGTCTATTCTGCAACCTCCATAATCAGAATCAGAACACCCACTGAGATCTAGATTATCATCTGATGGGTAGAATAAACCAAGGTTTATTGTCCCCTTCAGATACTTAAGAATCCTCTTAGCTGCTTCCAGGTGGCTTTGCATTGGATTTGCCTGAAATCTGACACATACACCTACTGCAAAAGTTATATCTGGTCTTCTGGCAGTCATGTAGTGATCCAATGAGAGCCCTGTATTCTTTCTGATTAGTTTTCTGACCATTCTCATCTGGATCCATCTTGAATCAAGTCATCATAGGAATTTTGGCTTCCTTACTGTTCTGTATTCCAAACTTGGCCAACAGATTCCTGGTGTACTTTGCCTGGCAGATGAATATCCATTCTGTACTTTGCTTAACTTGAAGACCCAGAATGTAATTCATCTGACCCATCATGGACATCTCGAACTTCCCTTGCATCAGTTTGCTAAATCTATCACATAGGTTCAGGCTCTAGGAGCTTGTTTCAGGCCATAAAGAGCTTTTCTTAACCGGTACACCTGGTTGTCTTTTTCAAAGCCAGGAGGTTGTTCAACATAAACTTTCTCAGCTAGTACTCCATTTAAGAATGCACTCTTTACATCCATCTGATACATAATAAACCCTCTGTGAGCAGCATATGCCAGAAACAGCCGAATGGCTTCCAGACGAGCGACTGGTGCAAAGGTCTCATCATAATCAATTCCTTCTGATTGTGAATACCCCTTAGCAACAAGTCTTGCCTTATTTCTGGTTATGACATTATTGTCATCTCTCTTGTTCTTAAATACCCACTTGGTGCCTATCACATCTTGGTGAGTTGGTCTGTCCACCAGTTTCTACACTTGATTCCTTTCAAACTGCTCTAATTCTTCTTGCATGGCTAGGATCCAGCTAGCATCTTGTAGAGCTTCTTCTATGGTGGTTGGTTCCTTCAAAGACAGATAACAACAATACATGGCACTTTCACCAACCTGATGTCTAGTCTGGCCTCGGGCATTCAGATTGCCAATTATCATATCAGTTGGATTGTCAGATAACCAAGTCCTTCTTTTCTGATGTATATCAGTTTGGATGTCATCATCCTCATCTGATATTGAGTCACTAGTAGTTGGGAGTGGTGCAATAATAGGATCCACTTGGCATGGCCAAGTCTCAGCTGATGTTGGACTCATCATATGCTGATGTCTGTCCATAGGAACATCAGGTGTTCCCCCTGAACCAAATGGTTCAGTTGCTACTGTCTCAGTTGTACCAGCTTCTTCATCGACAGTTGTACGTACCTTTGGGTCTTATTGACCTGGTGAATCAGTAAGATCAAGTTTTGGGACATACACTGTTACGTGATCTGATCCCTTATCCTTGATACTTAGCTGATCCATTTTCTGTGCATCAGGTACCGATTGATCTGGTACTGCTTGTTCTGAGGCAGATTTCTCTTGTTCAGAAAATGTCTCATCAAAGACCACATGAGGTATTTCTTCCACAACTAGGGTTCGCCTGTTGAACACCCTGAAAGCTTTGCTAGTTGAGGAATATCCTAAGAATATACCCTCATCTGACTTGGCTTCAAAGGTTTTCAACTGAATCTTCCCATTATTTTTTGCCCTTCCACAGTTCATAGGGTGTTTTGAAGTGAGCCTTAATCAGAGAACATCTTTTCTGAGTGTGGCATGCAGTGTTGATGGCTTCTGCCCAGAAACGATTTAGAGTAGCATGTTCAGCTAACATAGTACGAGCAACTTCTTTGAGTGTTATGTTTCTCCGTTCTGCTACTCCATTATGTTGTGGTGTTCTTGCAGCTGATGTTTCATGTTGTATTCCAAACTTAGTGCAAAAGTCAGTAATAAAGGAGTTCAGAAATTATGTACCTTTATCGGATCTGATTTTCACAATACTGACACCCTTCTCATTTTGTAATTTCTTGAGTAGCTCAGGTATCTTAGTTGTTGTCTCATTCTTCTTGTATAAGAATACCACCCAGGTAAACTTGGAATAATCATCCACGATCACCAGAGTGTATTTCCGTCCGCTGAGACTATGTGGGGTAACTGGTCCAAATAAATCCATATGGAGCAGTTGCAATACTCTGCTGGATGCTGGTCCTGGGATCCCCTTGAATGAGGCTTTAACCTGTTTTCCCTTCTGACATGCGACACGTCCGATCCTTAGAGAATACCTCATTCGGGAGACCCTCAACCAAAGACATCCTTGCTATCTTGTTAAGAGTTTTAAAGTTCAAATGGCTCATTCTCTTGTGCCAGAGCCAAATGCTGCTTTTGGAACTCTTAACAATCAGGCATGCATTTCTTGGACAACTGTTCCAATCTGCAGTGTAAATCGTTCGTTTTCTTGAACCAGTTAACAAAATCTGTTGAGTAGCTCGATTCTTGATAGTGCATTGATCAGTCGAGAACTCAACACTGAATCCATTGTCGCAGAATTGTGAAATCGATAACAGGTTATGCTTCAAACCTTCGTCATACGAGACTCCAGTAACCTGTACATCATCATTCTCTAAGGTTTCGAATCCTCTGGTAAAACCAAAGTTATCATCACCAAAGAGTACACGTGGGCCTTCTTGTTCTGTGTATGAGCTGTGAAGATGTTTGCTTCCAGTCATGTGCCATGAGCATCCACTATCGATGTACCAGATAGTTGCTTGTACAGCTCCTTTATCGGCCAAACCCACGCGAACCTGCAATCAGATCAGGCTTTAGGTACCCCAGTAGAATCGGGTCCTGGGAGGTTAGAGATACCTTTCGGGATCCAAACATATCTGGCTCCTTTGTTGAAAACAGAGGACTTGATTTGTCTCCCATAAACATCTACATAATCATACATCTCTTCATATGCAATCTGGTCAGTATGATCATGAGTGTGAGCCTTGGATGAATCAGAAGACTTGGGATTTTTCATTGATATTTGTCTTCTCTTAATCCAGTGCGGCTCAGGTGCAGCATCCCTAGGTTTCTGATTGTAAGGGTAGGTACGACTGCTACCATTAAAAGATTCATATCTTTTTGGCTTGGTCTTAGCAGTTTACCTTTAGCTTGCTTGTTAGGCAGCTTGACCTGATTAGGTTTCAGATCATATTTCCCTTTGAGAGGTTGTCTTTTCTGATTCCTAATCTGCTGATCAGGTTGAGGTTTCTTCAGAAGAACAGGGTTCTTCTGTTGATTCATCGGCTGATGCTTGATCAGTTGGAGTCCATTTCTGTTCCCTTTCTGATCTGACACTTGCCTTACCTGGTCAGCTGATCCTTTTCCCTTATCTGATACAGATTTTGCTTTTCTTGTATCTTGATCAAAAACTCGTTTGATTACACTTTTCTGAAGTGAACCAGACGGGGCTTTTGAGGGTGTTCATACCCAATTCCCTTCTTATTAGTTGACGTACGAAAATAGTTGTTCAGATCTTAAAAAGTCATGTGCCTTGAGCATCCACTATTAAAATATATTTCGTGAAAACCTCTATTTTCTTACGCAAACTATCCTCAGTTGTTTTTAGACTCTCATGCAGTCGGAAGAGTTCATCAAACTTAGCTTGAAGGATTTTGAGATCATCAACTTGTTGTTTGTTAATGGCTAGCTATCCTTAATCAGTTTATCCTGATCAGAAGAACTGACTTTCAGAAGCTCCAGTTCTGCAGTCATTTTCTCAACAGTCTCAGCTGATTTCAGTTCAACAGCCTTTCTTGCAGCATTTTCTTTAACAAGCTGAATATTCTCTATCCTTAGCTTGTCGTTCTCAGCTTCCACTATAGTATAAGTGTTTACTGCATTTGAGAGATCATCAAGCAATTGCTAACTGTAGAGCTGCAGGTTAATCTCTCCAGCAGGTGTGCTCAGCACAGCTGGTGTGGAAACAGAAAACACAGATGGTTTAGAAGATACCTCAGATTGATCTTCTTCCTTGGCCATGAGACAGATGTCATCATCATATGAGAACATCAGATCATCGAAGTCGTTGAAATCATCAGCATTGCTCATCAGGCAGAAATCCTCTACAGATGAGTAACCAGAATCTTCTGATGGCAGATAAGAGTCATCTATTCCTGTAGTGTCAGCAACCATAGTTTTTCTGTCTCTGTGTTGTTGCTCTCTTCTATTCCTCTTATCTTCTCTTTCTCTAGGCGTCAGGTCAGGGCAGTCTCCGCTGTAGTGACCTGGTTTCTGGCAGTGGAAGCAGACTCCTCTCTTTACTAAACTTCTTCTGGCAGGTGAGTCATGTCTTCTGTATATTCTGTCAGGTGACTTCCCGATTTGCCTTTGATCTGAATTTCTCCTTTTTGATTTGTGATCTTCAGCACGATCATCTCTTTTCTTTTCTCGTTGGTCATCTCTTCTGTCATCAGATCTGTTTCTTTCTTGTGATCTGTCAGACGATCTTGTCTTTGTAGAATCTCCTATACTTTCCTAATTGAATATTTGATCTTTCAAGCTTTCTGGTGAGTAGAGCAATCTGTTCAGCTTGACTAACAATATTTCCAATAGGCTCAGAAGATTTTGAGCAGCTGTCGCCTGCTTTGAATGCTACTGCTTTAGTTGTTGCATGTGTGGTTTCAGCAGATGACTCATCGTCTTCTTCTTGCCCTCTCTCAATCAGATCGTATTCATGGGCTTTCAGATTTAAGAACAAACTGCTCGGCTTCATCTTGGCTATATCCTGGCAGTCCTTGATCACAATAACCTTCATATCCCATTTCTTCGTTAAAGATCTCAGAATCTTGTAGTCGATATCCTTGTCGGTCATTTTACGTCCTAACTCTCTGAGCTTGTTGATCGACATGGTAATCCTTCCATCTAGCTGGTTGATTGTCTCGTTGGCAGCATCTTGAGTTTCTCAAACTTAAATGATTAAACTTTAATGTCTTTGTCCTTTTATCGATTGTTTCTTCGAGATATCTCAGTTAGAGTGTCCCACATCTGCTTTGCAGTCTTGAGGTGTTTGATCTTCTCTCTTGTGATCTTATCCATAGTCTTCATGATGATGTGTCTTGCAACCGTATCCAGATTTGACAACTATCTTTCTTCTGCATCCATCAGAGATGGACTTTTTCTGATTCGAGCTCCAACTGGAAAATCTGGATCACCTTCTTCAGCTGGATTGTTGTGGTAGATGATGATAGGTCCTTGTTCAAGAACTTCTATCATTCTGCTCCTTATAGCTCCCAGATGATTGCTCATGAGTATGACACAATCTGCATACGCATCAATCGAAAACTTGGGTAGATCATGATACATGCCAGATGTATTATCCATGCTTAGTGAGTTTTGAAAACAGATGAAGTTTTAAAACGGTTTTTCATGATCTGTTCAAGTGACCACAATGGTTCTTCCTCAAGAACCGATGATGCTCAATGCCAGTGGTCCGTAGAACCACTGCTCTAATACCACTTGTAGGTCCCGAATGGTTTTCGTGAGGGCAGAAGTCTAGAGGGGATGGGTGAATAGACTTATGAAAACTTTTCGTGCAAGATCAGGTGTGATGGCAGGTTGCCTGATCAAAGTGCAAGTGAATCAGTTTGGACTGATATCCAACTTACTGATCGCCTGATGGCAGATCAGTTCTATGTCTATCAGCTTAACTGATGTGAAGAAGCTAGATTTAACCCGTGTGAAAAACCAGTTTTAATAAATCAGATTCTGCAGTCTGTTTTCAATCAGATGACTAAAGTGTCAAACTGATCAGATCAGTGGCTTGATGCAGACTGATCCTAACTCAAAATATGTATGCAGTTTAAGCCAAGTTGTGTGCTGTAGTGTAAAGCAGTTAAGAGCAAGTAAATACACACAAGATTTTTATAGTGGTTCGGACAACCAGTCCTATGTCCACTCTTCCCTATCACAAGAGGCACCAACTTAACCAACTGGACTTAGTTTATTGTGTTAGTCCAACACATTACAACTAACAGATGTTTTAATAGTTCTCACTCAACCGATCCCAGAAATCAGAACTAGAAACCTTAGTCTGAAATCTTGCTAAAACAAACTTAACCTAACTTTGAGTTTGGGTAAAGATTTGTTGTTTGTTCCAACTAGAATTCTATCCTAGTTTTGAGGTAGCCTTAAGCTAGAGGATAAGAATTCTGTGTTAAGAACTAATGGGATGAACACTTATAAAATAAACTTGAATTTTGTGTTCCTCGTGCAGAAATCTTGATATAGCTTGAGCTTGATTATAATTTCCGTGTCTTCACTCTGAAGAGTAATCCCATATTTATAGACCTCGAAATCAAAGAGCCGTTGGAGAACAATTTGAATTTAAGGCTATTTTTGGTAGGTTGCAGGATTGATTTGAAGTGCTTCAAGAATAGCATGGCCGAAAGCGTGTATATTTGTCCTTTCTAGTCGTTTGACTTATGCAGCGCCAAATCCCGTATTGTCAGCTCCGTACGTACGTGTCTCGCTCTCATTGGTTAACAAGTACGCTTTTCAGTGTTTGTTCTACCAACTAAAGTTGACATTCTTCTTGTTCTGATTGACACCGTATGACCTGGTGTAACATCAGTTGACACCTGGTGTGAGCTGACCTGATCAGATAAAACTGATCAGTCTACCTGATAGAGTCTTCTGGTACAAGTTATCTTAGCTCAACTAGCAGACTCTGCTGATATAGGTCTTCTGGTCTTGAACGTCTGGTAGTCATCTGATCTCCATACCTTCTGAACTTGAGCTTCATGTCTTCACCTGATCATCTGACTAACTGACTCGTCTGATCTTATCTGGTCTTCTGACCTCATCTGGTCTTCTGACTTGACTTGTCTTCTGACCTCATCTGGTCTTCTGACTTGTCTGGTCTTCTGACCTCATCTGGTCTTCTGACTTGTCAGGTCTTCTGACTTGACTGGTCTTCTGACCTGAACTATACATATTGAGTTCCCCCTCAATATATGGCCTATCTTATACATCAGTTGTCTATACATTTCAGCTGGTCATCCTATCTTGATTCTAAGTCATCAGTCAGCTAACAGGTCTGACTGGTCCTATTACAAACTGTTTTGGAACTTCCATCAAAACTCAATACAAATTTCCCAACACTTGAGACTCATCAAATACGCAAAATTATTAGGCTTACTTGAACTCCTTAACTTCAATATGTGCAATTGAACAAACTTGACACATTTCCTTTCTATTTAAATCAAGTATTTTCTAATAGTTGTTTATAACTCATCCTCATCTCACACACACAGTGACAAAAGATTATGGGTTGTAAATTGAAAAATTCTATCAACATCTCTGTTTTGCTGATGGTTGAAATTGCTTGCTTGGGTAAAAAATAATAATAATAATAATAATCTTACATGATTTACATTAGAGTATTTCAATTCTTGTTTAGTGGATATAAACTTGCCCTGTGAGAATTGTGCCTAAATAGTAGATTTGAACATTCTTTCTTAGTGTTATACTCTGTCATGAACTATGTTCTTTGGAACTTGTTTTGAATCTGTCTCTATCACTTTGTATGCATACATGAGAACGATGAAGGCACTTAGGATTTATCTCATTTTTCCTATAAAGCCTACCTAAATTTTATCCCTTAGTGAACCCCCCTAGAGCCTAAATAACACTTCTTTTGTGATTAAACCACATGTTGAGCTTATAAATCAAAACTAATTCATGATTGTCCATCCTCAAGGAGTGTGTAACATGTATTATTCTTGTGTAGTCGTGGTTTGAAAATAAATGAGTTAAGTATGGGAGAATGGAAAAGAAATGGAATGTGTTGTTGAAAAAAAAAAAAGAAAGAAAGAAAGAAAGAAGAAGAAGTGCAGTTCAAGAAAAATGATGTGGAAATATGAATGATGAAATTGAAGAAACTAAAAGATGTGAATAAACGCAATTGTTTTCACATAGGTAATTTATTGTTATACATCACCTTAAGTTTAAGACCAGAGCCAAATATGTTCCGACCCTTACCCTAAGCCTCATTACAACCTAATAAAGACCTTCTAACTTATGTTGCATGCATTGTTGATTGATTAATAGATGTATAACCAAGTTTATGGTAGAAATATTCATGATTCAGAGTCTGAGCGTAAACACTAGCCATTTTGAGATATGTGACAAGTGAGAGATCCGCTAGCAAGAGTTGTTTGCTCTAACGAATATCTTGTAAAATATATATATAATATATATATATATATATATATAATTAAGTAAATAAACCCATCAAGGAAATTGTTAACTTTAGTAAAACATTGAGATGGTAGAGTTATGACGTGAGCTCCATACTTTTCAGTCACTTAACTTGAGCACAATATGGGATGACTATTAAACTATCTATTTATATAGTATTCGATTTCAAATAGTTTTGAAATGCGATAGTTTGTTAATTTGGATATATTAGAAGAAGGAATTGGTAATAAAGAATATTAGAAATTTATGCCGCGATTTTATCACTAGGGACTAGTAATAACCTGGTCGGGGGTTATGATTAGTATTTAAATATGTATGTGTTATATCTGTTTCATGTGTTATTTTGGTTATTATAATATATTATTTGTAGCATTTTCATATATAATTTTCATAGATGTATTGCTTGATTGTTGAGGTCATAACTTGAGATATACTTATCCAAATTATAGGATATTGATGTTGTTGGACACCTAAGATAATGTGTTATTGGTCCGATCTTGCAAGTTTGGGGTCCAATTATACTCAAAAAGTCGAGACTACATTGCTGTCCAATTTGTGAATAAGTTTTTATCCAAAACACATTTTCGTATTTGGACAATATCTTGAGCTACACTAATCCAATTGACCACATTCTAGTTGCATTGGATTACTAATCTAATGGGCTACATGCTGTGAGTCTGAGTACCGTGCACTGACTAATACAACTCAAGAAATTATTTGGTTAACTCCTTTACTTCGTGAGTTCCGTGCACTACCCCCGTCGCGACCAGTGCTGCTACGTGATAACAAAAGCCCCTTGTTTCTAAGTCAAAATCCCATTGCTCACAAGCGTGCAAAGCACATTGACATTGATTGTCATTTTATAAGTGATCTTGTGTCTTCCAAGAAGTTGGATACAAAGTATGTGCCTTCCAATCTTCAGATCGTTGATATCTTTACAAAGAGCCTAGCTCGACCTCTGTTCGAGTTTCTACGTTCCAAGCTCCGTGTTGACGAGAATCCCACACTTTGCTTGAGGGGGGTAATAGGGAATATTCTACGAATATCCCTTAAATTAGATAAGAGCAAATTATTTGATGTAAATCGTATATAGAATTGTTGTGATCTTTTCCCCTGTATTTACGAAAGTTGTTATACCCACAATTGGTGGAAAATTGTTGTACACTCTCATATTATAAATAGTGGAACCGGGCATCACCAAATTCACGGTGAAAACAATTCTCTTCTTTTATGATTTAATTTCATTCTTTACATATATTATTATTTTTTGAAGTTATTAATTTTTTTTTTGGTCACCATGTTGCATGCATTCTAATAGACATGTTTACCAAATATTTTTGGTTTATATTGAATTTTCTACTATATATTTGTACTTCTATGGAATATGAAAGGGATATTTTAGAACTCGGTCTTGATTTTCTTGAATTTTTTTAATTGCAAAAGTTTGCCATGAATTGAATTGAATAGGTTCATTAGCTTTCTGGGAATTTATCGTTGTTTTATACATGTTTTGAAAGTTTTGGCAAATTGAATTGTTTTCAGGCAGCAAGTGAAGACCATGAATTATATTATTTCAATTGGGTACACGAGTGCACAACTACACATCCTAGATGATTGCAAAAAAATAGTATAAATTAATCACAATTTACATTATTTTATTAGCTTACTTGAAACAATAGTATTTAATGGTATATCTTGTTCGTCCCGAAAAATCCGATTTAAAACTCGTAAAATTTTAATGGGAGGTGACTTTAAATTTTTTAAAAAGATGTGTTATGCAGATTTGCTAAAGTATGTATGACAGTTAATAAGAAAGTAAATAAGAACACAAGTATTTTTATAGTGGTTCGGAGTCCAACTCCTACATCCACTCTTCCCTTCATGGGGCACCAACTAAACCAACAGATATTTATCGAGCTCTCACTCAACGGGACTTATCTCCCTCACGGGATCGCCTATAGATGTTTAATGAGTTCTCACTCTCACGGGACTTATCTCCCTCACGGGATCGCCTATTAACTACCTTACTTAACAACTAATTCTCTCTCAAGAAAGGGTTTGAGTTTGGGTTTGGTGTTATTTCCAACTAGGTGAGATTTTCCCTTACATTGTTTTAGCCTTTAAGCTAAGGTTGTGAAAATCTCTCTAAGCTTATGATATGACATTTATGCTTAGATATAATGAAGAACACTCTTGGGTAAATCTGGATATTTAATGCTCTGTGTTATTGAATGGAGATGCTTGAATATTTGGCTTTAATCTTCACTTTGCAGCATCCTCCATTCTCTTCTTTTGAAGATAGTGCAATGTATTTATAGTGTGGATTTGAATATTACCGTTGGAGAGTAAATTCAAATCCATACTAATAGTCTTCCAGCTTTTTTTGTCCTTTTGCATTGTTGTTTGCAGCTTTATGTCACATCCATATATGTGTTGTCATCTTCTCACTGGACAACTTTTTGTGTGTCTAACGGATCGATTTATTTACTTTGATTCTTTGTTCATCTCTTCCGATTACGGTCACTGATTTACAGTCGCTTTGATCGATCTGCTGATTTGGTATATGAAATCGTCCGCCAATTTTTTCGGTCTGCAGAAATCTGATCTGCAGATTTCCGGTCTGCAAAAATCAAATCTCTTTGAAATCCTTTGTTCATATTTCTTTGAAATCACAATTCATCATTACGATTTCCTTTGTTCGCCGATTCGATTTCACTATTCATTGGTTACGATTTCCTTTGTTCGCCGGTTACGATTTCCTTTGTTCATCGCCGATTTCGGTGTTCATCGATTCGATTTGACTCTTGATTTCTACTTTGCATCTTCTTGTTACGCTCATCGATTAACTTTCGGAACTCATCCTACTCATCCGATCTCGTCGGCCTAAATCTATGACCTAAATCGATCTCGATCATCTTAAATGCGATTTCATGAGTTCCCCCTTAACTTGTTCTCTCATTCCCCCTCAACTTGTTATCTGTAGATTAACTTAAATAACACAAGTTGATAATGTTTTGGCATAATTCATCAAAACTAAAATATCCCAACATATCTGAATTTCATTATGTTTATATTTTATGACTAATTGACTTTTCACATTTCACAACTTATAATTTGTGTTTTTATAACCGAATCGGCAACCAAATCGGATTGGGTACCAGTTGGCCGTTCAACCGGTTGGACATGTTGAATCGGCCGTCCAACTGGTAAAATGATCCATATTAATATTTTTAAAATGTTCCCTATGTAGGGCTATATTACATTAAAAATAAAATAAATGTGCACTTATAAAATTTATAATTATATATTATAAGTTTCATTTTGAAATAAACACAATAGAATCATAGACAACACAATACAGTTTAAAAATAAGGATGATAAAAATAAGGATTAAGTTTTAAATTAATTAAAAAATAATTTTTTTTTAAAAAAATAACAAAAAAACCCGTTCAACTGATTTTACCGATTTTCCGGTTTTGACCGATTTTTCTGGTTCTGGCCGATTTTTTTGGTAAAACCGTGAAAACGATATCTTAACCATGGCCGGTTTTCGGTTCAATCGAATGGTTCAACCTGATTCTAAAAACAGTGCATATAATAATTACTTTCTGTTGCTTAAAAATATATATTACATTGCTTTCTAGTCCAACTAATATTGCAATTACCTATGATATATGTATAACTAATAACTAATTAATAAAAAAAACATAATCACATATTTTATCTACTTTGTTTTCATCATGAAGTTTATGACATATGAGGTTCACAAAGTAGTGTTCACAAATATATATATTTTTTATTCATTTATTTTAGAACAAAACGAACGTGTTAATTTATTAATGTTCTTTCACGAGATTCAAATAATTACTTTTTTCAATTATCTTTCTTTTCTTTTAAATTTTATTTAATTATAATGTTGATAATAAATTAATGTCATTTTGTAATTTGCACCTAGAAAATAAAAAATATTATTATAATTTTACTAAATGAATTGAACTAAATAAATAGTTGAAGTATTCAGTAAAAAAGTATATAATAATCTAATTTATTTTTTCAGCCTGCATAGTACGCGGGGATACATACTAGTGTGCATATATATAATGAAAATGATATAGAGTCCACCAGTGGGGCATAGGTAAAGTATAGGGTGAACAAATTTCACGGTGAAATTAGTTAAGGAATGTGACTTATACTATTAAATAGTGTGACTTTTTACTATAAAGGGTGTGACTTTTTACCATAAAGGGTATTACTCATAAAAGTGAAGGGTGTGACTTATATTATAGCAGAGAGTATCGTAGTGATAACTGAAGGGTGTGACTTATATTACTAAAAGGTGTGACTTATATTATAAAGAGTATGCCTGTAAAAAAAAATTTGTTTCACGGTGAACAAGTTTCACAGCATACCAACTGTTGGTCCCGAAAAACACGATTTAAAACTCGTAAAATCTCAATGGGAGGTGACTTTAAATTTTTTTCCTAATGTGTTATGTAGATTTGCTAAAGTATGTATGACAATTATTATGAAAGCAAATAAGAACACACATATTTTTATAGTGGTTCGGAGTCCAACTCCTACATCCACTCTTCCCTTCATGGGGCACTTTCTTAATCCAAAGGAAAACTTAGTTTACGGTGTAAGGCACACCACCATACATATATTTATGGAGCTCTCACTCAACGAGACTTATCTCCCTCATGAGATCGGCTATAGATGTTTAATGAGTTCTCACTCTCTCGGAACTTATCTCCCTCACGGGATTGCCTACGGAACTTATCTCCCTCATGGGATCGCCTACCCTCCCTTGCGGGATTGCTTCTTAACTACTTCACTTAACCACTAATTCTCTCTCAAGAAAGGGTTTGGGTCTGATGTTATTTCCAACTAGGTGAGATTTTTCCTTACATTGATTTTAGCCTTTAAGCTAAGGTTGGGAAAATCTCTTAAGCTTAGGATATGTCATTTATGCTTAGATATAATGAAGAACACTCTTGAGTAAATTTGGATATTTAATGCTATAATATCCACAATTTTTTTTTAAAGTATATATATATTTATTTTATTTTATTTTGTCATTATATTAAAATTCCTAATCAATTTAGATAGAGATTAATTTGTAGTCCATAAGTGTTTCCCCTAAATATCTCTTTTCGGTTACATTTTCTAAATTTAACATGAGTATTAATTTTTAGACGTTTCTTTTAGAACCATTAGCTTTCAATTATCACAAAATTAAGTTTTGATTTTATCTTTCAAGTTTGAAACGTCCAAATTAATATGGTCAATGAGTTACTTTAAATGACTCTCATCCCATTTATTTTTCAGCAAAAAAATTACTCATCTTCCCTCTTTATATACATATCTTTTAATTATTAATTTAACTTATTCTTTTATAAAATTATTATAATTTATATTATTTTGAGATAAGGATTCAAAAGCATTTTTTTATATTTAAATTCTATAGTGCTTATCTCATTCAAGCTCAAACCTCTTTTAATATATCTATATAAATGAAATTTTAAATTCTAATCCTTATTTATTTAAGCCCAATTAAAATTTAATTACACTTATATATCTCTTTTTAAGCCCAAGCCCATTCCAAATAAATCTATGTTGGTCCCGGTACTAACGAGTCTCACACGTGTATGGGGGGGGAATACACGTGTTTAGTGATTTTTAAAACTTTTCTTTCACTGAGGTCAGATGGATCAGATTGTCCTGATGATTTGGCCCTGAGAAGCACAGATCGCCCTTAGTCAAAGTCTACCTGAGACAATGATCCTGAGCTGCTTTCAGAAGCTTTAGATTAGCCCAATTGAGCCTGAGTTTTTCAGAGATCCTGAGCTGCTTGGATCAGATAACTATCTTACTGAACCCTCAGTAGAGTTAGTTCAGTTTGGTAACTATCTGTTCTAGCTACTCAAGTGTGCGGAATGGTTGGCCCTAAGTTTATACTCGTTTTTAGCTTTGCTGAAAACCTTCCTTTTAATGAATCAGTGATTAAGGCTGTGATCTGTTAGATGCAAGTTTAGTGGATTGGTTCCAACTGAATATCAGTGAATAATGCTTTCAGTGAAAAACATGCAACAGATAACAATGCAGTACAGAAAGCAAAACAACACAGCAATTATAGCGGTTCAGAGACTCAAGCTCCTATATCCACTCTCTCTGACCTTCAGAGAAATTCCTTAACCACTTCCTAAGGTTTTCTGGCTGACTCACTGCAGCTTACTCACCTTTCTACTTTGAGTTTTCTGGCTGACTACTCTGCAGCTTACTTACTCAAACACACACAAGCTTTCTGACTATCCAAGATAGTTTACTCACTTCTTCTATAGAGTTATCTGACTACCTCAATGTAGTTTACTAACTCTTTAAAACTCCAACTCACCAACAATCACACTCAAACTACCTTACAAAGGGTTTGGGGTTTCTGGTTGGTTTCCAACTAGGATGGGATATCCTTTACAATAAGTACAATGCAAAGGCTAGGATATCTCTACTAAGCTTTGGATATATCTTATCACACTAGGCTTAGTGAATGAGCTCTCTTCAATGTAAAGCACTTGGGAAATTCTTGGGTTTTCGAGTGCTTCAATTTGCAATAATAAGATTGTGTTGGGAAATTTATAGTTTTGATGAAAGTTCCAAAAACACATGTAATAGGACCCAGTCGGACACATTGGTATTTGTTGTTTACATTACTGCTATAGGAGACCAGTTGATAATGATTGTATAGAAAAACTGATGTAATAGATAGGTCACATATTGAGGGGGAACTCAATATGTATAGGTCAGATCTGAAGAATCAGAAGAAAGGCGATATCGATGCCAAAAGGAGCGTTAAACCGAGCGGAAGATCAGATCGAACTGATCTAGTCAGATAACTCAGCGGAAGTCATGAAGCTCAAACCTCGAATACTAGAAGATCAGATGACTTCCGGAAGATAAGACCGGAAGACCTACATCGGCCGAGTCGGCCCGGTTGAAGCTAAGTCAACAAAGCGAGAAAGACTCTATCGGGTAGATCGATCGATTCGATCGATCGAAGTCACTCATAAGATGAAAACCGATGTTTCATCTTATCATACGTCTGCGATCTAAACAAGAAGAATACCAACCTTAGTTGGAGGAACAACTTTCAAAAGCAAGTCTTCCATCAATATGGAAGAAACACGTATGAACAGAGGCGATACTCGCGGGATTCGATGTTGCTCTCTCAAAAGCGGCTATAAAATACACATTCACGCTTTTCGGCCATGCCGTTCTGAAAGCACGTCACATCAAGCACGCAAGTCTACCTAAAATAGCCTTTGAGATTCAAATTGCTCTCCAACGGCTCTTTGATCTCAAGGTCTATAAATATGGGATCACACTTGAGTGATACACGGAAATGCTTGGACAAACAACATAATCAAGAAGCTCAAACTATAATTGATTTCATACGAAGAACACAACAACAAAGCTTATTTTATATTGTGTTCATCCCATAAGTTCTTAGCAAGAAATCTTTTCATCTAGCTTTTTAAATTTTTGTATGCATAAGGAAAGATTTCATAGTTGGAACCTCAACAATCTTACCCAAACCCCAAGTTAGGATAAGTTGTTTAGCAAGATTCGATCTAGGGTTTCTAATCTTGATTTACGGGATCGGTTGAGTGAGAACTCTTAAAACATCTGTTGGTGTCTTGTGTTGGACTAACACACTAAACTAAGTCCATCGGTTAAGTTGGTTAAGTTGGTGCCCCTTGTGAAAGGGAAGAGTGGGACGTGGGGATTTGGTTTGTCCGAACCACTATAAATCTTGTGTGCCTTCTTTGCTTTGATTAACTTTGCTCTCACATCGCACAATCTTAAAGCGCATACATTCTAAGTTAAGATCGAGCTGACATCGGTCCGATCGGACTGATATTTACGTCATCGATTAAAAAGATAAAACTTGGAATCGATTTATACAAAACTGGTTTTTCACACGGGTAAAACTTAAGGACACATCGTTAATCGATAGTTACGAACCGATCTGTTTTCGGCGTTCGATAAGTTGGTTATCGACCAAAGCCCGATTCACTCGCACTCTGATCGGCTATCTGCTCTCACACGATCCGCGCGAAAAGTTTTTGAAGTCTATTAACCCTCCCTCCAGACTTACGCCCTCCACAATACCCGTTTCGGGACCTACAAGTGGTATCGAGGCGGTTGGTTCTTAGACCCTCGACTCGTGTCATTGTATGAGGCCCGATCTTGAAAAACCGTTTTAAAAACTCATTCATTTTCCAAAATCACTTTCGGCATGGATAACACGTCCGGTATGTATCATGATCTGCGAAGTTCTCAATTGATGAGTATGCAGATTGGGCCATATATATGTCCAACCATCTAGGCTCGTCGGTGGCGAGAATGATGGAAGTCATCGAGAGAGGACCCATCATCATTTACTCGACAATCCTGCGATCGGAGGAGATCCGGTTTTTCCCGGGGAAGTCTTGCGAAAAAAGCCCGTACGATGGACCTAAGAAGAAAAAAAGCGCATACTCACGGACACCATTGCAAGACATATCATCATGAAGACAATGGATAAGGTCACCAAAGAAAAGATTAAGTATCTCAAATCTGCGAAAAGCAATGTGGGATACTCTGGTTTGAGATCTGCGAGGGAAATGAGCGAGATAAAAAGACGGTAGTCTTCGCTTTAATGGTGAAGTTCGAGAAACCGAAGATCTTTGCCCAACGAAACCATCAACGAACTCGATGGAAGAATTACAATGTCTATAAACAAGCTTCGAGAACTTGGTAGAGATGTCGATAAAGATATCAACTATAAGATCCTAAGGTCTCTCACCAAGAAGTGGGACATGAAGGTCACGGTAATCAAAGATTGCGGGACATTTCAAGAATGAAACCTAGTAGCTTGTTCTTGAGTCTTAAAGCTCACGAGTTCGACACGATTGAAAGAGGGTCAAAGCCGATGAAGACGAGGTCCCAACTTTGAAACCTCGACTTCAAAATCGGTTGCTTTCAAAGGCAACCAAAGAGAGAACAAAGGCCAATGAACCCATTGGAAATATATTAATAGCAGATCGCCTTGCTTACCGGGAAGCTTGAGAAGTCGGACATACAACTTGGTAAGTATCGAAGATTTTATAAGGACTATCAACATACCGAGGATTTAGAGATAGGAGATCGCATAATAGATCTCGAGAAAAGAACCAGAATCGATGATCGGAGGGATCACGAGATGAAAGGGAAAGAGATAGTCGTCGGCGAAGGAAGGAAGAGATAACCAATCGATAGAAGAAACTCGGACTACTATCGAAGGGAAATCACCGATAGGTCATACAGGACGGAGTGATTCACCGGAAGGAAAGGCGGTGGATCAAGGCGTGTTTCAATCGTGAGAGAAGCCAGTCACTATAGATGTTCGCCCGGACGGACGCCGAGAGAGAGGGAAGAAAAAGAGGAACAAAAGAGAGCAACGCTATAGAGACGGAAGAGCCATGGTTCCGCGTCGTCGAGAATTGTACGATTCTATCGCCCTCCGGGACTCGGATACTCCTCAGAGAAACGCTTTGTCGGCCGGTCAAGCGTCGACTTCTATGAAAATGAAGATCCGATATTCTCGTCAGACGATGATGCCGATGGCGGGGAGGACCAGTCCGAGGTAACCTCCAAACACCGCCGTTCGCTTCTACACTGTTATCATTAGCACACCTTTGGGGAGATTGACCGCGGCTCTACTCGGGAGCAATTGCTTGAAGATCTCTCCAATGCAAGAGACACTTATGCTATTGTGGAAGCCGAGAATGATAAGCCGAGGACGTAAATAATTAGCTTGTGAATAAAATGATCTCGAAAAAGCCCTCGAACTTAGATCATTTGAAACCTTTCGAAGGTGGCGAGGAATTTAAAATTCTCGAAGTTAAAGCTTACGATCGAAAAGCAGATCAAAGATCGATGGAAATTAACAGACAAAGAAGTTTGATGACTTCAAAATCTTGCAAGCAAAATTCGATGAGCTATTAGAATGCATGAAAGTCCGAAATCCTCGAGGATAATCTGCGTAAGAAAATAGATGTTTTTTCAAAATCATCTAAAACCGTTAAAGACATGAACGCCTATTTTGAATAAAGATTGATAAGGAGGACTTGGCTATGAGAAACCCTCCACATCCTCAAAAGCCCCGTGATTCATCTCGAAAAGGTGTAATCGGGGCAATTTCGAAAAAAGATACACCAAAAGCTAAACTTGTATCTAATAGGGGTAAGAGACCAGTTGAGCGAGGTAAAGGCAAGTGCCTAACGAGAAAGGAGCGAAATGGACCCCTAACTGGTAAAAGCATCACCGAGGAATCAACGGAAGAACCCGGTTCTTAAGAAGAGACCTCAACAACGATCAACAGATCAGAATCGAAAAAGACAACCTACAAAAGGGAAGTCTAATCTGAGACCCGATCAAGGTCACCGCCTAATAAGCATGCCGGGTAAAGCTGCGAAAACCATCTATGCGAAAAGGATATGAATCTTTTGATGGTAGCAAATCGTACCTACCCCTATAGTCGAAATTTAGGAACAGCACCTGAACCACCTTTGGATAAAAAAGAAGACAAACTGAAAAAAGTTAAATCATAAGTCTTCTAAGTCATCAAGGTTCACACAAGTAATCATACAAATCGAGAAAGCATATAAGGATAAGTATGATTATGTTGACAGTATGGGAGACAAATCGGGCCTTTACGATCCGACCGATCACAATAGAAGTGCTGTTTGTATGGATCCCCAAATCCAAACCTAACCCCTCGGGACCCAATCCGAAAGGGGTACCTAAAGCCTGATCGATTGCGAGTTCGCGTGGGTGCGGCCAACAAAGGAGGTGTGCAAGCAACTATCCGGGTACATCGATAGTGGATGCTCAAGGCACATATTCGAAGCAAACATCTCCTCGGTTCCTACATAGAACGAAAGGCCCGCGTGTACTCTTCGGTGATGATAACTTTGGTTATACCAAAGGGTTGAACCTTAGAGAATGATGATGTACAAGTAGCTGGAGTCTCGTATGTCGAAGGTCGAAGCACAACCTATTATCGGTTTCACAATTCTGCGACAAGCGGATTTGGTGTTGAGTTCTCGATCGATCAATGCACTATCAAAAATCGAGTCACTCAGCAGATTTTGCTAAGCGGTTCAAGAAAAGGGACGATCTACGGTGATTGGAGCAGGTTGTCCAAGAAATCGTGCTGATTGTTAAGAGTTCCAAAAGTAGCGATTGGCTCTGGCACAAAAGAATGAGCCATCCGAACTTTAAAACTCTTAATAAGATAGCTAGGATGTCTCTAGTGGAAGGACTTCGAATGAAGTGTTCTCAAAGGATCGGACATGTCTTGCATGTCGGAAGGAAAAACAGTCAAAGCTTCATTCAAAGGAATTTTCGGACAAAGATCCGTGATCTTCTTCGGTGTTGCTTCATATGGATCTGTTTGGACCGATTACACCGGTCGATCTCAGCGACGCCGAAATACACTCTGGTAATCGTGGATGACTATTCCAAGTTTACGGGTTATATTCTTACATAAGAAGAATGAGGCGACAACCAAGATACCCGAAATTCGCTAAGAAGATTACAAAATGAGAAGGGTGTCACGTAGTAAAAATCGGATCGATAAAGGTACAATTTCGAACTCTTTTATTCTTGATTTTTGCTCTAAGTTTGGTATCTGACATGAAACATCGGTGCGAGGACGCCACAATGAGAATGGAGTAAATTTGAGCGGAGGAACAGAACTCTCAAAGAAGTTCGCTCGAACAATGTTATTTGAACATGCGATACCAAACCGTTTTTCAGGCGTATAATCAATCAACCTTTGCATGCCATCGCAGAAGCAGAGATGTCTCGACTAAGGCTCACTACAAAACACCCTATGAACTATGGAAGGGAAGAAAACCTCGTGTTTCTTACTTCCATGTTTTTGGAGTGTAAGTGTTTCATACACAATAATGGGAAAAGTCGGGTTGAAGACTTTTTGAGGCCAAGTCGATGAGGGTATATTTCTGGGTATTCCTCATCTAGCAAAGCTTTCGGGGTCTACAACAAACGAACCCTAATTGTGGAAGAAACACCCCATGTAACCTTTGATGAAGCATCTTCGATCAAGAGAAATCGCCTCTCGAACAAGAAGTACGATCTGCGTAACCCGATATTGGAAAATGGATCACTAACGATCAAGGAAAAAGGATCGAAATCAGATCAATTTACATTCCGGATCTAGTCGATTCACGGATCAATCAGATCCTAAGGTACTAACGAACTGTCGATGAAAATGCCGATTAAATTTGAGATAAGAAAGAACCGAACCATCCGGTTCGGGGAACTCTGAAGTTCTCACGAGCGGACATCGACACATGATGAGTCCAACATCACCGAGACTTGTTCTTATCAAGTGGACCATAACCTCGCACCACTCCCAATCGCTAGTAATAAGATTTTATCGAAGCGGACGATGTTCTCAAAACCGACACAAATCGTAAGCGAAGGACACGGATAACCCGGTCATCCAACCGATCGATAATCGGAGACCCGTCGATAAAATTAAAACTAGACATCGATTGGTGAAAGTGCCATGTATTCTTTGTTTATCTGTCATGAAGGAACCAACTACAATAGAGGAAGCATTACAAGACATAAACCTGGATTCTAGCCATGCAGGAGGAGCTGGAGAAATTCGAGAGAAATGAAGTATGGGAACTAGTAGACGGCACCGAGGTCATCAAGACGTAATTGGTACGAAATGGATCTTCAAGAACAAGAGATGATGAAAAATGTTATCACCGAAAAAAGGCAAGACTTGTTGCTAAGGGGTATTCACAATCGGAAGGAATTGATTACGATGAGACCTTTTTGCGACCGCTCGCCTTTGAAGCCATTCGGCATTTTTCGGCATATGCTTCCCCAGAGGGTTCATTGTGGTATCGATGGACGAAAGAGTGCCTTCTTAAACGGGGTACTAGCAGAGGAAGTTTATGTCGAACATCCTCCAGGCTTTGAAAAGGGCAACCAAGTGTATCGTTTAAGAAAAGCTCTTTATGGCCTGAAACAGGCTCCGTGAGCCTGGTATGATACACTCTCTTAGTTCTTGATCGAAAGTGGGTTCACTAAAGGAGCGGTTGATGAACCTTACCGAGAATAGAAGATGGAGAAGATATTACGATGGTTGATTTACGTGGACGACATCATCTTCGGATCTCCTAACAAGAGCCTATGTGAAAGATTCAGCAAACTGATGCAAGGGAAATTCGAGATGTCCATGATGGGTCAGATGAATTACTTTCTAGGTCTCCAAGTTAAACAAAGTACAGAAGGGATATTCATCTGCCAAGCAAAGTACACTAGGAATCTATTGGCTAAGTTTGGAGTTCAAAATAGTAAGGAAGCCAAAATTCCTATGATGACTGGATTCAAGATGGATCCAGATGAGGCTGGTCAGAAAACAAATCAGAAGGAATATAGGGCTCTCATTGGATCTCTATTATACCTGACTGCCAGCAGACCAGATATCACTTTTGCAGTAGGTGTATGTGCAAGATTTCAAGCAAATCCAATGATCAGCCACCTAGAAGCAGCTAAGCGGATTCTTAAGTATCTGAAGGGAACAATAAACCTTGGTTTATTCTACCCATCAGATGATAATCTAGAGCTTAGTGGGTATTCTGATTCTGATTATGGAGGTTGCAAGATCGACAGAAAATCAACCTCAGGAACATGTCAGTTCTTAGGAAGTAAACTGATCTCGTGGTTTTCAAAGAAGCAGACATCAGTTGCGACATCTACAACTGAAGCAGAATATATGGCTGCAGGAAGCTGTTGTTCCCAACTGCTCTGGCTCAGTCAGCAGCTGAGGGATTACAACATTGTAGCTAAAAACGTACCTATATTCTGTGACAGTAATAGTGCTATTGCAATCACTCAGAATCCGGTTCTACATACAAGATGCAAGCATGTGGATGTCAGACACCACTTTATAAGAGATCACGTTGAAAAGAAGAATATCAGAATGGAAAAGATTCATACTGATATACAGAAGGCTGATATTCTAACCAAGCCACTAGCTGAGATCAGATTCAGAGATTTATGCAATGAGCTAGGACTTCTAGATCTTGGAGAAATGTCACCGAAAATGTTTGATGGAATGTTCTCCAGAACTAGCTGGTTAAGAGACTAACCAGATCGAGAGAAATCAGTTGAGTTTGGTATCTTAACTGATCTCAAGAGACTGATTACTTACGAGTATGATCAGATGAGAGAGATCAGCTGAGCTTGAAACTCCAACAAATCAGATATATCAGTCTATGTCAGAAATATCAGTTGAAGGGGGAACTTCAACTGATCAAGGAGGATCAAAAGAGGGAAATCAGACGTACTCAAGGAAAGATCAGCTAAGCCTGAAGTTTCAACAAATCAGATGCAACTGGAGAAGATCAGTTGAAAGGATCAGTTGGGAAATTTCTTAAGGCTTAGGCAGAATGATTAAGATCAACAAGTGGAATCAACATTGACAAGTAATATTGACTGATTACAATATCAGTCAACCAGATACGCATCTCTTTTCTCTTGTTCTTTACTTATTTATCGGATCGTATCTGATATTATTTGCCTTACTGTACCCACTATCCTTGTGACGTGTACTCTGCAAATCATTTAATGCGGACGTGGGGTACATGTATTAACTGCTATTTGATCGTGCTTTTAAATCCAAAAGTTTTTTGTACGTGCGTTTTCCTGACCCTACGATCAAAACCGCTAAATCTGGAGCGTACAATCTTTTCAAAACGTTTGATCTTCAAAATCTTGTCTTATTGTTCCCTCCGCCTCTATATAAGATTCATCAAACCTTACCAGAGTTTTTCTGTTTCACAAACTTGCATTACTTTCACTGAAAAACTTCAAATTTTCTCTACGTTTCAAAACGATTTCTTAGAGTTCAAAATCATCTCTGAAAATTTGAATCTGGTAATATTTTCTTTTAAGCTTAATGATGAATCTTTCTTTCCGTTAAAAACATTGTTTTCAAAAGTTGTTTTTTCGGAATTTATGCTTCATTGCCTCTTGTTTTCCGCAGTATGATATTGATATTGATTATGCACAAAATTAATGAGTCTATCTCACCTGTAGATGGCCACTCATGGACTAGGAAAGATCATGTGCAACTATGCGGGCGGCAGCGAAGATCTTTGAGGATAAGTTCGTTCATTTGGAACCACCGAGGATCCTGAATCCATGGAGGTGGAACAAATTCTGAAGAAGGCTGGATTGAAACATATTGCTCTGCTCACTGCAATCCAGTGATGCAGTATGAAGCACTACAATTCTTGCAGAATTTGAGTGTGGATACAGAAAAACCAGGAGACGAACTGATGTCGTCAGTCAACGGAGAAGAAATCAGACTGACAAATGCAGACATCACTCGTCTGTTCAGCTTACCAAAAGGGCGAATCTCACCTGCACACTACAGGGAGAATGAGGACGAAGAAATCAGAGAGGAGCTCTTAAGAGAGGCAGACAAACATCAGAAAGCCGGATTCATCAGGCCAATGCTCAAAAGAAAGTACAGACTGTTGTTTGACATTCTGTCAAGAACGATCATGGGAATCTCATTTAGCCCAGATGCTCTCACATCAGTCAAAATGTACAGCATGGCAGCAATAATTGATGGGGCTCAGAACATCAATTGGCACGGCTTCCTGAAAGCCATCTTGCTCCAAGAACACGAAAAATTTGGAGTCAATGAATCCAGGCAGGTCTTTCTGAAAAAGAGAGTCAGCAATCTCAACAAGGTTGCAATTATATTGAAGGACAAACTGCCAAGCGTTGATGGAATTCAGAATGGACTGAAGTCCTACAATGCCTTCCTCTCATCAACTTCAGTTATATATGGGCCACCAGACGATGACAAGGAGCCCACTCCAACAAAACTGAAGAAAGGAAAGAGCAAAGAAGCCGCCTCATCCACACCAGTTGCTCCACAGAAAAAGAAAAAAAAAAGCGGTGAAGGCCGGAGAAGAGGCCAAAGAAAGCAAAGCAAGCTACCATGACTCTAGCACTAGAAGATGAGTCAGAAGAAGAAAGAGCGCCAGAACAGTCTGTTGCGCAACAAAGAACAGAATCAGACAGGCAAGCTTCTCAACCTGAGGGCTCGCCAGAACGATCTGAGGTAGAAGCACAAACTGATAAATCTCCTTCTCCTCAACCTCAAAGGTTGATTCACCGCTCGGACTAAAAGGGCTTTGAGCATGTCTCTCCTGCTAGTTCACCTGCTCATGAACCTGAACCAGATACAACTGCCACTACAGCAGAACCACTGCAGGTCGAACCAATCAGACAACTTCCGCCGACTCAAGCACAACCAGAAGCTTCCACATCTCATCCAACAGAATCTGGACAGATAATTCCTGTATCCAGATCAACAAAGACCATCACTGGAAAAATGGTCAGACTAAGAATTGAACGAGAGATTGATGAGACGATCCCTGGCTGGTCGCCCATCCCGCTATCGAGAAGAAGTCATGGAGATCCTCACTGGAGAGATCTCAGATTAAAAAGCTTCTCGGATCTTATCTTACTTGTTGAACAGATGGGTGGTGCGGATGAGTTCGCAGATTTTGACTTCGATATGAGGAAATGCGCCAAAGTGGGATCACCGGTGAGCTAATATCCGATAAATCTGAAAGCTTCGATCCACGAGGAAGTTGGAATTGCGGAAGAAGAAAAGCCGAGATCGCTCAAGAAGCTCCGAAATGATTTGAAATGGAGAATCAGGAGGCTGCCGATGAAAGTGGAACTGTGCTGCGATTCACGACCAACCACCGGAGGCACAAACAACGAACTCGATCAAGTGATGGATCCAATTCCTACATCTCAAATCACCACTGATCAACTTCAGGAGATCAAATCTTGTCTCAATGATCTCGCGAAAAGAAGAGATTGAGGAGTGCTAAGCGATCGAGAGACAAATTAGTCTCAAACAAATCGAAGCAATCAGAGATCAGTTCTCCCAATCCATGACCACCATGTCTGCTGAGCTTACAAAATCAGTTGATGACAAGCTGAAACAGGTGGATCAAAATCAATCTTCTTTTCTGACGCTCACTGAGAAAAGGCTCGAGTTATCAGAAGAGAAATTTGACAAAATGATTTGGACACTCTCTGCTACAATGGAAACTGCCAAGACAGGTGATTACAAGCTGTTCGAGAATCTAACGACTCAAACTTGAGGTTTATACGCTAATGATCTAAATCGAGCACTATCGATTAACTTTGGCTCTCTGACTTCCCACCTCAATGCGCTTTTTGATCAAACCAAAAAGGGGGAAGGATCTGAGAAACCAACTGACACATCAGAAGATCTGATTCATACGGATAAGGCCCATGGACAAAGCTCAATTGCAAGAAAGGCTGCTGCGGGTGCTGGGACATCAAAATCTGGACCAGTTACTCAGACCAGGAAAGTCACCGTATATGACTAGTCGGAATCTGGTGATAAGGAGAGCTATTGTAAGATTGTCCAAAGAGCAGATGAGTGAAGAAGAAAGAAGGGCAGAAAAACGGGCACAAGCAGAAGGGTTGAAACCGAAGTTCAAATCAAGGGCTAAGAAAGGATTGACTGGAAAATCGCACCAAGAACCTCTGTTGTCCCGCAAGAGTCGGCGAGATCATACCAAAAACCGCTGCCACACGCTAAGAGGTTTGAGGAATGGAATAAGATCAGAAGTGAATGGCTTCTAGATGCCTTTGTCCTTGATCTTGTTCCAAAGAAGAATCACCGGATGATGAGTTCCTCAATCGTTCTGAGAATAAATATCGGACTTTTCAAGTATCCGGAAAATGAGGCCAAGCTTATAAATGTAAAGATATCTCGCCAAGAGTATGATCCGTTAGTATACTCGAAGAAGGCGGATGGCTCATTTTGTTGGCATTTGAGAGATTCTACTTTGACATCTTGAGAAAATCGCATATAATCGATCAAGTGCGGCATAACCGATGTCAAATGGAAACTCTATCGAGTTTTCAACGTTCCACAAGACCAAAGAGAAATGCGGAAGGATACAAGCCCAAGAAGTGAAGAATCGAGGAAAGGCGTCTAGGGATCGGTTGCTTTTTAAATTCAAAACTTTTACGATGTAACATGTAATCAACATATCTAATGAAAAGTTTATTTTTTCGATCCCAAGACAAAATCTCTTTGTCTTCCGATTACTTGCTCTTTAAGCATTCTATACTTATCAACTGTTTTGGTTTCTTAGGTGTTTTGGTTTTTCATCAAAAGGGGAAATTGTTGGGAAATTTATAGTTTTGATGAAAGTTCCAAAAACACATGTAATAGGACAGTCGGACACTGTTAGTGATTTGTTGTTTACATCTTGCTATAGGAGACCGTTGATAATGATTGTATAGAAAAACTGATGTAATAGATAGGTCACATATTGAGGGGGAACTCAATATGTATAGGTCAGATCTGAAGAATCAGAAGAAAGCTGATATCCGACAGGCGAGCGTTAAACGCAAGCGGAAGATCGGATCGAATCGATCTAGTCGGATAACTTCACCGGAAGTCATGAAGCTCAAACCTCGAATACTAGAAGATCGGATGACTTCGGAAGATAAGACCGGAAGACCTACATCGGCCGTGAGTCGGCCCGGTTGAAGCTAAGTCAACAGCGCCGGAAGACTCTATCGGTAGGTCGATCGATTCAGATCGATCGAAGTCACTCATAAGATGAAAAACCGATGTTTCATCTTATCATACATCTCGCGATCTAAACAAGAAGAATACCAACCTTAGTTGGAGGAACAACACTGCAAAGCAAGTCTTCCATCCAATAAGGAAGAAACACGTATGAACAGAGCTGATACTCGCGGGATTCGATGTTGCTCTCTCAAACGGCTATAAAATACACATTCACGCTTTCGGCCATGCCGTTCCTGAAGCACGTCACATCAAGCCTGCAAGTCTACCTAAAATAGCCTGAGATTCAAATTGCTCTCCAACGGCTCTTTGATCTCAAGGTCTATAAATATGGGATCACACTTTGAGTGATACGGAAATGCTTGGACAAACAACATAATCAAGAAGCTCAAACTATAGTCAGATTTCCGCACGAAGAACACAACAACAAGCTTATTTTATATTGTGTTCATCCCATAAGTTCTTAGCAAGAAATCTTTTCATCTAGCTTTTAGGCTGCTTGTATGCAAGGAAAGATTTCATAGTTGGAACCTCAACAATCTTACCCAAACCCCAAGTTAGGATAAGTTGTTTAGCAAGATTTCAGTCTAGGGTTTCTAGTACTGATTTCTGGGATCGGTTGAGTGAGAACTCTTAAAACATCTGTTGGTGTACTGTGTTGGACTAACACACTAAACTAAGTCCAGTCGGTTAAGTTGGTTAAGTTGGTGCCCCTTGTGAAAGGGAAGAGTGGGCGTAAATTGGTTTGTCCGAACCACTATAAATCTTGTGTGCCTTTCTTTGCTTTGATTAAGCTTTGCTCTCACATCGCACAATCTTAAAGCGCATACATTCTAAGTTAAGATCAGACAGCACCAAGCTTCTGGTCTGATCGGACCTGATATTTCTGTCATCTGATTAAAAAGATAAAACTTGGAATCTGATTTATACAAACTGGTTTTTCACACGGGTAAAACTTAAGCTTCCGCACACATCAGTTAATCTGATAGTTACCGAACTGATCTGTTTTCAGGCGTTCAGTAAGTTGGTTATCAGACCAAACTGATTCACTCGCACTCTGATCAGGCTATCTGCTCTCACACCTGATCTGCACGAAAAGTTTTTCAGAAGTCTATTCACCCCTCCCCTCTAGACTTCTGCCCTCACAATACCCGTTCGGGACCTACAGATTGAGCTCTTGAGTTGCTTAAAAATTTCCCGTAACCTTCAATGTAGAGGGTCACTAGTATTTATAGGCAATCACCAAGGTCACTCTTGAAAAACTATCCTTTGGAGGAGATAACTTCATGAGTTTCCTCTTATGGTGTTTGATGAACAGCTGTTTTTAGGGTTTGAATACTCCCTTGCATGTTTTAGGAAATATGCTTTCATGTAGCCACTCACCACTTTTTTTGCGATGCGGAACATAGTACTCTTGACATGCTTGATGACTGTAAAGCTTTTCGATTGTCGATAAAAATCTGATCTTTGTCTTCTCTCGATTGGTTCTTGTCTTGATGAAATGTAGACAAACACTTGGCTCTTTTTGGTCAATATCTCTGAGGGATATAACCTTAACAACACTTAGTTTTAGTTCCTTTTGTCTGCATATGAATGTCTTCGGCAATATCTATTTTTCTGAGTAAACGCGTTTTTCTCAGTTTTGTAGTCTTCAGATAGATATTATTTAGTACCTCGGAACATTCAGGTTATACTGAGCATTTAGTAGATATCGAGTCTTGATAACTCTTGTGTCTTGATATGTTACGTAACTTCAAGATATCTTCGAGTCTTGAGTCTTACGTGTCTTGATGTCTTTGAGTCTTGATGTCTTACGAGTCTTGAGTCTTTTGAGTCTTTAGAGATATACTGATTGATATCTTGAGTCTTGATTTCTCGATTTCATCTTGAGTCTTGATTTCTCGATTTCATCTTGAGTCTTGATTTCTCGATTTCATACTTAGTCTTGATTTCTCGGTTTCATCTTTGAAACTTGATTCTTGAAACTTTCTTGAGTCTTGAATCTTGAAACTTACTTGAGTCTTCAGAATCTAACCTGATCTATATCTGCTGACTATACATGGTGCAGATAACATCCTGAACACTCTAAACTGAATCCTGACTCAACTATCAAGATTATCCTGAACATGTCATACTTAGGGGTTTTGGGATCTAATCAAAATCTTCTTTATTAAATTCATCTCCCAACAATTTCCCCCTTTTTGATGATTCCAAAACCATCTTGTTACAAAAACACTTAACCTATACTCAGGTTTCAGTTTTTCCTATTACAATCCAAGAATGGCAAATTCTCCAACAATTTCATCACAAAGGCATATGAAATATAAAAGACATGTAAAAAGATAATGAGATATTATCTTTGAGCATAAGGATAAAGTTTTCATTGATTATAAGATAGAAGTTACGGAGTACAATGAAATTATCAAAAACAAAAACAAAAGAAGTACAAAGAGTCTTCAGTCTTCAGTCTTCAGTCTCTTCAATCTTCAGCTTCAGTCTTCTATCTTCAATCAGCTCTTCAATCTTCTTCAACCTCATCCTCAGGCACCTCCAGGTTGAACATCCCATAATATCTCTTTTTCAGTTCATCCCTTTCTCTGATGATATCTGGGTTGTTTCCTGTCAGTCCTAATTGGATGGCATACTGATCATTTTCTTGAGAAATGACTGTTTCATTCACCAGGCCATTCTCTAGTCTTGGAGCTGGGTAGGTATATGGACCAGGGGCAACAATCTGTGCATTTCCTTCATCTGCTAAGTTAATCCAACTTTGCAGGTACTTTGGATAGAAAGTTAATAAGTACTCTATGAAGGCTTCATTCATGTCTGAGCTTGTCCCCCTCCATTCCCTCAGAATTTCAGAGTAGAACCAGAAGGTTCTCTTAATTTTTTCCCACGCATCATTGAATTGGATAGGCATCCATTTATCAATGTGCGGACACTTCTGAGCTTTTTCAGTACCCCTCCTCTTGCTCAGGAACTTCTTGAGACCACTTCTTCGCTTCTGCTCTTCTTCTTTCTTCTTCCTGATTACAGGAACTCCTGATACAGAAGCAATAGTTTTTTTCTCTTTTTCCACTTGAAGTGATTTCAGAGCTTTTCTTGTATCGAAGACTACTTTTCCAGCTTCTTCTTCAGACTCTTCAAAATCAATGATCAATTTTCTTTGAGTAGCCTTTGAAGATTTAGCTCTCTTCTTCTCTGGTTCGACAAATGCCACAGCCTTTCTCTTGCTCTGCACCGGCTTGGCTTGTTTCTACAATTCTTCTACCACTCAGTTTTTCAGAGATAGCTTCCTGAATTGTTTGCTCAGAGACATGAGTGTAGATTGACTCTTCAGCTTGCTTGAACTTGAGCTTCTCAGTGGCTTCTACTTCTTTTAAGGCTTCAGCAAGAATTTTCTTTTCAGCTTCTTTATCTGCCTTTTTCTTCAAGGTCTGTGCCAACAACTCCTTCAGCTTGCCACCAGGCCTTTCCCCCTTTTTGGCACCATACCTTGGAAGAAGTTGAGACAGTGCGGTATCCATGTGATATTGCTTTCTTTCGATGCCGTGACTTCTCAAATTAATCGATCATGCTCGTCTTCCAGACTTTTCATATAATTCTTGGCCACTGAGAACTCTTCAGATAGCGGTTCAAACTGGTTGGAGAATACATCTTTCAGCATGTCTGTCATCTTGGTCATGAGCAGAGAGCCCATTTTCTCAACAGCACACTTGATCATCTGATCATTTTTCTCCATCAGCTTGGCTTCAAGATATGAAGTTCTCTCTTGATACATGTGCTTCATCTCTGCATTCAGCTCAGCTTTGACTCCATCTACATTCCCTTCTATGGCAGTCATTTTGTCAGCAAGAGATGTCTGAAGCTGCATCAAGTGTGAAGATGAACTCAGGTTCTCTAGCTTCTGGGATTGGTTGGCCAATGTTTCTTCAATTTGGGTCATTTTCTCCACCATTGGCACCACCTTCTCCAGCTTGTCCACTATAGAACTGAAGTCAATCTCTGGAGCATGTATCACTTGTTGTTTCTCCTGAGTTGGGTGCTCCACCTGAGCCTCAGTCTCCACCTGGGCCTCAGTCTCCACCTGAGCCTCAATCTGCATATCAGACATAATAGATTTAAAGATAGGAACTTCAATAGCTTTGGCATAATTTTTAGTAGTGCCAAAAGTTACCTGAAGAATGCTAACTTCAGTCTGACCAACATCAATATTTTTCTTCACTTGAGATTGCTTCTCAACATTTCCTTGTTGGTCCCCTTCTTGATCTTGATCTTTCAGTGTCAGTAAAGTACAGTGTTATCTTCCTCTGATTGGTTCTTGTCTTCCGTAAATGTAGACAAACATAACGACTCTTTTGGTCAATATCTCTGAGGGATATAACCTTAACAACACTTAGTTTTAGTTCCTTTTGTCTGCATATGAATGTCTTGGGCAATATCTATTTTTCTGAGTAATCGCATTTTTCTCAGTTTTGTAGTCTTCAGATAGATATTATTTAGTGCCTCGGAACATTCAGGTTATCTTGAGCATTGATGAATAAGCGAGTCTTGATAACTCTTGTGTCTTGATTATGTTACGTGTCTTGATATCTTGAGTCTTGAGTCTTGATGTCTTCTAAGTCTTCAGTGTCTTCAGAGTCTTCAGAGATATACTGATTGATATACTGAGTCTTTAGTTTCCCAGTTTCATACTGAGTCTTCAGTTTCATTTCATCCTTGAAACTTCAGATTCATTAGAAACTTACTGAGTCTTCAGAATCTTCAGAAACTTACCTGAGTCTTCAGAATTTTCAGAATCTAACCTGATCTATATCTGCTGACTATACATGGTGCAGATAACATCCTGAACACTCTAAACTGAATCCTGACTCAACTATCAAGATTATCCTGAACATGTCATACTTAGGGGTTTTGGGATCTAATCAAAATCTTCTTTATTAAATTCATCTCCCAACAATCTATTTATATGAGACGTACCGTAGATTACTTAGACCCGCATATACACATTCTAAAACCCTATATTCAATCTCCTCAGCAAGAACTCACGGTATCTTATTCAATTTCTTCTTCAACAAGAACTCATGGTATCTCCTTCCATCTGTTTTCTTTAATTACTTTGTAAATATGTTGTTACTATCCATAAATAATCATTATACATTATGTTGGTGCTTAGATTTTGAAGAACATTATACATTAGATAATATTTTATTAACTCTTCTTAATAGTATCAATGTTTGGTGAATTATTTAGGAGGTGATAGTATATAGTGGCTGATGGATTGTAATTCGAATTTAAAAAAATTTATTATCTAAGTTGTTATAAATTATGGAATTAATTAAATGGGATTAATGAGCGAAGAAACAAGATTTATGTCATTATACATTAGGAATATGTGAGATTTGATCAGATTGTTGTTGTTTATATGGAATTCGGCTCTGGATTAATTAACTGAAATATTTGCTAGATATTTTATTCATAAAGATTAAGATAGTAAATCATGTCAGATTAGGCTAAGAGGAGTATTAGTTTATTAGAAGTTTAAGAATTATGGTGGGTGTTGTTAAATTTAGAGTTCTAATTAGGATTTATGCTATTTTAATTTGAGGATTTATCTCCTAAGTAGATATGATTTTTATGTTAGGTGTTGTTGGGAGATGATTTTAAATAAATATTTTGATTAGATCCCAAAACCCCTGAGTGTGACATGTTCAGGATGATCTTGATAGATTGAGTCAGGTTTCAGTATAGAATAGTTAAGGAAGATATATGCACCATGTATAGTCAGCAGATACTAATCAGGTTTGAATATTAAGAACACATATATACTGAAGACTCAGAAGTTACTGAAGACTCAGAAGATACTGAAGACTCAGAAGTTACTGAAGACTCAGAAGTTACTGAAGACTCAGTTGTTACTGAAGACTCAGGTAGACCTGAATATTCAGAGGAACTGAAGAATATCTATCTGAGTACATACAAAACTGAGAAAGAAGCACATTTATAAAGAATAAATGTTGCCCAAAACATTCAAGTGCAGACAAAAGGAACTAGAACTAAGTGTTGTTTAAGGTTGTCTCATTCAGAGAGATTGACCTAAAAAGAGCCGTTTTGTTTGTCTACATTCACTGAAGACAAGAACCAATCAGAGAAAGACAACACTGTACTTTACTGATACTGAAAACGACAGGGCACTGAACTTTGTAAGTAGTACTATGTTCCAGACTGCAAAAATAGGTGATTGACTACATGACAGCATATTTCCTAAAACATGCAAGGGTGTGTTCAAACCCTAAAAATAGTCTTTCATCAATAACCTAAAGAGGAAACTCTTGATGCTATCTCTTCCAACGGATAGTTTTTCAAAGAGTGACCATTGGAGAAGTTGCCTATAAATACCAGTGATCTCCAACAAAAGGGGGTTACGGGAAATCAAAGCAACTCAAGAGCTCATTCGTATTCTTACAAATTGAAGCACTCGAAAAACCTAGAATTTCCCAAGTGTTTCACATTGAAGAGAGCTCATTCACTAAGCCTAGATTTGATAGATATATTCAAAGCTTAGTAGAGATATCCTAGCCTTTGCATTTGTACTTATTGTAAAAGGATATCTCACACTAGTTGGAAACCAACCCAAACCCAAACCCTTTGTTAAGGTAGTTTGAGTGTGCGTGATTTGTTGATGAGTAAGAGTTGTAAAGAGTGAGTAAGCTGCAGTTGAGTTCAGCCAGAAAGCTCTAGAGGAGAAGTTAGTAAGCTACTTGTGGTAGTCTAAAAACTTGTGTGTGTTGAGTTAGTAAGCTGCAGTGAGTCAGCCAGAAAACTCATGGTAGAAAAGTTAGTAAGCTGCAGTGAGTCAGCCTGAAAGCTTTAGGAGAAGTGTGTTATGGAATTTCTCTAGAGATCAGAGAGAGTGGACATAGGAACTTGAGTCTCTGAACCACTATAATTGCTGTGTTGTTTGCTTTCTGTACTGCATTATATATGTTGCATATTTTCACTGAAAGCATATTTTACTCTATATTCAGTTGGAATCAATCCACTGGACTTGCATCAAATTTGATCACAGCCTTAACCACTGTTTTATTAAAGGAAGAGATTTTCAGCAAGCTAAAACGAGTATAAACTTAAGGACAACCATTCCGCACTCTTGAGTAGCTAGAAAAGATAGTTACCAAACTGAACCAACTCTACTGAGTGTTCAGTAAGATAATTATCTAATCCAAGCTTCTCAGGATCTCTGATAAAACTCAGGATCAGTTGGGATAATCTGAAGCTTCTGAAAGCTGCTCAGGATCATTGTCTCAGTAGACTTTGACTCAGGGCGATTTGTGCTTCTTAGGGTAAAATTATCAGGACAACCTGACCCTTCTGATCACAGTGTAAGAAAAGTTTTAAAAATCACTGTACACGTGTATTCCCCCCCCATACACGTGTGAGACTCGTTTGCATCGGGACCAACAAGTGGTATCAAAGTAGTGGTTCATTTTGACCACTTGCTTTGGTAGCCATAGTCTTATCTGCTGTAAAGACTTTGGTGGTGTACTGAATAGATCTCACTGCTGATATCTTACAAGGCTCATTCATCATGCCTTCTAAGAAACTTCCTATGTTCTCTATCGAGAGCTATGACCTATGGAGATTGAGAATGCAGGCACATCTGTATTCCAAACATAAAAGAATGTGGAGAGTGGTTTCTGAAGGACCATTCAAATACACTGTTGTAAACCCCAGAATCAGTGATTCTTAGATAAATGATCGTAGAGATGAATTTTCTAAACTTGATGATCAACTCACTCCTGATGAGAGAAAGTTAGTCAACTTGGACTATATTGCTAAAGATACTTTATATAGCACTATTGATGATGATGTTATGGGGATGATTTCTCACTGTGAAACTGCCAAAGAAATATGGGACACACTTACTATCATGTGTCAAGGCACATATCATATTAAAGAAAACAAACTTTCTGTTGCTATTGGAAAGTTTGAATGGAAGATGGTGAATCCATTGATTAATTTGAAGTCAGATTCACTAGCATTATGAATGATCTGAATGCTCTTGGGAAAAGATACCCACTGTAGGTCCCGAACGGGGTTTTGTGAGGGTGGAAGTCTAGAGGGGAGGGGTGAATAGACTTCTAAAACTTTTCGTGCGGATCAGGTGTGAACTGCAGATTACCCGATCAGAGTGCTAGTGTATCAGTTTAGACTGATGTTCAATCTTACTGAGTGCCTGAAGGCAGATCAGTTTGATATCTGTCAGTTTAACTGAATGGTGCGGAAACTTGTTTTTACCCGTGTGAAAAACCAGTTTTATCAATCAGATTGTTAGGTCAGTTTTCAACCAGTTGACTAAGGTGTCAATCTGATCAGATTAGTTGCTTAGTGCAGACTGAGCTTAACTTAGAATATGTATGCTGTTTTAAACTCAGTTGTGTGACTTGTGTAAAGCAATAAGAAAGCAAGTAAATGCACACAAGACTTTTATAGTGGTTCAGACGAAACCCGTCCTACGTCCACTCTTCCCTTAACACAGGGGAACCTTAACCTACTTTAACCTGCGGGACTTATATCCTTTTCAAGATGGCTGAGATGTTTACCGAGTTCCCACTCTTACAAACTTAACCTGCGGGACTTATATCCTTTTCAGGATGGCCGAGATGTTTATCGAGTTCCCACTGAAGCTTAACCTACGGGACTTATATCCTTTTCAAGATGGCCGAGATGTTTATCGAGTTCTCACTCTACAAACGTAACCAGCGGGACTTATATCCTTCAAAAGGATGGCCGAGATGTTTATTGAGTTCAAGACTCTCTGAGACTTAACCTAACTTGCGTTTGGGTAAAGAATGTTTGAGGGTTCAATCGGAAATCTATCCCGATGCTTTAGGTAGCCAAAATGCTAGTGGATAGGATTTCTTTCTAAGAACTAATGGGATGAACACTCTAAGAATAATCTTCAAATGTAGTGTTCTTTGAACGGAGATTTTGCTGTAGCTTTAGCTTCTTTTGCGGTGTATTCGTGTTTGTTCTTTGCTTGTTCTCACTTGTTGGTCCTTATCTTCAAAATGAAGATCGATCCCATTTTATAGACCTCAAAATCAAAGAGCCGTTGGAGAGCAATTTGAATTTCGGGCTATATTAGGTAGGCTTTTGGATATGATTGTGACGTGCTCCGATTATCGGTGTGGCCGTAGGCATGATTAGCATCGTTTTTGTCCGCAGCGTCGTATCCCGTATTGTCAGCTCTTTTTGTGCACGTGTCGCTTTCTCCTTGGCTTCGGGAGGTGGGACTTCAGAAATTTGTCCGTTAGACGATTGATATTCTTTTTTGTAGAAGATTCGTCTTGTCTGGTATATCTTTTTGATTGTCACGGTGTGGTGACTTGATCGAATGGCGATCGATCTACCTTGTTTGAATCTTCAGATGCACATTGTCTTAGCTTCAATATGCAGACTCTGTTGAATGTAGGTCTTCAGGTCTTTTGATCTTCAAGTGTCTCTGAGCCTCAATGTATTCAGTCATACTGAGTCTTCAGGTTTGTTTCTGAGTCTTCAGGTTCATCTGAGTCTTCAGGTTTATCTGAGTCTTGAGTTCATCGAGTCTTGAGTTCATCCGAGTCTTGATGTCTTCTTGTCTTCACCTGATCTTCTGACTTCTTGTCTTCAGATTTGTGCTTAGTCTTCTGATCATCTGACCTTATCTGGGTCATCTGATACTTTGACCTGACCTATACATATTGAGTTCCCCCTCAATATGTGACCTATCTTTTACTTCAGCTATCTATACATTTCAGTTGGTCATCTTAATCTGATTCTAAGTCATCAGTCAGCTAACAGGTCTGACTGGTCCTATTACAACCTATTTTGGAACTTCCATCAAAACTAAGTTACAGATTTCCCAACAATTTCCCCTTTTTGATGGAACCAAAACACTTAACCATACTTAATCAGAAAAACAGATACCATGAATGGAAATGTAGATGATGCAAACAGTACATACCTCAGAAGACAATGAGATGTTGTCTTAGAATCAGTGAGATGGAAAATTTCATTCAGATAGGTGTGTGCATTGTAGAATACATGAAAAGCGTACCTATCATCTGATTCCAAGTTGTCTTCTTCAGGTGTACTTGAACATTTGCAGTTCTTTGGGGATGCCAAACATCTTGTACATCCTTTGCATTAGTTTGTCCAGCTCTTCTTTTCTATGGATTCCTCCTTTTTCAGCAAGTCCATAGTAGATATTCTTGAATTTAACAGGATCTAGCTTGTTGTCTGGACGCAAAGGTGGAAGGAGTGGTTCAAAGGGTGGAGCTTCTGGTATAAGTGACATGATCTTGCCTTCTTTCATCACTGTCTGGTAGAAGTCTGGATACTTTGTTTCTAACCAGTTCTGGAATTCATCATCATTTTCAGTCTGATCTTGATGAATTGGAATCTTCTCCAGGATGTAGACGTCACATAACCATTCTCCTCTGATCTGATCCCATTCTGGAAGCAAATCTTTCCCGACGAGAGGATGCCTTCTTGGTCTTAGGAAGGGCATTCTCCTAAAAGCAATCTCCTCTGCAGCCTTCGTTCTTCCTTTTCCTTCGGATGTAGCGATGTTCGATCCCCTTAGCCTCTGCTAACCTCGCTTCTTGATTGCGGCCTCTCTTATTCTCTGTCTTGTCTGCTCTTGAACTTGTTCAGGAGTCATCTGACTTTTGGTGGAGAATAGCTGGCCTTGTCTCTGATCTTCCGTAGTTTCTTTCATCATCTTGCCTTTGCCTTTCTTCCTCCTCAGAGTCTGCTCAGGTTCATCTTGTTCTTCTTCTTCAGCTAATTTCTTAGCGAGTTCAAGGCTATTGGCCTGATCATCAATTTCCATTCTTTTTACGAGCGGACGGACGAAGAGAAGTCTTCAATCTTGTCGACTCTAGCGAATAACCCGACGAAAGAGCACTTTTTACCTTTCGGCGATCTCTTTCTTGTCTTTGCTCCACGGTTTCTTTCATTTCAAAGAACGAGATCGGTAGATGGAGTATTTGGCCGTCAAGTCGACATGATGGTTTTGGTAGAGATGAAGATATTACCAACTGTGTCTGAGCCTGTTTTTCTTCCTTCTCTTTGTTCTCTTTTTCTTGAGTCTGTTTTTCTGTATTTCTTTTCCTTTAGACTCTTTTCCAGACTCTTTTCCTTCCCCCTTTTTGGTTGCATCAAAGAGGTTGGACATCTTCTTGGTTTGAACTATTAATTGCCGTGAGATCTCTCTCGAGTTCCTCGACAACAAGAGGGTGATCTGAGCAGTGGCGAGAAGGTGCCCAGTGTAGAAGCGTCTGAGAGCAGTTTCGATTTCCTGTCTTGCTCGTTCTGTAGAAGCTAGAAAAAGTTACCAACCCATATCCAAGTGGTTGTTGGTCTTGTCCAAGGATGCCCAGACACTTTCCAAAAGTACCTATGTCTGATTGAGCATCTCTGTCTGAACTGTGAGTTTGTCAGACTGGAGCTTGAGCTTCTCAGCAAGAGGATATACTAGTTGCATTACTTCAACAAGGATGGCATTGTACATCCCCACTGTGTGACTTCGTTCCTTGTCAACTAGTTTCGCTTGCTCATCTTCAAACCGCTTCATCAGATCTGCCGTGAGCGCTGCAAATTTATCTTCAAATGCGGTCTTGATCCCATCCTGAATCTTCTGAGTATGATGATCTAGGTATCGAGCTCATCGTGAGCGGCATCGTTCGGATGTTGAAGCCTTGCCAAATTGGGTCTCATCTGCAACACCCATTCTTGGTTCATCGCCAGCTCCCTCATGATCGGTAGGAGGTCGAACGGTTTCCTCCCTGTTATAGCAATTCCAAACATTTTGTGAATCAGCCATCTGATATCATCGTCTGATGCCAATTCAACATCACTTTCAATCCCAACATTGTGTAGACATTTCAACTCCAAGTCTACAAAGAAATCTGATCCCAGAGTTGTCATTAGAATCAGAAATTCTTCAATGCTCTTCAGTCTTATATCCCTCCAGAACACTATTTCTTCTATCTGTTGCTGGATGCCAGGATGTTGATCTAATTCAGGGCATAGATCCAGCAGATACTCTTTGATCTGTTGCTTCATTATCCTTATGATGGGGCTCTCTGGAGCAGGTGAAGCAAGTACTGTTCTGGTGTTGAAGGGATTATGAGAGATGGACACACGTTCGTCGAATCTCTCAGGTTCTTGAGACTGGATCGGGGATTGGGATGTTTGTAGTTCAGGTTCGTTTTCAGCGTGTTGAGGGTGTTCAGTTTCCTGAACTGGTTCATTGATTGGTGGAGTGGGAGATGTTGTTCTGATAGGTGAGGGTGAGGGTGAGAAGGTTTTGTGGGGAGAGGGTGGAGGTGATGATTTTTGAGGAGAGGGTGATGGTGATTTGGAAGTTGGCGTTGGCGACCTTGCTCTCTGGAAGATCTTGGTTAGAGGCAGAGAATCAGATGGTGATTCTTCCTCAGATTGCTCCACTTCTGTCCCTCTGACATGTTTCTCTCCTTTTGTTGCGATTATCTGCTCTTCCCTTACATCTCTGATAGTTGGCTCAGAGCGGACTGCTATCTCCTCTTCTGATTCTTCTTGCATCAGATTCTCCGTTCTGCTAGCTGGTTTGGCAGAACTTGGAGCAGTCTTCAGAGGAGATGAGACTCTCTTCTGACGTTTCCGCTGAGCATCTGGTTTCTTGGCCAGATCTTTCCTCTTCATCCTCTTCTCTAGAATGGCCTTTTCCTGCACTTCAGACGATGCAGTTGCCTTATCTTTTCCTTTCTTTTCTCCCTTGGGTTTGGGCACATAAGGAGTCGGATCCTCATCAGCTTGTCCAGGTAGGGACTCATCCTTGCCCAGTATGGCCTTGTGCTTTCCTTGGTAAATCTTCGCTCCATTCATAATTTTGTGGCAGCTTATCTGACAGAATGATAGAGATTTTGTGTATGAATGAGCACTTCGAAGATAAGCACACTTCATTGCTCTGGGTTAGTTCGAACTTCCCTGAGTCTTTTCTCAGTCTTGTTTTGACCATACCCAACCAATCGATGTCTGAAGCTTTCTTGATTATTGCAGCCATGACACTTATCTTGTAAGAGGTGACCGCATCAAGGCTGTAAGTTGAGCACATGATCACCTTCTGAACAATTTCAAGAAGAAGGCGATACTTTCTCTTCAGATAGGAGGCTTTGAAGTTCGTCGTGTTCTCCTTGTTTGCTGGTCTCAACAGTTTGGCTTCAAGAAACTCCTTTTCTCCTACAGCAGTCGTGTAGGTCTCTGGATTGATGCTTCCTCGAGATAGGCCGAATATCCTCTGTAGATCATCATTCGTCACTAGAACTTTCATTCCGCCAACGGAAGAAATCAGGTCAGCATCCCTCTGCAGATTGTAATGAAACTCCAGGGCTTCATGAGTGTGAACGATGTTCTGATAAGTAGAGCAATATCGTTCCAGTCCACACTCTCGAAGGCACTCCAGAATTTCCAGCGATTCCGGATCTGAGGTGATGGTGAAGACTACGTACTTTTCATCAATGATGTCCTTCTTCATCGATGCAAAGTTGCAGTACTTTTTCCCTTGGCCCGGTCTTGAAACAAGATGTGCCATTTCTGTACAATATGCAAATTGATGTTTAGTTTGAGTAAGATATTTCAATAAATTCAGTCAAACTAGTAATTTCAGCATCAATTTAGTAAGTAAGCGTTTAGATCTAATAAAAAATTACAGAAATACAACTCGTAAACCTAGGTACCATAGATAAATTTAGATCATGCAATTAATTTAAAACAAGGAATTACTAGAAATTGATTCGAAAGATTTAGAAATCGGAAGGGTAGAATCAAATGATTTCGAAGGTAATTCTCTGAGGATTTTAAAAAAATGATCTTTTAAGAGCTTTGAGAAGACGAAGTAGTGGAAAGCGGTTTTCTGAGAAAAAATTGGATTTTGTAGAATACGAGGGAAAATATTTTTGCACAACTTTCCAAAGTACTCAAGTATCCGTGTTTTGAAATTGATGTCTGAGATTAATTGGCCAAAAGGTATTTTGATCGCACGGTTGAGAAAAGTAGTCTTCTCATTTTCCGAACTCAAAAAATTGCAATAAAACATTTTGAAGACATTTTCCCAAGTCCGCATTAAAAGCTTTGCAGAGCATGCGTCATGAATAGTGTAAAATAAATCAATTAAAATAAATAACGCATATAATGTATTCAGAAAGAGATAAATAAGAGAGTGTATCTGACTGATTGATATTGTAATCAATCAGTTACCACGGTGATCTGATCTGGTACTTTGTTGACTTATCTGGTGGTTGCCTTATGCATTTCCCAACAATATCTCACTTATCTGATCAAATTCTTGCTTGAAACACTTCGCCTCTTATGTGATCCTCTTTTCTGATACTCTATATCCTTCAGTCTTCTTCTAATCAGCTCGCATTTACTGAAGTCAACTCCCGCCAAAACTTTTACTTCGGGGAGTCCAAAAGTCACCTCGATTCCCAAATCGGCGCGATTTGACATTTCGTAATAATGGCATAGATACGCTGTGATTTAATCACACCATTAACTCATCCAACCATTAGCCGCGTGTTCCTAACGCGTTGTCGAAATTAACCTGGGGTGTTAGGCAAACACAACACAATCATAAACCATTCCATCTTCTTTAGCATATCCTTCATGCTTTTCTGATGAGTTCCTTATTTCCGGTGAAACTTCCGGCGGGAACCTTTAGCCCTTTTTCCAATGAATTCAGCTACTCAAATCAACCCTGTGTGTTCCTTCACACTGCTTTCGTCGTCATCTAAGATTTCACATACGATCAATGCTAAGCTTCTTTACCACCGTGGAGGCGGATCTGTAAAGCAAATGAGAAGGCACTTCTCCTAACCGTATGCACCTTGTGCGCCTATCGAGATAACGAAATTAGCATCAATAGACTTAGTCTGAAACAAAACGTGAGTTTGATATACAAAAAAGTGTATCAAACTCAATATTTGCATGAGACACTCATGGCCATATGGTCTTTGTGACCAAACCTGTGGCTTTCAGGATTCTAGAAGCTTCTCTGCTGCCCCCTGGGTCGGAGAGTTTGAGAGCATCAGCTCTTAAAATCTCTCTCTCTCCGTCCCTGCCTAGGGTTGTCTTAGGGCTGATGGTTTATGCTTTGACCTCCGGGTCTTCTTGTACTTGTAATACCACTTAAAGATAGCTTGTAGCATTTGTAGCTTGTGATATCACTTGTAACTTGTAAATCTGACCTCCGGGTCTTTATCAATGAAAATTTTTGTTATTCCATTGCTGTGTTGTTTCTTCTGACTTATGCGATCTGTAGCTTTAATCTTGATTTGCTTGTTGACTGTAGCTTTAATCGACTTATAAAGTAATCTTTCAATCTGATCAGTTCCCCCTTAATCTGATATATCTTGAACTGATCTGCCCTTTGTCTGAACTTCAGATCGGCTACTTATCTGACTTTTTGATCTGCTCCTTATCTGAACTTCAGATCGGCTCCTCGTCTGGTCGTCTGATCAGTTGAGATTCCTAACTCAACTGATTCCACTTAACCTGGTTAGTCTTTTAACCAACTGGTTCTGGAGATCATTCCTTCAACCATATCTGGTGAATTTTCTCCAAGATCCAGAAGCCCTAGCTCGTTGCATAACTCTCTGAATCTGATCTCAGCTAGCGGCTTGGTTAAGATATCATCTTTCTGCTTGTCAGTATGGATCTTTTCCATCCTGATATTCTTCTTTTCAACATGATCTCTGATAAAATGGTGTCTTACATCCACATGCTTGCATCTTGTATGTAGAACAGGATTTTGAGTGATTGCAATAGCACTATTACTGTCACAGAATATAGGGACGTTCTTAGCTACGATGTTGTAATCCCTCAGCTCCTGACTTAGCCAGAGCAGCTGGGAACAACAGCTTCCTGCAGCCATATATTTTACTTCAGTAGTAGATGTCGCAACTGATGTCTGCTTCTTCGAAAACCATGAGATCAGCTTATTTCCCAGAAACTGACATGAACCTGAAGTTGACTTCCTGTCGATTCTGCTACCTCCGTAATCTAAATCAGAATACCCACTAAGCTCTAGATTGTCATCTGATGAGTAAAATAAACCAAGGTTTACAGTCCCTTTCAGATAGTTGAGAATCCGCTTAGCTGCTTCTAGGTGGCTTTGCATTGGATTTGCTTGAAATCTGGCACATACACCTACTGCAAACGTCATGTCTGGTCTGCTGGCAGTCAGGTATAGTAGTGATCCAATTAGAGCTCTATACTCATTCTGATTCGTTTTCTGACCATCTTCGTCTGGATCCATCTTGAACCCGGTCATCATGGGAATTCTGGCTTCCTTGCAATGTTGAACTCCAAACTTTGCCAGTAGATTCCTTGTATACTTCGCCTGGCAGATGAATATCCCTTATGTACTCTTCTTGACTTGTAAACCCTGAAAGTAATTCATCTGACCCATCATGGACTTCTTGAACTTCCCTTGCATCAACTTGCTGAACTTCTCACATAGCTTTTTGTTGGGAGATCCGAAGATGATGTCGTCCACGTAAATCTGAACCATCAGAATATCTTCTCCATCTTCTATTCTGAATAAGGTTTTGTCCACTATTCCTTTAGTGAACCCATTTGTTTATCAAGAATCGAGAGAGTGTATCATACCAAGCTCGAGGAGCTTGTTTTGATCCGAAAGAGCTTTCCTTAAACGGTACACTTTGGTTGCCTTTTTCAAAGCACGGAGGTTGTTCGACATAAACTTCCTCTGCTAGTACCACATTTAAGAATGCACTCTTTACATCCATCTGATACACAGTGAACCCTCTCGTGAGGCGTATATGCCGTAAACAATTTGAATGGCTTCTAGGCGAGCGACTGGTGCAAAGGTCTCATCATAATCAATTCCTTCTGATTGTGAATACCTCTTAGCAACAAGTCTTGTCTTATTCCTGGCTATGACATTTTTCTCATCTCTCTTGTTCTTGAATACCCACTTCGTGCCAATTACGTCTTGATGAGTTGGTCTGTCCACCAATTTCCAAACTTGATTCATCTCAAACTGTTCCAGCTCCTCCTCCATGGCTAGAATCTAGCTTACGTCTTGTAGAGATTCCTCTACTGTAGTTGGTTCCTTCAAAGACAGATAACAACAGTACATGGCACTTTCACCAATCTGATGTTTAGTTTTGACTCTATCCGATGGGTCTCTGATAATCAGATCAGTTGGATGACTGGTAATCCAGGTCCTTCTGTTCTGATGTGCGTCTGTTTGGTGAACATCATCCATGTCTGATAGTTCATCACTAGTGATTGGGAGTGGTGAGAAATTATGATCCACTTGATAAGAACATGTCTCAGCTGATGTTGGACTCATCATGTGCTGATGTCTGTTCGTAGGAACTTCAGGAGTTCCCCCTGAACCAGATGGCTCAGTTGATATTATCTTAGTTGTAACAGCTTCTTCACTGACAGTTGTGCGTACCTTAGGGTCTGATTGACCTGTTGAATCAGCAAGATTAAGTTCTGGGATGTACACTTTTATGTGTTCAACTTCTTTCTCCTTGATGCTTAGCTGATCCATTTTCTGCGTGTCAGGTAGCAGTTGATTTGGTACGGCTTGTTCTGAGGCAGCTTTCTCTTGTTCAGAAGATGTCTCATCAAAGACCACATGTGGTGTTTCTTCCACAACTAGAGTTCATTTGTTGTAAACCTTGAAAGCCTTGCTGGATGAGGAATATCCTAAGAATATGCCCTCATCTGACTTGGCCTCAAAAGTCTTCAACTGACTTTTCCCATTGTTGTGAATGAAACACTTGCACCCAAAAACATGGAAGTATGAAACACGAGGTTTTCTGTCCTTCCACAGTTCATAAGGTGTTTTGAAGTGAGTCTTAGTTAGAGAACATCTGTTTTGAGTATGGCAGGCAGTGTTGATTGCTTCTGCCCAGAAATGGCTTGGTGTGGCATGTTCAGCTAACATAGTGCGAGCAGCTTCCTTGAGAGTTCTGTTTCTCCGTTCTGCTACTCCATTTTGTTGTGGCGTTCTTGCAGTTGACGTTTCATGCTGTATACCAAACTCAGTGCAAAATTCAGTAATAAAGGAATTCAGGAACTCTGTACCTTTATCTGATCTAATTTTTACTATGCTGACACCCTTCTCGTTTTGTAGCTTTTTGAGCAGCTCGTGTATCTTTTTCGTTGTCTCATTCTTCTTGTATAAGAATACAACCCAAGTAAACTTGGAATAATCATCCACGATTACTAGAGTATATTTGCGTCCACTGAGACTGACTGGTGTAACTGGTCCAAATAGATCCATATGGAGCAGTTGCAGTACTCTACTGGATGCTGGTCCTGGTATTCCCTTGAATGAGGCTTTAACTTGTTTTCCCTTCTGACATGCGGCACATGTCTGATCTTTGGAGAATATCTCATTCGGAAGTCCCTCAACCAAAGACATCCTAGCTATCTTGTTAAGAGTCTTGAAGTTCAGATGACTCATTCTTTTGTGCCAGAGCCAACTGCTACTTTTAGAACTCTTAACAATTAAGCATGTATTCTTAGGGCAACTGTTCCAATCTGCTGTGTAGATTGTGCCTTTCCTTGAACCAGTTAGCAAGATTTGTTGAGTGGCTCGATTCCTTATCGTACACTTGTCGCTCGAGAACTCAACGCTGAATCCATTGTCGCAGAATTGTGATACTGATAGTAGATTGTGCTTCAATCTTTCGACATACGAGACTCCAGTTACTTGTACATCATCATTCTCTAAGGTTCTGAATCCCTTGGTAAAACCAAAGTTATCATCACCGAAGAGTACGCTTGGGCCTTCTTGTTCTTTGTAAGATCTAAGGAGATGTTTACTTCCATCCATGTGCCTTGAGCATCCACTATCAATGTACCAGATAGTTGCTTGTGCACCTCCTTTGTTGGCCAGTCCCACGCGAACCTGCAATCAAATCAGGCTTTAGGTACCCCTTTGGAATTGGGTCCTGGGGGGTTAGTGGTGGATTTAGGGATCCACACAAACAGAGCACTTCTATGAAAATCTGATAGATTAGAAGGTCTGATTTGTCTCCCATACATATCAACATAATCATACATCTCTTTATATGCTTTCTGATTAGTATGATTATTCGTGTGAGCCTTGGTTGACTTAGAAGACTTGGGATTCTTTATATTTTGTCTTCTTTTAATCCAGTGTGGCTCAGGTGCAGTAGCCCTAGATCTCTGGTTATAAGGGTAGGTACGACTGCTACCATCAAAAGATTCATATATTTTTGGCATAGGTTATCTTTGCAGTTTACCTATAGCTTGATTATTAGGCAGCTGACCTTGATTGGGTCTCAGATTAGATTTCCTTCTTACAGGTTGTCTCTTTCGATACCTGTCTCACGATCGAGTTGAGGTTTTTTCGTAAGAACTCCTGGGTTCTTCTGTTGATTCTCGGTGATGCTTTATCGATTGGGGTACATTTACATTTCCCTTTCCGATTAGGCACCTGCCTTACTTGCTCAGCAGGTCTTTTTCCCTTATCAGATACAAGTTTAGCTTTTAGTGTATCTTTGTCAGAGACTCATTTGATTACACCCTTCTGAAGTGAATCAAATGAGGCTTTTGAGGATGTAGAAGGGTTCTCATACCCAATTCCCTCCTTGTTAATCGGCGTTCGAAAATAGGTGTTCATTTCTTGAACGGTTTTAGATGACTTCGTGAAAACCTCTATTTTCTTGCGCAAACTATCCTCAGTAGTTTTTAGACTCATGTAGTCGGAATAGCTCATTAAATTTAGCTTGAAGGATTTTGAAATCATCAGCTTTCTGTTTGTTGATTGCTAGCTGATCTTTGATCTGCTTCTCTTGATCAGAAGATTTAACTTTCAGAACGTTAAGTTCCTCGATTTACCTCGGCGGTTTAATGATTTCGATTCGGTAGCTTTTCTTTGGGGGGCGTTCTCTTTAACAAAAGTGATTATTTTCGATCCTTAGTTTGTCATTTTTGATTCCACTATTGTATAAGTGTCTACTGCATCAGAGAGATCATCAAGCAATTGCTCAGAGTAGAGCTGCAAGTCAATCTCTCCAGCAGGTGTGCTAATAATAGCAGGTGTGGAATTTGAAAAAGCAGAAGGTTTGGAGGTTACCTCAGATTGGTCCTCCTTGGCCATCAGGTAGACTTCATCGTCATCTGAAGAGAATATCAGATCTTCTTGCTCGTGGAAGTCAACAAAGATCGCTTATCGAGACGAAGTCTTCTCTTGATGAGTAGGCGAGAATCCTCGAAAGGCGGATAGGAATCATCAATTCGGATGTGTCACTATCGGGGCTTTTCCTATCTCGGCGTTGCTCTCTTTTGTTCCGTTTCTCTTCTCTTTCTTTGGGAGTCGGTCGAGGCGTCGGTCTTTGTAGTGACTGGTTTCTCATGATTGAAGCATGATCCTCGATCTATGGAACTTCCTCTGCCAGGTGAGTCACTCCGTCTGTAGGATCTGTCAGGTGACTTCCCTTTCTGATAGTAATCTGAACTCCTTCTGTCAGATCTGTTATCTCTTCTCTCATCCGCCGGATCATCTTTTTCTTTTCTTCTCTGTGATCTCTTTGATCATCGGATCCGGTTCTTTTCGTGATCCGTCGGTTGGCCTCTGTTTCTTTGATAGTCCTTTGTAGAATCTCCGATACTTACCAAGTCGAGTATTTGTTCTTTCAAGTTTCCTTGAAGCGAGAGGGATCTGATTACCTTGACTCATTATGTTTCCAACAGGTTCAGTGGCCTTCGATCTGCTGCTGGTTGCTTTAAATGCAACTAATTTAGATGTTGAGGCTTCAGCAGGCGTTTTGTCTTCATCTGCTTGTCCACTTTCGATTTAAATCGAACTCGTGAGCTTTAAGGCTTAGGAACAAGCTACTCGGCTTCATCTTTGAAATGTCTTGGCAATCCTTGATTACCGTGACTTTTGTGTCCCATTTCTTGGTGAGAGATCTTAAGATCTTGTAGTTGATATCTTTGTTTGACATCTCTCTTCCAAGTTCTTGTAGCTTATTTACTGACATGGTGATCCTCCCATCGAGCTCGTTGATTGTCTCGTTGGGCAACATCTTTAACTTTTCGAACTTCACCAGTTCAGCTTGTAGTCGGCTATCTTTGATCTGATCATTTCCTTCGCATATCTCAGCAAGAGTATCCCACATTGTTTTCGCGGATTTGAGATACTTTATCTTCTCTTTGGTGACTTTATCCATTGTCTTCATGATTTTATGCCTGGCGATTGTATCTAGAGTATACAACTTTCTTTCCTATGCATCCATCAAGGCTGGGCATTTTTGCACATGACTTCCCGTGGCGAAATCTGGATCTCCTCCAACTGCTGGGTTGTCGTGATATATGATGATGGGTCCTCGTTCGATGACTTCCATCATTCTGCCGCTTATCGATCCTAGATGGTTGCACATATATATAGCCCAATCTGCATACTCATCAATTAAAAAATTAGGCAAATCATGATACATACCAGAGGTATTATCCATGCTGAGTGATTTTGAAAACGAATGAGTTTTGAAAACGGTTTTTTTTTAAGATCTGTTCAAATGACCACAAAGATTCTTCCTCAAGAATCTATGATACTCAAAGCCATTGGTCTGTAGAACCACTGCTCTGATACCACTTGTAGGTCCCGAACGGGTTTTGTGAGGGTGGAAGTCTAGAGGGGAGGGGTGAATAGACTTCTAAAACTTTTCGTGCGGATCAGGTGTGAACTGCAGATTACCCGATCAGTCTTAGTGTATCGTTTAGATCGATGTTCAATCTTCTTGAGTGCCCAAGGCGGTCGGTTTGATATCTGTCAGTTTAACTGAATGGTGCGGAAGCTTGTTTTTACCCGTGTGAAAAACCAGTTTTATCAATCAGATTCTTAAGTCAGTTTTCAACCAGTTGACTAAGGTGTCAATCAGATCAGATCAGTTTCTTCGTGCAGACTGAGCTTAACTTAGAATATGTATGTTGTTTTAAACTCAGTTGTGTGACTTGTGTAAAGCAATAAGAAAGCAAGTAAATGCACACAAGATTTTTATAGTGGTTCAGACGAAACCCGTCCTACGTCCACTCTTCCCTTTGTTGGGATTATACTGGAAAGTGTGCTTTTACTTTGTATAATCGAAACTGAATTTCCAGACTTATTTACTGAAATAAATTGTTTATCACTGATGCTTTAAATATGATTGAATGTTACATATATTTACTGCATAACTGTTGGGAGATGAATTTAATAAAAGATTATATGATTTTGATTAAGATCCCAAAACCCCTAAGTATGACATGTTCAGAATGATCTTGATAGTTGAGTCGAGATTGGTTTTTAGAATATTAGGGATGTTATCTCGCAAAATGTATAAACAATGATATATAGTTCAGGATAGGTTTTGAAGACTCTGAAGAACTCAAGATGTTCAAGATCGGTTTTTGATGAAAAATCGAAGTCTCTCAAGACTCAAGATGAAAACCGAGAATCAAGACTCAAAGATGAAGACTCAAGATATCGGTCAAGATAAATCAAGACTCGGAAGATCCTCAAGACTCGAAGACCTCAAGATCGAGTATTCAAGATCATTAATCTTGAAAAGCACAATAATCTCAAGACTCAAGAATGTATTGAATGCTCAAGATGAACTCGAATGTTCCGAGGCAATCAATATATCTATCTCAAGGATGCACATCGAGAAAAACGCGATGCCTTAGAAAGTTAGATATTGCCAAGACATTCAAATGCAGACAAAAGGAACTAAGTCAGAAGTGTTGTTAAGGTTATATCAAACTCAGAGTTTGTAACCAAAAGAGCCGTTTAAAGTGTCTACCTTTTACTGGAGACAAAAGTCAAAAAGAGGAAGACGACACTGTACCATACCGGTTAATCGATGAAAGGAAGTGAAAAAAAGATGTCAGATGTACGAAAGTTCCAGACTGCAAAAAGTGAAGACCGGCTACATGAAAGGCTATTGCCTAAAACGTGTTAGGGAGTGTCAAACTCTAAATATAGCCGTTTCTCACACACCATAAGAGGGAACTCACGAAGCTATCTCTCCAATGGATAGTTTTCAAGAGTAACCTTGGTGTATGCCTATAAATACTGGTGACCCTCTACATTGTAAGGTTACGGGAAATTTATACGCAACTCAAGAGCTCAAACTTATTCTTGCAAAAGTTAAAGCACTCGAAATACCTTGAATTTCCCAAGTGCTTCTATATTGAAGAGAGCTCACTTTACTAAGCCTAGCTTGATAAGATTTATCCAAAGCTTAGTCGAGATATCCTAACCCTTTGCATTGTGCTTCATTGTAAAGGATATCTCATCCTAGTTGGAAACCAACCAAGAAACCCCAAACCCTTGAGAAGGTAGTTGGAGTGTGTTTGTTGGTGAGTAGAGTTGTAAAGAGTTAGTAAACCACGCTGGGAGTAGTCGTAAAACTCTAGAGGAGAAGTTAGTAAGCTACAGGGGTAGTCTGAAAGCTTGTGTGTGATTGAGTAAGTAAACTACGGAGGTAGTCAGAAAACTCAAGGTCGGGTTGAGTAAGTAAACTACGTGGAGTAGTCAGAAAACTCAGGGCCGAGTTGAGTAAGTAAACCACGAGGTAGTCGTAAAGCTCGAAGTTGATAGTGAATTTCTCTCAAGAGTCGGGGAGAGTGGATGTAGGAGCTTGAGTCTCTCGAACCACTATAATCGGCTGTGTTCTTTATTGCTTTCTTATATCGTGCTTAATTGTTGCATTGACTCGATTTTTGAAAGCATACTTTTCACTGATAATTCGGTTGGAATCAATCCACTGAAGTTGCATAAGTGAATCACAGCCTAATCACTATTTCATAAGGGGAAGGTTTTTTTCAGCAAAGCTTAAAACGAAAGTATAAACTAAGGGCCAACCATTTTTTTCGATCGAGTAGCTAGAACAGATAGTTACCAAACCGAACTCTCTTCCGAGGATTGAAGAAGTTAGTTATCCGATCCAAGCAACTCGGGATCTCGACACTCGAGGACTCGATTGGGATTATCGAGGTATATCGAAAGCGATTTCGGGATCACTGTCTCAAGAGACCTTGACTCAGAGCGATCTGTGCTTCTCGTAACCTAATCTTCGAGGATTATCGACCCAAGTCGACCTCGAAGAAAAAGTTTTAAAACACCTAACACGTGTATTCCCCCATACACGTAAGAGACGTTTTCACGGGACCAACAATAATCGTTCAATAATTCAGACGTGTTACATTGTAGTTAATTTAGTGATACCAGATCACAGAAGATTAAATTAACAGTGCCTTGTAACTAAAAGTACGCCATTCACGACCTAGATGGGAATGAACAACCCATCGTGAAAGGTTGAGGTGTAAGGCTCAGATTGGTTTGTCTTGACCAAGAGATTACACTAGTGCATGGTGATCAATTTGAATAGGACCTCTGAGGAGGATAAATTCTTGAGAACTGAACAAGGAAGAATTAGACCTCAGTGGTTCGTTGTTTCTTAACCTTCGTCCCTTAAATAGGATCACGTGGGATTGGTAACTATTGCTTTGACTTATCATGGGTAGCGAATCAGAGAGAGATTCAATACTTTTTATCTTGGGCAATATTATTGGTCACATGTGATTGCTAAGATTTAATACGAAGAATCGTGTGCAAGTACGCTTGTTTGATTTTCCCCCTTGGGAGGTTCATAAGCTTTATCATACCAAATCTTGCAAGTGGAATTAGTTTCTGGTATGGATTATAATGTTGAATCGTTCCTTGACCAAGGATAAAAGATATTAATTAATGGAAAACTATTTCAGTGGTTTGAATTAATTAATGGGCAAGATAATCTTAAACACGGGAAATAATAACCGGGAGCCATATTAACTGTAATATGGGTTAAGCTGGATAGTGCAATATTAATTATGTAGTGGGATTAATTAATATTTATGGGCTTGAATTATATTGTGGCTCAATATTAGATATTCAAGGTCCATTAGAAGGTCCAATCTTAATTCTCCTAAAGGCCCCCTGAGTAGCCCAACAAATAGTCCATTAACTGAAAATGTGATTAAAATAAAATAAATATTGTTGCTTAATTTTTTCCTAATATTTCGAAATTTATGGATAAAAGAGGGAGAAAGATTTTCTTTGAATTTTCTTATGGAATGAAGATATGTATTCTTGGAATACAAGATTATCTCATTAAATTCAAGAAATCTCCCACTTGGTTATCTATATGGAATTTTCGAAATTTTGAAAATAATGGGCAAGAAAGATTTTCTTGATTTTCTTGAAAAGATATTATGGAAGATATGTATTTCTTGAAATACAAGAATATCTCATAAATTCAAGAAGATCCAAATCTTGGATTCTTGCACACATTAATTTTCGAAAATTACCATAGCAAATAGAGAAGGTGGGATTTTGTGGAATATTATAATTATGGGAAAAAGAATATAAGAGATATATTCAAGATTTCTTGGTTATCAAGAAAAGTCTTTTCCCACATTGTTTTTCCACTAGAAATTTCGACCACCTCCCTCTTATAAATAGGGGATGATTGTTTCATTCCCAAGTACAATTCCATGTGCTGGAAAAATTAGCAAATCCACGAAAGTGGTGCAACAAAGTTTATTTTTTCCTTTTGTTAATTGTTCACGAGTATCCTTCCACCGGATTGTCGAGCAAGGGCTAAGGGAATACTTGGGAAGTCCTTTTGGTTAGTCCATCCGACCGAAGTCACTGCCATTCCGAGAGGTATGTTCACGTAAACCCGTAGATTCCGCATGCGTAGGTTTTACGTGGCTTTTATATGCATGATGTGTTGTTGCAATTATTATTTGAATTAATATCAGATAAATTCATGCTAGTAATAATTAAAGAATTAAATTTGTAGTTAAATATTCATCCCTAATAGATCTGTGCAACTCATTACCCAACAACTGGTATCAGAGCCACGGTTTCGGGCTCTAAATTTTTTGAATTGTAATTTAATTCGCGGACATTAAATTTGAAATTGGATAGTAGAACTGTTAGATCTGTTTTGCAGGTATCCAATTATCATGGATTTTAATGTGTTTATTTATGCATGCATATAAACTGTGGTTTTTTTAATTCGATTCGTTCAGATTTGTTTTGCCTCGTGAGAAAATCCACGAGTAAACTAGATTTGTTTGATTTGATCAATGTAATAGACTAGTCTAGATCTAGGTTTATTTATTTTTTGTAAATAAATTGTAACCGGATCGGGAACGAAGAGACGAAGAATTAAAGGATGAAATCCAGAACCCGGTGGCGGCCTTGGTCTTGTGCGCCGGCACGCACGCATGGGGTGCAAGGCCGGGCGGCAGCCGCGGCGCGAGAAGCGAGGCCCTTCGCCAGACGGGCAAGCGCCTGTGATACCGTCGGCGCGCTCCAGCGAGCGGGACGGGCGGATGCTGCGTGGGCGCAAGACGGATATTCGCGCCGCCGAGGTCGCGGGCGAGTTTGTTACGCTGCGCGATGCTGCTGCCGCTAAGATCTTGTGGCGTCTCCGCTAGATGCCGAGGCGCTTTCTTGCCGACATCGGGCGGGCGCGGGCTCGCCGCCTTGGTGCCGAGGCCGCCGAGGCTGCCCTAAGCCAATTGGCCGGTCAGAGCGGGCGTGCATCCGGCCGCGAATCGCCTTGGCGTGGCGTTTCGAGACGAAGTATTTTTTTGAGACGAATGAGTGGGAGAAATTCGAGACGTGTTTCTTCAAGACCAAGCCAAGAAAAATCAAACCATGACAATTGGATAATTTGTGTCCAATATGTTTATTTTTCTGTTTTGCTTGATTTATTTGTGCTATCTTATGCTTTATTTAATTTGTTTAAATGTGTTTGCATGAGGGTTGCCAAATGAAAAAATCTCACCTTCAAAATTACTAAGTATGTTTAAATAATTAATTGACAATTTTATTCCGGATAATAAAATTGAATTAATTTTGACATCCATGATTTATTTATTTGTGAATTCTTTTGGAGAAATTCCCCCCACGGGACGGTCAAAAGATAGCTTTCACATGAATGAATTCCAAACGGATGATTGCGGGTTATTACTAGTGGCGACGATGACCCTCCCCACGAGGCTCGATAAAAGCGAAATAGTAATCCTGTATTTAATCATGGTTATTACTTAGGTATAAAATTGATATGCATATACTTCCCCGAAGTCCCTGTCAATTTTATATTGGTCAAGTGGGAGTCAACTATTAATCTGGATATTAAAGGTTTGTAACTGTTCTTGTTTGTAACCTGCTTGAATGTGTTTAAATAATGACCCACCCCACGTGGCTTATTTAAAATGTTTTGAGATGTTGGCTGATGCATGTTCATATTTTTTTTGAGATTTTAATATGAAGCATGTGATCGAACCTTGTGATATACTTGTGCTATTGCATATAGTTGTTTATTTCAGTTCAGCATGTCGTTACCTTTTAATCCACTGTTATTATACTTAAAGTCAATACAATATGTATGGAAACTATATTGGAAACGAAAAATTATAATTGTCCTAACTACACAAAAGCACAAGTGGATTCTTGACACACCAAAATCAGATGAGCCAATTGACGAGTCAAAACATGCGGGACTCGTCAGATCACCTTGCGAGAGATGTCGTCGCTGAAAATGGTGGAGGGCAAATCCGTAAGGGATTATGTCCTCAAAATAGATGGTCCATCTGAACAAACTTGAGATTCTGAGTGCAGATTATGATCTGGAGATTCAAATGAAATTGGTACTTCACTCTCTGCCCAAAAAGTTTTTGAGCATTTTGGCCTCGCTAGCTAATTTGTTGCAAGCTTTTGGTCTCGGCAGAAATGATGATAAGGCACCAAACTCAAGCTTTGACGGCAAGTGGTCCGTCTTCATCTTCTAGGCCAAGGGTAGGCAAGATAAAGAAGAGGACCAAAGGTCATAAGCAATAAAACTCAACTGTTGCCAAGGGAAATGGTAAGATGAGGAATGCTTGTTGTGTCAAGGAAAATCCAAAGAGGAAGTGCTTAAGATGCGGTAAGAAAGGACAATGGAGGTTTTGCCTGTTCCAACCCCAAAAGGGACGGAGAGAAAGGTAATTCTCACGCACTAGTTGTTGAAACTTGTTTAGCGGCGTATACTTCTCATTCGTGGGTGGTTGATACGAGATCCACTAATCATGTTGGCTTCACGGGTTCTAAATGATCCAGCAACTTAGTGGGAGTGAGATCCTCATCACACTGGGCAATGTTACGAAAGTAGAAGACATTGCAATGCTACGTAAGTGGCAGATATTGCAATGCTACGATAGTAACGATTATTGAAATACTACGCAAGTAGCAGACATTGGAATGCTACATGAATAGCAGTTAAAGCAGTGGGAGAACTACACCTATCTTTTGAAGATAAAGTTTTTTTTTAGATTATCTTTATGTTCCCAGTTTTAGAAAGAATTCACTTCCAGTTTCTAAAATTCGATTAAAGGACTCTAAGTTTCTTCTAATAAGAATGACATCATTTTTTAAATGATGAGTGTATCTGTTACGGGACATTGATGGAAAATCTCTATACAATTAACTATGCACACCACTCATGAAATGCATCCTATAACACATCAACTATTTCCGACAAAAGAAAGCATGAACGAAATACTTCTTTGGCATCTAAGATTGGGTTATATAAATCCAAAGAGGATCCAAAGGTTGGTGAAAGATGGTTCACTGGAACGTCTCCAAGTTGAACAAATTCCAACCTGCGAATCATGTTTGGAGGGTAATATGACCAAGAGGGCATTTGGAGCCAAGGGGAATAGGGCCAAAGAAGTGTTAGAGGTCGTTCACACAGATGTATGTGGTCCAATGTCAACCAAAGCAAGAGGAGGTTATGAGTAATTTTATTGATGATTACTCAAGGTACATTTTCCTTATGAAGCATGAATATGAGACCTTTGAAAAATTCTAAGAATTTAAGGCTCAAACAGAGAATCATAGGGAAAAACGTATCAAGTCTCTACGATCTGATCGTGGAGGCGAATACCTCAGCGATGAGTTTTTGAACTGCTTATCTGATGAAGGGATTGTATCCCAGCTCATTGCACCCGGAACCCCTCAACAAAATGGGGTAGCAGAGCGAAGAAACAGAATTCTTTTGGAAATGGTTAGATCAATGATGAGTTATGCGGATCTTCCCGAGTCGTTCTGGGGTCATGCCTTGGAAACAACGACTTACATTCTGAACTTGGTGCTATCCAAATCGGTTCCCAAAACTCCTAAATAATTGTGGACCGGGCGCAAGCCTAGTATGAGACACACAAGAATTTGGGGGTGTCCGGCCTACCTGTTGGACAAGGAAGCCAGTAAAATTGGATCCTCGATCAGAATTAAGGCTGTTTGTAGGATACCCCGAGGGAACAAAAGGGTGTATGTTCTATAGTCCCGAAGATCAAAAGGTGGTCATCAGCACCCACTTTAGATTTTTGGAAGAAGACTATATGAACCAAAGAAAACCCAGAAGTGAGATTACCTTAAATGAGCTTAGAGGGCAAACCACAGTGCCAACTGTACTAGATGATATACCAAACGATACGTTTTCACAACCGGAGCCTCGTCGTAGTGGGAGGGTTGTTTGACAGCCCGAGAGATTCATGGGAATAGGAGAGTCCTCAGACTTGATTCCCGGACAAGACGAATCAGACCCATGGACATATGACGAGGCACTCCAAGATAAGGATGCAGATTCTTGGCAAACAACAATGATAACCGAAATGGGTTCTATGTTTCATAATAGAGTGTGGGAGCTAGTCGAACCACTTAATGGGGTCAAACCCATTAGATGCAAGTGGGTATATAAGAGGAAAAGAGGACCGGACGTGAAGGTTGAAACCTTTAAAGCAAGACTAGTGGCGAAAGGTTACACTCAGAAAGAAGGGATCGATTATGAGGAAACTTTTTCGCCCGTAGCCATGCTTAAGTCCATCCGTAATCTCTTATCGATTGCTGCGCATTTCGACTTTGAAATCTGGCAAATGGATGTCAAGACAGCTTTCCTTAACGGAAGTCTTGATGAAGAGATCCATATGCAACAACCCCAAGGCTTCATTGAAACAGGCCAAGAACACCAAGTTTGTAAGCTCAAGAGGTCCATTTACGGACTCAAACAGGCATCCAGAGCTTGGAACCAATGTTTTGATCATGTTATAATGTCTTATGGGTTTGATCAAAACGAGTTTGAAAGTTGTGCGTATAAAAAGCGTGTCGGAACTGCATTGGTATTCTTAGTACTATACGTAGATGACATTGTGATCATCGGGAACGATGTGAAGGTGTGATCAGAAGTAAGGGCATGGTTTTCAAAACAGTTTGATATGAAAGACTTAGGGAAAGTCGGACATATCCTTGGGATCAAGATAACTCGAGATCGCCGGAAAAGGATGATCGGGTTATCGCAAGTTTCATACTTAGACACTGGTTTTTGAAACGATTCAGCATGCAAGATTCCAAGAAAGGATTCGTACCTTTCAGACTTAGAATCTATCTATCCAAGAAAATGTTCCCTAAGACGAAAAGGAGATAGATGACATGAAAGGTATTCCTTGTGCTTCGGCTGTCGGAAACCTTCTGTATGCATTGCTGTGTACGAGACCGGATATCTGCCTTGTCGTAGGCACGGTAGCAAGATATTAAAGTAACCCAGGGAAAGTGCATTGGACGACAGTTAAAAACATTTTGAAGTGTCTGAAAAGAACTCGGGATAGAATGTTGATTTATCAGTCAGATACTCCAATCTCCATCGGCTACACGGACTCAGATTTCCAATCAGATATAGATTCCAGAAATTATCTGCCTCAGTTAGTGTGTTTCCATTTGGGAAGTGTAGCCATCAAATGGACGAGTGTGAAGCAGAAATGCATCACTGACTCAACCATGGAAATCGGGTAAGTAGCTGCTTGTGAAGCAGTGAAAGAACCGATTGGGCTCTAGACCTTCTTAGTGGACTTGGATGGTGTTCTGAATTTGTCTAGCTATATCTGCTAGGGGCAGTTGCAAATTCAAGAGAACCAAGAGTCCACGAGTCAAACAAACACATTAAAGGAAAGACATCTTATACGAGAAATCGTTAAGAGAAGAGATATAGATGTGGCAAAGATAGCATCTGAGGACAGCCTAGCAGATCAATTCACAAAGCGTCTGCCTCTGAATACATTCGAGAGACATGTGAGTGGAATGGGTGTCAAGACCGTTGCCAATCTGCTTTGAGTATAAGTGGGAGAAATTATTAGGTTCGTGTAAGTGACATTAGATGTCACGGACTACGCGAGATATGTTGTAGTATACTTAAAAGCAGACCTTGAGTATAAGTGGGAGATTGTTTGGATTATACTGGAAAGTATGCTTTTACTTTGTATAATCGAAACTGAATTTCCAGACTTATTTACTGAAATAAATTGTTTATCACTGATGCTTTAAATATGATTGAATGTTACATATATTTACTGCATAACTGTTCAATAATTCGTACGTGTTACATTGTAGTTAATTTAGTGATACCAAAAGTACGCCATTCACGACCTAAATGGGAATGAACAACCCATCGTGAAAGGTTGAGGTGTAAGGCTCAGATTGGTTTGTCTTGACCAAGAGATTACACTAGAGCATGACTGATGCGCTGAATAGGACCTACAGAAGGATAAATTCTTCAGAACTGAACAAGGAAGAATTAGACCTCATCGGTTGGTTGTTTCTTAACCTTCGTCCCTTAAATAGGATCACGTGGGATTGGTAACTATTGCTTTGACTTATCATGGGTAGCGAATCAGAGAGAGATTCAATACTTTTTATCTTGGGCAATATTATTGGTCACATGTGATTGCTAAGATTTAATACGAAGAATCGTGTGCAAGTACGCTTGTTTGATTTGCCCCTTTGGGAGGTTCATAAGCTTTATCATACCAAATCTTGCAAGTGGAATTAGTTTCCGGTATGGATAATAATGTTGAACCGTTCCTTGACCAAGGACAAAAGATATTAATTAACGGAAAGCTATTTGAGTGGCTTAAATTAATTAATGGGCTAGATAATCTTAAACACGGGAAATAATGACCGGGAGCCATATTGACTGTAATATGGGTTAAGATGGATAGTGCAATATTAATTATGTAGTGGGATTAATTAATATTTATGGGCTTGAATTATATTGTGGCTCAATATTAGATATTCAAGGTCCATTAGAAGGTCCAATCTTAATTCTCCTAAAGGCCCCCTGAGTAGCCCAACAAATAGTCCATTAACTGAAAAGGTGATTAAAATAAAATAAATATTGTTGCTTAATTTTTTCCTAATATTTCAAAATTTATGGATAAAAGAGGGAGAAAGATTTTCTTTGAATTTTGTTATGGAATGAAGATATGTATTCTTGGAATACAAGATTATCTCATTAAATTCAAGAAATCTCCCACTTGGTTATCTATATGGAATTTTCGAAATTTTGAAAATAATGGGCAAGAAAGATTTTCTTGAGTTTCTTGAAAAGATATTACGGAAGATATGTATTTCTTGAAATACAAGAATATCTCATAAATTCAAGAAGATCCAAATCTTGGATTCTTGCACACATTAATTTTTGAAAATTACCATAGCAAATAGAGAAGGTGGGATTTTGTGGAATATTATAATTATGGGAAAAAGAATATAAGAGATATATTCAAGATTTCTTGGTGATCAAGAAAAGTCTTTTCCCACATTGTTTTTCCACTAGAAATTTCGACCACCTCCCTCTTATAAATAGGGGATGATTGTTTCATTCCCAAGTACAATTCCATGTGCTGACAAAATTAGCAAATCCACAAAAGTGGTGCAACAAAGTTTATTTTTTCCTTTTGTTAATTGTTCGCGAGTATCCTTCCACCGGATTGTCGAGCAAGGGCTAAGGGAATACTTGGGAAGTCCTTTTGGTTAGTCCGTCCGACCGAAGTCACTGCCATTCCGAGAGGTATGTTCACGTAAACCCGTAGATTCCGCATGACTTTTATATGCATGATGTGTTGTTGCAATTATTATTTGAATTAATATAGGATTAATTCATGCTAGTAATAATTAAAGAATTAAATTTGTATTTAAATATTCATCCCGAATAGATCTGTGCAACTCATTACCCAACACCCTTAACACAGGGGAACCTTAACCTACTTTAACCTGTGGGACTTATATCCTTTTCCGGGATGGCGAGATGTTTACCGAAGTTCCCACTCTTACAAACTTAACCTACGGGACTTATATCCTTTTCAGGATGGCCGAGATGTTTATCGAGTTCCCACTCAAGCTTAACCTACGGGACTTATATCCTTTTCAGGATGGCCGAGATGTTTATCAAGTTCCCACTCTACAAACGTAACCAGCGGGACTTATATACTTCAAAAGGATAGCCGAGATGTTTATTGAGTCCGCACTCTACAGACTTAACCTAACTTGCATTTGGGTAAAGAATATTTGAGGGTTCCAACTGGAAATCTATCTTGATGCTTTAGGTAGCCAAAATGCTAGTGGATGGGATTTCTTGCTAAGAACTAATGGGATGAACACTCTAAGAATAATCTTCAAATGTAGTGTTCTTTGAATGGAGATTTTACTGTAGCTTTAGCTTCTTTTGCGGTGTCTCCGTGTTTGTTCTTTGCTTGTTCTCACTTGTTGGTCCTTATCTTCAAAATGAAGATCGATCCCATTTTATAGACCTCGAAATCAAAGAGCCGTTGGAGAGCAATTTGAATTTCGGGCTATATTAGGTAGGCTGTAGGATATGATTGTGACTTGCTCCAATTATCGGTGTGGCCGTAGGCATGATTAGCACCATTTTTGTCCGCAGTGTCGTATCCTGTATTGTCAGCTCTTTTTGTGCACGTGTCGCTTTCTCCTTGGCTTAGCGAGGCGGCACTTCAAAAATTTGTCCGTTAGATGATTGATATTCTTTTTTGTAGAAGATTCGTCTTGTCTGGTGAATCTTTTTGATTGTCACCAGGTGTGAGCTTACTTGATCAGGTAACTGATCAGTCTACCTTGTTTGAGTCTTCAGATGCACATTGTCTTAGCTTCAATATGCATACTCTGCTGAATGTAGGTCTTCAGGTCTTTTGATCTTCAGGTGTCTCTGAGCCTCAGTGTATTCAGTCATACTGAGTCTTCAGGTTTGTTACTGAGTCATCAGGTTTATCTGAGTCTTTAGGTTCATCTGAGTCTTCAGGTTTATCTGAGTCTTCAGGTTTATCTGAGTCTTCAGGTTCATCTGAGTCTTCACCTGATCTTCTGACTTCTTGTCTTCAGATTTGTGCTTAGTCTTCTGATCATCTGACCTTATCTGGGTCATCTGATACTTCGACCTGACCTATACATATTGAGTTCCCCCTCAATATGTGACCTATCTTTTACTTCAGCTATCTAAACATTTCAGCTGGTCATCTTAATCTGATTCTATGTCATCGATACCTAACTTGTCCGACCGGGTCCTATTACAACCTGTTTTGGAACATCCATCAAAACTAAGTTACAGATTTCCCAACACCCACAGAGAGAAGTGACACTGAAAATTCTTAGAGGATTATCTAAGAAATGGGATATACATGCTGTGGTGATTGAAAACACCAAAAAACATTGATTCTATGCCATATCAACAAGTTTTCTCTGAACTGAAAGCTTATGAATTTGTGATTGACAAGAAAACTAAGAAATCTGACAGCAAAGATGATACTTCATCTAGCAAGAATGTGGCTTTCAAAGCCAAAGAGAAATCCTGTAAATCTAGAGAGTTTGAGAACTCACTTGCCAAAATTCAGGATGAGCAAGAGGATATGCTAGTACTGATGGCAATGAGGTTTGAAAGACTCAATAGCAGATATGGAAAATAAAAGAAATATTACAGGAACAACTGGTACAAGAACAGGAATAACTCAGAAGCTGAGGACAGATCCACTGAGAAAAGAAAGGACCACAAAACTGAAGGATCTTCATCCAGGAAGAAGGACTCCAAGACCAAGGAGGAAAGTGATCAGGATGATGATACCAACAGATGCTACAACTGCCAGAAGAAAGGTCACTTCCAGTATGACTGTCCTGAGCTGAGTGCTAAAGAAAGAAAGGAGAGACAAGCCAAGAGAGACATAAATATCTCTAGCAAGAAGGTTATGATTGCTGAAGAAGAAAACCAGTCTCAAGAAGGATCTAGTTCTTTAGAAGATATATTCTTAGATAGTGACAGTGATGATGTCTGCCTTGTTCCTATGGAGGAGGTAAATTCTTCTATCTCTGTTGTTGCTCCTACACAAGAACCTGAGTTATCAAGTTCATTTATAACCAGTAACTTTGACCTGATGGATTCTTTTGAGAATCTTATGAAGGACTATTCTGTGTTACAAGAACTGCTCATAGAAACTCAAGAGCAGAACAAGGAACTGACTGCTGAGAATATGAAGTGGAAAGACTCTAATACTGCTGAGATCACTTCTCAATTAATGGGAACTACTGATGAACTAGATGTTCTGAAAGTACAACCCTCAGAAAAACAGAAGGTGATAGAGATCCTTAATGGAAAATTAGAGATTTCCACTGAGGAGATTCAGCTTATCAGAACTGAGTTCAATGAACTCTTTGAGAAGCATGAAACTCTAAAGAAAAGTGAGGATAGTGCGCAGAGAAAGTGAGCTCTATTGAATTCTGCATCTAAAGTAATAGATGAAATTCAGAGTTATCAAAGACCTGCAACTATGAAGGCTGGATTGGGATATAATCCAGGGGGAACCTCACAAGGTCTCCTGAATGCTGCTTCTAGTAGCACTAAGATTGTCTTTGTTAAACCGGTGGCATGTACTAATCTTCTTACTGAAGAACAGCCCAGTGTTTTGGACAAGGGTAAAGGACCTATGGTTTCAGAAAAACTAAAAGTTCATAATAGAAAGCCCAAACCGCAGGAAAAGGTTAGAAAACCTGAACAATCAATAGGAAATCCTCAGGCCAGTACTTCAAAGCCTCAGGCTAAGAATACCAACCTGAAGAGATCTGCATTGAACCATCAGAGGAATTTTCAGAAGAGAAACACTCAGCAGAGATATTCTCAACTGAAAAGACCAAGTCCTCAAATTACTGAAAGACCTCAATTTCAGTACAAGAAACCTAAACGCCACTTGCCTAAGGGTAAAGGTTTCCTGAACCCAAGTCATCAGAGACAGAGGCTAGTTGCACCAAGGCCAAAGCATTGGAACAAGAGGCCTGAACCCAAGAAGAACTCTAAGGATCATGTTCATGCTAAGGCTGGCACTCATACACAGGGTACTGCCAAGGCACCTAGGGTGGTGAATGTCTATGTAGATGTTTATGGGAGCAAATCAGTTACTCTAAAGTAATTAGAGTTGTCAGGTAGATTTGGGTTCCAAAAGGTACAGGTAACCTGGTAGGACCCTACACCAAATGTGTACCTAAGGTCTGATTTTTTTTTAGGTGAAGGAAAAGGGCACGGAGCTGATAGAAGACAACATAACCCTGATAAGTGGAAATGAAGTAGCTCTTGCTGCATGGTATCTGGACAGTGGATGTTCAAGGCATATGACAGGATACACACATCTACTTACTAACTATGTTGAGCAAAAAGGCCCTCAGATTACATTTGGAGACAATTCCAAAGGACAAACTGAAGGATATGGAACTCTTGAAGTTGATTCTATTCATATCCATGGTGTTTCATATGTTTCTGGTTTAAAGCATACCTTGCTTTCAATCAGTCAATTCTGTGACAAAGGATTCAATGTTGAGTTCTCAAAGAACTCCTAAGGATACATGTTTGGTTGCAAAAAGTTCCACTGATACCAGTTGGTTGTGGCACAAAAGACCGAATCACTTAAACTTCAAAACCCTGAACAAACATCCAAGATTAGCTCTAGTGAGGGGGTTACCCAATGAAGTGTTCAGTAAAGTTCATGTATGTGAAGCCTGTCAGAAAGGAAAGCAAATCAAAGCATCATTCAAAAGCAAAGTAGATATTTCTACTGACAGAATACTGCAACTATTACATATGGATATATTTGGTCCAGTAACACCTGTGAGCACTAATGGCAGAAAATATATACTTGTGGTAGTTGATGACTACTCTAGATACACATGAGTCATATTCTTACTCAGTAAGAAAGAGACTCAGACAAAAGCTACTGAACTCATTGAAAAAGACTCAAGATTGAAAAAAGAATGAGTGTGGTCAAAATCGATTCGGATAAAGGAACTGAATTTATCAACCATATTATATCTAATTATTGTGCAGCAAATGGAATAGCTCATGAAACATCATCTGCAAGGACCCCACAACAGAATGGTGTTGCTGAAAGGAGAAATAGGACTCTGTTTGGAAATTTAGAGTTTTGATGAAAGTTCCAAATCACATGTAATAGGACTAGTCAGACCTGTTAGCTGACTGATGTTTTAAATACCAGTTCTAAGATGACCAGTTGATAATTATTGTATAGAACAACTGATGTCTAAGATAGGTCACATATTGAGGGGGACCTAAATATGTATAGGTCAGTCCGAAGAGGGAAGACCGGTGAGATCGAGGAAGACCAAATTTGGAATCAGAAGACAAGACAAGATCAGAAGATCAGACGACCAGAAGAAGTCAGATGATCAGGTGAAGACATAAATCTCAAGTTCAGAAGACCTGAAGATCAGATGACTATCAGAAGATCAAGACTAGAAGACCTACATCAGCAGAGTCTGCTAGTTGAGCTAAGAAAACTGTCACCAGAAGACTCTATCAGGTATACTGATCAGTTTTATCTGATCAGGTCAGCTCACACCATGTGTCAACTGATGTTACACTAGTCATATGTTGTTGATCTGAACAAGAAGAATGTCAACTTTAGTTTGTAGAACAAACACTGAAAAGTGTACTTGTTAACCAATGAGAACAAGACACGTATGTACGGAGCTGACAATGCGAGATTCGACGCTGCTAAGTCAAACAGCTATAAAGGGTCACTATTCACTCTTTCGGCCATGTCGTTCCTAAAACACGTCAAATCAATCCTGCAACCTACCAAATATAGCCGAAAATTCAAATTGCTCTCCAATGGCTCTTTGTTCAAGGTCTATAAATATGGGATTGCTCTTCATAGTGAAGACACGGAAATTATCAAGAAGCTCATACTATAGTAAAATTTCCGCAAGAAGAACACAAATTTGAAGAATATTTCTAAGTGTTCATCCCATTGTTCTTAGCATAGAAATCTCATCCTCTAGCTTTAGGCTATATAAACAGTAGGATAGATTTCCAATTGGAACAACAACAAATCTTTACCCAAACCCAAAAGTTAGGTTAAGTTTGTTTTGCAAGATTTTCGACAAGGATTTCTAGTTCTGATTTCTGGGATCAGTTGAGCGAGAACTCTTAAAACATCTGTTGGTTGTAATGTGTTGGACTAACACAATAAACTAAGTCCAGTTGGTTAAGTTGGTGCCCCTTGTGATAGGGAAGAGTGGACGTAGGACTGGTTGTCCGAACCACTATAAATCTTGTGTGCATTTATCTACTCTTAACTGCTTTACACTATCGCACACGACTTTGCTTGAAATCGCATACATATTCTGAGTTAGGATCAGTTTGCATCAAGCAACTGATCTGATCAGTTTGACTTCTTGGTCAGCTGATTGAAAAATGACTTCAGTATCTGATTTGTTAAAACTGGTTTTTCACACAGGTATAAACTAGCTTCCGCACAATCAGTTAAACTGATAGACACCGAACTGATCTGCCATCAGGCGATCAATAAGTTGGATATCAGTCCAAACTAATTCACTCGCACTCTGATCAGGAAACCTGCTATCACACCTGATCTGCACGAAAAACTTTTTCAGAAGTCAATTCACCCCTCCCCTTTAGACTTCTGCTCTCATGAAACCCGTTCGGGACCTACAAGTGGTATCAGGGCAGTTGTTCTATGGACCACTGGCTTTGAATATCATCGATTCTTGAGGAAGAACCTTTGTGGTCACTTGAACAGACCTTGAAAAACCATTTTTAAACTTCATCTGTTTTCAAAAAATCACTAAACATGGATAATACATCCGGTATGTATCATGATCTGCCTAAGTTTTCTATCGATGAGTATGCAGACTGGACCATACTCATGAGCAACCATCTGGGAGCTATAAGCAGCAGAATGATGGAAGTCCTTGAACAAGGACCTATCATTATCTACCACAACAACCCAGCTGAAGGTGGTGATCCAGATTTTCCAAATTGTTATTTCGGATCAAAAAAAGAGCCCATCCCCGATGGATCTTTCAAGAAAGAAAAGTCACAACTGGATACGGTTGCAAGACATATTATCATGAAAATGATGGACAAGATAACTAGAGGGAAGATCAAGTATCTCAAGACAGCCAAACAGATGTGGGATACACTTGCTGAGATGTGCGAAGGAAATGATTTGATTAAAGACAGCAGATTGCAAGCCGAACTGGTGAAGTTTGAGAAACTTAAGATACTGCCAAATGAAACCATAAATCAGCTCGATGGAAGAATCACCATGTCTATAAACAAGCTACGGGAACTAGGACGAGAAATGTCAGACAAAGAAATTAACTACAAGATCTTGAGATCTCTGACAAAGAAGTGGGATATGAAAGTTACAGTGATAAAGGATTGTCAAGATATTGCGAAGATGAAGCCAAACAACCTATTTTCGAAGTTTTTAAAGCCCATGAGTTTGATCTGATGGAAAGAGGGCAAGAAGAAGATTATGAGTTGCCTGCCGAAGTCACACCTACCACATCAAAAGTAGTTGCATCCAAAGTGACCGACAACACTCAAAGTCTCATCGAACTCTTTAGAAATATCATAAGTCGATTTTAACAGATTGCTTTTGGCGACAAGAAAACTTGAAAAATCCAACATTCAGCAGAGGAAGAGACAGGAGGTCAACCGACGGATCACAAGAAAAGAAAACAGTCGATGAAAGAAGAGATGATCATCGGGATGATCGTAGAGAGGATAAGAAAAGAGATGATCGATCTGATGAAAAGAGAGACAAGAAATCAGAAAGAAAAAATTCAGATCACAGGCAAACAGGAAAGTCACCTGACAGATTCTACAGACGGAATGACTCACCTGGCAGAAGAAGTTGCGTGGATCGTGGAGCATGTTTAAACTGTGAGAAACCAGGTCACTACGGTAAAGGCAGATCGCCCGGACCGACCGAAAGAAAAAGAAAGAAAGCGGAACAGAAGAGAGCAACGATATAGAGACAGGAAAGCCATGATTGCTGATACATCTGGGATTGATTATTCTTATCTGCCTTCAGAGGATTCAGGTTACTCATCTGGGGAAGACTTCTGCCTGATGAGCAATGCTGATGATTTCTACAACTACGATGATCTGATGTTCTCGTCTGTTGATGACATCTTTCTTATGGCTAAGGAAGAAGACCAATCTGAGGTATCTTCTAAACCTTCTGTGTTTTTTGTTTCCACACCAGCTGTGCTGAGAACACTTGCTGGAGAGATTTCATGAGAGTCTAAAAACAACTGAGGATAGTTTGCGTAAGAAAATAGAGGTTTTCACGAAATCTTCTAAGACCGTTCAAGATCTGAACAACTATTTTCGTACGTCAACTAATAAGAAGGGAATTGGGTATGAAAACTCTTCTACATCCTAAAGAGCCCCGTCTGGTTCACTTCAGAAAAGTGTAATCAAACGAGTTTCTGAAATCTGTATCAGATAAGGGAAACAGACCTGGTGAACAAGTAAGGCAAGTGTCTGATCAGAAAGGAAACAGAAATGGACCCCAACTAATCAAGCATCAGCTGAGGAATCAACAGAAGAACCCTGTTCTTCTGAAGAGATCTCAACCCGATCAGCAGATTAGGAATCAGAAAAGACAACCTCTCAAAGAGAAATCTGATCTGAAACTTAATCAGGTCTAGCTGCCTAACAAGCAAGCTAAAGGTAAACTGCTATGACCATCTATGCCAAAAAGATATGAATCTTTTAATGGTAGCAGTCGCACCTACCCTTACAATCAGAAACATAGAGCTGCTGCACCTTAGCCCCACTGGATTAAAAGAAGACAGATATCAATGAAAAGGCCCAAGTTTTCTGATTCATCCAAAGCTCACACTAATAATCATACTGACCAGATTGCATATGAAGAGACGTATGATTATGTAGATGTTTATGGGAGACAAATCAAGCCCTCTGTTTTTAACAAAGGTGAAAGATATGTCTGGATCCCGAAAGGTATTTCTAACCCCCCAGGACCCAATTCTACTGGGGTACCTAAAGCCTGATCTTATTGCAGGTGCACTTGGGTTTGGCCAATAAAGGAGGTGTACAAGCAACTATCTGGTACATCGATAGTGGATGCTAAAGGCACATGACTGGAAGCAAACATCTCCTTAGCTCTTACACAGAACAAGAAGGCCCACGTATACTCTTTGGTGATGATAAATTTGGTTTAACCAGAGGATTCAGAACCTTAGTGAATGATGATGTACAGGTTACTGGAGTTTCGTATGTCGAAGGTTTAAAGCACAACCTGTTATCGGTTTTACAATTCTGCGACAACGGATCCAGTGTTGAGTTCTCGACTGATCAATGCACTATCAAGAATCGAGCTACTCAACAGATTTTGTTAACTGGTTCAAGGAAAGGAACGATCTACACTGCAGTTTGGAACAGTTGTCCAAGAAATGCATGCCTGATTGTTAAGAGTTTCAAAAGCAGCAGTTGGCTCTGGCACAAGAGAATGAGCCATATGAACTTTAAAACTCTTAACAAGATAGCAAGGATGTCTTTGGTTGAGGGTCTTCCGAATGAGGTATTCTCTAAGGATCAGACATGTGTCGCATGTCAGAAGGGAAAACAGGTAAAAGCCTCATTCAAGGGAATCCCAGGACCAGCATCTAGCAGAGTACTGCAACTGCTCCATATGGATTTATTTGGACCAATTACACCAGTTAGTCTCAGCGGACGCAAGTACACTCTGGTGATCATGGATGATTACTCAAAGTTTACCTGGGTGATTTTCTTATATAAGAAGAATGAGACAACAACAAAGATACCCGACCTGCTCAAGAAACTACAGAATGAGAAGGGTGTCAGTATAGTGAAAATTAGATCCGATAAAGGTACAGAATTTCTGAATTCTTTTATTAATGACTTTTGCACTAAGTTTGGAATACAGCATGAGACATCAGCTGCAAGAACACCACAACAGAATGGAGTAGTAGAACGAAGAAACAGAACACTCAAAGAAGCTGCTCGCACTATGTTAGCTGAACATGCAACTCCAAGCCGGTTCTGGGCAGAAGCAATCAATACTGCATGTCACACTCAGAACAGATGTTCTCTGACTAAGGCTCACTTCAAAACACCCTATGAACTGTGGAAGGGCAGAAAACCTCATGTTTCTTACTTCCATGTTTTTGGGTGCAAGTGTTTCATACTCAACAATGGGAAGAGTCAGATGAGTGAATATTCTTAGGATATTCCTCAACCAGTAAGACATTCAGGGTGTTCAACAGGCGAACCCTAGTTGTGGAAGAAACACCTCATGTTTGATGAGACATCTTCCGAACAAGAGAAACCTGCCTCAGAACAAACAGTACCATATCAACCTGTACTTGATGCACAGAAAATGGATCAGCTAAGTATCAAGGATAAAGGATCAGATCACGTAACAGTGTATGTTCCAAAACATGATCTTGCTGATTCACCAGGATAATCAGACCCAAAGGTACGAACAACTGTCGATGAAGAAGCTGGTACAGCTGAGACAGTAACAACTGAACCATCTGGTTCAAGGGGAACACCTGATGTTCCTACGGACAGACATCAGCACATGATGATTCCAACATCAGCTGAGACTTGTCCATGTCAAGTGGATCCTATTATTTCACCACTCCCACCTACTAGTGACTCAATATCAGATGAGGATGATGACATCCAAACTGGTATAGTTCAGAAAAGAAGGACTTTGTTATCTGACCATCCAACTGATCTGATAATTGGCAATCCGAATGCCCGAGTCCAGACTAGACATCAGGCTGCTAAAAGTGACATGTATTATTGTTATCTGTCTTTGAAGGAACCAAGCACCATAGACGAAGCTCTACAAGATGCTAGCTGAATTCTAGCCATGCAAGAAGAATTAGAGCAGTTTGAAAGGAATCAAGTGTGGAAACTGGTGGATAGACCAACTCACCAAGATGTGATAGGCACCAAGTGGGTATTCAAGAACAAGAGATATGAAAATAATGTTATAACCAAAAATAAGTCAAGACTTGTTACTAAGGGGTATTCACAATCAGAAGGAATTGATTATGATGAGACCTTTGCACCAGTCGCTCGCCTGGAAGCCATTCGGCTGTTTCTGGCATATGCTGCCCACAGAGGGTTTATTGTGTATCAGATGGATGTAAATAGTGCATTCTTAAATGGGGTACTAGCTGAGGAAGTTTATGTTGAACAACCTCCTGGCTTTGAAAAAGGCGACCAGGTGTACCGTTTAAGAAAAGCTCTTTATGGCCTGAAACACGCTCCTCGAGCTTGGTATGATACACTCTCTCAGTTCTTGATAGACAGTGGATTCATTAAAGGAATTGTGGACAGAACCTTATTCAGAATAGAAGATGGAGAAGATATTCTGATGGTTCAGATTTATGTGGACTATATCATGTTCGGATCTCCCAACAAGAGTTTATGTGATAAATTCAGCAAGCTGATGCAAGGGAAGTTTGAGATGTTGATGATGGGTCAGATGAATTACTTTCTGGGTCTACTAGTTAAGCAAAGTACAAAAGGGATATTCATCTGCCAGGCGAAGTACACTAGGAATTTGTTGGCCAAGTTTGGAGTTCAAAACTGCAAGGAAGCCAGAATTCCTATGATGACTGGATTCAAGATGGATCCAGATGAGAATGGTCAGAAAACCAATCAGAAAGAATACAGGGCTCTCATTGGATCACTACTATACCTGACTCCCAGCAGATTAGATATAACTTTTGCAGTAGGTGTATGTGCCAGATTTCAGGAAAATCCAATGCAAAGCCACCTGGATGCAGCTAAGCGGATTCTTAAGTATCTGAATGGGACAGTAAACCTTGGTTTATGCTACCCATCAGATGATAATCTAGAGCTTAGTGGGTATTCTGATTCTGATTATGGAGGTTGCAGAATAGACAGAAAGTCAACCTCAGGTACATGTCAGTTCTTAGATAGTAAACTGATCTCTTAGTTTTCAAAGAAGCAGACATCAGTTACTGTTGGGAAATTTGTATTTAAGTTTTGATGGAATCAGATTAAGATGACCAGCTGAAATGTATAGATAGCTGATGTAAAAGATAAGTCACATATTGAGGGGGAACTCAATATGTATAGGTCAGGTCGAAGTATCAGATGACCCAGATAAGGTCAGATGATCAGAAGGCTAAGAACAAATCAGAAGAAAAGAAGTCAGAAGAACAGGCGAAGACAGAAGACACTGAAGACTCGGATGAACCTGAAGACTCAGATGAACCTAAAGACTCAGATGAACCTGAAGACTCAGATAAACCTGAAGACTCCGATGAACCTGAAGACTCAGTAACAAACCTGAAGACTCAGTATGACTGAAGACACTAAGGCTCAGAGTCACCTGAAGATCAGAAAACTACCAAAAGACCTGAAGACCTATATCAGCCGAGTCTGCATATTGAGCTAAGACAATTTGCATCAGGAGACTCAACAAGGTAGACTGATCAGTTATCTGATCAAGTCAGCTCACACCTGGCTTCAACCAAAATGGTACACCAGACAAGACGAATCTTCTACAAAAGGAATATCAATCGTCTAACGGACAAATTACTGAAGTGCCACCTCACGAAGCCAAGGAGAAAGCGACACGTGCACAAAAAGAGCTGATAATACGGGATTTGACGATGCGGACATAAACGACGCTAATCATGCCTACGGCCATGCCGATAATCGGAGCACGTCACAATCATATCCTACAGCCTACCTAATATAGCCCAAAATTCAAATTGCTCTCCAACGGCTCTTTGATTTCGAGGTCTATAAAATGGGATCGATCTTCAAAATTGAAGAAGGCCGGACACTAAGAACTAACACGGAGACACCACAAAAGAAGCAAAAACTACAGCAAAATCTCTGCTCGAAGAACACCATATTTGAAGATTATTCTTAGAGTGTTCATCCCATAGTTCTTAGCAAGAAATCTTATCCACTAGCATTTGGCTACATAAACACTTGGATAGATTTCCTGGTGGAACCACAACAAACCTTTACCCAAACTCTAAGTTGGTTAAGTTTGTTACCGTAAGATTTCAAACTAGGGATTCTAGTTTCTGATTTCTGGTTTGGTTGAGTGTGAACTAAATAAATATCTGTTGGGTGTCGGACTAACACATAAAACTAAGTTCAGTTGGTTAAGTTGGTGCCCCTGTGCATTTACTTGCTTTCTTATTGCTTTACACTATTCACACAACTGAGTTTAAAACTGCATACATATTCTAAGTTAAGCTCAGTCTGCACCAAGCAACTAATCTGATCAGGTTGACACCTTAGTTAGCCGGTTGAAAACTGATTTAAGAATCTGAATTGATAAACTGACTCTCTAGCACTCTGATCAGGCAATCTGCAAATCACACCTGATCCGCACAAAAAGTTTTCAGAAGTCTATTCACCCCTCCCCTCTAGACTTCTGCCTTCACAAAACCCGTTCGGGACCTACAAGTGGTATTAGAGCAGTGGTTCTCTGGACCTAATCGGCTTTGAGTATCATCGATTCTTGAGGAAGAATCTTTGTGGTCATTTGAACAGATCTTGAAAAACCATTTTCAAAACTCATTCATTTTCAAAATCACTCAGCATGGATAATACCTCTGGTATGTATCACGATTTGCCTAATGGAAGTCATTGAAAGAGGACCCATCATCATATATCCACGACAACCCCGGTTGTTGGAGGAGATCCGAATCATGCACTGGAAGTCTTGTTCGAAAAAAGTCCGGCCCTAATGGATGCGAGAAGAAAGAAAGTCATATACTCTAGATACAATTGCGGACATATAATCATGAAGGCGATGGATAAAGTCACCAAAGAGAAGATAAAGTATCTCAAAACAAACAAAACAAATGTGGGATACTCTTCTTTTGAGATATCGAAGGAAATGATCGGATCAAAGACAACCGACTACAATTTGAATCGGTGAAGTTCAAAAACTCAAAATGTTGCCCAACGAGACCATCAACGAGCTCGATGGGAGGATCACCATGTCAGTAAATAAGCTACGAGAACTTGGAAGAGAGATGTCAGACAAAGACATCAATTATAGGATCTTAAGATCTCTCACCAAGAAATGGGACATGAAAGTCACGGTAATCAAGGATTGCCAAGACATTTCCAAGATGAAACCAAGTAGCTTATTCCTAAGCCTTAAAGCCCATGAGTTCGATTTAATCGAAAGAGGGCAAGCAGATGAAGACGAGATGCCTGCTGAAGCCTCAACCTCCACATCTAAATCAGTTGCATTCAAAGAAACCAGAAGCAGATCAAAGGCCACTGAACCTGTTGGAAACATCATAAGCCAAGCTGAACAGATCACTTTACTTACCAGGAAACTTGAAAGATCAAATATTCAACTTGGTAAGTATATCGCAGATTCTACAAGGATTATCAAGACAAAAGGAACAGAGGCCGGTGACAGATCACTAGAAAGGAATAGATCGATGACCGGAAGGATCACAGAGATGATAAAAGAGATGATCGGTCAGACGAGAGAAGAGATAACATATCTGACTGAAGGATTTCTGACTACAATCAGAAAGGGAAGTCACCTGACAGATCCTACAGACGAAGTGTCTCACCTGGCAGAGAAAGTTTCGTGGATCGTGGATCATGCTTCAACTGCTTGAAACCAGTCACTCTGACTCCGACGCCTGGACGACTCTATAGAAAGGGAATAGAAGCGGAACAAAAGAGAGCTACGCTTCAAAGATAGAAAAGCCATGGTTGCTGACACATCAGGAATTGATGATTCCTATCTGCCTTCTGAGGATTCTAGCTACTCATCAATAGAAGATTTACGTCGATGGCGTCTTTGTTGATTTCCTCAACCATGAAGATCGATATTCTCTTGGATGACGATGAAATCACCGATGGCGGGGAGGAAGACCAATCTGCGGTAACCTCCAAACCTTCTGCTTTTTCAATTTCCATACCAGCTATTATTAGCACACCTGCTAGAGAGATAGACTTGCAACTCTACTCTGAGCAATTGCTTGATGATCTCTCTGATGCAGTAGACACTTATACAATAGTGGAAGCTGAAAATGACAAGCTAAGGATCAGAAATAATTAGCTTGTTAAAGAGAACGCTGTCAGCAAAGCAGCAGAACTGAAATTAGCTGACATTGCTCAGAAGGTAACTGGGGGACTTAACGTTCTGAAGGATAAATCTTATGATCAGGAGAAGCAGATCAAAGATCAGCTAGCAACCAACAAACAAAGAAGTCGATGATTTCAAAATCCTACAAGCTAAGTTTGATGAGCTATTTCGACTACATGAGAGTCTAAAATCTCATCGAGGATAGTTTTGCAAAAGAAAATAGAGGTTTTCACGTAGTCATCAAAAACCGTTCAAGATATGAACACCTATTTTCTAACGCCGTACTAACAAGAAGGGTATTGGGTATGAGAACCCTTCTACATCCTCAAAAGCCCCGTTTGGTTCACTTCAGAAGGGTGTAATCAAACGAGTCTCTGACAAAGATACACAAAAAGCTAAAAATGTATCTGATAAGGGAAAGAGACCTGCTGAGCAAGTAAGGCAAGTGCCTAATCAGAAAGGGAACAGAAATGGACCCCAACTGATTAAGCATCAGCCGAGGAATCAACAGAAGAACCCAGTTCTTCTGAAGAAACCTCAACCTGATCAGCAGATTAGGTATCAGAAGAGACAACCTGTAAAAAGGAAATCTAATCTGAGACCCAATCGAGGTCAGCTGCCTAATAAGCAAGCTATATGTAATCTTTTAGTGGTAGCAGTCGTACCTACCCTTATAACCTGAGCCACACTGGGTTAAAGGAAGACAAAATATAAAGAAAAATCCCAAGTCTTCTGATCACACGAATAATCATACAAATCAGAAAGCATATAAAGAGACGTATGATTATGTTGATATGTATGGGAGATAAATCAAGCCTTCTGATCTATCTTATTACAATAGAAGTGCCCTATTTGTGTGGATCCCTAAATCCACCACTAACCCCTCAGGACCCAATTCCAAAGGGGTACCTAAAGCCTGATTCGATTGCAGGTTCGAGTGGGACTGGCCAACAAAGGAGGTGTACAAGAAACTATCTGGTACATCGATAGTGGATGCTCAAGGCACATGACTGGAAGCAAACATTTCCTTAGCTCTTACAAAGAACAAGAAGGCCCACGTGTACTCTTCGGTGATGATAACTTTGGTTTTACCAAGGGATTCGGAACCTTAGAGAATGATGATGTACAAGTAACTGGAGTCTCGTATGTCGAAGGATTAAAGCACAATCTACTATCAGTATCACAATTCTGCGACAACGGATTCAGCGTTGAGTTCTCGAGTGACAAGTGTACGATTAGGAATCGAGCTACTCAACAAATCTTGCTAACTGGCTCAAGGAAAGGCACGATCTACACAGCAGATTGGAACAGTTGCCCAAGAAATGCATGCTTAATTGTTAAGAGTTCCAAGAGTAGCAGTTGGCTCTGGCACAAAAAGAATGAGTCATCTGAACTTTAAGACTCTTAACAAAATAGCTAGGGTGCCTTTGGTTGAAGGACTTCCGAATGAAGTATTCTCAAAGGATCAGACATGTACAAAAGGGAAAACAAGTTAAAGCTTCATTCAAAGGAATACGGACCAAAGATCCAATGAAATCTTCGTAAGTGCTCCATATGGATCTATTCAGACCAGTTACACCAGTCAGCCTCAGTGGACGCAAATATACTCTGGTAATCGTGGATGATTATTCCAAGTTTACTTGGGTTGTATTCTTATACAAGAAGAACGAGACAACGACTAAGATACCCGAGCTGCTCAAGAAACTACAAAACGAGAAGGGTGTCAGCATAGTAAAAATCAGATCGGATAAAGGTCTGAGAGTTCTGAATTCTTTTTTTATTACTGATTTTTGCACTAAGTTTGGTATACAACATGAGACGTCAGCTGCAAGAACGCCACAACAAAATGGAGTAGCAGAACGGAGAAACAGAACTCTCAAGGAAGCTGCTCGCACTATGTTAGCTGAACATGCGACACCAATCCGTTTCTAGGCAGAAGCAATCAACACTGCATGCCACACTCAGAAAAAATGCTCTCTGACAAAGACTCACTTCCACGTTTTTGGGTGCAAGTATTTTATTCACAACAATGGGAAAAGTCAGTTGAAGACTTTTGAGGCCAAGTCAGATGAGGGTATATTCTTAGGATATTCCTCATCCAGCAAGGCTTTCAGGGTTTACAACAAACGAACCCTAGTTGTGGAAGAAACACTCCATGTGGTCTTTGATGAGACATCTTCTGAAAGAGAAATCTACCTCAGAACAAGACGTACCAGATCAACCGCTACCTGATTCACAGAAAATGGATCAGCTAAGTATCAAGGAGAAAGAAGTTCAACACGAAGCGGTGTATATTCGAACTTGATCTTTGGCGATTCAACAGTCAATTAGACCCTAAGGTACGCACAACTGTCAGTGAAGAAGCCGATTCAGCTGAGACAGTATCAACTGAACCATCCGGTTCAGGGGGAACTCCTAAAGTCCCTACGAACAGACATCAGCACATGATGAGTCCAACATCAGCTGAGACATGTTCTTATCAAGTGGATCATAATTCTGCACCACTCCCAATCACTAGTAATGAACTACTATCGAAATGGATGATGTTCTCCAAATAGAGCGCCAAATCGAGTAGAAGGACACGGATTACCGGTCATCCAACTAATCGATTATCGGAGACCCATCCGATAAAGTCAAAACTAGACATCAGTTGGTGAAAGTGCCATATCGTTGTTATCTGTCTTTGAAGGAACCAACTCTGATGAGGAAGCTCTACCGATTCAAAAGTTGGATTCTAGCCATGCAAGAGGAGCCGGAAGCAGTTTGAGAGGAATCAAGTTTTGAAAGCGGTGGACGGACCAACTCATCAAGGCGTGATTGGGACGAAGTGGGTATTCAAGAACAAAGAGATGAGAATAATGTCATAACCGGGGAATAAGGCAAGACTTGTTGCTAAGGGGTATTCACAATCGAAGGAATTGATTATGATGAGACCTTTGCACCGATCGCCGCTTTAGAAAGCCATTCGCAATTTTCGGCATATCTTTGCTTACGAGGGTTCATTGTGTATCAGATGGACGTAAAGAGTGCATTTTTAAACGGGGTACTAGCAGAGGAAGTTTATGTTGAACAACCTCCAGGCTTTGAAAAAGGCAACCAAGTGTACCGTTTAAGAAAAGCTCTTTATGGCCTGAAACAAGCTCCTCGAGCTTGGTATGATACACTCTCTCAGTTCTTGATAGATAGTGGATTCACTAAAGGAATAGTGGACAAAACCTTATTCAGAATAGAAGATGGAGAAGATATTCTGATGGTTCAGATTTACGTGGACGACATCATCTTCGGATCTCCCAACAAGAAGTCGTGTGAGAAGTTCAGCAAATTGATGCAAGGGAAGTTCGAGAAGTCCATGATGGGTCAGATGAATTACTTTCTAGGTTTACAAGTCAAGCAGAGTACAGAAGGGATATTCATTTTCTAGGCGAAGTACACAAGGAATCTACTGGCCAAGTTTGGAGTGCAACATTGCAAGGAAGCCAGAATTCCCATGATGACCGGGTTCAAGATGGATCCAGATGAAGATGGTCAACAAACTAATCAGAAAGAATATAGGGCTCTCATTGGATCTCTACTATACCTGACTGCCAACAGACCAGATATCACATTTGCAGTAGGTGTATGCGCCAGATTTCAAGCAAATCCAATGCAAAGCCACCTAGAAGCAGCTAAGCGGATTCTCAAGTATCTGAAGGGGACAGTAAACCTTGGTTTATTTTACCCATCAGATGATAATCTAGAGCTTAGTGGGTATTCTGATTCTGATTACGGAGGTTGCAGAATCGACAGGAAGTCAACCTCAGGTTCATGTCAGTTTCTGGGAAATAAACTGATCTCTTGGTTTTCGAAGAAGCAGACATCAGTTGCGACATCTACTACTGAAGCAGAATATATGGCTGCAGGAAGCTGTTGTACCCAACTGCTCTGGCTAAGTCAGCAGCTGAGGGATTACAACATCGTAGCTAAGAACGTACCAATATTTTGTGACAGTAATAGTGCTATTTTAATCACTCAGAATCCTGTTCTACATACAAGATGCAAGCACGTGGATGTCAGACACCATTTTATCATAGATCACGTTGAAAAGAAGTATATCAAAATGGAAAAGATCCATACTGACAAGCAGAAAGCTGATATTTTAACTAAGCCGCTAGCTGAGATCAGATTCAGAGAATTATGCAACGAGCTAGGGCTTCTAGATCTCGGAGAAAGTGCACCAGAATTGATTGGTGGACTGATCTCCAGAACCAGTTGGTTAAAAGACTAACCAGGTTAAGGGGAATCAGTTGAGTTAGGAATCGCAACTGATCAGACGACCAGACGAGGAGCCGATCTAAAGTTCAGACAAGGAGCAGATCAGAAAGTCAGACAAGTAGCCGATCTGAAGTTCAGACAAGGAGCAGATCAGTTCAAGATATATCAGATTAAGGGGGAACTGATCAGATTGAAAGATTACTTTATAAGTCGATTAAAGTTGCAGTAAATAAGCAAATCGTACAAGTTGAAAGCTACAGATCGCATAAGTCAGAAGAGGCAACACAATAATGAAATAACAAAATTTTTCATTGATAAGGACCCGGAGGTCAGATTTACAAGTTACAAGTGATATCACAAGCTACCTACAAGTTATCTTCAAGTGGTATTATAGGCTTCAAGTACAAGAAGACCCGGAGGTCACTACATAAACCATAAACCATAAACCCTAAGCCAACCCTAGACAGGAAAGGGAGAGAGAGAGTTCAAGGACTTGATGCTCTCATTTTCCCCCGATCCTAAAAGGGGCGTGAGAGGCCTTAAGGAAAATCCTGAGCCACCCTCAGAGCTTCGGAGTGAGGAGCAAGAGCGGCCTTGAAGGATTTCTGTGCTAGGAGCCCCTAGAGCTAAAATCAATGGGCTCTCCAGCTGTTAAATGGGACACAGTGCCACAGGTTTGGTCACAAGGACCAAACAAACACTAGTGTCGCATGCAAAAATTGAGTTTGATATATGAAGATCAGCTTGCAAAAATTGAGTTTGATATATGAAGATCAGCTGTTGACTGATGCAGACCATATACCAAACTCATGTTTTGTTTCAGACTGAGTCTGTTGATGCTAATTCCGTCATCTCGATAGGCGCACAAGGTGCATACGGTTAGGAGAAGTGCCTTCTCATTTGCCTTAGCAGATCCGCCTCCACGGTGGTAAAGAAGCTTTGCATTGATCGTATGTGTAATCTTAGATGACAACGAAAACAGTGTGAAGGAACACACAGGGTTGATTTGAGAAGCTGAATTCATTGGAAAAGGGTTAAAGGTTTTTACCGGAAGTTTCACCGGAAATAAGGAAATCATCGGAAAGGCATGAAGTATATGCTAAAGAAGATGAATGGTTTATGTTGTGTTGTTTTTGCCTAACACCCCAGGTTAATTTATAGAAGGAAATTAGGGGTACAAATGTAAATTTATTTTCTCAGAAGACCTTAAGAGAAATTTGCATCGACAACGCATAAGGGACACGCGGCTAATGGTTGGATGAGTTGACGGTGTGAGTAATCACAACGTATCTATGCCATTATTACGGAATGTCAAATCGCGCCGATTTGGGAATCGAGGCGACTTTTTGACTCTTCGAAGCAAATGCTTTGGCGGGAGTTTGACTTAAGTGCATAGTAAATGCGGGCTGAATGGAAGAAGATTGAAGGATAAAGTGAATCAGATAAGTGCATCAGATGAGAGAATCAGACAAGTGGATCAGATAAGTGACGAAGTGCTTCACACAGGAATCTGATCAGATAAGTAAGATATTGTTGGGAAATGCTTAAGGCTACCATCAGTAAGGTCAACAAGCACCAAATCAGATCACAGTGGTAACTGGTTGATTACAATATCAATCAGTCAGATACGTTCTCTTATTTATCCCTTTCTGAATAACTTATAAGCGTTATTTAAATAAATTAATTTTACTCTGTTTTCACTTTATGTCGCATGCTCTGCAAATCTTTTAATGCGGACTTGGGAATGTGTTTTTAATGCGTTTTATTGCGAATTTTCGAGTCCAAAATACAAGAAGACTACTTTTCTCAACCGTGCGATCAAAATACTTTTTGGCCGACTAATCTCAGCCACCGATTTCAAAACACGGATACTTGAGTACTTTGGAAAGTTGTGCAAAAAGGTTTTCCCTCATTTTCTATAAAATCAAAATCTTTCTCAGAAAACTTATTTCCAATACTTCGTCTTCTCAAAGCTCTTTAAAGCTCAAAACTTTCAAAATCTTCAGAGAATTACTTTCGAAATCAATTGATTCTTTTCTTACGATTTCTCAAATCCTCAAATCAATTTCTGGTAATTTCTCGTTTAACTATTGCTTTATTTCAATTCACTCTGGTACCTAGGTTTACAAGTCGTGATGATATGTTTCTGTAATTTTTATAAGATCTATACGCTTACTTGCTAAATTGATGCTAAGATTACTGGTTTGACTGAATTTATTGAGATATCTTACTCAAACTAAACATCAATTTGCATATCGTACAAAAATGGCATATCTAATTCCACGACCGGGCCAAGGGAAAAATATCTGCAACTTTGCATCGATGAAGAAAGACATCATTGATGAGAAGTATGTAGTATTCACCATCACCTCAGATCCTGAATCACTGGAAATTCTGGAGTGCTTGCGAGCGTGTGGGCTAGAACAATATTTCTCTACACATCAGAACATCGTCCACACCCATGAAGCCCTAGAGTTTTATACAATCTACAGAGGGATGAAGACATTGATGCTGACCTGGTTTCTTCCGTTATGATTTGGAAGTGCGAAGTGTTGAATGACGATCTCCGAGGAGGATATTCGCCTAACTCGAGGAAGCATCAATCCGAGACCTACACGATCGATGTAGGAGAAAAGGAATTTCTTGAAGCCGAAGTTATTGAGACCCGCAAACAAGGAGAACACGATTTAATGTCAAAGCCTCCCTATCAAGAAGAGGAAATATCTCCTTCTCCTTGAGATCGTTCGGAAGGTGATCATGTGCTCAACTTACAGTCTTGATGCTGTCACTTCGTATAAGATCAGTGTCATGGCTGCAATAATAAAGAAGGCTTCAGATATAGATTGGTTGGGTATGGTCAAGGCACGACTGAGGAAAGACTACGGGAAGTTCGAATCGACCCGAGAGCAATGTAGTGTGCTTATCTTCCAAGTGCTCCTTTATACACAAAATCTCAATCATTCTCGGCCGGATAAGCCGCCACGTAACTATGAATGGAATGAGAATGGAGCAAAGATATATCAAGCAAAGCACAAGGCCATATTGGGCAAGGATGAGTCCCTACCGGACAATCGATGAAGATCCAACTCCTTATGTGCCCAAACCCAAGGGAGAAAAAGATGGGAAAAGATAAGGCAACCGTGATCATCCAAGCGCGAGGAACGGCCATTCCGAAAAAGAGGATGAAGAGGAAGGATCGGCCAAGAAACCAGATTTCGGCGGAAACGTCGAAGAGAGTGACTTCTCCCTCGAAGATCGCGCCCAAGTTCTCGCCCAACAAGTTAGCGAACGAAAGATCGATGCAAGTGGAATCGGAAGAGGAGATAGCGATCCGCTCGAGCCCACTACCAGAGAAGTAAGGGAAGAGCAGATGACCGCAGCAGAAGGAGAGAAATCTGTCAGAAGGACAGAAGTGGAGCAATCTGAGGAAGAATCACCATCTGATTCTGTGCCTCTCACCATGATCTTCCAGAGAGCAAGATCGCCAACGCCCACTTCCAAATCACCATCACCCTCTCCTCACAAAACCTTCTCACCCTCATCCTCACTTATCACATCACCCAGATCTACCACACCACCAATCAATGAACCTGTTCAGGACACTGAACACCCTCAAAATGCTGAAAATGAACCACAAATATCTCAATCTCCAAACAAGTCACAAACACCTGAGAGATCTGACAAGCAAGTGTCCATCTCTCATAATCCCTTCAACACCAGAACCGTGCTTGCTTCACCTGTTTTAGAAAGCCCCATCATAAGGATAATGAAGCAACAGATCAAGGAGTATCTGCTGGAGCGGTGCCCTGAATTGGATCAACATCCTGGCATCCAACAACAAATAGAAGAGATTGTGTTCTGGAGGGATATCAGACTGAAAAGCATTGAAGAATTTCTGATTCTCATGACATCTCTGGGATCAGATTTCTTTGTAGACTTGGAGATGAAATGCTTAAACACTGCTGGGATTGAAAGTGTTGTTGAATTGGCATCTGATGATGATATCAGATGGTTGATTCACAAAAGGTTCAGAATTGCTGATAACAGGGAGCTGCCGATGAACCAAGAATGGGTGCTGCAGATGAGACCTGACTTGGCATGGCTTCAACATCTGACTAGACTGCTACGATGAGCTCTGATTCCCTAGATCTTTATACTGAGAAGATTCACGATGGGGTCAAGACTGCTTTTGAAGATAAATTCGCAGCGCTCACAGCAGATCTGATGAAGCGATTTGAAGAAGAGCAAGCAAAACTAGTTGACAGAGAAAGAAGTCACCAGGTTGGGATGCAGTGCCATCCTCTCGAAGTTATGCAACTAGTTAATCCTCTTGCCAAGAAGCTAAATCTCGATCGATAAACTCAAGGTTGCATGGATATGCTCAATCGATTACTGTGTACTATTGGAGAATGTCTGGGCATCCTTGGAGAAAACTGACAACCACATGGATATGGGTTGGAAACACTTTGTAGCTTCTACAGAACGAGCAAGACAGGATATCGAAGTTGCTCTCAAAGACTTCTTGAAACCTGCACCTTCGCCACCGTTCAGATCACTCCTCTTGTTGTCGAGGAACTCAGAGAGGAGATCACACGACAATTCAATGCTCTGAACCGCAGGATGTCCAACCTCTTTGATGAAACCAAAAAGGGGGAAGGACAAGAGAATAAAGAGAAGAAAGAAAAACAGACACAGTTGGTAACAATTACATCTCTACCAGAAACCACTGTATCTGACTTGCCAGCCACTTCATCTATTGATCTCGTTGCTGAAGTAAAAGAAACTGTGGAGCAACATAGCAAAGAGATCACTGAGCAAAAAATTGTTCTTTTAGAGGTTGTTGCCAGAGTCGACAAGATTGAAGACTTTTCTTCGTTCGTACAGAAAAGAATGGAAACTGATGATCAGGCCAAGAGCCTTGAACTCGCTAAAAAATTAGCTGAAGAAGACGAACAAGAAGAATCTGAGCAGACTCTGAGCAGAATCTGTGCACGGCTAGATCTGCTTCCAGAATGGGATTAGATCAGAGGAGAATGGTTATGTGACGTACACATCCAGGAGAAGATTCTGATTCATCAAAATCAGACTGAAAATGATGATGAATTCCGGAACTGGTTAGAAACGATGTATCCAGACTTATACCAGACAGTTATGAAAGAAGGGAAAATCATGTACTAATACCAGAAGCTCCACCCTTTGAACTACTCCTTCCACCTTTGCGTCCAGACAAAAAGCTAGATGCTGTAAAATTCAAGAATGCCTACTATGGATTTGCTGAAAAAGGAGGGATCCATAGAAGAGAAGATCTGGACAAACTAATGCATAGGATGTACAAGATGTTTGGCATCCCCAAAGAGCTGCAAATGTTCAAGTACACCCGAGGAAGACAACTTGGAATCAGATGATAGGTACGTTTTTCATGTATTCTATAACGCACACACCTATCTGAATGAGACATTTCATCTCTCTGATTCTAAGACAACATCTCATTGTCTTCTGAAATATGTACAACATTTCATTATCTGCATTTCTATTCGTGGCATCTATTTTTCTGATTAAGTGTTTTGGTTCCATCAAAAAGGGGGAAATTGTTGGGAAATTTGTATTTAAGTTTTTGATGGAAGTTCCAAAACAGGTTAGCTGACTGATGACTTAGAATCAGATTAAGATGACCAACTGAAATGTAGAGATAGCTGATGTAAAAGATAGGTCACATATTGAGGGGGAACTCAATATGTATAGGTCAGGTCGAAGTATCAGATGACCCAGATAAGGTCAGATAATCAGAAGGCTAAGAACAAATCAGAAGAAAAGAAGTCAGAAGATCAGGTGAAGACAGCAGACACTGAAGACTCGGATGAACCTGAAGACTCAGATGAAGACCTGATAATCGGAGCACGTCACAATCATATCCTACAGCCTACCTAATATAGACCGAAATTCAAATTGCTCTCCAAAAACTCTTTGATTTTGAGGTCTATAAAATGGGATCGATCTTCAAAATTGAAGAAGGCCGGACACTAAGAACTAACACGGAGACACCACAAAAGAAGCAAAAACTACAGCAAAATCTCCGCTTGAAGAACACCATATTTGAAGATTATTCTTAGAGTGTTCATCGCATAGTTCTTAGCAAGAAATCTTATCCACTAGCATTTGGCTACATAAACACTTGGATAGATTTCCAGTTGGAACCACAACAAACCTTTACCCAAACTCTAAGTTTGTTAAGTTTGTTACCGCAAGATTTCAGACTAGGGATTCTAGTTTCTGATTTCTGGTTCGGTTGAGTGTGAACTCAATAAATATCTGTTGGGTGTTGGACTAATACATAAAACTAAGTCTAGTTCGTTAAGTTGGTGCCCCTGTGTTAAGGGAAGAGTAGACGTAAGACGGGTTTCGTCTGAACCACTATAAAATCTTGTGTGCATTTACTTGCTTTCTTATTGCTTTACACTATTCACACAACTGAGTTTAAAACTGCATACATATTCTAAGTTAAGCTCAGTCTGCACCAAGAAACTGATCTGATCAGGTTGACACCTTAGTTAGCCGGTTGAAAACTGACTTAAGAATCTGAATTGATAAACTGGTTTTTCACACGTGTATTTACAGGCTTCCGCATTCTCAGTTAAACTGACAAGATATCAAACTGGTCTGCCTCCAGGCACTCAGTAAGATTGAACATCAATCCAAACTGACTCTCTAGCACTCTGATCAGGCAATCTTCAAATCACACCTGATCCGCACGAAAAGTTTTCAGAAGTCTATTCACCCCTCCCCTCTAGACTTCTGCCCTCACAAAACCCGTTCGGGACCTACAGTTACAACATATACTACTAAAGCAGAATATATGGCTACAGGAAGATGTTGTTCCCAACTGAGGGCTTAGTCAGCAGCTGAGGGATTATAACATTGTAGCTACGAACGTATCTATATTCTGTGACAGTAATAGTGCAATTGCAATCACTCAGGGTCCTGTTCTACATATAAGATGCAAGCATGTGGATGTCATACACCATTTTATAAGAGATCATGTTGAAAAGAAGAACATCGGAATGGAAAAGATCCATACTGATAAGCAGAAAGCTGATATTCTAACCAAGCCAGTAGCTGAAGTCAGATTCAGAGATTTATGCAATGAGCTAGGGCTTCTGGACCTTGGAGAAAGTGCACCAGAAATGTTTGGTGGACTGGTCTCCAAGACCAGTTGGTTAAGAAACTGACCAGATAGAAAGAATCAGTTGAGTAAGGTACCTCAACTGATCAGATCTGATCAGAAGAAGGAATATCAGATTAAAGGGGAACTAATCAGATTAACAAGTTGCATAAATATTAAGACAACAAGGACAAGGCAATATTAGTACAAGGAATTCAAGACAACACAACAAGGGTTTAAAGGAGGATTTCATTGATAAAGACCCGGAGGTTGAAATTTACATTACAATAGACCCGGAGGTCGAAAAGATAAACCCTAAACCCTAAACCCTAAGCCCTTAGTCCTAAAATCAATGGGACTACACGCTTTAAATGAACACGAGTGTCATACACAAGTGTTAAAACATATAATTCAAGGGATTTAGTCCGATCAAGATCGAATACAAAATCCATATTACATGTCAAAAAAAGTCCATTGATGTTAATTTCGTCATCTTGATCGGCTCACAAGGCGCAAAAGGCCAGGAGGAGCACCTCCATGTTGCCGGAGGCAGATCCGCCACCTCGGTGGTAGTGAAGCATGGCAATGGTCGTATGATCTTCCTTAGATGGAGACGAAAGCAGGAATGAGGGAAGCATAGGGTAGAAGAAGCCTTTTTCCCGAGGACTCACCGGGAATAAAGGGATCGTCGGATTTTCTCATGTGAAAGCTTGAAGATGTTAAGTTTAGTGAATGGGTTGTATTGTGTCTAAATCATTGGTCCTATTTATAGAGGAAAAACAGGGGTAGAAATGCAAAATTGATTTCTCGAGGCCCTTCAGAAAAATTGGCACCGCAAGGACAGCGCGTAGGTGGTACTCGACTAATGGTTGGATTAGTTTATGGCGCGTGATATCACAAAGTGTCCAGACCATCATTGCAAAACTGTCACATCACGCCGACTTAGGGAATCAAGGCAACTCTTCAACTCCCCGAGTATTAAGTTTTGGCGGGAGTACACATCCCAAGACTTGACTTGATCAGATTGGATCAGCAGAAATCTGATCAGATAAGAGACTGATCAGATAAGGAGGATCAGTTGAGTATGGTACCTCAACGTATCAGAAAGATCAGTCAAAGAATTGATCTGAGATAACAGCTGAAGGGGGAACATCAACTGCTCAGATAGGATCAGAAGGAGACTAATCAGATATGCGGGACATTGTTGGGAAATACAAAGGGTTAGACAAAAACTAAAATCAACAGAAATCAGTCTACAAGTGGTATTGACTGATTACAACATCAGTCAACCAGATATGCATTTCTGTTTCTTTGCTTTACTGATCACTTATCTAAAATTATCTGATAATATTTGCTTTTACTGTGCACATACTTTTATGATGCACGTCCTGCAAATCATTTAATGCAGACGTGGGGAATATGTATTAATTTCTATTAAATGTTTTTTAAAATCTAAAAAGCAATCTCAAGTGCATACCCTGACCACACGATCAAAACCGCTCAATCTGAGTCATGTTTTATTGTTTAAAAAACATTTGATTTTCCAGTCTCATTTTTTTCCCTCCTTCCTTTTATATAAGTTTCATCAAAACCCTTCCAAAGTACTCTTCTCAAAAAAAAAAATCTTGCGATTTACACTCTGCAAATTCACAATTACCTTTCTGCAATTCATAGTGTTTCTTGCGATTCAACTTATTTCAAAATTGAAAAGCAGAATCTGGTAATTCCTGGTTATTTGATGAGTTAGTTTCCTAAATCCATTGATCATATAGATTACGAATTTTATTTTATCCTGTGTTATGCCTTCTCAATTCTTTGTATCTGTGTGATTATGACAAGGAAGAAAACAATCGATTATTGGTCTAATAATCAAATATGTGATATGTTTATGATTATGCACAAATCTTAATAAAGTCTATTTTGGTGTAGATGGCTACTCACGGTATGGGCAAAATTAGGTGTAATTATGCGAATTTGGCACACCAGATTGTGGAAGACAAATATGTAATGTTTGGTGTTACACGGGATCCGGAATCAATGGAGGTGGAATAAATTCTGAGGAAGTGCGGCCTCGAAAAGTACTGTGCTGCTCATTGCAATCCAGTGATGCAGTATGAGGCACTGGAATTCTTAAGACATTTGAAGGTGGAGTCTCCTGAAGATGAACTGGCTTCATCGGTAAATGGAGAGTAGATCAGAGTTACAAATGCTGATATCTCTCGTCTGTTCAATCTTCCCAGAGGATAGATCTCTCCTGCTCACTACAGGGAGAATGAAGACGAACTGATTAGGAATGAACTCTTCCGAGAGGCTGACAAACACCATACTGCAAATTTTGTCAGGCCGATGTAGAAAAGGAAATACCGACTGTTGTTTGACATACTGTCAAAAACAATTATGGGTATCTCTTTCAGCCCGGACGGATTAATGGCTGTAAAGATGCATAGTTTGGCTGCTGTTATCGATGGAGCCAAAAATATTAACTGGGCTGGTTTTCTGAAGGTTATTCTGGTCCAAGAGCATGACAAATTTGGAGTTAGTGACCAGAGACAAGTTTTTCTGAAGAAGAGAATCAGCAATCTGAACAAAGTTGCAGTCATTCTGGTGGACAAAATGCCTAATGCTGAATGGGATCAGAATGGACTAAAATTCTACAAGGCTTTTCTCTCAACCACAGCTGCCATCTATAGCCCAACAGATAATGATCTGCGGGCCACACAGAAGAAAGGGAAAAGCAAGGAGGCTGCTGCTGCTTCTGCAACAGCAGTTACTCCAAAGAAGAAGAGAAAACTGGTGAAAGCCCAGGATAAGAGGCCAAAGAAAGTGAAACAGGCCCCCATGACTCTTTTATTGGACGAAGAGTTAGATGAAGAAGAAGCGGCAGATCAGCCTAATGCACAGAAGAGATCAGCTGATAAATCAGAAAGGCAGGCTTCACAAGTTGAGAGCTCGCCAGAGCAATCTGATGGGGGGCCCATTCACCGTTCAGAAACCTATCTGGTGAGCGTATGACTCCTTCTCCTTCACCTATTCACGAACCTGTAAGATCACCTGTTGCAGAATCTGCTGCTGAGAAAATCGCTAGCTGCGAACTCCGCCGCAAAAAAACATTCTGTAACTGTTCCAGAATCTGTTGCAGAACCTCTACAGATTCAGCCGATCAGTCAACAAACCGCTACTCAGCCACCACCAAAAAGTTCTACAACTCACCAACTTTGAACTCGACGATCCCGAACATTCGATTCCTGATTCAAGATCATCCAAGACCATCACCGGAAAGATGGCCCGAATGAGAATCGAACGAGAAATTGATGAGTTGTACCCGGAGTTGGGAGCCCATCCAGTTATTAGGGAAGAAGTGTTGGAGATCCTGACCTGGAGTGATCTCCGTTTAAAGAACTTCTCGGATTTCATGATTATAATTGAGCAGATGGGGGGAGCTGATGAGTTTGCGGATTATAACTTCGACATGAAGAAATCTGCGCAGGTTGGATCACCAGCTGAACTGATACCTGCTAAGGCGGTCAAAGCCCTGATCCACAAAAAGATGATCCCATGACGAATGCAGGAGCTTCCGATGAAGGTGAGCCTGGTGCTGCAGTTCATGACTAGCCACTGGAGGCACAAACAACTGAAACCGATCAGGTGGTACAAAGCATTCCAGCTACACACATCACCACTGATCAACTTTGGGAGATCAGATCTTGTTTCAAACATCCTCTGAAAGAAGAAGTTGAGGGTGTGTTGGCTAATGAAGTGAGCAACACAATAGCTGATCTGAGGCTGGTTGGCCTCAGGGAAATAAAGGATCAATGGGAATTTGTTATTTCCAAAATTGAAACACTCAAAGACCAGTTTTCTAAAACCTTGACCAACCTGACTACTGATTTTAAGAAGAAATTTGAAGAAAAGCTGGTCCAGGTTGATCAAAATCAAGTTTTTCTTCTTATGGTCACTGAAAAACTTGAAAAGACTGAAGAAAAACTTGACAAGCTCATTCTTACCCTCTCAACTGCCGTCGAATCTGCCAAATCCGAGCTAATATCAAAGATTCAAGATTTATCTGCTCAAGCTCAAGGATTAACTGCAACCGATCTGAACAAAGCCATATCTGTTAGCTATGGATCCCTGACTTCCCACCTTAATGCTCTTTTTGATCAAACCAAAAAGGGGGAAGGGCAGGTTGAGAAACCAACTAACTTCATCAAAACGACAGAAGAGCTGATTCAGACAGTTGAAACTTATGGACAAAGACTAGACCATCTAGATCTGTTCGCAAATGAAGTTTCTGAAAAGTTGGGGAAGTCAAAGGCAAGGAAGTTGGCTGCAGGAGTTGGGACTTCAAAATCTGAACCAGCCACTCAAGCTAAGAGAGTCACGAGGAGCATAGCAAGCCAGATACAGGCTGATAAGGACCTGGCAGAGAAACTCTCCAAAGAGCAGATTGTTGAAGAAGCTCGTATAAGTGAAGAAAAGAGGAGAGCAGAAAAAATGGCTGATGTAGAAGGTCTTAAAAAGAAATACAGATCGAGAGCAAAGAAAGGACAAGTTAGGAAAAATGGAGCGAGATACTTGCGCGGAAGAGTTGGTGAGATCATTCCAAAAACTGCTGCTCATGCTGATAAATTCGAAGAATGGAATAAGATAAGAGGAGAATGGCTCCTGGATGCATTTGTTCTGGACTTAGTGCCAAAAGAAGAATCACCAGATGAGGAATTTCTCAAATGGTTGGAGAACAAGCATCCGAATTTTCTGAAGTATCTGGAGAATGAGGCCAGGAAGATAAACGTGAGAATAGCCCATCAAGATTATGATGTGATGGACTACACGAAGAAGGCAGATGGTTCATTTGACTGATTGACATTTCAAAGATTCTATTTTGACATCTTAAGCAAATCGCACATAACTGATTCATAGCAGATCAATGGTGTCAAATGGAAACTATACCGGATATTCAACGTTCCACAAGATCAACGAGAAATGCCGGAGGGATATATTCCAAGAGTATGAAGATCAGAAGACTGCTTAGGATCAGTTAAACTTTAAATTCAAACTTCTCAGATGTAACATGTAATCAACAAATTCAGTTAAATGAAAAGTTTATTTTACTGATCCTAAGACAAACTCTCATTGTCTTCTGATTATTTGCCCTTTACTGTTTTATATGTATCAATTGTTGTTGGTTTCTCAAGTGTTTTGGTTTCATCAAAAAGGGGGAAATTGTTGGGAAATTTAGAGTTTTGATGAAAGTTCCAAAACACATGTAATATGATCAGTCAGACCTGTTAGCTGACTGATATTTTAAATACCAGTTCTAAGATGACCAGTTGATAATTGTTGTATAGAACAACTGATGTCTAAGATAGGTCACATATTGAGGGGGAACTCAATATGTATAGGTCAATTCTGAAGATCAGAAGACCAGCTGAGATCATAAGACCAGCTGGAATCAGAAGACAAGACAAGATCAGAAGATCAGACGACCAGAAGAAGTCAGATGATCAGGTGAAGACATAAAGCTCAAGTTCAGAAGACCTGAAGATCAGATGACTACCAGAAGATCAAGACCAAAAGACCTACATCAGCCGAGTCTGCTAGTTGAGCTAAGACAATTGGCACCAGAATACTCTATCAGGTATACTGATCAGGTCAGCTCACACCAAGTGTCAACTGATGTTACATCAGTCATACGTTGTTGATCTGAACAAGAAGAACGTCAACTTTAGTTGGTAGAACAAACACTGAAAAGTGTACTTGTTAACCAATGAGAACTAGACACGTATGTAAGGAGATGACAATGCGGGATTCGGCGCTGCTAAGTCAAACGACTATAAAGGGCAACTATTCATGCTTTCGGCCATGCCGTTCCTAAAACACGTCAAATCAATCCTGCAACCTACCAAATATAGCCAGAAATTTAAATTGCTCTCCAATGGCTCTTTGATTTCAAGGTCTATAAATATGGGATTGCTCTTCATAGTGAAGACACGAAAATTATTAAGAAGCTCATACTATAGCAAAATTTCCGCACGAAGAACACAAATTTGAAGAATATTTCTAAGTGTTCATCCCATTGTTCTTAGCATAGAAATCTCATCCTCTAGCATAGAAAAACAACAAATCTTTACCCAAACCCAAAAGTTAGGTTAAGTTTGTTTTGCAAGATTTCAGACTAGGATTTCTAGTTCTGATTTCTGGGATCGGTTGAGTGAGAACTCTTAAAACATCTGTTGGTTGTAATGTGTTGGACTAACACAATAAACTAAGTCCAGTTGGTTAAGTTGGTGCCTCTTGTGATAGGGAAGAGTGGACGTAGGACTGGTTGTCCGAACCACTATAAATCTTGTGTGCATTTATCTGCTTTTAACTGCTTTACACTACTGCACACGACTTTGCTTAAAATCGCATACATATTCTGAGTTAGGATCAGTTTGCATTAAGCAACTGATCTGATCAGTTTGACTTATTCGTCAGCTGATTGAAAACTGACTTCAGTATCTGATTTGTTAAAACTGGTTTTTCACACGGGTATAAACTAGCTTCCGCACAATCAGTTAAACTGATAGACACCGAACTGATCTGCCATCAGGCGATCAGTAAGTTGGATTACAGTCCAAACTGATTCACTCGCACTCTAATCAGGAAACCTGCTATCACACCTGATCTGCACGAATTTTTTTTTCAGAAGTCTATTCACCCCTCTCCTCTAGACTTCTGCTCTCACGAAACCCATTTGTGACCTACAGACTCTGAAAGAAGCTGCAAGAACAATGATTGCTGAAGCTGATATTCCTAAGTGATTTTGGGTTGAAGCTATCAACACTGCATGCTACTCTCAGAACAGATGCATGCTAACAAAGAATCAAGGAAACACACCTTACGAGCTGTGGAATGAAAGTAAGCCTCTTGTTTCTTTCTTTCATGTGTTTGGTTGTAAGTGTTTCATACACAATAATGGTAAAGATCAGTTGAAGACCTTTGATAGCAAAGCTGATGAAGGAATATTCTTAGGATATTCTGAAGTTAGTAAAACCTTCAGAGTTTACAACTGTAGGACTCTTATTGTGGAAGAAACACCTCATGTTGTTTTTGATGAGTCTACTTGTGTTCAGAAGAAATAGGAACATGACTCAGGAGATATAATCATGAGAATCACCAGACTAAGCCTGAAGAAGAAGGATAAAACATCATGTGAGCCTGAAAAGAAGAAGTCAATCACTTTCTATGAATGGAGTGAATCAGACTCAAACAAAGAAACTCAGGATGGAAAGAATCAGGCTGGTGATACTCAGGATAACAGTTCTCCACTGAAGGAAAGCCGACACACTAAAGCTGACCAATCTGAACATACACCAGTTCAAACTCAGGTATGTAATGCCGATGAAGATGTGGTCACAGCTGAGGCAAACTCTGAATCTATCAACCAAGGGGGAACAAATGTCTCTGACAATGTTCTGAATGGAATTTCCCTTGAGGAAGATGATTCACTCTCTCCTTTTCTATTTTTCCCTGAGTTTGATGAATTACCTAAACCTAACATTTCTGATGTTGAGGATACTACTGAAGGGAGAACATCCAGGAGAAGATGGTTGGATAGTCATCCTACAAGTCAGATTGTGGGTGATTTGTCAGAAGGAGTTAGAACAAGAAAGTTCCATGGAGAAAGTGCTCTATTATGCTGCTTCTTATCTGAAAAGGAACCAACAGAGATTGAAGAAGCTCTTCAAGATTCCTTCTGGATTACTGCTATGCAAGAAGAGATGAATCAGTTCACAAGAAATGAAGTTTGGGAGCTAGTGGATAGACCTCTGAGACACAATGTGATTGGAACTACGTGGGTGTTCAAGAATAAGAGAGATGAAAACAACAACATTGTAAGAAACAAGGCAAGTCTAGTTGCACAAGGTTATTCCCAAGAAGAAGGCTTGGATTATGATGAAACTTTTGCACCTGTTGCAAAACTAGAAGCCATCAGATTGTTTCTTGCATATGCTGCCCACATGAAATTCACAGTCTATCAGATGGATGTGAAAAGTGCATTTCTGAATGGTGTGCTTAAAGAAGAGGTTTATGTGGAACAACCTCCTGGTTTCAGACAGAATGACCAAGTTTACATGCTCAAGAAAGCTTTGTATGGTCTTAAACAAGCACCCAGAGCATGGTATGATACCCTTTCTCAATTTCTTACTGATCATGGTTTTACCAAAGGAATAGTTGATAGAACCTTGTTCAGGATTGAAGATGGGAAGGATATTTTACTAGTTCAGATTTATGTGGATGACATCATATTAGGATCTCCAAACCATCAGATGTGTGAGAAGTTCTCAGCTCTGATGAAAGGAAAGTTTGAGATGTCTATGATGGGGGAGATGAATTTCTTTCTTGGACTTCAGGTGAAACAAACTAAGGAAGGAAAATCAAGCAAAATACACCAGAGATCTGATTGCTAAATATGGTATACAGAATTGCAATGCAGTTAGAATTCCTATAAATACTAACTACAAGATGGATCCTGATCCTGAAGGTAAATCAGTAAATCACACTGATTATAAAGGGATCATTGCTATATCTCACAGCAAGTAGGCCTGATATAACATTTGCTGTTGGAATACGTGCAAGATATCAAGCTAATCTTAAGGCTAGTCACATGGAGGCTACCAAAAAGATTCTGAAATATCTTAAAGACACTGTGAATAGAGGATTATGGTATCCAGCTGATGATAACCTTGAATTAACTGGTTATTCAGATGCTGATTATGGTGGATGTAGAATTGACAGGAAGTCCACTACAGGAACTTGTCAATTTCTTGGAAGTAAACTGATATCATGATTTTCAAAGAAACAGACCTCAGTAGCAACCAGTACTACTGAAGCTGAATACATTGCTGCAGGAAGCTGCTGCGCACAGATTCTTTGGCTCAGACAACAATTGAGGGATTATAAGATTATAGGCAATGAAGTACCCATATTTTGTGACAATAATAGTGCAATTGCTATTACACAAAATCTGGTATTGCACACCAGATGTAAGCATGTTGATATCAGACATCACTTCATTAGAGATCATGTAGAGAAAAAGGATATTAGAATGGAGAAAATTCATACTGATAAACAGAGAGCTGATATCTTGACTAAACCTTTGGCTGAATCAAGATTTCAGGAACTGTCAGTTGAATTAGGTATGTTGGATCCAGGTGAATAAGTAAATCGGGATAAATTTGAAGGATTTCAAATGCATGAAGTTTTTCAGGGTTACTGAAAAACTCAGGATAAAATAAGGTTTTTTTCTCACTGAGTATTGGGAAACTCAGTAACCTTACTTCAGTTATCAAAATTACACTGACTTTTTTTCAAGGTCAAAACTCAGTAAGATTGATGGCTAAAATTAGTCTGAAGAAGTTGACTCATGCACTTCATTTATTGCCTAACTGAATCTCAGAAATCATTGGCAATAAATGATAAAACACCTGAGGAAATAAATGGGCGGGAAGTTTGAAATTTTCGAGGAAAGTCAACAGTCTGTAGAAACAGTAATTAAAAGCACTGTTCATTAATCTCCAATAAGGATAAAATTGGCGGCTAGTACTCTAGTTGTCCTTTCAACTACCCAATTTTAGCCTAAATTGATCCTAATTGTTGATTCTTTAAATCTGCACGATAATCCTTGGATCAAAAGCGATTTAAAATATAAATTATTTCAAACTTCCATTTAAAACTTCTTTCCCAAAAACCTTCGTCTTCACAAAACACTCTGCTTTCAAATTCCGATTACCCAGAGTTCTCTTCTACATCAAAACCCTTCACAAAAATTTCTCCAAAATGACGCTCACTATCTTTGACAAACTTCCTATCTCCAACAAACCCTGTTATGAAAATGTTGTATCACTAGAAGGTACACCAAACGCGGCACACGAGGAGGAAGCGCTGCATATGATCCGATTGGCCAAACTCACTTGTCTAGTCGCAAATCGCCCAGATGTCAAATACTTACGAGAGGTAGTCGAATTTGTAGCTAATATGCAACTTGATGAAGATAACTCCATAGATTCTAGGATTACCGTCTCGCATTTAGTTCATGGTGAAAAGTATATGGATTTTGTTAGGGAGCTCTACATAATCCCCAAAAATATGAATGTTGTATATGAGTTGAATGATAGGGGGAGGACCCTATGTTGTACATGATGGGTATGGAGCAAGAGTTTTTAGATAGAATTGTGGAAGCCCATGTTAAATTTGAGGCCACATTGAACAAGAAGCATTTAAAATCAAAATATCGGGTGCTTCTTGACATTGTAAGTAAATGCCTCATGAGCGGGACTGGAAGCCTCAAACAAATCAGTAAGCCCAAGCTGAGGTTGATGGCAGCCATTGAAGACTCTCCTTCAAGGGCGTTTAATTGGTTACAATACCTGATAAAGGTGGTCAGTGATCAAGTCAGTCATGTGAAAAAGGAGAATGACACTATAGTGATTAAAGGAAGGATCTTGCACGCCACCATTGCTTTCATCTTGGAAACTTGCAGGGAAGAGGAAGATATTTTTGTTGAATCAAAGGCCTTTCCTGTATCCAAGATAATGTTTAGATCAACCAAAAAGGCGATAAGGGGAAGGAAAGAAAAGCCTACTGAGTCTCAGGAGGAGACTGTAGAAGAAGAGGCTGAGGAAGATGTTCCAGTGGTTGAGTCAGTAAGGGAAACCAGGAAAACAATTCAGCAATCCACTGAGCCAAGTGTGGAAGAGGATAAACAAGCTAGGGGGAAAACCCTTCTGAAAATCAAAACGGAGGCCGGAGAAAAACTGAAAACAAAAGCCTTAGCTCCTCAGAAAAGAAAAAGGCTTCAGACTATTGCTGAGAAGGAAGCCAGTGAAACTGAAGAGAGTCAGACTGAGGCTCAGCAAGGATTGAAGTCACCACTCCAGGTGTTAGCTCAGGTGGTAAAGAATATCGAAGAAAAGGAGGTTGCTGAGGAGGAAAATGTGTTTTCTGAAGTGATGGAAACCTGCATTGCTAAAGATAAAATTTCTCAAGAAATCTTTACAGGTTCCCAACAACCTGCTAAAGATAGCCAAATACAGATCCCACCCTCACACCTTCAGAGCCAAATGAATCACAAGATATTCTGAACCTTGATGCCTTACTTACTGAACCATTTCTTGATCCCTCTGCCCTATAACTTATCCAAACTGAGAAAATAGTTCCTCCACCACTACAAAAAGGAGAAGCCGAGGAAGCTGAATTGAGGAGCAAGGGTGAAAGATTTGTCCTGGATAAATATCCTGAACTCACAGCATTTCCTGACCTTCAGGACTTGTTCATCCGACTGAGGACAACATTCTATATTCTGAATCAAACTCTGCCTGAGATGCTCAACATTGCTGCATTTAGTGGAGAAGAATGGTGGTCTGAGGAGACAGTAATTCTCACTGAGTTTTCAGGATTCAGGAAAACAAAACTCAGAATGAAGGTTTCAGATTTTGATGAACTGGTGAAAAGAAATATTGCTGAAAGGAGGTCACGTGGCACAAGAGAAACTAGTGGGAATGCTGAACCAGAAAAGGATAAAGATGGAGAAGATGGAGAGAAAGAAACTGAACCTGAGAACAAGGACACTCAAGCTGAAAAGATCATTCCAGCTGCTGATACTGAAATTCCTCAGAGTGAAGATAGAATCCTTCAAGTACCTTTAGGCACTATTTCTCATTAAGTTTGCTGATTTTGGTATGCAGATTGAGGCTCAGTCAAGCTATACTTCTCATGCTTAAATGATTGATCTGGCTCCGATCTTGGATGAACTAAAGAAAGTTGAGCCATTGACAACCAAATTAATACAGATGGAGATGATGATGGCTGATCAATCAAAGAAGATGGATGTTGCTATGCATGAACAAACTCAGACCATCATGAATCTGAGCACCTCTACTGAAGTTAAATCAGTTCAGGTGGAAGTGGCTGCGAAGGTATCTGATCTAGATACAAAGATGGGATACATGTCCAAGAAAATGTCTGAAGAACAGTCTATCTGGAAAAGAAGCTGACTGAAAAGAATGAGGGGATGATCAAGTTAGCTGTTGGGGAAATGAGTTCATTACTCATGAAAAAGTGACAAAACTGATGCATGGAGTTCTTGCCTAACAGTTTGCTCCACTTTCTGAAGAAGTATCAGTTGGCAAGAATGTCCTTAGATGTATGGATGATGAACTAGATATATTAGCTGGAGAAATAAGAGCCATTAACAAGGAACAATTCCATATGGATGCTACTCTTTCCCAGATTCTTCCTATATATGATGCCAAAAAGGGGGAAAGGACTACTCACTCAATAAAGGGTAAATTAGATGAACATTTGAAGAAAACCCATGAGAAGAAAGCTCAGCAGGAACTAAAAGCTAAGCATGTTCTGAAAACTCTACAAGAAATCGAAACAACTGAAAAGTTGAAGTCAGTTGAGCCTGAGGATACTGAGTTCTTTCAGACAGATAGACAGATAGACAGATAGCTCAGAAAGCAATGATCTTGAGAAGATCAGAGAGGAGATATGCTGAAACAAGTTTGACGGCTGAAGCACATGTTGTGGTTGAGACAGCTGACCCAAAGAGAGCTGAGAAAAGAAAGTCAGTGGCATTCATAGAAATTGAGAGAAAGAAGAAGAAAGTCTCTACCAAACCAGTTCAGAGAAAACTGATTATTGTCTTCTCTGAACCTGAAGAGTTCGAAACTCAGAAAAAGACATAAACTGAATCTGAGAGACTGCTTCAAGAAGGTTTTGGAACCTATGATACAAGTACTCAGATCAAGGACTTTCATTGGCACAATAAACTCATTGCTCTACGTGCTGAGAAATAGAAGAGACAAGCCATGTCTGTATCAGGAGCAGAGCTGACCAGGAAAAAGAAGGAAGAAGAGCAGAACAGGAGAGGAAGCTTCAGAAATTTCATGGGGAAAAGATGGGGCAAGGCCAAAGAACAAATCAAAGTGCAGAAATGGCCACACATTGATAAATGGATGCCAATCCAGATCAATGATTCTTGGGAAGAAGTCAAGAGAACCTTCTGGTTCAATCATGATATTCTGCAAGAATGGAGAGGAGGATGCCCTGACCTCAATGAAACCTTTCTAGAATATCTGCTGACTTTTTATCCTGAATACTTACAGAAATGGATAAATCTGGCTGATGAAAACAATGTATCTCTAAAGGCACCAGGTCAGTACAAGTACCCAGAACCTAGATTCAGCACAGGAGTCATAAATTAAGCTGTTATTTCCAAAGAAGTTGCCGAGTATGCTGCTCAGTTGGGATTGCTAGGGAGTCACCCAGAGATTATCAAGAAGAGGGATGAGTTGAAGAAGAGATACTATGGGATGTTCAATCTTGAAGTCCCTGATTATGAATTGGAAGAAGATTGAAGACCTTTGATTCTATGTGTATGTCTTCTGTTTTGAATTTTCATTGTAATATGTAACTCTCATCTCTTATCAATGAAAAGTTTATCTTTTTATGCTCAAAGATAATATCTCATTATCTTTTTACATGTCCTTAATTAATTGATATGCCATTTTGGTTTGAAATTGTTGAGAGATATGCCATTTTGATTGTAATAGACAACTTGTTGGGAGATGAATTTAATAAAGATATATGATTTTGATTAAGATCCCAAAACCCCTAAAAGTATGACATGTTCAGAATAATCTTGATAGTTGAGTCAGGATTCAGTTTTAGAGTATTCAGGATGTTATCTGCAAAATGTATAGTCAGCAGATATAGTTTAGGATAGGTTCTGAAGACTCTGAAGAACTCAGTATGTTTCTGAAGTATCCAAAGTTTGAGGATGATGGCGAGATATCAAGACTCGATGATAATCGAGTGGCAAGACTCAACACGAAGACTCAAGACATCACCAAGATAAACTACAAAGATTTCGAAGATCTCAAGACTCGAAGACTCAAGACTCGTAAGACTCAAGACACGTAAGATGTAAGATCAAGAATCAAGATCAAAAGTCTTCAAGGCACAAGATTATCAAGACTCAAGAATATATGAATGCTCGAGATGAACCGAAAGTGTTCCGAGGCAATCGATAATATCTATCTAAAGGATGCAACATTGAGAAGATCGCGATTCCTTAAGAAGTTAGATATTGCCAAGACATTCAAATGCGCATAAAAGGAACTAAGTCAAGTGTTGTTAAGGTTATATCAAACTCGAGTTTGTAACCAAAAGAGCCGTTGAAGGTGTCTACCTTTAATCGGAGACAAAAGTCAAAAAAAAAGAAGACGACATCGTACCATCTTAACCGACAAAGGATGTGTCGAAAAAAAGATGTCAGATGTACAAAAGTTCCAGACTGCAAAAAGTGAAGATCGGCTACATGAAAAGCTATTACCTAAATCGTGTTAGGGAGTTTCAAACCCTAAATATAGCCGTTTCACACACCACAAGAGGGAACTCACGAAGCTATCTCTCCAACGGATAGTTTTCAAAAAGTGACCTTGGTGTATGCCTATAAATCTTGGTGACCCTCTACATTGTAAGGTTACGGGAAATTTATACACAACTCAAGAGCTCAAACTTATTCTTGTAAAAGTGAAAGCACTCGAAAAACTTAGAATTTCCCAAGTGCTTGTATATTGAAGAGAGCTCACTAAACTAAGCCTAGCTTGATAGTCATATCCAAAGCTTAGTCGAGATATCCTAACCCTTTGCATTGTCCTTCATTGTAAAGGATATCTCATCCTAGTTGGAAACCAACCGAGAAACCCCAAACCCTTGAGAAGGTAGTTGGAGTGTGTTTGTTGGTGAGAAGAGTTGTAAAGAGTTAGTAAACTACGCGGAGTAGTCAGAAAACTCTAGAGGAAAAGTTAGTAAGCCATGAGGGGTAGTCAAAAAACTTGTGTGTGATTGAGTAAAGTAAACCACGGAGGTAGTCGAGAAAACTCAAGGTCGGGTTGAGTAAGTAAACTACGTGGAGTAGTCGAAAAACTTCGGGGCGAGTTGAGTAAGTAAACTACGAGGTAGTCGTAAAAGCTCGAAGTTGATAGTGAATTTCTCTCAAGAGTCGGGGAGAGTGGACGTAGGAGCTTGAGTCTCCGAACCACTATAATTCTTTGTGTTCTTTATTGCTTTCCTTATCTCAGACTTGCATTTGCATTGACTTGTTTTGAAAGCATACTTTTTCATCGATATTCGGTTGGAATCAATCCTTTGAAGTTGCATAAGTGAATCACGGCCTAATCACTATTTCAATTAAGGGAAGGTTTTCAAAGAAAGCTTAAAACGAGTATAATCTAAGGGCCAACCATTCCAAGACGATCGAAAGTAGCTAGAACGAGATAGTTATCAAACCGAACTCTTCTCCGAGGATTCATGAAGTTAATTATCGATCCAAGCAACTCAGGATCTCTGACACTCGAGGACTCGGTTGGGATTATCTCGAGAGGTATCTGAAAGCGATTTCGGGATCACTGTCTCGATAGACTTTGACTCGAGCGATCTGTGCTTCTCGTAACCTAATCTTTAGGATTATCGACCCAAAGTGACCTCAAGAAGAAAAAAAGTTTTAAAAACACCGAACACGTGTATTCCCCCATACACATGTAAGACTCGTTTACAAGGGACCAACAAGTGGTATCGAGCGTTGGTTCAACTTGACCACTTGCTGTGTTGACCAAAGTTTTATTTTCAAAAATACTTGTGGTCTATCTGAACTGATCTTATTTGCTGAAATTTTTTTCTTTTCAAAAGATCAGAAAAATGTCTTCTAAAAACTTCCCATGTTCTCAGTGGAGAACTATGATCTATGGAGACCGAGAATGCAGGCTCATCTTGTATTCCAAACATGAGCGTATGTGGAGAGTGGTCTCTCAAGGACCATTCCGGTTCTGGTGGTAAATCCCCAGAGGAAAGAAGATGAGAGAATTGATCCTAGAGCAAATTTCCTAAGTCGATGACCAACCCGACTCTGAGGGAGAGAAAGTTAGTCAATCTAGACTACATTGCAAAAAAGACACACTATACAGTACAATTGATCATGGTGTGATGGGAATGATCTCTCACTGTAATACTGCTAAAGAGATTTGGGATACACTAGCTGTTATGTGCCAAGGCACAGATCACATAAAAGAAAACAAACTTTCAGTGGCAATTGGAAAGTTTGATAGTTTTGAAATGGATGAGGGTGAATCAATAGACAAATTGGAAGTCAGATTCACTAGCATCATGAATGATCTAAATGCACTTGGAAAGAAATATCCACAAAGAGAAGTTGCATTGAAAATTCTTAGAGGTCTGTCTAAGAAATGGGATATTCATGCAGTGGTGATTGAAAACACCAAGAACATTAGTTCAATGCCTTACCAACAAGTCTTCTCTGAGATAAAAGCCTATGAATTTGTAATTGATAAGAAATCCAAAAAGGCTGACAGCAAAGATGATTCTTCATCGAGTAAGAATGTGGCTTTAAAAGCCAAAGATAAAACCTGTAAAACTAGAGAGTCTGAGAACCCCCATGCAAAAAATCAGGATGAGCTTGAGGAAAAGCTAGCACTGATGGCAAGGAGGGTTGATAGGAACCACAGGTACCTGAAGAAACCTGAGGACAGATCAACTGAGAAGAAGAAGGACCTGAAAGCTGAAGGATCTTCATCCAAGAGAAAGGGCTCCAAGTCCAAAGAAGAAAATGATCAGGATGATGATGCCAACAGATGCTATAATTGCCAGAAGAAAGGTCACTTCCAGTATGAATGTCCAGATTTGAGTGTTAAGGAGAGAAGAGAAAGGCAAGCTAAAAGAGATCGGAAGTTCTCTAGCAAAAAGGCCATGGTTGCAGAAGAAGAAAACTCTAAGGAGGGATCTAGCTCTTCAGATGAGATATTCTCATACAGTGAAAGTGATGACATCTGTCTGATGGCCATTGAGGAGGTAAGCTCTTCTTTCTCTGTTGTTGCTCCTACACTAGCACAAGAGTTTTCAAGTTCAATCGAAAACAAATCATTTTGACGATGGATTCTTTTGAGAATCGATGAAGGACTATCTTTGTTTTTGCAAGGGGCGCTAAATAGAACTCAAGAGCGAGAATAAGGAACCGAAAAGTGAAAATCTAAAATGGAAAGACTCTAGCAATATTGAAATCACTTCTCAATTAATGGGAGCTCTTGATGAACTGGATGTTCGAAAGTACAACTCTCGAGAGAAAGAGAAGATAATAATGTCCCTAATCGAAAAAGCTAGAGAAATCCATGAAGAGATTGACTAATCGTAATTGAGTTCAATGACCTCTCGAGAAGCATAAAACTCTACAGAATCCGTGAGGATAGTGCTGAGAAGAAGTTAACTCTATTGAATAAAGCATCTAATGTAATAGATGAAATTGAGTTATCGAGAGATCCGCCACTATAAAATACGGATTGGGATACATTCCATGGGAAACCTCACAAGGTCATCCGAATCTTGCATCTAGTAGCAAGAAGACTATCTTTGTAAAACCAAATGGCACCTACACTTCAAGTCGGAGTAATGCCCAAGGTTGTAGATAAGGAAAAGGACCTATGGTCTCAATAAAAACCGAATGATCGGGTTAGAAAGCCCAAACCTCGGTGAAGGCTAGAAAACGAAAGCGGTCGATTGGAAAGTTTCAGCAAGTACTTCAAAGCCTCGGGCTAAGAATGCAAACTGAAAGGCTCCACATGAACCATCAGAGGAATCCTCGGATGAGAAACACTCAGTGAGAGACATTCTCAATGAAGAGACCAAGTCCTCAAGATAATGAAAGACCCAGATTTCAAAGATGAGACAACCTGAACCTCACTTGCCTAAGGGTAAAGGTTATCTCAACCCAAGTCAACAAAGATTTAGACCATTTGCACAAAAGCCTAAGCATCCAATGTAATAAGGCTGAACCAAAGAAGAATTCAAAAGCCCATGTTCATGCTAAAGCTAGCACACATATATCTGTAAAACGCTAAGGCACCCCGAGTAGTGGATGTATATGTTGATATTTATGGAAGACAAATTAGCCACTCTAAAGTGATTAGAGTTGTCAGTGATTTGGATTCGAAGGTAAATTTAACCTCGTAGGACCCTACACAAATTGGGTACCTAAGAATTGATCATTTTGGGGAGGAAAACAAGGGCACTAAGTGGTGAAAGATCACATGGCACCGATGAGCAGAGAAAAAAAAAAGCTCCGATGTATGGTATCTTGACGGTGGATGCTCAAGACATATGACAGATTCAAGAAGATGCTCAAGTGACTATGTTGAACAAAGAGGCCCCTGAGATCACTTTTGGAGATAACTCAAGGGATAGATCAAGGATATGGAATTTTGGAAATCGACTCGGTTCATATCCATGGTGTTTCATATGTATCCGGATTGAAGCATAACTTGTTGTCAATTAGCCAATTTCGTGATAAGGGTTTCAATGTTGAGTTCTCCAAGAACTTATGTTTTGTGAAAGATGATACATCATGAAAGTATTATCGGGTTTGGTACAAGAAAAGGGAATGTGTATCTTTGTCGATTGGAGTTCAACTCCTAAAGATACATGTTTAGTTGCTAAAAGTTCCACAGATACAGTTGGTTTTTTGGCATAAAAGAATGAATCACCTAAACTTCAAAAACCCTGAACAAGCTTGCAAGATTAGCTCTTGTGAGAGGGTTGCCTAATGAAGTGTTCAAGAAGGAACACATTTGTGATGCGTGCGCGAAAGGAAAACAAGTTAAAGCATCATTTAAAAGCAAAGTTGAAGTTTCTCTTTGAAAGAATACTTGATTATTGCATATGGATCTCTTTGGTCCTATAACACTGTGAGCACTAATGGCGGAAATACATATTGGTAGTAGTTGATGACTACTCAAGATATACTTGGGTCATATTCTTTTTCATGAAGAAAGAGACTCGAGATAAAAGTTTTAATTCATCGAAAAGGATCAGTAATGAGAAAAATTTGAGTGTGGTCAAAATCAGATCTGACAAAGGAACTGAGTTTATAAATCATATCATATCTCGATTATGCGAGAGAATGGAATTTTACATGAAACATCATTTGCAAGGACCCCTCAACAAAATGGTGTTCTTTGAAAGAAGGAACAGATGTAACGAAAAAGAAGCCGCAAGGACAATGATAGTGAAAGCCGATATTCCTAAAAGATTTTGAAATTTCAAGTCGTCAACACTGCATGCTACTCTCAGAATAGATTCATGCTGACCAAGAGTCAAGGCAAAACACCCTATGAGCTTTGGAATGAAAGGAAGCCTCTTGTTTCTTTCTTTCGTGTGTTTGGTTGCAAGTATTTCATACACAATAATGGTAAAGATCAGTTGAAAACATTTGATAGTAAAGCTGATGAAGGAATATTCTTAGGATATTCTGAAGTCAGTAAAACTTTCAGAGTTTACAACTGTAGGATTCTTATTGTGGAGGAAACACCTCATGTTGTTTTTTGATGAATCTACTTGTGTTCAGAAGAAACAAGAACATGATGCAAATGAACTGACCAAGAGGATCACCAGATTAAGCCTGAAACAGAAAGATAAATCATCCACTGAACCTGAAAAGAAGAAGTCAGTCACTATCTATGATTGGAGTGACTCAGACTCAGATAAAGAAGTTCAGAATGAAAATCAGGATGGTGAGACTCAGGAAAACCAACACTCCAAAGGTGACCAACGTCGGACACCGATTCGGACTCGGTATGTAATGCCAATGAAGATGTGGTCACAGCTGAGGCAAATTCTGAATCTATCAACCAAAGGGGAACAACTGTCTCTAACAATGTTCTGAATAGAATTTCCCCTGAGGAAGATGATTCCCTTTCTCTGTTTTTTGTTGTTCCTCGAAGTTTATCGATTTAATCGAACCTAACATTTCAAATGTTGAGGATACTATTGAAACAGGAACATCAAGAAGGAAATGGTTAGATAGTCATCCTACAAGTCAGATTGTGGGTGATTTAACTAAAGGTGTTAAAACAAGAAGGTTCCATGGTGAGAGTGCACTATTCTGCCGCTTCCTATCGAGAGAAAGAACCCTCGAGACCGGTGAAGCTCTACAAGATTCTCATTGGATTCTTGCTATGCAAGATGAGGTGAATCAATTCTCAAGAAATGAAGTATGGGAGTTGGTAGATAGAGAGAGGAAAGGCACAATGTCATTGGAACCAAGTGGGTTTTCAAGAATAAAAGAGATGAAAACAACAACATTGTAAGAAACAAGGCAAATTTAGTTGCAGACAAGGCTATTCCCAAGAAGAAGGCTTGGATTATGATGAAACCTTTGCACCGGTTGCAAGACTAGAAGCCATCGATTGTTTCTTGCATATCTTTGCCCACATGAAGTTTCATCTATCAAATGGTTGTGAAAAGTGCATTTTCGAAGCGGTGTGCTTAAAGAAGAGGTTTATGTGGAACAACCTCCTGGTTTAAAAAAAGAATGACCAAGTTTGAAGTTCGTAAAAAGCTTTGTATGTTCTTAAGCAAGCACCCAAAGCATGGTATGATACTCTTTTCGGTTTCTTCTTGACCATGGTTTTGTCAAAGGGATTTTGATAGAACTCGTTCGGGATAGAGGATGGGGAGATATCTTCTTGGTTGGATATATGTTGATGACATCATTTTGGATCTCCAAACCATCAATTTATGTGAAAAGTTTTCAACACTGATGAAAGGCAAATTTGAGATGTCAATGATGGGAGATATGAATATCTTTCTAGGTCTTCAAGTGAAACAATCAAAGGAAGGAATATTCATCAACCAGGCAAAATACACCAGAGATCTGATTGCTAAATATGGTGTACAGAATTGCAACATAGTTAGGATTCCCATGAATACTAACTACAAGATGGATCCTGATTCTGAAGGCAAATCAGTGACCAATATTGATTATAGAGGAATCATTGGATCATTGCTCTATCTCACAGTAAGTAGGCCGGTTATAACATTTGCTGTTGGGATATGTGCAAGATACCAAGCTAATCCTAAGGCTAGTCACATGGAGGCTGCCAAAAAGATACTGAAGTATCTTAAAGGCACAGTGAATAGAGGATTATGGTATCCAGCTGATGATAACCTTGAGTTAAGTGGTTACTCAGATGCTGATTATGGAGGTTGCAGAATTGACAGGAAGTCCACCTCAGGAACTTGTCAATTTCTAGGAAGTAAGCTGATATCTTGGTTTTTGAAGTTAAAGAACTTCGATAGCAACAAGTACTCTTTGAAAATTTGAATATATGGTCGCAGGAAGTCTGCTGGCTTTATTCTTTGGCTCAGACAACAATTAAGGGATTATAAAGTTGTAGCCAATGAAGTACCAATATTTTGTGACAATAATAGTGCCATTGCTATTTCACAAAATCCGGTATTGCACACCAGATGCAAGCATGTGGATATCAGACATCACTTCATCAGAGATCATGTCGAGAAGAAGGACATAAGGATGGAGAAAATTCATCTCGATAGCAGAGAGTCGATATCTTGACTAAACCTTTGGTGAATCAAGATTTCGTGAACTTTCGGTTGAATTAGGGATGTTAGAACCGGTGTATAGAAAAATGAAAAATTGAAGGTTTTCGAAGCATGAAGTTTTCTCAGATTCTACTGAGAAGCTTAGGATAAAATGGAAATCTTGAATCGAGTCTCGAAACTCAGTTTTATCAAGGTCAAGATTACTCGAGCAAAAAGCAGAACCATTTCAAGATTTTCGATTTTTACTGACATTTTATCAAGGTCAGTACTCAGTAAGACTGATAGAGGAAAATTAGTCTGAAGAAGTAATGACTCATGTAACTCATTTATTGCTTAAATGAAGCTCAGAAATCATTCGCAATAAATACAAAACACCTGAGGAATGTTTTTGGGCGGGATAGTTTTAAATTCCGAAGAAGGTCAACAGTCATTTAATGCTCTGCTACATTAATGACCAATGAGGATGTTTTGGCGGCTTACTTTTCAGAGATCATCGGTTCATATACCCGATTAATCGGAGATTAATCTCAACCGTTGTTTTTCACCTAACCAACACGATTCCCCACGATCTCAAAGCTATATATACCCTAAGAAGCCTTTCAAGCCAAAATTTTATTAAACCCTACGTTCTCAAATCCTCTGCAAATAAACCCCCTTGCCCAGAAATTCCTAAACCCTAAAGCTTCACTTCTCAAATCAATCTCTAAAATGGCTCCAACCTTGTTCGACAGATTAGCCGAAACCAACAAGCCGTGGTACGAGTTTGTTGTTTCACTTGAAAGCACAACCAACTCAAAGCCGTAAGAGGAGGCTCAGATATGATTTGTCGGCTAAACTCACTCCAACTAATCGCAAACCCACTGCACTGTGATTTTGCGAAAAGAGGTAATCAAATTCATCTATAACTTGAAGGTAGATGAAGAGGATCAGTATGCATTCTTCGACATCAGATCACACTTAGAGCATTCGTCCAAATATGTCGATTTTGAAAGGGATTTGTACTTAACCCCTAAAAAATTTGAATGATGTTTTTGAGCTCGTGGATAGAGAGAGAGGATCCTACGATGTATATGTCGGGTGCAGAGAGAATACTTAGATAGGATTGCCGAGAAATCGTTAAGTTTGAGGCGACATTGCATAAGAGGGCACTTAAAGCCACAATATCGTGTATTGATGGATATTGTGAGTAAAAGCATCATGAGTCTTGCGGGGAGTTTTGAGCAGATCAATACCCCGAAGCTCAGACTGATGGCGGCGATAGAGGCCTCACCCACCTCTGACTTCAACTGGCTGAAATTTATCGATTCGGGACGGTGAGTGAGCAGAATCAAAATTTTGAAGAAAGTTGACGGGGCGATCTCAATAAAAGGCAAGATCCACCATGCCACCAAATTTGCTTACATTTTGGAGATGTGCGGAGAGGAGGAGGATATCTTCACCAATTCGACCCCATTCCCTAAATCCAAAATTCTCTTTAAACCCATTGCTCCAAAGAAGCAGGTCATCAGGGGGAAGAGAGAAAAGAAGGTTGAATCACCAGTTACGGCTGAAAAAGAGACTCAACAAACCAGGGGGAAGGTTTTGTTGGAGGCAAAGATGGAGCAGGGAGCAAAGATGTTGAAACAGAAGGATCTTGCTCCAAAACGCAGAAGATTGGTGGTTCTCACCGATGAAGATGAAAGTGATTCTGACGAGATTCAACCGGAGCGCCAAACCACTCAGAGTTCACCATTACAAGTGTTGGTCCCGGTGAAAACAAGTCTTACACGTGTATGGGGGGGGAATACACGTGTTCAGTGATTTTAAAACTTTTTCTTACTGAGGTCAGCTTGGGTCAGACAATCCTGAAGATTAGGTTCTGAGAAGCACAGATCGCTCTGAGTCAAAGTCAATCGAGACAGTGATCCGAAGCCGCCAGATACCTCGGATAATCCCAACCGAGTCCCGAGTGTCGAGAGATCCCGAGTTGCTTGGATCGATAACTAACTCTTTGAATCCTCAGAAGAGAGTTCGGTTTGGTAACTATCTGTTCTAGCTACTCAGTCGTGCGGAATGGTTGGCCCTTAGTTTATACTCGTTTTAAGCTTTGCTGAAAACCTTCCCCTTATGAAATAGTGATTAGGCTGTGATTCACTTATGCAACTTCAGTGGATTGATTCCAAGCGAATATCGATTGAAAAGTATGCTTTCAAAATCGAGTCAATGCAATGATTAAGCATACGGATAAGGAAAGCAATAAAAACACAAAGCGATTATAGTGGTTCGAGAGACTCAAGCTCCTACATCCACTCTCCCCGACTCTTGAGAGAAATTCACTATCAACTTCGAAGCCAGACTACCTCGTAGTTTACTTACTCAACTCGCCCTCGAAGTTTTTTCGACTACTCACGTAGTTTACTTACTCAACCCGACCTTGAGTTTTCTGACTACCTCCGTAGTTTACTTACTCAATCACACACAAGCTTTCAGACTACCCCGTAGCTTACTAACTTCTCCTCTAGAGTTTTTTTGACTACTCCGCGTAGTTTACTAACTCTTTACAACTCTACTCACCAACAAACACACTCCAACTACCTTCTCAAGGGTTTGGGGTTTCTTGGTTGGTTTCAACTAGGATGAGATATCCTTTACAATGAAGCACAATGCAAAGGGTTAGGATATCTCGACTAAGCTTTGGATAAATCTTATCAAGCTAGGCTTAGTAAAGTGAGCTCTCTTCAATATAGAAGCACTTGGGAAATTCAAGGTATTTCGAGTGCTTTAACTTTTGCAAGAATAAGTTTGAGTTCTTGAGTTGCGATAAATTTCCGTAACCTCACGATGTAGAGGGTCACCAAGATTTATAGGCATACACCAAGGTTACTCTTGAAAACTATCCGTTTGGAGAGATAGCCGTGAGTTCCCTCTTATGGTGTGTGAGAAACGGCTATATTTAGGGTTTGAAACTCCCTAACACGTTTTTAGGCAATAGCCTTTCATGTAGCCGGTCTTCACTTTTTGCGATCTGGAACTATCGCAGACATCGACATCTTTTTTTCATTTGACTGTCAATGTCGATGTCAAGATGGTGCAATGTCGTCTTCCTCTTTTTTGACTTTTGTCTCCAAAGAAAAGGTAGACACCTTTCAACGGCTCTTTTTGGTTACAAACTCGAGTTTGATATAACCTTAACAACACTTCGACTTAGTTCCTCTTATGCGCATTTGAATGTCTTGGCAATATCTAACTTTCTAAGGTATCGCGTTTCTCTCGATGTGCATCCTTCGGATAGATATATTGATTGCCTCGGAACATTCAGGTTCATACTGAGCATTCAAGACATTCATTGAGTCTTGATAATTCTTGTCTTTCGATATTCTTGATCTTCAAATACTCGATCTTGATCTTGCGTCTTGAGTCTTACGAGTCTTGAGGTCTTTGAGTCTTGATGTCTTTCCGAGTCTTCTGAGTCTTCAGGGTCTTCTGAGTCTTCAGAGTCTTGTGAGTCTTTAGATTTATACTGACTGATATACTGAGTCTTCATGCTGAGTCTTCAGTTCTCAGTTTCCATATTGAGTCTTGATATCTCGATTTCATATCGAAGTCTTGAGAGACTTCCGGGTTTCATATTGAAACTTCAGTATCTTCAGAAACATACTGAGTTCTTCAGAGTCTTCAGAACCTATCCTGAACTATATCTGCTGACTATACATTTTGCAGATAACATCCTGAATACTCTAAAACTGAATCCTGACTCATCTATCAAGATCATTACTGAACATGTCATACTCAGGGGTTTTGGGATCTTAATCAAAATCATATAATCTTTTATTAAATTCATCTCCCAACAATTTCCCCCTTTTTGATGATGCCAAAACCTATCTTGTTACAGACATATAACCTATACTCAGGTTTCAGTTTATCCTATTACAAGATTGGTTATGTCTCTCAACAATTACTTCAGCAATGAATCTCCCAACAATTTCATCACCAAACAACAGTAATCAGGCATATCAAATATAAAGACATGTAAAATAAGATAATGAGATATTATCTTTTGAGCATAATGATAAATCTTCATTGATGATAAGTGTACCATTACAGATTACAATGAATTTATCAAACAAAATCAAAAAGACAAAAAATTTAAAGAATACAAAATCTTCTGAGTCTTCAGTCTTTAGTCTTCAGATTCGGCTCTTCAGTCTTCTGCTCTGTTTGCTTCATTTTCGACTTCATCAGTGGGCACTTCCAGATCAAACATTCCGAAGAATCTCTTCTTCAGCTCATTTCTTTCCCTGATGATGTCTGGACTGTTTCCAGTTAGGCCCAACTGACCAGCGTACTGAGCAATTTCTTGCGTAATGGCCTTTTCATTTACCAAGCCATTACCAAGTCTCGGAGGAGGATAGGAATATGGACTGGGGGCTACTATCTGTACTCCACCTTCATCCGCAAGGTTAATCCAGCTTTGTAGATACTTTGGATAAAAGGTGAGAAGATATTCAATGAAAGCTTCGTTCTGGTCTGAGCCTTCCCCTCTCCATTCCCTGAGAACATCATAATTGAACCAGAAGGTTCTCTTCACTTCTTCCCACATGTCGTTGAGTTTAATGGGCATCCATTTATCAACATGGGGCCACTTCAGCGCTTTCGATGTTCCTTCCTCTTGCTCGCAAACTTCACGAAGTCACTCCTTCGCTTACGCTCTTCGCTTCATCTTCTTTACGATCACGAAGTTCTTGAGGCCGGCGGCAGCTTTCTTAGCTTGTTCTTTTTGGAGTGTCATCAGAGCCTCTCTGGTGTTGAAGACTTTCTTCTGAGGTTGAGACTCAGATTCTCTGCATCTTCATCATCCAGAACCAACTTTCTCTGGATTGGCTTAGAAGCCTTCGCACGCTTGCTTACAGGTTGAACAACGCCCAAGGCTTTCCTCTTCATAGGCAGTTCAGCACCAGCCTGGCTTGTTCCAACCTTAGTTCTAAACTCGGTTTCTCTCTTGCAACCTCAAGCTTGGTTTGCTTTCGAAACTTCGAATGTAAAGAAAGCTTCTCTACTTGAGCAAATTTTAACTTCTCAAGAAGACCGAGCTTCTTTTAAAGGCTTGGGCTAGATTGTATATTTCAAAGATCTTTTCGAGCCTTCTTTTCCAAAGTACGTGCCATGAACTTCCCGAGGTCCAGACCTTCCCTTTCCCCTTCTTGGCACCGTAGTTTGGAAGAAGTCCGGAGAGAGTCAGTGTCCATGTGATCTTCGTTTTTTGCTCACTGGCGGATCTCTCCGCTAGCCGATCTTGCTCATCTTCCATTCTCCTAATGTGGTTCTTAGCCACGCAGGCAGTTCTTGAGATATGTGGGCAAACCGCCGGAGAGTGCATCTTTAAGCATCTCTGTCATCTTGGTCATGAGGATCGAGCTCATTTCCTCAACAAGCCAGATTTGATCAAGACTCATTTTTTCTCTTCGTCGGTTTCACCTCTAGAAATTGATCGACTCCGGTGCTTTTGTTTCATTTCAAAGCACTTAACTCTGCGTTGACTCCTCCGGCTTTTCTTCCATGGAGGTCATCCGAGTGGTCGAGTGTTTTGTATATCGCACGATTCGAAGAATGGCTAAGTCCTTCCATTGTCTGAGCTTGATTGGCCAACGTTGCTTCCATCTGAGTAAGTTTGATCGACATTGGCTCAATCTTCTCAAGTTTCTCCATGACGGGAGTGAGATCAATCTCAAGACTATACGACCTTCGTCTTTGTTTGATCATCCCGAGCTCGGCTTCATCCTAAGCTCCGGTCTCCAATTGAGCCTCGACCGATTATCGGACATTTGAAATTAAAGATAGTACTTTGTTAACTCGCATAATTATTAATAGTGCCAAAAGGTACACAAGAGTGCTGCTTCAGTCTGAGGTTGATCAGCAACAGAAGTCTCTTTTTCTGTTTGAGACTGATCCTCAGCATCTCCCTGTTGGTCCCCATCTCCATCTTTGGATTTGTCTCCGCTGCTCGGGGCACCAACCTCAGTTGCTTTCTTCTCAGCTAGCTTCCTCTGAACCAGCTCATCAAAATCGGAATTTTTCATCCTGAGCTTTGTCCTTCTGAACCCTGAGAAGTCGGTCAGGAAGGCTGTCTCCTCATTCCACCAGTCTTCCCCTCTGAATGCAGCAATATCAAGCATCTCGGGAAGAGTCTGATTGAGGATATACACTGTCGTCCTTAATCTGAAGAATATATCTTGCAGATCAGGGTATGAGCTGAGCTCAGGGTATCGGTCAAGGATGAACCGTTCCCCCTTGCTCCTCCACTCGCCTTCTTCAGCCTCGCCCTTCTTCCATCTCGGGCTCTCTGGTTCAGTAGAAGCTTCGGCTAAGGGATCAAGCATTAGGTCACTCAGGAGCTCATCGAGTACATTTTGCTCCTGAGCCTCAGTAGTATCTGAAGCTTGTGCATTCAGGTCCTCAGTTTGCATCTGAGTGGGTTACGAGAACTGGTGGCATTTCCTCGATATAGTCGAGTTGGCTCGTCGGTCGAGCTGCACATCTTCGGATCGACTCTGGTGGCTCTTGATCTGAGCACTGCACATCCGAGGTAGGCATCTCGAGGTCTGAGCTCCTTTAAAAATTTCTGAGAAATTTTATACGAGGCCTAGTGATGTCTCAAGCACCTCGGAGAAGACATGCTCCTCGATCGATCCTGTGTCCTTGAGATAACTGAGCGGCACTTGTAATGGTGAACTCGAGCGGTTTGGCCCTCGGGTTGTCTCTCCCGGAATCCTTTGCAGCCGTCGGTGAGAACCACCAATCTTCTGCGCTTTGGAGCGAGGTTCTTCTGCCTCATCAGTTTTGCTCCTTGCTCCATTTTTGCCTCCAACAGAACCTTCCCCCTGGTTTGTTGGGTCTCTTTCTCAGCAGCCGCAGAAGGTGATTCTACCTTCTTTTCTCTTTTCCCTCGAATGGCCTGCTTCTTCACAGCAGTGGGCTTGAAGAGAATTTTGGATTTAGGGAATGGGGTTGAATTGGCGAAGATATCCTCCTCCTCTCTGCACATCTCCAAAATATAGGCAATTTTGGTGGCATGGTGGATCTTGCCTTTCATCGTGATTTCCCCATTGACTTTTTTATGATCTTGGCTTGCTCGGCAACACCATCTGGACTAAGAATTTCAGCCAGTTGAAGTCAGTGGTGGGAGATGCCTCGATCGCCGCCATCAATCTGAGCTTCGGGGTACTAATCTGCTCAAAACTCCCCGCAAGACTCATGACGCTCTTGCTCACAATATCCATCAGCACACGATATTGTGGCTTTAGGTGCTTCTTGTGCAAAGTTGCCTCAAACTTCACAGGATTCTCAGCAATCCTATCTAGGTACTCCTGCTCTCTACCCGACATATACATCGCAGGATCCTCTCCTCTATCACATAGCTCAAACACATCATTCAGATTTTTAGGAATAATGTACATCTCCCTCTCAAAATCGACGTATTTTGATGAGTGCTCTAGATGAGATACGGTAATCGAAGAGTGCATACAATCTTCTTCATCTATTTTCAAATTGCAGATGAATTCGATTACCTCTTTTGCGAACTCCTGGTCTGGTCGGCTTGCGACTAGATGGGTGAGTTTAGCCAGTCGGATCATATGCAGAGCCTCCTCTTCTGGCTTTGAGTTGGTTGTGCTCTCAAGTGAGACAATGAACTCGTACCATGGCTTATTGGTTATGGCTAATCTCTGAAGAATGGCTTATTGGTTGGGGCCATTTTAGAATATGATTGAAGAATGTGACGCTTTAGGGTTTTGCGATTTCTGGGCAAAGGGGATTTTAGTTACAGAGTATTTGGGAACGAAGGGTTTGATAAAATTTTGGCTTGAATGGCTTAAAGAGGTATAAATAGCTTCGAGATCGTGGAGAATCGTGTTGGTTAGGTGAAAAGCAACGGTTGAGATTAATCTCCGATTAATCGGGTATATGAACCGACGATCTCCGAAAAGTAAGCCGCCAAAATATCCTCATTGGTCAATAATGTGGCAGAGCATTAAATGACTGTTGTCCTTCTTCGGAATTTAAAACGATCCCGCCCAAAAACATTCCTCAGGTGTTTTGTATTTATTGCGAATGATTACTGAGTTTTACTTAAGCAATAAATGGGTCACATGAGTCATTACCTCTTCAGACTAATTTCCCTCTATCAGTCTTACTGAGTACTGACCTTGATAAAATGTCAGTATAATATCGAAGTAATCGAAAGGGTTCAAACATACTCTCTTGATCTTGACCTTGAAGATCTGAGTTTTCGAGACTCGATTCAAGATTTCCATTTTATCCTGAGTTTCTCAGTAGAGTTCGAGAAAGCTTCATGCATCTGAAAATCTTCAATTTTAGATTTACTTTATACACCTGGTTCTAACATCCCTAATTCAACCGAAAGTTCCCGAAATCTTGAATTCAGCCAAAGGTTTAGTCAAGATATCAGCTCTTTGCCTATCAAGTATAAATTTTCTCCATCCTTATGTCCTTTTTCTCGACATGATCTCTGATGAAGTGATGTCTGATATCCACATGCTTGCATCTGGTGTGCAATACCGGATTTTGTGAAATAGCAATGGCACTATTATTGTCACAAAATATTGGTACTTCATTGGCCACAACTTTATAATCCCTTAATTGTTGTCTGAGCCAAAGAATTCGGAAAGCACGCAATGACTTCCTCGCAAAGAATGTATTCACGCCCGATTAGTCTTGGTTGCTACCTCTTGAGGTGCATTTCTTTGAAAACCAAGATATCGGTTTGCTTCCTAGAAATTGACAAGTTTCTGTTGTGGACTTTACATCAATTCTCGCAACCTCCATAGTCGAGATCGAGTAAACGGTTAATTCAAGGTTATCATCATTTGGATACCATAATCCTCTATTCCTTTGTGCCCTTAAGATATCTCAAGATCTTTTTGGCGACCTCCATGTGACTAGTCTTAGGATTAGCTTTGGTATCTTGCACATATCCCAACAAAGAAATGTTATATCGGCCTACTTGTCGTGAGATAGAGCAATGATCCAATGATTCCTCTATAATCGATTATGATTCACCGATTTGCCTTCCGAATCGGGATCCATCTTGTAGTTAGTATTCATAGGAATCCTAACCGAAGTTGCAGTCTGTACACCATATTTGGCAAATCGATCTCGGTGTACTTTGCTGGTTGATGAATATTCCTTCCTTTGATTGTTTCACTTGAAGACCTAGAAAGAAATTCATCTCTCCCATCATTGACATCTCAAACTTGCCTTTCATCGGTGTTGAAAACTTTTCACACGGTGATGGTTTGGAGATCCAAAATGATGTCATCAACATATATATCCGAACCAAGAAGATATCTTCCCCATCCTCTATCCCGAACAGAGTTCTATCAACAGTTCCTTTGACAAAACCATGGTCAAGAAGAAACCGAGAAAGAGTATCATACCATGCTCGTTGCTTGCTTGAGACCATACAAGGCTTTTTCCGAGCACAGTAAACTTGGTCATTCTGTTTGAAGCCAGGAGGTTGTTCCACATAAACCTCTTCTTTAAGCACACCGCTCGTAAATGCACTTTTCACATCCATTTGATAGACCGTGTGAACTTCATGTGGGCAAAAGATATGCAAGAAACAATCGATGGCTTCTAGTCTTGCAACAGTGCAAAGGTTTCATCATAATCCAAGCCTTCTTCTTGGGAATAACCTTGTGCAACTAAATTTTGCCTTGCCTTTTTTTTACAATGTTGTTGTTTTCATCTCTTTTATTCTTGAAAACCCACTTGGTTCCAATGACATTGTGCCTTTTCAGTCTATCTACCAACTCCCATACTTCATTCCTTGAGAATTGATTCAAATTTCATCTTGCATAGAAGAATCCAATAAGAATCTTGTAGAGCTTCATTAATCTTAGCGGGTTCTTTCTCCGATAGGAAGCGGCAGAATAGTGCACTCTCACCATGGAACCTTCTTATCTTAACACCTTGGTTAGATCACCCACAATCGACTTTTGTAGGATGATTATCTAACCATTTCCTTCTTGATGTTCCCCCTTCAATAGTATCCTCAACATTTAAAATGTTAGGTTAGATTAAATCAAGCAAACTCGAGGAACAACAGAAAGGAGAAAGTGAATCATCTTCCTCGGGAAATTCTATTCGAGAACATTGTCGAGACATTTGTTCCCCTTTGGTTGATAGATTCAGAATTTGCATCATTTGTGACCACATCTTCATTGGCATCACATACGAGTCCGAAACTAGTGTCTGCGCTCAGATTGGTCACCTTTTGGAGTGTTGGTTTTCCGAGTCTCACCATCTCGATTTCCATCCCGAACTTCTTTATCCGAGTCGAGTCACTCCGGTCATAGATAGTGGTGACTTCTTTTTTTACGGTTCAATGGATGATTTATCTTTTTGTTTGGGCTTAATCGGTGATCCTCTTAGTCGGTTCATCTGCATCATGTTCTGTTTCTTCCGAACACAAATAGTTTCATCAAAAACAACATGAGGTGTTTCCTCCACAATAAGAGTCCTACGGTTGTAAACTCTCGAAAGCTTTCTTGACTTGAGAATTTCCTAAGAATATTCCTTCATCGCCTTTTACTATCAAAAGTTTTCAACCGATCTTTACCATTATTGTGTATGAAACACTTGCAACCAAACACACGAAAAAAGAAAGAAACAAGAGGCTTCCTTTCATTCCAAAGCTCATAAGGTGTTTTGCCTTGACTCTTGGTCAAGATGGATCTATTCTCGTGAGTAGCATGCAAAGTGTTGACAGCTTCAAATTTCAAAATCTTTAAGGAATATCACTTCAATTTATCATTGTCCTGCAGAACTTCTTTCGAGTCCTGTTCCTTCTTTCAAAAAGAACACCATTTTGTTGAGGGGTCCTTGCAGCTGATGTTTCATGAGAAATTCCATTTGCTGCACAATAATCAGATATAATATGATTTATAAATTCAGTTCCTTTGTCAGATCTGATTTTGACCACACTCAGATTTTTCTCAATACTGAGCCTTTTCAAGAATCTGGCAGCTTTTATTCGAGTCTCTTTCTTATCGAAGTAAGAATATGACCCAAGTATATCTCGAGTAGTCATCAACTACTACCAATGTGTATTTCGCCATTAGTGCTCACGGTGTTATAGGACCAAAAGATCCATATGAAGTAATCAAGTATTCTTTTCAAAGAGAAACCTCAACTTTACTTTTAAATGATGCTCTTATCTGTTTGCCTTTCTGGCATGCATCACAAATATGTTCCTTACTGAACACTTCGTTAGGTAACCCTCTTACAAGAGCTAATCTTGCAAGCTTGTTCAGGGTTTTGAAATTTAGGTGATTCATTCTTTTATGCCATAACCAACCGGGTATCTGTGGAACTTTTAGCAACTAAACATGTATCTTTAGGAGTTGAACTCCAATCAGCAAGATACACATTCCCTTTTCTTGTACCAGTCAGTAGTACTTTCTGTGATGTATCATCTTTCACAAAACATAAGTTCTTAGAGAACTCAACATTAAAACCTTTATCACAGAATTGACTAATTGAAAGCAAGTTATGCTTCAATCCAGATACATATGAAACACCATGGATATGAACTGAGTCGATTTCCAAAGTTCCATATCCTTCAGTCTGTCCCTTGGAGTTATCTCCAAAAGTGATGTGTGGGACTCTTTGTTCAACATAGTCACTGAGTATCTTCTTGTATCCCGTCATATGTCTTGAACATCCACTGTCAAGATACCATATATCAGGAGCTTTTTCATCTCTGCTCATCAGTGCCATGTGATCTTTAGTCAGTTCAGTGCCCTTGTTTTCCTCCTGAAAAACAATTTAATTCTTAGGTACCCAATTTGTGTAGGGTCCTACAAGGTTAGCTGTACCTTTAGGGATCCAAATCTGCCTAACAACTCTAATCACTTTAGAGTGGCTGATCTGTCTTCCATAAACATCTACATACACATTTACTACTCTGGGTGCCTTAGCAGTTTCCTGTGTATGAGTGCTGGCCTTAGCATGAACATGGGCTTTTGAATTCTTCTTTGGTTCAAGCCTTTTGTTCCATTGCTTTGGCTTTTGTGCAGTTGGTCTGAATCTTTGTTGACTTGGGTTCAGGTAACCTTTACCCTTAGGCAAGTGGGGTTTAGGTTGCCTGTACTGAAATATGGGTCTTTCAGTATACTGAGGACTTGGTCTCTTCAGTTGAGAATATCTCTAGCTGAGTGTTTCTCTTCTGAAGATTCCTCTGATGGTTCAGTGTAGATCCTTTCAAGTTTCCATTCTTAGCCTGAGGCTTTGAAGTACTTGCCTGAAATTTTCCAACTGACTGCTCAGGTTTTCTAGCCTTCACCTGAGGTTTGGGCTTTCTAACCTGATCATTCGGTTTTTATGAAACCATAGGTCCTTTTCCCTTGTCTACAACCTTGGGCATTTCTTCAGTTTGAAGTGTAGGTGCCACTGATTTAACAAAGATTGTCTTCTTGCTACTTGATGCAGCATTCAGATGACCTTGTGAGGTTCCCCCTGGAGTGTATCCCAATCCAGATTTTATAGTGGCGAGATCTCTGGTAACTCAATTTCATCTATTACTTTAGATGCATTATTCAATAGAGATAACTTCTTACGTGCACTATCCTCACACTTCGTAGAGTTTCATGCTTCTCGGAGAGGTCATTGAACTTAGTTCGATTAGTGAATTTCTTCAAATGGATTTCTCTAGCTTTTTGAGTTAGGGTCTCTATCAACTTCTCTTTCTCTCGAGAGTTGTACTTTCGTAACATCCAGTTCATCAAGTAGCTCCCATAAATTGAGAAGTGATTTGGTTTTGCTAGAGTCTTTCCATTTTAGATTTTCAAAGCATTCGGGTTCCTTATTCTCGCTCTTGAGTTTTATTTAGCAGATCCTTGCAAAACAAAGATAGTCCTTCATCGATTCTCAAAAAAGAATCCATCAGTCAAAATGACTGCTTTTAAGTGGAACTAGAAAACTCTTGTGCTAGTGTAGGAGCAACAATGAGACGAAGAGTTTACCTCCTCAATGGCCATCGACGGATGTCATCACTTTCCTTCATCGAGAATATCTCATTTGAAGAGCTAGATTCCTCTTGAGTGTTCTTCTTCTCGCAACCATGGCCTTTTTTGCTTGAGAACTTCGGTCTCTTTTAGCTTGTCTTTCTCTTCTCTCCTTAGCACTCAACTCGGACAATCATCTTTGGAAGTGACCTTTCTTGTGCCAATTATAGCATCTGTTGGCATCATCATCCCGATCATTTTCTTCTTTGGACTTGGAGTCCTTCTTTTGCGGATGAAGATCCTTCAAATTTTCGTGTCCTTCTTCTTGTCGGTTGATGATCTGTCCTCAGGTTTCTTCTAGTACCTGTGGTTCCTGTAAAAGCTTTTGTATTTTCCAAATCTACTATTAAGTCTGTCAAACCTCCTTGCCATCAGTGCTAGCTTTTCCTCAAGCTCATCCTGATGTTTGGCATGGGGGTTCTCAGACTCTTTAGTTTTACAGGTTTTATCTTTGGCTTTTAAAGCCACATTTTTACTTGATGAAGAATCATCTTTCTTTGTCACCTTTTTGGATTTCTTATCAATTACAAATTCATAGGCTTTCAAATTTCGAGAGAAGACTTGTTGGTATGGCATTGAACTAATGTTCTTGGTGTTTTCAATCACCACTGCATGAATATCCCATTTCTTAGAAAGACCTCTAAGAATTTTCAATGCCACTTCTCTTTGTGGATATTTCTTTCCAAGTGCATTTAGATCATTCATGATGCTAGTGAATCTGACTTCCAATTTGTCTATTGATTCACCATCATCCATTTCAAAACTGTCAAACTTTCCAATTGCCACTGAAAGTTTGTTTTCTTTTATATGATCTGTGCCTTGGCACATAACAAAATAGTGTATCCCATATCTCTTTAAAAGATTACGGTGAGAGATCATTCCCATCACACCATCATCAATTGATCAGTATAGTGTGTCTTTTGCAATGTAGTCTAGATTGACTAACTTTTCTACTCGGGGAGTTAGTTGGTCATCGGACTTAGGAAATTTCGCTCTAGGATCAATTCTCTCATCTTACATTTCTCCGGGATTCACCACAAGAAATTTGAATGGTCCTTGAGAAACCACTCTCCACATACGCTCATGTTTGGAATACGATGTGTTCTGCATTCTCGATCTCCATAGATCATAGTTCTCTACCGAGAACATGGGAAGTTTTTTAGAAGACATTTTTCTGATCTTTTGAAAAGAACAAAAATTTCAGCAAATAAGATCAGTTCAGATAGACCACAAGTATTTTTGAAAATAAAACTTTGGTCAACACAAAGTAGTGGACAAGTTGAACCACTGCTCTGATACCACTTGTTGGTCCCGGTGAAAACGAGTCTTACACGTGTATGGGGGGGAATACACGTGTTCAGTGATTTTAAAACTTTTTCATCGAGGTCGACTTGGGTCGGACAATCTCAAGATTAGGTTCGAGAAGCCACAGATCGCCTCGAGTCAAAGTGTCTTGAGACGGTGATCCTGGTTGCTTTCAGATACCTCGAGATAATCCCAACTAAGTCCCGAGTGTCGAGAGATCCCGAGTTGCTTGGATCGGATAACTAACTTCATGAATCCTCGAAAGAGAGTTCGGTTTGGTAACTATCTGTTCTAGCTACTCGATCGTCTTGGAATGGTTGGCCCTTAGTTTATACTCGTTTTAAGCTTTGCTGAAAAACCTTCCCCTTATGAAATAGTGATTAGGCTGTGATTCACTTATGCAACTTCAGTGGATTGATTCCAACTGAATATCAGTGAAAAGTATGCTTTCAAAATCGAGTTAATGCAACAGTTAAGCACAGATAAGGAAAGCAATAAAGAACACAAGAAGCTTATAGTGGTTCAGAGACTCAAGCTCCTACATCCACTCTCCCTGACTCTTCAGAGAAATTCACTATCAACTTCTGAGCTTTCAGACTACCTCGTAGTTTACTTACTCAACTAGGCCCTGAGTTTTCTGACTACTCCACGTAGTTTACTTACTCAACCCGACCTTGAGTTTTCTGACTACCTCCGTAGTTTACTTACTCAATCACACACAAGCTTTCAGACTACCCATGTAGCTTACTAACTTCTCCTCTAGAGTTTTTCGACTACTCGCGTAGTTTACTAACTCTTTACAACTCTACTCACCAACAAACACACTCCAACTACCTTCTCAATGGTTTGGGGTTTCTTGGTTGGTTTCCAACTAGGATGAGATATCCTTTACAATGAAGCACAATGCAAAGGGTTAGGATATCTCGACTAAGCTTTGGATAAATCTTATCAAGCTAGGCTTAGTAAAGTGAGCTCTCTTCAATATAGAAGCACTTGGGAAATTCAAGGTATTTCGAGTGCTTTAACTTTTGCAAGAATAAGTTTGAGTTCTTGAGTTGCGTGATAAATTTTCGTAACCCACGATGTAGAGGGTCACCAAGATTTATAGGCATACACCAAGGTTACTCTTGAAAACTATCCGTTGGAGAGATAGCTTCGTGAGTTCCCTCTTATGGTGTGTGTGAAACGGCTATATTTAGGGTTTGAAACTCCCTAACACGTTTTAGGCAATAGCCTTTCATGTAGCCGGTCTTCACTTTTTTGCGATCTGGAACTATCGTGACATCCGACATCTTTTTTTTTTGTATCCTTCGTCGATTGTCGAGATGGTACGATGTCGTCTTCCTCTTTTTTGACTTTTTGTCTCAAAGAAAAGGTAGACACCTTTCAACGGCTCTTTTGGTTACAAACTCTGAGTTTGATATAACCTTAACAACACTTCTGACTTAGTTCCTCTTGTCTGCATTTGAATGTCTTGGCAATATCTAACTTTCTAAGGTATCGCGTTTCTCAAGATGTGCATCCTTGAGATAGATATATTGATTGCCTCGGAACATTCAGTTCATATCGAGCATTCAAGACATTCTCGAGTCTTGATAATCGCGTGCTTTTCGATATTCTTGATCTTCAAATACTCAGTCTTCAGTCTTGCGTCTTCAGAGTCTTCTGAGTCTTCAGGGTCTTCTGAGTCTTCAGGGTCTTCTGAGTCTTCAGGGTCGAGTCTTGAGTCTTCTCGAGTCTTCGTGGTCTTCTCGAGTCTTGAGTCTTACGAGTCTTTAGGTTTATCTTGACCGATATCTTTGAGTCTTCATCTTTGAGTCTTCAGTTCTCAATTTCCATACTGAGTCTTCAGTATCTCAGTTTCATACTGAGTCTTCAGAGACTTCAGTTTCATACTGAAACTTCAGTATCTTCAGAAACATACTGAGTTCTTCAGAGTCTTCAGAACCTATCCTGAACTATATCTGCTGACTATACATTTTGCAGATAACATCCTGAATACTCTAAAACTGAATCCTGACTCATCTATCAAGATCATTACTGAACATGTCATACTCAGGTGTTTTGGGATCTTAATCAAAATCATATAATCTTTTATTAAATTCATCTCCCAACAACAAGTGTTGGCTCAGGTTATCTCGAGGACACAGGATCAGACTGAGGAGCAGGTCTTTTCTGAGGTGCTCGAGACATCGCTCAGTTCAGATAAAATTTCTCAAAAAATTTTTAAAGGAGCTCAGACCTCAGAGGTACCTACCTCAGATGTGCAAGCTCAGACAGCAGACGAGCCGACTCAGATTCAAACTGAGGATATGCCAACTCAGGCCTCAGAACCCTCTCAGATGCAAACTGAGGACTCGACCAAGACAAACTTCGAGATCTTTGCTAAGGCTCGGGGAGCGAGAATATTCTTGATGAGCTCCTAAGTGATCTACTTCTTGATCCCCTTAGCAGATGTTTCAACCGAACGAGAGATCCCAAGATGGAAGAAGGGAGAAGTCAAGAAGGCGAAAGTGGAGGAGAAGGGGAACGGTTCATTCTTGACCGCTACCGAGCTCGGCTCATACCCCGACCGAAGATGTTTTCTTCAGATTAAGGACGACTGGATTCATCCTCAATCAGACTCTTCCCGAGATGCTTGATATTGCTGCATTCAGAGGGGAAGACTGGTGGAATGAGGAGACAGCCTTCCTGACCGACTTCTCGTGGTTCGTGAAGACAAAGCTCGGGGATGAAAAACTCCAATTTTGATGAGCCGTTCGAAGAAGTTGGGTGAAAAGGAGAGCAACTAAAGTTGGAGCCCCGAAAATGGAGACAAATCTAAAGATGGAGATGGGGACCAACAGGAGATGTTGAGAAGTTAGCCTCGAGATGGAAAAAGGAGACTTTGGCGATCAACTCCGAAATTGGTTAACCTCGATCGGTTAGAACTCTTGTGTACCTTTTGGCACTATTAACAATTATGCCAAAGTTATTGAAAAGTCCCGTCTTTAACTCGAATTGTCGATAAAATGATCGAGGCTCGGTTGGAGAGACCGGAGCTCAGACGAAGCCGAGGCACAGGATGATCGACAAAGACAGAGGTGCGAAGATTCCGAGATTGATCTCACTCCCTTGATGGAAAAACTTGAGAAGGTTGAGCCAATGATAATCAAAATTGCTCAGATGGAAGAGACGTTGGCCAATCAAGCTCAAAAGATGGAAAGTCTTAGTCACTCTTGAGAGTCGGTGCAAATTCAAAACACTCGACCGGATGACCTCCATGGAAGAAAAGTTGAATGAGAAGTTCGGAGGGAGTCAAGGCCGAAAGTTAAGTGATGAATCAAGCGTAAACACCAGAGAGTTTCGATTTCCTAGAGGTGAAACTGGCAGAAAAGAATGAGGTGCTGATAAAGTCTATTGTTGAGGAAATGAGCTCAATGCTCATGACCAAGATGACAGAGATGTTCAAAGAAGCACTATCTCGCCAGTTTGCCCACTTATCTGAAGAATTTTTTCGTGGCCAAGAACCATCTAAGGAAATTTGGAAGACTAACAAGATCGAGATAAGCGAGGAGAGATTCATTTGTGTGAGCAAAGAGCAATATCACATGGACACAAAGACTCTCCGGACTTCTTCCAAATTACGGTGCCAAGAAGGGGAAAAGGAAGTCAAGATCTCGTAAAGTTCATGGCACGACTTTGGAGAAGAAGGCTCAAAAAGATCTTTGAAATGTATAATTTAGCCAAAGCCTTAAAAGAAGTCGAAGCTTCTGAGAAGTTAAAGTTTGCTCAGGTGGAAAAGCCTGTCTACACTCGAGTTTCTAAGGAAACCATGCTTGATGTGTCAAAAAAAAAACTGAGTGCTAGAGCAAAGGTTGGAACAAGCCAGGCTGCTGCTGAAATGCCTATGAAGAGGAAAGCCTCGGGTGTTGTTCAACCTGAAAGCAAGCGTGCGAAGGCTTCTAAGCCAATCCAGAGAAAGCTGATTCTGGATGATGAAGAGAAAGAAGAATCTGAGTCTCAACATCAGATGAAAGTCTTCAATACTAGAAATGCTCTGAAGACACTCCAAATGGAACAAGCTAAGAAAGCTGCTACTTCGGTCTCAGGAGCATCTGTGATCAGAAAGAAGGTAGACGAAGAGCAGAAGCGAAGGAGTGAATTCAAGAAGTTTGCGAGCAAGAGGAAAGGAACATCAAAAGCGCTAAAGTGGCCCCACGTTGATAAATGGATGCCCATTAAACTCAACGATATGTGGGAAGAAGTCAAGAGAACCTTCTGGTTCAACTATGATGTTCTCAGGGAATGGAGAGGGGAAGGCTCAGATCAGAATGAAGCATTCATTGAGTATCTCCTTACCTTCTATCCAAAGTATCTACAGAGCTGGATTAACCTTGCGGATGAAGGAGAAGTACAGATAGTAGCCCCTGGTCCATATTCCTATCCTCCTCCAAGACTTGATAATGGCTTGGTGAATGAGAAGGCCATTACTCAAGAGATTGCTCAGTATGCTGGTCAGTTGGGTCTAACAGGAAATAGTCCAGACATCATCAAGGAAAGAAATGAGCTGAAGAAGAGATTCTTCGGAATGTTCGATCTGGAGGTGCCCACTGATGAAGTTGAGAATGAAACAAACTAAAATAGCAAAAGACTGAAGAAGCCAAATCTGAAGACTGAAGACTCAGAAGATTCTGTAATCTTTAAATTTTTTGTCTTTTTGATTTTGTTGATAAACTCATTGTAATATGTAATGGGATACCAATTATCAATGAAGATTTATCACTATGCTCAAAAGATAATATCTCATTATCTTATTTACATGTCTTTTATTTTGATATGCCTGAATGTATGATGATATGGGGGAAATTGTCTGAATTTGAAAAATTGTTTAAGTATTTGGTAATGAACTATTTAAAGAGATTCATTACTGAAGAAATTGCTGAATGATTAAACTGCTGAGAAACTCTGAAATTGTTGGGAGATTCTCTGATTTAAGAAAATGTTGGGAGACAACCAATCTTGTAATAGGATAAACTGAAACCTGAGTATAGGTTATATGGTTGTAACAAGATAGGTTTTGGCTTCATCAAAAAGGGGGAAATTGTTGGGAGATGAATTTAATAAAGATATATGATTTTGATTAAGATCCCAAAACCCCTAAAAGTATGACATGTTCAGAATAATCTTGATAGTTGAGTCAGGATTCAGTTTTAGAGTATTCAGGATGTTATCTGCAAAATGTATAGTCAGCAGATATAGTTTAGGATAAGTTCTGAAGACTCTGAAGAACTCAGTATGTTTCTGAAGTATCCAAAGTTTCCGGGATGAAACCGAGATATCAAGACTTCAAGATGATCGAAGTAATCAAGACAAAGATTTAAGACTCAAAGACATCACCAAGATAAACTACAAAGATTGAAGACCACAAGACTCGGAAGACCCCGAATACTCGTAAGACTCAAGACACGGAAGACGTAAGATCAAGAACCGAAGATAAAAATCTTGAAGGCCGCAAGATTATCAAGACTCGAATATATCTTGAATGCTCAAGATGAACTCGAAAGTGTTTCGAGGCAATCGATAATATCTATCTAAAGGATGCAACATCGAGAAGATCGCGATTCCTTAAGAAGTTAGATATTGCCAAGACATTCAAATGCAGACAAAAGGAACTAAGTCAGAAGTGTTGTTAAGGTTATATCAAACTCAGAGTTTGTAACCAAAAGAGCCGTTGAAGGTGTCTACCTTTAACTGGAGACAAAAGTCAAAAAGAAGAAGACGACACTGTTGGGAAATGAATTTAATAAAGAGGATTTTGATTAAGATCCCAAAACCCCTGAGTATGACATGTTCAGGATAATCTTGATAGATGAGTCAGGATTCAGTTTTAGAGTGTTCAGAATATTATCTGCACCGTGTATAGTCGGCAGATATAGAACAGGTTAGTTTCTGAAGACTCAGTAAGAAACTGAGATACTGAAGACTCAGTAGGATACTGAGAACCTAAAGACTCAGAGAACACAAGGCTCAGAGAAATCAAGACTCGAGAGAACTCAAGACTCAGAGAACTCAAGACTCGAAGAACGCATTGAATGCTCAAGATATCCCTAATGTTCCGAGGCAATCGGGTTAAGGAATATAGCCGTTGGAATCCAGCTGACGTGGACCAACGAGAGGAAGACAACCAGCCTGGAAAAGCTGCAGAACCTACAAAGAAGAGTATGGATTTGAATGTGATTCTCTTCAACGGTAACATTCAAATCCACACTATAAATACAAGTTCTTCCTTCATTATCATGTGTGGAAGTGGAAATTATGCACAAAAGGCCACAGAGCCAAAGAGCGTTATAGCCAAAGCATTCCCACCCTAGAACACAAGTCTGTAGATATACAAATATATTCAAAGAGTGTTCTAGAACCCAACCTAAGCAACCCACGATGTATCATAAGCTTAGAGAGATTTTCCCAACCTTAGCATTGAGGCTAAACCATTGTAAGGGAATATCTCACCATAGTTGGAGACAACACCAAAACCCAAACCCAGTGGTGAAGTGAGGTAGTTGTTAGGCAATCCCGAGTGAGGGTGATAAGTCCCGTTGGAGTGTGAACTCGTTAAACATCTGTAGGCAATCCCGAGTGAGGGTGATAAGTCCCGTTGGAGTGTGAACTCGTTAAACATCTGTTGGCAATCCCGTGGAGGGTGATAAGTCCCGAGGCGAACCCGAGAGAGGGTTATAAGTCCAGTTCGAGTGTGAGCTCGGTAAATATCTATTGGCAATCCCGTGGAGGGTGATAAGTCCCGTTTGAAGGAATTTCCCTAGAGAGGGAGAGTGGATGTAGGACTGGTTGTCCGAACCACTATATATTGCTGTGTTGTTTACTGCTTTATGTTTATACTTGTCATATGCATCTAGTTATAAGCAAAACACAACACACGAGCTTAGAAACGCAAAAAATTGGAGCACTCTGCCCTCACCCCTATTTTATATGCACCGAATTAAAACGTCTTGCTTCCGCACGCACAAAATAGGTTTTCCCATCGGGACCAACAAGTGGTATCAGAGCAGGTGCTCAAAAGATTACTTCTTCAATGTAATCGCCTGAGCAGATCTATTTTTTTTAACCTGTCTCTGCAGAAAGTTTTACACAACAATGGAATAATAGAACTTTTCATTGATAAAGACCCGAAGGTCAGGTTACATTACAAGTTACAAATACAAGAGAACCTGGAGGTCAATACATAACTCTAAACCCTAAACCCTTAAGCCATAACCCTAAACCTTCATCCAAACCCAAACCCGATCTACAGGGGGGTGATTAAGAGGAGGAAAGAGAGAGTTTTTAGATCTTATGCTCTCATTTTCCCCTACTTAACAGGATGAGGGAGGCTTGAAAGGTAATCCTATGCCGCAAGCTGATGGACTCTCCATTGGAGTGAGAGCGGCTTTAATAGGATTTTTAAGCCAGGAGCCCCAAGAAGGAGTAAGTGGGCTCTCCAGCTGTTAAAGGGTGAGTTTGATATAGGAAGATCAGCTGTTGTCTGATCAAGATCGTATATCAAACTCACGTTCATTTTCAGACTAAGTCTGTTGATGGTAGTCACGTCATAACGATAGACACACAAGGTGCATACGGTTAGGAGAAGTGTCTTCTCAGTTGCAACAGCAGGCCCGCCGCCGTGGTGGTAGAGAAGCTTTGCAACAATCTTATGTGAAATCGTTGACGATGATGAAAACAGCAAAAAGGGATGAAAAGAGTTGATTTGAGAAGATGAAATCATGGAAAAGGGGGTAAAAGTGTTTGCCGGAAGTCTCACCGGAAACAAGGGTTCACCAGGATACATGATTCTACAAAGAAGATATGTATGGTGAATGAGTTATGTTGTGTAAAATATTGGTCCAATTTATAGAGGCCAAGCAAGGGTGCAGATGCAAATTTGAGTTCTCAAAGCCTATTTTTAGAAAAATTTGCATCACAAGGACAGCGTGTAGAAATCACGCGACCGATAATTGGATAAAGTTACGGCGGATTGACATATCGAGAGTATCAGACGATATCTACGCATGTCAAATCGCACCAACTTAGGGAATAGAGTCTACTACTCTAGACTAAGTTTTGGCAGTAACATTTTCCAAGAATTGTCTTAATCTGAGGAGAATCAGATTAGGTCAACAAAAATCTGATTACATACAAAGTTGATCAAATGAAGAAAATCAGCTGAGCTTGAAAACTTCACCAAATCAGATATATCGGTCTATATCAGTTGAAAGGGGAACTTCAACTTGAGGGGGAACTCACGGAATCAAAGGTAGATGATTGAGATCAGACGAGGCTGCAGACAAGACTGATCAAGATCAGATGAATTAGATGAGTTCCGGAGTGAACTGATGAGCTGTGCAGAATCAGAAGTGAAGAAAAGCTAAAGCCAGCAAATCAGAAGAAAAGGTTGCAAATCAGAAGATGAGCGAAAGAGACTGATCAAGATCAGACGTGATCGAGATCAGATATGATAAACCTGATATGCTAACCTGATATGATGACCTGATGCTATTCTGATATGTTGATCTAAAGATGTGTTGATCTAATCAGTCGAACTGATCAGATCAAGCAAAGAAGAAATCAGATAGCATGAGTGAAAAGGAATACTGAAGGCTCAGTAAGTAAAGTGAACTGAGACTCAGTATAGGTCAAGAGACCTGAGGGTCAGGATGTCTGAAGTCAGAAGAAACTGAACTCAGTCAGCATGAGTGTCAGTATGCCTGATCAGACAAAGGTGCGTAGAAGAAGAGGAATGAGGAGTCGAAAGGAAGAAGATGAAGATCAAGACCAAGACCAAGACTTGTAATTCTTTATGTTTTTGTCTTTATTTCTTTGATAAGTTAATTGTAATCTGTAACTGATAACATACAATCAATGAAACTTTTATCTTTATGCTCAAAGATAATACCTCATTATCTTTTTTTTACATGTCTTTTATGTTGATATGCCTGATTGAATGTCTCTGATCTAATTATATGCTCATATATAAGGGAAACTATATGATGCTATGAGAAATTGCTTAAGTATTTAGTAATGATCTATTTAAGAAAAGATTCATTACTGAAGAAATCTGTTGAATGATTTAAATTTAGAGACTTACCATTCTTGTAATAGGAAAAACTGAAACCTGAGTATAGGTTATATGTTTGTAACAAGATAGGTTTTGGCATCATCAAAAAGGGGGAAATTGTTGGGAAATGAATTTAATAAAGAGGATTTTGATTAAGATCCCAAAACCCCTGAGTATGACATGTTCAGGATAATCTTGATAGATGAGTCGAGAGATTAGTTTTAGAGTGTTGAATATTATCTCGCACGTGTATAGTCGTAGAGATATAGACAAAAGTTAGTTTTCAAGACTCAAGAAGAAACCGAGATATCAAGACTCGATGAGGATCCGAGAGAACGAAGACTCGAGAGAACTGAAGGCTCAGAGAAATCAAGACTCAGAGAACACGAAGACTCGAGAGAACACAAGACTCAAGAACGTCTTGAATGCTCAAGATATCTGAATGTTCCGAGGCACTGAAGCTGAGGAATATAGCCGTTGGAATCCAGCTGACGTGGACCAACGAGAGGAAGACAACCAGCCTGGAAAAGCTGCAGAACCTACAAAGAAGAGTATGGATTTGAATGTGATTCTCTCCAACGGTAACATTCAAATCCACACTATAAATACAAGTTCTTCCTTCATTATCATGTGTGGAAGTGGAAATTATGCACAAAAGGCCACAGAGCCAAAGAGCGTTATAGCCAAAGCATTCCCACCCTAGAACACAAGTCTGTAGATATACAAATATATTCAAAGAGTGTTCTAGAACCCAACCTAAGCAACCCACGATGTATCATAAGCTTAGAGAGATTTTCCCAACCTTAGCATTGAGGCTAAACCATTGTAAGGGAAAATCTCACCATAGTTGGAGACAACACCAAAACCCAAACCCAGTGGTGAAGTGAGGTAGTTGTTAGGCAATCCCGAGTGAGGGTGATAAGTCCCGTTGGAGTGTGAACTCGTTAAACATCTGTAGGCAATCCCGAGTGAGGGTGATAAGTCCCGTTGGAATGTGAACTCGTTAAACATCTGTTGGCAATCCCGTGGAGGGTGATAAGTCCCGAGGCGAACCCGAGAGAGGGTTATAAGTCCAGTTCGAGTGTGAGCTCGGTAAATATCTATTGGCAATCCCGTGGAGGGTGATAAGTCCCGTTTGAAGGAATTTCCCTAGAGAGGGAGAGTGGATGTAGGACTGGTTGTCCGAACCACTATATATTGCTGTGTTGTTTACTGCTTTATGTTTATACTTGTCATATGCATCTAGTTATAAGCAAAACACAACACACGAGCTTAGAAACGCAAAAAATTGGAGCACTCTGCCCTCACCCCTGTTTTATATGCACCGAATTAAAACGTCTTGCTTCCGCACGCGCAAAATAGGTTTTCCCACCGGGACCAACAGACATCATACCATCTTCGACAATCGACAAAGGATGTGTCATTGAAAAAGATGTCAGATGTACAAAAGTTCCAGACTGCAAAAAGTGAAGATCGGCTACATGAAAAGCTATTACCTAAAACGTGTTAGGGAGTTTCAAACCCTAAATATAGCCGTTTCACACACCACAAGAGGGAACTCACGAAGCTATCTCTCCAACGGATAGTTTTCAAAAGTGACCTTGGTGTATGCCTATAAATACTGGTGACCCTCTACATTGTAAGGTTACGGGAAATTTATACGCAACTCAAGAGCTCAAACTTATTCTTGTAAAAGTGAAAGCACTCGAAAAACTTAGAATTTCCCAAGTGCTTGTATATTGAAGAGAGCTCACTAAACTAAGCCTAGCTTGATAGTCATATCCAAAGCTTAGTCGAGATATCCTAACCCTTTGCATTGTGCTTCATTGTAAAGGATATCTCATCCTAGTTGGAAACCAACCGAGAAACCCCAAACCCTTGAGAAGGTAGTTGGAGTGTGTTTGTTGGTGAGAAGAGTTGTAAAGAGTTAGTAAACTACGCGGAGTAGTCAGAAAACTCTAGAGGAAAAGTTAGTAAGCTACAGGGGTAGTCTGAAAACTTGTGTGTGATTGAGTAAGTAAACTACGGAGGTAGTCAGAAAACTCAAGGTCGGGTTGAGTAAGTAAACTACGTGGAGTAGTCAGAAAACTCAGGGCCGAGTTGAGTAAGTAAACTACGAGGTAGTCAGAAAGCTCAGAAGTTGATAGTGAATTTCTCTGAAGAGTCAGGGAGAGTGGACGTAGGAGCTTGAGGAGAACCACTATAAACTTGTTTTTTAAAGCATATCTTTTAAGCGACTTGTTTTGAAAGCATTGGAATCAATCCAATCGAAGTTGCATAAGTGAATCACGGCCTAATCACTATTTCAATTAAGGGAAGGTTTTCAGCAAAGATTAAAACGAGTATAATCTAAGGGCCAACCATTCCGCACGACTGAGTAGCTAGAACAGATAGTTATCAAACTGAACTCTCTTCTGAGGATTCAGTAAGTTAATTATCTGATCCAAGCAACTCAGGATCTCTCGACACTCGAGGACTCGGTTGGGATTATCGAGGTATTAAAAGCAATTTCGGGATCACCGCCTCAAGAGACTTTGACTCAGAGCGATCTGCGGCTTCTCGTAACCTAATCTTGAGGATTATCGACCCAAGTGACCTCGAAGAAAAAAGTTTTAAAAACACTGAACACGTGTATTCCCCCCCCATACACGTGTAAGACTCGTTTACACCGGGACCAACACAACTGAATCCTGAGAATAGGTTAGGTTTTCTTAAATGTAACAAGATGGTTTTGGCATCATCAAAAAGGGGGAAATTGTTGAGGATGAATTTAAATAAAGATTTTGATTAGATCCCAAAACCCCTGAGTATGACATGTTCAGGATGATCTTGATAGTCTGAGTCAGGTTTCAGTATAGAATAGTTAAGGAAGATATCTGCACCATGTATAGTCAGCAGATACTAATCAGGTTTGAATATTAAGAACACATATATACTGAAGACTCAGAAGTTACTGAAGACTCAAAAGATACTGAAGACTCAGAAGTTACTGAAGACTCCGAAGTTACTGAAGACTCAGTTGTTACTGAAGACTCAGGTAGACCTGAATATTCAGAGGAACTGAAGAATATCTATCTGAGTACATACAAAACTGAGAAAGAAGCACATTTATAAAGAATAAATGTTGCCCAAAACATACAAGTGCAGACAAAAGGAACTAGAACTAAGTGTTGTTTAAGGTTGTCTCATTCAGAGAGATTGACCTAAAAAGAGCCGTTTTGTTTGTCTACATTCACTGAAGACAAGAACCAATCAGAAAAAGACAACACTGTACTTTACTGACACTGAAAGCGACAGGGCACTGAACTTTGTCAGTAGTACTATGTTTCAGACTAGAAAAATAGGTGATTGGCTACATGGCTTCATATTTCCTAAAACATGCAAGGGTGTGTTCAAACCCTAAAAATAGTCGTTCATCAATAACCAGAAGAGGAAACTCTTGACGCTATCTCTTCCAACGGATAGTTTTTCAAAGAGTAACCATTGGAGAAGTTGCTTATAAATACCAGTGATCTCCAACATAGGGAGGTTACGGGAAATCAAAGCAACTCAAGAGATCATTCGTATTTTTACAAATTTAAGCACTCGAAAAACTTAGAATTCCTAAGTGTTTTACATTGAAGAGAGCTCATTCACTCAGCCAAGATTTGATAGATATATCCAAAGCTTAGTAGAGATATCCTAGCCTTTGCATTTGTACTTATTGTAAAAGGATATCTCACCCTAGTTGGAAACCAACCCAAACCCAAACCCTTTGTTAAGGTAGTTTGAGTGTGTGTGATTTGTTGGTGAGTAAGAGTTGTAAATGTTGGTGTATACTGTAAAGCAAACTTTTAGTGAGCTTTTGTGGATGTATATTCAATTTCCTTATTATCTGAAATAAATGATTTTTAACATTATTGCATTCTTATAAATACTTATGTGTCTGCTTATCTTATATTGTAGACTATGTGGTGGGTTTGTAGTCACACAGAAGATCACATTGTCAAGTTCCTTATAAGATATAAACAGTTTTCACAACTGAGATAGTTCTGGACATAACTATTGGTTTAAGTTGTAGTATAAACTTGTTGGTGGCTTGTCTTGGCCATTAGTTTATACTAGTGCGCTAAATCGTATTGAATGGGTCACAGATAAGACATGTTCTTCTATTCTGAATGTTATGAAGAACTAGAGGTCTTGGTGACTTTTGTAATTCTCCACCCTAAGTGTGGTATTTAGATATGTGGGGTGCTTGTTCACTGCTTTGATTTACTATAGGTGAGAATCTTGGTAGATCTCTCACATTTCGTATTTTGGGTAGTGACATTGCTGCGATGATATCTATTTATTGTCATTAGCACCGTGTCCGGACATCCGGGATGATGACGCCCCTTGAGGAAACTCATAAAGGATTGTCGTATTAAACCCCGCAGTGGATTTAATCAAATGCGACAACAAGGTTGAGTGGTACTACTCAAGGAATAATAGATATTAATTAATTAAAGCAGTCAGAAGCTTTAATAATTAATGGACGTGCGATATCTTCAACACGAGGAATTATAATGTCTAATAGATGCCCTTATTCGGTTCGCGATAGGGACGGAGCAAAGATTAGTTCTCTAGTGGGATGAATTAATGGATGCCAAATTAATGTTCTGAACATAAGAATATTTGGAGTGGGAAGAAGGCCAAACCCTATACCTTCTAGTGGATCCTAGTCGCCCACTTAAAACCTATGGAGTATATAAAAAGGGCCATTTTCGTCCAGAACCCTAAGGGCATACGAAATCAGACCAAAAATATAGCAGCCAGCGAACTAGGGTTTTGGGAGACAAAATTGCAGGCCATTCTCCACGTTCGACAGACTGCTATCCACTTAGCATTCGAACGAGGTTGGGAAACTGATTAGAAGATCTGCAGTGGAATCAATACCTCGATCTTCAAGGGTAACGAAATCTGACCTTTTGCTTTAGATGCGTTTTAGTTTTATTTTGTTATGTATTCGTTTGGCATCCAATATCGATCCTGGCAATGGACCGCCCTCATTGGCGTGTTCCATCAATTGGTATCAGAGCCTGGATTCGTAGATTATTGTCTCTACCCGAAATGTTTTCGCTTGTGATATCGTTTCTATTTTCATCGTGTTTGAATCTGTTTCTCTATCGCAACCCTAAGTGAGCTTGTAATCGGTTTTTTCCCACCAGATAAGAAGTGTGGGTAGATGTAGGTTATTATAGATCATGATCATATGGTTCTCAATTTTGTTGTATTTGATCGCGATGGATGTTGGAGGATTATGGAAAACGGGCGATTAGGGTTAGGGTTATGGCCATTGGTCGATTAAAACCATTTTGGCCATAACATTTGACTCGGTTGTCCATTTTTCTATTATAACCATATTTCGGAAACCTCGTGAGGTATTCTACAAATCTCATGCTATGCCATGAACGCCTGTGGCGTGAGCTAATTCAATTACCTTGATGAAGTTTTCTGCCAGATTAAGTCGATGGACGAGAAATCGAGCCATTTGCCTTGAGTGAGAGGCCGATGCGAGGCATCCATCCGAGTCCTTCATTTATCATTGTAATAGCTTAGAATAGGCTGGTTTTGATTGATTTTGAAGGGGTTGCGATAGATGTGCATTTATTTATGCTTTTATTTATCGCTTCTTGTTTTGTTGTGGCATGCTTGTGTTTCTTTTCATGATCTGCTATGCCTGTAAATAACCTTGTTGTTACAAATGACTAAGTGACATAGATGTGAATTTTAATTAATTCATTGGCCTCCACAATTGGTCTTTAAGTAAGGTGTTTGTTGCTCGTGGGACCTTGGAGTCTCCCCCTAACGGATGTAACATTCACGAGCTTACTAGTTAAGACTTCTAGTCAAAATGTTTTAATCTTTAGATGAAGTGTGTGGTCCTCCCCAACGGATGTGTCACACATGAGTTCATCAGTAAAGAATAATTCAAGATAAATGTAGGGAATTGTTTGTTAACTCAGATGTGAATTTTAATATAACTCCCCAACGGGGTCCCTGTTCTAATTCACATGGCCATTAAAGGTCCGACTGTTGATTTTGTTCGTCATAAGGATAGGTTGACGTGATATCGAAATCAAAGACTGGGTGTCTGGTTGACAAACACATACGTAAATGACCACCCTAACGTGGCTTTGCGTGTGTGTTTGTTGGGCTGTTGGAGGTTGTGTTAAATGTTGGTTTTGAAGGTTTTCAATATTTTATGCTTCAATTCATGTGATTTAATGTCTGCTTGCATTTTATTTATTTCAGATAATTATGAGATGTCACTCAACCCGCTTTTCGATTATTTTAAATCAAAATAAAGCTTCACTGGTCCGTATTATTTGGATTGAAAAGAAATCGGACATTGTCCTAGTTGCAAGTGAGTACAAATTTGTGCTCAATACACCGCTCTCCCTGCCCCATTGGAACCCAATTCCACTGAAGAGCAAGGAGGCTCACAAGGCTAATGAGATGGCTCCTTGTTACATTTTGGCCTCGATGTCAAATGTTTTACAACAGCAGCATCAAAACATGTCTAATGTCGCGGATATGATGTTGAGCCTAAAAGAGCTTTTTGGTGAGAAAGATAGGGCTGCCCGTTTTAAGGCTATGAGGAGCATTATGTCAACCTCTATGCCAGAGGGAGCGTCCGTGAGGGACCACTGTCTCAAGATGATGGAATATCTGAATTAGATAGAGGTCCTCGGAGGAGAAATCGATGGTAATACCAAGATCGATATGATCCTGAACTCGCTCCCAAAGTCCTTTGAAAACTTCCGTTTAAACTTGATCATGAGTAAGATTGGCTATACCATAGCTGAGCTTCTTGCGGAATTGGTCGCGGCGGAGGGTCTCATGGGTAAGGGTAAGGGACCACAGGCTCATGTTTCTGTTCAAGCTGGACCTTCTTCGTCTAAGGGCGGGAAGATGAAAAAGCCTTTACAGAAAAAGGGTAGTGGAAGCAGTGGGAGCAAGAAAGTGGCGCCTTCTGGTGGCGTGAAAAAGCCGAAAGTCAAATGCTTCAAATGCAACAAGACAGGACACTAGAAGTCTGATTGTCCTCTCCTGAAAAAGGATAACTCTGGTACGTCTCTTGCTCTGGTTGTTGAAACATGTTTCGCGGCTTGTTCTGCCTTTTCTTGGGTAGTAGATACAGGAGCCACTGATCATGTTTGTTATACCTTGCAGGGGTTTCTGCAGAAAAGGCAACTGAGTGAGGGCGAGATTACTATCAGTTTGGGCAATGCTGCGATAGTAGTAGTGGTCGTAGTGGGAGATGTGCACTTATGTTTTTCTAATTCTGTTTTAGTTTTAAAGAACGTTTTATACGTACCGAGTTTTCGGAAGAATTTAATTTCAGTTTTGAAGTTATATATGGATGGATGCTCAGTTGTTTTTAATGACAAAGTTGTTATTATGAGAAATGACTCTTTAATCTGTTCTGGTGCATTAGAAAATAATATTTATACTATTACTATGTTCCAGACTGCAAAAATTGGTGATTGGCTACATGACTGCATATTTCCTAAAACATGCAAGGGAGTATTCAAACCCTAAATATAACCGTTCATCAAACACCATAAGAGGAAACTCATGAAGTTATCTCCTCCAACGGATAGTTTTTCAAGAGTGACCTTGGTGAAGTTGCCTATAAATACTAGTGACCCTTTACATTGAGAGGTCACGGGAAATTTCAAAGCAACTCAAGAGCTCATTCGTATTATTGGAAATTGAAGCACTCGAAAAACCTAGAATTTCCCAAGTGTTTCACATTGGAGAGAGTTCATTCACTAAGCCTAGATTGATAGGAAATATCCAAAGCTTAGTAGAGATATCCTAGCCTTTACATTATTCTTATTGTAAAGGATATCTCATCCTAGTTGGAAACCAACCCTAAAGCCAAACCCTTTGTTAAGGTAGTTTGTGTGTGTTTTGTTGGTGAGTTGAAGTTGAAAAGAGTTAGTAAGCTACAGTGAGTTAGCCAGAAAACTCTAGAGAAGAAGTTAGTAAGCTACTTGTGGTAGTCTGAACACTCGTGTGTGTTTGAGTTAGCAAGCTGCAGTGAGTCAGCCAGAAAACTCAAGGTAGAAAAGTGAGTAAGCTACAGTGAGTTAGCCAGAAAGCTTTAGGAAGTGGTTAAGGAATTTCTCTGAAGGTCAGAGAGAGTGGATGTAGGAGCTTGAGTCTCTGAACCACTATAATTGCTGCGTTGTTTTGCTTTCTGTACTGCATTGTTATCTGTTGCATGTTTTTCACTAAAAGCATAATTCACTGATATTCAGTTGGAACCAATCCACTGAACTTGCATCAAATTGATCACAGCCTTAATCACTGTTTTATTAAAGGGAAAATTTTCAGCAAAGCTAAAACGAGTATAAACATAGGGCTAACCATTCCGCACACTTGGGTAGCTAGAACAGATAGTTACCAAACTGAACTAACTCTACTGAGGGTTCAGTAAGATAATTATCTGATCCAAGCGCCTCAGGATCTCTGTTAAACTCAGGCTCAGTTGGGCTAATCTGAAGCTTCTGAAAGCAGCTCAGGATCATTGTCTCAGTAGACTTTGACTCAGGGCAATCTGTGCTTTTCAGGGCAAAATCATCAAGATAACCTGACCCATCTGACCTCAGTGAAAGAAATGTTTTAAAAATCACTGAACACGTGTATTCCCCCCCCATACACGTGTGAGACTCGTTAGCACCGGGACCAACACACACTATAATACATTGCACTATCTTCAAAAGAAGACAATGGAGGACGCTGCAAAGTGAAGATTAAAGCCAAATATTCAAACATCTCCAATCAAGAACACAGAGCATTAAAATATCCAAATTTGCCCCAGAGTTTTCTTCATTATTTCTAAGCATAAATGCCATATCCTAAGCTTAGGAGATTTTCCCAACCTTAACTTAAAGGCTAAAACAATGTAAGGGAAAATCTCACATAGTTGGAAATAACACCAAACCCAAGTTTTATTTCACACATGTTGCTCCCATTCAATACGACATAGCGCACTAGTATAAACTAATGGCCAAGACAAGCCACCAACAAAATTATACTACAACTTAAACCAATAGTTATGTCCAGAACTATCTCAGTTGTGAATACTGTTTATATCTTATAAGGAACTTGACAATGCGATCTTCTGTGTGACTACAAACCCACCACATTGTCTACAATATAAGATAAGCAGACACATAAGCAATTTATAAGAATGCAATAATGTGAAAAATCATTTATTTCAGATAATAAGGAAATTGAATATACATCCACAAAAGCTCACTAAAAGTTTGCTTTACAGTATACACCAACAATCTCCCACTTATACTTAAGCTAAACTTTTAGTATACACATGAAGCCATAACAATTCTCCCACTTATACTAAAGTCTTACTGTAATACATCGTAAAGCAAGACCCTCTACATGTTTCTCAAAGACTTTTATTGCTAGAGTCTTTGTGAAAGGATCGACTGTGAGTTGTCCAACGATGCAATCTTAGCCACAACCACATCTCCTCGATTTATGATGTCTCGTATAATTTGGTACTTCCGCTCTATGTGTTTACTAGCTTTGTGGGCTCTAGGTTCTTTCGAGTTTGCCACTGCACCCGTGTTATCAAAATAAATGGCGATATACCTCGGCATACTCTTAGAAACCCCTAAGTCCAGTAAGAAACTATGTAGCCAGACAGCCTCCTTAGCAGCTTCTGAGAAAGCTACGTACTCGGCTTCCATAGTGGAGTTCGCAATGCATTTCTGCTTTACACTTCTCCAAGATATGGCTCCGCCTCCTAGCATAAACACATAACCCGAGGTAGACTTTCATTCATCTCGATCAGCTTGGAAATCTAAATCGGTATAACCCAAAGGAATCATGTTGTCTGACTGGTATACCAGCGCATAATCTCGAGTCCTTTTCAAATACTTGAGAATGTGCTTGGGAGCTATCCAATGCCCTTGACCATAGCTGATGCATAAAGAACCTTAGCCATTTCCTCTATCTCCTTCTGTGTCTCAGGACACATATCCTTAGATAGGGGAACTCCATGTCTGAAAGGTAGTAAGCCCTTCTTGGAGTTTTACATGCTGTAACGAGAAACCACAGTATAAATGTAAGACGCTTGAGATAAACACAACATTCTCTTTTTCCGATCACGAATGACTTTAATACCAAGAATGTACGATGCTTCTCCCATATCCTTCATTTGAAACTGCTCTGAAAGCCACACCTTTACATCTGATAATACTTTCACATTGTTGCCAATAAGAAGAATATCATCTACGTACAGTACCAAGAATACCACTACGTCTCCGTTACTCTTCTTGTACACACAACTTTCATTTTGACATTGTTCGAATCCAAAAGATTTGATCACCTCATCAAAATGAATATCCAAGACCTGGAAGCTTTCTTCAGCCCATAAAGAGACTTTTTCAGCTTCCAGACTAGATGCTCTTGGCCTTTCTTCACATAACCTTCGGGTTGCTGCATAGATGTGCTTATCCAACTCTCCATTAAGGAAAGCTATCTTGACATCCATTTGCCAAATCTCGTAGTTCATGTGATTAGCTATGGATAAGAGAATTCGGATCGACTTTAGCATGGCTACTGGTGAAAAGGTCTCGTCATAGTCGATTCCTTCTTTCTGGGTAAAACCCTTTGCCACCAACCGTGCTTTAAAAGCAACAATCTGCCCATCAGATCCTCTCTTACGTATGTAGACCCACTTGCACCCAATGGCTTTCTTGTCGTGGGGAAGTTCACTTAGGTCATACACTTCCATAACATCCATATATTCAATCTCTGAATTCATAGATTTGTGCCAAGACTCTGCATCTTTGTCTTGAATTGCCTCTTTGTAAGTTCAGGGATCGTTATCATCATGTTCATCATCTGGAATCAAGTCCACAGACTCTCCCAAGAACATGAAACGATCAGGTTGACGAACAACCCTCCCACTACGACGAGGCAATGTATACAAGGGTTCATCAGAGTAACCACGTTGTTCAGTCTCTTGTGGTATTTCTTCTTGCACACTTGGTGTGCCATTGTCTCCCCTCAACTCATTTAGAATGATTTCACTGTTGGACTTATGCTCATTCATATAGTCTTCCTCTAAAAACCGGGCATTGGTGCTCACCACCTTTCGTTCCTTTAGGGTGTCCTACAAACAGTCGTACTTCAGTTCTAGGTGCCAACTTATCAGCTTCCTTATTGGCACATGTGTTTCGACAACCTAAATCCGAATGTGGTTTGGACTAGGCTTTCGCCCAGACCACAATTCGATTGGAGTTTTTGGAACTGCTTTAGAAGGTACGTAATTTAGAAGGTACGCTGGCGTTTCCAAGGCATATCCCCAAAAGGAGGTGGGTAATGAAGCACAACTCATCATCGATCTCACTACTGACATGATTCAGTGTCCTGTCGCTTTTCAAAGGTCGATAAGAAATGCACGATGTTGTCTTCCTCGATTGGGTTTTTGTCTTGATGAAATGTAGACAAACATAAAAAAAACGGCTCTTTTTGGTCAATCTCTCTGAATGAGATAACCTTAAACAACACTTAGACTTAGTTCCTTTTGTCTGCATATGAATGTTTTGGGCAACATCTACTTTTCTGAATGTTTGCGTTTTTCTCAGTTTTGTAGTCTTCATATAGATATTATTCAGTGCCTTTGAACATTGATTATCTTTGAGTATTGATATCTTCTTGAATCTTCGATAACCTCTTTGGGTCTTGATATCTTCGAGTCTGAGTGTCTTTAGTAACATATTTTGAGTCTTGATGTCTTGGTGACTTATTGAGTCTTGATGACATCTTTGAGTCTTGATGTCTTCATTGACTTATCTTGAGTCTTGATGTCTTTAGCAACCGAGTCTTGATGACATACTAAGTCTTGATGTCTTGGTGACATCTTGAGTCTTGATTTCTTGACAACTTTCTTGAGTCTTGATTTCTCCGATTACTTCTTGAGTCTTGATTTCTTGATAACTTCTTGAGTCTTGATTTTAAATTACTATCGAGAGTCTTCTGTTTTTCAAGAACTTATCGAGTCTTGATTTCAAAGAACTTCTTCGAAGAATTACTTTCATCGAGTCTTGATTACTCAAAGAACTTCATCGAAGTCTTGATTACTTGAAAGAACTCATCGAGTCTTGATTACTTGAAGAACTTCATCGAGTCTTGATTTCTTCAAAATCTAACCCCGATCTATATTTGTCGACTATACATGGTGCGAGATAACTTCCTCGAATAATCTATCTTGAATCTTGACTCGATCTATCAAGATTATCTGAACATGTCATACTCAGGGTTTTTGGGATCTAATCAAAACTTCTTTATTAAATTCATCTCCCAACAGTGTGGATTTGAATATTACCGTTGGAGAGTAAATTCAAATCCATACTAATACTCTTCCATCTCTTCTTTGTTCTTTTGCACTGTTGCTTATCTCTTTATATCACATCCATATATGTGTTGTCATCTTCTCATTGGCCAGCTTTTTGTGTGTCTAACGGATCCGATGTTACTTTGATTTTTTGGTCTTTGAAATGCATTCTGCTTTGAAATCGTCCGTTGATTTTCGGTCCATTGATTTACGATCTCTTTGAAATCTGGTCTACTAATTTCTGGTCTGCAGATTTCTTGGTATGTAGATTTATGCTCCTTTGATCCGATCGACCAAATTTCTTCTCTTGATGAGTTCCCCTCAACTCGTTATTGTAAAAATACAAGCATTCTATACAACTTTGCTTGTCCTATTATAAGGTGTTTTGACATAATAATCAAAACTAAAATTATCCCAACACCAACTCGTGGGCATAATATTTTTGTCCACCGCCTATGTGGATGTCTATGTGGCAATGCCACGTAAAATTCTTTTTATTTTTCCTTTTATGTTTATATATATTTTTAAATTGGATTATATTTTTGAAATTTTATAGCATAAATTAAATATTTCAGTCCAAATTAATTTATGAAATCATTAAGTGTATCTTCTCCTTTCTCGTCTAACTCCCATTTCCCGTATTTGTAGCAGAAATCTCATGAATACGAATGGCAGGTTCTTCTCCATTTACAAAAAAAATCGTCCACAAATTAAATTTATGGAGTCAAACATAAAATGCCTTACGGAGTTTACCAACAAATATACAACAACAAAATATGAATTATGAGAAACAAAGTATTGAACTAAGCAAAGACATTATATTGTTTGGTTCTCAAAGTTAGACAACATAATAAAAGGGAAACATACAATATTAAATATTTTAAACTTCATCACATTACATTTCTTTTAAATAAACTTAGCACCAATAAATTAAATTTGAATTATGGTCTGAAATTCATTGTAATGATCTGATTTTGGGAGTACTATATATTTTTTTTTGAGAGCTCGAAGAAAATCAGATCAGAGATGGTGGTGATGTTGGGGTTATACTGGAAAGTATGCTTTTACTTTGTATAACCAAACTGAATTTCTGTATTATTTACTGAAATTAAATTATATATATTTACTGCATAACCGTTCCAAAAACAGTACTTGTTACATTGTAGTTAATGTGGTGATACCAGATCACAGAAGATCACATTAACAATGCCTTGTAAACAAGTACAAATTCACAACCTAGATGGAAATGAACAAATCCATCGTGAAAGGTTGAAGTGTAAGACTCAGATTAACTTGTCTTGACCAAGAGATTACACTAATGCATTATGATGCTCTGGATAGGACCTACAACGAGGACAAATTCTTGAGTACTGAACATAGAAGAATTAGACCTCAGTGATTCGTTATTTCTTAATCTCCGTTCCTTAAATAGGATCGTGTGAAATTAATAATTATTGCTTTGACTTATGTTGGGTAGAGAGTCATTGTGACTCGATACTTTATATCTTGTGCAATATTATTAGTTACACGACGATTGCTAAGATTTAATATGGAGAATCGTGTGCAAGTACGTCTTGCGTGATTTGTCCCTTTGGGAGGCTCAGAAGATTTATCATACCAAATCTTGCAAGTGGAATTAGTTTCTGGTATGGATAATAGCTTTGAGTCATTCTTAAACCAAGGATAAAAGATATTAATTAATATATTACTTTTCAGTGGCTTGAATTAATTAATGCACTAAGATAATTTTAAACACGGAAAATAATAACCGGGAGCCATATTATAATAATATGAGTTAAGATGGATAGTGCAATATTAATTATGTAGTGGGATTAATTAATATTTATGGGCTTAAATAATATTGTGGCTCAATATTGAAAATTCAAAGTTCATTAGAAGGCCCAATCTTAATTCTCCTAAAGCCCCATTTAGTAGCCCAAAGATAAAGTCCAATAACTGAAAAATGTGTTTAAAATAAAAGAAATATTATTGCCTTATTTTTCCTTGATTTTCAAAAATTATGGGTAGGAGAGAGAAAATATTTTCTTGATTTTCTTTGAAAGATTTTATGGAATAAGTATTCTTGAGATACAAGTTTATCCCATATATTTAAGGTACGTCAAAGATTCTTTTTCTTCCTTTATTTACCAAGATTTTCGAGATTTATAGAGTGTAGGGAAGAAAAGATATTTTGTGATTATTATGGAAATATAATATATTGAGATATGTTCAAGTTGTATCTTGGGAAGATACAAAGAAATTTTCTAACCCTAATATGTCACAAAATTTTCGCCCCCCTCATCTCTATATATAGGGGATGAATTTTTCATCCCCAAGACAATTTCATGTGTTGGAAAAATTAGAAATTCACAAAGGTGGTGACATATTTTTTCTTTTTCCCTTTTGTTAATTGTTCGCGAGTTTCCTACCACCAGATTGTTGAACAAGGACGTGGGAATACTGAAGAAGGACTTTGGGTGTGTTCGTTGAACCATTGCTCATCTGTCTCCGTTTAATTCCCCAAAAAGGTATGCCTTACGTAACTTATAGAAATCCACATGTGTAGGATTTACGTGGCATTATTATATGCATTGTGTGTTGTTGCTATTTGAATTAATATAGGATTAATTCATGCTAGTAATAATTAAATAATTTAAATTTGTATTTAAATTGCACCTCGAATAGATCCGGGCACCAAATTCCCCAAAAACTGGTATCAGAGCCTCGGTTTTGAGCTCTGTGATTTAGATTGTAATTTAAATTGTTGTTCATTAAATTTTAAAAATTGGATAGTAGAATTGTTAGATTTTTCTTGCAGGTATCCAATTGTCATCGTAATTTAATATATGTTTATATTCATGCATATAATTGTTGGTTTTTAATTCGACTCTTTCGAATTCATTTTTCTCGTGAGAAAATCCACGAGTAGATTAATTTTGTTTGATTTGTTCAATGTAATAAACTATTTTAGTGTTAGTGTTAGTGTCCTAGAGACAATCTATTGTAAGGACATAATATTCGATGATATTCAGTTTGATTTAATATTATAGTTCATTTAATATTAATGTATGACAATACACTTGTTTGAAAATTATGTTTGATTGTTTGCATTTATTTGTACAAGTGTTCCCATGAGTCATTGCTATCATTGAGGTTGTGAGAACTCAAATGACTTAAGCATATTTCTCAAATAGCCCCGATCAAGGATCATCAAGAATGGGATATTGATGATGTAATTGAGATTGGTGTGCGATCTGCATCATACTCTTAGAGAGTGTAGTAGGATCTCACTTACAACGAGATACTAGGTATCTCATGATGGATGCACAAATACCTTAGAGGTGATTGGTATACCCATCCGAGAAACCGTTTGATGTAAGTCCACAATATGTGCATACGGGTGTCTCGGTTAGTGGGAGCGATGCGATACTCCTTTGACTTGAGGTCAATGCGCACGACATGTGTGGAGTGATGAACTTTGACCATGACCGACGCTTGCACCCTTCCATGGGTAGATATGGCTTGGATTGGGTTCATCACGAAGTGCATGTGCGTGGTAGTTGAGCCAAGAATAGGATTCATTCCTCAATGTGGATTTAGAGAGAATACTCATCTTCTCATCATAATTGGATCAAAGTCATCGGACGATGCACGTCAACTTAGACTTTGTGGCTAAGTGTTACATACACGATCAATTAGTGATTAGAGATAATATGAAAGTTATTTGAATAGACACTTCATCATGTTCAAGACTTAATCGATGCGAATGAAAGGAGAAAATCGTAATAGCCCATGTTTCAGTTACAGGTAGTTGCACGTTTCTCGCAACGTACCTCATATATTGAGAATGTCTGATTTATTGTCTAGGGTTCAATTAAGACCGTTAGTTTGACTAATCACTCGATATATGAGGGCCTATGGGTCACACAACAAGTAGTTCCCTTTTACGGATTATAGTTGGTTGATTAAATGTTACATTTGATTTAATAATTAATTTATGGGGAATTAATTAATAATAGATTAATTTGGAATTAATTATTATTAATGTTTAATTAAATTGGATTTAATTAAATAGGATCCCCAATAATAATATATGGAATATTATTATAGAATTTAATATATATGGAATCAAATCTGTAGAGATTTGATATACATTAAATCCGTAGAGATTTTATATTTGGGAAATAAATCTGAGAGATTTATTTTATAAGATTAGGGATTTTATTTCCTAATCAAGTTAGCTTAAGCTTTAAGCTGGGTCTCCCCTATATATATGAGCTCCTGGGAATTCATAATACAAGGATTCATATTTTCTCCATAAAATCTAGAATAGGAATTTTCCTAGCAAATTCCGTCTTAGATTCAACGCTGACAAATCTATGCAAGTCTGTGAACGGGGATTACGTGGATACCATAGTAGAGAAATATGCGTACGGTTTACTGTAAGGGTTCTCTTTATGTTTATACGTATTCAATTATCCAATTATATGTTCGTTGTTGGTGAACTGTTTAATTCCACTGCGCATGTATTATGTGTTTACGTGCCTATAAATTTCAACAGTGGTATCAGAGCTGCATGCTCTTGATTGATTGCGTAATTGAGTTGATTTATTTAAAAAAAACATTTATAAATCGGTGAGGCTGATTTTACTTAGTTAATAAACCCCACACACACACATAACACTTGTCACGCCTGGCTTGTCTTCTTCGCGAAACCAGGGTTTTCTGGGAAAACCCACCTCCGCCGCCCCTCGTCCCTCAGCCCGCGCCACCCAGTGCTTACAAGCAAAATGTAATGTCGATTGAGGTCGGTGCCTTCATGCCGCGACTCACAATGCTCGCACGAGCCCGCATGACCGTGTACGATGGTGGATTAGATCCGCTGCGGCGCGACTTGTTTCGTCTTGATATGCAGCGTCACTACCTATTTTTTGTTTCAATTTATGAACCATCGCTCTCGTTTCATCCTATTGGGAGATGAATTTAATAAAGAGTTTTGATTAGATCCCAAAACCCCTGAGTATGACATGTATCGGGACATCTTGATAGTATAGAATCAGGATCAGGTTTCAATAGATACTAGGACTCAGGATTATCTGCACCATGTATAATCAGCAGATATAGATCAGGAAATCTTAATGTATTGAACACTCAGAAGACTCTGAAGAATCAGAAGAATCCTGAAAAATCAGAAGAATCCTGGAGACTCGGAAGACTCTGAAGAATCAAAAGAATCCTGAAGAATCAGAAGAATCCTGAAGACTAAGAAGACTCTGAAGAATCCTGAAAACCCGAAGATCCTGAAGACTGTTTTTGTACTGATCAAAAGGATCCTGAACAAGCTATTCTTTATGAAATAGTGTTATGTTCATTCCTAGTACAAACAAACAGAATGTTAGACATTTGTGGACATTAAGGAACATATCAGATTAGAGAAGTCAACTTAAAAGAGTCGTTTTGTTTGTCTCTGTTCAAAGGAAGATTTCAACCAATAAAGAGGCAACAACATTGTACTCTACTGACAGTGAAAGCGACTTCTCACTGAGAAATGCCAGGTCTGATATCTTCCAGTTCACAGAAATTGGTGATTGACTACTTAGCTGTATATTTCCTAAAACATGCAAGGCTGTGTTCAAACCACCAAAATAGCCGTTCATCAATAACCAGAAGTGGAAACTCTTGAAGCTATCTCTTCCAACGGATAGTTTTTAAGGAGTGACCATTGGAGAAGTTGCCTATAAATACCAGTGGCCTTCTACATTGAGAGGTTATGGGAAATTACAGCAACTCAAGAGCTCATTCGTATTCTTGCAAATTGAAGCACTCGAAAAACCTAGAATTTCCCAAGTGTTTCACATTGGAGAGAGCTCACTACACTAAGCCTAGATTTGATATATATATCCAAAGCTTAGTAGAGATATCCTAGCCTTTGCATTTGTTCTTATTGTAAAGGATATCTCACCCTAGTTGAAAACCAACCCAAACTCAAACTCTTTGATAAGGTAGTTTATGTGTGTGATTTGTTGGTGAGTTAGAGTTGTAAAGAGTGAGTAAGTTGCAGGTTAGTCAGCCAGAAAACTCTAGAGGAGAAGTTAGTAAGCTCCTTGTGGTAGTATGAAACTTGTGTGTGTTGAGTTAGTAAGCTGCAGTGAGTCAGCCAAAAAACTTAAGGTAGAAAAGTTAGTAAGCTGCAGTGAGTCAGCCTGAAAGCTTTAGGAGAAGTGTGTTAAGGAATTTTTCTGAAGATCAGAGAGAATGGATGTAGGAACTTGAGTCTCTGGACCACTATAATTGTTGTGTTGTTTGCTTTCTGTACTGCATTATATCTGTTGCATGTTTTTCACTAAAAGCATATTTTACTGATATTCAGTTGGAATCAATCCACTGAACTTGCATCAAATTGATCACAGCCTTAACCACTATTTTATTAAAGGAAGAGAGTTTCAGCAAGCTAAAACGAGTATAAACAAACTTAGGGCCAACCATTCCTCACTCTTGAGTAGCTAGAACAGATAGTTACCAAACTGAACCAACTCTACTGAGTGTTCAGTAAGATAATTATCTGATCCAAGCTTCTCAGGATCTCTGATAAAACTCAGTATCAGTTGGGCTAATCTGAAGCTACTGAAAGTTGCTCAGGTTCATTGTCTCAGTAGACTTTGACTCAGGGCGATTTGTGCTTCTCAGGGCAAAATTATTAGGACAACCTGACCCTTCTGATCACAGTGTAAGAAAAGTTTTAAAAATCACTGTACACGTGTATCCCCCCCCATACACGTGTGAGACTAGTGTGCACCGGGACCAACAAGTGGTATCAGAGCAGTGGTTCATTTTGACCACTTGCTTTGGTAGCCATAGTCTATTTGCTGAAAGACTTTGTTGGTCTACTGAATAGATCTTATTGCTAATATCTTACAAGGCTCATTCATCATGCCTTCTAAGAAACTTCCTATGTTCTCTGTTGAGAGCTATGACCTCTGGAGATTGAGAATGCAGGCACATCTGTATTCTAAGCATGAAAGAATGTGGAGAGTGGTTTCTGAAGGACCATTCAAATACACTGTTGTGAATCCCAGAATTACTGATACTGAGAGGAATGATCCCAGAGATGAATTTCCTAAACCTGATGACCAACTTACTCCTGATGAGAGAAAGTTAGTCAATCTGGACTACATTGCTAAAGATACTCTATATAACACTATTGATGATGGTGTTATGGGGATGATTTCTCACTGTGAAACTGGAAAAGAAATATGGGACACACTTGCTATTATGTGTCAAGGCACAGATCATATTAAAGAGAAAAAACTTTCTGTTGCTATTGGAAAGTTTGATAGCTTTGAAATGGAAGATGGTGAATCCATTGACAAATTGGAAGTCAGATTCACTAGCATTATGAATGATCTGAATGCTCTTGGGAAAAGATACCCACAGAGAGAAGTGGCACTGAAAATTCTTAGAGGATTATCTAAGAAATGGGATATACATGTTGTGGTGATTGAAAACACCAAGAATATTGATTCCATGCCATACCAACAAGTTTTCTCTGAACTGAAAGCTTATGAGTTTGTGATTGACAAGAAAACTAAGAAATCTGATAGCAAAGATGATTCTTCATCTAGTAAGAATGTGGCTTTCAAGGCCAAAGAAAAATCCTGTAAATCTAGAGAGTCTAAGAACTCACTTGCCAAAAATCAGGATGAGCAAGAGGATAACCTAGTACTGATGGTAAGGAGGTTTGAAACACTAAATAGCAGATATGGAAAATATAAGAAATATTACAAAAACCACAAGTACAAGAACAGGAATAACTCAGAGGCTGAGGACAGATCCACTGAGAAAAGGAAGGATCACAAAACTGAAGGTTCCTCATCCAGAAAGAAGGACTCCAAGACGAATGAGGAAAGTGATTAGGATGATGATACCAACAGATGCTATAACTGCCAAAAGAAGGGTCACTTTCAATATGATTGTCCTGAGCTGAGTGACAAAGAAAGAAAGGAGAGACAAGCCAAGAGAGACAGAAAGATCTCCAGCAAGAAGGCATGATTGCTGAAGAAGGAGAACAATCTGAAGAAGGTTCCAGTTCTTCAGATGAGATATTCTCAGATAGTGACAGTGATGATGTATGCCTTGTTGCCATGGAGTTGGTAAATTCTTCTATCTCTATTGTTGCTCCTACACAAGCACCTGAGTTACCAAGTTCATCTGTAAACAGTAACTTTGGCCTGATGGATTCTTTTGAGAATCTTATGAAGGACTATTCTGTGTTACAAGAACTGCTCATAAAAACTCAAGAGCAGAACAAGGAACTGACTGCTGAGAATCTAAAGTGGAATGACTCTTATACTACTGAAGTGGAATCTGAACTGGAAAGTGTAGGTCCCGAACGGGTTTTGTGAGGGCAGAAGTCTAGAGGGGAGGGGTGAATAGACTTCTGAAAAACTTTTTGTGCAGATCAGGTGTGAAAGCAGTTAGCCTGATCAGAGTGCGAGTGAATCAATTTGGACTGATAACCAACTTACTAATCGCCTGAAGGTAGATCAGTTCGGTAACTATCAGTTTAACTGATGTGCGGAAGCTAAGTTTTACCCGTGTGAAAAACCAGTTTTGATCAATCAAATTCCAAAGTCAGTCTTTTAACCAGTTGACTATAGTGTAAAACTTGATCAGATCAGAAGCTTGGTGCTAGCTGATCTTAACTTAGAATATGTATGCTGCTTTAATAGTTGTGTGCGATTGTGTAAACAGTTAATCAAAGCGGTAAAGGCACACAAGATTTATAGTGGTTCGGACAAACCAGTCCTACGTCCACTCTTCCCTATCACAAGGGGCACCAACTAAACCAACTGGACTTAGATTTTTGTGTTAGTCCAACACAGTACACCGACAGATATTTAAAGAGTTCTCACTCAACCGATCCCATAAATCAGAACTAGAAACCCTAGTCTGAAATCTTGCTAAACAACTTAACCTAACTTTGGGTTTGGATAGGATTGTTTTGGTTCCAACTATGAAATCTTTTCTAGTGTTTAAGATAGCCTATCAGCTAGATGAAAAGATTTCTATGCTAAGAACTTATGGGATGAACACTTAATAAAATAATCTTCTTGTTTGTTAAGTGTTCTTCGATGCGAAAAATCGATTATAGCTTGAGCTTCTTGATCGTTTTAGGGTTTCATTGATAATCACTCTGAAGTGTGATCCCATATTTATAGACCTCGAAATCAAAGAGCCGTTGGAGAGCAATTTGAATTTTAGGCTATATTTGGTAGGCTTGCAGGATTGATGTGACGTGCTTGAGAGCGGCATACGAAAAGCGTGAATAGTGTCTTATATAGCCGTTGGAGAAAAGTAGCACCAAATCCGTAATTGCCTTGGCTCCAATCATACGTGTCTTGTTCTTATTGGTTAATGAGCGCAATTTTTCGATGTTGTTCTTCCAACTAAGTTTGACATTCTTCTTGTTGAGATCATCGACGTATGATTTGGTGAAACATCGATTTTCACTGGTGAGTTGACTTTGATCGATCAAAAGTCGATCAGTCTACGATGGAGACTTTCGTGCCGGTTGACTTAGCTCAACTAGCGGACTTACCGATGTAGGTCTTCCGGTGCGATCTTCTAGAAGTCATCGATCTTCAAGCATTACGAGTTTGAGCTTCATGACTTCAAATGAGAGATATCGACTTGATCAGATTGATCCGATCTTCGTTTCTTCTCTTGCATTACGGCCCGTTGGGATATCGCCTATTCTTTGGATCTTCAGATCTGACCTATACATATTGAGGTTCCCCCTCAATATGTGACCTATCTATTACATCAGTTGTTCTATACAATAATTATCAACTGGTATTCTATAAACGGTAATATAAACATCAGTCAGCTAACAGGTCTGACTGGTCCTATTACATGTGTTTTAGAACTTTCATCAAAACTCTAAATTTCCCAACAATTTCCCCCTTTTTGATGAAACCAAAACACTTTGAGAAACCAATCACAGTTGATAAATATAGAACAGTAAAGAGCACATAATCAGAAGACAATGAGATTTTGTCTTAGGATCAGAAAATAAACTTTTCTCATTAGATATGTCGATTACATGTTACATCAGAAAAGTTTGAATTTAAAAAACAGCTGATCCTGAGAAGTCTTCTGATTCTTCACTCTTTAGGCTTGTATCCTTCTGGCATCTCTCTTTGATCTTGAGGGACGTTGAAAATCTGATAAAGTTTCCATTTGACATCATTGACCTGCTGAGGATCAGTTATGCGCGTTTTGCTCAGGATGTCAAAATAGAATCTCTGAAATGCCAGTCTGTCAAATGAGCCATCTGCCTTCTTCGAGTAATCCAACAGATCATACTCTTGGCGAGATATTTTTACATTGATTATCTTGGCCTCATTTTCCAGATACTTCAGAAAATCTGGATGTTTGTTTTCCAACCAGTTGAGGAATTCAGCATCTGGAGATTCTTCTTGTGGAACAAGATCCAGAACAAAGGCATCCAGAAGCCATTCGCTTCTGATCTTATTCCATTCCTCAAACCTATCAGCGTGTGCAGCAGTTTTTGGAATGATCTCATCAACTCTTGCTGGCAACTGAGGTTCTGGTACAAATTTTCCAGCCTTTCCTTTTTTTGCCCTCGATCTGAATTTCTTCTTGAGATCTTACACTGTGCTAATTTATCCGCCCTTCTCTCTTCTTCACTTATTAAGGGCTTCTTCCCTAATCTGTTCTTTGGACAATTTCTCGGCCATTTCTTATCTTTTTGAATTTGGCTTCTTTGTACTTCTTGTGATTTTCTTAGTCCGAGTGGTGGTACAAGTTGCGATGTCCCAAAGACCATGAATGCCTTTCTTGCCTTTGACTTTTCCATCTTTTCAGAAATTTCGTTAACAAAAGATCCAGATGGTCTAGTCTTTGTCCATAAGATTCAACTGTCTAAATCAGGTCTTCTGTTGTTCTGATCGTGTCAGTTGGTTTCTCACTCTGTCCTTCCCCCTTTTTGGTTTGATCAAAAAGAGCAGTGAGGTGGGAGGTCAGAGAACCAAAGCTGACTGATATCGCCCTGTTGAGATCTGCAACAGATAAACCTTGAGCTTGAGCAGTTAGATCTTGAACCTTCGAGATCAGCTCGGCCAATGCAATTCCATGGCGATAGAGAGTGTAAGAATTAGTTTGTCTAGTTTTCTTACATCGGTTCTAGCTTTTCCGGTGAGCATCGAAAAAGAAACTTGTTGTTGATCCACCCGAATTAGTTTGTCATCAATCGATTTTATAAGTTTGGCGGAACCACGGTGGTCATGATTTGGGAGAACCGATCTTTGATTGCCTCAATCTGGGAAATAGCCAATTCCTTTGATCTGTTATTTCTTTGAGGCCAATCTGCCTCTGATCAGCTATCACTCCCTCAACTTCTTCTTTCAGGAGATCTTTGAGACATGATCTGATCTCCTGAAGTTGATCAGCGGTGATGTGAGATGTAGGAATGGTATGCGTCACTTGATCTGTTTTAGTTGTTTGTGCCTTGATGGTTGGTCATGAAGCAAAGACACCGGCTCCACTATCATCGGCAGCGTTCCGCATCCTTCATAGGCATATCCGCTTCAGAGCTTCTTCTTTGATCTCGATTCATTTTGTTCGATCAACCCTGACTTCATGTGGATCGAGCTTTAATTGATTCATCGATTATATTTCATTTGGTGATCCTACTTGAGCGATTTCTTCATATCGAAATCAAAATCTGCAAATTCATCAAGACCTCCCATCTGTTTCTATAATCATCATAAAGTCCGAGAAGCTCTTCTTAGGAGATCTTTCCATGTGAGGATCTCCATAACTTCCTCTCGATACGAGGATGGGCTACCGACTCTGGATACATCGCATCAATATCTCGTTCAATTTGCATCGACCATTTTCGGTGATGGTCTTGGATGATCTGGACTCGAGGAATTATTTGCTCGGATCGACCAGATTAGGTTGATGAGATGTAGAGGGTTCCGTGGTGCTTGAGTAGGCGGAAGTTGGTTTGATTGGCTCGACTGCGCAGAGGTTCCGATGTCGGAAGCAATTCGTCCGACTCTGCAGCAGGTAAGCTTTACGGTTCATGAACTGTTGTAGTTTCGAGTTCACAAGGGTGGAAGAGAAGGAGAAACATGCTCAAGAGCTAGAAGTCCGGCGGTGAATCAACTTGAGTTTGAGGAGAAGGAGATCGTTAAGTCTCTTGCTCCTTCCTCGAGAATGTTCTGGCGAGCTCTCGGCTTGAGAAAACTGCTGTCTGTCGATTTTTCTCGATCTCTTGTCTTGGTCAGATCTGGCGCTCGCCGATCATCGACTCATCTTCGAAAATGAGAGTCATGGAGGCTGTTTTGCCTTCTTGACCCTTCTCTTGAGCCTACACCGAGTTTTCTTTTCTTCTTTTGGGGAGCATCCGGTGTAGGCGAGGCCTCCTTGGTTTTTTTTTTCCTTTCTTCACCTTTGGAGGAGTGGGCGCGATATCATCATCGTGGCCCATATATAGTCGAAGTTGTTGTGAGAAAGGCCTTGTAGGACTTCAAATCCATTCTCGTCCCATTCAAAGATTTGGCGGTTTGTCTTTCAAGATAAGCGCAACCTTATTGAGATTGTTGATCCTCTTCTTCGATAGACACTGCCTCCATTCATTAACTCCAAATTTTTCATGTTCTTGGAGTAGAATGGCCTTCGAGAAGCCATGCCAATTGATGTTCTTGGCTTCATCAATTATCGCTTGACCATCTTTGTCTGGTTTGACCGGATGTTAGAGCATTCGGGCTGAATGAAATACCATGATTGTTTTTGACAATATGTCAAACAACAATCGGTATTTCCTTTTAGCATCGGTCGACAAAAACTGCGGGTCCGATGTTTGTCGACTTCAAGAAGAGTTCATTTCGATCATTTCTCATCTTCATTCTCCTGTAGTGCAAAGCGAGATTCGATCCTTTGGGCAAAGTTGAGCAGACGAGATATGTCGGCATTCATCACCGATCTTCTCTCCGATTGGTGAAAGATCGGGTTCATCTCCGGGAGTGTTCAGATCCACCTTCAAATTCCTTAGGAATTCGAAGAGTGCTTCATATTGCATCATTGGATTGCGGTGAGCAACCTGAAATTTCTCAAGGCCTCCTTTCTTCGTAATTTGTTCCACTTCCATGGATTCGGATCCCCGTAACACCAAATTGTATTTAATTTTCATCGACAATCTTTGTCGCTAGATCAGCATAGTTGCACATAATCTTTCCCATACCGTGAGTGGCCATCTACAACAAGATAGACTCGATTAAAATTGTGCATATACATAAAGATATCATGTATAGATTATCAGACCTATTCACAGGAAAGCATGAACGAAATACTTCTTTGGCATCTAAGATTGGGTTATATAAATCCAAAGAGGATCCAAAGGTTGGTGAAAGATGGTTCACTGGAGCGTCTCCAAGTTGAACAAATTCCAACCTGCGAATCATGTTTGGAGGGTAATATGACCAAGAGGGCATTTGGAGCCAAGGGGAATAGGGCCAAAGAAGTGTTAGAGGTCGTTCACATAGATGTATGCGGTCCAATGTCAACCAAAGCAAGAGGAGGTTATGAGTAATTTTATTGATGATTACTCAAGGTACATTTTCCTTATGAAGCATGAATATGAGACCTTTGAAAAATTCTAAGAATTTAAGGCTCAAACAGAGAATCATAGGGAAAAACGTATCAAGTCTCTACGATCTGATCGTGGAGGCGAATACCTCAGTGATGAGTTTTTGAACTGCTTATCTGATGAAGGGATTGTATCCCAGCTCATTGCACCCGGAACCCCTCAACAAAATGGGGTAGCAGAGCGAAGAAACAGAATTCTTTTGGAAATGGTTAGATCAATGATGAGTTATGCGGATCTTCCCGAGTCGTTCTGGGGTCATGCCTTGGAAACAACGACTTACATTCTGAACTTGGTGCTATCCAAATCGGTTCCCAAAACTCCTAAATAATTGTGGACCGGGCGCAAGCCTAGTATGAGACACACAAGAATTTGGGGGTGTCCGCCCACTGTTGCTGGAAGGAAGCCAATAAAATTGGATCCTCGATCGTAATTAAAAGTCGCTATTTTGTAGGATACCCCGAGGAACAAAAAGGGTGTATGTTCTATAGTCCCGAAGATCAAAAGGTGGTCATCAGCACCCACTTTAGATTTTTGGAAGAAGACTATATGAACCAAAGAAAACCCAGAAGTGAGATTACCTTAAATGAGCTTAGAGGGCAAACCACAAGTGCCAATCAGATTTAGATGATATACCAAACGACACGTTTTCACAACCGGACCCTCGTCAGAGTGGGAGGGTTGTTTGTGACCCGAGAGATTAATGGGAATAGGAGAGTCCTCGGACTTGATTCCCGGACAAGACGAATCAGACCCATGGACATATGACGAGGCACTCCAAGATAAGGATGCAGATTCTTGGCAAACAACAATGATAACCGAAATGGGTTCTATGTTTCATAATAGAGTGTGGGAGCTAGTCGAACCACTTAATGGGGTCAAACCCATTAGATGCAAGTGGGTATATAAGAGGAAAAGAGGACCGAGGACGTGAAGGTTGAAACCTTTAAAGCAAGACTACTAGTGGCGAAAAAGGTTACACTCGAGAAAGAAGGGATCGATTATGAGGAAACTTTTTCTTAGTAGCCATGCTTAAGTCCATCCGTAATCTCTTATCGATTCACAAGATTTCGACTTTGAAATCTGGCAAATGGATGTCAAGATGCCTTTCCTTAACGGAAGTCTTGATGAAGAGATCCATATGCAACAACCCCAAGGCTTCATTGAAACAGGCCAAGAACACCAAGTTTGTAAGCTCAAGAGGTCCATTTACGGACTCAAACAGGCATCCAGAGCTTGGAACCAATGTTTTGATCATGTTATAATGTCTTATGGGTTTGATCAAAATGAGTTTGAAAGTTGTGCGTATAAAAAGCGTGTCGGAACTGCATTGGTATTCTTAGTACTATACGTAGATGACATTGTGATCATCGGGAACGATGTGAAGGTGTGATCAGACGTAAGGGCATGGTTTTCAAAAAAGTTTGATATGAAAGACTTGGGGAAAGTCGGACATATCCTTGGGATCAAGATAACTCGAGATCGCCGGAAAAGGATGATCGGGTTATCGCAAGTTTCATACTTAGACACTGGTTTTTAAAACGATTCAGCATGCAAGATTCCAAGAAAGGATTCGTACCTTTCAGACTTAGAATCTATCTATCCAAGAAAATGTTCCCTAAGACGAAAAGGAGATAGATGACATGAAAGGTATTCCTTGTGCTTCGGCTGTCGGAAACCTTATGTATGCATTGCTGTGTACGAGACCGGATATCTGCTTTGTCGTAGGCATGGTAGCAAGATATCAAAGTAACCCAGGGAAAGCGCATTGGACGACAGTTAAAAACATTCTGAAGTGTCTGAAAAGAACTCGGGATAGAATGTTGATTTATCAGTCAGATACTCCAATCCCCATCGGCTACACGGACTCAGATTTCCAATCAGATATAGATTCCAGAAATTATCTGCCTCAGTTAGTGTGTTTCCATTTGGGAAGTGTAGCCATCAAATGGACGAGTGTGAAGCAGAAATGCATCACTGACTCAACCATGGAACTCGGGTAAGTAGCTGCTTGTGAAGCAGTGAAAGAACCGATTGGGCTCTAGACCTTCTTAGTGGACTTGGATGGTGTTCTGAATTTGTCTAGCAATATCTGCTAGGGGCAGTTGCAAATTCAAGAGAACCAAGAGTCCACGAGTCAAACAAACACATTAAAGGAAAGACATCTTATACGAGAAATCGTTAAGAGAGGAGATATAGATGTGGCAAAGATAGCATCTGAGGACAAAGCCTAGCGGATCAATTCAAAGCGCCCCGCCTCTGAATACATTCGAGAGACATGTGAGTGGAATGGGTGTCAAGAAGATTTGCTAACTGCTTTGAGTATAAGTGGGAGAAATTATTAGGTTCGTGTAAGTGACATTAGATGTCACGGACTACGCGAGATATGTTGTAGTATACTTAAAAGCAGACCTTGAGTATAAGTGGGAGATTGTTTGGATTATACTGGAAAGTATGCTTTTACTTTGTATAATCGAAACTGAATTTCCAGACTTATTTACTGAAATAAATTGTTTATCACTGATGCTTTAAATATGATTGAATGTTACATATATTTACTGCATAACTGTTCAATAATTCGTACGTGTTACATTGTAGTTAATATAGTGATACCAAAAGTACGCCGTTCACGACCTAAATGGGAATGAACAACCCATCGTGAAAGGTTGAGGTGTAAGGCAGATTGGTTTGTCTTGACCAAGAGATTACACTAGTGCATGATGATTGGGTGAATAGGACCTACAGGAGGATAAATTCTTCAGAACTGAACAAGGAAGAATTAGACCTCACTGGTTCGTTGTTTCTTAACCTTCGTCCCTTAAATAGGATCACGTGGGATTGGTAACTATTGCTTTGACTTATCATGGGTAGCGAATCAGAGAGAGATTCAATACTTTTTATCTTGGGCAATATTATTGGTCACATGTGATTGCTAAGATTTAATAAGAAGAATCGCAAAAGCACGCTTATTTGATTTGCCCCTTTGGGAGGTTCATAAGTTTTATCATACCAAATCTTGCAAGTGGAATTAGTTTCCGGTATGGATAATAATGTTGAACCGTTCCTTGACCAAGGACAAAAGATATTAATTAACGGAAAGCTATTTCAGTGGCTTAAATTAATTAATGGACTAGATAATCTTAAACACGGGAAATAATGACCGGGAGCCATATTGACTGTAATATGGGTTAAGATGGATAGTGCAATATTAATTATGTAGTGGGATTAATTAATATTTATGGGCTTGAATTATATTGTGGCTCAATATTAGATATTCAAGGTCCATTAGAAGGTCCAATCTTAATTCTCCTAAAGGCCCCCTGAGTAGCCCAACAAATAGTCCATTAACTGAAAAGGTGATTAAAATAAAATAAATATTGTTGCTTAATTTTTTCCTAATATTTCGAAATTTATGGATAAAAGAGGGAGAAAGATTTTCTTTGAATTTTGTTATGGAATGAAGATATGTATTCTTGGAATACAAGATTATCTCATTAAATTCAAGAAATCTCCCACTTGGTTTATCTATATTGAATTTTCGAAATTTTGAAAATAATGGGCAAGAAAGATTTTCTTGATTTTCTTGAAAAGATATTACGGAAGATATGTATTTCTTGAAATACAAGAATATCTCATAAATTCAAGAAGATCCAAATCTTGGATTCTTGCACACATTAATTTTTGAAAATTACCATAGCAAATAGAGAAGGTGGGATTTTGTGGAATATTATAATTATGGGAAAAAAATATAAGAGATATATTCAAGATTTCTTGGTGATCAAGAAAAGTCTTTTCCCACATTGTTTTTCCACTAGAAATTTCGACCACCTCCCTCTTATAAATAGGGGATGATTGTTTCATTCCCAAGTACAATTCCATGTGCTGAAAAAATTAGCAAATCCACAAAAGTGGTGCAACAAAGTTTACTTTTTCCTTTTGTTAATTGTTCGCGAGTATCCTTCCACCGGATTGTCGAGCAAGGGCTAAGGGAATACTTGGGAAGTCCTTTTGGTTAGTCCGTCCGACCGAAGTCACTGCCATTCCGAGAGGTATGTTCACGTAAACCCGTAGATTCCGCATGCGTAGGTTTTACATGACTTTTATATGCATGATGTGTTGTTGCAATTATTATTTGAATTAATATAGGATTAATTCATGCTAGTAATAATTAAAGAATTAAATTTGTATTTAAATATTCATCCCGAATAGATCTGTGCAACTCATTACCCAACACCCTTAACACAGGGGAACCTTAACCTACTTTAACCTGTGGGACTTATATCCTTTTCAGGATGGCCGAGATGTTTATCGAGTTCCCACTCTTACAAACTTAACCTGCGGGACTTATATCCTTTTCAGGATGGCCGAGATGTTTATCGAGTTCCCACTCAAGCTTAACCTACGGGACTTATATCCTTTTCAGGATGGCCGAGATGTTTATCAAGTTCCCACTCTACAAACCTAACCAGCGGGACTTATATACTTCAAAAGGATAGCCGAGATGTTTATTGAGTCCGCACTCTACAGACTTAACCTAACTTGCGTTTGGGTAAAGAATATTTGAGGGTTCCAACTAGAAATCTATCTTGATGCTTTAGGTAGCCAAAATGCTAGTGGATGGGATTTCTTGCTAAGAACTAATGGGATGAACACTCTAAGAATAATTTTCAAATGTAGTGTTCTTTGAATGGAGATTTTACTGTAGCTTTAGCTTCTTTTGCGGTGTCTCCGTGTTTGTTCTTTGCTTGTTCTCACTTGTTGGTCCTTATCTTCAAAATGAAGATCGATCCCATTTTATACACCTCGAAATCAAAGAGCCGTTGGAGAGCAATTTGAATTTCGGGCTATATTAGGTAGGCTGTAGGATATGATTGTGACTTGCTCCGATTATCGGTGTGGCCGTAGGCATGATTAGCACCATTTTTGTCCGCAGTGTCGTATCCTGTATTGTCAGCTCTTTTTGTGCGTGTCGCTTTCTCCTTGGCTTAGCGAGGCAAGACTTCACGAAATTTGTCCGTTAGGCGATTGATATTCTTTTTTTGTAGAAGATTCGTCTTGTCTGGTGAATCTTTTTGATTGTCACCAGGTGTGAGCTTACTTGATCAGGTAACTGATCAGTCTACCTTGTTTGAGTCTTCAGATGCACATTGTCTTAGCTTCAATATGCATACTCTGCTGAATGTAGGTCTTCAGGTCTTTTGATCTTCAGGTGTCTACGAGCCTCGATTGTATTGATCATCGAAGTCTTGAGGGTTTATTCTTGAGTCATCGAGTTTATCTGAGTCTTTAGGTTCATCCCGAGTCTTGAGTTTATCCGAGTCTTGAGGTTTATCGAGTCTTCGAGGTTCATCCGAAGTCTTCACCGATCTTCTGACTTCTTGTCTTCAGATTTGTGCTTAGTCTTCTGATCATCTGACCTTATCTGGGTCATCTGATACTTCGACATGACCTATACATATTGAGTTCCCCCTCAATATGTGACCTATCTTTTACTTCAGCTATCTATACATTTCAGCTGGTCATCTTAATCTGATTCTAAGTCATCAGTCAGCTAACAGGTCTGACTGGTCCTATTACAACCTGTTTTGGAACATCCATCAAAACTAAGTTACAGATTTCCCAACACCCACAGAGAGAAGTGACACTGAAAATTCTTAGAGGATTATCTAAGAAATGGGATATACATGCTGTGGTGATTGAAAACACCAAAAACATTGATTCTATGCCATATCAACAAGTTTTCTCTGAACTGAAAGCTTATGAATTTGTGATTGACAAGAAAACTAAGAAATATGACAGCAAAGATGATACTTCATCTAACAAGAATGTGGCTTTCAAAGCCAAAGAGAAATCCTGTAAATCTAGAGAGTTTGAGAACTCACTTGCCAAAATTCAGGATGAGCAAGAGGATATGCTAGTACTGATGGCAATGAGGTTTGAAAGACTCAATAGCAGATATGGAAAATAAAATAAATATTACAGGAACAACTGGTACAAGAACAGGAATAACTCAGAAGCTGAGGACAGATCCACTGAGAAAAGAAAGGACCACAAAACTGAAGGATCTTCATCCAGGAAGAAGGACTCCAAGACCAAGGAGGAAAGTGATCAGGATGATGATACCAACAGATGCTACAACTGCCAGAAGAAAGGTCACTTCCAAAGATGATCTGGTGAAAGTGAAAAAAAAGAAAGAAAGGAGAGACAAGCCAAGAGAGACATAAATATCTCTAGCAAGAAGGTTATGATTGCTGAAGAAGAAAACCAGTCTCAAGAAGGATCTAGTTCTTTAGAAGATATATTCTCAGATAGTGACAGTGATGATGTCTTTCTTGTTCCTATGGAGGAGGTAAATTCTTCTATCTCTATTGTTGCTCCTACACAAGAACCTGAGTTATCAAGTTCATCTATAACCAGTAATTTTGACCTGATGGATTCTTTTGAGAATCTTATGAAGGACTATTCTCGGTTACAAGAACCGCTTCATAGAAACTCAAGAGCGTAAGAAGGAACGATCGCGAGAATATGAAGTGGAAAGACTCTAATATCTTTGAGATCACTTTCTCAATTAATGGGAACTATCGATGAACTAGATGTTCGAAAAGTACAACTCTCGTAAAAAATGCGAAGGTGATAGAGATCCTTAATGGAAAATTAGAGAAATCCATCGAGGAGATTCAAATTTATCGTAATCGAAGTTCAATGACCTCTTTGAGAAGCATGAAACTCTAAAAGAAAAGTGAGGATAGTCTTGTGAGAGAAAGTGAGCTCTATTGAATTCTCAGATCTAAAGTAATAGATGAAATTCAGAGTTATCAAAGACCCGCAACTATGAAGGTTTGGATTGGGATATAATCCGGGAACCTCACAAGGTCTCTGAATCGTCGCTTTAGTAGAAGACTAAGATTATCTTTGTTAAACCGGTGGTATGTACTAATCTTTCATCAAGAACAAACAAAGATGTTTTTTGGACAAGGGTAAAGGACCTATGGTTTCAGAAAAACTTAAAGTTCAGAATAGAAAGCCCAAACCACAGGAAAAGGTTAGAAAACCTGAACAATCAATAGGAAATCCTCAGGCCAGTACTTCAAAGCCTCAGGCTAAGAATACCAACCTGAAGAGATCTGCACTGAACCATCAGAAGAATTTTCAGAAGAGAAACACTCAGCAGAGATATTCTCAACTGAAAAGACCAAGTCCTCAAATTACTGAAAGACCTCAATTTCAGTACAGGAAACCTAAACGCCACTTGCCTAAGGGTAAAGGTTTCCCGAACCCAAGTCATCAGAGACAGAGGCTAGCTGCACCAAGGCCAAAGCATTGGAACAAGAGGCCTGAACCCAAGAAGAACTCTAAGGCTCATGTTCATGCTAAGGCTAGCACTCATACACAGGGTACTGCCAAGGCACCTAGGGTGGTGAATGTCTATGTAGATGTTTATGGGAGCAAATCAGTTACTCTAAAGTAATTAGAGTTGTCAGGTAGATTTGGGTTCCAAAAGGTACAGGTAACCTGGTAGGACCCTACACCAAATGTGTGCCTAAGGTCTGATTTTTTTTTAAGTGAAGGAAAAGGGCACGGAGCTGATAGAAGACAGCATAACCCTGATAAGTGGAAATGAAGTAGCTCTTGCTGCATGGTATCTGGACAGTGGATGTTCAAGGCATATGACAGGATACAAACATCTACTCACTAACTATGTTGAGCAAAAAGGCCCTCAGATTACATTTGGAGACAATTCCAAAGGACAAACTGAAGGATATGGAACTCTTGAAGTTGATTCTATTCATATCCATGGTGTTTCATATGTTTCTGGTTTAAAGCATAACTTGCTTTCAATCAGTCAATTCTGTGACAAAGGATTCAATGTCGAGTTCTCAAAGAACTCCTAAGGATACATGTTTGGTTGCAAAAAGTTCCACTGATACCAGTTGGTTGTGGCACAAAAGACCGAATCACTTAAACTTCAAAACCCTGAACAAACATCCAAGATTAGCTCTAGTGAGGGGGTTACCCAATGAAGTGTTCAGTAAAGTTCATGTATGCGAAGCCTGTCAGAAAGGAAAGCAAATCAAAGCATCATTCAAAAGCAAAGTAGATATTTCTACTGACAGAATACTGCAACTATTACATATGGATCTATTTGGTCCACTAACACCTGTGAGCACTAATGGCAGAAAATATATACTTGTGGTAGTTGATGACTACTCTAGATACACATGAGTCATATTCTTACTCAGTAAGAAAGAGACTCAGACAAAACTGCCTGAACAACTGAAAAGACTCAGTACTGAAAAGAATCTGAGTGTGGTCAAAATCAGTTCAGATAAAGGAACTGAATTTATCAACCATATTATATCTAATTATTGTGCAGCAAATGGAATATCTCATGAAACATCATCTGCAAGGACCCCACAACAAAATGGTGTTGCTGAAAGGAGAAATAGGACTCTGTTTGGAAATTTAGAGTTTTGATGAAAGTTCCAAATCACATGTAATAGGACTAGTCAGACCTGTTAGCTGACTGATGTTTTAAATACCAGTTCTAAGATGACCAGTTGATAATTATTGTATAGAACAACTGATGTCTAAGATAGGTCACATATTGAGGGGGAACTAAATATGTATAGGTCAGGTCTGAAGATCAGAAGACCAGCTGAGATCAGAAGACCAGCTAGAATCAGAAGACAAGACAAGATCAGAAGATCAGACGACCAGAAGAAGTCAGATGATCAGGTGAAGACATAAATCTCAAGTTCAGAAGACCTGAAGATCAGATGACTATCAGAAGATCAAGACTAGAAGACCTACATCAGCAGAGTCTGCTAGTTGAGCTAAGAAAACTGGCACCAGAAGACTCTATCAGGTATACTGATCAGTTTTATCTGATCAGGTCAGCTCACACCAGGTGTCAACTGATCTGAACAAGAAGAATGTCAACTTTAGTTTGTAGAACAAACACTGAAAAGTGTACTTGTTAACCAATGAGAACAAGACACGTATGTACGGAGCTGACAATGCGAGATTCGACGCTGCTAAGTCAAACAGCTATAAAGGGTCACTATTCACTCTTTTGGCCATGCCGTTCCTAAAACACGTCAAATCAATCCTGCAACCTACCAAATATAGCCGAAAATTCAAATTGCTCTCCAATGGCTCTTTGTTCAAGGTCTATAAATATGGGATTGCTCTTCATAGTGAAGACACATAAATTATCAAGAAGCTCATACTATAGTAAAATTTCCGCAAGAAGAACACAAATTTGAAGAATATTTCTAAGTGTTCATCCCATTGTTCTTAGCATAGAAATCTCATCCTCTAGCTTTAGGCTATATAAACACTAGGATAGATTTCCAATTGGAACAACAACAAATCTTTACCCAAACCCAAAAGTTAGGTTAAGTTTGTTTTGCAAGATTTTCGACTAGGATTTCTAGTTCTGATTTCTGGGATCAGTTGAGTGAGAACTCTTAAAACATCTGTTGGTTGTAATGTGTTGGACTAACACAATAAACTAAGTCCAGTTGGTTAAGTTGGTGCCCCTTGTGATAGGGAAGAGTGGACGTAGGACTGGTTGTCCGAACCACTATAAATCTTGTGTGCATTTATCTACTCTTAACTGCTTTACACTATCGCACACGACTTTGCTTGAAATCGCATACATATTCTGAGTTAGGATCAGTTTGCATCAAGCAACTGATCTGATCAGTTTGACTTCTTGGTCAGCTGATTGAAAAATGACTTCAGTATCTGATTTGTTAAAACTGGTTTTTCACACAGGTATAAACTAGCTTCCGCACAATCAGTTAAACTGATAGACACCGAACTGATCTGCCATCAGGCGATCAATAAGTTGGATATCAGTCCAAACTAATTCACTCGCACTCTGATCAGGAAACCTGCTATCACACCTGATCTGCACGAAAAACTTTTTCAGAAGTCAATTCACCCCTCCCCTTTAGACTTCTGCTCTCATGAAACCCGTTCGGGACCTACAAGTGGTATCAGGGCAGTTGTTCTATGGACCACTGGCTTTGAATATCATCGATTCTTGAGGAAGAACCTTTGTGGTCACTTAAACAGACCTTGAAAAACCATTTTTAAACTTCATCTGTTTTCAAAAAATCACTAAACATGGATAATACATCCGGTATGTATCATGATCTGCCTAAGTTTTCTATCGATGAGTATGCAGACTGGACCATACTCATGAGCAACCATCTGGGAGCTATAAGCAGCAGAATGATGGAAGTCCTTGAACAAGGACCTATCATTATCTACCACAACAACCCAGCTGAAGGTGGTGATCCAGATTTTCCAGTTGGCGCTCGGATCAAAAAGAGCCCATCCCTGATGGATGCTGAAGAAAGAAAGCTGTCAAATCTGGATACGGTTGCAAGACATATTATCATGAAAATGATGGACAAGATAACTAGAGGGAAGATCAAGTATCTCAAGACAGCCAAACAGATGTGGGATACACTTGCTGAGATGTGCGAAGGAAATGATTTGATTAAAGACAGCAGATTGCAAGCCGAACTGGTGAAGTTTGAGAAACATAAGATACTGCCAAATGAAACCATAAATCAGCTCGATGGAAGAATCACCATGTCTATAAACAAGCTACGGGAACTAGGACGAGAAATGTCAGACAAAGAAATTAACTACAAGATCTTGAGATCTCTGACAAAGAAGTGGGATATGAAAGTTACAGTGATAAAGGATTGTCAAGATATTGCGAAGATGAAGCCAAACAACCTATTTCTGAGTTTTAAAGCCCATGAGTTTGATCTGATGGAAAGAGGGCAAGAAGAAGATTATGAGTTGCCTGCCGAAGTCACACCTACCACATCAAAAGTAGTTGCATCCAAAGCAGCCGACAACAGCTCAAAGTCTACTGAACCTGCTAGAAATATCATAAGTCAGACGGAACAGATTGCTTTGCTGACAAGAAAACTTGAAAAATCCAACATTCAGCAGAGGAAGAGACAGGAGGTCAACTGACAGATCACAAGAAAGAAACAGATCTGATGAAAGAAGAGATGATCATCGGGATGATCGTAGAGAGGATAAGAAAAGAGATGATCGATCTGACGAAAAGAGAGACAACAAATCAGAAAGAAAAAATTCAGATCACAGGCAAACAGGAAAGTCACCTGACAGATTCTACAGACGGAATGACTCACCTGGCAGAAGAAGTTGCGTGGATCGTGGAGCATGTTTAAACTGTGAGAAACCAGGTCACTACAGTGCAGACTGCCCGGACCTGACTCCGAAAGAAAGAGAAGACAAGCGGAACAGAAGAGAGCAACGATATAGAGACAGGAAAGCCATGATTGCTGATACATCTGGGATTGATTATTCTTATCTGCCTTCAGAGGATTCAGGTTACTCATCTGGGGAAGACTTCTGCCTGATGAGCAATGCTGATGATTTCTACAACTACGATGATCTGATGTTCTCGTCTGTTGATGACATCTTTCTTATGGCTAAGGAAGAAGACCAATCTGAGGTATCTTCTAAACCTTCTGTGTTTTTTGTTTCCACACCAGCTGTGCTGAGAACACTTGCTGGAGAGATTGCATGAGAGTCTAAAAACAACTGAGGATAGTTTGCGTAAGAAAATAGAGGTTTTCACGAAATCTTCTAAGACCGTTCAAGATCTGAACAACTATTTTTGTACGTCAACTAATAAGAAGGGAATTGGGTATGAAAACTCTTCTACATCCTAAAGAGCCCCGTCTGGTTCACTTCAGAAAAGTGTAATCAAACGAGTTTCTGATCACGTAAAGCAAAATCTGTATCAGATAAGGGAAACAGACCTGGTGAACAAGTAAGGCAAGTGTCTGATCAGAAAGGAAACAGAAATGGACCCCAACTAATCAAGCATCAGCTGAGGAATCAACAGAAGAACCCTGTTCTTCTGAAGAGATCTCAACCCGATCAGCAGATTAGGAATCAGAAAAGACAACCTCTCAAAGGGAAATCTGATCTGAAACTTAATCAGGTCTAGCTGCCTAACAAGCAAGCTAAAGGTAAACTGCTATGACCATCTATGCCAAAAAGATATGAATCTTTTAATGGTAGCAGTCGCACCTACCCTTACAATCAGAAACATAGAGCTGCTGCACCTTAGCCCCACTGGATTAAAAGAAGACAGATATCAATGAAAAGGCCCAAGTCTTCTGATTCATCCAAAGCTCACACTAATAATCATACTGACCAGATTGCATATGAAGAGACGTATGATTATGTAGATGTTTATGGGAGACAAATCAAGCCCTCTGTTTTTAACAAAGGTGAAAGATATGTCTGGATCCCGAAAGGTATTTCTAACCCCCCAGGACCCAATTCTACTGGGGTACCTAAAGCCTGATCTTATTGCAGGTGCACTTGGGTTTGGCCAATAAAGGAGGTGTACAAGTAACTATCTGGTACATCGATAGTGGATGCTAAAGGCACATGACTGGAAGCAAACATCTCCTTAGCTCTTACACAGAACAAGAAGGCCCACGTATACTCTTTGGTGATGATAAATTTGGTTTAACCAGAGGATTCAGAACCTTAGTGAATGATGATGTACAGGTTACTGGAGTTTCGTATGTCGAAGGTTTAAAGCACAACCTGTTATCGGTTTTACAATTCTGCGACAACGGATCCAGTGTTGAGTTCTCGACTGATCAATGCACTATCAAGAATCGAGCTACTCAACTGATTTTGTTAACTGGTTCAAGGAAAGGAACGATCTACACTGCAGTTTGGAACAGTTGTCCAAGAAATGCATGCCTGATTGTTAAGAGTTTCAAAAGCAGCAGTTGGCTCTGGCACAAGAGAATGAGCCATATGAACTTTAAAACTCTTAACAAGATAGCAAGGATGTCTTTGGTTGAGGGTCTTCCGAATGAGGTATTCTCTAAGGATCAGACATGTGTCGCATGTCAGAAGGGAAAACAGGTAAAAGCCTCATTCAAGGGAATCCCAGGACCAGCATCTAGCAGAGTACTGCAACTGCTCCATATGGATTTATTTGGACCAATTACACCAGTTAGTCTCAGCGGACGCAAGTACACTCTGGTGATCATGGATGATTACTCCAAGTTTACCTGGGTGATTTTCTTATATAAGAAGAATGAGACAACAACAAAGATACCCGAGCTGCTCAAGAAACTACAGAATGAGAAGGGTGTCAGTATAGTGAAAATCGGATCCGATAAAGGTACATAATTTCTGAATTCTTTTATTAATGACTTTTTCACTAAGTTTAGAATACAGCATGAGACATCAGCTGCAAGAACACCACAACAGAATGGAGTAGTAGAACGGAGAAACAGAACACTCAAAGAAGCTGCTCGCACTATGTTAGCTGAACATGCAACTCCAAGCCGGTTCTGGGCAGAAGCAATCAATACTGCATGTCACACTCATAACAGATGTTCTCTGACTAAGGCTCACTTCAAAACACCCTATGAACTGTGGAAGGGCAGAAAACCTCGTGTTTCTTACTTCCATGTTTTTTGGTGCAAGTGTTTCATACACAACAATGGGAAGAGTCAGTTGAAAACCTTTGAAGCTAAGTCAGATGAGTGAATATTCTTAGGATATTCCTCAACCAGTAAGATATTCAGGGTGTTCAACAGGTGAACCCTAGTTGTGGAAGAAACACCTCATGTTTGATGAGACATCTTCTGAACAAGAGAAACCTGCCTCAGAACAAACAGTACCAGATCAACCTGTACTTGATGCACAGAAAATGGATCAGCTAAGTATCAAGGATAAAGGATCAGATCACGTAATAGTGTATGTTCCAAAACATGATCTTGCTGATTCACCAGGACAATCAGACCCAAAGGTACGAACAACTGTCGATGAAGAAGCTGGTACAGCTGAGACAGTAACAACTGAACCATCTGGTTCAAGGGGAACACCTGATGTTCCTACGGACAGACATCAGCACATGATGATTCCAACATCAGCTGAGACTTGTCCATGTCAAGTGGATCCTATTATTTCACCACTCCCACCTACTAGTGACTCAATATCAGATGAGGATGATGACATCCAAACCGGTATAGTTCAGAAAAGAAGGACTTTGTTATCTGACCATCCAACTGATCTGATAATTGGCAATCCGAATGCCCGAGTCCAGACTAGACATCAGGCTGCTAAAAGTGCCATGTATTATTGTTATCTGTCTTTGAAGGAACCAAGCACCATAGACGAAGCTCTACAAGATGCTAGCTGAATTCTAGCCATGCAAGAAGAATTAGAGCAGTTTGAAAGGAATCAAGTGTGGAAACTGGTGGATAGACCAACTCACCAAGATGTGATAGGCACCAAGTGGGTATTCAAGAACAAGAGATATGAAAATAATGTCATAACCAGAAATAAGGCAAGACTTGTTGCTAAGGGGTATTCACAATCAGAAGGAATTAATTATGATGAGACCTTTGCACCAGTCGCTCGCCTGGAAGCCATTCGGCTGTTTCTGGCATATGCTGCCCACAGAGGGTTTATTGTGTATCAGATGGATGTAAAGAGTGCATTCTTAAACGGGGTACTAGCTGAGGAAGTTTATGTTGAACAACCTCCTGGCTTTGAAAAAGGAGACCAGGTGTACCGTTTAAGAAAAGCTCTTTATGGCCTGAAACACGCTCCTCGAGCTTGGTATGATACACTCTCTCAGTTCTTGATAGACAGTGGATTCATTAAAGGAATTGTGGACAGAACCTTATTCAGAATAGAAGATGGAGAAGATATTCTGATGGTTCAGATTGATGTGGACTATATCATCTTCGGATCTCCCAACAGAGTTTATGTGATAAATTCAGCAAGCTGATGCAAGGGAAGTTTGAGATGTCGATAATGGATCAGATGAATTACTTTCTGGGTCTACAAGTTAAGCAAAGTACAGAAGGGATATTCATCTGCCAGGCGAAGTACACTAGGAATTTGTTGGCCAAGTTTGGAGTTCAAAACTGCAAGGAAGCCAAAATTCCTATGATGACTGGATTCAAGATGGATCCAGATGAGAATGGTCAGAAAACCAATCAGAAAGAATACAGGGCTCTCATTGGATCACTACTATACCTGACTGCCAGCAGATCAGATATAACTTTTGCAGTAGGTGTATGTGCCAGATTTCAGGAAAATCCAATGCAAAGCCACCTGGATGCAGCTAAGCGGATTCTTAAGTATCTGAAGGGGACAGTAAACCTTGGTTTATGCTACCCATCAGATGATAATCTAGAGCTTAGTGGGTATTCTGATTCTGATTATGGAGGTTGCAGAATAGACAGAAAGTCAACCTCAGGTACATGTCAGTTCTTAGATAGTAAACTGATCTCTTAGTTTTCAAAGAAGCAGACATCAGTTACTGTTGGGAAATTTGTATTTAAGTTTTGATGGAATCAGATTAAGATGACCAGCTGAAATGTATAGATAGCTGATGTAAATGATAAGTCACATATTGAGGGGGAACTCAATATGTATAGGTCAGGTCGAAGTATCAGATGACCCAGATAAGGTCAGATGATGAGAAGGCTAAGAACAAATCAGAAGAAAAGAAGTCAGAAGAACAGGTGAAGACAGAAGACACTGAAGACTCGGATGAACCTGAAGACTCAGATGAACCTAAAGACTCAGATGAACCTGAAGACTCAGATAAACCTGAAGACTCAGATGAACCTGAAGACTCAGTAACAAACCTGAAGACTCAGTATGACTGAAGACACTAAGGCTCAGAGTCACCTGAAGATCAGAAAACTACCAAAAGACCTGAAGACCTATATCAGCCAAGTCTTCATATTGAGCTAAGACAATTTGCATCAGGAGACTCAACAAGGTAGACTGATCAGTTATCTGATCAAGTCAGCTCACACCTGGCTTCAACCAAAATGGTACACCAGACAAGACGAATCTTCTACAAAAGGAATATCAATCGTCTAACAGACAAATTACTGAAGTGCCGCCTCACGAAGCCAAGGAGAAAGCGACAAGTGCACAAAAAGAGCTGACAATACGGGATTTGACGATGCGGACATAAACGACGCTAATCATGCCTACGGCCACGCCGATAATCGGAGCACGTCACAATCATATCCTACAGCCTACCTAATATAGCCCGAAATTCAAATTGCTCTCCAACGGCTCTTTGATTTTGAGGTCTATAAAATGGGATCGATCTTTAAAATTGAAGAAGGCCGGACACTAAGAACTAACACGGAGACACCACAAAAGAAGCAAAAACTACAGCAAAATCTCCGCTCGAAGAACACCATATTTGAAGATTATTCTTAGAGTGTTCATCCCATAGTTCTTAGCAAGAAATCTTATCCACTAGCATTTGGCTACATAAACACTTGGATAGATTTCCTGGTGGAACCACAACAAACCTTTACCCAAACTCTAAGTTGGTTAAGTTTGTTACCGTAAGATTTCAAACTAGGGATTCTAGTTTCTGATTTCTGGTTCGGTTGAGTGTGAACTAAATAAATATCTGTTGGGTGTCGGACTAACACATAAAACTAAGTCCAGTTGGTTAAGTTGGTTAAGTTGGTGCCCCTGTGCATTTACTTGCTTTCTTATTGCTTTACACTATTCACACAACTGAGTTTAAAACTGCATACATATTCTAAGTTAAGCTCAGTCTGCACCAAGCAACTGATCTGATCAGGTTGACACCTTAGTTAGCCGGTTGAAAACTGATTTAAGAATCTGAATTGATAAACTGGTTTTTCACATGGGTATTTACGAGCTTCCGCACTCTCAGTTAAACTGACAAGATATCAAACTGGTCTGCCCCCAGGCACTCAGTAAGATTGAATATCAGTCCAAACTGACTCTCTAGCACTCTGATCAGGCAATCTGCAAATCACACCTGATCCGCACGAAAAGTTTTCAGAAGTCTATTCACCCCTCCCCTCTAGACTTCTGCCCTCACAAAACCCGTTCAGGACCTACAAGTGGTATTAGAGCAGTGGTTCTACAGACCACTGGCTTTGAGTATCATCGATTCTTGAGGAAGAATCTTTGTGGTCATTTGAACAGATCTTGAAAAACCATTTTCAAAACTCATTCATTTTCAAAATCACTCAGCATGGATAATACCTCTGGTATGTATCACGATTTGCCTAATGGAAGTCATTGAAAGAGGACCCATCATCATATATCACGACAACCCAGCGGTTGGAGGAGATCCAGATCATGCACCTGGAAGTCTTGTTCGAAAAAGTCCAGCCCTAATGGATGCAGAAGAAAGAAAGTTGTATACTCTAGATACAATCGCCAGACATATAATCATGAAGACGATGGATAAAGTCACCAAAGAGAAGATAAAGTATCTCAAAACAGCAAAACAAATGTGGGATACTCTTGCTGAGATATGCGAAGGAAATGATCAGATCAAAGATAGCCGACTACAAGCTGAACTGGTGAACTTCAAAAAACTCAAAATGTTGCCCAACGAGACCATCAACGAGCTCGATGGGAGGATCTCCATGTCAGTAAATAAGCTACGAGAACTTGGAAGAGAGATGTCAGACAAAGACATCAATTATAGGATCTTAAGATCTCTCACCAAGAAATGGGACATGAAAGTCACGGTAATCAAGGATTGCCAAGACATTTCCAAGATGAAACCAAGTAGCTTATTCCTAAGCCTTAAAGCCCATGAGTTCGATTTAATCGAAAGAGGGCAAGCAGATGAAGACGAGATACCTGCTGAAGCCTCAACCTCCACATCTAAATCAGTTGCATTCAAAGAAACTAGAAGCAGATCAAAGGCCACTGAACCTGTTGGAAACATCATAAGCCAAGCTGAACAGATCGCTTTACTTACCAGGAAACTTGAAAGATCAAATATTCAACTTGGTAAGTATCGCAGATTCTACAAGGATTATCAAGACAAAAGGAACAGGAGGCCAACTGACAGATCACTAGAAAGGAATAGATCTGATGACCGAAGGGATCACAGAGATGATAAAAGAGATGATCGGTCAGACGAGAGAAGAGATAACATATCTGACTGAAGGATTTCTGACTACAATCAGAAAGGGAAGTCACCTGACAGATCCTACAGACGAAGTGTCTCACCTGGCAGAGGAAGTTTCGTGGATCATGGATCATGCTTCAACTGCTTGAAACCAGGTCACTACAGCTCCGACTGCCCAGACCTGACTCCCAGAGAAAGGGAAGAGAAGCGGAACAAAAGAGAGCTACGCTTCAAAGATAGAAAAGCCATTGTTGCTGACACATCAGGAATTGATGATTCCTATCTGCCTTCTGAGGATTCTGGCTACTCATCAGTAGAAGATTTCTGTCTGATAAGCAGTGCTGTTGATTTCCTCAACCATGAAGATCTGATATTCTCTTCAGATGACGATGAAATCTGCCTGATGGCCAGGGAGGAAGACCAATCTGAGGTAACCTCCAAACCTTCTGCTTTTTCAATTTCCACACCAGCTATTATTAGCACACCTGCTGGAGAGATAGACTTGCAGCTCTACTCTGAGCAATTGCTTGATGATCTCTCTGATGCAGTAGACACTTATACAATAGTGGAAGCTGAAAATGACAAGCTAAGGATCAGAAATAATTAGCTTGTTAAAGAGAACGTTGTCAGAAAAGCAGCAGAACTGAAATTAGCTGACATTGCTCAGAAGGTAACTGGGGGATTTAACGTTCTGAAGGATAAATCTTCTGATCAGGAGAAGCAGATCAAAGATCAGCTAGCAATCAACAAACAGCAAGCTGATGATTTCAAAATCCTACAAGCTAAGTTTGATGAGCTATTTCGACTACATGAGAGTCTAAAATCTACCTATTTTCGAACGCCGACTAACAAGAAGGGTATTGGGTATGAGAACCCTTCTACATCCTCAAAAGCCCCATTTGGTTCACTTTAGAAGGGTGTAATCAAACGAGTCTCTGACAAAGATACACAAAAAGCTAAAAATGTATCTGATAAGGGAAAGAGACGTGCTGAGCAAGTAAGGAAAGTGCCTAATCAGAAAGGGAACAGAAATGGACCCCAACTGATTAAGCATCAGCCGAGGAATCAACAGAAGAACCCAGTTCTTCTGAAGAAACCTCAACCTGATCAGCAGATTAGGTATCAGAAGAGACAACCTGTAAAAAGGAAATCTAATCTGAGACCCAATCGAGGTCAGCTGCCTAATAAGCAAGCTATATGTAATCTTTTAGTGGTAGCAGTCGTACCTACCCTTATAACCTGAGCCACACTGGGTTAAAGGAAGACAAAATATAAAGAAAAATCCCAAGTCTTCTGATCACACGAATAATCATACAAATCAGAAAGCATATAAAGAGACGTATGATTATGTTGATATGTATGGGAGACAAATCAAGCCTTCTGATCTATCTGATTACAATAGAAGTGCCCTATTTGTGTGGATCCCTAAATCCACCACTAACCCCTCAGGACCCAATTCCAAAGGGGCACCTAAAGCCTGATTCGATTGCAGGTTCGAGTGGGACTGGCCAACAAAGGAGGTGTACAAGAAACTATCTGGTACATCGATAGTGGATGCTCAAGGCACATGACTGGAAGCAAACATCTCCTTAGGTCTTACAAAGAACAAGAAGGCCCACGTGTACTCTTCGGTGATGATAACTTTGGTTTTACCAAGGGATTCGGAACCTTAGAGAATGATGATGTACAAGTAACTGGAGTCTCGTATGTCGAAGGATTAAAGCACAATCTACTATCAGTATCACAATTCTGTGACAAGGGATTCAACGTTGAGTTCTCGAGTGACAAGTGTACGATTAGGAATCGAGCTACTCAACAAATCTTGCTAACTGGCTCAAGGAAAGGCATGATCTACACAGCAGATTGAAACAGTTGCCCAAGAAATGCATGCTTAATTGTTAAGAGTTCCAAGAGTAGCAGTTGGCTCTGGCACAAAAGAATGAGTCATCTGAACTTTAAGACTCTTAACAAAATAGCTAGGGTGCCTTTGGTTGAAGGACTTCCGAATGAAGTATTCTCAAAGGATCAGACATGTACCGCATGTCAGAAGGGAAAACAAGTTAAAGCTACATTCAAAGGAATACCTGGACCAGCATCCAGTAGAGTACTGTAACTGCTCCATATGGATCTATTCAGACCAGTTACACCAGTCAGTCTCAGTGGACGCAAATATACTCTGGTAATCGTGGATGATTATTCCAAGTTTACTTGGGTTGTATTCTTATACAAGAAGAACGAGACAACGACTAAGATACCCAAGCTGCTCAAGAAACTACAAAACGAGAAGGGTGTCAGCATAGTAAAAATCAGATCAGATAAAGGTACAGAGTTCCTGAATTCTTTTATTATTGATTTTTGCACTAAGTTTGGTATACAACATGAGACGTCAGCTGCAAGAACGCCACAACAAAATGGAGTAGCAGAACGGAGAAACAGAACTCTCAAGGAAGCTGCTCGCACTATGTTAGCTGAACATGCGACACCAATCCGTTTCTAGGCAGAAGCAATCAACACTGCATGCCACACTCAGAACAAATGCTCTCTGACAAAGACTCACTTCCACGTTTTTGGGTGCAAGTATTTTATTCACAACAATGGGAAAAGTCAGTTGAAGACTTTTGAGGCCAAGTCAGATGAGGGTATATTCTTAGGATATTCCTCATCCAGCAAGGCTTTCAGGGTTTACAACAAACGAACCCTAGTTGTGGAAGAAACACTCCATGTGGTCTTTGATGAGACATCTTCTGAAAGAGAAAGCTGCCTCAGAACAAGACGTACCAGATCAACCACTACCTGATTCGCAGAAAATAGATCAGCTAAGTATCAAGGAGAAAGAAGCTGAACACGTAACAGTGTATATTCCAGAACTTGATCTTGCTGATTCAACAGGTCAATCAGACCCTAAGGTACGCACAACTGTCAGTGAAGAAGCCGATACAGCTGAGACAGTATCAACTGAACCATCCGGTTCAGGGGGAACTCCTAAAGTCCCTACGAACAGACATCAGCACATGATGAGTCCAACATCAGCTGAGACATGTTCTTATCAAGTGGATCATAATTCTGCACCACTCCCAATCACTAGTAATGAACTACTATCAGAAATGGATGATGTTCTCCAAATAGACGCAAATCAGAGTAGAAGGACCTGGATTACCAGTTATCCAACTAATCTGATTATCGGAGACCCATCTGATAAAGTCAAAACTAGACATCAGATTGGTGAAAGTGCCATGTACTGTTGTTATCTGTCTTTGAAGGAACCAACTACAGTAGAGGAAGCTCTACAAGACGCAAGCTGGATTCTAGCCATGCAAGAGGAGCTGGAACAGTTTGAGAGGAATCAAGTTTGGAAACTGGTGGACGGACCAACTCATCAAGACGTGATTGGGACGAAGTGGGTATTCAAGAACAAGAGATATGAGAATAATGTCATAACCAGGAATAAGGCAAGACTTGTTGCTAAGGGGTATTCACAATCAGAAGGAATTGATTATGATGAGACCTTTGCACCAGTCGCTCGCCTAGAAGCCATTCGGCTGTTTCTGGCATATGCTGCCCACAGAGGGTTCATTGTGTATCAGATGGACGTAAAGAGTGCATTTTTAAACGGGGTACTAGCAGAGGAAGTTTATGTTGAACAACCTCCAGGCTTTGAAAAAGGCAACCAAGTGTACCGTTTAAGAAAAGCTCTTTATGGCCTGAAACAAGCTCCTCGAGCTTGGTATGATACACTCTCTCAGTTCTTGATAGGCAGTGGATTCACTAAAGGAATAGTGGACAAATCCTTATTCAGAATAGAAGATGGAGAAGATATTCTGATTGTTCAGATTTACGTGGACGACATCATCTTCGGATCTCCCAACAAGAAGTCGTGTGAGAAGTTCAGCAAATTGATACAAGGGAAGTTCGAGATGTCCATGATGGGTCAGATGAATTACTTTCTAGGTTTACAAGTCAAGCAGAGTACAGAAGGGATATTCATTTTCTAGGCGAAGTACACAAGGAATCTACTGGCCAAGTTTGGAGTGCAACATTGCAAGGAAGCCAGAATTCCCATGATGACCGGGTTCAAGATGGATCCAGATGAAGATGGTCAACAAACTAATCAGAAAGAATATAGGGCTCTCATTGGATCTCTACTATACCGACCGCCAACGACCCGGATATCACATTTTGCAAAGAGGGTGTATCTTGATTTCAAGCAAATCCAATGCAAAGCCACCTAGAAAGCGACTAAGCGGATTCTCAAGTATCTGAAGGGGACGAAGAAACCTTGGTTTATTTTACCCATCAGATGATAATCTAGAGCTTAGTGGATATTCTGATTCTGATTACGAAGGTTGCAGAATCGACAGGAAGTTAACCTCAGGTTCATGTCAGTTTCTGGGAAATAAACTGATCTCTTGGTTTTCGAAGAAGCAGACATCGATTCACGACATCTACTCTTGGGCGAGAATATATGGTCTGCAGGAAGTTTATTTGTTCCCAAATCGCTCGCTAAGTCGATGGTCGAGGGATTACAACATCGTAGCTAAGAACGCGTACTATATTACGTGACGATAATAGTGCTATTTTAATCACTCGTAAAATCGTTCTACTACATACAAGATGCAAGCACGTGGATGTCAGACACCATTTTATCAGAGATCACGTTGAAAAGAAGAATATCAAAATGGAAAAGATCCATACTGACAAGCAGAAAGCTGATATTTTAACTAAGCCGCTAGCTGAGATCAGATTCAGAGAATTATGCAACGAGCTAGGGCTTCTGGATCTCGGAGAAAGTGCACCAGAAATGATTGGTGGACTGATCTCCAGAACCAGTTGGTTAAAAGACTAACCAGGTTAAGGGGAATCAGTTGAGTTAGGAATCTCAACTGATCAGACGACCAGACGAGGAGCCGATCTGAAGTTCAGACAAGGAGCAGATCAGAAAGTCAGACAAGTAGCCGATCTGAAGTTCAGACAAGGAGCAGATCAGTTCAAGATATATCAGATTAAGGGGGAACTGATCAGATTGAAAGATTACTTTATAAGTTGATTAAAGCTGCAGTAAACAAGCAAATCGTACAAAGTTGAAAGCTACAGATCGCATAAGTCAGAAGAGGCAACACAATACTAAAATAACAGAATTTTTCATTGATAAGGACCCGGAGGTCAGATTTACAAGTTACAAGTGATATCACAAGCTACCTACAAGTTATCTTCAAGTGGTATTACAGGCTTCAAGTACAAGAAGACCCGGAGGTCACTACATAAACCATAAACCATAAACCCTAAGCCAACCCTAGATAGGAAAGGGAGAGAGAGAGTTCAAGGACTTGATGCTCTCATTTTCCCCCGATCCTAAAAGGGGCGTGAGAGCTTCGGAGTGAGGAGCAAGAGCGGCCTTGAAGGATTTCTGTGCTAGGAGCCCCTAGAGCTAAAATCAATGGGCTCTCCAGCTGTTAAATGGGACACAGTGCCACAGGTTTGGTCACAAGGACCAAACAGACACTAGTGTCGCATGCAAAAATTGAGTTTGATATATGAAGATCAGCTTGCAAAAATTGAGTTTGATATATGAAGATTAGATGTTGACTGATGCAGACCATATACCAAACTCATGTTTTGTTTCAGACTGAGTCTGTTGATGCTAATTCTGTCATCTCGATAGGCGCACAAGGTGCATACGGTTAGGAGAAGTGCCTTCTCATTTGCCTTAGCAGATCCGCCTCCACGGTGGTAAAGAAGCTTTGCATTGATCGTATGTGTAATCTTAGATGACAACGAAAACAGTGTGAAGGAACACACAGGGTTGATTTGAGAAGCTGAATTCATTGGAAAAGGGTTAAAGGTTTTTACCGGAAGTTTCACCGGAAATAAGGAAATCATCGGAAAGGCATGAAGTATATGCTAAAGAAGATGAATGGTTTATGTTGTGTTGTTTTTGCCTAACACCCCAGGTTAATTTATAGAAGGAAATTAGGGGTACAAATGCAAATTTATTTTCTCAGAAGACCTTAAGAGAAATTTGCATCGACAACGCATAAGGGACACGCGGCTAATGGTTGGATGAGTTGACGGTGTGAGTAATCACAATGTATCTATGCCATTATTACGGAATGTCAAATCGCGCCGATTTGGGAATCGAGGCGACTTTTTGACACTTCGAAGCAAATGCTTTGGCGGGAGTTTGACTTAAGTGCATAGTAAATGCGGGCTGAATGGAAGAAGATTGAAGGATGAAGTAAATCAGATAAGTGCATCAGATGAGAGAATCAGACAAGTGGATCAGATAAGTGACGAAGTGCTTCACACAGGAATCTGATCAGATAAGTAAGATATTGTTGGGAAATGCTTAAGGATACCATCAGTAAGGTCAACAAGCACCAAATCAGATCACAGTGGTAACTGGTTGATTACAATATCAATCAGTCAGATACGTTCTCTTATTTATCCCTTTCTGAATAACTTATAAGCGTTATTTAAATAAATTAATTTTACTCTGTTTTCACTTTATGTCGCATGCTCTGCAAATCTTTTAATGCGGACTTGGGAATGTGTTTTTAATGCGTTTTATTGCGAATTTTCGAGTCCAAAATACAAGAAGACTACTTTTCTCAACCGTGCGATCAAAATACTTTTTGGCCGACTAATCTCAGCCACCGATTTCAAAACACGGATACTTGAGTACTTTGGAAAGTTGTGCAAAAAGGTTTTCCCTCATTTTCTATAAAATCCAAATCTTTCTCAGAAAACTTCTTTCCAATACTTCGTCTTCTCAAAGCTCTTTAAAGCTCAAAACTTTCAAAATCTTCAGAGAATTACTTTCGAAATCAATTGATTCTTTTCTTACGATTTCTCAAATCCTCAAATCAATTTCTGGTAATTTCTCATTTAACTATTGCTTTATTTCAATTCACTCTGGTACCTAGGTTTACAAGTCGTGATGATATGTTTCTGTAATTTTTATAAGATCTATACGCTTACTTGCTAAATTGATGCTAAATTACTGGTTTGACTGAATTTATTGAGATATCTTACTCAAACTAAACATCAATTTGCATATCGTACAAAAATGGCATATCTAATTCCACGACCGGGCCAAGGGAAAAATATCTGCAACTTTGCATCGATGAAGAAAGACATCATTGATGAGAAGTATGTAGTATTCACCATCACCTCAGATCCTGAATCACTGGAAATTCTGGAGTGCTTGCGAGCGTGTGGGCTAGAACGATATTGCTCTACACATCAGAACATCGTCCACACCCATGAAGCCCTGGAGTTTTATACAATCTACAGAGGGATGAAGACATTGATGCTGACCTGGTTTCTTCTGTTGGCGGACTGGAAGTGCGAGTGTTGAATGACGATCTCCAGAGGATATTCGGCCTAACTCGAGGAAGCATCAATCCAGAGACCTATACGACTGATGTAGGAGAAAAGGAATTTCTTGAAGCCGAGTTATTGAGACCAGCAAACAAGGAGAACACGACGAATGTCAAAGCCTCCTATCTGGAGAGGAAATATCTCCTTCTCCTTGAGATCGTTCAGAAGGTGATCATGTGCTCAACTTACAGTCTTGATGTTGTCACTTCGTATAAGATCAGTGTCATGGCTGCAATAATAAAGAAGGCTTCAGATATAGATTGGTTGGGTATGGTCAAGGCACGACTGAGGAAAGACTACGGGAAGTTCGAACTGACCCAGAGCAATGTAGTGTGCTTATCTTCCAAGTGCTCCTTCATACACAAAATCTCAATCATTCTGTCAGATAAGCTGCCACAGAACTATGAATGGAATGAGAATGGAGCAAAGATATATCAAGCAAAGCACAAGGCCATATTGGGCAAGGATGAGTCCCTACCTGGACAATCTGATGAAGATCCAACTCCTTATGTGCCCAAACCCAAGGGAGAAAGGAAGGGAAAAGATAAGGCAACTGCATCATCTGAAGCGCAGGGAACGGCCATTCCAGAAAAGAGGATGAAGAGGAAGGATCTGGCCAAGAAACCAGATGCTCAGCGGAAACGTCAGAAGAGAGTGACTTCTCCTCTGAAGACTGCTCCAAGTTCTACCCAGCAAGTTAGCAGAACGAAAGATCCGATGCAAGTGGAATCAGAAGAGGAGATAGCAGTCCGCTCTGAGCCCACTACCAGAGAAGTAAGGGAAGAGCAGATGACCGCAGCAGAAGGAGAGAAATCTGTCAGAAGGACAGAAGTGGAGCAATCTGAGGAAGAATCACCATCTGATTCTGTGCCTCTCACCATGATCTTCCAGAGAGCAAGATCGCCAACGCCCACTTCCAAATCACCATCACCCTCTCCTCACAAAACCTTCTCACCCTCATCCTCACTTATCAGATCACCCAGATCTACCACACCACCAATCAATGAACCTGTTCAGGACACTGAACACCCTCAAAATGCTGAAAACGAACCACAAATATCTCAATCTCCAAACAAGTCACAAACACCTGAGAGATATGACAAGCGAGTGTCCATCTCTCATAATCCCTTCAACACCAGAACCGTGCTTGCTTCACCTGTTTCAGAAAGCCCCATCATAAGGATAATGAAGCAACAGATCACGGAGTATCTGCTGGAGCGGTGCCCTGAATTGGATCAACATCCTGGCATCCAACAACAAATAGAAGAGATTGTGTTCTGGACGGATATCAGACTGAAAAGCATTGAAGAATTTCTGATTCTCATGACATCTCTGGGATCAGATTTCTTTGTAGACTTGGAGATGAAATGCTTAAACACTGCTGGGATTGAAAGTCTTTGTTGAATTGGCATCGATGATGATATCGGATGGTTGATTTCAAAAGGTTCGCTCAATTGCCGATAATGAGTGGAGCCGATGAACCAAGAATGGGTGCTGCAGATGAGACCTGACTTGGCAAGGCTTCAACATCTGACCAGACTGCTACGATGAGCTCTGATTCCCTAGATCTTTATACTGAGAAGATTCAGGATGGGGTCAAGACTGCTTTTGAAGATAAATTCGCAGCGCTCACAGCAGATCTGATGAAGCGATTTGAAGAAGAGCAAGCAAAACTAGTTGACAGAGAAAGAAGTCACACACGGTTGGGATGCACAGTGCCATCCTCTCCGGGTTATGCAACTAGTTAATCCTCTTGCCGAGAAGCTAAATCTCCAGTCTGACAAACTCAAGGTTCAGACAGATATGCTCAATAAGACACAGGTACTATTGGAAAATGTCTGGGCATCCTTGGAGAAAACTGACAACCACATGGATATGGGTTGGAAACACTTTGTAGCTTCTACTGAGCAGGCAGCAAGCGGGATATCGAAGTTGCTCTCGGGACGCTTCTTGAAAACTCTGACCTTTTCGCCACCGCTCAGATCACTCCTCTTGTTGTCGAGGAACTCGAGAGAGAGAGATCACACGACAATTCAATGCTCGAACCCCGGGATGTCCAACCTCTTTGATGAAACCAAAAAGGGGAAGGACAAGAGAATAAAGAGAAGAAAGAAAAATGTATACGCTTGGTAACAATTACATCTCTACCGAAACCATCAGATTCGACTTGCACCACTTCATCTATTGATCTCGTTGCTGAAGTAAAAGAAACTGTGGAGCAACATAGCAAAGAGATCACTGAGCAGAAAATTGTTCTTTTAGAGGTTGTTGCCAGAGTCGACAAGATTGAAGACTTTTCTTCGTTCGTACAGAAAAGAATGGAAACTGATGATCAGGCCAAGAGCCTTGAACTCTCTAAAAAATTAGCTGAAGAAGACGAACAAGAAGAATCTGAAAGCGGACTCGAGGCGAGAAGAAAGTCTGCACGGCCAGATCTGCTTCGAGAATGGGATTAGATCGAGGAGAATGGTTATGTGTGACCATACACATCCAGGAGAAGATTCTGATTCATCAAAATCGCATAAAAATGATGATGAATTCCGGAACTGGTTAGAAACGATGTATCCAGACTTATACCAGACAGTTATGAAAGAAGGGAAAATCATGTCACTAATACCGAAGCTCCACCCTTTGAACTACTCCTTCCACCCTTTGCGTCCAGACAAAAAGCTAGATCGTTGTAAAATTCAAGAATGCCTACTATGGATTTGTTGAAAAAGGAGGGATCCATAGAAGAGAAGATCTGGACAAACTAATGCATAGGATGTACAAGATGTTTGGCATCCCCAAAGAGCTGCAAATGTTCAAGTACACCCGAGGAAGACAACTTGGAATCAGATGATAGGTACGTTTTTCATGTATTCTATAACGCACACACCTATCTGAATGAGACATTTCATCTCTCTGATTCTAAGACAACATCTCATTGTCTTCTGAAATATGTACTGCATTTCATTATCTGCATTTCTATTCGTGGCATCTGTTTTTCTGATTAAGTGTTTTGGTTCCATCAAAAAGGGGGAAATTGTTGGGAAATTTGTATTTAAGTTTTTGATGGAAGTTCCAAAACAAAGTTAATGGATTGATGACTTAGAATCGATTAAGATGACCAAATTGAAATGTATAGATAGTCGATGTAAAGATAGGTCACATATTGAGGGGGGAACTCAATATGTATAGGTCAGTCGAAGTATCGGATGACCCAGATAAGGTCGATGATCAAGGCTTAGAACAAATCGAAGAAAAGAAGTCAAGATCGGTGAAGACAATGCACAACATTTCAAGACTCGGATGAACTCGAAGACTCGGGATGAACTCAAGACTCGGATGAACTCAAGACTCGGATAAACTCAAGGGGGAGATGAACTCAAGACTCGAAGAATAAACTCAAGACTCAAGATGATTTGAAGACACCGAGGCTCGAGTCACCAAGATCGAAGACTACCAAAAGACACGAAGACCTATAGAGATAGTCGCGATATTGAGCTAAGACAATCTGCAGGGGAAGCCTCAACAAAGGTAGGTCGATCGCTTATCCGATTGTCACCACGATGGCGTCAACCAAAATGGTACACCAGACAAGAAGAATCTTCTACAAAAGGAATATCAATCGTCTAACGGACAAATTACTGAAGTGCCGCCTCGCGAAGCCAAGGAGAAAGTGACACGTGCACAAAAATAGCTGACAATACGGGATTCGACGTTACAGACATAAACGGCGCAAATCATGCCTACGGCCACGCCGATAATCTGAGCACGTCACAATCATATCCTACAGCCTACCTAATATAGACCGAAATTCAAATTGCTCTCCAAAAACTCTTTGATTTTGAGGTCTATAAAATGGGATCGATCTTCAAAATTGAAGAAGGCCGGACACTAAGAACTAACACGGAGACACCACAAAAGAAGCAAAAACTACAGCAAAATCTCCGCTTGAAGAACACCATATTTGAAGATTATTCTTAGAGTGTTCATCGCATAGTTCTTAGCAAGAAATCTTATCCACTAGCATTTGGCTACATAAACACTTGGATAGATTTCCAGTTGGAACCACAACAAACCTTTACCCAAACTCTAAGTTGGTTAAGTTTGTTACCGTAAGATTTCAAACTAGAGATTCTAGTTTCTGATTTCTGGTTCGGTTGAGTGTGAACTCAATAAATATATGTTGGGTGTTGGACTAATACATAAAACTAAGTCCAGTTGGTTAAGTTGGTGCCCCTGTGTTAAGGGAAGAGTAGACGTAAGACGGGTTTCGTCTGAACCACTATAAAATCTTGTGTGCATTTACTTGCTTTCTTATTGCTTTACACTATTCACACAACTGAGTTTAAAACTGCATACATATTCTAAGTTAAGCTCAGTCTGCACCAAGAAACTGATCTGATCAGGTTAACACCTTAGTTAGCCGGTTGAAAACTGACTTAAGAATCTGAATTTGATAAACTGGTTTTTCACACGTGTATTTACAGGCTTCCGCATTCTCAGTTAAACTGACAAGATATCAAACCGGGTTCCGCCTCCGTGCACTCAAAGAAGATTGAACATCAATCCAAACCGACTTTCTAGCACTCTCGATCGTGCAATCTTCAAATCACACCGATCCAAGACGAAAAAGTTTTCGTAAGTCTATTCACCCTCCCTCTAGACTTACGCCTCTCACAAAACCCGTTCGGGACCTACAGTTACAACATATACTACTAAAGCAGAATATATGGCTACAGGAAGATGTTGTTCCCAACTGAGGGCTTAGTCAGCAGCTGAGGGATTATAACATTGTAGCTACGAACGTATCTATATTCTGTGACAGTAATAGTGCAATTGCAATCACTAAGGGTCCTGTTCTACATATAAGATGCAAGCATGTGGATGTCATACACCATTTTATAAGAGATCATGTTGAAAAGAAGAACATCGGAATGGAAAAGATCCATACCGAGCAAGGTAAAAGTCGATATTCTAACCAAGCCAAAGAGTCAAGTCGATTCGAGAGATTTATGCAATGAGCTAGGGCTTCTGGACCTTGGAGAAAGTGCACCAGAAATGTTTGGTGGACTGGTCTCCAAGACCAGTTGGTTAAGAAACTGACCAGATAGAAAGAATCAGTTGAGTAATGTACCTCAACTGATCAGATCTGATCAGAAGAAGGAATATCAGATTAAAGGGGAACTAATCAGATTAACAAGTTGCATAAATATTAAGACAACAAGGACAAGGCAATATTAGTACAAGGAATTCAAGACAACACAACAAGGGTTTAAAGGAAGATTTCATTGATAAAGACCCGGAGGTTGAAATTTACATTACAATTTCATTACAATAGACCCGGAGGTCGAAAAGATAAACCCTAAACCCTAAACCCTAAGCCCTTAGTCCTAAAATCAATGGGACTACACGCTTTAAATGAACACGAGTGTCATACACAAGTGTTAAAACATGTAATTCAAGGGATTTAGTCCGATCAAGATCGAATACAAAATCCATATTACATGTCAAAAAAAGTCCATTGATGTTAATTTCGTCATCTCGATCGGCGCACAAGGCGCAAAAGGCCAGGAGGAGCACCTCCATGTTGCCGGAGGCAGATCCGCCACCTCGGTGGTAGTGAAGCATGGCAATGGTCGTATGATCTTCCTTAGATGGAGACGAAAGCAGGAATGAGGGAAGCATAGGGTAGAAGAAGCCTTTTGCCCGAGGACTCACCGGGAATAAAGGGATCGTCGGATTTTCTCATGTGAAAGCTTGAAGATGTTAAGTTTAGTGAATGGGTTGTATTGTGTCTAAATCATTGGTCCTATTTATAGAGGAAAAACAGGGGTAGAAATGCAAAATTGATTTCTCGAGGCCCTTCAGAAAAATTGGCACCGCAAGGACAGCGCGTAGGTGGTACTCGACTAATGGTTGGATTAGTTTATGGTGCGTGATATCACAAAGTGTCCAGACCATCATTGCAAAACTGTCACATCACGCCGACTTAGGGAATCAAGGCAACTCTTCAACTCCCCGAGTATTAAGTTTTGGCGGGAGTACACATCCCAAGACTTGACTTGATCAGAGTGGATCAGATTGGATAAGCAGAAATCTGATCAGATAAGAGACTGGTCAGATAAGGAGGATCAGTTGAGTATGGTACCTCAACGTATCAGAAAGATCAGTCAAAGAATTGATCTGAGATAACAGCTGAAGGGGGAACATCAACTGCTCAGATAGGATCAGAAGGAGACTAATCAGATATGCGGGACATTGTTGGGAAATACAAAGGGTTAGACAAAAACTAAAATCAACAGAAATCAGTCTACAAGTGGTATTGACTGATTACAACATCAGTCAACCAGATATGCATTTCTGTTTCTTTGCTTTACTGATCACTTATCTAAAATTATCTGATAATATTTGCTTTTACTGTGCACATACTTTTATGATGCACGTCCTGCAAATCATTTAATCCAGACGTGGGGAATATGTATTAATTTCTATTAAATGTTTTTTAAAATCTAAAAAGCAATCGCAAGTGCATACCCTGACCACACGATCAAAACCGCTCAATCTGAGTCATGTTTTATTGTTTAAAAAACATTTGATTTTCCAGTCTCATTTTTTTCCCTCCTTCCTTTTATATAAGTTTCATCAAAACCCTTCCAAAGTACTCTTCTCAAAAAAAAAAATCTTGCGATTTACACTCTGCAAATTCACAATTACCTTTCTGCAATTCATAGTGTTTCTTGCGATTCAACTTATTTCAAAATTGAAAAGCAGAATCTGGTAATTCCTGGTTATTTGATGAGTTAGTTTCCTAAATCCATTGATCATATAGATTACGAATGTTTATTTTATCCTGTGTTATGCCTTCTCAATTCGTTGTATCTGTGTGATTATGACAAGGAAGAAAACAATCGATTATTGGTCTAATAATCAAATATGTGATATGTTTATGATTATTCACAAATCTTAATAAAGTCTATTTTGGTGTAGATGGCTACTCACGGTATGGGCAAAATTAGGTGTAATTATGCGAATTTGGCACACCAGATTGTGGAAGACAAATATGTAATGTTTGGTGTTACACGGGATCCGGAATCAATGGAGGTGGAATAAATTCTGAGGAAGTGCGGCCTCGAAAAGTACTGTGCTGCTCATTGCAATCCAGTGATGCAGTATGAGGCACTGGAATTCTTAAGACATTTGAAGGTGGAGTCTCCTGAAGATGAACTGGCTTCATCGGTAAATGGAGAGGAGATCAGAGTTACAAATGCTGATATCTCTCGTCTGTTCAATCTTCCCAGAGGAAAGATCTCTCCTGCTCACTACAGGGAGAATGAAGACGAACTGATTAGGAATGAACTCTTCCGAGAGGCTGACAAACACCATACTGCAAATTTTGTCAGGCCGATGTTGAAAAGGAAATACCGACTGTTGTTTGACATACTGTCAAAAACAATTATGGGTATCTCTTTCAGCCCGGACGGATTAATGGCTGTAAAGATGCATAGTTTGGCTGCTGTTATCGATGGAGCCAAAAATATTAACTGGGCTGGTTTTCTGAAGGTTATTCTGGTCCAAGAGCATGACAAATTTGGAGTTAGTGACCAGAGACAAGTTTTTCTGAAGAAGAGAATCAGCAATCTGAACAAAGTTGCAGTCATTCTGGTGGACAAAATGCCTAATGCTGAATGGGATCAGAATGGACTAAAATTCTACAAGGCTTTTCTCTCAACCACAGCTGCCATCTATAGCCCAACAGATAATGATCTGCGGGCCACACAGAAGAAAGGGAAAAGCAAGGAGGCTGCTGCTGCTTCTGCAACAGCAGTTACTCCAAAGAAGAAGAGAAAACTGGTGAAAGCCCAGGATAAGATGCCAAAGAAAGTGAAACAGGCCCCCATGACTCTTTTATTGGACGAAGAGTTAGATGAAGAAGAAGCGGCAGATCAGCCTAATGCACAGAAGAGATCAGCTGATAAATCAGAAAGGCAGGCTTCACAAGTTGAGAGCTCGCCAGAGCAATCTGATGGGGGGCCCATTCACCGTTCAGAAACCTATCTGGTGAGCGTATGACTCCTTCTCCTTCACCTATTCACGAACCTGTAAGATCACCTGTTGCAGAATCTGCTGCAGAACCTGCTGCAGAACCTGCTGCAAAACCTGTTGCAGAACCTGTTCCAGAATCTGTTGCAGAACCTCTACAGATTCAGCCGATCAGTCAACAACCCGCTACTCAGCCACCACCAAAAAGTTCTACAACTCACCAACCTGAACCTGATCGATCTGAACATTCGATTCCTGATTCAAGATCATCCAAGACCATCACCGGAAAGATGGCCCGAATGAGAATCGAACGAGAAATTGATGAGTTGTACCCGGAGTTGGGAGCCCATCCAGTTATTAGGGAAGAAGTGTTGGAGATCCTGACCTGGAGTGATCTCCGTTTAAAGAACTTCTCGGATTTCATGATTATAATTGAGCAGGTGGGGGGAGCTGATGAGTTTGCGGATTATGACTTCGACATGAAGAAATCTGCGCAGGTTGGATCACCAGCTGAACTGATACCTGCTAAGGCGGTCAAAGCCCTGATCCACAAAAAGATGATCCCATGACGAATGCAGGAGCTGCCGATGAAGGTGAGCCTGGTGCTGCAGTTCATGACTAGCCACTGGAGGCACAAACAACTGAAACTGATCAGGTGGTACAAAGCATTCCAGCTACACACATCACCACTGATCAACTTCGGGAGATCAGATCTTGTTTCAAACATCCTCTGAAAGAAGAAGTTGAGGGTATGTTGGCTAATGAAGTGAGCAACACAATAGCTGATCTGAGGCAGGCTGGCCTCAGGGAAATAAAGGATCAATGGGAATTTGTTATTTCCCAAATTGAAACACCCAAAGATCAGTTTTCTAAAACCTTGACCAACCTGACTACTGATTTTAAGAAGACATTTGAAGAAAAGCTGGTCCAGGTTGATCAAAAGCAAGTTTTTTTTCTTATGGTCACTGAAAAACTTGAAAAGACTGAAGAAAAACTTGACAAGCTCATTCTTACCCTCTCAACTGCCGTCGAATCTGCCAAATCCGAGCTAATATCAAAGATTCAAGATTTATCTGCTCAAGCTCAAGGATTAACTGCAACCGATCTGAACAAAGCCATATCTGTTAGCTATGGATCCCTGACTTCCCACCTTAATGCTCTTTTTGATCAAACCAAAAAGGGGGAAGGGCAGGTTGAGAAACCAACTAACTTCATCAAAACGACAGAAGAGCTGATTCAGACAGTTGAAACTTATGGACAAAGACTAGACCATCTAGATCTGTTCGCAAATGAAGTTTCTGAAAAGTTGGGGAAGTCAAAGGCAAGGAAGTTGGCTGCAGGAGTTGGGACTTCAAAATCTGAACCAGCCACTCAAGCTAAGAGAGTCACGAGGAGCATAGCAAGCCAGATACAGGCTGATAAGGACCTGGCAGAGAAACTCTCCAAAGAGCAGATTGTTGAAGAAGCTCGTATAAGTGAAGAAAAGAGGAGAGCAGAAAAAATGGCTGATGCAGAAGGTCTTAAAAAGAAATACAGATCGAGAGCAAAGAAAGGACAAGCCGGAAAATCTGGAGCAGATACTCAACTGCCAGAAGAGTTGGTGAGATCATTCCAAAAACTGCTGCTCATGCTGATAAATTCGAAGAATGGAATAAGATAAGAGGAGAATGGCTCCTGGATGCATTTGTTCTGGACTTAGTGCCAAAAGAAGAATCACCAGATGAGGAATTTCTCAAATGGTTGGAGAACAAGCATCCGAATTTTCTGAAGTATCTGGAGAATGAGGCCAGGAAGATAAACGTGAGAATAGCCCATCAAGATTATGATGTGATGGACTACACGAAGAAGGCAGATGGTTCATTTGACAGATTGACATTTCAAAGATTCTATTTTGACATCTTAAGCAAATCGCACATAACTGATTCATAGCAGATCAATGGTGTCAAATGGAAACTATACCGGATATTCAACGTTCCACAAGATCAACGAGAAATGCCGGAGGGATATATTCCAAGAGTATGAAGATCAGAAGACTGCTTAGGATCAGTTAAACTTTAAATTCAAACTTCTCAGATGTAACATGTAATCAACAAATTCAGTTAAATGAAAAGTTTATTTTACTGATCCTAAGACAAACTCTCATTGTCTTCTGATTATTTGCCCTTTACTGTTTTATATGTATCAATTGTTGTTGGTTTCTCAAGTGTTTTGGTTTCATCAAAAAGGGGGAAATTGTTGGGAAATTTAGAGTTTTGATGAAAGTTCCAAAACACATGTAATATGACCAGTCAGACCTGTTAGCTGACTGATATTTTAAATACCAGTTCTAAGATGACCAGTTGATAATTGTTGTATAGAACAACTGATGTCTAAGATAGGTCACATATTGAGGGGGAACTCAATATGTATAGGTCAATTCTGAAGATCAGAAGACCAGCTGAGATCATAAGACCAGCTGGAATCAGAAGACAAGACAAGATCAGAAGATCAGACGACCATAAGAAGTCAGATGATCAGGTGAAGACATAAAGCTCAAGTTCAGAAGACCTGAAGATCAGATGACTACCAGAAGATCAAGACCAAAAGACCTACATCAGCCGAGTCTGCTAGTTGAGCTAAGACAATTGGCACCAGAATACTCTATCAGGTATACTGATCAGTTTTATCTGATCAGGTCAGCTCACACCAAGTGTCAACTGATGTTACATCAGTCATACGTTGTTGATCTGAACAAGAAGAACGTCAACTTTAGTTGGTAGAGCAAACACTGAAAAGTGTACTTGTTAACTAATGAGAACTAGACACGTATGTAAGGAGATGACAATGCGGGATTCGGCGCTGCTAAGTCAAACGACTATAAAGGGCAACTATTCATGCTTTCGGCCATGCCGTTCCTAAAACACGTCAAATCAATCCTGCAACCTACCAAATATAGCCGGAAATTTAAATTGCTCTCCAATGGCTCTTTGATTTCAAGGTCTATAAATATGGGATTGCTCTTCATAGTGAAGACACGAAAATTATTAAGAAGCTCATACTATAGCAAAATTTCCGCACGAAGAACACAAATTTGAAGAATATTTCTAAGTGTTCATCCCATTGTTCTTAGCATAGAAATCTCATCCTCTAGCTTTAGGCTATATAAACACTAGGATAGATTTCCAGTTGGAAAAACAACAAATCTTTACCCAAACCCAAAAGTTAGGTTAAGTTTGTTTTGCAAGATTTCAGACTAGGATTTCTAGTTCTGATTTCTGGGATCGGTTGAGTGAGAACTCTTAAAACATCTGTTGGTTGTAATGTGTTGGACTAACACAATAAACTAAGTCCAGTTGGTTAAGTTGGTGCCTCTTGTGATAGGGAAGAGTGGACGTAGGACTGGTTGTCCGAACCACTATAAATCTTGTGTGCATTTATCTGCTTTTAACTGCTTTACACTACTGCACACGACTTTGCTTAAAATCGCATACATATTCTGAGTTAGGATCAGTTTGCATTAAGCAACTGATCTGATCAGTTTGACTTCTTCGTCAGCTGATTGAAAACTGACTTCAGTATCTGATTTGTTAAAACTGGTTTTTCACACGGGTATAAACTAGCTTAATTGACAATCGATTAAACCGATAGACACCGAATCGATCGCCATCAGCGATCAAGAAGTTGATTCTGATCCAAATCGATTCACTCAGACTCGATCGTGAAACCCGCTATCACACCGACCAAGACGATTTTTTTTTCAGAAGTCTATTCACCCCTCTCCTCTAGACTTCTGCTCTCACGAAACCCATTTGTGACCTACAGACTCTGAAAGAAGCTGCAAGAACAATGATTGCTGAAGCTGATATTCCTAAGTGATTTTGGGTTGAAGCTATCAACACTGCATGCTACTCTCAGAACAGATGCATGCTAACAAAGAATCAAGGAAACACACCTTACGAGCTGTGGAATGAAAGTAAGCCTCTTGTTTCTTTCTTTCATGTGTTTGGTTGTAAGTGTTTCATACACAATAATGGTAAAGATCAGTTGAAGACCTTTGATAGCAAAGCTGATGAAGGAATATTCTTAGGATATTCTGAAGTTAGTAAAACCTTCCGAGTTTACAACTGTAGGACTCTTATTGTGGAAGAAACACCTCATGTTGTTTTTTATGAGTTTACTTGTGTTCAGAAGAAATAGGAACATGACTCAGGAGATATAATCATGAGAATCACCAGACTAAGCCTGAAGAAGAAGGATAAAACATCATGTGAGCCTGAAAAGAAGAAGTCAATCACTTTCTATGAATGGAGTGAATCAGACTCAGACAAAGAAACTCAGGATGGAAAGAATCAGGCTGGTGATACTCAGGATAACAGTTCTCCACTGAAGGAAAGCCGACACACTAAAGCTGACCAATCTGAACATACACCAGTTCAAACTCAGGTATGTAATGCCGATGAAGATGTGGTCACAACTGAGGCAAACTCTGAATCTATCAACCAAGGGGGAACAAATGTCTCTGACAATGTTCTGAATGGAATTTCCCTTGAGGAAGATGATTCACTCTCTCCTTTTCTATTTTTCCCTGAGTTTGATGAATTACCTGAACCTAACATTTCTGATGTTGAGGATACTACTGAAGGGAGAACATCCAGGAGAAGATGGTTGGATAGTCATCCTACAAGTCAGATTGTGGGTGATATGTCAGAAGGAGTTAGAACAAGAAAGTTCCATGGAGAAAGTGCTCTATTATGCTGCTTCTTATCTGAAAAGGAACCAATTGAGATTGAAGAAGCTCTTCAAGATTCCTTCTGGATTACTGCTATGCAAGAAGAGATGAATCAGTTCACAAGAAATGAAGTTTGGGAGCTAGTGGATAGACCTCTGAGACACAATGTGATTGGAACTAAGTGGGTGTTCAAGAATAAGAGAGATGAAAACAACAACATTGTAAGAAACAAGGCAAGTCTAGTTGCACAAGGTTATTCCCAAGAAGAAGGCTTGGATTATGATGAAACTTTTGCACCTGTTGCAAAACTAGAAGCCATCAGATTGTTTCTTGCATATGCTGCCCACATGAAATTCACAGTCTATCAGATGGATGTGAAAAGTGCATTTCTGAATGGTGTGCTTAAAGAAGAGGTTTATGTGGAACAACCTCCTGGTTTCAGACAGAATGACCAAGTTTACATGCTCAGGAAAGCTTTGTATGGTCTTAAACAAGCACCCAGAGCATGGTATGATACCCTTTCTCAATTTCTTACTGATCATGGTTTTACCAAAGGAATAGTTGATAGAATCTTGTTCAGGATTGAAGATGGGAAGGATATTTTACTAGTTCAGATTTATGTGGATGACATCATATTTGGATCTCCAAACCATCATATGTGTGAGAAGTTCTCAGCTCTGATGAAAGGAAAGTTTGAGATGTCTATGATGGGGGAGATGAATTTCTTTCTTGGACTTCAGGTGAAACAAACTAAGGAAGGAAAATCAAGCAAAATACACCAGAGATCTGATTGCTAAATATGGTATACAGAATTGCAATGCAGTTAGAATTCCTATAAATACTAACTACAAGATGGATCCTGATCCTGAAGGTAAATCAGTAAATCACACTGATTATAAAGGGATCATTGGATCATTGCTATATCTCACAGCAAGTAGGCCTGATATAACATTTGCTGTTGGAATACGTGCAAGATATCAAGCTAATCTTAAGGCTAGTCACATGGAGGCTACCAAAAAGATTCTGAAATATCTTAAAGACACTGTGAATAGAGGATTATGGTATCCAGCTGATGATAACCTTGAATTAACTGGTTATTCAGATGCTGATTATGGTGGATGTAGAATTGACAGGAAGTCCACTACAGGAACTTGTCAATTTCTTGGAAGTAAACTGATATCATGATTTTCAAAGAAACAGACCTCAGTAGCAACCAGTACTACTGAAGCTGAATACATTGCTGCAGGAAGCTGCTGCGCACAGATTCTTTGGCTCAGACAACAATTGAGGGATTATAAGATTATAGGCAATGAAGTACCAATATTTTGTGACAATAATAGTGCAATTGCTATTACACAAAATCCGGTATTGCACACCAGATGTAAGCATGTTGATATCAGACATCACTTCATCAGAGATCATGTAGAGAAAAAGGATATTAGAATGGAGAAAATTCATACTGATAAACAGAGAGCTGATATCTTGACTAAACCTTTGGCTGAATCAAGATTTCAGGAACTGTCAGTTGAATTATGTATGCTGGATCCAGGTGAATAAGGAAATCAGGATAAATTTGAAGGATTTCAAATGCATGAAGTTTTTCAGGGTTACTGAAAAACTCAGGATAAAATAAGGTTTTTTTCTCACTGAGTATTGGGAAACTCAGTAACCTTAGTTCAGTTATCAAAATTACACTGACTTTTTTTCAAGGTCAAAACTCAGTAAGATTGAAGGCTAAAATTAGTCTGAAGAAGTTGACTCATGCACTTCATTTATTGCCTAACTGAATCTCAGAAATCATTGGCAATAAATGATAAAACACCTGAGGAAATAAATGGGCGGGAAGTTTGATATTTTCGAGGAAAGTCAACAGTCTGTAGAAACAGTAATTAAAAGCACTGTTCATTAATCACCAATAAGGATAAAATTGGCGGCTAGTACTCTAGTTGTCCTTTCAACTACCCAATTTTAGCCTAAATTGATCCTAATTGTTGATTCTTTAAATCTGCACGATAATCCTTGGATCAAAAGCGATTCAAAATATAAATTCTTTCAAACTTCCATTAAAAACTTATTTCCCAAAAACCTTCGTCTTCACAAAACACTCTGCTTTCAAATTCCGATTACAGAGTTCTCTTCTACATCAAAACCCTTCACAAAAATTTCTCCAAAATGACGCTCACTATCTTTGACAAACTTCCTATCTCCAACAAACCCTGTTATGAAAATGTTGTATCACTAGAAGGTACAGCAAATGCGGCACACGAGGAGGAAGTGCTGCATATGATCCGATTGGCCAAACTCACTTGTCTGGTCGCAAATCGCCCAGATGTCGAATACTTACGAGAGGTAATCGAATTTGTACCTAATATGCAACTTGATGAAGATAACTCCATAGATTCTAGGATTACCGTCTCGCATTTAGTTCATGGTGAAAAGTATATGGATTTTGTTAGGGAGCTCTACATAATCCCTAAAAATATGAATGTTGTATATGAGTTGAATGATAGGGGGAGGACCCTATGTTGTACATGATGGGTATGGAGCAAGAGTTTTTAGATAGAATTGTGGAAGCCCATGTTAAATTTGAGGCCACATTGAACAAGAAGCATTTAAAATCAAAATATCGGGTGCTTCTTGACATTGTAAGTAAATGCCTCATGAGCGGGACTGGAAGCCTCGAACAAATCAGTAAGCCCAAGCTGAGGTTGATGGCAGCCATTGAAGACTCTCCTTCAAGGGCGTTTAATTGGTTACAATACCTGATAAAGGTGGTCAGTGATCAAGTCAGTCATGTGAAAAAGGAGAATGACACTATAGTGATTAAAGGAAGGATCTTGCACGCCACCAAGATTGCTTTCATCTTGGAAACTTGCAGGGAAGAGGAAGATATTTTTGTTGAATCAAAGGCCTTTCATGTATCCAAGATAATGTTTAGATCAACCAAAAAGGCGATAAGGGGCAGGAAAGAAAAGCCTACTGAGTCTCAGGAGGAGACTGTAGAAGAAGAGGCTGAGGAAGATGTTCCAGTGGTTGAGTCAGTAAGGGAAACCAGGAAAACAATTCAGCAATCCACTGAGCCAAGTGTGGAAGAGGATAAACAAGCTAGGGGGAAAACCCTTCTGAAAATCAAAACGGAGGCCGGAGAAAAACTGAAAACAAAAGCCTTAGCTCCTCAGAAAAGAAAAAGGCTTCAGACTATTGCTGAGAAGGAAGCCAGTGAAACTGAAGAGAGTCAGACTGAGGCTCAGCAAGGATTGAAGTCACCACTCCAGGTGTTAGCTCAGGTGGTAAAGAATATCGAAGAAAAGGAGGTTGCTGTGGAGGAAAATGTGTTTTCTGAAGTGATGGAAACCTGCATTGCTAAAGATAAAATTTCTCAAGAAATCTTTACAGGTTCCCAACAACCTGCTAAAGATAGCCAAATACAGATCCCACCCTCACACCTTCAGAGCCAAATGAATCACAAGATATTCTGAACCTTGATGCCTTACTTACTGAACCATTTCTTGATCCCTCTGCCCTATAACTTATCCAATCGAGAAAAAACAGTTCCTCCACCACTACAAAAAGGAGAAGCCGAGGAAGCTGAATTGAGGAGCAAGGGTGAAAGATTTGTCCTGGATAAATATCCTGAACTCACAGCATTTCCTGACCTTCAGGACTTGTTCATCCGACTGAGGACAACATTCTATATTCTGAATCAAACTCTGCCTGAGATGCTCAACATTGCTGCATTTAGTGGAGAAGAATGGTGGTCTGAGGAGACAGTAATTCTCACTGAGTTTTAGGATTCAGGAAAACAAAACTCGAATGAAGGTTTTTGATTTTGATGAACCGTGAAAAGAAAGATTCTTTGAAAAGGAGGTCACGCGGGCACAAGAGAAACTAGTGGGAATCTTTGAACGTAAAAGGATAAAGATGGAGAAGATGGAGAGAAAGAAACCGAACACGAGAACAAGGACACTCAAAAGTTTAAAAAGATCATTCCAAATTGCCGACATCGAAATTCCTCAGAGTGAAGATAGAATCCTTCAAGTACCTTTAGGCACTATTTCTCATTAAGTTTGCTGATTTTGGTATGCAGATTGAGGCTCAGTCAAGCTATACTTCTCATGCTTAAATGATTGATCTGGCTCCGATCTTGGATGAACTAAAGAAAGTTGAGCCATTGACAACCAAATTAATACAGATGGAGATGATGATGGCTGATCAATCAAAGAAGATGGATGTTGCTATGCATGAACAAACTCAGACCATCATGAATCTCGAGCACCCTCCACCGGGTTAAATGGGCCGGTGGAAGTACGCAAGGTATCGATCTAGATACAAAGATGGGATACATGTCCAAGAAAATGTCCAAGAACAAACCTATCCGGAAAAAGAAGTCGATTGAAAAGAATGAGGGGATGATCAAGTTAATTTGGGGGAAATGAGTTCATTACTCATGAAAAAAGTGACAAAACTGATGCATGGAGTTCTTGCCTAACAGTTTGCTCCACTTTCTGAAGAAGTATCAGTTGGCAAGAATGTCCTTAGACGTATGGATGATGAACTAGATATATTAGCTGGAGAAATAAGAGCCATTAACAAGGAACAATTCCATATGGATGCTACTCTTTCCCAGATTCTTCCTATATATGATGCCAAAAAGGGGGAAAGGAATACTCACTCAATAAAGGGTAAATTAGATGAACATTTGAAGAAAACCCTTGAGAAGAAAGCTCAGCAAGAACTAAAAGCTAAGCATGTTCTGAAAACTCTACAAGAAATCGAAACAACTGAAAAGTTGAAGTCAGTTGAGCCTGAGGATACTGAGTTCTTTCGGACAGATAGCTCAGAAAGCAATGATCTTGAGAAGATCAGAGAGGAGATATGCTGAAACAAGTTTGACGGCTGAAGCACATGTTGTGGTTGAGACAGCTGACCCAAAGAGAGCTGAGAAAAGAAAGTCAGTGGCATTCATAGAAATTGAGAGAAAGAAGAAGAAAGTCTCTACCAAACCAGTTCAGAGAAAACTGATTATTGTCTTCTCTGAACCTGAAGAGTTCGAAACTCAGAAAAAGACATAAACTGAATCTGAGAGACTGCTTCAAGAAGGTTTTGGAACCTATGATACAAGTACTCAGATCAAGGACTTTCATTGGCACAATAAACTCATTGCTCTACGTGCTGAGAAATAGAAGAGACAAGCCATGTCTGTATCAGGAGCAGAGCTGACCAGGAAAAAGAAGGAAGAAGAGCAGAACAGGAGAGGAATATTCAGAAATTTCATGGGGAAAAGATGGGGCAAGGCCAAAGAACAAATCAAAGTGCAGAAATGGCCACACATTGATAAATGGATGCCAATCCAGATCAATGATTCTTGGGAAGAAGTCAAGAGAACCTTCTGGTTCAATCATGATATTCTGCAAGAATGGAGAGGAGGATGCCCTGACCTCAATGAAGCCTTTCTAGAATATCTGCTGACTTTTTATCCTGAATACTTACAGAAATGGATAAATCTGGCTGATGAAAACAATGTATCTCTAAAGGCACCAGGTCAGTACAAATACCCAGAACCTAGATTCAGCACAGGAGTCATAAATTAAGCTGTTATTTCCAAAGAAGTTGCCGAGTATGCTGCTCAGTTGGGATTGCTAGGGAGTCACCCAGAGATTATCAAGAAGAGGGATGAGTTGAAGAAGAGATACTATGGGATGTTCAATCTTGAAGTCCCTGATTATGAATTGGAAGAAGATTGAAGTCCTTTGATTCTATGTGTATGTCTTCTGTTTTGAATTTTCATTGTAATATGTAATTCTCATCTCTTATCAATGAAAAGTTTATCTTTTTATGCTCAAAGATAATATCTCATTATCTTTTTACATGTCCTTAATTAATTGATATGCCATTTTGGTTTGAAATTGTTGAGAGATATGCCATTTTGATTGTAATAGACAACTTGTTGGGAGATGAATTTAATAAAGATATATGATTTTGATTAAGATCCCAAAACCCTTAAAAGTATGACATGTTCAGAATAATCTTGATAGTTGAGTCAGGATTCAGTTTTAGAGTATTCAGGATGTTATCTGCAAAATGTATAGTCAGCAGATATAGTTTAGGATAGGTTCTGAAGACTCTGAAGAACTCAGTATGTTTCTGAAGTATCCAAAGTTTCAGGATGAAACTGAGATACTGAAGACTCAGTATGATACTGAGTAACTGAAGACTCAACACGAAGACTCAAGACATCACCAAGATAAACTACAAAGATTGAAGACCACAAGACTCAAGACTCAAGACACGAAAGATGTAAGACCAAGAATCAAGATCAAAAAAATCAAGGCACAAGATTATCAAGACTCAAGAATATATGAATGCTCGAGATGAACCCGAAAGTGTTCCGATAATCGATAATATCTATCTAAAGGATGCAACATCGAGAAGATCGCGATTCCTTAAGAAGTTAGATATTGCCAAGACATTCAAATGCATAAAAAAGGAACTAAGTCGGAAGTGTTGTTAAGGTTATATCAAACTCGAGTTTGTAACCAAAAAAGAGTCGTTGAAGGTGTCTACCTTTAACCGGAGACAAAAGTCAAAAAAAGAAGACGACATTGTACCATATCGACATCGACAAAGGATGTGTCCTTTGAAAAAAGATGTCGGATGTACAAAAGTTCCGATCGCAAAAAAGTGAAGATCGGCTACATGAAAAGTTTATTACCTAAAATGTGTTAGGGAGTTTCAAACCCTAAATATAGCCGTTTCACACACCACAAGAGGGAACTCACGAGGTTATCTCTCCAACGGATAGTTTTCAAAAGTGACCTTGGTGTATGCCTATAAATACTGGTGACCCTCTACATTGTAAGGTTACGGGAAATTTATACACAACTCAAGAGCTCAAACTTATTCTTGTAAAAGTGAAAGCACTTAAAAACTTAGAAAAACTTAGAATTTCCCAAGTGCTTGTATATTGAAGAGAGCTCACTAAACTAAGCCTAGCTTGATAGTCATATCCAAAGCTTAGTCGAGATATCCTAACCCTTTGCATTGTGCTTCATTGTAAAGGATATCTCATCCTAGTTGGAAACCAACCGAGAAACCCCAAACCCTTGAGAAGGTAGTTGGAGTGTGTTTGTTGGTGAGAAGAGTTGTAAAGAGTTAGTAAACCACGCGGAGTAAATTAAAAAACTCTAGAGGAAAAGTAAGTAAGCTCTGAGGGTAGTCCGAAAACTTGTGTGTGATTGAGTAAGTAAACCATCGAGGTAAATGTAAAACTCAAGGTCGGGTTGAGTAAGTAAACTACGTGGAGTAGTCGAAAAACTCGTACGAAGTTGAGTAAGTAAACTACGAGGTAGTCGTAAAAGCTCGAAGTTGATAGTGAATTTCTCTCAAGAGTCGGGAGAGAGGGACGAGGAGCTTGAGTCTCTCGAACCACTATAATTGCTTTGTGTTCTTTATTGCTTTCCTTATCTGTATTTAATCGTTGCATTGACTTGTTTTGAAAGCATACTTTTCGCGATATTGGTTGGAATCAATCATTTGAAGTTGCATAAGTGAATCACACCTAATCACTATTTCAATTAAGGGAAGGTTTTTTCAACAAAGCTTAAAAACGAGTATAATCTAAGGGCCAACCATTCCATACGGTCGAGTAGCTAGAACAAATAGTTATCAAATGAACTCTTCTCTCGAGGATTGATAAGTTAATTATCTCGATCCAAGCAACTCGGGATCTCTCGACCCTCGAGGACTCGGTTGGGATTATCGAGGTATCGAAAAGCAATTTCGGGATCACCATCTCGATGAGACTTTGACTCAGAGCGATCTGTGCTTCTCAGAACCTAATCTTCAGGATTATCTGACCCAAGCTGACCTCAGTAAGAAAAAGTTTTAAAAACACTGAACACGTGTATTTCTCCCCCCCATACACATGTAAGACTCGTTTACACCGTGACCAACAAGTGGTATCAGAGCAGTGGTTCAACTTGACCACCTGCTGTGTTGACCAAAGTTTTATTTTCAAAAATACTTGTGGTCTATCTGAACTGATCTTATTTGCTGAAATTTTTTTCTTTTCAAAAGATCAGAAAAATGTCTTCTAAAAAACTTCCCATGTTCTCAGTGGAGAACTATGATCTATGGAGACTGAGAATGCAGGCTCATCTGTATTCCAAACATGAGCGTATGTGGAGAGTGGTCTCTCAAGGACCATTCCAGTTTACGGTGGTAAATCCCAGAGGAACAGAGGATGAGAGAATTGATCCTAGAGCAGAATTTCCTAAGTCTGATGACCAACTGACTCCTGAGGAGAGAAAGTTAGTCAATCTAGACTACATTGCAAAAGACACACTATACAGTACAATTGATCATGGTGTGATGGGAATGATCTCTCACTGTAATACTGCTAAAGAGATTTGGGATACACTAGCTGTTATGTGCCAAGGCACAGATCACATAAAAGAAAACAAACTTTCAGTGGCAATTGGAAAGTTTGATAGTTTTGAAATGGATGAGGGTGAATCAATAGACAAATTGGAAGTCAGATTCACTAGCATCATGAATGATCTAAATGCACTAGGAAAGAAATATCCACAAAGAGAAGTTGCATTGAAAATTCTTAGAGGTCTGTCTAAGAAATGGGATATTCATGCAGTGGTGATTGAAAACACCAAGAACATTAGTTCAATGCCTTACCAACAAGTCTTCTTTGAGATAAAAGCCTATGAATTTCTAATTGATAAGAAATCCAAAAAGGCTGACAGCAAAGATGATTCTTCATCGAGTAAGAATGTGGCTTTAAAAGCCAAAGATAAAACCTGTAAAACTAGAGAGTCTGAGAACCCCCATGCCAAAAATCAGGATGAGCTTGAGGAAAAGCTAGCACTGATGGCAAGGAGGTTTGACAAACTTAATAGTAGAATTGGAAAATACAAAAACTATTACAGAACCACATGTACCTGAAGAAACCTGAGGACAGATCAACTGAGAAGAAGAAGGACCTGAAAGCTGAAGGATCTTCATCCAAGAGAAAGGGCTCCAAGTCCAAAGAAGAAAATGATCAGGATGATGATGCCAACAGATGCTATAATTGCCAGAAGAAAGGTCACTTCCAGTATGAATGTCCAGATTTGAGTGTTAAGGAGAGAAGAGAAAGGCAAGCTAAAAGAGATCGGAAGTTCTCTAGCAAAAAGGCCATGGTTGCAGAAGAAGAAAACTCTAAGGAGGGATCTAGCTCTTCAGATGAGATATTCTCATACAGTGAAAGTGATGACATCTGTCTGATGGCCATTGAGGAGGTAAGCTCTTCTTTCTCTGTTGTTGCTCCTACACTAGCTCAAGAGTTTTCAAGTTCCACTGAAAATAGTCATTTTGACCTGATGGATTCTTTTGAGAATCTGATGAAGGACTATGCTGTTTTGCAAGGACTGCTAAATAGAACTCAAGAGCAGAATAAGGAACTGAAAGCTAAAAATCTAAAATGGAAAGACTCTAGCAATATTGAAATCACTTCTCAATTAATGGGAGCTACTGATGAACTGGATGTTCTGAAAGTACAACTCTCAGAGAAAGAGAAGATGATAATGTCCCTAATCGAAAAAGCTAGAGAAATCCATCAAGAGAGATTAATCGTAATCGAAGTTCAATGACCTCTCCGAGAAGCATAAAACTCTACAGAAGCGGAAGATAGTGCATGTAAGAAAGTTAACTCTATTGAATAAAGCATCTAATGTAATAGATGAAATTTGAGTTATCGAGATCCGCCACTATAAAATCTGGATTGGGATACATTCCATGGGAAACCTCACAAGGTCATCTGAATGCTGCATCTAGTAGCAAGAAGACTATCTTTGTAAAACCAGTGGCACCTACACTTCAAGCTGGAGTAATGCCCAAGGTTGTAGACAAGGGAAAAGGACCTATGGTCTCAAAAGAAATTGAATGATCAAGGTTAGAAAGCCCAAACCTCGGTGAAGGCTAGAAAACTGAAAGCGATCGATTGGAAAGTTCGAGCAAGTACTTCAAAGCCTCGGGCTAAGAATGCAAACTGAAAGGTTCCACATCGAACCATCGAGGAATCCTCAGATGAGAAACACTCAAACAGAGACATTCTCAATCTGAAGAGACCAAGTCCTCAAGACTAATCGAAAGACCAGATTTCAAAGATGCATAACCCGAACCTCACTTGCCTAAGGGTAAAGGTTATCCGAACCCAAGTAAACAAAGATTTAGACCCCAAGTGCACAAAAGCCTAAGCATCCAAGCAAGGCCTGAACCAAAGAAGAATTCAAAAGCCCATGTTCATGCTAAAGCTAGCACACATATACGTAAAAACCGCTAAGGCACCCCGAGTAGTGGATGTATATGTTGATATTTATGGAAGACAAATTAGCCACTCTAAAGTGATTAAGAGTTGTCGGTGATTTGGATTCGAAAAGGTACAATTTAACCTCGTAGGACCCTACACAAATTGGGTACCTAAGAATTGATCTGCTTTTTCGGGGAGGAAAACAAGGGCACTAAGTCGATGAAAGATCACATGGCACTGATGAGCAGAGACGAAAAAAGCTCTTGATGTATGGTATCTTGACAGTGGATGCTCAAGACATATGACAGGATTCAAGAAGATGCTCAGTGACTATGTTGAACAAAGAGGCCCACAGATCACTTTTGGAGATAACTCCAAGGGACAGACTGAAGGATATGGAATTTTGGAAATCGACTCAGTTCATATCCATGGTGTTTCATATGTATCTGGATTGAAGCATAACTTGCTTTCAATTAGCCAATTATGTGATAAGGGTTTCAATGTTGAGTTCTCCAAGAACTTATGTTTTGTGAAAGATGATACATCACAGAAAGTATTACTGACTGGTACAAGAAAAGGGAATGTGTATCTTGCTGATTGGAGTTCAACTCCTAAAGATACATGTTTAGTTGCTAAAAGTTCCACAGATACCAGTTGGTTATGGCATAAAAGAATGAATCACCTAAACTTCAAAACCCTGAACAAGCTTGCAAGATTAGCTCTTGTGAGAGGGTTGCCTAATGAAGTGTTCAGTAAGGAACACATTTGTGATGCGTGCCAGAAAGGAAAACAAGTTAAAGCATCATTTAAAAGCAAAGTTGAAGTTTCTACTGAAAGAATACTTCAGTTATTGCATATGGATCTCTTTGGTCCTATAACACCTGTGAGCACTAATGGCAAGAAATACACATTGGTAGTAGTTGATGACTACTCAAGATATACTTGGGTCATATTCTTTTCAAGAAGAAAAGAGACTCGAGATAAAGGCGCGTAATTCATTGAAAAGGCTCAAGAATGAGAAAAATTTGAGTGTGGTCAAAATCAGATCTGACAAAGGAACTGAGTTTATAAATCATATCATATTTGATTATTATTGCGAGAGAATGGAATTTTACATGAAACATCACCGCAAGGACCCCTCAACAAAATGGTGTTCTTTGAAAGAAAGGAACAGAACTCCGAAAAAGAAGTTTCAAGGACAATGATAATTGAAGTCGATATTCCTAAAAGATTTTTAAATAAGTCGCCAACACCGCATGATGCTCTCGAGAATAGATTCATCTTGACCAAGAGTCAAGGCAAAACACCCTATGAGCTTTGGAATGAAAGGAAGCCTCTTGTTTCTTTTTTTTTTCGTGTGTTTGGTTGCAAGTATTTCATACACAATAATGGTAAAGATCGATTGAAAACATTTGATAGTAAAGTCGATGAAGGAATATTCTTAGGATATTTCGAAGTCGATAAAGCTTTCGAGTTTACAACCTGTAGGACTCTTTATTGTGGAGGAAACACCTCATGTTGTTTTTTGATGAATCTACTTGTGTTCGTAAGAAACAGAACATGATGCAAATGAACCGACCAAGAGGATCACCAGATTAAGCCCTCCAAAACAAAAAAGATAAATCATCCACTGAACCTGAAAAGAAGAAGTCAGTCACTATCTATGATTGGAGTGACTCAGACTCAGATAAAGAAGTTCAGAATGGAAATCAGGATGGTGAGACTCAGGAAAACCAACACTCCAAAGGTGACCAATCTGATCAGACACCAGTTCAGACTCAGGTATGTAATGCCAATTAAGATGTGGTCACAGCTGAGGCAAATTCTGAATCTATCAACCAAAGGGGAACAAATGTCTCTAACAATGTTGTTCAATAGAATTTCCCCGAGGAAGATGATTCCCTTTTCTCTGTTTTTTTGTTTTTCCTCGAAGTTTATCGATTTAATCGAACCTAACATTTCAAATGTTGAGGATACTATTGAAATAGGAACATCAAGAAGGAAATGGTTAGATAGTCATCCTACAAGTCAGATTGTGGGTGATTTAACTGAAGGTGTTAAAACAAGAAGGTTCCATGGTGAGAGTGCACTATTCTGCTGCTTCCTATCAGAGAAAGAACCTACTGAGACTAGTGAAGCTCTACAAGATTCTCATTGGATTACTGCTATGCAAGATGAGCTGAATCAATTCTCAAGAAATGAAGTATGGGAGCTGGTAGATAGACCAGAAAGGCACAATGTCATTGGAACCAAGTGGGTTTTCAAGAATAAAAGAGATGAAAACAACAACATTGTAAGAAACAAGGCAAATTTAGTTGCACAAGGCTATTCCCAAGAAGAAGGCTTGGATTATGATGAAACCTTTGCACCGGTTGCAAGACTAGAAGCCATCGATTGTTTCTTGCATATCGCCTACATGAAGTTCACGTCTATCAAATGGATGTGAAAAGTGCATTTTCGAATGGTGTGCTTAAAGAAGAGGTTTATGTGGAACAACCTCCCGGTTTCAAAGCAGAATGACCAAGTTTCTGTGCTCGAAAAAGCTTTGTATGGTCTTAAGCAAGCACCCAAAGCATGGTATGATACTCTTTCTCGGTTTCTTCTTGACCATGGTTTTGTCAAAGGGATTGTTGATAGAACTCGTTCGGGATAGAGGATGGGGAGATATCTTACTGGGTTAGAGATATATGTTGATGACATCATTTTTGGATCTCCAAACCATCAGCTATGTGAAAAGTTTTCAACACTGATGAAAGGCAAATTTGAGATGTCAATGATGGGAGAGATGAATTTCTTTCTAGGTCTTCAAGTGAAACAATCAAAGGAAGGAATATTCATCAACCGTGCAAAATACACCGGAGATCCGATTGCTAAATATGGTGTCTGAGATTGCAACATAGTTAGGATTCCCATGAATACTAACTACAAGATGGATCCTGATTCTGAAGGCAAATCAGTGACCAATACTGATTATAGAGGAATCATTGGATCATTGCTCTATCTCACAGCAAGTAGGCCGGTTATAACATTTCTTTGTTGGGATATGTGCAAGATACCAAGCTAATCCTAAATTTAGTCACATGGAGGTCGCCAAAAAGATCTTGAAGTATCTTAAAGGCACGATGAATAGAGGATTATGGTATCCGGTGATGATAACCTTGAGTTAAGTGGTTACTCGGATCTTTGATTATGGAGGTTCGAGAATTGACAGAAGTCCACCTCGGGAACTTGTCAATTTCTAGGAAGTAAAGGTGATATCTTGGTTTTGAAGAAGCGAACTTAGTAGCAACAAGTACTTGAAAATTTGAATATATGTCGCATTTGGAAGTGCGTGGTTTCGATTCTTTGGCTCAGACAACAATTAAGGGATTATAAAGTTGTAGCCAATGAAGTACCAATATTTTGTGACAATAATAGTGCCATTGCTATTTCACAAAATCCGGTATTGCACACCAGATGCAAGCATGTGGATATCGGACATCACTTCATCAGAGATCATGTCGAGAAGAAGGACATAAGGATGGAGAAAATTCATACTGATAAGAGAGTCGATATCTTGACTAAACCTTTAATTTGAATCAAGATTTCGGGAACTTTCGATTGAATTAGGGGATGTTAGAAACAGTGTATAGAAAAATCGAAAAATTGAAGGTTTTCAGAAGCATGAAGTTTTCTCAGATTCTACTGAGAAGCTTAGGATAAAATGGAAATACTGAACTGAGTCTCGGGAAACTTAGATTTACTAAAGGTCAAGACTCGAGCAAAAATGTAACCATTTCAAGATTTCGATTTTTTACTGACATTTTATCAAGGTCAGTACTCAGTAAGACTGATAGAGGAAAATTAGTCTGAAGAAGTAATGACTCATGAAACTCATTTATTGCTTAAATGAAGCTCAGAAATCATTCGCAATAAATACAAAACACCTGAGGAATGTTTTTGGGCGGGATAGTTTTAAATTCCGAAGAAGGTCAGCAGTCATTTAATGCTCTGCTACATTAATGACCAATGAGGATGTTTTGGCGGCTTACTTTTCAGAGATCGTCGGTTCATATACCCGATTAATCGGAGATTAATCTCAACCGTTATTTTTCACCTAACCAACACGATTCCCCACGATCTCAAAGCTATATATACCCTAAGAAGCCTTTCAAGCCAAAATTTTATTAAACCCTACGTTCTCAAATCCTCTGCAAATAAACCCCCTTGCCCAGAAATTCCTAAACCCTAAAGCTTCACTTCTCAAATCAATCTCTAAAATGGCTCCAACCTTGTTCGACAGATTAGCCGAAACCAACAAGCCGTGGTACGAGTTTGTTGTTTCACTTGAAAGCACAACCAACTCAAAGCCAGAAGAGGAGGCTCTGCATATGATTTGTCTGGCTAAACTCACTCAACTAATCGCAAACTGACCAGACCAGGAGTTTGCGAAAGAGGTAATCAAATTCATCTATAACTTGAAGGTAGATGAAGAGGACTGTATGCATTCTTCGATTACTGTATCACACTTAGAGCATTCGTCCAAATATGTCGATTTTGAAAGGGATTTGTACTTAACCCCGAAAAATTTGAATGATGTTTTTGAGCTCTGTTATAGAGGAGAGGATCCTACGATGTATATGTCGGGTAGAGAGCAGGAATACTTAGATAGGATTGCTGAGAATCCTGTTAAGTTTGAGGCGACATTGCATAAGAGGCACTTAAAGCCACAATTTCGTGTATTGATGGATATTGTGAGTAAAAGCATCATGAGTCTTGCGGGGAGTTTTGAGCAGATCAATACCCCGAAGCTCAGACTGATGGCGGCGAGAGAGGCCTCACCCACCTCTGACTTCAACTGGCTGAAATATCTGATTCAGACGGTGAGTGAGCAGATCAAAATTTTGAAGAAAGTTGACGGGGCGATCTCAATAAAAGGCAAGATCCACCATGCCACCAAATTTGCTTACATTTTGGAGATGTGCAGAGAGGAGGAGGATATCTTCGCCAATTCGACCCCATTCCCTAAATCCAAAATTCTCTTTAAACTCATTGCTGCAAAGAAGCAGGTCATCAGGGGGAAGAGAGAAAAGAAGGTTGAATCACCAGTTACGGCTGAAAAAGAGACTCAACAAACCAGGGGGAAGGTTTTGTTGGAGGCAAAGATGGAGCAGGGAGCAAAGATGTTGAAACTGAAGGATCTTGCTCCAAAACGCAGAAGATTGGTGGTTCTCACCGATGAAGATGAAAGTGATTCTGACGAGATTCAACCGGAGCGCCAAACCACTCAGAGTTCACCATTACAAGTGTTGGCTCAGGTTATCTCGAGGACACAGGATCAGACTGAGGAGCAGGTCTTCTCTGAGGTGCTCGAGACATCGTCATTCGAGATAAAATTTCTCAAGAAATTTTTAAAGGAGCTCAGACCTCGTGAGGTACCTACCCTCGGATGTGCAAGCTCGAAAAGTGCAGACGAGCCGACTTCAGATTCAAACCGAGGATATGCCAACTCAGCCTCGTAACCCTCTCGATGCAAACCGAGGGACTGACCGCACAAACTTCGGGATCTTCGCTAAGGCTCGGGGAGCGTAATATTTTTGATGAGCTCCTCGAGTGATCTCTTCTTGATCCCTTAGCAGATGTTTCCAACCGAACCAGAGAGCCCAAGATGGAAGAAGGAGAAGTCGAAGAAGGCGAGTGGAGGAGCAAGGGGAACGGTTCATTCTTGATCACTACTCCCGAAAGCTCAAATTTCATACCCCGATCCGCAAGATGTTTTCTTTAGATTAAGGACGATCAGATTCATCCTCAATCAGACTCTTCCCGAGATGCTTGATATTGGTGCATTCAGAGGGGAAGACTGGTGGAATGAGGAGACAGCCTTCCTGACCGACTTCTCAGGGTTCAGGAAGACAAAGCTCAGGATGAAAAACTCCGATTTTGATGAGTTTGGTTCGGAAGAAGTTGGCCGAAAAGGAGAGCAACTAAAGTTGGTGCCCCGAGAAAATGGAGACAAATCTAAAGATGGAGAGAGGGACCAACAGGAGATGTTGAGAAGCGCCTCAGATGGAAAAGGAGACTTCATTGGTCGATCAACCTGAAATTGGTCAACCTCAGACTGAAGCTATAACTCTTCAGGTACCTTTTGGCACTATTAACAATTATGCCAAAGTTATTGAAAGTCCTGTCTTTAACTCTGAATTGTCTGATAAAAATGCATCGAGGGCTCGGTTGGAGACTGGAGCTCAGGACGAAGCTGAGGCACAGGATGATCAGACAGCACAGGAGGTGCAGAAGATTCCTGAGATTGATCTCACTCCCTTGATGGAAAAACTTGAGAAGGTTGAGCCAATGATAATCAAAATTGCTCAAATGGAAGAGACGTTGGCCAATCAAGCTCAAAAGATGGAAAGTCTTAGTCACTCTTCAGAGCTGGTGCAAATTCAAAACACTCGACCACCCGGATGACCTCCATGGAAGAAAATTTGAATGAGAAGTTTGGAGGGAGTCAAATTTGAAAGTTAAGTGATGAATCAAGCAGAAACACCAGGAGAGTTCTGATTTCCTAGAGGTGAAACTCGCAGAAAAGAATGAGGTGCTGATAAAGTCTGTTGTTGAGGAAATGAGCTCAATGCTCATGACCAAGATGACGGAGATGTTCAAAGAAGCACTATCTGGCCAGTTTGCCCACTTATCTCAAGAATTTTTCGTGGGCAAGAACCATCTAAGGAGGTGGAAGATTTAACAAGATCGAGATAGCGAGGAGAGAGATTTGTGTGAGCAAAGAGCAATATCACATGGACACAAAGACTCTCCGGACTTCTTCCAAATTACGGTGCCAAGAAGGGGAAAAGGAAGTCAAGATCTCGTGAAAGTTCATGGCACGACTTTGGAGAAGAAGGCTCAAAAGATTGAAATGTATAATTTAGCCAAAGCCTTAAAAGAAGTCAAGCTTCCGAGAATTTAAAGTTTGCTCGGTGGAAAAGCCCGTCTACACTCGAAGTTTCTAAGCAAACCATGCTTGATGTGTCAAAAGAAAAAACGAAAGTGCTAGAGCAAAGGTTGGAACAAGCAGTCTTCTTTGAAATGCCTATGAAGAGAAAAAGCCTCGGGTGTTGTTCAACCCGAAAGCAAGCGCGTATCGAAGAAGGCTTCTAAGCCAATCCAGAGAAAGCTGATTCTGGATGATGAAGAGAAAGAAGAATCTGAGTCTCAACATCAGATGAAAGTCTTCAATACTAGAAATGCTATGAAGACACTCCAAATGGAACAAGCTAAGAAAGTTGCTGCTTCGGTCTCAGGAGCATCTGTGATCAGAAAGAAGGTAGACGAAGAGCAGAAGCGAAGGAGTGAATTCAGGAAGTTTGCGAGCAAGAGGAAAGGAACATCAAAAGCGCTAAAGTGGCCCCACGTTGATAAATGGATGCCCATTAAACTCAACGATATGTGGGAAGAAGTCAAGAGAACCTTCTGGTTCAATTATGATGTTCTCAGGGAATGGAGAGGGGAAGGCTCAGATCAGAATGAAGCATTCATTGAGTATCTCCTTACCTTCTATCCAAAGTATCTACAGAGCTGGATTAACCTTGCGGATGAAGGAGAAATGATATAGTAGCCCTCGGTCCATATTCCTATCCTCCTCCAAGACTTGATAATGGCTTGGTGAATGAGAAGGCCATTACTCAAGAGATTGCTCAAGATATCTTTGGTCGGGTTGGGTCTAACAGAAATAGTCCGGACATCATCAAGGAAAGAAATGAGCTGAAGAAGAGATTCTTCGGAATGTTCGATCTGGAGGTGCCCATTGATGAAGTTGAGAATGAAACAAACTGAAAGAGCAAAAGACTGAAGAAGCCAAATCTGAAGACTGGAGACTGAAGACTCAGAAGATTCTGTAATCTTTAAATTTTTTGTCTTTTTGATTTTGTTGATAAACTCATTGTAATCTGTAATGGGATACCAATTATCAATGAAGATTTATCACTATGCTCAAAAGATAATATCTCATTATCTTATTTACATGTCTTTTATTTTGATATGCCTGAATGTATGATGATATGGGGGAAATTGTCTGAATTTGAAAAATTGTTTAAGTATTTGGTAATGAACTATTTAAAGAGATTCATTCTATCAAGAAATTATTTGAATGATTAAACTGCTGAGAAACTCTGAAATTGTTGGGAGATTCTCTGATTTAAGAAAATGTTGGGAGACAACCAATCTTGTAATAGGATAAACTGAAACCTGAGTATAGGTTATATGTTTGTAACAAGATAGGTTTTGGCATCATCAAAAAGGGGGAAATTGTTGGGAGATGAATTTAATAAAGATATATGATTTTGATTAAGATCCCAAAACCCCTAAAAGTATGACATGTTCAGAATAATCTTGATAGTTGAGTCAGGATTCAGTTTTAGAGTATTCAGGATGTTATCTGCAAAATGTATAGTCAGCAGATATAGTTTAGGATAGGTTCTGAAGACTCTGAAGAACTCAGTATGTTTCTGAAGTATCCAAAGTTTCAGGATGACACTGAGATACTGAAGACAAAGTATGATACTGAGTAACTGAAGACTCAGCACGAAGACTCAGTACATCAGTCAGTATAAACTACAAAGATTCAGAAGACCCTGAAGACTCAGAAGACCCTGAAGACTCAAGACTCAAGAGACGAAAGACGTAAGACGTAAGAACTAAAGATCAAAAAGTATCAAGGCACAAGATCATCAAGACTCAAGAATAATATCTTTGAATGCTCTCGATGAACTCGAAAGTGTTCCGAGGCACTGATAATATCTATCTAAAGGATGCAATACTGAGAAGATCGTGATTCCTTAAGAAGTTAGATATTGCCAAGACATTCAAATGCAGACAAAAGGAACTAAGTCAGAAGTGTTGTTAAGGTTATATCAAACTCAGAGTTTGTAACCAAAAGAGCCGTTGAAGGTGTCTACCTTTAACTGGAGACAAAAGTCAAAAAGAAGAAGACGACACTGCCATCATACCGACAATCGACAAAGAATGTGTCATTTGAAAAAAGATGTCAGATGTACAAAAGTTCCAGACTGCAAAAAGTGAAGATCGGCTACATGAAAAGCTATTACCTAAAACGTGTTAGGGAGTTTCAAACCCTAAATATAGCCGTTTCACACACCACAAGAGGGAACTCACGAAGCTATCTCTCCAACGGATAGTTTTCAAAAGTGACCTTGGTGTATGCCTATAAATACTGGTGACCCTCTACATTGTAAGGTTACGGGAAATTTATACGCAACTCAAGAGCTCAAACTTATTCTTGTAAAAGTGAAAGCACTCGAAAAACTTAGAATTTCCCAAGTGCTTGTATATTGAAGAGAGCTCACTAAACTAAGCCTAGCTTGATAGTCATATCCAAAGCTTAGTCGAGATATCCTAACCCTTTGCATTGTGCTTCATTGTAAAGGATATCTCATCCTAGTTGGAAACCAACCGAGAAACCCCAAACCCTTGAGAAGGTAGTTGGAGTGTGTTTGTTGGTGAGAAGAGTTGTAAAGAGTTAGTAAACTACGCGGAGTAGTCAGAAAACTCTAGAGGAAAAGTTAGTAAGCTGCTGTGGGGGTAGCCCGAAAAACTTGTGTGTGATTGAGTAAGTAAACTACGGAGGTAGTCAGAAAACTCAAGGTCGGGTTGAGTAAGTAAACTACGTGGAGTAGTCAGAAAACTCAGGGCCGAGTTGAGTAAGTAAACTACGAGGTAGTCAGAAAGCTCAGAAGTTGATAGTGAATTTCTCTGAAGAGTCAGGGAGAGTGGACGTAGGAGCTTGAGTCTCTGAACCACTATAATTGTTGTGTTCTTTATTGCTTTCCTTATCTGTACTTAACTGTTGCATTAACTTGTTTTGAAAGCATACTTTTCACTGATATTCAGTTGGAATCAATCCACTGAAGTTGCATAAGTGAATCACAGCCTAATCACTATTTCAATTAAGGGAAGGTTTTCAGCAAAGCTTAAAACGAGTATAATCTAAGGGCCAACCATTCCGCACGACTGAGTAGCTAGAACAGATAGTTATCAAACTGAACTCTCTTTTGAGGATTCAAGAAGTTAATTATCGATCCAAGCAACTCAGATCTCGACACTCAGGACTCGGTTGGGATTATCTCGAGGTATCCGAAAAATTTCGGGATCACTGTCTCGAAGAGACTTTGACTCAGAGCGATCTGTGCTTCTCAGAACCTAATCTTCAGGATTATCTGACCTAAGCTGACCTCAGTAAGAAAAAGTTTTAAAAACACTGAACACGTGTATTCCCCCCCCATACACGTGTAAGACTCGTTTACACCGGGACCAACACAACTGAATCCTGAGAATAGGTTAGGTTTTCTTAAATGTAACAAGATGGTTTTGGCATCATCAAAAAGGGGGAAATTGTTGAGAGATGAATTTAAATAAAGATTTTGATTAGATCCCAAAACCCCTGAGTATGACATGTTTCAGTATAGAATAGTTAAGGAAGATATCTGCACCATGTATAGTCAGCAGATACTAATCTGGTTTGAATATTAAGAACACATATATACTGAAGACTCAGAAGTTACTGAAGACTCAAAAGATACTGAAGACTCAGAAGTTACTGAAGACTCCGAAGTTACTGAAGACTCAGTTGTTATTGAAGACTCAGGTAGACCTGAATATTCAGAGGAACTGAAGAATATCTATCTGAGTACATACAAAACTGAGAAAGAAGCACATTTATAAAGAATAAATGTTGCCCAAAACATACAAGTGCAGACAAAAGGAACTAGAACTAAGTGTTGTTTAAGGTTGTCTCATTCAGAGAGATTGACCTAAAAAGAGCCGTTTTGTTTGTCTACATTAACTGAAGACAAGAACCAATCAGAAAAAGACAACACTGTACTTTACTGACACTGAAAGCGACAGGGCACTGAACTTTGTCAGTAGTACTATGTTTCAGACTGGAAAAATAGGTGATTGGCTACATGGCTTCATATTTCCTAAAACATGCAAGGGTGTGTTCAAACCCTAAAAATAGTCGTTCATCAATAACCAGAAGAGGAAACTCTTGACGCTATCTCTTCCAACGGATAGTTTTTCAAAGAGTAACCATTGGAGAAGTTGCTTATAAATACCAGTGATCTCCAACATAGGGAGGTTACGGGAAATCAAAGCAACTCAAGAGATCATTCGTATTTTTACAAATTTAAGCACTCGAAAAACATAGAATTCCTAAGTTTTTCACATTGAAGAGAGCTCATTCACTCAGCCAAGATTTGATAGATATATCCAAAGCTTAGTAGAGAGATCCTAGCCTTTGCATTTGTACTTATTGTAAAAGGATATCTCACCCTAGTTGGAAACCAACCCAAACCCAAACCCTTTGTTAAGGTAGTTTGAGTGTGCGTGATTTGTTGGTGAGTAAGAGTTGTAAATGTTGGTGTATACTGTAAAGTAAACTTTTAGTGAGCTTTTGTGGATGTATATTCGATTTCCTTATTATCTGAAATAAATGATTTTTAACATTATTGCATTCTTATAAATACTTATGTGTCTGCTTATCTTATATTGTAGACTATGTGGTGGGTTTGTAGTCACACAGAAGATCACATTGTCAAGTTCCTTATAAGATATAAACAGTTTTCACAACTGAGATAGTTCTGGACATAACTATTGGTTTAAGTTGTAGTATAAACTTGTTGGTGGCTTGTCTTGGCCATTAGTTTATACTAGTGCGCTATGTCGTATTGAATGGGTCACAGATAAGACATGTTCTTCTATTCTGAATGTTATGAAGAACTAGAGGTCTTGGTGACTTTTGTAATTCTCCACCCTAAGTGTGGTATTTAGATATGTGGGGTGCTTGTTCACTGCTTTGATTTACTATAGGTGAGAATCTTGGTAGATCTCTCACATTTCGTATTTTGGGTAGTGACATTGCTCGCATGATATCTATTTATTGTCATTGGGGCACCGTTTCCTGGACATCCAGGATGATGACGTCCCTTTGAGGAAACTCATAAAGGATTGTCGTATTAAACCCTGCAGGTGGATTTAATCCGTACGACAACAAGGTTGAGTGGTACTACTCAAGGAATAATAGATATTAATTAATTAAAGCAGTCAGAAGCTTTAATAATTAATGGACGTGCGATATCTTCAACACGAGGAATTATAATGTCTAATAGATGCCCTTATTCGGTTCGCGATAGGACGGGAGTGCAGCATTAGTTCTCTAGTGGGATGAATTAATGTTCTCGGGCCAAATTATTGTTCTGGGCTGAACATAAGAATATTTGGGTCCGGAAGAAGGCCAAACCCTATACCTTCTATTGGATCCCTAGTCTGGCCCACGAAAACCTATGGAGTATATAAAAAGGGCCATTTTCGTCCAGAACCCTAAGGGCATACGAAATCAGACCAAAAATGTAGCAGCCAGCGAACTAGGGTTTTGGGAGACAAAATTGCAGGCCATTCTCCACGTTCGACAGACTGCTATCCACTTAGCATTCGAACGAGGTTGGGAAACAGATTAGAAGATCTGCAGTGGAATCAATACCTCGATCTTCAAGGGTAACAAAATCTGACCTTTTGCTTTATATGCGTTTTAGTTTTATTTTGTTATGTATTCGTTTGGCATCCAATATCGATCCTGGCAATGGACCCCCCTCATTGGCGTGTTCCATCAATTGGTATCAGAGCCTGGATTCGTAGATTATTGTCTCTGCCCGAAACGTTTTTGCTTGTGATATCGTTTCTATTTTCATCGTGTTTGAATCTGTTTCTCTATCGCAACCCTAAGTGAGCTTGTAATCGGTTTTTTCCCACCAGATAAGAAGTGTGGGTAGACGTAGGTTTTTATAGATCACTATCATACGGTGCTCAATTTTGTTGTATTTGATCGCGATGGAGGTTGGAGGATTATGGAAAACGGGCGATTAGGGTTAGGGTTATGGCCATTGGTCGATTAAAACCATTTTGGCCATAACATTTGACTCGGTTGTCCATTTTTCTATTATAACCATATTTCGGAAACCTCGTGAGGTATTTTACAAATCTCATGCTATGCCAAGAACGCCTGTGGCGTGAGCTAATTCAATTACCTTGATGAAGTTTTCTGCCAGATTAAGTCGATGGACGAGAAATCGAGCCATTTGCCTTGAGTGAGAGGCCGATGTGAGGCATCCGTCCGAGTCCTTCATTTATCATTGTAATAGCTTAGAATAGACTGGTTTTTATTGATTTTGAAGGGGTTGCGATAGATGTGCATTTATTTATGCTTTTATTTATCGCTTCTTGTTTTGTTGTGGCATGCTTGTGTTTCTTTTCATGATCTGCTATGCATGTAAATAACCTTGTTGTTACAAATGACTAAGTGACATAGATGTGAATTTTAATTAATTCATTGGCCTCCACAATTGGTCTTTAAGTAAGGTGTTTGTTGCTCGTGGGACCTTGGAGTCTCCCCCTAACGGATGTAACATTCACGAGCTTACTAGTTAAGACTTCTAGTCAAAATGTTTTAATCTTTAGATGAAGTGTGTGGTCCTCCCCAACGGATGTGTCACACATGAGTTCATCAGTAAAGAATAATTCAAGATAAATGTAGTGAATTGTTTGTTAACTCAGATGTGAATTTTAATATAACTCCCCAACAGGGTCCCTGTTCTAATTCACATGGCCATTAAAGGTCCGACTGTTGATTTTGTTCGTCATAAGGATAGGTTGACGTGATATCGAAATCAAAGACTGGGTGTCTGGTTGACAAACACATACGTAAATGACCACCCTAACGTGGCTTGCGTGTGTGTTTGTTGGGCTGTTGGAGGTTGTGTTAAATGTTGGTTTTGAAGGTTTTCAATATTTTATGCTTCAATTCATGTGATTTAATGCCTACTTGCATTTTATTTATTTCAGATAATTATGAGATGTCACTCAACCCGCTTTCGATTATTTTAAATCAAAATAAGCTTACTGGTCCGTATTATTTGGATTGGAAAAGAAATCTGGACATTGTCCTAGTTGCAAGTGAGTACAAATTTGTGCTCAATACACCTGCTCCTGCCCCATTGGAACCCAATTCCACTGAAGAGCAAGGAGGCTCACAAGGCTAATGAGATGGCTCCTTGTTACATTTTGGCCTCGATGTCAAATGTTTTACAACAGCAGCATCAAAACATGTCTAATGTCGCGGATATGATGTTGAGCCTAAAAGAGCTTTTTGGTGAGAAAGATAGGGCTGCCCGTTTTGAGGCTATGAGGAGCATTATGTCAACCTCTATGCCAGAGGGAGCGTCCGTGAGGGACCACTGTCTCAAGATGATGGAATATCTGAATTAGATAGAGGTCCTCGGAGGAGAAATCGATGGTAATACCAAGATCGATATGATCCTGAACTCGCTCCCAAAGTCCTTTGAAAACTTCCGTTTAAACTTGATCATGAGTAAGAAGGGCTATACCATAGCTGAGCTTCTTGCGGAATTGGTCGCGGCGGAGGGTCTCATGGGTAAGGGTAAGGGACCACAGGCTCATGTTTCTGTTCAAGCTGGACCTTCTACGTCTAAGAGCGGGAAGATGAAAAAGCCTTTACAGAAAAAGGGTAGTGGAAGCAGTGGGAGCAAGAAAGTGGCGCCTTCTGGTGGCGTGAAAAAGCCGAAAGGCAAATGCTTCAAATGCAACAAGACAGGACACTAGAAGTCTGATTGTCCTCTCCTGAAAAAGGACAACTCTGGTACGTCTCTTGCTCTGGTTGTTGAAACATGTTTCGCGGCTTGTTCTGCCTTTTCTTGGGTAGTAGATACAGGAGCCACTGATCATGTTTGTTATACCTTGCAGGGGTTTCTGCAGACAAGGCAACTGAGTGAGGGCGAGATTACTATCAGTTTGGGCAATGCTGCGATAGTAGTAGTGGTCGCAGTGGGAGATGTGCACTTATGTTTTTCTAATTCTGTTTTAGTATTAAAGAACTTTTTATACGTACCGAGTTTTCGGAAGAATTTAATTTCAGTTTTGAAGTTATATATGGATGGATGCTCAGTTGTTTTTAATGACAAAGTTGTTATTATGAGAAATGACTCTTTAATCTGTTCTGGTGCATTAGAAAATAATATTTATACTATTACTATGTTCCAGACTGCAAAAATTGGTGATTGGCTACATGACTGCATATTTCCTAAAACATGCAAGGGAGTATTCAAACCCTAAATATTGTCGTTCGTCAAACACCATAAGAGGAAACTCATGAAGTTATCTCCTCCAACAGATAGTTTTTCAAGAGTGACCTTGGTGAAGTTGCCTATAAATACTAGTGACCCTTTACATTGAGAGGTCACGGGAAATTTCAAAGCAACTCAAGAGCTCATTCGTATTATTGGAAATTGAAGCACTCGAAAAACCTAGAATTTCCCAAGTGTTTCACATTGGAGAGAGTTCATTCACTAAGCCTAGATTGATAGGAAATATCCAAAGCTTAGTAGAGATATCCTAGCCTTTACATTGTTCTTATTGTAAAGGATATCTCATCCTAGTTGGAAACCAACCCAAAAGCCAAACCCTTTGTTAAGGTAGTTTGTGTGTGTTTTGTTGGTGAGTTGAAGTTGAAAAGAGTTAGTAAGCTACAGTGAGTTAGCCAGAAAACTCTAGAGAAGAAGTTAGTAAGCTACTTGTGGTAGTCTGAACACTCGTGTGTGTTTGAGTTAGTAAGCTGCAGTGAGTCAGCCAGAAAACTCAAGGTAGAAAAGTGAGTAAGCTACAGTGAGTTAGCCAGAAAGCTTTAGGAAGTGGTTAAAGAATTTCTCTGAAGGTCAGAGAGAGTGGATGTAGGAGCTTGAGTCTCTGAACCACTATAATTGCTGCGTTGTTTTGCTTTCTGTACTGCATTGTTATCTGTTGCATGTTTTTCACTGAAAGCATAATTCACTGATATTCAGTTGGAACCAATCCACTGAACTTGCATCAAATTGATCACAGCCTTAATCACTGTTTTATTAAAGGGAAAATTTTCAGCAAAGCTAAAACGAGTATAAACATAGGGCTAACCATTCCGCACACTTGGGTAGCTAGAACAGATAGTTACCAAACTAAACTAACTCTACTGAGGGTTCAGTAAGATAATTATCTGATCCAAGCGCCTCAGGATCTCTGTTAAACTCAGGCTCAGTTGGGCTAATCTGAAGCTTCTGAAAGCAGCTCAGGATCATTGTCTCAGTAGACTTTGACTCAGGGCAATCTGTGCTTTTCAGGGCAAAATCATCAAGATAACCTGACCCATCTGACCTCAGTGAAAGAAAAGTTTTAAAAATCACTGAACACGTGTATTCCCCCCCCATACACGTGTGAGACTCGTTAGCACCGGGACCAACACACACTATAATACATTGCACTATCTTCAAAAGAAGACAATGGAGGACGCTGCAAAGTGAAGATTAAAGCCAAATATTCAAACATCTCCAATCAAGAACAGAGAGCATTAAAATATCCAAATTTACCCAAGAGTTTTCTTCATTATTTCTAAGCATAAATGCCATATCCTAAGCTTAGGAGATTTTCCCAACCTTAGCTTAAAGGCTAAAACAATGTAAGGGAAAATCTCACATAGTTGGAAATAACACCAAACCCAAGTTTTATTTCACACATGTTGCTCCCGGTGCAAATGAGTCTCACACGTGTATGGGGGGGAGGAATACACGTGTACAGTGATTTTTAAAATATTTCTTACACTATGATCAGAAGGGTCATGTTGTCCTGATAATTTTGCCCTGAGAAGCACAAATCGCCATGAGTCAAAGTCTACTGAGACAATGATCCTGAGCAACTTTCAGAAGCTTCAGATTAGCCCAACTGATCCTGTGTTTTATCAGAGATCCTGAGAAGCTTGGATCAGATAATTAACTTACTGAACACTGAGTAGAGTTGGTTCAGTTTGGTAACTACCTATTCTAGCTACTCAAGAGTGCGGAATGGTTGGCCCTAAGTTTATACTCGTTTTAGCTTGCTGAAAATCTCTTCCTTTAATAAAACAATGGTTAAGGCTGTGATCAAATTTGATGCAAGTCCAGTGGATTCATTCCAACTGAATATCAGTAAAATATGCTTTCAGTGAAAATATACAACAGATATAATGCAGTACAGAAAGCAAACAACACATCCATTATAGTGGTTCAGAGACTCAAGCTCGTACGTCCACTCTCTCTGATCTCCAGAGAAATTCCTTAACACACTTCTCCTAAAGCTTTCAGGCTGACTCACTGCAGCTTACTAACTTTTCTACCTTGAGTTTTCTGGCTAACTCACTGCACCTTACTAACTCAACACACACAAGTTTTCAGACTACCACAAGTAGCTTACTAACTTCTCATCTAGAGCTTTCTGGCTGAACTCAACTACAGCTTACTCACTCTTTACTGATGGAACACGCCAGTGAGGGCGGGCCGTTGCCAGGATCGATATTGGATGCTAAACGAATACATAACAAAATAAAACCAAAATGCATCTAAAGCAAAAGGTCAGATTTTGTTACCCTTGAAGATCGAGGTATTGATTCCACTACAGATCTTCTAATCTATTTTCCAACCTCGTTCGAATGCCGGGTGGACAGCAATCTGTCGAACGTGGAGAATGGCCTGCAATTTTGTCTCCCAAAACCCTAGTTCGCTGGCTACTACATTTTTGGTCTGATTTCGTATGCCCTTACGGTTCTGCACGAAAACAAGGCCCTTTTTATATACTCCATAGGTTTTTGTGGGCCAGACTAAGGATCCACTAGAAGGTATAGGGATTGGGCTTCTTCTGGACCCAAATATTCTTATGTTCAGCCCAGAATATTAATTTGGCCCGAGAACATTAATTCATCCCACTGGAGAACTAATGCTGCACTCCAGTCCTATTCCGAACTGAATCAGGGCTTCTATCAGGGCTTCTGACTGCTTTAATTAATTAATATCTATTATTCCTTGAGTAGTACCACTCAACCTGTTTGTCGTATGGATTAAATCCACCTGCAGGGTTTAATACGACAATCTTTTATGAGTTTCCTCAAGGGGACGTCATCATCCTGGATGTCCAGGACACGGTGCCCCAATGACAATAAATGAATTTCATGCAAGCGATGTCACTACCCAAAATACGAAGTGTGAAAGATCTACCAAGATTCTCACCTATAGTAAATCAAAGCAGTGAACAAGCACCCCACATATCTAAATACTTAGGGTTGAGAATTACAAAAGTCACCAAGACCTCTAGTTCTTCATAACAGTCAGAATAGAAGAACATGTCTTATCTGTGACCCATTCAATACGACATAGCGCACTAGTATAAACTAATGGCCAAGACAAGCCACCAACAAAATTATACTACAACTTAAACCAATAGTTATGTCCAGAACTATCTCAGTTGTGAATACTGTTTATATCTTATAAGGAACTTGACAATGCGATCTTCTGTGTGACTACAAACCCACCACATTGTCTACAATATAAGATAAGCAGACACATAAGCAATTTATAAGAATGCAATAATGTGAAAAATCGTTTATTTCAGATAATAAGGAAATTGAATATACATCCACAAAAGCTCACTAAAAGTTTGCTTTACAGTATACACCAACAATCTCCCACTTATACTTAAGCTAAACTTTTAGTATACACATGAAGCCATAACAATTCTCCCACTTATACTAAAGTCTTGCTGTAATACATCGTAAAGCAAGACCCTCTACATGTTTCTCAAAGACTTTTATTGCTAGAGTCTTTGTGAAAGGATCAGCCAGATTGTCCAACGATGCAATCTTAGCCACAACCACATCTCCTCGATTTATGATGTCTCGTATAATTTGGTACTTCCGCTCTATGTGTTTACTAGCTTTGTGGGCTCTAGGTTCTTTCGAGTTTGCCACTGCACCCGTGTTATCAAAATAAATTGCAATATACCTCGGCATACTCTTAGAAACCCCTAAGTCCAGTAAGAAACTATGTAGCCAGACAGCCTCCTTAGCAGCTTCTGAGAAAGCTACGTACTCGGCTTCCATAGTGGAGTCCGCAATGCATTTCTGCTTTACACTTCTCCAAGATATGGCTCCGCCTCCTAGCATAAACACATAACCCGAGGTAGACTTCCATTCATCTCGATCAGCTTGGAAATCTAAATCGGTATAACCCAAAGGAATCATGTTGTCTGACTGGTATACCAGCGCATAATCTCGAGTCCTTTTCAAATACTTGAGAATGTGCTTGGGAGCTATTCAATGCCCTTGACCAGGGTTAGACTGATATCTCGCTACCATGCCAACTGCCCTTGACCATAGCTATCCAATGCCCTTGACCATAGCTGATGCATAAAGAACCTTAGCCATTTCCTCTATCTCCTTCTGTGTCTCAGGACACATATCCTTAGATAGGGGAACTCCATGTCTGAAAGGTAGTAAGCCCTTCTTGGAGTTTTACATGCTGAAACGAGAAACCACAGTATAAATGTAAGACGCTTGAGATAAACACAACATTCTCTTTTTCCGATCACGAATGACTTTAATACCAAGAATGTACGATTCTTCTCCCATATCCTTCATTTGAAACTGCTCTGAAAGCCACACCTTTACATCTGATAATACTTTCACATTGTTGCCAATAAGAAGAATATCATCTACGTACAGTACCAAGAATACCACTACGTCTCCGTTACTCTTCTTGTACACACAACTTTCATTTTGACATTGTTCGAATCCAAAAGATTTGATCACCTCATCAAAATGAATATCCAAGACCTGGAAGCTTGGTTCAGCCCATAAAGAGACTTTTTCAGCTTCCAGACTAGATGCTCTTGGCCTTTCTTCACATAACCCTCGGGTTGCTGCATATAGATGTCCTTATCTAACTCTCCATTAAGGAAAGCTATCTTGACATCCATTTGCCAAATCTCGTAGTTCATGTGATTAGCTATGGATAAGAGAATCCGGATCGACTTTAGCATGGCTACTGGTGAAAAGGTCTCGTCATAGTCGATTCCTTCTTTCTGGGTAAAACCCTTTGCCACCAACCGTGCTTTAAAAGCAACAATCTGCCCATCAGATTCTCTCTTACGTATGTAGACCCACTTGCACCCAATGGCTTTCTTGTTGTGGGGAAGTTCACTTAGGTCATACACTTCCATAACATCCATATATTCAATCTCTGAATTCATAGATTTGTGCCAAGACTCTGCATCTTTATCTTGAATTGCCTCTTTGTAAGTTCGGGGATCGTTATCATCATGTTAATCATCTGGAATCAAGTCCACAGACTCTCCCAAGAACATGAAACGATCAGGTTGACGAACAACCCTCCCACTACGACGAGGGTTCATCAGAGTAACCACGTTGTGCAGTCTCTTGTGGTATTTCTTCTTGCACACTTGGTGTGCCATTGTCTCCCCTCAACTCATTTAGAATGATTTCACTGTTGGACTTATGCTCATTCATATAGTCTTCCTCTAAAAACCGGGCATTGGTGCTCACCACCTTTCGTTCCTTTAGGGTATCCTACAAACAGTCGTACTTCAGTTCTAGGTGCCAACTTATCAGCTTCCTTATTCAGCACATGTGCTGGACAACCCCAAATCCGAATGTGGTTTGGACTAGGCTTTCGCCCAGACCACAATTCGATTGGAGTTTTTGGAACTGCTTTAGAAGGTACGTAATTTAGAAGGTACGCTGCCGTTTCCAAGGCATATCCCCAAAAGGAGGTGGGTAATGAAGCACAACTCATCATCGATCTCACTACTCGACATGATTGGTGTCTGTCGCTTTCAAAGGTCGGTAAAAATGCAGTGTTGTCTTCCTACGATTGGTTTTTGTCTTGATAAATGTAGACAAACATAACGGCTCTTTTGGTCAATCTCTCCGAATGAGATAACCTTAAACAACACTTAGACTTAGTTCCTTTTTATGCGCATATGAATGTTTTGGGCAACATCTACTTTTCTGAATGTTTGCGTTTTTCTCAGTTTTGTAGTCTTCATATAGATATTATTCAGTGCCTTTGAACATTCAGATTATAACGAGTATTGATATCTTCTTGAATCTTGATAACTCATGGGTCTTGATATCTTCCGAGTCTTGATGTCTTTAGTAACATCTTTGAGTCTTGATGTCTTGATGACTTATTGAGTCTTCAGTGACATACTGAGTCTTCAGTGTCTTCATTGACATACTGAGTCTTCAGTGTCTTTAGCAACCATCGAGTCTTGATGACATCTTGAGTCTTGATGTCTTGATGACATCTTGAGTCTTGATTTCTTCAAAGAACTTCTTGAGTCTTGGTTTCTCGATTATTTATCGAAGTCTTGATTTCTTCAATAACCTATCGAGTCTTGATTTCTTAAATTACTTATCGAGTCTTGATTTCTAAATAACTTACTAAGTCGAACTTTCGAGTCTTGATTTACCAAAGAACTTCATCGAGTCTTGATTACTTGAGAACTTATTGAGTCTTGGTTTCTTCAAAAATCTAACTTCGATCTATATTTCTTCGACTATACATGGTGCGGATAACTACGAATAATCTATCTTGAATCTTTGACTCGATCTATCAAGATTATCCTGAACATTTCATACTCAGGGTTTTTGGGATCTAATCAAAACTTCTTTATTAAATTCATCTCCCAACAGTGTGGATTTGAATATTACCGTTGGAGAGTAAATTCAAATCCATACTAATACTCTTCCATCTCTTCTTTGTTCTTTTGCACGGTTGCTTATCTCTTTATATCACATCCATATATGTGTTGTCATCTTCTCATTGGCCAGCTTTTTGTGTGTCTAACGGATCCGATCCGTTACTTTGATTTTTGGTCTTTGAAATATGTTTTCTTTGAAACTGGTCTGTTGATTTCGGTCTCTTGCCGATTTACGATCTCTTTGAAATCTGGTCTGCTAATTTCTGGTCTGCAGATTTCTTGGTATGTAGATTTATGCTCGCCTGATCTGATCAGCCTCGTCTTCTCTTGATGAGTTCCCCCTCAACTCGTTACCTGTAAAAATACAAGCATTCTATACAACTTTGCTTGTCCTATTATAAGGTGTTTTGACATAATAATCAAAACTAAAATTATCCCAACACCAACTCGTGGGCATAATATTTTTGTCCACCGCCTATGTGGATGTCTATGTGGCAATGCCACGTAAAATTCTTTTTATTTTTCCTTTTATGTTTATATATATTTTTAAATTGGATTATATTTTTGAAATTTTATAGCATAAATTAAATATTTCAGTCCAAATTAATTTATGAAATCATTAAGTGTATCTTCTCCTTTCTCGTCTAACTCCCATTTCCCGTATTTGTAGCAGAAATCTCATGAATACGAATGGCAGGTTCTTCTCCATTTACAAAAAAAATCGTCCACAAATTAAATTTATGGAGTCAAACATAAAATGCCTTACGGAGTTTACCAACAAATATACAACAACAAAATATGAATTATGAGAAACAAAGTATTGAACTAAGCAAAGACATTATATTGTTTGGTTCTCAAAGTTAGACAACATAATAAAAGGGAAACATACAATATTAAATCGTTTAAACTTCATCACATTACATTTCTTTTAAATAAACTTAGCACCAATAAATTAAATTTGAATTATGGTCTGAAATTCATTGTAATGATCTGATTTTGGGAGTACTATATATTTTTTTTTGAGAGCTCGAAGAAGATCAGATTAGAGATGGTGGTGATGTTGGGGTTATACTGGAAAGTATGCTTTTACTTTGTATAACCAAACTGAATTTCTGTATTATTTACTGAAATTAAATTATATATATTTACTGCATAACCGTTCCAAAAACAGTACTTGTTACATTGTAGTTAATGTGGTGATACCAGATCACAGAAGATCACATTAACAATGCCTTGTAAACAAGTACAAATTCACAACCTAGATGGAAATGAACAAATCCATCGTGAAAGGTTGAAGTGTAAGACTCAGATTAACTTGTCTTGACCAAGAGATTACACTAATGCATTATGATGCTCTGGATAGGACCTACAACGAGGACAAATTCTTGAGTACTGAACATAGAAGAATTAGACCTCAGTGATTCGTTATTTCTTAATCTCCGTTCCTTAAATAGGATCGTGTGAAATTAATAATTATTGCTTTGACTTATGTTGGGTAGAGAGTCATTGTGACTCGATACTTTATATCTTGGGCAATATTATTAGTTACACGACGATTGCTAAGATTTAATATGGAGAATCGTGTGCAAGTACGTCGAGCGTGATAATTATTGCTTTGACTTATGTTGGGTAGAGAGTCATTGTGACTCGATACTTTATATCTTGTGCAATATTATTAGTTACACGACGATTGCTAAGATTTAATATGGAGAATCGTGTGCAAGTACGTCTTGCGTGATTTGTCCCTTTGGGAGGCTCAGAAGATTTATCATACCAAATCTTGCAAGTGGAATTAGTTTCTGGTATGGATAATAGCTTTGAGTCATTCTTAAACCAAGGATAAAATATATTAATTAATATAATACTTTTCAGTGGCTTGAATTAATTAATTGACTAAGATAATTTTAAACACGGGAAATAATAACCGGGAGCCATATTATAATAATATGAGTTAAGATGGATAGTGCAATATTAATTATGTAGTGGGATTAATTAATATTTATGGGCTTGAATAATATTGTGGCTCAATATTGAAAATTCAAAGTTCATTAGAAGGCCCAATCTTAATTCTCCTAAAGCCCCATTTAGTAGCCCAAAGATAAAGTCCAATAACTGAAAAAGGTGTTTAAAATAAAAGAAATATTATTGCCTTATTTTTCCTTGATTTTCAAAAATTATGGGTAGGAGAGAGAAAATATTTTCTTGATTTTCTTTGAAAGATTTTATGGAATAAGTATTCTTGAGATACAAGTTTATCCCATATATTTAAGGTAAGTCAAAGATTCTTTTTCTTCCTTTATTTACCAAGATTTTCGAGATTTATAGAGTGTAGGGAAGAAAAGATATTTTGTGATTATTATGGAAATATAATATATTGAGATATGTTCAAGTTGTATCTTGGGAAGATACAAAGAAATTTTCTAACCCTAATATGTCACAAAATTTTCGCCCCCCTCATCTCTATATATAGGGGATGAATTTTTCATCCCCAAGACAATTTCATGTGTTGGAAAAATTTGAAATTCACAAAGGTGGTGACATATATTTTTCTTTTTCCCTTTTGTTAATTGTTCGCGAGTTTCCTACCACCAGATTGTTGAACAAGGACGTGGGAATACTAAAGAAGGACTTTGGGTGTGTTCGTTGAACCGTTGCTCATCTGTCTCCGTTTAATTCCCCAAAAAGGTATGCCTTACGTAACTTATAGAAATCCACATGTGTAGGATTTACGTGGCTTTATTATATGCATTGTGTGTTGTTGCTATTTGAATTAATATAGGATTAATTCATGCTAGTAATAATTAAATAATTTAAATTTGTATTTAAATTGCACCTCGAATAGATCCGGGCACCAAATTCCCCAACAACTGGTATCAGAGCCTCGGTTTTGAGCTCTGTGATTTAGATTGTAATTTAAATTGTTGTTCATTAAATTTAAAAAATTGGATAGTAGAATTGTTAGATTTTTCTTGCAGGTATCCAATTGTCATCGTAATTTAATATATGTTTATATTCATGCATATAATTGTTGGTTTTTAATTCGACTCTTTCGAATTCATTTTTCTCGTGAGAAAATCCACGAGTAGATTAATTTTGTTTGATTTGTTCAATGTAATAAACTATTTTAGTGTTAGTGTTAGTGTCCTAGAGACAATCTATTGTAAGGACATAATATTTGATGATATTCAGTTTGATTTAATATTATAGTTCATTTAATATTAATGTATGACAATACACTTGTTTGAAAATTATGTTTGATTGTTTGCATTTATTTGTACAAGTATTCCCATGAGTCATTGCTATCATTGAGGTTGTGAGAACTCAAATGACTTAAGCATATTTCTCAAATAGCCCCGATCAAGGATCATCAAGAATGGGATATTGATGATGTAATTGAGATTGGTGTGCGATCTGCATCATACTCTTAGAGAGTGTAGTAGGATCTCTCTTACAACGAGATACTAGGTATCTCATGATGAATGCACAAATACCTTAGAGGTGATTGGTATGCCCATCCGAGAAACCATTTGATGTAAGTCCACAATATGTGCATACGGGTGTCTCGGTTAGTGGGAGCGATGCGATACTCCTTTGACTTGAGGTCAATGCGCACGACATGTGTGGAGTGATGAACTTTGACCATGACCGACGCTTGCACCCTTCCATGGGTAGATATGGCTTGGATTGGGTTCATCACGAAGTGCATGTGCGTGGTAGTTGAGCCAAGAATAGGATTCATTCCTCAATGTGGATTTAGAGAGAATACTCATCTTCTCATCATAATTGGATCAAAGTCATCGGACGATGCACGTCAACTTAGACTTTGTGGGTAAGTGTTACATACACGATCAATTAGTGATTAGAGATAATATGAAAGTTATTTGAATAGACACTTCATCATGTTCAAGACTTAATCGAGTATTCGCGAATGAAAGGAGAAAATCGTAATAGCCCATGTTTCAGTTACAGGTAGTTGCACGTTTCTCGCAACGTACCTCATATATTGAGAATGTCTGATTTATTGTCTAGGGTTCAATTAAGACCGTTAGTTTGACTAATCACTCGATATATGAGGGCCTATGGGTCACACAACAAGTAGTTCCCTTTTACGGATTATAGTTGGTTGATTAAATGTTACATTTGATTTAATAATTAATTTATGGGGAATTAATTAATAATAGATTAATTTGGAATTAATTATTATTAATGTTTAATTAAATTGGATTTAATTAAATAGGATCCCCAATAATAATATATGGAATATTATTATAGAATTTAATATATATGGAATCAAATCTGTAGAGATTCGATATACATTAAATCCGTAGAGATTTTATATTTGGGAAATAAATCTGAGAGATTTATTTTATAAGATTAGGGATTTTATTTCCTAATCAAGTTAGCTTAAGCTTTAAGCTGGGTCTCCCCTATATATATGAGCTCTTGGGAATTCATAATACAAGGATTCATATTTTCTCCATAAAATCTAGAATAGGAATTTTCCTAGCAAATTCCGTCTTAGATTCAACGCTGGCAAATCTATGCAAGTCTGTGAACGGGGATTACGTGGATACCATAGTAGAGAAATATGCGTACGGTTTACTGTAAGGGTTCTCTTTATGTTTATACGTATTCAATTATCCAATTATATGTTCGTTGTTGGTGAACTGTTTAATTCCACTGCGCATGTATTATGTGTTTACGTGCCTATAAATTTCAACAGTGGTATCAGAGCTGCAGGCTCTTGATTGATTGCGTAATTGAGTTGATTTATTTAAAAAAAACATTTATAAATCGGTGAGGCTGATTTTACTTGGTTAATAAACCCCACACACACACATAACACTTGTCACGCCTGGCTTGTCTTCTTCGCGAAACCAGGGTTTTCTGGGAAAACCCACCTCCGCCGCCCCTCGTCCCTCAGCCCGCGCCACCCAGTGATTACAAGCAAAATGTAATGTCGATTGAGGTCGGTGCCTTCACGCCGCGACTCACAATGCTCGCATGAGCTCGCATGGCCGTGTACGATGGTGGATTAGATCCGCTGCGGCGCGACTTGTTTCATCTTGATATGCAGCGTCACTACCTATTTTTTGTTTCAATTTATGAACCATCGCTCTCGTTTCATCCTGTTGGGAGATGAATTTAATAAAGAGTTTTGATTAGATCCCAAAACCCCTGAGTATGACATGTATCGGGGCATCTTAATAGTATAGGATCAGGTTTCAATAGATACTAGGACTCAGGATTATCTGCACCATGTATAATCAGCAGATATAGATCAGGAAATCTTAATGTATTGAACACTCAGAAGACTCTGAAGAATCAGAAGAATCCTGAAAAATCAGAAGAATCCTGAAGACTCAGAAGACTCTGAAGAATCAAAAGAATCCTGAAGAATCAGAAGAATCCTGAAGACTAAGAAGACTCTGAAGAATCCTGAAAACCCGAAGATCCTGAAGACTGTTTTTGTACTGATCAAAAGGATCCTGAACAAGCTATTCTTTATGAAATAGTGTTATGTTCATTCCTAGTACAAACAAACAGAATGTTAGACATTTGTGGACATTAAGGAACATATCAGATTAGAGAAGTCAACTTAAAAGAGTCGTTTTGTTTGTCTCTGTTCAAAGGAAGATTTCAACCAATAAAGAGGCAACAACATTGTACTCTACTGACAGTGAAAGCGACTTCTCACTGAGAAATGCCAGGTCTGATATCTTCCAGTTCACAGAAATTGGTGATTGACTACTTAGCTGTATATTTCCTAAAACATGCAAGGCTGTGTTCAAACCACCAAAATAGCCGTTCATCAATAACCAGAAGTGGAAACTCTTGAAGCTATCTCTTCCAAGGGATAGTTTTTAAGGAGTGACCATTGGAGAAGTTGCCTATAAATACCAGTGGCCTTCTACATTTAGAGGTTATGGGAAATTACAGCAACTCAAGAGATCATTCGTATTCTTGCAAATTGAAGCACTCGAAAAACCTAGAATTTCCCAAGTGTTTCACATTGGAGAGAGCTCACTACACTAAGCCTAGATTTGATATATATATCCAAAGCTTAGTAGAGATATCCTAGCCTTTGCATTTGTTCTTATTGTAAAGGATATCTCACCCTAGTTGGAAACCAACCCATACTCAAACCCTTTGATAAGGTAGTTTATGTGTGTGATTTGTTGGTGAGTTAGAGTTGTAAAGAGAGAGTAAGTTGCAGGTTAGTCAGCCAGAAAACTCTAGAGCAGAAGTTAGTAAGCTACTTGTGGTAGTATGAAAACTTGTGTGTGTTGAGTTAGTAAGCTGCAGTGAGTCAGCCAAAAAACTTAAGGTAGAAAAGTTAGTAAGCTGCAGTGAGTCAGCCTGAAAGCTTTAGGAGAAGTGTGTTAAGGAATTTTTCTGAAGATCAGAGAGAATGGATGTAGGAGCTTGAGTCTCTGGACCACTATAATTGTTGTGTTGTTTGCTTTCTGTACTGCATTATATCTGTTGCATGTTTTTCACTAAAAGCATATTTTACTGATATTCAGTTGGAATCAATCCACTGAACTTGCATCAAATTGATCACAGCCTTAACCACTATTTTATTAAAGGAAGAGAGTTTCAGCAAGCTAAAACGAGTATAAACAAACTTAGGGCCAACCATTCCGCACTCTTGAGTAGCTAGAACAGATAGTTACCAAACTGAACCAACTCTACTGAGTGTTCAGTAAGATAATTATCTGATCCAAGCTTCTCGGGATCTCTAATAAAACTCAATATCAGTTTGGGCTAATCTGGCTACATTGAAAGTTGCTCAGGTTCATTGTCTCAGTAGACTTTGACTCAGGGCGATTTGTGCTTCTCAGGGCAAAATTATTAGGACAACCTGACCCTTCTGATCACAGTGTAAGAAAAGTTTTAAAAATCACTGTACACGTGTATCCCCCATACACGTGTGAGACTAGTTTGCACCGGGACCAACAAGTGGTATCAGAGCAGTGGTTCATTTTGACCACTTGCTTTGGTAGCCATAGTCTATTTGCTGAAAGACTTTGTTGGTCTACTGAATAGATCTTATTGCTAATATCTTACAAGGCTCATTCATCATGCCTTCTAAGAAACTTCCTATGTTCTCTGTTGAGAGCTATGACCTCTGGAGATTGAGAATGCAGGCACATCTGTATTCTAAGCATGAAAGAAAGTGGAGAGTGGTTTCTGAAGGACCATTCAAATGTTCATTGTGAATCCTGAATTCATCGATCTTGAGAGGAATGATCCCAGAGATGAATTTCCTAAACCTGATGACCAACTTACTCCTGATGAGAGAAAGTTAGTCAATCTGGACTACATTGCTAAAGATACTCTATATAACACTATTGATGATGGTGTTATGGGGATGATTTCTCACTGTGAAACCGAAAAGAAATATGGGGACACACTTGCTATTATGTGTCAAGGCACACGGATCATATTAAAGAAAAAACTTTTCGTTGCTATTGGAAAGTTTGATAGCTTTGAAATGGAAGATGGTGAATCCATTGACAAATTTGGAAGTCGATTCACTAGCATTATGAATGATCCGAATGCTCTTGGGAAAAGATACCCCTGAGAGAGAAGTGGCATTTGAAAATTCTTAGAGGATTATCTAAGAAATGGGATATACATGTTGTGGTGATTGAAAACACCAAGAATATTGATTCCATGCCATACCAACAAGTTTTCACTGAACTGAAAGCTTATGAGTTTGTGATTGACAAGAAAACTAAGAAATCTGATAGCAAAGATGATTCTTCATCTAGTAAGAATGTGGCTTTCAAGGCCAAAGAAAAATCCTGTAAATCTAGAGAGTCTGAGAACTCACTTGACAAAAATCAGGATGAGCAAGAGGATAAGCTAGTACTGATGGTAAGGAGGTTTGAAACACTAAATAGCAGATATGGAAAATATAAGAAATATTACAAAAACCACAAGTACAAGAACAGGAATAACTCAGAGGCTGAGGACAGATCCACTGAGAAAAGGAAGGATCACAAAACTGAAGGTTCCTCATCCAGAAAGAAGGACTCCAAGACGAATGAGGAAAGTGATCAGGATGATGATACCAACAGATGCTATAACTGCCAAAAGAAGGGTCACTTTCAATATGATTGTCCTGAGCTGAGTGACAAAGAAAGAAAGGAGAGACAAGCCAAGAGAGACAGAAAGATCTCCAGCAAGAAGGCATGATTGCTGAAGAAGGTTCCAGTTCTTCAGATGAGATATTCTCAGATAGTGACAGTGATGATGTCTGCCTTGTTTCCATGGAGTTGGTAAATTCTTCTATCTCTATTGTTGCTCCTACACAAGCACCTGAGTTACCAAGTTCATCTGTAAACAGTAACTTTGGCCTGATGGATTCTTTTGAGAATCTTATGAAGGACTATTCAGAACTGCTCATAAAAACTCAAGAGCAGAACAAGGAACTGACTGCTGAGAATCTAAAGTGGAAAGACTCTTATACTACTGAAGTGGAATCTGAACTGGAAAGTGTAGGTCCCGAACGGGTTTTGTGAGGGCAGAAGTCTAGAGGGGAGGGGTGAATAGACTTCTGAAAAACTTTTTGTGCAGATCAGGTGTGAAAGCAGTTAGCCTGATCAGAGTGCGAGTGAATCAATTTGGACTGATAACCAACTTACTAATCGCCTGAAGGCAGATCAGTTCGGTAACTATCAGTTTAACTGATGTGCGGAAGCTAAGTTTTACCCGTGTGAAAAACCAGTTTTGATAAATCAAATTCCAAAGTCAGTCTTTTAACCAGTTGACTAAAGTGTCAAACTAGATCAGATCAGAAGCTTGGTGCTAGCTGATCTTAACTTAGAATATGTATGCTGCTTTAATAGTTGTGTGCGATTGTGTAAACAGTTAATCAAAGCGGTAAAGGCACACAAGATTTATAGTGGTTCGGACAAACCAGTCCTACGTCCACTCTTCCCTATCACAAGGGGCACCAACTAAACCAACTGGACTTAGATTTTTGTGTTAGTCCAACACAGTACACCGACAGATATTTAAAGAGTTCTCACTCAACCGATCCCAGAAATCAGAACTAGAAACCCTAGTCTGAAATCTTGCTAAACAACTTAACCTAACTTTGGGTTTGGATAGGATTGTTTTGGTTCCAACTATGAAATCTTTTCTAGTGTTTAAGATAGCCTATCAGCTAGATGAAAAGATTTCTATGCTAAGAACTTATGGGATGAACACTTAAAAAAATAATCTTCTTGTTCTTGTTCTTCGTGCGGAAATCTAATTATAGCTTGAGCTTCTTGATCGTTTCAGGGTTTCCATATAATCACTCTGAAGTGTGATCCCATATTTATAGACCTCGAAATCAAAGAGCTGTTGGAGAGCAATTTGAATTTCAGGCTATATTTGGTAGGCTTGCAGGATTTATGTGACGTGCTTCAGGAACGGCATGGCCGAAAGCGTGAATAGTGTCTTATATAGCCGTTGGAGAAAGCAGCACCAAATCCCATAATTGCCGGCTCCAATCATACGTGACTTGTTCTTATTGGTTAACAGACGCACTTTTCAGTGTTGTTCTTCCAACTAAGTTTGACATTCTTCTTGTTCAGATAATCGACGTATGATTTGGTGAAACATCAGTTTTCACCTGGTGAGCTGACCTGATCAGTCAAAGCTGATCAGTCTACCTGATGGAGTCTTTTGGTGCCGGTTGACTTAACTTCAACTAGCAGACTCGGCTGATGTAGGTCTTCTGGTCTGATCTTCTGGAAGTCATCTGATCTTCAAGTATTCTGAGTTTGAGCTTCACGACTTCAGCTGAGATATCTGACTTGATCAGATCGATCTGATCTTTTGTTCTTCTCTTGCATTCTGGCCTGTCGGATATCAGCTATTCTTTGGATCTTCAGATCTGACCTATACATATTGAGGTTCCCCCTCAATATGTGACCTATCTATTACATCAGTTGTTCTATACAATAATTATCAACTGGTATTTTATAAACGGTAATATAAACATCAGTCAGCTAACAGGTCTGACTGGTCCTATTACATGTGTTTTAGAACTTTCATCAAAACTCTAAATTTCCCAACAATTTCCCCCTTTTTGATGAAACCAAAACACTTTGAGAAACCAATCACAGTTGATAAATATAGAACAGTAAAGAGCACATAATCAGAAGACAATGAGATTTTGTCTTAGGATCAGAAAAATAAACTTTTCTCATTAGATATGTCGATTACATGTTACATCAGAAAAGTTTGAATTTAAAAACAGCTGATCCTGAGAAGTCTTCTGATTCTTCACTCTTTAGGCTTGTATCCTTCTGGCATCTCTCTTTGATCTTGAGGTACGTTGAAAATCTGATATAGTTTCCATTTGACATCATTGGTCTGCTGAGGATCAGTTATGTGCGTTTTGCTCAGGATGTCAAAATAGAATCTCTGAAATGCCAGTCTGTCAAATGAGCCATCTTCCTTCTTCGAGTAATCCAACAGATCATACTCTTGGCGAGATATTTTTACATTGATTATCTTGGCCTCATTTTCCAGATACTTCAGAAAATCTGGATGTTTATTTTCCAACCAGTTGAGGAATTCAGCATCTGGAGATTCTTCTTGTGGAACAAGATCCAGAACAAAGGCATCCAGAAGCCATTCACTTCTGATCTTATTCCATTCCTCAAACCTATCAGCGTGTGCAGCAGTTTTTGGAATGATCTCATCAACTCTTGCTGGCAACTGAGGTTCTGGTACAAATTTTCCAGCCTTTCCTTTTTTTGCCCTCGATCTGAATTTCTTCTTCAGATCTTCTGCCTTTGCCAATTTGTCTGCCCTTCTCTCTTCTTCACTTATTCGGGCTTCTTCCGCAATCTGTTCTTTGGACAATTTCTCAGCCCGATTTCTTATCGGTGCGAATTTGGCTTCTTTGTGCTTCTTGTGATTTTCTTAGTCCGAGTGGATTGGTACAAGTTTCACGATGTCCGAAGACCACCAGCGAAAGACCAAGAAGCTGACCTTTCTTGCCTTTGACTTTTCCATCTTTTTTAAATTTCGTTAGCAAAAAGATCCAGATGGTCTAGTCTTTGTCCATAAGATTCAACTGTCTGAATCAGGTCTTCTGTTGTTCTGATCGTGTCAGTTGGTTTCTCACTCTGTCCTTCCCCCTTTTTGGTTTGATCAAAAAGAGCAGTGAGGTGGGAGGTCAGAGAACCAAAGTTGACTGGTATCGCCCTATTGAGATCTGCAACAGATAAACCTTGAGCTTGAGCAGTTAGATCTTGAACCTTCGAGATCAGCTCAGTTTTGACAGATTCCATGGCAGTAGAGAGTGTAAGAATTAGTTTGTCAAGTTTCTCTTCTGTCAGTTCTAGCTTTTCAGTGAGCATCAGAAAAGAAACTTGTTGTTGATCCACCTGAATTAGTTTGTCATCAACTGATTTTATAAGTTCGGCAGACACGGTGGTCACAGTTTGGGAGAAGCGATCTTTGATTGCCTCAATCAACGGGAAATAGCCAATTCCATTTGATCTGTTATTTCTTTGAGGCCAATCGCCTCGATCACTATCACTCCCTCAACTTCTTCTTTCGGGGAGATCTTTGAGACATGATCGATCTCCGAAGTTGATCGTGGTGATGTGAGATGTAGGAATGGTATCGTCACTTGATCTCTTTTGGTTGTTTGTGCCTTGATGGTTGGTCATGAAAGCTGAGCACCGGCTCCACTATCATCGGCGGCTCCGCATCCTTCATAGGCATATATCTGCATCGAGGAGCTTCTTGTGATCTCGATTCGCCTTGTTCGATCAACCCCGGCTTCATGTGGATCGAGCTTTAATTGATTCATCGATTATCTCACTCGGTTGGTGATCTACTTGAGCGATTTCTTCATATCGAAATCAAAATCTGCAAATTCATCGGCACCTCCCATCTGTTCTATAATCATCATAAAGTCTGAGAAGCTCTTTAACCGGAGATCTTTCCATGTGAGGATCTCCATAACTTCCTCTCTGATAACAGGATGGGCTACCAGCTCTGGATACATCGCATCAATATCTCGTTCAATTTGCATCATCGACCATTTTCCGTTGATGGTCTTGGATGATCTGGACTCAGAATTATTTGCTCGGATCGACGGTTACGGTTGATGAGATGTAGAGGGTTCCGTGGTGCTTGAGTAGGCGGAAGTTGGGTGATTGGCTCGACTTCGCAGAGGTTTCGATGTCGAAGCAATTACGTCCGCTCTATAGCGAGTAAAAGCTTTACGGTTCGCGAATCGTTGTAGTTTCGTGTTCAAGCGTGTGGAAAGAAGGAGAAACATGCTCAGTAGCTAGAAGTCTGAGCGGTGAATCAACTCGAGTTTGAGGAGAAGGAGATCGTTCGTCTCTTGCTCCTTCCTCAGAATGTTTTGGCGAGCTCTCAGCTTGAGAAGCTTTGCTGTCGATTTTTCTCCGATCTCTATGCCAGATCAGGCTTGTCTGGCGCTCCTTCGTCATCGACTCATCTTCGAAGCAGAGTCATGGAGGCTGTTTTGCCTTCTTGGCCTCTTCTCTTGAGCATTCACAGTTTTCTTTTCTTCTTTTGGGGAGCATCATCTGGTGTGACGAAATTTGCCTCCTTGGTTTTCCTTTCTTCACCTTTGGAGGGTGGGCGATATCATCATCAATTGGCCCATATATAGCCGGGTTGTTGTGAGAAAGGCCTTGTAGGACTTCAAATCCATTACGGTCCCATTCGGCATTTGGCGGTTTGTCTTTCAAGATAAGCGCAACCTTGTTGAGATTGGCCGATCCTCTTCTTCAGATAGACGCCTCCATTCATTAACTCCAAATTTTTCATGTTCTTGGAGTAGAATGGCCTTCGAGGAAGCCATGCCAATTGATGTTCTTGGCTTCATCAATTATCGCATGACCATCTTTATCTTTTTGACGGATGTTAGAGCATCACGGGCTGAGTGAAATACCCATGATTGTTTTTGACAATATGTCAAACAACGATCGGTATTTCTTTTTAGCATCGGTTCCGACAAAACCTGCGGTCCGATGTTTGTCGGCTTCACTGAAGAGTTCGTTTACGATCGGCTCATCTTCATTTCTCCTGTAGTGCCAAAGCGAGATTCATCCTTTGGGCAAAAGTCAAGCAGGGCGAGATATGTCGGCATTGGTCGATCTCGATCTCCTCTCCGATTATTTGAAGAGATCAGTTCATCTCCAGGAGTGTTCGTATCCACCTTCAAATTCCTTAGGAATTCGAGTGCTTCATATGGCATCACTGGATTGCAGTGAGCAGCACAAAATTTCTCAAGGCCTCCTTTCTTCGAATTTGTTCCACTTCCATGGATTACGGATCGCGTAACACCAAATTATGCAATTTGTCATCGACAATCTTTGTCGCTAGATCAACATAGTTGCACATAATCTTTCCCATCTGGTGAGTGGCCATCTACAACAAGATAGACTCGATTAAAATTGTGCATATACATATAGATATCATGTATAGATTATCAGACCTATTCACAGGCCTAGTAATCGATAAACACATACGGATATCAAGAAAAGATAAGGCATATCGCAGGATAACATATAGACATAATCTATATGATCAAAGGATTTTGAAAAAGAAAATCATCAAATAATCAGAAATTACCAGATTCAATTTTTCAGAAAATGAGTTTGAATCGCAGGAAAACACTTGAATCACAGAAAGGTAATTTGAGTTTTCAGAGAATAAATCGCAAATTTTTTTTGAGAATAAGAAAACTCTGGTAGGGTTTTGATGAAACTTATAAGGAGGAGGAGGGAAAAATGAGATTGGAAGATCAACCGTTTGAAAAGATTAAACGATCCAGATTAAGCGGTTTTGATCGTATGGTCAGGAAAAGCACGTACGAATACCTTTTGGATTTAAAAGCACATTTTGTAGCAATTAATACAAGTACCCCACGTCCGCATTAAATGTTTTGCAGGGAATACGTCACAAAAGGTAATGAGTATGCGAAGAAGGCAAATAATATCGATAAAATCAAATAAGTAAGCAATAAACAAGGAAGCAGAAAAGCGTATTCGGTTGGTCGATATTATGTCGATCAATACCACTTGTAGTTGTTGATTCCACTTGTTGATCTTAGTTTTTCGCATAATCCTTATAATTTCCCAACTGTTCTTTTCAACTGATATGCTTCACTTTGCGTCTGATTTCCCTTTTCTGATCCTACTTGATCAGTTGAAGTTCCCCCTTCAACTGATATTTCTGTTTTTCTCATAGACTGATATATATATCTGATTTGTTGAGGTATTAAGCTCAACTGATCTTCCTCATCGATCGGCCAGTATGTAATCGATTTGATTGACCTAATCGATTCTTCTCAGATCAAGCCAATTCTTGGGATACGTGTTACCGCCAAAACTTAGTCTAGAATAGTAGTCTCTATTCCCTAAGTTGGCACGATTTGACATGCGTAATTATAGTCTGAATATTTCGATATGTCAATCCGCCGTAAATTTATCCAATTATCGATCAGCGTGATTCCTACCTCATTTGTCCTTGTGATGCAAATTTCTCTAAAAGGCTTTTTGAAATCAAATTTGCATTTGCACCCTTGCTTGGCCTCTATAAATTGGACCAATGTTTTACACAACATAACCCATTCACCATACTTATCTTCTTTGTAGAATCATGTATTCTGGTGAACCCTTATTTCCGGTGAAACTTCCGGCAAACACCTTTACCCCTTTTTCAATGAATTCAGCTTCTCAAATCAACCCTGTGTGTCCCTTTATCCTTGTTTTAAATGCGTCATCAAAGATTTCACATACAATTGTTGCCAAGCTTCTCTACCACCAAGGCGGCGAATCTGCTGTCGCAACTGAGAAGACACTTCTCCTAACCGTATGCACCTTGTGTCTCTATCGAGATGACGGAACTAGCATCAACAGACTCAGTATGATATAAAACATGAGTTTGATATACGGTCTTGATCAGACAACAACTGATCTTCGTATATCAACTCAATTTTTTCATGCGACACATGTGCCCATAAGGTCTTTGAACCACTTTCTTGGCACATGTGCTCCATTTAACAGCTGGAGAGCCCATTGACTTCAGGTCTAAGGGGTCCTGGCTTAGAAATCCTATCAAGGCCTCTCTCGCTCCATTGGTTTTAGCTTCAGCGAGAGGCTTTAGGATTATTTCTAAGCCTTCTCACCCTTGTTAAGTGGGGGAAAATGGGAGCATGAGATCTTAAAATCTCTCTCTCTCCCCCTCTTCTAGGGTTAGGATGAGGGTTTAGGATTTTCGGTTATGACTTATGTACTGACCTCCGGGTCCTCTTGTACTTATAACTTGTAATGTAAACCTGACCTTCGGGTCTTTATCAATGAAAATTTATATTATTCCATTGTTGTGTAGATTACCTGTTTTCTTATGCGATGTAAGCTTTAATCTTGTGAATCTTTCTTGTTGAATGTCAACTTAATCGACTTATAAAGAGAGAAATAACCCAACTGATTTAATCAGATAATCCTTTAATCTGAGCGTTTCCTTTAATCTGATAAACCTTTAATCTGATCAGTTTCTTTAATCTGACAAATTTGTAAATCTGATCGACTTCTCATATCAGTTCCTTGACTGATCTTCTGATCAGTTGAGATACCAAACTCAACTGATTCCTCTTAACCTGGTTAGTCTCTTAACCAGCTGGTTCTGGAGAACAATCCATCAAGCATTTTAGGTGCTTTTTCTCCAAGATCCGAAGCCCTAGCTCATTGCATAATTCTCCGAATCGACGATCTCGGCTAGTGGCTTGGTTAGAATATCGACTTCAGTAAATCGGTGTGAATCTTTTCCATTTCGATATTCTTCTTTTCAACATGATCTCTTATAAAATGGTGTCGACATCCACATGCTTGCATCTTGTATGTAGAACGAGATTACGAGTGATTGCAATAGCACTATTTCTTTGTCACGAGAATATAGGTACATTCTTAGCTACAATGTTATAATCCCTCATTGCCGACTAAGCGAGCAATTGGTTAGGAACAACGATTTTCCTATGACCATATATTACGCTTCAATAGTAGATGTCATAGAATCGATGTCCGCTTCTTTGAAAACCACGAGATCGGTTTACTTCCTAAGAACCGACATGTTTCGAGGTTGACTTTACGTCAATTTTGCAACCTCCATGTAATCGTAATCGAGAATACCCACTAAGCTCTAGATTATCATCGATGGGTAAAATAAACCAAGGTTTCTTGTCCCTTCAGATACTTAAGAATCCGCTTAGTCGCTTGCTTCTAGGTGGCTTTGCATTGGATTTGCACGAAATCGCACATACACCTCTTGCGAAAAAGTGATATCTGGTCCATTTGGCGGTCGGGTATAGTAAAGATCCAATGAGAGCCCTATATTCTTTCTGATTTGTTTTCTGACCATCCTCATCTGGATCCATCTTGAATCCAGTCATCATAGGACTTTTGGCAGATCCAATAAACTCCTAGTGTACTTTGCTTGGCAGATGAATATTCCTTCTGTATTTTGTTTAACTTGTAGACCCAAAAAATAACTCATCTGACCCATCATGGACATCTCGAACTTCCCTTGCATCAGTTTGCTGAATCTTTCACATAGACTCTTGTTGGGAGATCCGAAGATGATGTCGTCCACGTAAATCTGAACCATCGAATATCTTTCTCCACCTTCTTTCTTGAATAGGGTTCTGTCCACTGTTCCTTTAGTGAACCCACTGTCTATCAAGAACTGAGAGAGTGTATCATACCAAGCTCGAGGAGCTTGTTTCAGGCCATAAAGAGCTTTTCTTAAACTGTACACTTGGTTGCCCTTTTCAAAGCCTGGAGGTTGTTCGACATAAACTTTCTCTGCTAGTACCCCATTTAAGAATGCACTCTTTACGTCCATCTGATACACAGTGAACCCTCTGTGGGAAGCATATGCCAGAAACAGCCGAATGGCTTCTAGGCGAGCGACTGGTGCGAAGGTCTCATCATAATCAATTCCTTCTGATTGTGAATACCCTTTAGCAACAAGTCTTGCCTTATTCCTGGTTATGACATTTTTCTCATCTCTCTTGTTCTTGAAAACCCACTTCGTGCCAATTACGTCTTGATGATTTGGTCTGTCCACCAGTTCCCAAACTTGATTTCTCTCGAACTGTTCCAGCTCCTCCTGCATGGCTAGAATCTAGCTTGCGTCTTGTAGAGCTTCCTCTACTGTTGTTGGTTCCTTCATAGACAGATAACAGCATTACATGGCACTTTCACCAATCTGATGTCTAGTTTTAACTCTATCAGATGGGTCTCCTATGATCAGATCAGTTGGATGACTGGTTATCCAGGTCCTTCTGTTCTGATTTGCGTCGGTTTGGAGAATATCATCCATTTCTGATAAAGATTCATTACTAGCGATTGGGAGTGGTGCAGAGTTATGATCCACTTTATAAGAACATGTCTCAGCTGATGTTGGACTCATCATGTGCTGATGTCTATTCGTGGGAACTTCAGGTGTTCCCCCTGAACCGGATGGTTCAGTTGATACTGTCTCAGCTGTACCAGCTTCTTCATCGACAGTTTTTCGTACCTTAGGATCTGATTGATCTGGTGAATCAGCTAGATCTGGAATGTATACTGTTACGATGTCTGAACCTTTTTCCTTGATCGTTAGCTGATCCATTTTCTGAGCATCAGGTACTGGTTGATCAGGTACATCTTGTTCTGAGGCAGATTTCTCTTGTTCAGAAGATTCTTCATCAAAGACTACATGGGGTGTTTCTTCCACAACTAGGGTTCGTCTGTTGTAAACCCTAAAAGCCTTGCTAGATGAGGAATATCCTAAGAATATACCCTCATCTGACTTGGCCTCAAAAGTCTTCAACTGACTCTTCCCATTGTTGTGTATGAAACACTTACACCCAAAAACATGGAAGTAAGAAACATGTGGTTTTTTGCCCTTCCACAGTTCATAGGGTGTTTTGTAGTGAGCCTTAGTCAGAAGACATCTGTTCTGAGTATGACATGCAATGTTGATGGCTTCTGCCCAGAAACGGCTTGGTATTGCATGTTTAGCTAACATCGTGCGAGCAGCTTCTTTGAGTGTTCTGTTTCTCCGTTCTGCTACTCCATTCTGTTGTGGCGTTCTTGCAGCTGATGTCTCATGCTGTATACCAAACTTAGAGCAAAAATCAGTAATAAAAGAGTTTAGAAATTCTGTACCTTTATCTGATCTGATTTTTACTACACTGACACCCTTCTCATTTGTAATCTTTTAAGCAGCTCGGGTATCTTCGTTGTCGTCTCATTCTTCTTATGTAAGAATATAACCCAGGTAAACTTGGAATAATCATCCACGATTACCAGAGTATATTTACGTCCGCTGAGACTGACTGGTGTAACTGGTCCAAATAGATCCATATGAAGCAGCTGCAATACTCTGCTGGATGCCGGTCCAGGAATTCCCTTGAATGAAGCTTTGATCTGTTTTCCCTTCTGACATGCAACACATGTCTGATCCTTTGAAAATACTTCATTCGGAAGACCTTCCACTAGAGACATCCTTGCTATCTTATTAAGAGTTTAAAAGTTCAGATGACTCATTCTTTTGTGCCAGAGCCAACTGCTACTTTTGGAACTCTTAACAATCAGGCATGTATTTCTTGGGCAACTGTTCCAATCTGTTGTGTAGATCGTCCCTTTCCTTGAACCAGTTAGCAAAATTTGTTGAGTGGCTCGATTTTTGATAATGCATTGATCAGTCGAGAACTCAACGCTGAATCCGTTGTCGCTGAATTGTGAAACCGATAATAGGTTATGCTTTAGACCTTCGACATACGAGACTCCAGTGACCTGTACATCATCATTCTCTAAGTTTCCGAATCCTTTGGTATAACCAAAGTTATCATCACCGAAGAGTACACGCGGGCCTTTCTGTTCTATGTAAGAGCTGAGGAGGTGTTTGCTTCAAGTCATGTGCCTTGAGCATCCACTATCGATGTACCAGATAGTTGCTTGCACACCTCCTTTGTTGGCCAGATCCACGCGATCCTGCAGCCAAATCAGGCTTTAGGTACCCCTTTTGGATTGGGTCCTGAGGGGTTAGGATTAGTTTTGGGGATCCATACAAACAGAGCACTTCTATTGAGATCAGTTAGTTCAGAAGGCCTGATTTGTCTCACATACCTATCAACATAATCATACGTCTCTTTATATGCTTTCTGATTAGTATGATTATTAGTGTGAACCTTGGGTGACTTACAAGACTTGGGATTTATCTTTTTACATTTGTCTTCTTTTCATCGGTGTGGTTGGTGCGGCTGACCCTAGGTTTTCGATTATAGGGGTAGTACGATCGCTACCATCAAAAGATTCATATCTTTTTGGCATAGGTGGTTTTTTTAAAGATACCTAAAAGCGTGCTTATTCGGGTGGTGACCTTGATTGGGTCTCAGATTAGACTTCCTTTTACTGGTTGTCTTTTTCGATACGATCTGTTGATCGAGTTCAGTCTCTTTAAGAACCTGGGTTCTTCTGTTGATTCCTCGGGTGATGCTTTACCGGTTGGGGTCCATTTATGTTCCCCTTACGGTTAGGCACCGCCTTTCTGCTTTCAACCGGTCTTTTTTCCTTATTAGATACAAGTTTGGCTTTTGGTGTATCTTTTTGAAAACTTCGTCGATTACACCTTTTGAGGTGAATCAACAGGGGCTTTTGAGGATGTGGAAGGGTTCTCATACCCAAGTCCTTCTTGTTAATCGTTGTTCGAAAATAGGTGTTCATATCTTGAGCAGTTTTAGAAGATTTTGTGAAAACCTCTATTTTTTCGCAAATTATCCTCGGAAGATTTTTAGACTCTCATGCAAATCGGAATAGCTCATCAAATTTAGCTTTGAAGGATTTTGAAGTCATCGACTTTGTTGTTTTGTTAATTGCTAGTCGATATTTGATCGCTTCTCTCGATCGTAAGACTTAACTTTTCGAATGTTAAGTTCCTCGGTTGCCTTCTCGAAAGCGGTTTCAAAGAGACTTGATTCAAAGTAGCTTTCTTGAGATCGTTCTCTTTAACAAAGTGATTATTTACGATCCTTAGCTTGTCATTTTCAGAAAACTTCCACTATAGCATAAGTGTCTCTTTTGCATTGGAGAGATCATCAAGCAATTGCTCGAGTAGAGCTGCTTGGTCAATCTCCCCCAAAGGTGTGCTAATGATAGCGGTAAAAAGGAACAAAGCGAAGGTTTGGAGGTTACCTCAGATTGGTCCTCATTGGCCATCGGCGAGATCTCATCGTCATCCGAAGAGAATATCGGATCTTCATTCTCATAGAAGTCAACAAGATCTTGCTTATCGACGTAAATCTTCTCTGAGGAGGTATCCAGGAATCCTCGAGGGCGATAGGAATCATCAATTCGGATGTGTCAACAACCATGGCTCTTACGCCCTATATCGTTTTCTCTTCTTGTTCCTCTTTTCTTCCCTTTCTTTTTGGCGTCAGTGCAGGCGTCTCTTATTTGTAGTGACTGGCTTCTCACGGTTTGAAGCACGCTCCTTGATCCACGGAACCTTTTCTTCCAGGTGAGTCACTCCGTCTGTAGGATCTATCAGGTGACTTTCCTTTCTGATAGTAATCTGAACTCCATCTATCAGATCTGTTATCTCTCTTCTCATCAGACAGATTAACTCTTTTCTTTTCTTCTCTGTGATCTCTTCGATCATCAGATCTGGTTCTTTCTGGAGATCTGTTGGCTGATCTCCTATCTCTTCCTCGGCTATGTTGATAATCTTTATAGAATCTTGATACTTACCAAGTTGAATATTTGATTTTTCTAGTTTCGCAGTAGCGGAGAGCGATCTATTTCGCTCGACTTATGATGTTTCCAATAGGTTCATTGGCCTTTGATCTGCTTTGTTGGTTGCCTTAAAGCGAATCGATTTAGAAGTTGAGGCTTCAATGGCACCTCATCTTCATATCGCTTGTCCTCTTTCAATTAAATCGAACTCGTGAGCTTTAAGGCTTAAGAACAAGCTACTCGGCTTCATCTTTGAAATGTCTTGGCAATCCTTGATTACCCGTGACTTTCATATCCCATTTCTTGGTGAGAGATCTTAAGATCTTGTATTGATGTCCTTGGTCGACATCTCTCTACCAAGTTCTCGTAGCTTATTTACTGACATAGTAATCCTTCCATCGAGTTCGTTGATGGTCTCGTTCAAGCAAACATCTTGATTTTTCGAACTTCACCGGTTCGGGCTTTTGTAGACTTTGTCTTTGATCTAATCATTTCCTTCGCATATCTCAGCTAGAGTATCCCACATTGCTTTCGCAGTTTTGAGATATTTAATCTTTTCCTTGGTAACTTTATCCATCGTTTTCATGATAATATGCCTGGCGATTGTATGTAGAGTATACAGTTTCCTTTCCTCTGCATCCATCATGGCTGGGATTTTTCATACAAGACTTCCCGGGGCGAAGTCTGGATCTCCTCCAACTGCAGGGTTGTCGTGATATATGATGATGGGTCCTCTTTCGATGACTTCCATCATTCTGCCACTAATCGAACCTAGATGGTTGCTCATATAAATGGCCCAATCTGCATACTCATCAATTGAGAACTTCGGCAGATCATGATACATACCAGAGGTATTGTCCATGCTGAGTGATTTTTGGAAAAACGAATGAGTTTTAAAAACGGTTTTTCAAGATCTGTTCAATTGACCACAAAGATTCTTCCTCAAGAATCGATGATACACAAAGCCAGTGGTCTGTAGAACCACTGCTCTGATACCACTTGTAGGTCCCGAATGGGTTTTGTGAGGGCAGAAGTCTAGAGGGGAGGGGTGAATAGACTTCTGAAAAACTTTTTGTGCAGATCAGGTGTGAAAGCAGTTAGCCTGATCAGAGTGCGAGTGAATCAGTTTGGACTGATAACCAACTTACTAAACGCTCAAGGCGATCGGTTCAGAACTATCTCGGTTTAAGCGATGTCGCGGAAGCTAAGTTTTACCCGTGTGAAAAAAGCAGTTTTGATAAATCGATTCCAAAGTCGGTCTTTTAACCCGGTTGACTAAAGTGTCAAACTTGATCGGATCGAAGCTTGGTGCTAGGTGATCTTAACTTAGAATATGTATCTTTGCTTTAATAGTTAAATGCGATTGTGTAAACAGTTAATCAAAGCGGTAAAGGCACACAAGATTTATAGTGGTTCGGACAAATCAGTCCTACGTCCACTCTTCCCTATCACAAGGGGCACCAACTAAACCAACTGGACTTAGATTTTTGTGTTAGTCCAACACAGTACACCGACAGATATTTAAAGAGTTCTCACTCAACCGATCCCAGAAATCAGAACTAGAAACCCTAGTCTAAAATCTTGCTAAACAACTTAACCTAACTTTGGATTTGGATAAGATTGTTTTGGTTCCAACTATGAAATCTTTTCTAGTGTTTAAGATAGCCTATCAGCTAGATGAAAAGATTTCTATGCTAAGAACTTATGGGATGAACACTTAATAAAATAATCTTCTTGTTCGTGTTCTTCGTGTGGAAATCTGATTATAGCTTGAGCTTCTTGATCATTTCAGGGTTTCCATATAATCACTCTGAAGTGTGATCCCATATTTATAGACCTCAAAATCAAAGAGCCGTTGGAGAGCAATTTGAATTTCAGGCTATATTTGGTAGGCTTCCAGGATTGATGTGACGTGCTTCAAGAACGGCATGGCTGAAAGCGTTAATAGTGTCTTATATAGCCGTTGGAGAAAGCAGCACCAAATCCCGTAATTGCCGACTCCGATCATACGTGTCTTGTTCTTATTGGTTAACAGACGCACTTTTCAGTGTTGTTCTTCCAACTAAGTTTGACATTCTTCTTGTTCAGATCATCGACGTATGATTTGGTGAAACATCAGTTTTCACCTGGTGAGCTGACCTGATCAGTCAAAGCTGATCAGTCTACCTGATGGAGTCTTCTGGTGCCGGTTGACTTAACTTCAACTAGCAAACTCGGCTGATGTAGGTCTTCTGGTCTGATCTTCTAGAAGTCATCTGATCTTCAAGTATTCTGAGTTTGAGCTTCATGACTTCAGCTGAGATATCTGACTTGATCAGATCGATCTGATCTTCTGTTCTTCTCTTTCATTCTGGCCTGTCGGATATCAGCTATTCTTTGGATCTTCAGATCTGACCTATACATATTGAGGTTCCCCCCTCAATATGTGACTTATCTATTACATCAGTTGTTCTATACAATAATTATCAACTGGTATTCTATAAACGGTAATATAAACATCAGTCAGCTAACAGGTCTGACTGGTCCTATTACATGTGTTTTAGAACTTTCATCAAAACTCTAAATTTCCCAGCAGAAAGCTTTAGGAGGTGTATTAAGGAATTTCTCTGAAGATCAGAGAGAGTGGATGTAGGAGCTTGAGTCTCTGAACCACTATAATTGCTATGTTGTTTGCTTTCTGTACTGCATTATATCTGTTGCATGTTTTTCACTGAAAGCATATTTTACTGATATACAGTTGGAATCAATCCACTGAACTTGCATCAAATTGATCGCAGCCTTAACCACTGTTTTATTAAAGGAAGAGAGTTTCAGCATGCTAAAACGAGTATAAACAAACTTAGGGCCAACCATTCCGCACTCTTGAGTAGCTAGAATAGATAGTTACCAAACTGAACCAACTCTACTGAGTGTTCAGTAAGATAATTATATGATCCAAGCTTCTCAGGATCTTTGATAAAACTCAGGATCAGTTGCGCTAATCTGAAGCTGAAAGCGGCTCAGGTTCATTATCTTAGTAGACTTTGACTCAGTGCGATTTGTGCTTCTCAGGGCAAAATTATCAGGACAACCTGACCCTTCTGATCACAGTGTAAGAAAAGTTTTAAAAATCATTGTACACGTGTATTCCCCCCCCATACATGTGTGAGACTCGTTTGAACCGGGACCAACACATCTGATTCGTGACGATGTGTTGCTGATTCGAGTTGAATTCGTGGTGGCGCGCAGCCGATTTGTCTCATTCAAGGCTGTGCTCTTCGTTTCTGTTTCAATTCGAGGCGGTACGTCCCTGTTTCGATTCGATTCGAGGAGGTGCGCCACCGGTTCAAATTGATTCATGGCCGACTCTCTGATTTGAAGGGGTCACGGCTCCGCGCACGCCCCTCTGCTTCGACTGTGGCGGCGAGTTGCCCGCACGGTCCTAGCGGCGGCAGTGACTCGCACGCACTTGTTGCGCCCATGAACTGTTAGAATTTCTTGTTGGTTTATGCTTACTGATGCCTGTTATTTTTGATTGGGTGTTTGGAACTGATGAAATTGAAATTAATTGAACCCTAATGGTTGAGCAATTTCGCGAATTGTTTGGAATAATTCTGATGAACTGTGATGAATTATTGGATGATTTGATTAACGTTGGTTGACCCGATTGGAAATGATTTTGGAAACCGGGTGATGACGAGGGGAAGGACTATGCTAGAATTGGATTTTGGACAGGCTCTTCCGTGCAATTTTAGAAATTTACACATGAGTCCTTTTTGACAAATAAAATTAAATCTGATTTTAATTAATAAAGTGTAATTTTAATTGGATTTTGGTTGGACCAAATAATTAATTGGATTAATTACTAAAGTTTAATAATCGTGAATTAAATTTAAAATTATATTTAAAATTCAACGAATTTTAAAAGGTTATTAAATTCCACTTGTTTAACTTGTTTATTTAAATTCGTTAACGCATTTACAGTCCGCATAATATTTGTTTGGGTAGGCGGCGCCCAATATTTGTCGGACCGTATTAAATGTTTGGGCAGACTGTACCCATATAAATGTTAGTCCATGTAAATTATGTTTGGGTAGGCGGCGCCCAATAATTGCTCAAATGTGATGTAGATTAACATGTTGGATCTCGATTAAGCAATTAATACCCCGCCTTTAAAACGTTCCTCACTAAAATATAGTTTTCTCATTAATTTGACAAGATGTCTTCCATCAAACTTAAAAGTAAACCGAAGATTCCAATGAGTACTTAAAGAGCCTCGTCTTTTGCTCGGATCTACATCTAACCGGACTTTTATAGGGACATGTAATGTCGCCGTTTGATGGTTGTAAACCAACTTAATTTTGTTTCGCTAGTCCTCACGGGGAACAAAAGTTAAGGGACATCAGTCGCACTAGGTTTGACAAACTAGGTGTTTGTCCCGATGCAAACGAGTCTCACACGTGTATGGGGGGGGAATACACGTGTTCAGTGATTTTTAAAACTTTTTCTTAATGTGATCGGATGGGTCAGGATGTCATGAGAATTTTGCCCTGAGAAGCACAAATCGCCCTGAGTCAAAGTCTACTGAGACTGTGATCCTGAGCAGATTTCAGAAGCTTCAGATTAGCCCAACTGATCCCGAGTTTTATCAGAGATCCTGAGAAGCTTGGATCAGATAATTATCTTACTGAATACCCAGATAGAGTTGATTCAGTTTGGTAATTATCTGTTCTAGCTAATCAAGAGTGCGGAATGTGTTGACCCTAAGTTTATACTCGTTTTATCTTGCTGAAAATCTCTTCCTTAATAAAACAGTGGTTAAGGCTGTGATCAATTTTAATGCAAGTTCAGTGGATTGTTTCTAACTGAATATAAAGAAAACATAATGCTTTCAGTGAAAAATATGCAGCAGATAGAATGCAGTACAGAAAGCAAACAACACAGCAATTATAGTGGTTCAGAGGTAAAGCTCCTATGTCCACTCTCTCTGATTTTCAGAGAAATTTCTTAACACACTATCACCTAAAGCTTTCAGGCTGAACACAGCAGCTTACTAACTTTTCTACCTTGAGTTTTCTGACTGACTACTGTAGCTTACTAACGCAACACACACAAGCTTTCTGACTGTCTAAAACAGCTTACTCACTTCTTCTCTAGAGCTTTCTGGCTGACTAAACTGCAGCTTACTTGCTCTTTACAACTCTTACTCACCAACAAATCACACACACTCAAACTACCTATAAAAAGGTTTGGGTTGGGTTGGTTTCCAACTAGGGTGAGATATCCTTTTAAAATAAGTACAAATGCAAAGGCTAGGATATCTCTACTAAGCTTTGGATATGTATCAAATCTAGGCTTAGTGAATGAGCTCTCTTCAATGTGAAACACTTGGGAAATCTTAGGTTTTTCGAGTGCTTCAATTTGCAAGAATACGAATTAGCTCTTGAGTTGCTTTGATTTCCCGTAACCTTTCAATGTTACTGGTATTTATAGGCAACTTCTTCAAGGTCACTCTTTGAAAAACTATTCGTTGGAAGAGATAGTATCAATAGTTTCCTCTTCTGGTTATTGATGAACGACTATATTTAGGTTTGAACACACCCTTGCATGTTTTAGGAAATATGCAGCCATGTAGCCAATCATCATCTTCTGTGAACTGGAAGATATCAATCCAGACATTTATTCAGTGAGATGTCGCTTTCAGTTTCAGTAAAGTACGTTGTTGTTGCCTCCTCATTGGTCGAAATCTTCTTTTGAACAGAGACAAACAAAACGGCTCTTTTCAGGTTGACCTTTCTGAACTGATATGTTCCTTAATGTCCACGAATGTCTAACATTCAGTTTGTTTGTACTTAGAATGAACATACTACTATTTTATCAAAATAGTTGTTTAGGGTCTTTTTGTTCAGTACTCAAACAGTCTTTAGGATCTTCGGTCTTCAGGATTTCTTTGATCTTCAGGATTCTTCTGAGTCTTCAGGATTCTTCTGAGTCTTCAGATTCTTCTGAGTCTTCAGGATTCTTCTGAGTCTTCTGAGTCTCAGGTTCTTCTGAGTCTTCAGGATCTTCTGAGTCTTCAGGTTCTTCTGAGTCTTCGGGATTCTTCTTCTCCCTGATCTATATTTGCTGACTATACATGATGTAGATAATCCTGAGTCCTAATATCTATTGAAACCTGATCCTGATTCTATACTACCAAGATATCATGAACATGTCATACTCAGGGGTTTTGGGATCTAATCAAAATCTTTATTAAATTCATCTCCCAACAATTTCTCCCTTTTTGATGATGCTAAAACCATCTTGTTACATAAGAAAACCTAACCTATCACTCAGGTTTCAGTTAACCAATACATTCAAATGGCATATCAGATAAGTAAGAACATGTAAGAAGATAATGAGATATTATCTTGAACACAAAAGGATAAACTTTTCATTGATGAAGAATGAGAATTACATATTACAGTGAACATCAGAAGACAAAACATACAACCAGTCTTCAATCTTCCTCAATCTCATCTTCAAGTACTTCCAAGTTGAACATTCCAAAGTACCTCTTCTTCAGCTCATCTCTTTCCTTGATGATTTCTAGGTTATTTCCTGTCAGTCCAAGCTGAATGGCATACTGAGCAATTTCTTGAGAAATGGCAGCTTCATTCACATAACCATTCTCAAATCTTGGAGCTGGGTACATGTATGGCCCTGGAGCTACAATCTGAGTGTTGCTCTCATCTGTCAGGTTTATCCACTCCTGCAGATACTCAGGATAGAATGTCAGCAAATATTCAATGAATGCTTCATTCTTGTCTGAGCTGCTCCCTCTTCATTCCCTCAGAATCTCATAGTAGAACCAGAAGGTTCTTTTGATCTCCTTCCATGCATCATTGATTTGGATAGGCATCCACTTGTCAATATGCGGCCATTTATGAGTCTTTTCAGTACCTCTCCTTTTTCCAATGAACTTCCTGAATACACCCCTTTTGATCATGGCATGGCTAGGGAATTTCATTTTTGAGAAGATTTCTGGGTAGGTAAATGAAGGGTTTTGGAATTTTGAGGATTTTGAGAGTTTGAAAGTTTTAGGGGTTTAGAGAATTTGGATCGTTTGAATGTGGGAAATAACCGAATGAGGGTCAACAATTGGTTTATATATTATTGGCAAAATAAGTACCATCGGTTGAGATTAAATCTCGAAAATATGATGAATGGTTGAGATTTAATCTGGGATTTAAAGAAAATCTCGAGGAATTTCTATTTTTGGCTAAATATCTGGACAATAGGCAAGTAGCAGTTTATAGGTTGACAAATGTATGTTTCTCGGAAATTGAGGCGACTGTTCGTCTTTTTCAGTCAAAGACACTTCAAACATTCCCGCTTTAAAATTTTAGGCATTTTGTCATTTATTTCAAATGATTACTGAGTAATCCCTTGTGTAATAAATGGTACATAATTTAATGCATGTATCATTATTACTTCAGGATTATTTCGACTACATAAACCTTACTGAATACTGATCTTGACAAAATTCGTCCTGAGTCTCAGTTTTCATCCTGAGAAAATTTTGTCCTGAGTTATTCCCCCTGAATAACTACATGCTCCTGAAGGACTTCTCCCTTCAGTGAAATTCATTCACCTGGATCCAACATGCCTAATTCAACTGATAATTCCTGAAATCTTGATTCAGCCAATGGTTTAGTCAAGATGTCAGCTCTCTGTTTATCAGTATGAATTTTCTCCATTCTTATGTCCTTCTTCTCAACATGATCTCTAATAAAGTGATGTCTGATATCAACATGCTTACATCTGGTGTGCAATACCGGATTTTGTGTAATAGCAATTTCACTATTATTGTCACAAAATATAGGTACTTCATTGGCTACAACCTTACATCTAATGAGGTTTGTTTCTTTGAAAACCATGATATCAGTTTACTTCCAAGAAATTGACAAGTTCCAGTAGTAGACTTCCTGTCAATTCTACATCCACCATAATCAGCATCTGAATAACCAGTTAATTCAAGATTATCATTAGCTGGATACCATAATCCTCCAAAATATTTCAAAATCTTTTTGGCAGCCTCCATGTGACTAGCCTTAGGATTAGCTTGGTATCTTGCACATATTCCAACAGCAAATGTAATATCAGGCCTACTTGCCGTGAGATATAGCAATGATCCAATGATCCCTCTATAATCAGTGTGATTTACTGATTTGCCTTCAGGATCAGGATCCATCTTATAGTTAGTATTAATAGGAATTCTAACTGCATTGCAATTCTGTACACCATACTTTGCAATTAGATCTCTGGTGTATTTTGCTTGATTGATGAATATTCCTTCCTTAATTTGTTTCACCTGAAGTCCAAGAAAGAAATTCATCTCCCCCATCATAGACATCTCAAAATTTCCTTTCATTAGGGCTGAGAACTTCTCACACATCTGATGATTTGGAAATCCAAATATGATGTCATCCACATAAATCTGAACTAGTAAGATATCATTCCCATCTTCTATCCTGAACAAGGTTCTATCAACTGTTCCTTTGGTAAAACCATGGTCAGTAAGAAACTGAGAAAGGGTATCATACCATGCTCTGGGTGCTTGCTTTAGACCATACAAGGCTTTTCTGAGTCTGTAAACTTGGTCATTGTGTAGGTCCCGAACGGGTTTTGTGAGGGCAGAAGTCTAGAGGGGAAGGGTGAATAGACTTCTAAAAACTTTTTGTGCAGATCAGGTGTGATGGCAGTTAGCCTGATCAGAGTGCGAGTGAATCAGTTTGGGCTGATAACCAACTTACTAATCGCCGAAATGCGATTAGTTCAGAACTATCGGTTTAACGATGTGTGTGCGGAAGCTTAAGTTTTACCCGTGAAAAACCAGTTTTTATAAATCAGATTCCAAAGTTAGTCTTTTAACCAGTTGACTGAAGTGTCAAGCTTGATCAGATCAGAAGCTTGGTGCTAGCTGATCTCAACTTAGAATATGTATGCGCTTTAAAGGTTATGCAATTGTGTAGGCGAGTTAATCAAAGCGGTAAAAGGCACACAAGATTTATAGTGGTTCGGACAAACCAAATCCCTACGCCCACTCTTCCCTATCACAAGGGGCACCAACTTAACCAACTGGACTTAGTTTTATGTGTTAGTCCAACACAAAGACAACCGACAGATATTTAAGGAGTTCTCACTCAACCGATCCTTAAATCCTAACTAGAAACCCTAGTGCGAAATCTTGCTAAACAACTTAACCTAACTTTGGGTTTTGGATAAGATTGTTTTGGTTCCAACTATGAAATATTTTCTAGTGTTTAAGGTAGCCTATCGGCCTAGATGAAAAGATTTCTATGCTAAGAACTTATGGGATGAACACTTAATAAAATAATCTTCTTGATCGTGTTCTTCGTGCGGAAATCGATAATTGCTTGAGCTTCTTGATTGTTCGGTGTTTTAGTGTATTCACTCAAGTGTGATCCCATATTTATAGACCTTGAAATCAAAGAGCCGTTGGAGAGCAATTTGAATTTCGTATATTATATTTGGTAGGTTTTCGAGGATTGATGTGGCGTCTTGTGAAAAAGGCATGGGGAAAAGCGTGAACTTGTATTTTATAGCCGTTAGAGAGAGCAAAGATCAAATCTCAGAATTGCCGGCTCAGATCATACGTGTCTAGTTCTTATTGGTTAACAGACGCACTTTTCAGTGTTGTTCTTCCAACTAAGGTTGACATTCTTCTTGTTTGGATCATCGACGTATGATTTGGTGAAACATCAGTTTTTCACTGGTGGTGACTTGATCGATCGAAGGCGGGTCGATCTACCGATGGAGTCTTCGGTGCCGTTTGACTTAACTTCAACTAGCGGACTCGATCGATGTAGGTCTTCGGTCCGATCTTCGGAAGTCATCCGATCTTCAAGTATTCTGAGTTTGAGCTTTATGACTTCAGCTGAGATATCTGACTAGATCAGATCGATCTAATCTTCTGTTCTTCTCTATCATTCTGGCCTGTCGGATATCAGCTGTTCTTTGGATCTTCAGATCTGACTCATACATATTGAGGTTCCCCCTCAATATGTGACCTATCTATTACATCGGTTGTTCTATCTGATAATTATTATCAACTGGTATTCTAAAAAGTAATATAAACATCGATTCATTAATGATCGATTTGGTCCTATTACATGTGTTTTGGAACTTTTATCAAAACTATAAATTTCCCAACAATTTCCCCTTTTTTTGATAAAACCAAAAACACCGAGAAACCAAACACAGTTGATAAATATAGAAGCGATAAAGAGCACATAATCGGAAAGACAATGAGATTTTGTCTTAGGATCGAGAAAACAAACTTTTCTCATTAGATATGTCGATTACATGTTACATCGTAAAAGTTTGAATTTAAAAAACAATTTGATCCCGAGAGAAGTCTTCGATTCTTCACTCTTTTAGGCTTGTATCCTTCGCATCTCTCTTTGATCTTGAGGTACGTTGAAAATCGATATAGTTTCCATTTGACATCATTGGTCCTGGCCGAGGATCGATTATATGCGTTTTGCTCGGGATGTCAAAGTAGAATCTCTCGAAATGCCATTTCATCAAATGAGCCATCGCCTTCTTCGAGTAATCCAACAGATCATACTCTTGGCGAGATATTTTTACATTGATAAGTTTGGCATCATTTTCCGGATACTTGTAAAAATCGGATATTTATTTTCTAACCGGTTGAGGAATTCATCATCTGGAGATTCTTCTCGTGGAACAAGATTAAGGACAAAAGCATCCAGAAGCCATTCACTTCTGATCTTATTCCATTCCTCAAACCTCTTAGCATGTGCAGCAGTTTTTGGAATGATCTCATCAACTCTTCTTTGGCGGTGAGGTTACGATGCAGATTTTCCGGCCTTTCCTTTCTTCGCTCTCGTCCGAATCTTTTCTTCAGATTTTCTGCCTCTGTCAATTTATCTGCCCTTCTTTCTTCTTTGCTTTTTCGGGTCTCTTCAGCAATCTGCTCTTTGGACATTTTCTCAGCCAGTTCCTTATCGGCTCATGTCGGCTATTTGTGCTTCTTGTGACTATTTTTAATGCGAGTGGTGGTACAGTTGTGATGTCCCAAAGACCACCAGCAAAGCAGCCTACCTTTTGTGATGTCCCGGCACACTTGGTGACTACCTTTTGTGATGTCCCAGCACCCGCAGCAGCTACCTTTCTTGCCTTTGACTTTTCCATCTTTTCAGAGACTTCGTTAGCAAAGAGATCCAGATGGTCTAGTCTTTGTCCATAGGCTTCAATTTATGCGAATTAGGTCTTACATTGTTACGATCATGTCGGTTGGTTTCTCACTCCGTCCTTCCCCTTTTTGGTTTGATCAAAAAGCCGTGAGGTGGGAAGTTAGGGATCAAAATCGATCGATATTGCCCTGTTGAGATCTGCAGCAGATAAACACAGAACTTGAGCAAGTTAGATGTTGAACCTTCGAGATATTTCGATCTTGACGAGACTCCATGGCATTAGAGAGTGTAAAAATCAGTTTGTCAAGTTTCTCTTCTGTCAATTCGAGCTTTTCAGTGAGCATCAGAAAAGAAACTTGTTGTTGATCCACCTGAATCAGCTTGTCATCAACGGATTTTATAAGTTCGGCAGACACGGTGGTCACAGTTTGGGAGAATTGATCTTTGATTGCCTCAATCTGGGTAATAGCCAATTCCCTTTGATCTGTTATTTCTTTGAGGCCAATCTGCCTCTGATCAGCTTTCACTCCCTCAACTTCTTCTTTTAGGAGATCTTTGAGACAAGATCTGATCTCCTGAAGTTGATCAGCGGTGATGTGAGATGTTGGAATGTTTTGCGTCACCGGATCTTTTTCAGTTGTTTGCGCCTCCAGTGGTTGGTCATGAAGCTGCGGACACAGTTCCACTATCATCGGCATCTCCTGCATCCTTCATTGTAGCATCTCGCTTGAGCTTCTTGGCCGATCTCGGTTCGCCTTGATCGATTAACCCAACTTCGTGGATCGAGCTTTGATAGATTGAGAGTTATCGGCTCGGGTGATCCTACTTTAGCAGATTTGCTCATATCAAAATCAAAATCTGCAAACTCATCAGCACCGCCCATCTGTTCAATAATCATTATAAAATCGAGAAGCTTTTTTTCGAGATCTCTCCGGTGAGGATCTCCATAACTTCTTCTCTAATAGCGGGATGGGCGACCCGATTCGGATACATCTCATCAATTTCTCGTTCGATTTGCATTTCGACCATTTTCCTGTGATGGTCTTTGATGATCTAGACTTCGGGGAATTATCCGGTCCGATTCGGTTGATGAGAAGTGGAGGGTTCAAGTGGTGCTTGAGTAGGTGGAAGTTATGCGATTGGCTCGACTTGCGAGAGGTTACTTTGTGGAGTCGGTGCGCTGGTTCCACAGCAGGTAAGCACAGTAATCGATGTAGTTAGTTTGGCGGGGGAGTGAAGGAGAAACATGCTTTCGGCCCGGTGATCTGGCGGTGAATCGATTCGAGTTGGAGAGAAGGAGATCGTTAAATCTCGTGCTTCTTCACCGAGAATGTTTGGCGAGCTCTCGGCTGGCTTTGCTGTCACGATTTTTCACCTAATTTTTTGTGGCGCATCGGTCGATTGATCTGGCGCTCCTTCTTCATCTAACTCATCTTCTAAAGCGAGTCATGGAGGCACCTTGCGCCTTCTCTGACCTCTTCTCTGGGCCTTCACGGTTTTCTTTTTTTTTCTTGGGGGCATCTGGTGTAGGCGTGGTTGCTTTCTTGCTCTTTCCTTCTTCGCCTTTGGGGGTTGGGCGCATATCATAAATGCGGTGGGTCCAAATATGGTGAAGTGGTGGAGAGGAAAGCCTTGTAGGACTTGATCCATTCGGTCCCATTTGGCATTTGGCATTTTGTCCTTTAGGATAAACGCAACCTTGTTGAGATTGCCGATCCTCTTCTTCGAGGATAGACCGCCTCCATTCATCAATTCCAAATTTCTCATGTTCTTGGAGAAGAATGGCCTTTAGGAACCCATGCCAATTGATGTTCTTGGCTTCATCAATTATTGCAACCATCTTTGTCACGGTTTTGCCGGATGTAAGAGCATTCGGGTTAACGCTTAATACCCATGATTGTTTTTGACAATATTTCAAACAACGATCGGTATTTCCTCTTGAGCATTGGTGCGACATAACCTGGGTCTCGATGTTTGTCAGCCTCTCTGAAGAGTTCGTTTCTGATCAGCTCATCTTCATTCTCCCTGTAGTGCGCAGGCGAGATTCGTCCTTTTGGAAAGCTGAACAGACGAGTTATGTCCGCATTCATCAGTCTGATATCTTCTCTGTTGGATCGACGAAAGTAGTTCTTTCTCCGGCGCGTCAGATCCACTCTTAAATTCCTTAGGAATTGAGTGCTTCATCTTTGCATCTTTGGATTGCGTTGTGAGCGGTATAATATTTCTCAAGACCTCCTTTCTTGAAATTTGCTCCACTTCCATTGATTAGAATCCCGAGTAATGTCAAATCGCACGAACTTGTCGTCGACAATCTTTAATGCCGATTCAAAGATAATTGCACATTATTTTACCCATACCGTGAGTGGCCATCTACAAATAAGATAGACTCGATTAAGATTGTGCATAAACATAGAGATATGATATATTGATTATCAGACCTATACATAGGCCTAGTAATCGATAAATACATGCGGAAACCAAGAAACAAAAAGGCATAACACAGGATACCATCGATTGACAAAATCTTTAAGATCAATTGATTTTAAAGAAAAAAGGACTCATCAAATAATCAGAAATTACCAGATTCTGTTTTTCGGGAAGATAATTTTGAAACTTAAGAAAAACACTTTGAATCGCAGAGAAGTAATCTGGAGAGTTTTCAGAAAAAAAATGCAAGTTTGTGAATTGGAAAACTCTGGTAGGGTTTTTGATGAACCTTATAAAGATGAGGAGGGAAAAAGACAAGATTTGGAAGATCAACCGTTTGAAAAGATTAAACGATCCAGATTAAGCGGTTTTGATCGAATGGTTGGGAAAAGCACGTACGAAAACCTTTTGGATTTAAAAGCTCATTTTGTAGCAATTAATACAGGTACCCCACGTCCGCATTAAATGATTTGCAGGGAATACGTCACACAGGTAATGCGTACAGTAAGGCAAATAAAAACAGATAAGGTCCGATAAATAAGCAAATAACAAGGGAAAAGAAAGGCGTGATTCGGTTGGTGATATAGTAATCGATCAATACCACTTGAAGTTGATTCCACTTGTTGATCTTAGTTTTACGCCTAAACCTTATAATTTCCCAAATTGTTCTTTTCAACCGATCGTTTCATTTTGTGTCCGATTTTCCTTCGATCCTCCTCGATCGGTTGAAGTTCCCCTTCAACCGATATTCTTTATTTTCTCATAGACCGATATATCCGATTTGTTGAGGTTTCAAGTTCAACCGATCTTCCTTATCGATCGGTTTAGATGTAATCGATTTTTGGTTGACCTAATCTGATTCTTCTCAGATCAAGCCAATTCTTGGGATAAGTGTTACCGCCAAAACTTAGTCTAGAATAGTAGTCTCTATTCCCTAAGTTAGCGCGATTTGACATGGATAATTATAAATCGTATATCTTGATATGTCAATCCGTAGTAAATTTATCCAATTATCGATCCACGTGATTTCTACCGTTTGTCCTTGTGATGCAAATTTCTCTAAAAGGCTTTTTGAAATCAAATTTGCATTTGCACCCTTGCTTGGCCTCTATAAATTGGACCAATGTTTTACACACCATAACCCATTCACCATACTTATCTTTTTTGTAAAATCATGCATTCTGGTGAACCCTTATTTCCGGTGAAACTTCCGGCAAACACCTTTGGCCCTTTTTCAATGATTTCAGCTTCTCAAATCAACCCTGTGTGTCCCTTATCACTGTTTTCTTCGTCATCAAAGATTTCACATACGATTGTTGCCAAGCTTTCTACCACCACGGCGGATCTGCTTTATGCAATGGCCGAGAAGACACTTCTCCTAACCGTATGCACCTTGTGTGTCTATCGTGATGCGTAACAAGCATCAACGGACTTCGATCGATATAAAACATGAGTTTGATATACGGTCTTGATCGGACAAACGGTGATCTTCGTATATCAACTCAATTTTTTATGTAGCACATGTGCCCATAAGGTCTTTGAACCAAACTCTTGCACATGTGCTCCATTTCTGTTGGAGAGTCCATTGACTTGTGTCTAAGGGCTCTGGCTTAGAAATCCTATCAACGCCGCTCTCGCTCCTTTGGTTTTTAGCTTGACTAGCGGCTTTAGGATTACTTTAAAGCCTCTCTCACCCTTGTTAAGTGGGGGAAAATGAGAGCATCAGATTTAAAATCTCTCTCTCCCCTGCTCTTCTTGGGTTAGGATGAGGGTTTAGGGTTATAGGTTTAGGGTTTTCGGTTATGACTTATGTACTGACCTCCGGGTCCTTTGTACTTGTAACTTGTAATGTAATCTGACCTTCGGGTCTTTATCAATGAAAAGTTCTATTATTCCATTGTTGTGTAAAGTCTCTGCTTTCTTATGCGATTGTAGGCTTTAATCTGTGAATTTTGCTTGTTGAATATCAGCTAAATCGACTTACAAAGATGTAAAATAACCCAACTGATTTAATCAGATATTACTTTTAAATTGAGCTTTTCCTTTAATCTGATAAACCTTAAATCTGATCAGTTCCTTTAATCTGATAACTTGTAAATCTGATCGATTTCTCATATCAGTTCCTTGACTGATCTTCTGATCAGTTGAGATACCAAACTCAACTGATTCCTTTCAACCTGGTTAGTCTCTTAACCAGCTGGTTCTGGAGAACAATCCATCAAGCATTTTAGGTGCTTTTTCTCCAAGATCCAAAAGTCCTAGCTCATTGCACAATTCTCTGAATCTGATCTCAGCTAGTGCCTTGGTTAGAATATCAGCTTTCTGTAAATCAGTGTGAATCTTTTCCATTCTGATATTCTTCTTTTCAACATGATCTCTTATAAAATGGTGTCCGACATCCACATGCTTGCATCTTGTATGTAGAACGAGATTTTGAGTGATTTGCACTAATAGCATCTTTATCGCGAGAATATAGGTACATTCTTAGCTACAATGTTATAATCCCTCACCGCCGACTAAGCGAAGCGGTTGGGAACAATGACTTCTGCTGACCCATATATTACCTTCATAGTAGAGATGCTTAATTGATGTCTCGCTTTTTGAAAACCACGAGATCGGTTTACTTCCTAAGAACCGACATGTTCCCGAGGTTGACTTCTGTCAATCTTGCAACCTCCATAATCGTAATCGAGAATACCCACTAAGCTCTAGATTATCATCGATGGGTAAAATAAACCAAGATTTCTTGTCCCTTGGATACTTAAGAATCCGCTTAGGCTGCTTCTAGGTGGCTTTGCATTGGATTTGCTCGAAATCGCGCACATACACCTACCGCAAAGGTGATATCTGGTCTATTTGGCGATTAGGTATAGTAGAGATCAATGAGAGCCCTATATTCTTTTCGATTTGTTTTTGACCATCCTCATCCGGATCCATCTTGAATCCGGTCATCATAGGAATTTTGGCTTCCTTGCAATTTTGAACTCCAAACTTGGCCAATAAATTCTAGTGTACTTTTGCTTGGCGAGATGAATATCCTTCGCACTTTGCTTCACCTGCGGACCGAAAAGTAATTCATCTGTCCTTCATGGACATCTCGAACTTCCCTTGCATCGGTTCTTTGAATCTTTCACATAGACTTTTGTTGGGAGATCCGAAGATGATGTAAATCCACGTAGATCCGAACCATCGAATATCTTCTCCATCTTCTATTCTCGAATATGGTTACGTCCCATTGTTCCTTTAGTGAACCCTTTGTCGATTAAGAATCGAGAGAGTGTATCATACCAAGCTCGAGGAGCTTGTTTAGAACCATAAAGAGCTTTTTTTAAAGCGGTACACTTGGTTGCTTTTTTTGAAGCACGGAGGTTGTTCGACATAAACTTCCTCTGCTAGTACCCCGTTTAAAATGCACTCTTTTCGTCCATCGATACACAAAGTGAACCCCTCGTGGGAAGCATATGCGAAATAGCGAATGGCTTCTAGGAGCGACCGGTGCAAAGGTCTCATCATAATCAATTCCTTCGATTGTGAATACCCCCTTAGCAACAAGTCTTGCCTTATTTACGGTGATGACATTTTTCTCATCTCTCTTGTTCTTGAAAACCCACGCCCGTGCCAATTACGTCTTGATGATTTTTGTACGTCTACCGGTTCCCAAACTTGATTTGGCCGAACTGTTCCGGCTCCTCCCTGCATGGTTAGAATCCGAATTTTGCGTCTTGTAGAGCTTCCTCTATTGTTGTTGGTTCCTTCATAGACAAATAATGACAATACATGGCACTTTCACCAATCGATGTCTAGTTTTAACTTTATCGGATGGGTCTCCTATGATCGGATCGGTTGGATGGTGGTTATCCAGTCCTTACTGCTCGATTTGCGTCGGTTTGGAGAACATCATCCATTTATGATAAAGGTTCATTACTAATTTCGGGAGTGGTGCGTAATTATGATCCACTTGATAAGAACATGTCTCGGTGATGTTGGACTCATCATGTCTTCGATGTCGTTCATGGGAACTTCAGTGTTCCCCAAGGCCGGATGGTTCGATTGATCTTTATCTCGGTTTGTACCAGCTTCTTCATCGACAGTTTTTCGTACCTTAGGATCTGAATGATCTGGTGAATCAACTAGATCTGGAATGTATACTGTTACGGTTTCTGATTCTTTTTCCTTGATCGTTAGCTGATCCATTTTCTGAGCATCAGTCTTTGGTTGATCGGTACATCTTGTTCTCGAGGTGATTTCTCTTGTTCGGAAGATGCTTCATCAAAAGACTACATGGGGTGTTTCTTCCACAAGTAGGGTTAAATCATTGTAAACCACGAAAGCCTTGCTAGATGAGGAATATCCTAAGAATATACCCTCATCTGACTTGGCCCCAAAAGTCTTCAACTGACTCTTCCCATTGTTGTGTATGAAACACTTACACCCAAAGACATGGAAGTAAGAGACACGAGGTTTTTGTCCTTCCACAGTTCATAGGGTGTTTTGTAGTGAGCCTTAGTCAGAAGACATCATTACGAGTATGGCATGCAAATGTTGAATGCTACGCCTTAAAAACGGCTTGGTATTGCATGTTATTTAACATTGTGCGGCGAACTTCTTTGAGAGTTCTGTTCCTCCGTTCTGCTACTCCATTATGTTGTGGCGTCCTTGCAGCTGATGTTTCATGATGTATACCAAACTTAGAGCAAAAATCAGTAATAAAAGAGTTCAGAAATTTTTTACCTTTATCTGATATGATTTTTACTACACTGACACCCTTCTCATTTTGTAATCTTTTTAGCAGCTCGGGTATCTTCGTTGTCGTCTCATTCTTCTTATGTAAGAATATAACCTGTAAACTTGGAATAGTCATCCACGATTACGAGTATATTTCGTCCGTTGAGATATTTGGTGTGATCGGGTCCAAATAGATCCATATGAAGCAACAAGAAGATCTGCTTTGGATTTGGTCCGGAATTCCCTTGAATGAAGCTTTGACCTGTTTTCCCTTCTAACTTGCAGCACATGTCTGATCCTTTGAAAATACTTCATTCGGAAGTCCTTCCACTAGTGCATCCTTGCTATCTTATTATGAGTTTTAAAGTTCAGATGGCTCATTCTTTTTTTTTGTGCGAGCCAACCGCTACTTTTGGAACTCTTGACAATCGAGCATGCATTTCTTGGGCAAGCTGTTCCAATCGGTGTGTAGATCGTCCCTTTCCTTGAACCGATTAGCAAAATCTGTTGAGTGGCTCGATTCTTGATAGTACATTGGTCAGTCGAGAACTCAACACTGAATCCATTATCGCAGAATTGTGAAACCGACAATAGGTTGTGCTTCAGACCTTCGACATACGAGACTCCAGTTACTTGTACATCATCATTCTCTAAGGTTCGAATCCTTTGGTATAACCAAAGTTATCATCACCGAAGAGTACACGCGCGGGCCTTTCGTTCTATGTAAGAGCCGAGGAGATGTTTGCTTCGATCATGTGCCTTGAGCATCCACTATCGATGTACCGGATAGTTGCTTGCACACCTCCTTTGTTTGCGGACCCCGCGATCCTGAGCCCAAATCGGGCTTTAGGTACCCCTTTTTGGATTGGGTCCGAGGGGTTAGGATTAGTTTTGGGGATCCATACAAAGCGATCACTTCTATTGTGATCGGTTAGATCGAAGGCCTGATTTGTCTCCCATACCTATCAACATAATCATACGTCTCTTTATATGCTTTTTCGATTAGTATGATTATTAGTGTGAACCTTGGATGACTTAGAAGACTTGGGATTTATCTTTTTGTTTGTCTTTTTTTTCATCCAAATTGTGGTTCAAAAAAAGTGACCCTAGATTTCGATTATAGGGGTAGGTACGATCGCTACCATCAAAAGATTCATATCTTTTAAGACACGGTGGTTTTGCGATTTTACGAAGCATGCTTATTAGGCGGTGACCTTGATTGGGTCTCGATTAGACTTCCCTTTTACGGGTTATCTTTTTACGATTCGATCTGTTGATCAGGTTGAGGTCTCTTCAGAAGAACTGGGTTCATTTCATTTCCCCATACAGTTAGGCACCCGCCTTACCGCTCAACCGGGGTCTTTTTCCTTATTAGATACATGTTTAGCTTTTGGTGTATCTTTGTTTTAAACTTCGTCTCGATTACACCTTTTTGAGATGAATCGGTAGGGGCTTTTGAGGATGTGGAAGGGTTCTCATACCCAAGTCCCTTCTTGTTAATCGTTGTTCGAAAATAGGTGTTCATGTCTTGAACGGTTTTAGATGATTTTGTGAAAACCTCTATTTTCTTACGCAGATTGTCCTCAGATGATTTTAGACTTTCATGCTTTCGGAATAGCTCATCGAATTTTGCTTGCAGGATTTTGAAGTCATCGACTTCTTTGTTTGTTAATTGCCGGTGATCTTTGATCATTTCTCCGATCGAAGCTTTAACTTTCGAATTTTAAATTCCTCGGTTGCTTTACGGCGTTTCACATGATTTAAGTTCAGAGGCTTTACTGAGATCATTCTCCTTAGCAAGCTGATTATTTCTGGTCCTCAGCTTGTCATTTTCAGCTTCCACTATAGCATAAGTGTCTACTGCATTGGAGAGATCCTCAAGCAATTGCTCAGAGTAGAGCTGCAGGTCAATCTCCCCAGCAGGTGTGCTAATGATAGCAGGTGTAGAAGCGAACAAACCAGGTTTGGAGGTTACCTCAGATTGGTCCTCCTTTGCCATCAGGCAGATCTCATCATCATCTGAAGAGAATATCAGATCTTCATTTCCATAGAAGTCAAAAGCTCTTGATCGGCCGAAATCTTTCTGAGAGGAGTATCGAGAATCCTCGGAGAGGCGAATCTGATCGTCGATTCTGACGTGTCGACAACCATGGCTTTTACGTCCACATGCCGTTGCTCTCTTTGTTCCTCTTTTCTTCCCTTTCTCTTGGCGTCAGGTCTGGGCAGTCTGCGTTGTAGTGACCTGGCTTCTCACAGTTGAAGCACGCTCCTTGATCCACCGAACCTTTTCTTCCAGGTGAATCACTCCGTCTGTATGATCTATCAGGTGACTTTCCTTTCTGATAGTAGTCTGATCTTCTTCTGTCTGATTGGTTATCTCTTCTTTCATCATTTAGATTATCTCTTTTCCTTTCATCTCTGTGATCTCTCCGATCATCGGATCGGTTCTTTCACGGAGATCGTTGTGCGATCTCTTATCTCTTCCTCGGCTATGTTGATAATCTTTATAGAATCTTGATACTTACCCGGTTGAGTATTTGATTTTTTCTAGTTTCTGGTAAGCGAGCGATGATTACGCTCGACTTATGATGTTTCTAATGGGTTCATTGGTCTTCAATCTGCTGCTGGTTGCCTTAAAAGCAACTGATTTGGAAGTTGAGGCTTCAGCGGGCACCTCATCTTCATCTGCTTGTCCTCTCTCAATTAAATCAAACTCGTGAGCTTTAAGGCTCAAGAACAAGCTACTTGGCTTCATTTTTTAAATGTCTTGGCAATCCTTGATTACCGTGACCTTCATGTCCCATTTCTTGGTGAGAGACCTTAAAATTTTGTAGTTGATATCTTTATCAGACATCTCTCTACCAAGTTCTCGAAGCTTGTTTATTGACATTGTAATCCTTCCATCGAGTTCGTTGATGGTTTTGTTGGCAAACATCTTGTTTTTTCAAACTTCACCCGTTTAAACTTGCGAGACATTTTTGTCTTTTATCTGGTCATTTCCCTCGCATATTTCAGCTAGAGTATCCCACATTGCTTTCGCAGTTTTGAGATACTTAACCTTTTCCTTGGTGACCTTATCCATTGTTTTCATGATAATATGCCTTGCGATAGTATCTAGAGTATGCAGTTTCCTTTCCTCTGCATCCATCAAGGCTGGGCTTTTTCGTACAAGACTTCGGGGCAAAGTTTGGATCTCCTCCAACTTGCAGGGTTGTCGTAATATATGATGATGGGTCCTCTTTCGATGACTTCCATCTTTACGCCACTAATCGAACCTAGATGGTTGGACATATATATGGCCCAATCTGCATACTCATCGATTGAGAACTTGGCGCAGATCATGATACATACCGAGGTGTTATCCATCTTTGAGTGTTTTTGGAAAATGAATGAGTTTTAAGAAGGTTTTTCAAGATCGATTCGATCGACCACAAAGATTCTTCCTCAAGAATCGATGATACACAAAGTCGATTGGTGCGTAGAACCAAGCGCTTTCGGATACCACTTGTAGGTCGAATGGGTTTTGTGAGGGCGTAAGTCTAGAGGGGAGGGTGAATAGACGAAAACTTTTGTGCGGATCGGTGTGATGGCGATTAGCTTTGATCGAGTCGCGAGTGAATCGGTTTGGGGTGATAACCAACTTACTAATCGCCGGAAAAGCAGATTAGTTGAGAACTATCGGTTTAAGCGATGTGTCGCGGAAGCTTAAGTTTTACCCGTGAAAAACCGGTTTTTTATAAATCGATTCCAAAGTTAGTCTTTTAACCGGTTGGTGAAGTGTCAAGCTTGATCGATCAGAAGCTTGGTGCTAGCTGATCTCAACTTAGAATATGTATGCGCTTTAAAGGTTATGCAATTGTGTAGACAGTTAATCAAAGCGGTAAAGGCACACAAGATTTATAGTGGTTCGGACAAACCAGTCCTACGTCCACTCTTCCCTATCACAAGGGAACCAACTTAACCAACTGGACTTAGTTTTATGTGTTAGTCCAACACAGTACACCGATAGATATTTAAATAGTTCTCACTCAACCGATCCCGTAAATCGGAACTAGAAACCCTGATGCGAAATCTTGCTAAACAACTTAACCTAACTTTGGGTTTTGGATAAGATTGTTTTGGTTCCAACTATGAAATCTTTTCTAGTGTTTAAGGTAGTCTATCAGCTAGATGAAAAGATTTCTATGCTAAGAACTTATGGGATGAACACTTAATAAAATAATCTTCTTGATCGTGTTCTTCGTGCGGAAATCTGATAATTGCTTGAGCTTCTTGATTGTTCGGTGTTTAGTGTATTCACTCTGAAGTGTGATCCCATATTTATAGACCTTGAAATCAAAGAGCCGTTGGAGAGCAATTTGAATTTCGGGCTATATTTGGTAGGTTTTCGAGGATTGATGTGGCGTCTTGAGAACAAAGACATGGAAAAGCGTGAACTTGTATTTTATAGCCGTTAGAGAGCAAAGCATCAAATCGTAATTAATTGCGGCTCGGATCATCGTGTCTAGTTCTTATTGGTTAATGAGACGACTTTTAGGTGTTGTTCTTCCAACTAAGGTTGACATTCTTCTTGTTTGGATCATCGGCGTATGATTTGGTGAAACATCGATTTTTCACTGGTGGCCGGACTTGATCGGTCGGGCGATCGGTCTACGATGGAGTCTTCTGGTGCGGTTGACTTAGCTTCAACTAGCGGACTCGGTGATGTAGGTCTTTCGGTCCGATCTTCGGAAGTCATCGATCTTCAAAGTATTCCGAGTTTGAGCTTTATGACTTGGTGAGATATCGACTAGATCGGATCGATCGATCTTCATTCTTCTCTATCATTACGGCTGTCGGATATCACCGTTCTTTGGATCTTGGATCGACTCATACATATTGAGGTTCCCCCTCAATATGTGACCTATCTATTACATCAGTTGTTCTATACAGTAATTATCAACTGGTATTCTAAAAACGGTAATATAAACATCAGTCAGCTAACAGATCTGACTGGTCCTATTACATGTGTTTCTGGAACTTTTATCAAAACTATAAATTTCCCAACACATTGTATTTGAAACCAGGAGGTTGTTCCACATAAATCTCTTCTTTAAGCACACCATTCAGGAATGCACTTTTCACATCCATCTGATAGACTGTGAATTTCATGTGCGCAGCATATGCAAGAAACAATCTGATAGCTTCTAATCTTGCAACAGGTGTAAATGTTACATCATAATCCAAGCCTTCTTCTTGGGAATAACCTTATGCAACTAGCCTTGCCTTGTTTCTCACAATGTTGTTGTTCTCATCTCTCTTATTCTTGAACACCCACTTAGTTCCAATAACATTGTGCCTCTGTGGTATATCCACTAGCTCCCAAACATCATTTCTTGTGAACTTATTCAGCTCTTCTTGCATAGCAGTAATCCAGAATGAATCTTTAAGAGCTTCTTCAATTTCAGTTGGTTCTTTTTCAGATAGGAAGCAAAAGAATATAGCACTTTCACCATGGAACTTTCTTGTTCTAACACCTTCTGATAGATCACCCACAATCTGACTTGTAGGATAACTATCCAACCATCTTCTCTTGGATGTTCCCCCTTCAGTAGTGTCCTCAACATTTGAAATGTTAGGTTCAGGCAGTTCAATAAATTCAGGGAACAACTGAAAAGGAGAGAGTGGATCATCTTCCTCAGGGGAAATTCCACTCAGAACATTGTCAGTGACATTTGTTCCCCCTTGTATGACCACGTCTTCATCGGCATTACATACCGTAGTCTGAACTGGTGTTTGTTCAGATTGGTCAGCTTCAATGTGTTGGCTTTCCTTCAGAGGAGAACTATCATCCTGAGTTTCACCAGCTTGAGTATTTCCATCTTGAGCTTCTTTGTCTGAGTCTGATTCACTCCATTCATAGAAAGTGATTGACTTCTTCTTTTCAGGCTCAGAGGATGTTTTATCATTCTTCTTCAGGCTTAGTCTGGTGATTCTCTTTGTCATATCTCCTGAGTCATGTTCCTGTTTCTTCTGAACACAAGTAGATTCATAAAAAACAACATGAGGTGTTTCTTCCACAATAAGGGTCCTACAGTTGTAAAATCTGAAGCTTTACTGACTTCAGAATATCCTAAGAATATCCACTCATCAGCTTTGCTATCAAAGGTTTTTAACTGATCTTTACCGTTATTGTGTATGAAACACTTACAACCAAACACACGAAAGAAAGAAACAAGAGGCTTCCTTTCATTCCACAGTTCATAAGGTGTTTTTACTTGATTCTTTGTCAGCATGGATCTGTTCTGAGAGTAACATGTAGTATTGATAGCTTCAGCCCCAAATCTCTTAGGAGTATTAGCTTCAGCAATCATTGTTCTTGCAGCTTCTTTCAGAGTCCTATTTCTTCTTTCTGCAACACCATTCTGTTGTGGGGGTCCTTCCAGCTGATGTTTCATGAGCTATTCCATTTGCTACACAATAATCAAATATAATATGGTTGATAAATTCAGTTCTTTTATCTGATCTAATTTTGACCACACTCAGATTCTTTTCAATACTGAGTCTTTTCAATAGTTCAGGCAGTTTTGTCTGAGTCTCTTTCTTACTGCCAAGTATATCTAGTGTAGTCATCAACTACCACAAGTGTATATTTACTGCCATTAGTGCTCACAGGTGTTACTGGACCAAAGAGATCCATATGTAACAATTGTAGTATTTTGTTAGTAGACACTTCTACTTTGCTTTTGAATGATGCTCTGATTTGTTTTCCTTTCTGACAAGCATCACATACATGATCTTTACTGAATACTTCATTGGGTAAACCCCTCACAAGAGCTAATCTTGCAAGTTTGTTCAGGGTTTTGAAGTTTAAGTGATTCAGTCTTTTGTGCCACAACCAACTGGTATCTGTGGAACTTTTTGCAACCAAACATGTATCTTTAGGAGTTGATCTCCAATCAGCAAGATACACATTTCCTTTTCTAGTACCAGTCAGTAGAATTTGTTGTGAAGTATTATCTTTTACATAACATAAGTTCTTTGAGAACTCAACATTGAATCCTTTGTCACAGAATTGACTGATAGAAAGCAAGTTATGCTTTAAACCAGAAACATATGATACACCATGGATATGAATAGAATCAACTTCAATAGTTCTATATCCTTCAGTTTGTCCTTTGGAATTATCTCCAAATGTAATCTGAGGGCCTTATTGCTCAACATAGTTAGTGAGTAAATGTTTGTATCCTGTCATGTGCGTTGAACATCCACTGTTCAGATACCATGCAGCAGGAGCTATTTCACTTCCACTCATCAGGGCTATGTTATCTTCATTCAGTTCAGTGCCCTTTTTGTTGGGAAATTTGTATTTAGTTTTGATGGAAGTTCCAAAACAGTTTGTAATAGGACCAGTCGTACCTGTTAGCTGACTGATGTTTTAGAATCAGGTTAGGATGACAAGCTAAAATATACAGACAACTGATGTATAAGGTAGGTCACATATTGAGGGGGAACTCAATATGTATAGGTCAGGTCAGAAGACCAGTAAAGATCAGAAGACAAGACAAGGTCAGAAGATCAGATAATCAGTTAGTCGGATGATCAGTTAATCAGATGATCAGGTGAAGACATGAAGCCAATAACTCAGAAGACCTGAAGATCAGAAGACTACCAGAAGATCAAGATCCAGACCAGAAGACCTACATCAGTCGAGTCTGCTAGTTGAAGCTAAGACAACTGGCATCAGAAGACTCTATCAGGTAGACTGATCAATTGTTACTGATCAGGTCAGCTCACACCAGGTGTCAACTAATCTTTGACCAAGTCATACATTGTTGATCTGAACAAGAAGAATGTCAACTTTAGTTGGTGAACAAACTCTGACATGCTGTACTTGTTAACCAATGAGAACAAGACACGTATGACCTGAGCTGACACTGCGGATTTTGGCGCTGCATAGTCAAACGGTTAGAAAAATGACATAAACACTTTCGGTCATGCCGTTCCTGGAAGCACGTCACATCAAATCCTACAAACCTACCAAATATAGCCGGAAATTAAAATTGCTCTCCAACGGCTCTTTGATTTCGAGGTCTATAAAAATGGGGTTACTCTTCGGAGTGAAACACGGAAATTATCAAGAAGATCATACTATAGCCAAATTTCCGCCGAAGAACATAACCTTGAAGATTAATTTTCTAAGTGTTCATCCCATAGTTCTTAGCACAGAAATCTCATCCTCTAGCTGTTAGGCTACTTAAATACTAGGATAGATTTCAAAGTTTGGACAAACAACAAATCTTACCCAAAATCCAAAGTTAGGTTAAGTTTGTTTAGCAAGATTTCAGACTAGGGTTTCTAGTTCTGATTTCTGGGATCGGTTGAGTGAGAGCTCTATAAACATCTGTTGGTGTAATGTGTTGGACTAACACAATAATCTAAGTACAATTGGTTAAGTTGGTGCCCCTTGTGATAGGGAAGAGTGGATGTAGGACTGGTTGTCCGAACCACTATAAATCTTGTGTGCATTTACCTATTTGATTAACTGCTTTACACTATTGCACACAACATGAGTAAATCTGCATACATATTCTGAGTTAGGATCAGCTAGCACCAAGCTACTGATCTGATCAGTTTGACTCCATAGTCATCTAATTGATAACATCTTCGGAATCTGATTTGTTATAAACTGGTTTTTCACACGGGTATAAACTAGCTTCCGCACAATCAGTTAAATTTATAGACACCGAACTGATCTGCCCTCAGGCGATCAGTAAGTTGGATATCAGTCCAAACTGATTCACTTGCAATCTGATCATGGAAACTACAATCACACCTGATCTGCACGAAAAAGTTTTCAGAAGTCTATTCACCCCTCTTCTCTAGACTTCAGCCCTCACGAAACTCGTTCGGGACCTACAAGTGGTATCAGAGCAGTGGTTTTACAGACCACTGGCTTTGAATATCATCGGTTGTTGAGGAAGAAAGTTTTGTGGTCACTTGAACTGATCTTAAAAAAAAACTTTTTAAATCTCATCTATTTTCAAACACACGATCAGCATGGATAATACTTCGGGTATGTATCATGATTTGCCTAAATTTTCCATTGATGAGTATGCAGACTGGACGATATACATGAGCAATCATCTGGGATCAATAAGCAGCAGGATGATGGAAGTTCTTGAACGAGGACCCATCATCATCTACCATGACAACCCAGCTATTGGAGGTGATCCAGATTTTGCAGTTGGAAGTCTTGTCAGAAAGAGTCCCGCCCTGATGGATGCTGAAGAGAGAAAACTGTACACTCTGGATATGATAGCCAGACACATAATCATGAAGACCATGGACAAGATAACCAGAGAAAAGATAAAGTATCTCAAGACAGCCAAACAGATGTGGGATACGCTTGCTGAAATGTGTGTAGGAAATGATCTGATTAAAGATAGCAGACTGCAAGCTGAATTGGTGAAATTTGAGAAACTCAAGATGCTACCAAATGAAACCATCATTGAGCTCGATGGAAGAATCACCATGTCAGTCAACAAGCTACGGGAACTTGGACGAGAAATGTCAGATAAAGACATAAATTACAAGATCTTGAGATCTCTGACTAAGAAGTGGGATATGAAAGTCACTGTAATAAAGGATTGTCAAGATACTGCCAAGATGAAGCCAAGCAACTTGTTCCTGAGTCTTAAAGCCCATGAGTTCTATCTAATCAAAAGAGGGCAAGAAGAAGAAGACAAGTCGCCTGCTGAAGCCACACCTGCCATATCAAAATCAGTTGCATTCAAAGCAGCCAGCAGCAACTTAAAGTCTACTAAACCTGTTGGAAATATTATAAGCCAAACTGAACAGATTGCTTTGCTAACCAGAAAACTTGAAAAATCTAACATTCAACTTGGCAAGTATCATAGATTTTATAGGGATTATCAAAACAGCAGAGGAAGAGATAGGAGGCCAGCTGACAGATCTCCAGAAAGGACCAGATCTGATGACCGAAGAGATGATCACAGAAAGGATCGCAAAGAAGATAAGAAAAGAGATGATCGGTCTGATGAAAGGAGAGACAAGAGATCTGAGAGAAGAAAATCTAATTACAATCAGACAGGTAAGTCACCTGACAGATTCTACAGACGGAATGACTCACCTGGCATAAGAAGTTCCGTATCATGGAGCGTGTTTTAACTGTGAGAAACCAGGTCATTACAGCTCAGATTGCCCAGACCTGACACCAAAAGAAAGAGAAGAGAAGCGGAACAGAAGAGAGCAACACTATAGAGACAGGAAAGACATGGTTGCTGATACATCAAAAATTGATGATTCTTATCTGCCTTCTGAGGATTCAGGCTACTCATCTGAAGAAGATTTATGTTTGATAAGCAACGCTGATGATTTCTACCACTACGATGATCTGATATTCTCTTCTGATGATGAAATTTGTCTGATGGCTAAGGAGGAAGACCAATCTGAGGTTACCTCTAAACCTTCTGCTCTCTCAGTTTCCACACCAGTTATGGTTAGCACACCTGCTGGAGAGATTGACTTGCAGCTCTACTCTGAGCAATTGCTTGATGATCTCTCTAACGCAGTAGACACTCATACGATAGTGGAAGCTGAAAATGATAAGCTAAGGATTGAAAATACTCAGCTTGTTAAGGAAAATGCTGACAGTAAAGCAGCTGAACTAAAATCAGCTGAAGCTGCTCAGAAGATAACTGAAGAACTGAAAGTTCTGAAAGTTAATTCTTCTGATCAGGAGAAGTAGATTAAGGAACAGCTAGCTATCAATAAACAGCAAGCTGATGATTTTAAAATCCTACAAGCCAAGTTTGATGTTCTCTTCTGACTACATGAGAGTCTGAAAGTAACTGAGGATAGTTTACGTAAGAAAATACAGGTTTTCACGAAATCTTTGAAAACCGTTCAGGATATGAACAACTATTTTCGAACAACAACTAATAAGAAGGGAATTGGGTATGAAAACCCTTCTACATCCTCAAAAGCCCCATCTGATTCACTTCAAAAAGCTGTAATCAAACGAGTTTCTGATATAGATACACATAAAGTAAAATTTGTATCTAATAAGGGAAAGAGACCTGCTGAACAAGTAAGGCAAGTTCCCAATCAGAAAGGGAACAGAAATGGACCCCAACTGATTAAGCATCAGCCAAGGAATCAACAGAAGAACCCAGTTCTTCTTAAGAGACATCTACCTGATCAGCAGATTCGGTATCAGAAAAGACAACCTCTAAAGGGGAAATCTGATCTGAAACCAGATATGGCAATAAGATATGAATCTTTTAATGGTAGCAGTCGTACCTACCCTTATAATCAGAAACCTAGGGCTGCTGCACCTGAGCCCCACTAGGTTAAAAGAAGACAAACAGCAAGGAAAAATCCCAAGTCTTCTGATTCACCCAAGGCTCGCACAAATAATCATATTGATCAGAATGCATATGAAGAGATGTATGATTATGTAGATGTTTATGGGAGATAAATCAGGCCTTCTGATCTATCTGATTACAATAGAAGTGCCCTGTTTGTATGGATCCCTAAAACCAACTCTAACTCCTCAGGACCCAATCCTAAAGGGGTACCTAAAACCTGATTTGATTGCAGGTTCGCGTGGGTTTGGCCAAAAAAGGAGGTGTACAAGCAACTATCTGGTACATCGATAGTGGATTCTCAAGGCACATGACTGGAAGCAAACATCTCCTTAGCTCTTACACTGAACAAGAAGGCCCACGTGTACTCTTTGGTGATGATAACTTTGGTTTTACCAGAGGATTTGGAACCTTAGAGAATGATGACGTACAGGTTACTGGAGTCTCGTATGTCGAAGGTTTAAAGCATAATCTATTATCAGTTTCACAATTCTGCGACAACGGATTCAGTGTTGAGTTCTCGACTGATCAGTGTACTATCAAGAATCGAGCTACTCATCAGATCTTGTTAACTGGTTCAAGGAAAGGTACGATTTATACAGCAGATTGGAACAATTGTCCAAGAAATGCATGCCTGATTCTTAAGAGTTCAAAAGGTAGCAGTTGGCGCTGGCACAAGAGAATGAGTCATCTGAACTTTAATACTCTTAACAAGATAGCAAGGATGTCTTTGGTTGAGGGTCTTCCAAATGAGGTATTCTCTAAGGATCAGACATGTGTCGCATGTCAGAAGGGAAAACAGGTTAAAGCCTCATTCAAGAGAAAACCCTGGACCAGCATCCAGAAGAGTATTGCAACTGCTCCATATGGACTTATTTGGACCAGTTACACCAGTCAGTCTCAGCGGACGCAAATATACTCTAATAATCGTGGATGATTAATCGTGGACAACAACAAAGATACCCGAGCTGCTCGAGAAATTACAGAATGAGAAGGGTGTCAGTATAGTGAAAATCAGATCAGATAAAGGTGCAGAATTTTGGAACTCTTTTATTACTGATTTTTGCACTAAGTTTGGTATACAACATGAAACATCAACTGCAAGAACGCCACAACAGAATGGAGTAGCAGAACGGAGAAACATAACACTCAAGGAAGCTGCTCGCACTATGTTAGCTGAACATGCAATACCAAGCCGTTTCTGGGCAGAAGCCATCCATACTGCATGCCACACTCAGAACAGATGCTCTCTGACTAAGGCTCACTACAAAACACCCTATGAACTGTGGAAGGGCAGAAAACCTCGTGTTTCTTACTTCCATGTTTTTGGGTGCAAGTGTTTCATACACATCATGGGAAGAGCAGTTGAAGACTTTTGAGGCCGAGTCAGTTGAAGACTTTTGAAGCCAAGTCAGATGAGGGTACATTCTTAGGATATCCCTCATCCAGCAAGGCTTTCAGGGTCGAGGAAACACCTCATGTGGTCTTTGATGAGACATCTTCTGAACAAGAGAAATCTGCCTCAGAACAAGCGGTACCAGATCAACCGGTACCTGATGCACAGAAAATGGATCAGCTAAGTATCAAGGAAAAAGGATCAGAACACGTAACAGTGTATATTCTAGAACTTGATCTTGCTGATTCACCAGGTCAATCAGTCCCTAAGGTACGTACAACTGTCAATGAAGAAGCTGGTATAGCTGAGATAGTAACAACTGAACCATCTGGTTTAGGGGGAACACCTGAAGTTCCTACGGACAGACATCAGCACATGATGAGTCCAACATCAGCTGAGACTTGTCCATGTCAAGTGGATCATAATTATGTACCACTCCCAATCACTAGTAATGAACTACTATCAGAAGAGGATGATGTTCTCCAAATTGATGCAAATCAGAAAAGAAGGACCTGGGTAACCAGTCATCCAACTGATCTGATCATCGGAGACCCATCTGATAGAGTCAAAACTAGACATCAGATTGGTGAAAGTGCCATGTATTGTTGTTATCTGTCTTTGAAGGAACCAACTGAAGTAGAAGAAGCTCTACAATATGCAAACTGGATTCTAGCCATGCAAGAAGAACTGGAACAGTTTGAGAGGAATCAGGTTTGGAAACTGGTGGACAGACCAACCCATCAAGATGTGATTGGCACAAAGTGGGTATTCAAGAACAAGAGAGATGAGAATAATGACATAACCAGAAATAAGGCAATACTTGTTGCTAAGGGGTATTCACAATCAGAAGGAATTGATTATGATGAGACCTTTGCACCAGTCGCTCACTTGGAAGCCATTCGGTTGTTTCTGGCATATACTGCCCACAGAGGGTTTATTGTGTATCAGATGGATGTTAAGAGTGCATTCTTAAACGGGGTACTAGCTGAGGAAGTTTATATTGAACAACCTCCAGGCTTTGAAAAAGGCGACAAGGTGTACCGTTTAAGAAAAGCTCTTTATGGCCTGTGTTGGCCCCAGTGTAAACGAGTCTTACACATGTATGGGGGGGGAATACACGTGTTCAGTGATTTTAAAACTTTTATTTACTGAGGTCAGCTTGGGTCAGGTTGTCATGATGATTTGGTCCTGAGAAGCACAAATCGCTCTGAGTCAAAGTCTACCTGAGACAGTGATCCTGAACTGCTTTCAGATACCTCAGATAATCCCAACTGATCCTAAGTTTTCAGAGATACTGAGCTGCTTGGATCAGATAACTAACTTACTGAACCCTCAGAAGAGTAAGTTCAGTTTGGTAACTATCTGTTCTAGTTACTCAGATGTGCGGAATGGTTGGCCCTAGTTTATACTCGTTTTAAGCTTTTGTTGAAAACCTTCCTTTTTAATGGAACAGTGATTAGGCTGTGATTCAATTCAGATGCAACTTCAGTGGATTGATTCCAACTGAATATCAGTGAAAATATGCTTTCAAAACAAGGTAATGCAATAGTTAAGCAAAGCAAAACAGAAAGCAAAGAACACAACAAGTTATAGTGGTTCAGAGACTCAAGCTCCTACGTCCACTCTCCCTGATCACTTCAGAGAAATTCACTAATCACTTCCTAAGGCTTTCTGACTACCTCTGTAGTTTACTAACCTTTCTAATTTTGAGCTTTCTGACTACCTCTGTAGTTTACTAACTCAAAACTCACACAAGCTTTCTGTCTATCCAAGATGGATTACTCACTTCTTCTCTAGAGCGTTCTGACTACCTCAATGTAGTTTACTAACTCTTTACAACTCCAATCTCACCAACAATCACACTCAAACTACCTTACAAAGGGTTTGGGGTTTTTTGGTTGGTTTCCAACTAGGATGAGATATCCTTTATAATAAAGAACAATGTAAAGGCTAGGATATCTCGACTAAGCTTTGGATATATCTTATCGAGCTAGGCTTAGTGGAATGAGCTCTCTTCAAAATAAAGCACTTGGGAAATTCTTGGTTTTTCGAGTGCTTCAACTTGCAATAATAAGTTTGAGCTCTTGAGTTGCTTACAAATTTCCCGTAACCTTCAATGTAGAGGGTCACAAGTATTTATAGGCAGGCACCAAGGTCACTCTTGAAAAACTATCCGTTGGAAGAGATAGCTTCGTGAGTTTCCTCTGATGGTGTGTGAAGAACGGCTATATTTAGGGTTTGAGACTCCCTAATACGTTTTAGGGTTTGCAGTCTGGAACTTAGTACTTCTGACATCTTTTCAGTGACCTGTCGCTGTCAGTGTCAGTAATGTATAGTGTTGTCTTCTTCTTTTTGACTTTTGTCTCCAGCTAAAGGTAGACAACTTCAACGGCTCTTTTAGGTTACATTCTCTGAGTGATATAACCTTAACAATACTTTGTCTTAGTTCCTTTTGTCTGTATTTGAATGTCTTGGGCAATATATATTTTTCTAAGGAATCGCGTTTTTCTCAGTATTGCATCCTTCAGATAGATATTTTCAGTGCCTCGGAACATTCAGGTTTATACTGAGCATTCAGTACATTACTGAGTCTTCAGTAATTACTGTGCCTTTAGTATTCTTCAGTCTTCAGTTTTCTGTCTTCTGTGTCTTCAGAGTCTTCTGAGTCTTTAGGGTCTTCTGAGTCTTCTGGGTCTTCTGAGTCTTCAGAGTCTTCTGAGTCTTCACAGATATACTGACTGATATACTGAGTCTTAATGCTGAGTGTCTCAGTTTCATACTGAGTCTTCAGTTCTCACCGAGTCTTTAGTTTCTCAGTTTCTCACTGAAACTTCAGAAACTTACTGAGTCTTCAGAACCTATCAGAATCTAACTTGATCTATATCTGCTGACTATACATTTTGCAGATATCATCCTGAATACTCTAAAACTGAATCCTGACTCAACTATCAAAATTATTCTGAACATGTCATACTCAGGGGTTTTGGGATCTAATCAAAATCAATCTTTATTAAATTCATCTCCCAACAATTTCCCCCTTTTTGATGATGCCAAAACCTATTTTGTTACAAAACACTTAACCTATACTCAGGTTTCAGTTTTTCCTATTACAAGATTGGTTATAACTCCCAACAATTTTCATTCATAAAGAGTCTCCCAACAATTTCTTCAGTAATGAATCTCTCAAAGGATTCATCACTAAACAATTAATCTTAGAGACAACATACAGGCATATCAAAAGTAAAAGACATGTAAATAAGATAATGAGATATTATCTTTTGAGCATAAATGATAAGGTTTCATTGATGTTTGGTAGACAGTTACAAGTTACAATGAATCTTATCTAACAAAATCAAAAAGACAAAAAGATAAAGGATTACAAGAGTCTTCTGAGTTGATCTTCAGTCTTCTTTGCTTTTCTGCTCTGGCTCTTCAGTTCTGATTTTCCACCTCATCAGCAGGCACCTCAAGGTTGAACACCCCATAATATCTTCTTTTCAGCGCATCTCTTTCTTTAATGATATCAGGATTGTTCCCTGTCAGGCCCAACTGAGTAGCTTACTGGGAAATTTCTTGAGCAATGGCTTTCTCATTCACACAGCCATTCTCCAGCCTGGGAGGAGGGTACGAGTATGGACCAGGGGTGGTTATCTGCACATTTCCTTCATCCGCAAAATTTATCCAGCCTTGAAGATATTTAGGATAGAAGGTCAGGAGATAGTAATGAAAGCCTCATTGGGATCAGAGCTCTCCCCTCTCCATTCTCTGAGCACATCATAATAGAACCAAAAAGTTCTCTTAATTTCATCCCATGCATCGTTGAGCTGGACTGGCATCCATTTGTCAACATGCGGCCATTTCTGTGCTTTTGTGCTCCCTCTCCTCTTGCTTGCAAATCTTTTGAAACCACTCCTTTTCTGCTCTTCTTCCATCTTCTTTCTGATCACATGCACACCAGAAATAGAAGCAACAATTTTCTTTGCTTGTTCAATTTGGAGTGTTTTTAGAGCACTTCTTGTATTGAAGACCTTCTTCTGTGGCTCAACCTCAGATTCTTCAATATCCTGAATCAGCTTTCTCTGAACTGGCTTAGAAGCCTTTGCTCTTTTGCCCTCAGGCTCTTCCATCGCCACAGCTTTTCTCTTGATGGGCAAATCTGCACCAGCTTGGCTTGTACCAATTCTTCCTCTACCACTCAGTTTCTCTATAGCAACTTCTTGCATTGTTTCTCCTGAAACCTGAGTGTAGACTGGCTTCTCCACCTTCTTAAACTTCAGTTTCTCAGTGGCCTCAATTTCCTTCATGGCTTCGGCAACGATTTTCTTTTCAGCTTCTTTGATCGTCTTGCCTTTCAGAGTTTGATCCAATAACTTCCTGAGATCAGCACCGGGTCTTTCCCCCTTCTTGGATCCATACTCTGGTAGAAGCCTGGAGAGTGCTGTGTCCATATGATATTGCTCTTTACTGACACTACGCACCTCCCCTGCCAACTGATCTTGCTCCTCCTCGAGCCTCCTAAGGTGGTTCTTCGCCACTGAGAATTCTTCAGATAAATGAGCAAATTGGCTAGAGAGAGCTTCCTTGAACATATCTGTCATCTTGGCCATGAGCATTGAGCTCATTTCCTCAACAGCATTCTTTACCAGCATCTCATTCTTCTCTGCCAATTTAGCTTCTAGAATTTTAGTCTGCTCCTGATGCTTCTGCTTCAGCTCTTCTTTAAGCTCAGCCTTGACCCCCTCCATCTTCTCTTCTAATTTTCCTTCCATGGAGGTCAGCTTCTCTGTCATAGAGTTCTGAAGTTGCACCAGTTCTGAAGAAGAACTCAAGCTTTCAATCTTCTGAGTTTGGCTGGCCAGTACCTTCTCCATCTTAGCAACTTTGTTCAGGATTGGCTCAACCTTCTCTAACATTTGCATCACCGGGGTGAGATCAATCTCAGGAGCATATCTAATTTGTTGTGTCTCCTGAGCTGGCTGTTCATCCTGAGTCTCAGTCTGAACCTGAGCTTCAGTCTGAACCTTGGGTGTTCACTTGAGCCTCAGTCTGAAGGCTAACTTCAGTCTGAGGATGTTCGACAGCAGCCTTATCAGCATCAGTTGAGTCTTTCTCCTTCTGAGATTGACTCTTATCATCCCCTTGTTGGTCCCCATCCTGAGATTTGTCTTTGGAGCTCGGGGCACCAACTTCAGCATTCCTCCTCTTAGCCACTTTCCTCTTAACTAGCTCATCAAAGTCAGAGATTTTCATCCTGAGCTTAGTTTTTCTGAATCCAGAGAATTCAGTGAGAAAAGTTGTTTCCTCTTTCCACCAGTCTTCGCCTCTGAATGAAGCTATGTTGAGCATCTCCGGAAGAGTCTGGTTGAGGATGAAGACTGTTGACCTCAATCTGAAGAAGATGTCTTGGAGGTCTGGGAATGAGCTCAGCTCAGGGTAGCGGTCAAGGATGAACCATTCCCTCTTGCTTCGCCATTCGGTCTCTTCAGCTTCACCTTTCTTGAGCATCGGGCTCTCAGGTTCAGTGGAAAGATCTGCTGAGGGATCAAGCAATAATTCACTCAGGAGCTCATCAAAATTCATCGGCTCCTGAGGCTCAGCAAATTCTGAGGTTTGGGCAGGCAGCTCCTCAGTCTGAATTTTACTTGGTTCTGAGGTCTGAGCTGGCGCCTCCTCAGTGGGATTTTCAGTTTGCTCTGAGAACTGAGTGGGCACTTCCTCAGCAGGAATCTGAGCATTTTCTGCGGTCTGAGCCGTCACTTCCTCAGAGGGAATCTGAACATTCTCTGAGGTCTGAGGTCCTTGGAATATTTCTTGAGAAAACATATCAGAACTAAGCGACGTCTCAAGAACCTCAGAGAAGACTTGCTCCTCAGTTTGATTTTGTGCCTTTGAGACAGCCTGAGCCAATACATGTAAAGGTGATTTCTGAGCAGTTTGGCTCTCAGGCTGAATCTCCTCAGTCTCACTCTCCTCCTCATCATCAGTGAGAATCACCATTCTCTTGTGCTTTGGAGCAAGGGTTTTTTGCTTCTTCAATTTCTCACCCTGCTCCTTCTTGGCCTCCAACAAAACCTTCCCCCTGGTTTGTTGGGTTTCTTCAGCAGCAGCAGCAACTAGTGATTCCACTTTCTTCTCTTTCTTCCCTTTGATGGTCCTCTTTGCAGCAATGGGTTTGAACATTACTTTGGACTTAGGGAAAGGAGTAGAGTTGGCAAAGATGTCCTCCTCTTCTCGGCACATCTCCAAAATGAAGGCAATTTTGGTGGCATGGAGGATCTTAGCTTTGATCGATATAGAGCCATCCTCTTTTTTTATGACCTTGGATTGCTCACTCACCACCTTGATCAGATACTTCAGCCAGTTGAAATCCTTGGTGGGTGAGTCCTCAATCGCTGCCATCAATCGGAGTTTGTGAGTGCTAATCTGCTCAAAACTCCCTGATCGACTCATTATGCACTTACTCACAATATCCATCAACACTCTGTATTTTGGCCTCAAATGCCGCTTATGTAGGGTCGCCTCAAATTTAAGAGAATTCTAAGTAATCCTATCAAGATATTCTTGCTCTCGACCTAACATATACAAAGTGGGATCATCTCCCCTATCGCACAACTCAAAAACATCGTTTAAATTTTGAGGGACTATGTACAGCTCCCGAACAAAATCTATATACTTCGATGTATGCTCTAAATGCGAAACAGAAATCTTGGACTCAATATTATCATCCTCATCTATTTCCATATTAGAGACGAACTCTATTACCTCTCGCGAATATTCCGCCTCCGGTCGGTTTGCGACGAGGTTTGTCAGTTTCGCCAATCTGATCAAATGAAGTGCCTCTTCTTCATGTTTGGCATTGGAAGTACTCTCCAGAGATACAACGTACTCATACCAAGGTTTATTGCTTTCGGCCAATTTATCGAAAATGGTATAAGTCATTTTGAAGAAATTGAAGGTTAGGGTTTCGAGTGATGAAGATTTCTGGGCAAAAATGGGATTTTATTTGTAGAGTGATTTGGGAATGAGGGTTTAATAAAAGGGGCTTGAATTGGCTTCTCAAGGAATATATAGACCGGTTCGTGGAAATTCGTATCGGTTTGGTGAGAATCAACGGTTAAGATTAATCCACGATTAATCGGGTATGCGAAAGGACTCTCACGAAAAGTAAGCTGCCATTTTAACCTCATTGGTGAATAGAAGCAACAGAGCATTTAATGATTGTTGACCTTCTTTGGAATTTCAAAGGTCTCGCCCAAAAACATTCTTCAGGTGTTTTGTATTTATTACAAATGATTACTGAGTTTCACTTAAGCAATAAATGAGTTGCATGAGTCATTACTTCTTCAGACTAATTTTCTTATCAGTCTTACTGAGTATTGACCTTGATAAAATGTCAGTATGATACTGAGTACTGAAAGGGTTCAGTATGGTACTGAGTACTGACCTCTAATACATCTGAGTTTCCTGAGACTCAGTTCAGTAATTCCTATTTTATCCTGAGTTTTTTCAGTAGAATTCTGAGAAAACTTCATGCATCTGAAAACCTTCGATTTTTCAGATTTTACTCTATACACCTGGATCCAACATCTCTAATTCAACTGATAGTTCCTGAAATCTTGATTCAGCCAAAGGTTTAGTCAAGATATCAGCTCTCTGCTTATCAGTATGAATTTTCTCCAACCTGATGTCCTTTTTCTCGACATGATCTCTGATGAAGTGATGTCTGATATCCACATGCTTGCATCTGGTGTGCAATACCGGATTTTGTGAAATAGCAATAACACTATTATTATCACAAAATATGAGTACTTCATTGGCTACAACTTTATAATCCCTTAATTGTTGTCTGAGCCAAAGAATCTGAGCACAGTAGCTTCCTGCAGCCATGTATTCAGCTTCAGTAGTACTGGTTTCTACTGAGGTCTGTTTCTTTGAAAACTAAGATATCAGCTTACTTCCAAGAAATTGACAAGTTCCTGTAGTGGACTTCCTGTCAATTCTACAGCCTCCATAATCAGCATCTGAATAACCAGTTAACTCAAGTTTTTCATCAGCTGGATACCACAATCCTCTATTCACATTGCCCTTAAGATACTTCAGTATCTTTTTTGCAGCCTCCATGTGACTAGCCTTAGGATTAGCTTGGTATCTTGCACATATCCCAACAGCAAATGTTATATCCGGCCTACTTGCTGTGAGATAGAGCAATGATCCAATGATCCCTCTATAATCAGTGTGACTTACTGATTTGCCTTCAGGATCAGGATCCATCTTGTAGTTAGTATTCATGGGAATCCTAACTGCATTGCAATTTTGTACACCATATTTTGCAATCAGATCTCTGGTGTACTTTGCCTGGTTGATGAAGATTCCTTCCTTTGATTGTTTCACTTGAAGACCTAGAAAGAAATTCATCTCCCCCATCATAGACATCTCAAACTTGCCTTTCATCAGTGTAGAAAACTTTTCACACAACTGATGATTTGGAGATCCAAAAATGATGTCATCAACATATATCTGAACTAGTAAGATATCTTCCCCATCTTCTATCCTGAACAAAGTTCTATCAACAGTTCCTTTAAAAAAAACCCTGATCAGTAAGAAACTGAGAAAGAGTATCATACCATGCTCTTGGTGCTTGCTTAAGACCATACAAGGCGTTTCTGAGCCTGTAAACTTGGTCATTCTGTCTGAAACCAGGAGGTTGTTCCACATAAACCACTTCTTTAAGCACACCATTCAAAAATGCACTCTTCACATCCATTTGATAGACTGTGAACTTCATGTGGGCAGCATATGCAAGAAACAATCTGATGGCTTCTAGTCTTGTAACAGGTGCAAAGATTTCATCATAATCCAAGCCTTCTTCTTGGGAATAACCTTGTGCAACTAGCCTTGCCTTGTTTCTTACAATGTTGTTATTCTCATCTCTTTTATTCTTAAATACCCACTTGGTTCCAATAACATTGTGCCTTTCAGGTCTATCCACTAGCTCCCATACTTCATTCCTTGAGAATTGATTCAGCTCTTCTTGCATAGCAGTAATCCAAAAAGAATCTTGTAGAGCTTCTTCAATCTCAGTAGGCTCTTTCTCTGATAGGAAGCAGCAGAATAGTGCACTCTCACCATGGAACCTTCTTGTCTTAACACCTTCAGTTAGATCACCCACAATCTGACTTGTAGGATGACTATCTAACCAACTTCTTCTAGATGTTCCCCCTTCAATAGTATCCTCAACATTTGAAATTTTAGGTTCAGTTAGTTCAATAAACTCAGGGAACAACAGAAAAGGAGAAAGGGAATCATCTTCCTCAGAGGAAATTCTATTCAGAACATTGTCAGTGACATTTGTTCCCCTTTGGTTGATAGATTCAGAATTTACCTCAGCTGTGACCACATCTTCATTGGCATCACATACCTGAGTCTGAACTAGTGTGTGTTCAGATTGGTCACCTTTGGTGTGTTGGCTTTCCTGAGTCTCACCATCCTGAGATCCTGAACTTCTTTGTCTGAGTCTGAGTCACTCCATTCATAGAAGGTGACTGACTTCTTCTTTTCAGGTTCAGTGGATGATTTGTCATTCTTTTTCAGGCTTAATCTGGTGATTCTCTTGGTCATTTCTTCTGCATCATGTTCCTGTTTCTTCTGAACACAAGTAGATTCATCAAAAACAACATGAGGTGTTTCCTCCACAATAAGAGTCCTACAGTTGTAAACTCTGAAAGCTTTACTGACTTCAAAATATCCTAAGAATATTCCTTCATCAGCTTTGCTATCAAATGTTTTCAACTGATCTTTACCATTATTGTGTATGAAACACTTGCAACCAAACACACGAAAGAAAGAAACAAGAGGCTTCCTTTCATTCCAAAGCTCGTATGGTGTTTTGCCTTGACTGTTGGTCAGCATGGATCTGTTTTTTGAATAGCATGCAGTGTTGACAGCTTCAGCCCAAAATCTTTTAGGAATCTCAGCTTCAGCTATCATGGTCCTTGCAGCTTCTTTTAAAGTCCTGTTCCTTCTTTCAGGAACACCATTTTGTTGAGGGGTCCTCGCAGCTGATGTTTCATGAGTAATTCCATTTGCTGCACAATAATCAGATATAATATGGTTTATAAATTAAGTTCCTTTGTCAGATCTGATTTTGACCACACTCAGATTCTTTTCAATACTGATCCTTTTCAGTAATTCAGGCAGCTTTATCTGAGTCTCCTTCTTACTGAGTAAGAATATGACCCAAGTATAACTTAAGTAGTCATCAACTACTATGAGTGTATATTTCATGCCATTAGTGCTTACTGGTGTTACTGGACCAAAAAGATCCATATGTAACAACTGAAGTATTCTCTCAGTAGAAACATCTACTTTGCTTTTAAATGATGCTTTAACTTGTTTTCCTTTTTGGCACGCATCACAAACATGTTCCTTACTGAACACTTCATTTGGAAACCCTCTCACAAGACCTAATCTTGCAAGTTTATTCAGGGTTTTGAAATTCAGGTGATTCATTCTTTTATGCCATAACCAACTGGTATCTGTGGAACTTTTTGCAACCAAACATGTATCTTTAGGAGTTGAACTCCAATCAGCAAGATACACATTCCCTTTTCTTGTACCAGTTAGTAATATTTTCTGTTAAATATCATCTTTCACATAACATAAGTTCTTAGAGAACTCAACATTAAAACCCTTATCACAGAATTGGCTTATTGAAAGCAGATTATGCTTCAATCCAGATACATATGAAACACCATGGATATGAACTGAGTCAATTTCCAAAGTTCAATATCCTTCAGTCTCCCTTGGAGTTATCTCCAAATGGGATCTGAGGGCCTCTTTGTTCAACATAGTCACTGAGTATCTTCTTGAATCCTGTCATATGTCTTGAGCATCCACTGTCAAGATACCATACAGCAGGGGCCATTTCATCTCCACTCATCAGTGCTATGTGATCTTCAATCAGCTCAGTGCCCTTGTTTTCCTCCTGAAAAACAGATCAATTCTTAGGTACCCAATTTGTGTAGGGTCCTACAAGGTTAGCTGTACCTTTCGGAATCCAAATCTGCCTGACAACTCTAATCACTTTGGCTGATCTGTCTTCCATAAACATCTACATACACATTTACTACTCTAGGTGCCTTAGCAGTGTCCTGTGTATGAGTGCTAGCCTTGGCATGAACATGAGCCTTAGTATTTTTCTTTGGTACAGGCCTTTTGTTCATTTGCTTTGGCTTCTGTGCAGCCGGTCTGAATCTTTGCTGACTCGGGTTCAGGTACCCTTTAGCCTTAGGCAAGTGGGGTTTAGGTTGTCTGTACTGAAATTTGGGTCTTTCAGTATACTGAGGACTTGGTCTCTTCAGTCGAGAATGTCTCTGCTGAGTGTTTCTCTTCTGAAGATTCCTCTGATGGTTCAGTGTAGATCCTTTCAGGTTTGCACTCTTAGCCTGAGGCTTCGAAGTACTTGCCTGAAATTTTCTTACTGAGTGCTCAGGTTTTTTAGCATTCACCTGAGGTTTAGGCTTTCTTACCTGATCATTTAGTTTTACTGGAACCATAGGTCATTTTCCCTTGTCTAACACCTTGGGCATTTCTTCAGTTTGAAGTGTAGGTGCCAATGGTTTAACAAAGATTGTCTTCTTGTTACTTGATGCAGCATTCAGATGACCTTGTGAGGTTCCCCCTAGAATGTATCCCAATCCAGATTTTATAGTGGCAGGTCACTGATAACTCTGAATTTCATCCATTACTTTAGATGGAGTATTCAATAGAGTTAGCTTCTTCTGCGCACTATCCTCACAGTTGTGTAGAGTCTCATGCTTCTCAGAGAGGTCATTGAACTTGGTTCTGATCAGCTGAATCTCTTCAGTGGATTTCTCTAGCTTTTCATTCAGGGTCACTATCAACTTCTCTTTTTCTGAGAGTTGTACTTTCAGAACATCCAGTTCATCAGTAGCTCCCATTAATTGAGAAGTGATTTCAGTATTGCTAGAGTCTTTCCATTTAAGATTTTCAGCCTTCAGTTCCTTATTCTGCTCTTGAGTTTCATTTAGCAGTTCTTGTAGAACAGCGTAGTCCTTCATCAGATTCTCAAAAGAATCCATCAGGTCAAATTGATTGTTTACAGTTGAACTTGACAACTCTTGTGCTAGTGTAGGAGCAACAACAGAGAAAGAAGAGTTTACCTCCTCAACAGCCATTAGACAGAGGTCATCACTTTCACTGTCTGAGAATATTTCATCTGAAGAGCTAGATCCTTCCTCAGAATGTTCTTCTTCTGCAACCATGGCCTTTTTGCTAGAGACTTATTGTCTCTTTTAACTTGTCTTTCTCTTCTCTCCTTAGCACTCAGGTCAGGACAATCATACTGGAAGTGACCTTTCTTTTGGCAATTGTAGCATCTGTTGGCATCATCATCCTGATCACTTTCTTCTTTGGACTTGGAGTCCTTCCTTTTGGATGAAGAGCCCTCAGCTTTCAGGTCCTTCTTCTTCTCAGTTGATTTGTCCTCAGCTTTCTTTTGGTACCTGTGATTCCTGTAATAGTTTTTGTATTTTCCATATCGACTATTAAGTCTTTCAAACCTCCTTGCCATAAGTGCTAGCTTATCCTCAAGCTCATCCTGATTCTTAGCAAGGGAGTTCTCAGACTCTCTAGTTTTACGGGTTTTATCCTTGGCTTTGAAAGCCACATTCTTACTAGATGATGAATCATCTTAGCTGTCAGCCTTTTTAAATTTCTTATCAATTACAAACTCATAGGCCTTCAGCTCATAGAAGACTTGTTGATATGGCATTGAATCAATATTTTTGGTGTTTTCAATCACCACAGCATGAATATCCCATTTCTTAGAAAGACCTCTAAGAATTTTCAATGCCACTTCTCTCTGTGGATATCTCTTTCCAAGTGCATTCAGATCATTCATAATAATAGTGAATCGACTTCCAATTTGTCTATAGATTCACCATCTTCCATTTCAAAACTATCAAACTTTCCAATTGCAACTGAAAGTTTGTTTTCCTTGATATGATATGTGCCTTGGCACATTACAGCTAGTGTATCCCAAATTTCTTTTGCAGTATTACAGTGAGAAATCATTCCCATCACACCATCATCAATTGTACTGTATAGTGTGTCTTTAGCAATATAGTCTAGATTGACTAACTTCCTCTCCTCAGAGTCGGGGTTGGTCATCGACTTAGGAAATTCTATTCGGGGATCATTTCTCTCATTTTCTGTTCCTCTGGGATTCACCACAGTAAATTGGAATGGCCCTTCAGAGACCACTCTCCACATACGTTCATGTTTGGAATACAGGTGAGCCTGCATTCTCAGTCTCCATAAATCATAGTTCTCTACTGAGAACATGGGAAGTTTCTTAGAAGACATTTTATCCGAAGTCTTTTAAGAATTCAAAAAATAAGATCTCATTCAGTAGACCACAAGTATTTTTTAGCAAATAAGACTTTGGTCAACAAAGCAGTGGTCAAGTTCAACCCACCGCTCGATACCACTTGTTGGTCCGGTGTAACGAGAGTCTTACACGTGTATGGGGAGGAATACACGTGTTCAGTGATTTTAAAACTTTTATTTACTGAGGTCAGCTTGGGTCAGGTTGTCCTGATGATTTGGTCCTGAGAAGCACAAATCGTTTTGAGTCAAAGTCTACGAGGAGGTGATCCGAATCGCTTTCGAGATACCTCAAATAATCCCAACTGATCCTGAGTTTTCAGAGATCCTGAGCTGCTTGGATCCGATAATTAACTTACTGAACCCTCGGTAAGAGTAAGTTCGGTTTGGTAACTATCTGTTCTAGCTACTCGGATGTCTTGGAATGGTTGGCCCTAGTTTATACTCGTTTTAAGCTTTTCTTTGAAAACCTTCCTTTTTAATGGAACAGTGATTAGGTTGTGATTCAATTCGGATGCAACTTCAGTGGATTGATTCCAACTGAATATCAGTGAAAATATGCTTTCAAAACAAGGTAATGCAATAGTTAAGCAAAGCAAAACCGAAAGCAAAGAACACAGCAAGTTATAGTGGTTCAGAGACTCAAGCTCCTACGTCCACTCTCCCTGATCACTTCAGAGAAATTCACTAATCACTTCCTAAGGCTTTCTGACTACCTCTGTAGTTTACTAACCTTTCTAATTTTGAGCTTTCTAACTACCTCTGTAGTTTACTAACTCAAAACTCACACAAGCTTTCTGTCTATCCAAGATAGATTACTCACTTCTTCTCTAGAGCTTTCTGACTACCTCAATGTAGTTTACTAACTCTTTACAACTCCAATCTCACCAACAATCACACTCAAACTACCTTACAAAGGGTTTGAGGTTTCTTGGTTGATTTCCAACTAGGATGAGATATCCTTTATAATAAAGAACAATGCAAAGGCTAGGATATCTCGACTAAGCTTTGGATATATCTTATCAAGCTAGGCTTAGTGGAATGAGCTCTCTTCGAAATAATGCACTTGGGAAATTCTTGGTTTTTCGAGTGCTTCAACTTGCAATAATAAGTTTAAGCTCTTGAGTTGCTTACAAATTTCTCGTAACCTTCAATGTAGAGGGTCACAAGTATTTATAGGCAGGCACCAAGGTCACTCTTGAAAAACTATCCGTTGGAAGAGATAGCTTCGTGAGTTTCCTCTTATGGTGTGTGAAGAACGGCTATATTTAGGGTTTGAGACTCCCTAATACGTTTTAGGCAATAGCCTTTCATGTAGCCGATCAACACTTTTTGCAGTCTGGAACTTAGTACTTCTGACATCTTTTCAGTGACACGTCATTTATGCGTGTCGATAATGTCTGATCTTTGTCTTCTTCTTTTTGACTTTTGTCTCCAGCTAAAGGTAGACAACTTCAACGGCTCTTTTTGGTTACATTCTCTGAGTGATATAACCTTAACAACACTTTGTCTTAGTTCCTTTTGTCTGTATTTGAATGTCTTGGGCAATATCTATTTTTCTAAGGAATCGCGTTTTTCTTAGTATTGCATCCTTCAGATAGATATTTTCAGTGCCTCGGAACATTCGGGGTTTATATCGAGCATTCAAGATACATTCGAGTCTTGATAATTCTTTGTGCCTTGATATTATTAGGTCTTGATCTTCTATCTTACGTGTCTTGAGTCTTACGAGTCTTTAGGGTCTTACGAGTCTTGAGGTCTTGAGTCTTGAGTCTTCGAGTATTGAGTCTTCCGAGTCTTCACGGATATCGACCGATATAATCGAGTCTTAATGTTGAGTCTCTCAGTTTCATCATCGAGTCTTGATTTCTCGGTTTCTCCTTTGAGTCTTTAGTTTCTCAGTTTCTCACTGAAACTTCAGAAACTTCAGTTTCATACTGAAACTTCAGTTTCTTCAGAAACTTACTGAGTCTTCAGAACTATCATAATCTAACTTTGATCTATATCTGGCGACTATACATTTTGCGAGATATCATCACAGAATACTCTAAAACCGAAATCGACTCAACTATCAAGATTATTCTGAACATGTCATACTCAGGGGTTTTGGGATCTAATCAAAATCAATCTTTATTAAATTCATCTCCCAACCGCCTGAAACAAGCTCCTCGAGCTTGGTATGATACACTCTCTCAGTTCTTGATAGACAGTGGTTTCACTAAAGGAATAGTGGACAGAACCTTATTCGAGAATAGAAGGCGGAGAAGATATTCGATGGTTTGATTTATGTGGACGACATCATCTTGGATCTCCCAACAAGAGTTTATGTGAAAAATTCAGCAAGCTGATGCAAGGGAAGTTCGAGATGTCCATGATGGGTCAGATGAGTTACTTTCTGGGTTTACAAGTTAAGCAAAGTACAGAAGGGATATTCAATTGCCAGGCAAAGTACACTAGGAGTTTATTGGCTAAGTTTGGAGTTCAAAACTGTAAGGAAGCTTAGAAGACCAGATGATGATTTGGATTCAAGATGGATCCAGATGAAAATTATCAGAAAACTAATCAGAAAGAATATAGGGCTCTCATTGGATTTATACTATACCGACCGCCAAAGACGTGTATCACTTTTGCAAAGATGGGTGTATGTCTTTGGATTTCGTGCAAATCAATGCAAAACCACCTGGAAGCAGCTAAGCGGAATCTTAAGTATCTGAAGGGGACAGTAAACCTTGGTTTATTTTACCCATCGATGATAATCTAGAGCTTAGTGGGTATTACGATTCGATTATGGAGGTTGCGAGAATTGATGTGAAGTCAACCTCGGTACATGTCGGATTTTTTAGGTAGTAAACCGATCTCTTGGTTTTCAAAAAAGCGGACATCGATTCGACATCTACTATGAAGCGAATACATGGTGCGTAGGAACTGTTGTTCCCAATCGCTCGCTGGCTAAGTCGTCGGTGAGGGATTATAACAGTTGATAGGCCCCGGTGGAAAACCCATGAAATGCGGAATAATCATGAAATGCATATAAAAACAGGGGTGAAGGAATGGTGATTCCAGATTTTTCTCTTTTAATCTCATGTGTTGTGTTTTGCTTATAATCGAATGCATATGACACGATAAGAACGTAAAGCAATAAAGAACACAACAATGTATAGTGGTTCGGAGACTCAAGCTCCTACATCCACTCTCCCTGTTCCTAGGGAAATTCCTTCAAACGGGACTTATCACCCTCCACGGGATTGCCTATAAGCTTTCTGACTATCCAAGATAGTTTACTCACTTCTTCTACTTTGATCTTTCTGACTACTTCTATAGTTTACTTACTCAAACTGGACTTATCACCCTCTCGGGCTTGCCTCTGGACTTATCACCCTCTCGGGCTCGCCTCTAGATGTTTAACGAGTTCACACTCCCTCGGGACTTATCACCCTCTCTCGGGATTACCTAACAACTACCTCACTTCACCACTAGTTATCTCTTACGAGAATGGGGTTTGGGTTTGGTGTTGTCTCCAACTATGGTGAGATTTTCCTTTACATTTGTTTAGCCTCAATGCTAAGGTTGGGAAAATCTCTTTAAGCGTAGGATACATCGTGGGTTGCTTAGATTGGGTTCTAGAACACTCTTTGAATATATTTGTATATCTACAGACTTGTGTTCTATGGTGGGAAAGCTTGAGTATATGTTCTCTTAGCTCTGTAGCATCGTTGCTATCTTCTCCGCACTTCAACACATAATAATGAAGGAAGAACTTGTATTTATATTGTGGATTTGAATGTTACCGTTGGAGAGAATCACATTCAAATCCATATTATTCTTTGTAAGTTCTGCAGTTTTTTCATGCTGGTTGTCTTCCTCTCATTGGTCCACGTCAGCTGGATTCCAGCGGCTATATTCTCGGTTTCTTGGCCGGAATATTAGGGTTATCTTGAGCATTCAATAATTCTTGAGTCTTGATAATTCTTCGTGCCTTCAGTATCCTTTGTCTTCAGTCTTAAGTATCTTCAGTCTTCTGAGTCTTCAGTGTCTTCTGAGTCTTCAGAGATATACTGAATGATATACTGAGTCTTCATACTAAGTCTTCAGATTCTCAGTTTCACACTAAGTCTTCAGATTCTCAGTTTCATCTTTGAGTCTTGATTCTCGGTTTCATCTTTGAGTCTTGATTCTCGATCTCATCTTCGAGTCTTGATTCTCGATTTCATCTTGAGTCTTGATTCTCGATCTCATCTGCGTCTTGATTCTCGGTTTCATCTTTGAGTCTTGATTCTCGGTTCCATCTTGAGTCTTGAAACTTTCTTGAGTCTTGAATCTCTGAGAATCTATCCTGATCTATATCTGCGGACTATACAAGGTGCAGATAACATCCCGAACACTCTAAAACTGAATCCTGATTCATCTATCAAGATTATCCTGAACATGTCATACTCAGGGGTTTTGGGATCTAATCAAAATCTTCTTTATTAAATTCATTTCCCAACAATTTCCCCCTTTTTGATGATGCCAAAACCATCTTGTTACAAAAATACTTAACCCTATACACAGGTTTTGGTTTTTCCTATTACAATACAAGAATGGTAGATCTCTCAACAATTTCACAATAAATCTCCCAACAATTTCACAACACATCATAAGGCATATCAAAATATAAAGACATGTAAAATGATAATGAGATATTATATTTGAGCATAAAGATAAAGTTTCTTTGATTGTATGATATCAGTTACAGATTACAATGAACTTATCCAAAAGTAAAGACAACAACATAAAGAAATACAAGAGTCTTCAGTCTTGGTCTTCAGTCTTCTTTGATCATCATTTTCGGCTCCGGCCTCGGGTTTTCTTGATTCAAGACTTCTCTTGGCGGACCTTATACGTCGGGCATCTTGACACTTTCAGTGACCGAGTTCGATTCTTCGACTTCGGACATCGACCTCGAGTCTCTTTTACTTCTGCGAGTCTCGGATCGGTTTTCTTTCTTGAATCTCGGATCGAGTTATACTTTTTGAGTCTCGAGATCTTCTTGAAGTCTCAGTTACTTTTACATAGGCTATCTGATTTCTTCTTTCGATCGATCATTTCGGTTGATCGAGATCAACACATCTTCAGATCAACATATCATGATAGCATCTGGTAAGTACATCATATCAGGTTATCATATCTGATCTCGATCACGTCTGATCTCGATCAGTCTCATCTGCTCATCATCATATCTGATCTCGATCACGTCTGATCTTGATCAGTCTCTTTTGCTCATCTTCTGATTTGAAACCTTTTCTTCTGATTTACTGGCTTTAGCTTTTCTTTACTTCTGAAAATATTGCACAGCTCATCAGTTGACTCCGGAACTCATCTAACTCATCTGATCTCAATTAGTCTCGTCTGCAGCCTAGTCTGATCTCGATCATCTACTTCTGATTCCGTGAGTTCCCCCTCAATTTGTTCTTTCGTTCCCCCTCAACTTGTTATCAGTAAATTAGCTTGAATAACACAAGTTGATAATGTTTTGGCATAGTTCATCAAAACTAAAATATCCCAACAAGGACGCCAAAACATTAAAATATATGCATTTTTAAAGAAACGGGTTTTCCTTTAAAAAGATCAGTTCAGGTGGTCACTCTGAAATTAGTGAACCTTTTGAACTCCTGCTCTGATACCAATTGATAGGTATCAGTGCAGAGACGGGTTCTTAAAATAAGATCTGTTCAGGTGTTCACTTTAAAAATAGTGAACTTTAGAACTCCCGCTTTGATACCAATTGATAGGTATCAGTTCAGATGTTCGCATTTGAAAAATAGTGACCTGTTGAACTACACGCTCTGATACCAATTGATAGGCCCCGGTGGAAAACCCATGAAATGCGGAATAATCATGAAATGCATATAAAAACCGGGGTGAAGGAATGGTGATTCCAGATTTTTCTCTTTTAAGCTCATGTGTTGTGTTTTGCTTATAATCGAATGCATATGACACGATAAGAACGTAAAGCAATAAAGAACACAACAATGTATAGTGGTTCGGAGACTCAAGCTCCTACATCCACTCTTCCTGTTCCTAGGGAAATTCCTTCAAACGGGACTTATCACCCTCCACGGGATTGCCTATAAGCTTTCTGACTATCCAAGATAGTTTACTCACTTCTTCTACTTTGAGCTTTCTGACTACCTCTGTAGTTTACTTACTCAAACTGGACTTATCACCCTCTCGGGCTCGCCTCTATATGTTTAACGAGTTCACACTCCCTCGGGACTTATAACCCTCTCTCGGGATTGCCTAACAACTACCTCACTTCACCACTAGTTATCTCTTACGAGAATGGGGTTTGGGTTTGGTGTTGTCTCCAACTATGGTGAGATTTTCCCTTACATTTGTTTAGGCTCAATGCTAAGGTTGGGAAAATCTCTCTAAGCGTAGGATACATCGTGGGTTGCTTAGATTGGGTTCTAGAACACTCTTTGAATATATTTGTATATCTACAGACTTGTGTTCTATGGTGGGAAAGCTTGAGTATATGTTCTCTTAGCTCTGTAGCATCGTTGTTATCTTCTCCACACTTCCACACATAATAATGAAGGAAGAACTTGTATTTATAGTGTGGATTTGAATGTTACCGTTGGAGAGAATCACATCCAAATCCATACTATTCTTTGTAAGTTCTGCAGCTTTTTCAGGCTGGTTGTCTTCCTCTCATTGGTCCACGTCAGCTGGATTCCAACGGCTATATTCCTCAGTTTCTTCGCTTCGAAATATTCAGGTTATACTGAGCATTCAGTAATTACCGAGTCTTCAGTAATTACTGTGCCTTCAGTATCCTTTGTCTTCAGTCTTCTAAGTCTTCAGTGTCTTCTGAGTCTTCAGAGATATACTGAATGATATACTGAGTCTTCATATTGAGTCTTCAGATTCTCAGTTTCACACTGAGTCTTTAGATTCTCAGTTTCATTCTGAGTCTTCAGATTCTCAGTTTCATACTGAGTCTTCAGATTCTCAGTCTCATACTGAGTGTTTAGATTCTCAGTTTCATACTGAGTCTTCAGATTCTCAGTTCCATACTGAGTCTTTAGAAACTTACCGAGTCTTCAGAATCTACAGAATCTATCCTGATCTATATCTGCGGACTATACAAGGTGCAGATAACATCCTGAACACTCTAAAACTGAATCCTGACTCATCTATCAAGATTATCCTGAATATGTCATACTCAGGGGTTTTGGGATCTAATCAAAATCTTCTTTATTAAATTCATTTCCCAACAACAGTATAGCTACGAACGTACCTATATTCTGTGACAGTAATAGTGCTATTGCAATCACTCAGAATCCTGTTCTACATACAAGATGCAAGCATGTGGATGTCAGATACCATTTTATAAGAGATCATGTTGAAAAGAAGGATATCATAAAGGAAAAGATCCATACTGATAAACAGAAAGCTGATATTTTAACCAAGCCACTAGCTGAGATCAGATTCAGAGAATTATGCAATGAGCTAGGGCTTCTGCATCTCGGAGAAAGTGCACCAGAAATGTTTGGTGGACTAGTCTCCAAGACCAGTTGGTTAAGTGACTGACCAAATAGAAAGAGTCAGTTGAGAAAGATACCTCAACTGATCAGAAAAGAATTATCAGATTAAGGGGGAACTGATCAGATTGGACGATTATACTTTATAAGTCGATTAAGCTATGTTCAACAAGCAAGGTGTATAAGATTAAGGCTGCAAATCGCATAAGAAAGTAGAAACAACACAACAATGGAATAATAGAAATTTTCATTGATAAAGACCCGGAGGTCATATTTACATTACAAGTTCCAAGTACAAAAGGACCCGGAGGTCAGTACATAAACCCTAAACCATAAACCCTAAGCCTAACCCTAGAAGGGGGGGAGAGGCTTTAAAGATTTTAGAGCCTGATGCTCCCATTTTCCCCCACAACCCTAAAACGGGTGTGAGAGGCTTTGAAATAATCCTAAGACACCCTCAGAGCTTCGGAGTGAGGAGCGAGAGCGGCATTGAAGGATTTCTAATCCAGGAGCCCCTAGTCCTAAAATCAATAGGGCCAAAGATGTGGTCCAAAGACCATACGGCCACAAGTGTCACATGCAAATATTGAGTTTGATATACGATGATCAGCTGTTGTCTAATCAAGATCGAATACCAAACTCATATTTTGTATCAGACTGAGTCTATTGATGCTAATTCCGTCATCTCGATAGGCACACAAGGTGCATACGGTTAGGAGAAGTGTCTTCTCATTTGCTATAGCAGATCCGTCGCCTCGGTGGTAGAGAAGCTTGGCTATAATCGTATGTGTAATCTTCTATGACGACGAAAGCAGTAATAAGGGACACACAGAGTTGATTTGAGAAGCTGAAATCATTTGAAAAGGGTTAAAGGTTTTTGCCGGAAGTTTCACCGGAAATAGGGGTTCATCGGAAAACATGGAGTTTAAGCTAAATAAAGAAGATAAATGGTTTATGTTGTGTTGTTTGCCTAAAACCCCAGATCTATTTATAGAAGAAAAGCAGGGGTATAGGTGCAAATTTAATTTCTCAAGACCCTTAAGAAAAATTTGCACCGCAAGGACAGCGCGTAACAAACACGCGACTGATGGTTGGATGAGTTGACAGTGTGAGTTATCAAAACGTATCCATACCATCATTACAGAGTGTCAAATCACGCCGACTTAGGGAATCGAGATGACTCTTCGACTCCCCAAGAACTATGTTCTGGCAAGAGCGCACATTCCAAGACTTGACCTAGGTCAAGAGTGGATCAGGATGGATCCGAAGAAAACTTATCAGATAAGAAGGATCAGCTGGGTTTGGTATCTCAACTTATCAGAAAGGATCAGTCAAAGAGTTGTTCAGAGATAACAGTTGAAAAGGGAACGTCACCTGATCAGTTTGGCTCATCAGAAAACTGATCAGATAAGTGGGACACTGTTGGAAAACACTATGGTTTAGGCAACCATCAGTAAGATCAACAGTAATTAGGCCAACCAGATAAGATCAACAATGGTAACTGACTGATTAAAATATCAGTCAGTCAGATACGTTTTCTGATTTATCTTCATGCCTATTCTATGTTAGTTATTACTGTTCACATTACTTTATGATGTCATGCCTACAAACATTAAATGCGGACGCGGGGCTTGTGTATTAAATGCATTTATTACGAACCTTTAAGTCCAAAAGTTTGTCGGTTTAAAACCTTAACCGCACGATTGAATTACTTTACAACCGCCTCAATCTTGACCGTCCACTTAAATCAAGGACACTCAAGTACCTTAAAAAATAATCGTGCAAAATGTTTCCCCTCCCATCTTTTAAAACCCTAAATACATTTTCTCTGAAAACCTTTCGCATTTCATACTTTTTAAAACCGTAATTCAAGTCAAGAAAATTCTCTCAAACATTCAAAATATTCAAGCGATTAATCTATATTCCAAAACCCTCATGTCGCTTTTCTGGTAACTTACTCATCTTGTTATTTTTGAATAAGCATGATACCACTTGTAGGTCCCGAACGGGTTTTGTGAGGGCAGAAGTCTAGAGGTGAGGGGTGAATAGACTTCTGAAAACTTTTTGTGCAGATCAGGTGTGAAAGCAGTTAGCCTGATCAGAGTGCAAGTGAGTCAGTTTGGACTGATATCTAACTTACTAATCGCCTGAAGGCAGATCTGTTCGGTATCTATCAGTTTAACTGATTGTGCAGAAGCTAAGTTTTACCCGTGTGAAAAACCAGTTTTAATAAATCAGATTCCAAAGTCAGTCTTTCAACCAGTTGACTAAAGTGTCAAACTTGATCAGATCAGAAGCTTGGTGCTAGCTGATCTTAACTTAGAATATGTATGCAGCTTTAAATAAGTTGAGTGCGATTGTGTAAAGCAGGTAAAAGCACACAAGATTTATAGTGGTTCGGACAAACCAGTCCTACGTCCACTCTTCCCTATCACAAGGGGCACCAACTAAACCAACTGGACTTAGATTTTTGTGTTAGTCCAACACAGTACACCAACAGATATTTAAAGAGTTCTCACTCAACCGATCCCAGAAATCAGAACTAGAAACCCTAGTCTGAAATCTTGCTAAACAACTTAACCTAACTTTGGGTTTTGGGTAAGATTGTTTTGGTTCCAACTTTGAAATCTTTTCTAGTTTTTAAGTAGCCTATCAGCTAGATGAAAAGATTTCTATGCTAAGAACTTATGGGATGAACACTTCGATAATAATCTTCAAGTTCGTGTTCTTTGTGCGGAAATCTGATTATAGCTTGAGCTTCTTGATAGTTTCCGTGTCTTCACTCTGAAGTGTAATCCCATATATATAGACCTCGAAATCAAAGAGCCGTTGGAGAGCAATTTGAATTTCAGGCTATATTTGGTAGACTTGCAGGATTGATGTGACGTGTTTCAGGAACGGCATGACCGAAAGCGTGAATAGTGTCTTTTATAGCCGTTAGAGAAAGCAGCACCAAATCCCGTAATTGCAGGCTCCGATCATACGTGTCTTGTTCTTATTGGTTAACAGAAGCACTTTTCAGTGTTGTTCTACCAACTAAGGTTGACATTCTTCTTGTTCAGATCATCGTCGTATGATTTGGTGAAACATCAGTTTTTCACCTGGTGAGCTGACCTGATCAGTCACAACTGATCAGTCTACCTGATAGAGTTTTCTAGTGCCAATTGTCTTAGCTTCAACTCGCAGACTCGGCTGATGTAGGTCTTCTGGTCTGATCTTCTGGAAGTCATCTGATCTTCAAGTCTTCTGAGTTTGAACTTCATGACTTCAGCTGGGATATCTGACTTGATCAGATCGATCTGATCTTCTGTCCTTCTCTTACCTTCTGGCCTGTCGGATATCAGCTGTTCTTTGGATCTTCAGATCTGACCTATACATATTGAGGTTCCCCCTCAATATGTGACCTATCTTCTACATCAGTTGTTCTATACAATATTTATCAACTGGTATTCTATGAACGGTAATAAAAACATCAGTCAGCTAACAGGTCTGACTGGTCCTATTACATGTGTTTTAGACCTTTCATCAAAACTCTAAATTTCCCAACAATAATTATCTGATCCAAGCGCCTCAGGATCTCTGATAAACTCAGCTCAGTTGGGCTAATCTGAAGCTTCTGAAAGCAGCTCAGGATCATTGTCTCAGTAGACTTTGACTCAGGGCAATCTATGCTTCTCAGGGCAAAATCATCAGGATAACCTGACACATCTGACCTCAGTGAAAGAAAAGTTTTAAAAATCATTGAACACGTGTATTCCCCCCCCCATACACGTGTGAGACTCGTTAGCACCGGGACCAACAACGTCATTTTGCCTTTTTTTTTGGGCTTTCCGGCGGATGCTGTGGCTGGACTGCCACGTGTATTTTATTTTAACAGCTAGAATTTCAGGAATATATAATTAATATTTTAAACTTAAAATTAAAATAGAATTAACGACAAGAATTAGTCAAACACACTTAAAAATACACGTGAGAGTTCACGTGGCAGTCAAATCACAACATCCGCCGAAAAGCCCTAAATAAAAATGGCAAAACGACATTATTTTGGCCGATTTGGGACTAAAATTGAACATTGTCAAAGTTATTGAGACTAAATCGATGACAAAAAAACTTATAGGACTAAATCTATTTGAGACCAAAGTTATGGGACTATTCGTGATTCAAACTCTCTTAATCATGTATTTTAATAATTTTCATATCGAGACAAAAAAATGTCTGTCTCCCTGGATATAATTCTTTCTATCGAGACAATATTCAAAGTTTGAATACTATCTCGATAGATATAAAATTTGTATCGCTAGATATAATTATCCCCATTGAGACAATATTCAAAGTATGAATATTTGAATATTATCTTGATGAGTAGGTCTAGTGTGAAAATTTTCATGTATAAAAATCTATAAAATTGCCCTAAATCAATCATCTACACCATAAACACTAGATAATGAACCATAAATTATGACATATTCGGGCCGGGTGAACCATGAACCACTTGGGCCGAGTGAACCATAAACCACTCAATTTTATCTTACTTTCACCAATTGCAGAATTTGATTGTAAATTAAAGTGTTTTCATGTATAAAAATTTTCATACTAGACTTTGTCTATCTTGATATATATAAATTTTGTCTCGCTAGTATATATATGTCTTGCGGGTATTCATTTTAAAAAACTAGTCACCCCACATAATGAAATTAATTTCATCATCATCTTCTTCTTGGCACCAATTGAAGCCTCTCTTCATAGCTGGTGGAGTTAGAAGCATTCCCTCAGCCATACTATCCACCAGCAACGGCACGTTAAAGATCGCCTCTTCGTCCACAAAAGCGGTACAATCATCTACATTAACAATATTCCTCCCACCACCATTCAAAATAGTGGATGATGATGATGCTACTTCGCAACTCTCACTAACATTTTGCGAATATGAAATTAATGAAGTGAAATCGGTAGCCTCTTTGAGTGCCGCCCTTCGTATGCCCATGTGGGAGAACGAAGCAGGCGGCGTGAGGCGGTGGGCGGAGGTGGGGAAGTTGAGCGACGCCGCTCCATGAAGCGCCAGGGCGGCGATGTCGTGTCGAGGTTTTCTTACGGGTGGAGGTTTTTCTCTTTTGGTGATGCAACAATTTTGGAAGATGGAGAACCAAAATCCATGAATGTTATATAATTTGGTATAATAATATATATAGAATAATGGATACATCACTTATATAATGTATCGATGAAATATTAAGAGTGGAAAATGTCAAAGTTGAAATATTATGTTGTACAGCTGCACCTGCGTTGACCTTATAAGTCACATTCTCTTCCTTTTAAAGCATGTAGTACGTGTATATTTGCACGAGGATTGAAATTGCATGGAAAGAAAAGGGACGTGCGGAGAAATGTGGGGACCTATAGAGGACGGTAATGTTTTAATAGAAATACAGAATGAGTCTTTAATCATATGAGATCGATGCGACGGGTTGAATTTTATTCATCTATCTTATTTGATCCAACGCCGAAATTTTACAAGTTTAAAAAAAAAAAAAAAACCGGTAGGATTCATACTCTTATTATATAAATGTTCCATCAGTAAGGAAATTGTCAGATATTGTATGCATCGAGGGCACCGTGTACTATATATAATAGTGTATTTTTTAAATATACAATTTGTTATTTTATAATATTCAACTAGTTTAGTATAACTTGTTTCATGAATACAGATTGCACATTTTAGTATAAACAAAGTGTATATTTCAATGCAACAAATTATATATTTAAAAAATATACTATGAACTGAATTGTACAGTACTGTGCACAGAAAACCGTCTCAAAAATATATTTTCAAGTGAGTTTAAGTTGAGAAGACCCAAACACATTATGTCCCCATTCACTTCACCCGTTTCTACTCTAATTTAATTTGCATTGCAAAAACACATCTCGCAATGACAAAGGGGGTATTTTTGAAAAATTATAAGTAAATATAGTCACTTGTGTACTGCAGAAACAATTAAAAGTGTTTTATTTTTTTTTATAATCACTTTTATTTAGATTAAGTACGCTGTCAAAAGTTATAATATAAAAGTTGAAAATGGGTGCTTTTGATAGATCATGAGCTTTTTTTACTATTTACTTTCTTTACAAACGTTATCGATTTTTCTTTAAATTTTTTACAAACACTATCAACTTTTATAATTAAACAAATCTTTATTATTATTAATTTTAATAAATTCCTCAAAAATAGAATTTTTGCAAACATCCCCAAAACCCCTATTCTAATTTATGTACAAACTCCTATCCTAATTTCAACGGCACAAACTCCACCACTCATTTCCCACGAGAATAGAAAAGACGAGGAATCCTCCAACGGAATGAAATTAAAAAAATAAATTGAGAAAAAGATATTACTATTTTAGAAATATTTATTTTTTCTATATGCTTTTTTTTTTTTTTTGCTTTATCTCTCAAATTATAAAAATAAAATTATATGATATCATTTCATGGAATGTATTACGGCACCGTAAAATAGTACATTTAAACTAAAAAATATTTCCTATGTCCCATTTTTTATTAGAACATTTGTCGAAAAAGGTAAATCTTAAACTTAATTGAACATTTCTATAAATAGCAATAGAGTTTTTCATTTTATTTATACCCCTCAAACATCTCAATATTACACCTTATGTCATTTCTTTTTCGACACTAAAGACAACTTTTTTTTTGGAGCCCAATTTGTCAAAGTGAGCCTCACAGACTTCGTTCACCTGGGTGAGCAATTCAATGGGAAAAGCTCTCAAGGCCCTACTTGTCTAGAAAATCAGGTCATTGCGGGGAGCTCTCTTAAAATATGTTCATTCGAGTGAGCAATTCATTGAGGAGAGCTTTTGGCCCTGCTAGTCTAAGAGAACATGTTGTTGCGAAGAGCTCTCTTAAAATCTGCTCATCTGGGTGTGCAATTCATCGGAGAGAGCTCTCTTAGCCCTACTCATCTGGGTGAGCAAGTCGTCGTAGTGAGCTCTCTTAAAAAATGCTAATTCGGATGAGCAATTCATCGAGGAGAGAGCTCTCTTGGTCCTGCTCATCTGGGGTGAGCAGGCCTTTGTAGTGAGCTCTCTTTAATAACTGCTCATCTGGGTGAGTAGTAATCGAGGAGATCACTCCGAGGTCCTGCTCATCTTGGTGAGCAATTAAACGGAGAGATCTCTCTTAAACTCTCATCTAGGTGAGCAATTGATTAGGGAGAGCTCTCTTGGCCCTGTTCGACTGAGTGAGCTGGTCGCCGCAAAGAATTCTTTTAAAATCTGCTCATCCAGATGATCAATTCATCGTAAAGAGCTCTTTTAGCCCTGCTCGACTGGGTGAGCAGGTTGTCGTGGCTAATTCGACTGAGAAATTCATCAGGGAGAGCTCTCTTTGACCTACTCCATTGCAATGTGCTCTCTTAAACTTTGCTAATTCAGGTGAGCAATTCATCGGGAGAGCTTTCTTGACCCTGCTCCGTTGCAACATGCTCTCTTTAAATTTGTTCATCCGGTGAGCAATTCATCGGGGAGAGCTCTATTGGCCCTGTTCGTCTAGGTGAGCAGGTCATAACGGTGACCTCTCTGACAATTTGCTCTCCCATATTTTGGTGTTTTTTTTGGTGAAAATTATTATAAATCTTTATAGGGAAAGAGAATGTAGTGAGTGGTGAGATTTTTAGGAAACTCTTTTGAAGAGACCTTTAAATGTTCATGGAGGAAGACTTGAAGATTTGATGAAACCTTCAAATGTTCATGGGGTAAGGTTTAAAGATTTAAAGAAACACACCCTCTTTCTAGCATCAATTGTTGATATTCAATAATTAACAATTCCGATGTGCATGGTTTGTGAAATTTGACCACCAAACAACGATATTATAGATCTGAAAAAGTATTAATTGAGCATGCTAAAAGGTATTAATTGTGATAATATATGATTTTCTTGCATTGAAATTCATATATCTTTACATTTGAACTATGAGTACTATATATTCTATTTACAAGCATGAGGTATCATTATTATATTCATGATGGCCTTCAATGAGACCAAGTGTCCTCTTACCCACTATCCTCTTATCCATTATGACTAGGTGCCTCATAAATTAATGCCTAAGCAGATGAGCAGAGTCAGCCTTGTCGAGTTGGACGAGCACAGTGTCGACCTTGCTTAGTTGGAAGAGCATGGTGTCGAACTTGCAAGTTGGATGAGCATGGGTCGACCTTGCTGAGTTGGGTGTGTCGAAGTTGTCGAGTTGGACGAGCATAATATCAACCTAAACAACTAGAACGAGCAAATTAGTCGAGGTGGCAAAGATCTCCCACCTAGTCGAGCATGATGGTTGTGTATGATCTAATGAACAACTCTTAACATGTTAATCCTTGATGGTTTTGGGTTGAATTTTAATTTTCTTCGTACTATTTGACGCAACGGTGGTTGTCTCTCTTTCAGAGACGAGCCCTTTCACTTAAACCATTTTACATAAAATGTGTATAAGAGGGATAACAATTTGGGATTTAAACCAAATTCGTCCCATAATTTTCTACCTTTGTTGAAATGGTCCCGTAACTATCAACATTTTCAATTTAGTCCTACAAGTATTCAATTTGTTCCAATTTAGTCCCAGACCGCTTGAGATCGATCAAAAACACCCAAAAGGATGTCGTTTTAGCTGCGAAAATTAGTGACGAGTTATAGACACGCGACTAAAACGATGTTATTTTGGGTGTTTTTGGTCGATCTCCAACGGTCTGGGACTAAATTAGAACAAATTGAATATATATGGGACTAAGTTGAAAAGGTTGATAGTTACGGGACCATTTCAATAAAGGTGAAAAATTATGGGACGAATTTGGTTTAAATCCCTAACAATTATAAACTGCCACAATTGAACAAGGAATGATTCATAAAGTAATGAATATGATGTTAGGGATATACGTGAAAGTATGCTTTTACGTATAACAGACTAATGTACTCTTATTTACTGAGAATGAATCTTTTATTGTTGTTGCTTTAAATATGAATGAATGTTATTTATTTATCGCAAATTGTTCAATGTTAGTACATATTGCATTGTAGTTAATGTGGTGATACTCGTGTTGGGATTATACTGAAAAGTATGTTTTTACTTTGTATAATCAAAACTGAATTTCGGACTTATTTACTGAAATAAATTGTTTATCACTGATGCTTTAAATATCATTGAATGTTACATATATTTACTGCATAACTGTTCAATAAATAGTACGTGTTACATTGTAGTTAATTTAGTGATACCAGATCACAAAAGATTAAATTAACAATCCCTTGTAACTAAAAGTACACCATTCACGACCTATATGGAAATGAACAATCCATCGTAAAAGGTTGAAGTGTAAGGCTCAGATTGGCTTGTCTTGACCAAGAGATTACATTAGTGCATGACTGATGCACTGAATAGGACCTACAGGAGGGCAAATTCTTCAGAACTGAACAAGGAAGAATTAGACCTCAGTGGTTCGTTATTTCTTAATCTCACTTCCTTAAATAGGATCACGTGTGGTTGGTAACTATTGCTTTGACTTATCATGGGTAGAGAATCAACGAGATTCAATACTTTTTATCTTGGGCAATATTATTGGTCACATGTGATTGCTAAGATTTAATACGGAGAATCGTGTGCAAGTACACTTGTTCGATTTGCCCCCTTGGGAGGTTCATAAGTTTTATCATACCAAATCTTGCAAGTGGAACTAGTTTCCGGTATGAGTAATAATGTTGAACCGTTCCTTAACCGAGGACAAAAGATGTTAATTAACGGAAAACTATTTCAGTGGCTTGAATTAATTAATGGGCTAGATAATCTTAAACACGGGAAATAATAACCGGGAGCCATATTGACTGTAATATGGGTTAAGATGGATAGTGCAATATTAATTATGTAGTGGGATTAATTAATATTTATGGGCTTGAATAATATTGTGGCTCAATATTGATAATTCAAGATCAATTGGAAGGTCCAATCTTAATTCTCCTAAAGGCCCCCTAAGTAGCCCAACATAAAGTTCAATAACTAAAAAAGGTGTTTAAAATAAAATAAATATTGTTGCATTATTTTTTCCATGTTTATCGAAATTTATGGATATAAAGGGGAGAAAGATTTTCTTTGAATTTTGTTATGGAATGAAGATATGAATTCGTGGAATACAAGATTATCTCATTAAATTCAAGAAATCTCCCACTTAGTCATCCATATAGTATATTTCGAATTTTTTGAGAAAAAAGGGGAAAGAAAGATTTTCTTGATTTTCTTGAAAAGATATTATGAAAGATATGTATTTCTTAAAATACAAAAATATCTCATAAATTCAAGAAGATCCAAATCTTGGATTCTTGCCCTATTTTTCGAAAAATACTCCATAACAAAGAGTAGGTGGGATTTTGTGGAATATTATAATTATGGGAAAAGAATATAGAAGATATATTCAAGATTTCTTGGAGATCAAGAAAAGTTTTTCCCACATTGTTTTTGCCCTAAAATTTCGACCACCTCTACTCTATAAATAGGGGATGATTCTTTCATTCCCAAGTACAATTCCATGTGCTGAAAAAATTAGCAAATCCACAAAGGTGGTGCAACATAATTTATTTTCCTTTTGTTAATTGTTCGTAAGTGTCCTACCACCGGATAGTCGAGCAAGGATTAAGGGAATACTTGGGAAGTTCTTTTGGTGTGTCTAATAAACAAAGTCATTGCCGTCCCAAGAGGTACGTTCACGTAAACTCGTAGAATTCCGCATGTGTAGGATTTACGTGATTTAATTATATGCATGATTTGTTGTTGGATTAATATTTGAATTAATATAGGATTAATTCATGCTAGTAATAATTATAAGAATTAAATTTGTATTTAAATATTCATCCCGAATAGATCTGTGCAACTTATTCCCCAACAACTGGTATCAGAGCCACGGTTTCGGGCTCTGAATTTTTTTAAATTGTAATTTAATTCGTTGTCATTAAATTTGAAATTGGATAGTAGAATTGCTAGATCTTTTTTGCAGGTATCCAATTGTCATGGATTTAATGTGTTTATTTATGCATGCATATAAATTGTGGTTTTTAATTCGATTCGTTCGGATTTGTTTTGCCTCGTGAGAAAATCCACGAGTAAATTAGGATTTGTTTGATTTGATCAATGTAATAGACTAGTCTACATCTAGGTTTATTTATTTTTTGTAAATAAATTGTAACCGGATCGGAAACGAAGACGGAGACGAAGAATTAAAGGATAAAATCCAGAACCAGGCGTAGGCGGCGTGCGTCGCGCAAAACGTGCCAAGGGAGGCACACGCGCGACACGGACGCACGCAGGCATGCACGGGCGCAGGGCGAGGCCGAGGGCCGAGCGCCAAGACAAGGATCGAAGAGCAAGACGGGCGACGCTAGCCGATATGGCTTCTTGCGAACGGAATTTGACCGGGAGGCGAGGCGAAGCGGGACGGGACGCAGGGCCGCTGAAGTTCCGCGTGAAGGAGGTGAGGTCGGGTGAGTGATCTGGCGCTTGTGGTACGCCCGGCCCCTACCGAAGCCTCGCTGAGGCCGCTGAGAGACCGACGCGGCGACGCCGCCGAGGTCGCTGAAGCGGTCTTTGGCAATGCACGATGTGCCAAGGCACACGGGCACGGTTGCTCGGCCCCGGATGCGGGCGTGCATCCCGGCTGCGAGCTACTTGGTGTGGCGTTTCGAGACGGAGTTCTTTTCGAGACGATCGAGTGGGAGAAATTCAAGACGGCGTTTCTTCAAAATCAAGTCAAGAAAAATCAAACCATGACAATTGGATAATTTGTGCCCAATATGTTTATTTTTCCGCTTTGCTTGATTTATTATTGTGTTATCTTATGCTTTATTTAATTTGTTTAAATGTGTTTGTTGGGAAATTTATAGTTTTGATGAAAGTTCCAAAAACACATGTAATAGACCCAATCGGGACTGTTAATGATCGATGTTTATATTACTCGCTATAGGAGACCCGGTTGATAATGATTGTATAGAACAACCGATGAAATAGATAGGTCACATATTGAGGGGGAAACTCAATATGTATAGGTCAGATCTGAAGACTCAAAGGACAGCTGATATCCGACAGGCCAGAATGCAAGACAAGAATAGAAGATCAGATCGATCTGATCTAGTCAGACATCTCAGCTGAAGTCATGAAGCTCAAATTCAGAATACTTGAAGATCAGATGACTTCCAGAAGATCAGACCAGAAGACCTACATCAGCCGAGTCTGCTAGTTGAAGCTAAGTCAACCGGCACCTGAAGACTCCATCGTAGATCGATCGATTCCAGTGATCGGTCAAAGTCACCACCAGTGAAATCGATGTTTCACCTAATCATACGTCGATGATCCGAACAAGAAGAATGTCAAGCTTAGTTGGAAGAACAACCTTTGAAAAGTGAGTCCGCTATCCAATAAGAACAAGACACGTATGATCGGAGCCGGCAATTCGGGATTGATGCTACCTCTCAGCTTGGCTACAAAGTAAAAATTCACGCTTTTGGCCATGTCGTTCACGAAGCTCGTCACATCAAGCACGCAAGTTCTTAAATATAGCTTTGAAATTCAAATTGCTCTCCAACGGCTCTTTGATTTCAAGGTCTATATATATGGGATTACACTTTAGAGTGAAACAACGGAAACGCTGAACAATCAAGAAGCTCAAGCTAATATCAGATTTCCGCACGAAGAACACGATCAAGAAGATTATTTTTATTAAGTGTTCATCCCATAAGTTCTTAGCATAGAAATCTTTTCATCTAGCTGTTAGGCTGCTTATACGCAAGAAAAGATTTCATAGTTGGAACCAAAACAATCTTACCAAACCCCCAAGTTAGGTTAAGTTGTTTAGCAAGATTTCAGACTAGGGTTTCTAGTTCTGATCTCTGGGATCGGTTGAGTGTGAACTCTTTAAACATCTAGTCGGTGTACTGTGTTGGACTAACACATAAAACTAAGTCCAGTTGGTTAAGTAGGTGCCCCTTGTGATAGGGAAGAGTGGACGTAGGACTGGTTTGTCCGAACCACTATAAATCTTGTGTGCCTTTACCGCTTTGATTAACTGTTTACACAATCACACACAACCTTTAAAGCGCATACATATTCCAAGTTGAGATCAGCTAGCACCAAGCTTCTGATCTGATCAAACTTGACACTTCAGTCAACTGATTAAAAGATTAACTTTGGAATCTGATTTATCAAAACTGGTTTTTCACACGGGTAAAACTTAAGCTTCAAGACACATCGTTAAACCGATAGTTACCGAATCGATCGCCCAGCGCGTCAAGAAGTTGGTTATCAGCCCAAACCGATTCACTCAGACTCGACAAAGCTAAGCGCCTCACACCGATCAGAAAAAAGTTTTTTTAAGTCTATTCACCCCTCCCTCTAGACTTCGCCCTCACTAAACCCGTTCGGGACCTATAAGTGGTATCGAGCGGTTGGTTCTCTGACAATCGACTCGTGTATCATCGATTCTTGAGGAAGAATCTTTGTGGTCAAATCGAATCGATCTTGAAAAACCGTTTTTAAAACTCATTCATTTTCCAAAATCACTTTCAAAGATGGATAACACCTCGGTATGTATCATGATCTGCCGAAGTTCTCAATCGATGAGTATGCAGATTGGGCCATATATATGTCCAACCATCTAGGTTCGATAAGCGGCAGAATGATGGAAGTCATCGAAAGAGGACCCATCATCATTTATTACGACAACCCTGCAGTCGGAGGAGATCCAGACTTTGCACCGGGAAGTCTTGTGCGAAAAAGCCCAGCCTTGATGGATGCAGAGGAAAGAAAGCTGCACACTCTAGATACTATTGCAAGGCATATTATCATGAAAACAATGGATAAGGTCACCAAGGAAAAGATTAAATATCTCAAAACTGCGAAAGCAATGTGGGATACTCTAGCTGAGATATGCGAGGGAAATGAACAGATAAAAGACAGCCGTCTACAAGTTTAACCGGTGATGTTGAAAAAACAAGATCTTTTAAAACGAAACCATCAACGAACTCGATGGAAGGATTACAATGTCTATAAACAAGCTTCGAGAACTTGGTAGAGAGATGTCTGATAAAGATATCAACTACAAAATCCTAAGGTCTCTCACCAAGAAATGGGACATGAAGGTCACGGTAATCAAGGATTGCCAAGACATTTCAAAGATGAAGCCAAGTAGCTTGTTCTTGAGTCTTAAAGCTCACGAGTTCGATTTGATTGAAAGAGGACAAGCTGATGAAGATGAGGTGCCCGCTGAAGCCTCAACTTCAAAATCAGTTGCTTTTAAGGCAACCAGCAGCAGAACGAAGGCCAACGAACCTGTTGGGAATATAATGAGTCAGGCAGAACAGATCGCTCTACTTACCAGGAGATTAGAGAAATCAAATATTCAACTGGGTAAGTATCGAAGATTCTATAAAGATTATCAACATAGCCGAGGACGAGATAGGAGATCAGCCAACAGATCTCCAGAAAGAACCAGATCTGATGATCGGAGAGATCACAGAGATGAAAGGAAAAGAGATAATCAGACTGAGGAAGGAAGAGATAACCAATCGCATGAAGAAGCTCGGACTACTATCGAAGGGAAGTCACCGATAGGTCATATGAGACGGAGTGATTCACCCGGAAGGAAAGGTTCGGTGGATCAAGGAGCGTGCTTCAATCAGGAGAAGCTGTGTCACTATAGCACAGATCGCCTGCACTGACGCCAAAAAGAAAGGGAAGAAAATAGAAATGAAGAGAGCAACGTTATAGGGACGTAAGAGTCATGGTTCGCACGTCAGAATCGACGATTCTATATCGCCCTCCGAGGACTCTGGATACTCCTCAGAGAAGACTTCTACCGATCAGTGATGATGTTGACTTCTATGAAAATGAAGATCGATATTCTCTTGACGATGATGATGAGATCGCCGATGGCGAGGAGGACCAATCTGAGGTAACCTCCAAACCGCTTCGCTCGCTTCTACACCGCTATCATTAACACACCGCTTTGGGGAGATTGACTGCAGCTCTACTCAGAGCAATTGCTTGAGGATCTCCAATGCAAAAGAGACACTTATGCAATAGTGGAAGTTTGAAAATGATAAGCCGAGGACCGAATAATCAAACTTGCTAAAGAAAATGATCTCATTAAAGCTTCGAACTTAGATCAATTTGAAACCGCCGAGAAGGCAACCGAGGAATTTAAAATTCTCGGTTAAAGCTTCGATCAGAGAAGCGAGATCAAAGATCACCGGCAATTAACAAACAAAGAAGTCGATGACTTCAAAATCCCGCAGCAAAATTCGATGAAATTTGTTCCAAAAGCATGAAAGTCTAAAATCATCGAGGATAATCATAAAGAAGAAAATAGAGTTTTTTCAAAATCATCTAAAACCGTTCAAGACATGAACGCCTATTTTTGAACAACGATTAACAAGAAGGGACTTGGGTATGAGAACCCTTCCACATCCTCAAAAGCCCTACCGATTCATCTCAAAAAAGGTGTAATCGACGAGTTTAAACAAAGATACATCAAAAGCCAAACATGTATCTAATAAGGAAAAAAGACGGTTGAAAGGTAAAGGCGGGTGTTTCAACCGTAAGGGGAAATAAATGGACCCCAAATGGTAAAGCATCGATCGAGGAATCAATGAAGAACCCGATTCTTCGAAGAGACCTCAACTCGATCAACAGATCGAAGAATCGAGAAAAGACAACACTGTAAAGGGAAGTACAATCTGAGACCCAATCAAGGTCAGCTGCCTAATAAGCATGCTTCAGGTAAACTGCAAAAACCACCTATGCGGAAAAGATATGAATCTTTTGATGGTAGCAGTCGTACCTACCCCTATAATCAGAAATCTAGGGCTGCTTCACCTGAACCACATTGGATAAGAAGAAGACAAACAGAAAAGATAAATCCCAAGTCTTCTAAGTCATCCAAGGTTCACACTAATAATCATACAAAAGCAGAAAGCATATAAAGAGGCGTATGATTATGTTGGCGTGTATGGGAGACAAATAAGGCCTTCGATCTAACCGATCACAATAGAAGTGCTCTGTTTGTATGGATCCCCAAAACTAATCCTAACCCCTCGGGACCCAATCCAAAAGGGGTACCTAAAGCCCGATCCGATTGCGAGGTTCGGCGTGGTCCGCCAACAAAGGAGGTGTGCAAGCAACTATCCGGTACATCGATAGTGGATGCTCAAGGCACATTTGGGAAGCAAACATGTCCTCGGCTCTTACATAGAATGAAAGGCCAGCGTGTACTCTTCGGTGATGATAACTTTGGTTATACCAAAGGGTTTGAACCTTAGAGAATGATGATGTACAAATAACTGGAGTCTCGTGATGTCGAAGGTCCAAGCACAACCTATTATCGGTTTCACAATTCTGCGACCAACGGATTAAGTGTTGAGTTCTCGACGATCAATGCACTATCAAGAATCGAGCCACTCAATGATTTTTTGCTAATGGTTCAAGGAAAGGGACGATCTACACGGTGATTGGAGCAGTTGCCCAAGAAATGCATGCCCGATTGTCAAGAGTTCCAAAAGTAGCGGTGGCTCTCGCACAAAAGAATGAGCCATCCGAACTTTAAAACTCTTAATAAGATAGCAAGGATGTCTCTAGTGGAAGGACTTCCGAATGAAGTATTTTCAAAGGATCGGACATATCTTGCATGTCGGAGGGAAAAGCAAGTCAAAGCTTCATTCAAGGGAATTCGGGACCGGCATCGGCCAATCATTCTTGTTGCTTCATATGGATCTATTTGGACCCGATTACACTGTCGGGTCTCAACGAACGCATAAATACACTCGTAATCGTGGATGACTATTCCAAGTTTACAGGTTATATTCTTACATAAGAAGAATGAGACGACAAACGAAGATACCCGATTTGCTAAAAAAGATTGCAAAATGAGAAGGGTGTCGGTGTAGTAAAAATCAGATCAGATAAAGGTACAGAATTTCTGAACTCCTTTATTACCGATTTTTGCTCTAAGTTTGGTATACATCATGAAACATCAGCTGCAAGGACGCCACAATGTAATGGAGTAGCGAGCGGAGGAACAGAACTCTCAAAAAGAAGCCGCCGCGACGATGTTAGTGAACATGCAATACCAAGCCGTTTAGGCGTATAGCAATCAACCTTTGCATGCCACACTCAGAACAGATGTCTTCTGACTAAGGCTCACTACAAAACACCCTATGAACTGTGGAAGGACAGAAAACCTCGTGTCTCTTACTTCCATGTTTTTGGGTGTAAGTGTTTCATACACAACAATGGGAAGAGTCAGTTGAAGACTTTTGAGGCCAAGTCAGATGAGGGTATATTTCTAGGATATTCCTCATCTAGCAAGGCTTTCAGGGTCTACAACAAACGAACCCTAGTTGTGGAAGAAACACCCCATGTAGTCTTTGATGAAGCATCTTCTGATCAAGAGAAATCTGCCTCAGAACAAGAAGTACCTGATCAACCAGAACCTGATGTTCAGAAAATGGATCAGCTAACGATCAAGGAAAAAGAATCAGAAACTGTAACAATATACATTCCAGATCTAGCTGATTCACCAGATCAATCAGATCCTAAGGTACGAACAACTGTCGATGAAGAAGCTGATACAGCTGAGACAGTATCAACTGAACCATCCGGTTCAGGGGGAACATCTGAAGTTCCCGCGAGCGGACATCAAACACATGATGAGTCCAACATCACCGAGACTTGTTCTTATCAAGTGGATCATAACTCGCACCACTCCCAATCGCTAGTAATGAAATTTTATCGAAGCGGACGATGTTCTCCAAACCGATTTAAATCGAATAGAAGGACACGGATAACCGGTCATCCAACCGATTCGATAATCGGAGACCCATCGATAAAGTTAAAATTAGACATCGATTGGTGAAAGTGCCATGTATTCTTTGTTATATCGTCTATGAAGGAACCAACAACAATAGAGGGAGCTCTACAAGACTTGAAAGTTTGGATTCTAGCAATGCGGGGAAGAGTGGAACGATTCGGCGTAAATCAAGTTTGGGAACCGGTAGATGCGAGACCAAATCATCAAGACGTTATTGGCACGAAGTGGGTCTTCAAGAACAAGAGAGATGAGAAAACGTCATCACGGAAATAAGGCAAGACTTGTTGCTAAGGGGTATTCACAATCGAAGGAATTGATTATGATGAGACCTTTGCACGGTCGCTTCGCCTAGAAGCTATTCGGTTTTTTTCGGCATATGCTTCCCACTGCAGAGGGTTCTTTGTGTATCGGATGGACGTAAAGAGTGCTTTTCTTAAACGGGGTACTAGCGAGAGGAAGTTTATGTCGAACAACCTCCGAGGCTTTGAAAAGGGCAACCAGTGTACTGTCTAAGAAAAGCTCTCTATGGCTCAAACAGGCTCCTCGAGCTTGGTATGATACACTCTCTCGGTTCTTGATCGAAAGTGGGTTCACTAAGGAACAAATGGGATGTAACCTTATTCAGAATAGAAGATGGAAAAGATATTATGATGGTTCAGATCTACGTGGACGACATCATCTTCGGATCTCCTAACAAGAGTCTATGTGAAAGATTCAGCAAACTGATGCAAGGGAAATTCGAGATGTCCATGATGGGTCGATGAATTAATTACGGGTCTCGGTGAAGCAAAGTCACGAAGGGATATTCATCGCCAAGCAAAAGTACACTAGGAATTTATTGGCTAAGTTTGGAGTTCAAAATTGTAAGGAAGCCAAAATTCCTATGATGACTAGATTCAAGATGGTTCCAGATGAGGATGGTCAGAAAACAAATTAGAAGGAATATAGGGCTCTCATTGGATCTCTACTATACCGACCGCGTGAGACGGATATAACCTTCGCAGAGGTGTATGTGCGATTTCGGGCAAATCCAATGATAAGCCCACCTAGAAGCGACTAAGCGGATTCTTAAGTATCTGAAGGGACGATAAACCTTGGTTTATTTTACCCATCGATGATAATCTAGTGCTTAGTGGGTATTCGATTACGATTATGGAGGTTGCAAGATTGATGAAAAATCCACCTCGAGAACTTGTCGGTTCTTAGGAAGTAAAAAGCCCGATCTCGTGGTTTTCAAAAGAAGCGGACATCGGTTGCAACATCTACTATTGAAGCAGAATATATGGTCTGCAGTTTCGTTGTTCCCAATCGCTCCGCTTAGTCGGCGGTGACGGATTATAACATTGAAGCTAAGAATGTACCTATTTTACGTGATGATAATAGTCTATTGCAATCACTCAGAATCCCGTTCTACATACAAGATGCAAGCATGTGGATGTCGGACACCATTTTATAAGAGATCATGTTGAAAAAAGAAGAATATCGAATGGAAAAGATTCATACTGATATACAGAAAGCTGATATTCTAACCAAGCCACTAGCTGAGATCAGATTTAGAGAATTATGCAATGAGCTAGGGCTTCTGGATCTTGGAGAAAATGCACCTAAAATGTTTGATGGAATGATCTCGAACAAATTTGGTTAAGAAACTAATCGATTCAAAGCGAAATCGGTTGAATTTGGTATCTCAATCGATCGGAAGATCATCAAGGAACCGATATGAGAAGGTCTTGATCAGATTTAAAGTTTATCAGATTAAAGGAACTGATCGTTTAAAGGATTATCTGATTAAATCTGTTCAGTTATACTTTGTAAGTCGATTAAGTTGAAATTCAACAAGATTCACAAGTGGTATTCATAAGATTAAAGCTTAAAATCGCATAAGGATACAAGAATTTTACACAACAATGGAATAATAGAACTTTTCATTGATAAAGACCAAGGTCGGATTACATTACAAGATACAAGTACAAAGGACCGGGGAGGAGGTCAAGACATAAGTCATAACCAAAAACCCTAAACCTATAACCCTAAACCCTCATCCTAACCCAAGTAGAGCGGGGAGAGAGATTTTAAATCGATGCTCTCATTTTCCCCACTTAACAAGGGTGAGAGAGAGGCTTTAAAAAGAAATCCTAAAGCCGCTTAATTTGGGCTAAAACCCGGTGGAGCGACAAATGACCTTGATAGGATTTTTAAGCCAGAGCCCTAAGAAAGAGTCGATGGGCTCTCCAACAGTTAAATGGTGAGTTGATATCGAAGATCGGTTGTTGGTGATCAAGATCGCATATCAAACTCACGTTCATTTTCGAGACTAAGTCTGTTGATGGTAGTTACGTCATAACGATAGACACACAAGGTGCATACGGTTAGGAGAAGTGTCTTCTCGGTTACCTAAAGAAAGAGCCGGCCATTAAGTGGTAGTAGAGAAGCTTTTTGCAACAATCGTATGTGAAATCTTTGATGACGCATTTAAAAAAAATGATAAGGGACTTAAAGGGTTGATTTGAGAAGTGAAATCATTGAAAAAGGGGTAAAGGTATTTTTGGGAAGTTTAAGGAAATAAGGGTTCACCGGGATACATGATTCTAAAAAGAAGATAAGTATGGTGAATGGGTTATGTTGTGTAAAACAATTGGTCCAATTTATAGAGGCCAAGCAAGGGTGCAAATGCAAATCTGAGTTCTCAAAACCTTTTAGAGAAATCGCACCAAAAGGATGACATGTAGGAATCACGCGATCGATAATTGGATAAATTTACGGCGGATTGACATATCGAAAGATTGGGACGATAATTACAAGATCCAAATCGCGCCAACTTAGGGAATAGAGACTACTATTCTAGACTAAGTTTTGGCGGTAACACTTATTCCAAGATTTGGATTGACTTGAGAAGAATCGATTAGGTCAACCAAAATCGATACATCTGGTCGATCGGATGAGGAAGATCGGTGAGCTTAAAACTCCAACAAATCGGATACATCGGTCTATGGGAAAAGCGAAATATCGGTTGAAGGGGAACTTCAACCGATCAAGGAGGATCGAAGGGAAATCGAGGCGTATTCAAGGAAGATCAGTTGAGCTTGAAACCTCAACAAATCAGATGCAAGTGAAGAAGATCAGTTGGGAAATTTTAAGGCTTAGGCAGAATACTAAGTTCAACAAGTGAAATCAACATGGACAAGTGGTATTGACTGATTACAATATCAGTCAACCAGATACGCCTTTCTTTTCTCTTGTTCTTTGCTTATTTATCGGATCTTATCTGATATTATTTGCCTTACTGTACCCATTATCCTTGTGGCGTATTCTCTCGCAAATCATTTAATGCGGACGTGGGGAACATGTATTAACTTCGCTACTAAATGTGCTTTTTAAATCCAAAAAGGTTTTAAATGACGTGCTTTTCGACCCTACGATCAAAACCGCTTAATCTGGAGCGTTTAATCTTTTTAAACGGTTGATCTTCCAAATCGTGTCTTCTTTTTCCCTCCTCGTCTTTATAAAGTTCATCAAAAACCATACCAGAGTTTTCCATTTCACAAACTTGCGATTTATTCTCTGAAAACTCCAAATTACTTCTCTCAGATTCAAAGTGTTTTTCCTAAGTTTCAAAATCATCTTTCCAAAAAGCAGAATCTGGTAATTTATGTTTATTTGATGTATTTTTTTTTAAATCCATTGATCTTAAATGTTTTTATCCTGTGTTATGCTTTATTGTTTCTTAGTTTCCGCTTGTGTGATATTCTTTGTATTAATGCCCAATTTTTAACCGAATCTATCTTATCTGTAGATGATCACTCACGGTATGGGTAAAATAATGTGCAACTATGCGGAACTGGCAACAAAGATTGTGGATGATAAGTTCGTACAGTTCAATATCACTCGGGATCCGGAATCCATGGAGGTCGAGCAAATTTCGCGAAAAAGGGCCTTGAGAAATTTTTGTAACTTTGCTGCTTCGCAATCCCGGTGATGCAAAGATGAAGCACTAGAATTCCTAAGGAATTTAAGAGTGGATCTGGATGCTCCAGAGAAGAACTACTTTTCGGCGATCACCGGTGAAAGAAATCGGTCGACGAATGATGATATAACCCGTCTATTCAGCCTACCAAAAGGACGGATCTACGCCGCTCATTACGGGGAGAACGAAGATGATCGATCGAAAAAGAGCTCTTGAGAGAGGCGATGACAAACATCATACTTCAGGTTTTGTCAGGCCAATGCTCAAGAGGAAATACCGATTGTTGTTTGACATATTGTCAAAAACAATAATGGGTATTGCATTCAGCCCAGATGCTATTACATCCGTCAATTTATCAGACAAAGATATTTGCAATAATTGATGAAGCCAAGAACATCAATTGGCATGGGTTTTCGAAGGCCATTCTACTCCAAGAACATGATAAATTTGGAGTTGATGAGTGGAGGCGGTATATCGAAGAAAAAGATCAGCAATCTCAACAAGGTTGCAGTTATCCTACAGGATAAAATGCCAAAGGCCAAATGGGAACAGAATGGACTGAAGTCCTATAAGGCCTTTCTCACAGCCACTTCAGTCATTTTTGGGCCACCAGACGATGATATGCGGCCAACTCCCCCAAAGTCAAAGAAAGGAAAAAGCAAGAAGGCAACTTCTTCTACAACAGATCTTGGGCGAATCACCGAAGAGTGGTGAAGGCCCCCCAGAAGGCCCACCAGATGCCCCCCAGAAGAAGAAAAGAAAACTGGTGAAGGCCAGGAGAAGAGGCCGAAGAAGGCGAAGCAAGCCCCCATGACTCTGATGCTAGAAGATGAGTCAGATGAAGAAGGAGCGCTGTGAGCGTCTGTTGCACCACAAAAATCGGGTGAAGCATCGACAGCAAAGGCTTCTCAAGCCGAGAGCTCGCCAGATCATTACGAGGAAGAAGCTCAAGACTAACGATCTCCTTCTCCTACAGCCACAGCTGATTCACCACTCAGACTAATGGCTGCTGAGCATGTCTCTCCTATTCTTCCACCTCGCCGAGAACCCGAACTGGCGCAGCAGTTCGCGAACCGGAAAAGCTTACGATGTGGAACGTAAGCACCGCTGCTTCCAAAGTGTAACCTCTCGCAGTCGAACCGATCAGCCATCTTCCGCTGCTTTCAAGCACAACCAGAACCTTCCACATCTCATCAAATGAACGGGACAGACAATTTCGAGTCCGGATCAACAAAGATCATAACCGGGAAATTGATCGGAATGCGAATCGAAGAGAAATTGATGAGTTGTATCCAGAGCTGGTCGCCCAACCTGCCATAAGAGAAGAAGTTATGGAGATCCTCACGGAGAGATCTTCGATTAAAAAGCTTCTCGGACTTTATAATAATTATTGAAAAGATGGGCGGTGCGGATGAGTTTGCGATTTCGATTTCGACATGAGGAAATCTGCTAAAGTGGGATCACCGGTGGTGATAACTACTAAATCTGTCAAAGCTCGATCCACGCGAAGCTAGGGTTGCGGAACAGGAATAACGGAGAGGCTGGCGACAAGGCTCTCAAGCGAGATGCCATCATGAAGGATGAGGAGCCGCCGATGATAGTGGAATTTGAGTCTTTGCAGTTCATGACCAACCACTTTGGAGGCACAAACAATGAATCGGATCAAGTGACACCCAACATTCCAACATCACACGTCACTATTGATCAACCGGGGAGATCAAATCTTGTCTCAAAGATCTCCGAAAAAGAAGAAGTTGAGGGATCGATAGGCGATCAAAAGGCGATTGCCATCAAAGAAATAACAGATCAAAGGAATTGGCTATTTCCCGATTGGGGCAATCAAAGATCAGTTCTCCCAAATCAGGTCCATTAAATCAATTTGAATCGATAAAGACCGTTGATGCCAAACTGACTCAGGTGGATAAACAACAAGTTAAACTGATAGTTACCGAACTGATCTGCCTTCAGGCGATCAGTAAGTTGGTTATCAGCCCAAACTAATTCACTCAAGACTCTGATCAAAGCTAATCGCCCTCACACTGACCAAGCAAAAAGTTTTTAAGTCTATTCACCCCTCCCCTCTAGACTTCTGCCCTCACTAAACCCGTTCGGGACCTACAGTGTTTGCATGAGAGTTGCCCAATGAAATATCTCACAATCAAAAATTACTAAGTATGTTTAAATAATTAATTGACAATTTTATTCCGGATAATAAAATTGAATTAATTTTGACCTCCATGATTTATTTATTTGTGAATTCTTTTGGAGAAATTCCCCCCAGGGGACGGTCAAAAGTTATCCTTCACATGAATGGATTCCAAATGGATGATTGTGAATTATTACTAGTGGCGACGATGACCCTCCCCACGAGGCTCGTTCAAAGCAAAATAATAATTATGTATTTAATCATGGTTATTACTTAGGTATAAATTGATATGCATATACTTCCCCGAAGTCCCTGTCAATTTTATATTGGTCAAGTGGGAGCCAACTATTAATCTGGATATTAAAGGTTTGTAACTGTTCTTGTGTGTAACCTACTTGAATGTGTTTTAAATAATGACCCACCCCACTTGGCTTATTTAAACTGTTTTGAGATGTTGGCTGATGCATGTTCATATTTTTTTTGAGATTTTAATATGATGCATGTGATCGAATCTTGTGATATATTTGTGCTTATGCATATTATTGTTTATTTCAGTTCATCATGTCGCAACCTTTTAATCCACTGTTATATACACTCAAAGAACACCAATTAACTGGTGACAACTATAATGTTTTGGAAATGAAATATGGGTTTTGTCCTACCTGCACAAGAACATCAATGGGTTCTTGATGTACCTAAGCCACGTAAGCCTACTGATGGATCACCTAGTGCGTAAAGACACTTGTATAATATTTGGGAGTAGGCCAATGAACCCATGAAACGTGTAATCTTGACTTCACTGTCTAATGATTTGAGACACATTCATGAAGCTGTTGAGTCTGCTGCAGAAATTATGCAAAGTCTTGAAGAAATGTTTTTAACAAAAGACCGCATGATCAATCAGTTTAAAAATGACGACGTGACCAAGCTAAAGATGGCTGGGGGAACACCCGTGAGGGAGCATGTTCTCAGAATTAAACACCATTTTGAAAAACTGGCTTATCTCGGTACTAAGTATTGTGATGAGGCCCAAATCGAATTTCTTTTGCTGACTCTACCAAGATGCTTCGATGGGTTTTCCTTTAGTTTTGTGATGAGTGATCACATGTTTACTATGGACATCCTACAAGAAGCCTTGGAGAAAATAGAGAAGCATTTAGGAAAGAAAGACGAAGCATTGGTAACCAAAAGTCTTTTCTCGAGATCAAGGCCAGTAGAAGGCAAGTCTCAAGAAAAGGAAAGTGGTCAGAACCAAAGCAAACTCATCACTAAGAAAAGTGAGAAAAAGACAATTAGCTGTTTGGGTGTCAAGAAAGGACCAAAGGGAAAATGTTTTAATTGCGGTGAAAAAGGACATTGGAGGTCAGCCTGTTCCAAACCCAAAAGGAATGGAAAGAAAGGTAATTCTCACGCACTAGTTGTTGAAACTTGTTTAGCGGCGTATGCCTCCCATTTATGGGTAGTGGATACGGGGTCCACTGATCATGTTTGTTTCACTTTACAGGGGTTCAATCGTACCCGGCAACTTAGTGGGAGTGAGATCCTCATCACACTGGGCGATGATATGAGAGTGGCAGCTGAAGCAGTGGGAGAAGTGCACCTGTCTTTTAAAGACAGAGTTTTAATTTTAAGAGATGTTCTTTACGTTCCGAATTTTAGAAAGAATTTAATTTCAGTTTCTAAACTTTTTCATGTTGGATATTCGGTTACTTTTAATAAAGTTGTTAACATTTCTCTTTTTGATAAATTTATCTGTCATGAAACGTTGTCGAATAATCTCTATACAATTAACTGTGCACACCACTCACGAAATGCATCCTATAACTCATCAACTGTTTCCGACAAAAGAAAACGTTCATCAGATGTGAACGAGACACTTCTATGGCATCTACGATTGGGACATATAAATCCAAAGAGGATCCAAAGGTTGGTGCAAGACGGTTCACAGGAGTTTCTCCAAGTCGAACCAATTCCAACCTGCGAATCATGTTTGGAGGGTAAAATGACCAAGAGGGCATTTGGAGCCAAGGGGAATAGAGCCAAAGAAGTGTTAGAAATCGTTCACACAGATGTATGTGGTCCAATGTCAACCAAAGCAAGAGGAGGTTATGAGTATTTCGTCACTTTTATTGATGATTACTCAAGGTACGGTTATATTTTCCTTATGAAGCATAAATCTGAGACCTTTGAGAAATTCAAAGAATTTAAGGCTCAAGCAGAGAATCATAGGGAAAAACATATCAAGTCTCTACGATCCGATCGTGGAGGCGAATACCTCAGCGATGAGTTTTTGAACTACTTATCTGATGAAGGGATTGCATCCCAGCTAACTGCACCCGGAACCCCTCAACAAAACGGGGTTGCAGAGCGAAGGAACAGAACTCTTTTGGAAATGGTTAGATCTATGATGAGTTATGCGGATCTTCCCAAGTCGTTCTGGGGTCATGCCATGGAAACAGCAGCCTACATTCTGAACTTGGTGCCATCCAAATTGGTTCCCAAAACTCCCAAAGAATTGTGGACCGGGCGCAAGCCTAGTTTGAAACACATGAGGATTTGGGGGTGTCCGGCCTACGTGTTGGATAAGGAAGCCGGCAAATTGGATCCTCGATCAGAATTAAGGTTGTTTGTGGGATACCCCGAGGGAACAAAAGGGTGTATGTTTTATGGTCTCGAAGATCAAAAGGTGGTCATAAGCACCCACTTTAGATTTTTGGAAGAAGAATATATGAACGAAAGAAGACCCAGAAGTGAGATTACCTTAAATGAGCTAAGGGGGCTAACCTCAATGCCAACTGTACAAGATGACATACCAAACGACACACTTGCACAACCGGAACCTCGTCGTAGTGGGAGGCTTGTGAAACAGCCCGAGAGATTCATGGGAATAGGAGAGTCCTCGGACTTGATTCCCGGACAAGACGAATCAGACCCATGGACATATGACGAGGCAATCCAAGACAAGGATGCAGATTCTTGGCAAACAGCAATGAAAGCCGAAATGGGTTCTATGAATCATAACAGAGTGTGGGAGCTAGTCGAACCACTTAATGGGGTCAAACCCATTGGTTGCAAGTGGGTGTATAAGAGAAAAAGAGGACCGGAAGGGATGGTGGAAACCTTCAAAGCAAGACTCGTGGCGAAAGGTTATACTCAGAAAAAAGGGATCGATTATGAGGAAACTTTTTCGCCCGTAGCCATGCTCAAGTCCATCCGTATTCTCTTATCGATTGCTGCGCATCTCGACTTTGAAATCTGGCAAATGGATGTCAAGACAGCTTTCCTTAACGGAAGTCTTGATGAAGAGATCTATATGCAACAACCCCAAGGCTTCATTGAAAAAGGCCAAGAACACCTAGTTTGTGTTGGGGAATGAGTTACACAGATCTATTCGGGGTGAATATTTAAATACAAATTTAATTCATTAATTATTACTAGCATGAATTAATCCTATATTAATTCAAATAATAATTGCAACAACATATCATGCATATAAAAAGCCACGTAAAACCTACGCATGCGGAATCTACAGGTTTACGTGAACGTACCTCTCGGGATGGCAGTGGCTTTGGTCGGACGGACTAACCAAAAGGACTTCCCAAGTATTCCCTTAGCCCTTGCTCGACAATCCGGTGGAAGGATACTCGCGAACAATTAACAAAAGGAAAAAATAAACTTTGTTGCACCACTTATGTGGATTTGCTAATATTTCCAGCACATGGAATTGTACTTGGGAATGAACTAATCATCCCCTATTTATAAGAAGGAGGGTGGACGAAATTTATGTGATTTTTCAATGTGGGAAAAGACTTTTCTTGGTCACCAAGAAATCTTGAATATATCACATATATTCTTTTTCCCATAATTAAAATATTCCACAAAAATCCACCTCCTCTATTTTGTGGATGATTTTCGAAAATTAAGTGATGCAAGAATCCAAGATTTGGATCTTCTTGAATTTATGAGATATTCTTGTATTTCAAGAAATACATATCTTCCATAATATCTTTTCAAGAAAATCAAGAAAATATTTCTTGCCCACTATATTTTCAAAAATTTCGAAATATCACTATGAATAACCAAGTGGGAGATTTCTTGAATTTAATGCGATAATCTTGTATTCCAAGAATACATATCTTCATTCCATAACAAAATTCAAAGAAAATCTTTCTCCCCCTTTTATCCATAATTTTCGAAAATTTAGAGGAAATATAAGCAACAATATTTATTTTATTTTAATCACCTTTTCAGTTATTGGACTATATGTTGGGCTACTCAGGGGGCCTTTAGAAGAATTAAGATTGGACCTTCTAATGGATCTTGAATATCTAATATTGAGCCACAATATAATTCAAGCCCATAAATATTAATTAATCCCACTACATAATTAATATTGCACCATCCATCTTAACCCATATTACAGTCAATATGGCTCCCGGTCATTATTTCCCGTGTTTAAGATTATCTAGCCCATTAATTAATTCAAGCCACTGAAATAGCTTTCCGTTAATTAATATCTTTTATCCTTGGTCGAGGAACGGTTCAACATTATTATCCATACGGAAACTAATTCCACTTGCAAGATTTGGTATGATAAAACTTATGAACCTCCCAAGGGGCAAATAGAAAGCAAGCGTGCTTGCACACGGTTCTTCAGATTAAATCTTAGCAATCACATGTGACCAATAATATTGCCCAAGATAAAAAGTATTGAATCTCTCCGATTCGCTACCCATGATAAGTCAAAGCAATAGTTACCAATCCCACGTGATCCTATTTAAGGACGAAGGTTAAGAAATAACGAACCATCGAGGTCTAATTCTTCCTTGTTGATTCTCAAGAATTTATCCTCCCAGGAGGTCCTATTCAACAAGATCGGTCATGCACTAGTGTAATCTATTGGTCAAGACAAACCAATCGAGCCTTACACCTCAACCTTTCGCGATGGTTGTTCATTTCCATCTAGGTCGTGAATGGCGTACTTTTTAGTTACAAGGACCATTAATTTAATCTTTCGTGATCGGTATCACTAAATTAACTCTGATGTAACCCGTGCATTTAATTATTGAACAGATTATGCAAATAAATATATATAACATTCAATCATATTTAAAGCATCGATGATAAACAATTTATTTCAAATAAATAAGTCCGAAAATTGATTTCGATTATACAAAGTAAAAGCATACTTTTCAAAGATAATCCCAACAATCTCCCACTTATACGTGAAAAGTGCGCTTTTAAGTATACTACAACACGTCTCGAGTAGTCCGTGACATCTAATGTCACCTACACGAACCTAATAATTTCTCCCACTTATACTCAAAGCAGATTGGCAACGGTCTTGACACCCATTCCACTCACATGTCTCTCGAATGTATTCAGAGGCGACGCTTTGTGAATGGATCTCGCTAGGTCGTCCTCGACGCTATCTTTGCCACATCTATATCTCCTCTCTTAACGATTTCTCGTATAAGATGTCTTTCCTTTAATGTGTTTGTTTGACTTGTGGACTCTTGGTTCTCATGAATTTGCAACTGCCCCTAGCATATATTGCTAGACAAATTCAGAACACCATCCAAGTCCACTAAGAAGATCTAGAGCCCAATCGGTTCTTTTTCATCGCTTCATAGCGACTACTTAGCCCACTTCCATGGTTGAGTCAGTGATGCATTTCTGCTTCACACTCGTCCATTGGATGGCTACACTTCCCAAATGGAAACACACTAACTGAGGCAGATAATTTCTGGAATGTTTATCTGATTGGAAATCCGAGTCCGTGTAGCCGATGGGGATTGGAGTACCTGACTGATAAATCAACATTCTATCCCGAGTTCTTTTCAGACACTTCAGAATGTTTTTAACTGTCGTCCAATGCGCTTTCCCTAGGTTACTTTGATATCTTGCTACCATGCCTATGGCAAAAACAGATATCCGGTCTCGTTCACAGCATTGCATACATAAGGTTTTAAACCGGAAGCACCACTGAGTAATGCCTTTCATGTCATCTATCTCCTTTTGCGTCTTAGGGAACATTTTCTTGGATAGATGGATTCCAAGTCTGAAAGGTACGAATCCTTTCTTGGAATCTTGCATGCTGAATCGTTTCAAAACCAGTGTCTATGTATGAAACTTGTGATAACCCGACCATCCCTTTCTTGTGATCTTGATCCCAAGGATGTGTCCGGCTTCCCTAAGTCTTTCATATCAAACTGTTTTGAAAACCATGCCCTTACGTCTGATCACACCTTCACATCGTTCCCGATGATCACAATGTCATCTACGTATAGTACTAAGAATACCACTGCAGTTTCAACACGTTTTTTTTATACACACAACTTTCAAACTCGTTTTGATCAAACCCATAAGACTTTACAACATGATCAAAACTTTGGTTCCAAGCTCTGGATGCCTGTTTGAGTCTGTAAATGGACCTCTTGAGCTTACAAACTAAGTGTTCTTGGCCTGTTTCAATGTAACCTTGGTGTTGTTGCACATAGATCTCTTTATCAAGACTTCCGTTAAGGAAAGCTGTCTTGACATCTATTTGCCAGATTTCAAGGTCGAAGTGCGCAGCAATGGATAAGAGAATACGGATGGACTTAAGCATGGCTACGGGCGAAAAAATTTCCTCATAATCGATCCCTTTCTTTCTGAGTATAACCTTTCGCCATTAGTCTTGCTTTAAAGGTTTCAACCTTCCCGTCCGGTCCTGTTTTCCTCTTATATACCCACTTGCATCCAATGGGTTTGACCTCATTAAGTGGTTCGACTAGCTCCCACACTCTATTATGAAACATAGAACTCATATCGGCTTTCATTGTTGTTTGCCAAGAATCTGCATCCATATCTTGGAGTGCCTCGTCATATGTCCATGGGTCTGATTCCTGGAATCAATTCCGAGGACTCTCCTATTCCCATGAATCTCTCGGGCTGTCAAACAACCCTCCCACTATAACGAGGCTCCGGTTGTGAAAATGTATCGTCTGGTATATCATCTAGTACAGTTGGCACTGAGGTTTGCCCTCTAAGCTCATTTAAGGTAATCTCACTTCTGGGTTTTCTTTGGTTCTATAGTTTTCTTCCAAAATCTAAAGTGGGTGCGGATGTCCACCTTTTGATCTACGGAACTATAGAACATTCAATTTTTTATTCCCCGGGGTATCCTACAAAAAAAGCCTTTAATTACGATCGAGGATCCAATTTACGATTTCCTTGTGTCCAACACGAGGCGGACACCCCAAAGTTCTCATGTGTCTCATACTAGACTTGCGCCCGGTCCACAATTCTTTGGGGTTTTGGGAACTGATTTGGATAGCACCAAGTTCAGAATGTAAGTCGTTGTTTTCCAAGGCATGACCCCAGAACGACTCGGGAAGATTCGTATAACTCATCATTGATCTAACTGTAGGTCCCGAACGGGTTTTGTGAGGGCAGAAGTCTAGAGGGGAGGGGTGAATAGACTTCTAAAAACTTTTGTGCAAATCAGGTGTGAGGGCAGTTAATCTGATCAGAGTGTGAGTGAATCAGTTTGAGTCGATAATTCAACTTCATCGACGCTCAAGGCAGATCGGTTCGTAACTATCAGTTTAACGATGTGTCGCGGAAGCTTAAGTTTTACCCGTGTGAAAAACCAGTTTTGATAAATCAGATTCCAAGGTTAATCTTTTAATCAGTTGACTGAAGTGTCAAGTTTCATCAGATCAAAAGCTTGGTGCTAACTGATCTCAACTTGGAATATGTATGCGCTTTAAAAGTTGTGTGCGATCGTGTAATCAGTTAATCAAAGCAGTAAAGGCACACAAGATTTATAGTGGTTCGGACAAACCAGTCCTACGTCCACTCTTCCCTATCACAAGGGGCACCTACTTAACCAACTGGACTTAGTTTTATGTGTTAGTCCAACACAGTACACCGACTAGATGTTTAAAGAGTTCACACTCAACCGATCCCAGAGATCAGAACTAGAAACCCTAGTCTAAAATCTTGCTAAACAACTTAACCTAACTTGGGGGTTTGGGTAAGATTGTTTGGTTCCAACTATGAAATATTTTCTTGCGTATAAGCAACCTAACAGCTAGATGAAAAGATTTCTATGCTAAGAACTTATGGAATGAACACTTAATAAAAAATAATCTTCTTGATCGTGTTCTTCGTGCGGAAATCTGATAATTGCTTTAGCTTCTTGATTGTTCAGTGTTTCCGTTCTTTCACTCTAAAGTGTAATCCCATATATATAGACCTTGAAATCAAAGAGCCGTTGGAGAGCAATTTGAATTTCAGGCTATATTTGGTAGACTTGCAGGCTTGATGTGACGAGCCGAGGCGGCATGGCCAAAAGTGTGAATTTGTACTTTGTAGTCGTTAGTAGAGAGAGGTAGCATCAAATCCCGCAATGCGGCTCTCGATCATACGTGTCTTGTTCTTATTGGATAGCGGACTCACTTTTGGTGTTGTTCTTCCAACTAAGCTTTGACATTCTTCTTGTTCGGATCATCGACGTATGATTAGGTGAAACATCAGATTTCACGGTGAGTGACCGATCATCCGAACTTATCGGTCCACCGATGGAGTCTTCGGTCTTTGGTTGACTTAGCTTCAACTAGAAGACTCGGCTGATGTAGGTCTTCCGTCCGATCTTTCCGGAAGTCATCTGATCTTCAAGTATTCTGAGTTTGAGCTTCATGACCTATACATATTGAGTTTCCCCCTCAATATGTGACCTATCTATTACATCAGTTGTTCTATACAATCATTATCAACTGGTCTCCTATAGCAGGTAATATAAACATCAGTCAGCTAACAGGTCTGACTGGTCCTATTACATGTGTTTTTGGAACTTTCATCAAAACTATAAATTTCCCAACAATTTCCCCCTTTTTGATGAAACCAAAACACTTTGAGAAACCAAATACAGTTGATAAAAAAATAGAACAGTTAAGAGCATATAATCAGAAGACAATGAGACTTTGTCTTAGGATCAGAAAATAAACTTTTCTCATTAAAAAAAATGATTACATGTTACATCAGAAAAGTTTGAAAATAAGAGCAGTTGATCCTGAGTAGTCTTCTGATTCTTCACTCTTTAGGCTTGTATCCTTCTGGCATCTCTCTTTGATCTTGAGGTACGTTGAAAATCTGATAAAGTTTCCATTTGACATCATCGGTTTCTTCGAGGATCGATTATGTGCGTTCTGCGCAGGATGTCAAAATAGAATCTTTGAAATGCCAGTCTGTCAAATGAGCCATCTGCCTTCTTCGAGTACTCCAACAGATCATACTCTTGGCGAGTTATTTTTACATTGATCAGCTTGGCCTCATTTTCCAGATACTTCAGAAAATCCGGGTATTTATTTTCTAACCAGTTGAGGAATTCTTCATCAGGAGATTCTTCTTGTGGAACAAGATTAAGAACAAAGGCATCCAGAAGCCATTCACTCCTGATCTTATTCCATTCCTCAAATTTCTTGGCATGCGCAGCAGTTTTTGGGATGATTTCATCAACTCTTGCTGGCAGCTTAGGTTCTGGTACGGATTTTCCAGCCCTTCCTTTCTTCGCTCTCAATCTGAATTTCTTCTTCAGATTTTCTGCCTCTGCCATTTTTTCTGCCCTTCTTTCTTCTTGGCTTTTTCGGGCTTCTTCAGCTATCTGCTCTTTGGACATCTTTTCAGCCAGTATCTGGCTGGTTGTGCTTCTTGTGACTATCTCAGTCCGAGTTTGTGATGTCCCTGCACCTGTTATGTCAGTTGGTTTCTCATTCTGTCCTTCCCCCTTTTTGGTTTGATCAAAAAGAGTAGTGAGGTGGGAGGTCAGAGAACCAAAGTTGACTGCGATCGCCCTGTTGAGATCTGCAACAGATATGCCTTGAGTTTGAGCAGTTAGATTTTGAATCGTCGATATCAGCTCAGTCTTGACAGATTCCATGGCAGTAGAGAGTGTTTTAATCAGTTTGTCAAGTTTCTCTTACATCAATTCTAGCTTGTCGGTGAGCATCGAAAAAGAAACTTGTTGTTTATCCACCGAGCCGGGATTTGGCATCAACGGTCTTTATCGATTCGGTGACTTGATGGACCTGATTTGGGAGAACCGATCTTTGATTGCCCCAATCGGGAAATAGCCAATTCCCTTTGATCTGTTATTTCTTTTGATGGCAATCGCCTTTGATCATTATCACCCCCTCAACTTCTTCTTTCAGAGATCTTTGAGACAAGATTTGATCTCCGAAGTTGATCAAGAGTGACATGTGATGTCGGAATGTTGGGTGTCACTTGATCCGATTGGGTTGTTTGTGCCTCCTAGTGGTTGGTCATGAACTGCAAAGACCGGCTCCACTATCATCGGCAGCCTCTGCATCCTTCATGATGGCATACGCTTGAGAGCCTTGTCGTGATCTCGATTCGTCTGTTAAAGCAACCCTAGCTTCCTGTGGATCAGAGCTTTGACAGATTTAGCAGTTATCAGCTCAGCTGGTGATCCCACTTTAGCAGATTTCCTCATGTCGAAATCGAAGTCTGCAAACTCATCCGCACCGCCCATCTGTTCAATAATTATTATAAAAGTCGAGAAGCTTTTTAATCGAAGATCTCTCCAGGTGAGGATCTCCAAAACTTCCTCTCTTATGGCAGGATGGGCGACCAGTTCTGGATACAACTCATCAATTTCTCTTTCGATTCGCATTCTGATCAATTTCCCAGTTATGATCTTTGTTGATCTGGACTCAGGAATTGTCTGTCCAGATTCAATTTGATGAGATGTGGAAGGTTCTGGTTGTGCTTGAGTAGGCGGAAGTTGGCTGATCGGTTCGACCTGCAGAGGTTCTGCTGTGGAAGCAGGTGCTTCTGGTTCCACATCAGGTAAGCTTTCTGGTTCGCGAACTGATGCAGTTTCAGGTTCGCGGGCAGGTGGAAGAATAGGAGAGACATGCTCAGCAGCCGTTAGTCTGAGTGGTGAATCAGCTGTGGCTGAAGGAGAAGGAGATCGTTCGTCTCGAGCTTCTTCCTCAGAATGATCTGGCGAGCTCTCAGCTTGAGAAGCCTGCCTGTCTGATGCTTCACCTGATTTTTGTGGTGCAACAGACTGTTCTGGCGCTCCTTCTTCATCTGACTCATCTTCTAGCATCAGAGTCATGGAGGCTTGCTTCGCCTTCTTCGGCCTCTTCTCCTGGGCCTTCACCAGTTTTCTTTTCTTCTTCTGGGGGGCATCTGGTGGGCCTTCTGGGGGGCCTTCACCAGCTCGAGCTGATTCGCCCGCATCTGGTGTAGAAGAAGTTGCCTTCTTGCTTTTTCCTTTCTTTGACTTTGGGGGGGTTGGCCGCATATCATCGTCTGGTGGCCCAAAATGACTAGAGTGGTGGAGAGGAATGCCTTGTAGGACTTCAGTCCATTCTGTTCCCATTTGGCCTTTGGCATTTTATCCTGTAGGATAACTGCAACCTTGTTGAGATTGCTGATCTTTTTCTTCAGATATACCTGCCTCCACTCATCAACTCCAAATTTATCATGTTCTTGGAGTAGAATGGCCTTCAGAAACCCATGCCAATTGATGTTCTTGGCTTCATCAATTATTGCAGCCATGCTGTACAGTTTGACGGATGTAATAGCATCTGGGCTGAATGCAATACCCATAATTGTTTTTGACAAAATGTCAAACAACAATCGGTATTTCCTCTTGAGCATTGGCCTGACAAATCCTGACGTATGATGTTTGTCGGCCTCTCTGAAGAGCTCTTTTCTGATCAGCTCATCGTCGTTCTCCCTGTAATGAGCAGGCGAGATCCGTCCTTTTGGTAGGCTGAACAGACAGGTTATATCATCATTCGTCAGTCTGATTTCTTCACCGGTGACTGTCGAAAGTAGTTCATTTCCCGGAGCGTCCGTATCCACTCTTAAATTCCTTAGGAATACTAGTGCTTCATCTTCGCATCTTTGGATTGCAAGTGAGCATATAAAATTTCTCAAGGCCTGCTTTTCGCAGAATTTGCTCGACCTCCATGGATTCCGGATCCTGAGTGATATTGAACTGTACGAACTTATCATCCACAATCTTTGTTGCCAGTTCCGCATAATTGCACATTATTTTACCCATACCGTGAGTGATCATCTACAGATAATATAGATTTGGTTAAAAATTGTGCATTAATACAAAGAATATCACATAAGCGGAAACTAAGAAACAATAAAGCATAACACAGGATAAGAACATTTAAGATCAATGGATTTAAAAAAGATACATCAAATAAACATTAATTACCAGATTCTGCTTTTCGGAAAGATGATTTTGAAACTTAGGAAAAAACACTTTGAATCTGAGAGAAGTAATTTGGAGTTTTCAGAGAATAAATCGCAAGTTTGTGAAATGGAAAACTCTGGTATGGTTTTTGATGAACTTTATAAAGACGAGGAGGGAAAAAGAAGACAAGATTTGGAAGATCAACCGTTTGAAAAGAATAAACGTTCCAGATTAAGCGGTTTTGATCGTAGGGTCAGGAAAAGCACGTACAAAAACCTTTTGGATTTAAAAGCACATTTAGTAGCAGTTAATACATGTTCCCCACGTCCGCATTAAATGATTTGCAGGGAATACGTCACAAGGATAATGGGTACAGTAAGGCAAATAATATCAGATAAGATCCGATAAATAAGCAAAGAACAAGAGAAAAGAAAGGCTTATCTGGTTGACTGATATTGTAATCAGTCAATACCACTTGTCCATGTTGATTTCACTTGTTGATCTTAGTATTCTGCCTAAGCCTTAAAATTTCCCAACTGATCTTCTTCACTTGCATCTGATTTGTTGAGGTATCAAGCTCAACTGATCTTCCTTGAATATGTCTGATTTCCCTTCTGATCCTCCTTGATCAGTTGAAGTTCCCCCTTCAACTGATATTTCTGTTTTTCCCATAGACTGATGTATCTGATTTGTTGGAGTTTCACGCTCAGCTGATCTTCCTCATCTGATCAGCTTCGTATGTAATCAGATTTTACTTGACCTAATCTGATTCTTCTCAGATCAAGCCAATTCTTGGGATAAGTGTTACCGCCAAAACTTAGTCTAGAATAGTAGCTTCTATTCCCTAGGTTGGCGCGATTTGACATGCGTAATTATCGTCTGAATCTTTCGATATGTCAATCCGCCGTAAATTTCTCCAATAATCAGTCGCGTGATTTCTACACGCTGTCCTTGTGATGCAAATTTCTCTAAAAGGCTTTTTGAAATCAAATTTGCATTTGCACCCTTGCTTGGTCTCTATAAATTGGACCAATTTTTTTACACAACATAACCCAATCACCATACTTATCTTCTTTGTAGAATCATGTATCCTGGTGAACCCTTATTTCCGGTGAAACTTCCGGCAAATACCTTTACCCCTTTTTCAATGATTTCAGCTTCTCAAATCAACCCTGTGCGTCCCTTATCACTGTTTTCGTCATCATCAAAGATTTCACATACGATTGTTGCTTCTCTACCACCGAGGCGGCGGTTCTGCTATCGCAACTGAGAAGACACTTCTCCTAACCGTATGCACCTTGTGTGTCTATCGAGATGACGTAACCCGCATCAACAGACTCAGTCTGAAAATTAACATGAGTTTGATATGCGATCTTGATCAGTCAACAACTGATCTTCGTATATCAACTCACCATTTAACAAATTTGGAGAACCCAATCGACTCTTTCTTAGGGCTCCCGGCAAAAAAAATCCTATCAAGGCATTTGCCGCTCCCTTTGGTTTTAGCCCCACTAGCGGCTTTAGGATTTCTTTAAAGCCTCTCTCACCCTAGTTAAGTGGGGGAAAATGAGAGCATCAGATTTAAAATCTCTCTCTCCCCTGCTCCTCTTAGGTTAGGATGAGGGTTTAGGGTTATAGGTTTAGGGTTTTCGGTTTAGGGTTTATGTACTGACCTCCGGGTCTTCTTGTACTTGTATCTTGAAATGTAACCTGACCTTCGGGTCTTTATCAATGAAAATTTATGTTATTTCATTGTTGTGTAAAATTCCTGTATCCTTATGCGATTTTAAGCTTTAATCTTGTGAATACCACTTGTGAATCTTGTTGAATTTCAGCTTAATCGACTTACAAAGTATAACTGAACAGATTTAATCAGATAATCCTTTAAATGATCAGTTCATTTAATCTGATAAACTTTAAATCTGATCATTACCTTCTCATATCAGTTCCTTGACTGATCTTCTGATCAGTTGAGATACCAAATTCAACTGATTTCGCTTGAACTGATTAGTTTCTTAACCAGCTGGTTCTGGAGATCATTCCATCAAACATTTTAGGTGCATTTTCTCCAAGATCCAGAAGCCCTAGCTCATTGCATAATTCTCTGAATCTGATCTGAGCTAGTGGCTTGGTTAGAATATCAGCTTTCTGTATATCAGTATGAATCTTTTCCATTCTGATATTCTTCTTTTCAACATGATCTCTTATAAAATGGTGTCTGACATCCACATGCTTGCATCTTGTATGTAGAACAGGATTCTGAGTGATTGCAATAACACTATTACTGTCACAGAAAATAGGTACATTCTTAGCTTCAATGTTATAATCCCTCACCACGACTAAGCGAGAGCGATTGGGGAACAATGACTTGCAGACCATATATTACGCTTCAATTAGTAGATGTTGCAACCGATGTCCGCTTCTTTGAAAACCACGAGATCGCTTTTTTACTTCCTAAGAACCGACAAGTTCAGAGGTGGATTTTTCATCAATCTTGCAACCTCCATAATCAGAATCAGAATACCCACAAAGCTCTAGATTATCATCTGATGGGTAAAATAAACCAAGGTTTACTGTCCCCTTCAGATACTTAAGAATCCGCTTAGCTGCTTCTAGGTGGCTTATCATTGGATTTGCTCGAAATCGCACATACACCCATGCGAAGGTTATATCCGGTTTTGGCGGTCGGTATAGTAGAGATCCAATGAGAGCCCTATATTCCTTCCGATTTTTTTTCGACCATCCTCATACGGATCCATCTTGAATCCAGTCATCATAGGAATTTTGGCTTCCTTACAATTTTGAACTCCAAACTTAGCCAATAAATTCCTAGTGTACTTTGCTTGGCAGATGAATATCCCTTCTGCACTTTGCTTCACCTGGAGACCCAGAAAGTAATTCATCTGACCCATCATGGACATCTCGAACTTCCCTTGCATCAGTTTGCTGAATCTTTCACATAGATTTTTGTTGGGAGATCCGAAGATGATGTCGTCCACGTAGATCTGAACCATCAGAATATCTTTTCCATCTTCTATTCTGAATAAGGTTCTGTCCACTGTTCCTTTAGTGAACCCACTTTCGATCAAGAACTGAGAGAGTGTATCATACCAAGCTCGAGGAGCCTGTTTCAGGCCATAGAGAGCTTTTCTTAGACGGTACACTTGGTTGCCCTTTTCAAAGCCTGGAGGTTGTTCGACATAAACTTCCTTTGCTAGTACCCCGTTTAAGAAAGCAATCTTTACGTCCATCTGATACACAGTGAACCCACTGTGGGAAGCATATGCCAGAAATAGCCGAATGGCTTCTAGGCGAGCGACTGGTGCAAAGGTCTCATCAAAATCAATTCCTTCTGATTGTGAATACCCCTTAGCAACAAGTCTTGCCTTATTTCTGGTGATGACGTTTTTCTCATCTCTCTTGTTCTTGAATACCCACTTTGTGCCAATAACGTCTTGATGACTTGGCCTGTCTACCAGTTCCCAAACTTGATTTCTCTCGAACTGTTCCAGCTCCTCCTGCATGGCTAGAATCCAGCTTGCGTCTTGTAGAGCTTCCTCTATTGTTGTTGGTTCCTTCATAGACAGATAACAGCAATACATGGCACTTTCACCAATCTGATGTCTAGTTTTAACTTTATCAGATGGGTCTCCGATTATCAGATCAGTTGGATGACTGGTTATCCAGGTCCTTCTGTTCTGATTTGCATCGGTTTGGAGAACATCGTCCGTTTCTGATAAAATTTTATTACTAGCGATTGGGAGTGGTGCAGAGTTATGATCCACTTGATAAGAACAAGTCTCAGCTGATGTTGGACTCATCATGTGCTGATGTCTGTTCGTGGGAACTTCAGATGTTCCCCCTGAACCGGATGGTTCAGTTGATACTGTCTCAGCTGTATCAGCTTCTTCATCGACAGTTGTTCGTACCTTAGGATCTGATTGATCTGGTGAATCAGCTAGATCTGGAATGTATATTGTTACAGTTTTTGATTCTTTTTCCTTGATCGTTAGCTGATCCATTTTCTGAACATCAGGTTCTGGTTGATCAGGTACTTCTTGTTCTGAGGCAGATTTCTCTTGATCAGAGGATGCTTCATCAAAGACTACATGGGGTGTTTCTTCCACAACTAGGGTTCTTTTGTTGTAGACCCTGAAAGCCTTGCTAGATGAGGAATATCCTAAGAATATACCCTCATCATCGACTTGGCCTCAAAGGTTTTCAAATCGACTCTTCCCATTGTTGTGTATGAAACACTTACACCCAAAAACATGGAAGTAAGAGACACGAGGTTTTCTGTCCTTCCACAGTTCATAGGGTGTTTTTTATAGTAAGCCTTCGTCAGAAGACATCTGTTCTGAGTGTGGCATGCAGTATTGATTGCTTCTGCCCAGAAACGGCTTGGTATTACATGTTGCCTAACATCGTCTGCGGCGAACTTCTTCTTTGAGAGTTCTGTTCCTCGATTCGCTACTCCATTACGTTGTGGCGTCCTTGCGGTGATGTTTCATGTCAGTATACCAAACTTAGAGCAAAAATCAATAATAAAGGAGTTCGTAAATTATGTACCTTTTTATCTCGATATGATTTTTACTACTACCGACACACCCTTCTCATTTTGTAATCTCTTTAGCAATTTCGGGTATATCTTCGATTTGTCGTCTCATTCTTCTTATGTAAGAATATAACCTGTAAACTTGGAATAGTCATCCACGATTACCCAGTGTATATTCGTCCGTTGAGACCGATGGTGTAATCGGGTCCAAACAGATCCATATGAAGCAACAATAAGATTTGGATGCCGGTCCGGAAATTCCTTGAATGAAGCTTTTGACTGTTTTCCTTCCGACATGCAAGACATGTCCGATCCTTTGAAATACTTCATTGGAAGTCCTTCCACTAGAGACATCCTTGCTATCTTATTAAGAGTTTTAAAGTTCGGGATGGCTCATTCTTTTTTTGAGCAATTTACCGCTACTTTTGGAACTCTTGACAATCAGTATGCATTTCTTGGGCAACTGTTCAAATCGGTTTGTGTAAATCGTCCCTTTCCTTGAACCCGATTAGCAAAATCTGTTGAGTGGCACGATTCTTGATAGTGCATTGATCATCGAGAACTCAACTTTGAATCCGTTTGTCAGAATTGTGAAACCGATAATAGGTTGTGCTTCGGACCACCATCGACATACGAGACTCGCCATTTTGTACATCATCATTCTCTAAAGTTCCGAACCCTTTGGTATAACCAAAGTTATCATCACCGAAGAGTACACGCGGGCCTTTCTATTCTATGTAAGAGCTGAGGAGATGTTTGCTTCCAGTCATGTGCCTTGAGCATCCACTATCGATGTACCAGATAGTTGCTTGCACACCTCCTTTGTTGGCGGACCCACGCCGATCCCCGCAATCAGATCAGGCTTTAGGTACCCCTTTTGGATTGGGTCCTGAGGGGTTAGGATTAGTTTTGGGGATCCATACAAACAGAGCACTTCTATTGTGATCAGTTAGATCAAGAAGGCCTGATTTGTCTCCCATACTGTCAACATAATCATACGTCTCTTTATATGCTTTTCATTTTTGTATGATTATTAGTGTGAACCTTGGATGACTTAGAAGACTTGGGATTTATCTTTTTTTTTTTCTTCTTTTTTATCCAAAGGTGGTTAGTCTTGCGTGCCCCCTAGATTTCGATTATAGGGGTAGGTACATTCGCTACCATCAAAAGATTCATATCTTTTTCGGCATAGGTGGTTTTCTTGAGTTTACGAAGCATGCTTATTAGGCGGTGACCTTGATTGGGTCTCGATTGGACTTCCCTTTTATAGGTTGTCTTTTCGATTCTCGATCTGTTGATCGAGTTGAGGTCTCTTCGAAGAACCGGGTTCTTCTGTTGATTCCTCGATCGATGCTTTACCAGTTAGGGTCCATTTATGTTCCCTTTCGGTTAGGCACCGCTTTACCCGCTCATTGGTCTTTTTTTTCCTTATTAGATACATGTTTGGCTTTTGGTGTATCTTTGTCAAAAACTAAATGATTACACCTTTTTGAGATGAATCGGTAGGGGCTTTTGAGGATGTGGAAGGGTTCTCATACCCAAGTCCTTCTTGTTAATCGTTGTTGAAAATAGGCGTTCATGTCTTGAGCGGTTTTAGATGATTTTGAAAAAACCTCTATTTTTTACGCAGATTATCCCGATGATTTTAGACTTTAATGCTTTTGGAAGCAAAGTCTTTTTCATCGAATTTTGCTTGCGAGGATTTTTGAAGTCATTTAATTTTTTCTTTTTGTTAATTGCCGGTGATCTTTGATCTGCTTCTCGATCGAAGCTTTAACTTCGAGAATTTTAAATTCCTCGATTTGCCTTCTCGAAAGCGATTTAATTTGATCTAAGTTCTTCCATCATGAAGCTTTAATGAGATCATTTTCTTTTTAGCAAGTCGATTATTTACGGTCCTCACTTATCATTTTTTGACTTCCACTATAACATAAGTGTCTCTTTGCATTGGAGAGATCCTCAAGCAATTGCTCTCGAGTAGAGCTCGAACCTAGATGGTCAATCTCCCCCTTGTCGGTGTGCTAATGATAGCAGTGTGATTTTGGAAGCGGCGAGTGTTTGGAGGTTACCTCTCATTGGTCCTCCTGGCCGTCGTGCGAGATCTCATCATCGTCGGGCGAAGAGAATATCGATCTTCATTTTCATAGAAGTCAACAAGATAAGGCGATCCGTTGTTTAAAGATTTTCACTTAAATCAGGGTCTTCTTCTACAGAGGAGTATCCAGAGTCCTCTAAAAGAGGCGATATAGGCTTAAAACAAAGAATCGTCAATTCGACGACGGCAACCATGGCTCTTGTCCCTATAACGTTGCTCTCTTCTTCTTCCTCTTTTCTTCCCTTTCTCTTGGCGTCAGTGATTTTGGCGTCTGCGCTTTATAGTGACTAAGCCTTAGTTTTCACGGTTGAAGCACGCTCCTTGATCCTTCGAACCTTTCCTTCCGGTGAATCACTCGTCGTCGATCTTGTATGACCTATCGGTGACTTCCCTTTCGATAGTAGTGGTTGAGCTTCTTCTATGATTATGGTGAACATCGATTGGTTATCTCTTCCTTCCTCAATCTGATTATCTCTTTTCCTTTCATCTCTCGTGATCCCTCCGATCATCGATCTGGTTCTTCACGGAACCATGATTAGTTGGCTGATCTCTATCTATCGCCCCTCGGCTATATTGATAATCTTTATAGAATCTTCGATACTTACCCATTCTTGAATATTTAATTTCTCTAAGAATAAAATTACTTTTGGTAAGAGAGTGATCTACAATTACATCTGCTCGACTCATTATATTCCCAATCAGTTAGTATAGGATCGGCCTTGAACGCCTTCGCTTTTTCTTTGCTTGCCTTTTAAATCAAAAGAAATCGATTTTGAAGTTGAGGCTTCAAAGGGCACCTCATCTTCATCGCCTTGTCCTCTTTCAATCAAATCGAACTCGTGAGCTTTAAGGCTCAAGAACAAGCTACTTGGCTTCACCTTTGAAATGTCTTGGCAATCCTTGATTACCGTGACCTTCATGTCCCATTTTCAAGAGACCTTAGGATTTTTGTAGTTGATATATTTATCGGACATCTCTACCAATTTTCGAAGCTTGTTTATAGTCATTGTAATCCTTCCATCGAGTTTGTTGATGATGGTTTCGCAAAGACATCTTGAATTTTGTTCCTTTTTGAACTTCACCGGTTAAACTTGTAGACTACTGTCTTTTATCATTCATTTTCTCGATATCTATTAGAGTATCCCACATTGCTTTCGCAGAGCTTTTTTGAGATATTTAATCTTTTCCTTGGTGACCTTATCCATTGTTTTCATGATAATATGCCTTGCAATAGTATCTAGAGTGTATTGACTTTCTTTCCTACTGCATCCATCAAGTTTATCGGTTTTGGGCTTTTTTTTGAGGACACAAGACTTCCAATCAACAAAATTTTCTCAAAAGTCTGGATCTCCTCCATTGCGGGGGTTGTCAAAAAAAAATATGAATAAATGATGATGGGTCCTCTTTCGATGACTTCCATCATTCTCGCCGCTTATCAAACCTAGATGGTTGGACATATATATGCCCAATCTGCATACTCATCGATTGAGAACTTGGCAGATCATGATACATACCGAGGTGTTATCCATTTCTCAAAAAAAAAAGTGATTTTGGAAAATGAATGAGTTTTAAAAACGGTTTTTCAAGATCATTCATTTAAAAATTAATTGACCACAAAGATTCTTCCTCAAGAATCGATGATACTCTATTATCGAAATAAGAGTCGAAGGGTCTCAGAGAACCAACCGCTGCTCGATACCACTTGTAGGTCTTAAGGTTTTGTGAGGGCAGAAGTCTAGAGGGAGGGTGAATAGACTTCAAAACTTTTTGTGCAAATCGGTGTGAGGCGGTTAATCGATCAGTTTAGTGTGAGTGAATCTAATAAGTTTTAGCGATAACCAACTTCTCGACGCTCAAGGCGATCCGTTTTCAGAATTATCGGTTTAAGCGATGTGTGCGGAAGCTTAAGTTTTACCGATGTGAAAACCAGTTTTGATAAATTAGATTCCAAGGTTAATCTTTTAATCGGATTGGATCAAGTGTCAAGTTTGATCGATGCAAAAAGATCGAAGCTTGGTGCTAATCGATCTCAACTTGGAATATGTATGCGCTTTTAAAAGTTGTGTGCGATCGTGTGTCGAGTTAATCAAAGCAAAGAAAGGCACACAAGATTTATATAGTGGTTCGGACAAACCATATATTCTTTTTCCCATAATTAAAATAATCCCAAAAATCCCACTCTTCCCTATCACAAGGGGCACCTACTTAAATTTATGAGAAATTTCAAGGACTTAGTTTTATGTGTTAATCCAACACAAAAAGATGAACCGACTAGATGTTTAAAGAGTTCACACATTCAACCGATCCATAAAGAGGAAGAGAACTAGAAAATTGCTTTTTTAGCTTCTTGATTGTTTAAGATGTTTCCGTTCTTTCACTCTAAAGTGTAATCCCATATATATAGACCTTGAAATCAAAGAGCCGTTGGAGAGCAATTTGAATTTCGTGCTATATTTGGTAGACAATTAGAAGCTTGATGTGACGAGTTTTTCGAGAACGGCATGGCCAAAAGCGTTAATTTGTACTTTGTAGCCAATTCATCTTTATGAGAGGTAGCATCAAATCCCCGCAATTGTCAAACTTGCTCCGATCATACTTAGAATATGTCTTGTTCTTATTGGATAGCAGACTCACTTTTCAAAGGTTGTTCTTCCAACTAAGTCTTAAGCTTTGACATTCTTCTTGTTCAGATCATCGACGATGATTAGGTGAAACATCGATTTCACTGGTGGAATGAGATGAAAAGATCTGCTAAGAACTTATGTGGATCTACTAAATTCGATGGAGTCTTCTTGATTGTTCTTTGGTTGACTTTAGCTTCAACTAGCAGACTCGTTGGAGAGCAATTTGAACCGATGTAGGTCTTCCGGGTCCGATCTTCCGGAAGTCATCCGATCTTCAAGTCTTGTTCGAGTTTGAGCTTCATGACTTGGTGAGATATTGGTGAAACTAGATCGGATCGATCCGATCTTCTATTCTTATCTTGCATTCTCGGCCCATCGGATATCAATTAGTCCTTTGAGTCTTCGGATCATCCGATCTTCCTATACATATTGAGTTTCACCCTCAATATGTGACCTATCTATTACATGGATCTTGTTCTATACAATCATTATCAATATCGGTCTCCTATAAACGGTAATATAAACATCGGTATTCTATCGATAATATAAACAGTCCGACTGGTCCTATTACATGTTTTTTTTTTGAACTTTTATCAAAACTATAAATTTCCCAACAATTATTATCCATACCGGAAACTAATTCCACTTGCAAGATTTGGTATGATAAAACTTATGAACCTCCCAAGGAGGCAAATCAAGCAAGCGTGCTTGCACACAATTCTTCAGATTAAATCTTAGAATCACATGTGACCAATAATATTGCCCAAGATAAAAAGTATTGAATCTCTCTCTGATTCGCTACCCATGATAAGTCAAAGCAATAGTTACCAATCCCATGTGATCCTATTTAAGGGACGAAGGTTAAGAAACAACGAACCACTGAGGTCTAATTCTTCCTTGTTGGGCCTCGAGAATTTATCCTCCCCAGAGGTCCTATTCAACAAGATCGGTCATGCACTAGTGTAATCTCTTGGTCAAGACAAACCAATCGAGCCTTACACCTCAACCTTTCGCGATGGTTGTTCATTTCCATCTAGGTCGTGGAATTGCGTACTTTTTAGTTACAAGGACCGTTAATTTAATCTTCGTGATCCGGTATCACTAAATTAACTACTGATGTAACACGTATGAATTATTGAGCAGTTATGCAAAGAAATATATGTAACATTCAATCATATTTAAAGCATCAAATGATAAACAATTTATTTTCAAATAAATAAGTCCGAAAATTAGAGTTTTGATTATACAAAGTAAAAAGCATACTTTTCAGTATAATCCCAACACTGATCAGATTAAAGGATTATCTGATTAAATCAGTTTGGTTATTTCACACTTTGTAAGTCGATTAAGCTGATATTCAACAAGCAAGGATTCACAAGATTAAAGCTTACATCGCATAAGAAAACAGGAAATTTACACAACAATGGAATAATAGAAATTTTCATTGATAAAAGACCAAGGTCGGTTACATTACAAGTTACAAGTACAAAAGGACCTGGAGGTCAGTACATAAACCCTAAACCCTAAACCAAAAACCCTAAGCCAAACCCTAGAAGAGGGGGAGAGAGAGAGATTTTAAGATCTGATGCTCCCATTTTCCCCCACTTAACAGGTGTGTGAAGGCTTTGAAATAATCCTAAAGCCACCCTCAGAGCTTCGGAGTTAGGAGCGAGAGCGGCGTTGAAAGGATTTCTAAGCCAGGAGCCCTTAGATCTGAAATCAATGGGCTCTCCAGCTGTTAAATGGGACACAAGTGCCAAGAAAGTGATACAAAGATCATATGGGCACATGTGTCACATGCAAAAATAGAGTTGATATACGAAGATCAACTATTGTCTGATCTAGACCGTGTATCAACCTCATGTTTTATATCAGACTGAGTCTGTTGATGCTAATTCTGTCATCTCGATAGGCACACAAGGTGCATACGGTTAGGAGAAGTGTCTTCTCAGTTGCGATAGCAGATCCGCCGCCTCGGTGGTAGAGAAGCTTTGCAACAATTGTATGTGTAATCTTTGATGACGATGAAAGCAGTAATAAGGGACACACAGGGTTGATTTGAGAAGCTGAAATCATTGAAAAAGGGGTAAAGGTTTTTGCCGGAAGTTTCACCGGAAATAAGGGTTCACCAGAATACATGATTTACAAAGAAGATAAGTATGGTGAATGGGTTATGATTGTGTAAAACATTGGTCCAATTTATAGAGGCCAAGCAAGGGTGCAAATGCAAAATTGATTTCTCAAAGCCTCTTAGAGAAATTAGCACAACAAGGACAGCGTGTAGGAATCACGCGACTGATAATTGGATAAATTTATGGCGATTTGACATTCCGAAGTATCCAGACTATCATTACAAATGTCAAATCGTGTCGACTTAGGGAATCGAGACTACTATTCAATTCTTCAAGAACTAAGTTTTGGCGGTAACACTTATCCCAAGAATTGGCTTGGTCTGAGTAGAATCAGATTAGGTCAACTGAAATCTGATTAGATAAGAGACTGATCAGATGAGGAAGATCAGTTGAGCTTGATACCTCAACAAATCAGATATATCAGTCAATAAGAAATCAGAAATAACAGTTGAAGGGGGAACTTCAACTGACCGAGGAGGATCAGAAAAGGGAAATCAGATGCAAAGTGAAGCGGATCAGTTGAAAAGAACAATTGGGAAATTATAAGGATTAGGCAGAAAATTGAGATCAACAAGTGGAATCAACATCTACGAGTGGTATTGACTGATTACAATATCAGTCAACCAGATACGCTTTTCTATTTCCTTGTTTAGTGCTTACTTATCTGATTTTATCTGATAATATTTGCCTTACTGTACACACTACTTTTGTGACGTATTTCCTGCAAAATATTTAATGCGGACGTGGGGTACTTGTATTAATTGCCACAAAATGTGCTTTTAAATCCAAAAGGCAATCGTACGTGCTTTTCCTGACCACACGATCAAAACTGCTCAATCTGAATCGTTTAACCTTTCAAACGTTTGATCTTCCAATCTCGATTTTTCCCTCCTCCACCTTATAAGTTTCATCAAAACCCTACCAGAGTATTCTTATTCTCAAAATCTTGCGATTTATTCTCTGAAAACTCAAAATTACCTTTTTGTGATTCAAAGTGTTTTCTTGCGATTCAAACTTATCTTCCGAAAAACAGAATCTGGTAATTTCTGGTTATTTGATGATTTTCTTTTCCAAAATCCATTGATCACATAGATTATGTCTATATATGTTATCCTGCGATATGCTTTATCTTTTCTTGATATCCGTATGTGTTTATCGATTACTAGGCCTGAGAATAGGTCTGATAATCAATATATGACATTTTTATGTTTATGCACAATTTTAATTGAGTCCATCTTGTTGTAGATGGCCACTCACGGAATGGGAAAGATTATGTGCAACTATGCGGATCTAGCAACAAAGATTGTCGATGACAAATTTGTACAGTTTGGTGTTACGCGGGATCCAGAATCTATCGAAGTTGAACAAATTCTGAAGAAAGGAGGTCTTGAAAAATTCTGTGCTGCTCTCTGCAATCCAGTGATGCAGTATGAAGCACTCGAATTCTTAAGGAATTTGAAGGTGGATACGGACAATTCTGGAGAGGAACTGATTTCTTCAGTTAACGGAGAAGAGATCAGACTGTCGAATGCTGACATATCTCGTCTGTTCAGCTTGCCCAAAGGAAGAATCTCGCCTGCTCACTACAGGGAGAATGAAGATGAGCTGATCAGAAACGAACTCTTCAGAGAGGCAGACAAACATCAGACCGCAGGTTTTGTCAGACCGATGTTAAAAAGGAAATACCGATCGTTGTTCGACATACCGTCAAAAACAATCATGGGTATTTCGTTCAAATTTTGATGCTCTAACATCCGTGAAAATTGTACAACATGGTGCGATAATCGATGAAGCCAAGAATATCAATTGGCATGGCTTCCGAAGGCCATTCTGCTCCAAGAACATGAAAAATTTGGAGTTAATGATCGAGGCGTGTCTATTCAAGAAGAGGATCAAGCAATCTCAAGAAGGCCTGCAGGTTATTCTCAAGGACAAACCGCCAAATGCCGAATGGGATCGTAATGGATCAAGTCCTACAAGGCCTTCCTCACAACCACTTCAGCCCATATATGGGCCACCGATGATGATATACGCCCACCCCTCCAAAGGTGAAGAAAGGAAAGACCAAGGAGGCGCATGCCTACACCAGATGCTCCAAAAAAGAAGAAGAGAAAACGGTGAAGGCTCAGGAGAAGAGGTCAAGAAGGCAAAACAGCCTCCATGACTCGCTTTCTAGAAGACGAGTCGATGAAGAAGGAGTACCAGAGCAACCCGATGCGCGCCACGTAAATCAGCCAAAATTCAGACAGCAAAAGCTTCTCAAGTTGAGAGCTCGCCGAACATTCTCGAGGGAAGAGCAAGAGATTTTAACGATCTCCTTCTCCTCAATCTCGAAGCCGATTCACCGCTTTCGACTTCGGGTCCGCCGAAAGCATATTTCTCCTTCTTCTTCTGCCTTATTTAACTCGATACCATCATTCGCGAACTTAAAGATCACCGCCGCAGAGAGTCGGACGTAATTGTTTCGACAACAGAAGCTCTGCGAGTTCAAACCCAATCACCCAACTTCCGCCTACTCAGACACCACGGGAACCCTCTACATCTCATCAACGGAACCGGGTCGATCCGAGCAGATAATTCTCGAGTCCAGATCATCCAAGACCATCACCGGAAAATGGCGGAATGCAAATTGAACGAGATATTGATGAGATGTATCCAGATCTGGTAGCCCATCCTGTTATTAGAGAGGAAATTATGGAGATCCTCACCTGGAAAGATCTCCGGTTAAAGAGCTTTCGAGATTTTTATGATGATTATAGAACGATGGGAGGTGCCGGATGAATTCGCAGATTTTGATTTCGATATGAAGAAATCTGCTCAAGTAGGATCACCAGATGAGCTGATAACTGCTGAATCGATCAAAGCTCTGATCCACAGGAAGCTGGGATTGACTGAACAAGGTGAACTGGAGCTCACAAGAAGCTCTCGGGCGAGATGTTCCTATGAAGGATGTGGGAGCCGCTGATGATAGTGGAACCGTGTGCTGCAGTTCATGACCAACCACCGGAGGCGCAAACAATCGAAAAGAGATCAGGTGACGCAAAACATTCCTACAACTCACATCACCGCTGATCAACTTTAGGAGATCAGATCATGTTTCAAAGATCTCCTGAAAGAAGAAGTTGAGGGAGTGTTGGCTAATCAACTTAGCAACACAATAACTGATCAGAGGCAGATTGGCCTCAAAGAAATAACGGATCAACGGGGAATTGACTATTTCCCAGATTGAGGCAATCAAGGATCGATTCTCTCAAACCGTGACTAACCCGATCGCCGAGCTTATAAAGTCGCTTGATGACAAGCTAGTTCAAAGTTGATCAACAACAAGTTTTTTTTCGGTGCTCATTTGAAAAACTAGAATCGATCAAGAGAAACTTGACAAACTAATTCTTACCCCTCTCTATCGCCGTGGAATCAAAAACCGAAATGATCTCAAGATTCAAAGTCTTATCGCTCAAGCTCAAGGTTTATCCGTTGCAGATCTCAACAAGGCGATATCGATCGACTTTTGGATCTCTGACTTCCCACCTCACTGCTCTTTTTGATCAAACCAAAAAGGGGGAAGGACAGATTGAGAAACCAATCGACACGATCGTAACAATGTAAGACCCGATTAAGACGGGTTGAATCCTATGGACAAAGACTAGACCATCCGGATCTTTTTTGCTAACTAAATTTCGAAAAAGATGGAAAAGTCAAAGGCAAGAAAGGTAGGCTATGGTCTTTGGGACATCACAACTTGTACCAGTCACTCAGACTAAGAAAGCCACAAGAAGCACAACTAGCCAGATTCAGGCCGATAAGAAATTGGCTGAGAAACTGTCCAAAGAGCAGATTGCTGAAGAAGCCCGAATAAGTGAAGAAGAAAGAAGGGAAAAAAAAATTGAAGAGGCGTAAGATCTCAAGAAGAAATCTGGACGAGGGCGAAGAAAGGAAAAGTTGGAAAATCTGGACCAGAACCTCACTGCCCCAGAAGAATTGATGAGATCATTCCGAAAACTGCTGCACATGCTAAGAGGTTTGAGGAATGGAATAAGATCAGAAGTGAATGGCTTCTGGATGCTTTTGTTCTAGATCTTGTTCCACAAGAAGAATCTCCAGATGCAGAATTCCTCAACTGGTTGGAAAACAAATATCCAGATTTTCTGAAGTATCTGGAAAATGAGGCCAAAATAATCAATGTAAAAATATCTCGCCAAGAGTATGATGTGTTGGATTACTCGAAGAAGGCAGATGGCTCATTTGACAGACTGGCATTTCAAAGGTTCTATTTTGACATCCTGAGCAAAGCGCGCATAACTGATCCTCAGCAAATCAATGATGTCAAATGGAAACAATACCAGATTTTCAACATCCCTCAAGATCAAAGAGAAATGGCAGAAGGATACAAGCCTAGAGACTGAAGAATCAGAAGACTACTTAGGATCAGCTGTTTTTAAACTCAACTTTTCTGATGTAATATGTAATCGACAAATCTAATGAAAGAAAAGTTTATTTTCTGATCCTAAGACAAAATCTCATTGTCTTCTGATTATATGCTCTTTACTGTTCTATATTTATCAACTGTGATTGGTTTCTCAAAGTGTTTTGGTTTCATCAAAAAGGGGGAAATTGTTGGGAAATTTAGAGTTTTGATGAAAGTTCTAAAACACATGTAATAGGACCAGTCAGACCTATTAGCTGACTGATGTTTTTATTACCGTTTATAGAATACCAGTTGATAATTATTGTATAGAACAACTGATGTAGAAGATAGGTCACATATTGAGGGGGAACCTCAATATGTATAGGTCAGATCTGAAGATATGAAGAACAGCTGATATCCGACAGGCCAGAAGGCAAGAGAAGGACAGAAGATCAGATCGATCTGATCAAGTCAGATATCCCAGCTGAAGTCAAGAAGTTCAAACTCAGAAGACTTGAAGATCAGATGACTTCCAGAAGATCAGACCAGAAGACCTACATCAGTCGAGTCTGCTAGTTGAAGCTAAGACAACTGGCAGCAGAAGACTCTATCAGGTAGACTGATCAGTTGTGACTAGGTGAACAAATAATACGTTGATGATCTGAACAAGAAGAATGTCAAGCTTAGTTGGTAGAACAACACTGAAAAGTGCTTCTGTTAACCAATAAGAACAAGACACGTATGATCGGAGCCGGTAATTACGGGATTTGGTGCTGCTTTCTCTAACGGCTATAAAAGACGCTATTCACGCTTTCGGCCATGCCGTTCCTGAAGCACGTCACATCAATCCTGCAAGTCTACCAAATATAGCCTGAAATTCAAATTGCTCTCCAACGGCTCTTTGATTTCGAGGTCTATATATATGGGATTACACTTCAGAGTGAAGATACGGAAACTATCAAGAAGCTCAAGCTATAATCAGATTTCCGCACGAAGAACACGAACTTGAAGATTATTTTCTAAGTGTTCATCCCATAAGTTCTTAGCACAAAAATCTTTTCATCTAGCTGATAGGCTACTTAAAAACTAGAAAAGATTTCAAAGTGGGAACCAAAACAATCTTACCCAAACCCAAAGTTAGGTTAAGTTGTTTAGCAAGATTTCAGACTAGGGTTTCTAGTTCTGATTTCTGGGATCGGTTGAGTGAGAACTCTTTAAATATCTGTTGGTGTACTGTGTTGGACTAACACAAAAATCTAAGTCCAGTTGGTTTAGTTGGTGCCCCTTGTGATAGGGAAGAGTGGACGTAGGAGTGGTTTGTCCGAACCACTATAAATCTTGTGTGCTTTTACCTGCTTTGATTAACTGTTTTACACAATCGCACTCAACTTAAGATCAGCTAGCACCAAGCTTCTGATCTAATCAAGTATGACACTTTGGTCAATTGGTTTAAAGACTGACTTTGGAATCTGATTTATTAAAACTGGTTTTTAACACGGGTAAAACTTAGCTTCCGCACAATCAGTTAAACTGATAGATACCGAACTGATCTGCCTTCAGGCGTTCAGTAAGTTAGATATCAGTCCAAACTGATTCACTTGCACTCTGATCAGGATAACTGCAATCACACCTGATCTGCACAAAAAGTTTTCAGAAGTCTATTCACCCCTCCCCTCTAGACTTCTGCCCTCACAATACCCGTTCGGGACCTACAAGTGGACTCAAGCTCCTACGTCCACTCTCTCTGACTCTTCAGAAAAATTCACTAATCACCTCCTAAGGTTTTCTGACTACCTCTGTAGTTTACTAACCTTTCTATTTTGAGCTTTTTGACTACCTCTGTAGTTTACTAACTCAAAACACACACAAGCTTTCTGACTATCCAAGATAGTTTACTCACTTCTTCTCTAGAGCTTTCTGACTACCTCCTTGTAGTTTACTAACTCTTTACAACTCCAACTCACCAACAATCACACTCAAACTACCTTACAAAGGGTTTGGGGTTTCTTGGTTGGTTTCCAACTAGGATGAGATATCCTTTACAATTAAGAACAATGCAAAGGCTAGGATATCTCGACTAAGCTTTGGATATATCTTATCAAGCTAGGCTTAGTGGAATGAGCTCTCTTCGATATAAAGCACTTGAGAAATTCTTGGGTTTTCGAGTGCTTCAACTTGCAATAATAAGTTTGAGCTCTTGAGTTGCTTACAAATTTCCCGTGACCTTCAATGTAGATGGTCACAAGTATTTATAGGCATACACCAAGGTCACTCTTGAAAAACTATCCGTTGGAAGAGATAGCTTCGTGAGTTTCCTCTTATGGTGTGTGATAAACGGCTATATTTAGGGTTTGAAACACCCTAGCTCGTTTTAGGCAATAGCATTTCATGCAGCTATTCAACACTTTTTGCAGTCTGGAACATAGTACTACTGACATGTTTCAGTGACCTGTCGCTGTCAGTGTCAGTAATGTACAATGTTGTCTTCCTCTTTTTGACTTTTGTCTCCAGTTAAAAGTAGACAAACACAACGGCTCTTTTAGGTCAGTATCTCTGAGTGATATAACCTTAACAACACTTTGTCTTAGTTCGTTTTGTCTGCATGAGAATGTCTTGGGCAATATCTATTTTTCTGGGTAATCGCGTTCTTCTCAGTATTGAATCCTTCAGATAGATATTTTCAGTGCCTCGGAACATTCAGGTTTATACTGAGCATTCAGTACATTACTGAGTCTTCAGTAATTACCGTGCCTTCAGTATCCTTCAGTCTTCAGTTCTTCAGTCTTCTGTCTTCTGTGTCTTCAGAGTCTTCTGAGTCTTCAGGGTCTTCTGAGTCTTCAGGGTCTTCTGAGTCTTCAGAGTCTTCTGAGTCTTCACAGATATACTGACTGATGTACTGAGTCTTAATGTTGAGTCTTCAGTTTCTCAGTTTCACACTAAGTCTACAGATTCTCAGTTACACACTGAGTCTTCAGTTTCTCAGTTTCTCACCGAGTCTTCAGTTTCTCAGTTTCTCAGTTTCTCACTGAGTCTTCAGTTTCTCAGTTTCTCACTGAGTCTTCAGTTTCTCATAATCTAACCTGATCTATATCTGCTGACTATACATTTTGCAGATAACATCCTGAATATTCTAAAACTGAATCCTGACTCAACTATCAAAATTATCCTGAACATGTCATACTTAGGGGTTTTGGGGTCTAATCAAAATCTCTCTTTATTAAATTCATCTCCCAACAATTTCCCCCTTTTTGATGATGCCAAAACCTATCTTGTTACAAAACATTTAACCTATACTCAGGTTTCAGTTTATCCTATTACAAGATTGGTTTATCTCCAACAATTTCCTAAATAGAGAATCTCCCAACAATTAATCTCAGAGACAACATTCAGGCATATCAAAATTAAAGACATGTAATTTAAGATAATGAGATATTATCTTTTGAGCATAAATGATAAGGTTTCATTGATGATTGGTAGACAGTTACAAATTACAATGATCTTATCTAACAAAATAAAAAAGATAAAGGATTACATGAATCTTCTGAGTCTTCATCTTCGGTCTTCTTTTGCTCTTCTGCTTGGGTTCTTCAGTTCTGATCTTCCACCTCATCAGCAGGCACCTCAAGGTTGAACATCTCATAATATCTTCTTTTCAGCGCATCTCTCTCTTTAATGATATCAGGATTGTTCCCTGTCAGGCCTAACTGAGTGGCGTACTGAGCAATTTCTTGAGAAATGGCTGCTTCATTTACCAAGCCATTTTCAAGTCTAGGAGGAGGGTAAGAGTATGGACCGGGGGCTGTTATCTGCACCTTCCCTTCATCCGCAAGATTGATCCATCCTTGAAGGTATTTTGGATAGAAGGTCAGGAGATAATCAATGAACGCCTCATTGGGATCTGAGCTTTCTCCCCTCCACTCTCTTAGCACATCATAATAGAACCAAAAAGTTCTATTAATTTCTTCCCATGCATCGTTGAGCTGGATTGACATCCACTTGTCAACATGCGGCCATTTCTGTGCTTTTGTGCTCCCTCTCCTTTTGCTTGCGAACCTTTTGAAACCACTCCTTCTTTTCTGCTCTTCTTCCATCTTCTTTCTGATCACGGGCACACCAGAAACAGAAGCAGCAGTCTTTTTAGCTTGCTCTATTTGGAGTGATTTCAGAGCACTTCTGGTATTGAAGACCTTCTCCTGGGGTACTTCCTCAGATTCTTCAATATCCTCAATCAGCTTTCTCTGAATTGGCTTAGAAGCCTTAGCTCTTTTTCCCTTAGGCTCCTCGAACACCACAACTTTTCTTTTAATTTGCATTTCAGCTCCAGCTTGGCTTGTTCCAACTCTTCTACCACTCAGTTTTTCTGCAGCAACTTCTTGCATTGTTTTCTCTGAAACCTGAGTGTAGACTGGCTTCTCCACCTTCTTAAACTTCAGCTTCTCAGTGGCCTCTATTTCCTTCATGGCTTCGGCAACGATTTTCTTTCCAGCTTCCTTGATCGTCTTGCCTTTCGAGTTTGATCTAATAATTTCACGAGATCAAAGACCGGGTCTTTCCCCTTCTTGGATCCATACTCTGGTAGAAGCCTGGAGAGTGCTGTGTCCATATGATATTGTTTTTTACTGACACTCCGCACCTCCTCTCGCTTGGTGATCTGCTCCTCCTCCGAGCCTTCTAAGGTGGTTCTTCGCCATCGAGAATTCTTGAAGACGGATGAGCAAAGCTTCCTTGAACATATCTCATCATCTTGGCCATGAGCATTGAGCTCATCTCCTCAACAACATTTTTTTACTAGCATCTCATTCTTCTCTGCCAATTTAGCTTCTAGAGATTCAGTTTGCTCCTGATGCTTCTGCTTCAGCTCAGCTTTGACCCCCTCCATCTTCTCTTCTAACTTTCCTTCCATGGAGGTCAGTTTTCGGCTATAGAGTTCGAAGTTGCACCGTTAGAAGAAGAACTCAAGCTTTCAATCTTCTTAACTTTGGTTGGCCAATACCTCCTCGATCCGAAAGCAACTTTGGTCGAGGATTGGCTCAACCTTCTCCAACTTCTCCATTCTGGGGTGAGATCAATCTCGGGAGCATATCTCGAATTTGTGTCTCCCGGTTGGTTGTTCATCCCGAGTCTCGATCAACACGAGCCGGTCTGGCGGGAGGGGCTTCACCACGAGCTTGGGTGTCCCACGAGCCTCGGTCTTCATATCGGACATTCTGATTTAAAGATAGGTACTTCAAGTAATCCTGGCATAATTGTTAATAGTGCCAAAAGTTACACGAAGGCTAACTTGATCCGAGGATGTTAAATGACCTCTTCAAAGATCGGTTTGGTCTTTCTCCTTCCGAGATTGACTCTCATCATCCCCTTGTTGGTCCCCATCACGAGATTTGTCTTTGGAGCTCGGGGCACCAACTTCCGCACCTTCCTCTCAAAGAACTTTCTTCTTAACCAACTCATCAAAGTCGGGACGTTTTCATTCGAGCTTGGTTTTTCCGAATCTCGAGATTTCGGTGGAGCATTTGTTTCCTCGTTCCACCGGTCTTCGCCTCTGAATGAAGCTATGTTGAGCATTTACGGAAGAGTCCGGTTGAGGATGAAGACCGTTGACCTCAATCAAGAAGATGTCTTGGAGGTCGTGGAATGAGCTAAGCTCAGGGTAGCGGTCAAGAAAGAACCGTTCCCCCTTGCTTCTCCATTCGGTCTCTTCAGCTTCACCCTTCTTGAGCATCGGGCTCTCAGGTTCAGTAGAGAAGTCTGTTGAAGGATCAAGTAAAAGATCACTCAGGAGCTCATCAAAGTTCATCGGTTCATGAGGCTCAGCAATTTCTGAGGGTTGGGCAGCTCCTCGGTCGAATCGACTTGGTTCTCGAGGTCCGAGTGGCGCCTCAAGAGGGAATTTCTGGGGTTTGCTCGGGGACCTGAATAAGCACTTTCTCAGCAGGAATTTGACCAGCCTCAGCGGTCTGAGCAGGCACTTCCTCAGAGGGAATCTGAACTTTCTCTGAGGTCTGAGGTCCTTGGAATATTTCTTGAGAGAACTTGTCAGAACTTAGCGACGTCTCAAGAACCTCAGAGAAGACTTGCTCCTCAGTTTGATCCTGTGTTTGTGCCGGTGAGATAACCTGAGCCAATACATGTAAAGGCGATTTCTGAGCTTGTTGGCCCTCAGGTTGAATATCCTCAGCCTCACTCTCCTCGTCATCATCAGTGAGAACCACCATCCTTTTGCGCTTTGGAGCAAGGGTCTTTTTCTTCAATTTTTAACCCTGCTCCTTCTTGGCCTCCAACAAAGCCTTCCCCCTGGCTTGTTGGGTTTCTTCAGCAGCAGCAGCAACCGGTGATTCCACCTTCTTCTCTTTCTTCCCTTTGATGGTCCTTTTGTAGCAATGGGCTTGAACATTACTTTGGACTTAGGGAAAGGAGTAGAGTTGGCAAAGATATCCTCCTCCTCTCTACACATCTCCAAAATAAAGGCTATTTTGGTGGCATGGAGGATCTTGCCTTTGATCGATATTGAGCCATCCTCCTTTTTTATGACCTTGGCTTGCTCACTCACCACCTTGATCAGATACTTCTGCCAGTTGAAATCCTTGGTGGGTGAGTCCTCTATCGCCGCCATCAATCGGAGTTTGGGAGTGCTAATTTGCTCAAAACTCCCCGATCGACTCATTATACACTTGCTCACAATATCCATCAACACTCTGTACTTTGGCCTCAAATGCCGCTTATGTAAGGTCGCCTCAAACTTAACAGGATTCTCAGTAATCCTATCAAGATACTCTTGCTCTCAACCTAACATATACAAAGTGGGATCATCTCCCCTATCGCACAACTCAAAAACATCGTTTAGATTTCTAAGGACTATGTACAGCTCCCTAACAAAATCTACATACTTCGATGTATGCTCTAAATGCGAAACAGAAATCTTGGACTCAATATTATCATCCTCATCTATTTCCATATTAGAGACGAGCTCTATTACCTCGCGAGAATACTCTGCCTCCGGTCGGTTTGCGACGAGGTTCGTCAGTTTCGCCAACCGAATCAAGTGAAGCGCCTCTTCTTCATGTTTTGCATTTGAAGTACTCTCCAGAGATACAACGTACTCATACCAAGGTTTATTGGTTTCGGCCAATTTATCAAAAATGGTATAAGTCATTTTGGGATTTGAAGGTTAGGGTTTTGGAGCGATGAAGATTTTCTGGGCAAAGGAGATTTTATTTGCAGAGTGATTTTGGGAACGAGGGTTTATAAAAATGGCTTGAATGGCTTCCAAAAGAATATATAGACCGATTCCTGGGAAGTCGTGTGATTAATTAAAATCAACGGTTAAGATTAATCCACCGACTAATCGGGTATGCGAAAGGACTCTCACGAAAAGTAAGCCGCCAATTTAACCTCATTGGTGATTAAAAGCAACAGAGCATTTAATGACTGTTGACCTTCCTTGGAATTTCAAAGATCCCGCCCAAAGACATTCTTCAGGTGTTTTGTATTTATTGCAAATGATTACTGAGTTTCACTTAGGCAATAAATGAGTTGCATGAGTCATTACCTCTTCAGACTAATTTTCCTATCAGTTTTACTGAGTATTGACCTTGATAAAATGTCAAGATGATATCGAGTAATTGAAGCGGGTTCAAGATAATCTTCGAAATCTTGACCTCAAAGATACCCGAGTTTCGAGACTCGATTCAAGATTTCGAATTTTATCCTGAAGTTTCTCGCCAGAATCTGGAGAAAACTTCATGCATCTGAAAACCTTCAATTTTTTCAGATTTACTCTATACACTGGATCCAACATCCCTAATTCAACCGATAGTTCCCGAGATCTTGATTCAAGCCAAAGGTTTAGTCAAGATATCAGCTCTCTGCTTATCAGTATGAATTTTTCCATCCCTGGATGTCCTTTTTCAATATGATCTCTGATGAAGTTCCTTCTTCGGTTTGATATCTCCTGAAGTCCATGAAGGAAATTCATCTTCCAACAATGACATCTCAGATCTTCTTTCAACAGGGCTAATGATGTCTTCATTCAGCTCAGTGCCCTTTTCTGTTTACCTGAAAAATAGATTAGATTTGTGGTACCCATTTGGTATAGGGTCCTACCAGTTTAGCTGTACGTTTTGGAATCCAAATCTGCCTCACAACTTTAATCACTTTAGAGTGGCTAATTTGTCTTCCATATACATCTACATACACATTTACTACTCTGGGTGCCTTAGCAGTATCCTGTGTATGAGTGTTAGCCTTAGCATGAACATGAGCCTTAGAGTTTTTCTTTGGTGCAGGCCTTTTGTTCCATTGCTTTGGCTTCTGTGCAGCTGATCTGAATCTTTGCTGACTCGGGTTCAGGTAACCTTTACCCTTAGGCAAGTGGGGTTCAGGTTGCTATCTTTGAAATTGGGGTCTTTCAAGATATCGAGGACTTGGTCTCTTGATTGAGAATGTCTCTGCTGAAAGTGTTTCTTTCGAAGATTCCTCTGTTCAAAGTCTGAGATCCTTCGAGGTTTGCATTCTTAGCCGAGGCTTCAAGTACTTGCTCGAATTTTTCAATCGAAAGTGCTCGGTTTTCTAGCCTTCACTTGAGGTTTGGGCTTTCTTACCGATCATTCGGTTTTTTTTTCGAACCATAGGTCCTTTTCCCTTGTCTAAAACCTTGGGCATTTCTTGATTCGAAGTGTAGGTGCCCTTTGGTTTAACAAAGATTGTCTTCTTGCTACTTTATGCAAAGATTCGAGATGACCTTGTGAGGTTCCCCTCGAATGTATCCCAATCCAGATTTTATAGTGGCGGTCTCTCGATAACTCAATTTCATCTATTACTTTAGATGCGTTATTTAATAGAGTTAGCTTCTTCACAAGACTATCCTCACATTTCGTAGAGTTTCATGCTTCTCGGAGAGGTCATTGAACTTGAGTTACGATCAATTTGAATCTCTTGATTGGATTTCTCTAGCTTTTCGATTAGGGTCACTATCACCTTCTCTTTCTCGAGAGTTGTACTTTCAGAACATCCAGTTCATCAAGAGGCTCCCATTAATTGAGAAGTGATTTGGTATTGCTAGAGTCTTTCCACTTAAGATTTTCAAACCTTGAGTTCTTTGTTACGCTCTTGAGTTTCATTTAGCGATTCTTGTAAAACAAAGATAGTCCTTCATCGACTCTCAAAAGAATCCATCAGGTCAAATTGATTTGTTTATGAAGAGAACTTGATAACTCTTGTGCTTGTGTAGGAGCAACAACGGAGATAGAAGAACTTACCTCTCCTATGACCCATGAGACGGATGTTATCACGGCATCACTTTTCGAGCACATTTCTTCTGAGGAGCTGGAACTTTCTTCAGACTCCTTTTCTTCTTTAGCAATCTCAGCAAGTGTATCCCATATTTCCTTTGTATTCTCACAATGAGAGATCTTCCTCATAACACCATCATCAATAGTGCTATATATTGTATCTTTGGCAATATAGTCAAGAATGACTAACTTTCTCTGATCAGGAGTAAGTTGATCATCTGACTTTGGAAATTCAGTCCTGGAATCATTTCTCTCATCTTCAGTAACTCTGGGATTCACAATAGTGAATTGGAATGGTCCTTCAAGAACCACTCTCCACATTCTTTCATGCTTAGAATCTGAGATGAGCTCAAGATTCTTAATTTCTACAAATCATATTTCTCAACTGAGAACATTGAAAGCTTCGTAGAAGGCATGATGTCTGAGATTTATAAAATTTTAGCAAATATTTCAGTTTAGAAAACCACGAGAGTCTAAGCAATTTAGACTTTGGTCAACAAAGCTATTGGTCAAGCAAACCACTGCAGAGACGGGGTTTTAAAAATTTGGATCAGTTCAGGTGATCACCTTAAAATAGTGATCTTTTGAACTCCCGCTCTGATACCACTTGTTGGTCCCGGTGCAAACGAGTCTTACACGTGTATGGGGGGGAATACACGTGTTTAGTGATTTTAAAACTTTTCTTTACTGAGGTCAGGTTGTCCTGATGATTTGGTCCTGAGAAGCACAAATCGCTCTGAGTCAAAGTCTATTCGAGGCGGTGATCCCGAGCCGCTTTTCAGATACCTCGAGATAATCCCAACCGATCCTCGAGTTTTCAGAGAGATCCGAGTCGCTTGGATCGGATAACTAACTTATGAACCTTCGTAAGAGTAAGTTCGGTTTGGTAACTATCTCGTTTCTAGCTACTCGGAAAGCGGAATGGTTGGCCCTTAGTTTATACTCGTTTTATGCTTTGCTAAAAACCTTCCTTTTTAATGGAACAGAGATTAGGCTGTGATTCAGTTCAGATGCAACTTCAGTGGATTGATTCCAACTGAATATCAGTGAAAATATGCTTTCAGTTTAAAGATATGCAACAGTTAATCAAAGCAAGACAGAAAGCAAATAACACAGCAAGTTATAGTGGTTCAGAGACTCAAGCTCCTACATCCACTCTCTCTGACTCTTCAGAAAAATTCACTAATCACCTCCTAAGGTTTTCTGACTACCTCTGTAGTTTACTAACCTTTCTATTTTGAGCTTTCTGACTACCTCTGTAGTTTACTAACTCAAAACACACACAAGCTTTCTGACTATCCAAGATAGTTTACTCACTTCTTCTCTAGAGCTTTCTGACTACCTCCTTGTAGTTTACTAACTCTTTACAACTCCAACTCACCAACAATCACACTCAAACTACCTTACAAAGGGTTTGGGGTTTCTTGGTTGGTTTCCAACTAGGATGAGATATCCTTTACAATTAAGAACAATGCAAAGGCTAGGATATCTCGACTAAGCTTTGGATATATCTTATCAAGCTAGGCTTAGTGGAATGAGCTCTCTTCGATATAAAGCACTTGGGAAATTCTTGGGTTTTCGAGTGCTTCAACTTGCAATAATAAGTTTGAGCTCTTCAGTTGCTTACAAATTTCCCGTGACCTTCAATGTAGATGGTCACAAGTATTTATAGGCATACACCAAGGTCACTCTTGAAAAACTATCCGTTGGAAGAGATAGCTTCGTGAGTTTCCTCTTATGGTGTGTGATAAACGGCTATATTTAGGGTTTGAAACACCCTAGCACGTTTTAGGCAATAGCATTTCATGCAGCTATTCAACACTTTTTGCAGTCTGGAACATAGTACTACTGACATGTTTCAGTGACCTGTCGCTGTCAGTGTCAGTAATGTACAATGTTGTCTTCCTCTTTTTGACTTTTGTCTCCAGTTAAAAGTAGACAAACACAACGGCTCTTTTAGGTCAGTATCTCTGAGTGATATAACCTTAACAACACTTTGTCTTAGTTCGTTTTGTCTGCATGAGAATGTCTTGGGCAATATCTATTTTTCTGGGTAATCGCGTTCTTCTCAGTATTGAATCCTTCAGATAGATATTTTCAGTGCCTCGGAACATTCAGGTTTATACTGAGCATTCAGTACATTACTAAGTCTTCAGTAATTACCGTGCCTTCAGTATCCTTCAGTCTTCAGTTCTTCAGTCTTCTGTCTTCTGTGTCTTCAGAGTCTTCTGAGTCTTCAGGGTCTTCTGAGTCTTCACAGATATTCTGACTGATGTACTGAGTCTTAATGCTGAGTCTTCAGTTTCTCAGCTTCACACTGAGTCTTCAGATTCTCAGTTACACACTGAGTCTTTAGTTTCTCAGTTTCTCACTGAGTCTTCAGTTTCTCATTTTCTCACTGAGTTTTCAGTTTCTCAGTTTCTCACTGAGTCTTCAGTTTCTCAGAATCTAACCTGATCTATATCTGCTGACTATACATTTTGCAGATAACATCGTGAACATTCTAAAACTGAATCCTGACTCAACTATCAAGATTATCCTGAACATGTCATACTCAGGGGTTTTGGGATCTAATCAAAATCTCTCTTTATTAAATTCATCTCCCAACAAAACTACCTATGCAATATTTCATAGAAGTTCTAATGTAAATTATAAAAATTATATCTACTGCTAATAATATGAAACTAAAAGCTATATCTTTCGTAACCATCACCACTCCAGCACAACATAACGCCTAAGAAGACATATATAATATTATACTGAACTTTCAAGTTTAGACTAATATTACATTATTATATATATATTAATATAAAATATAAAAATAAAATATATTAAAAAATCCGGATATCCGAATTTATTATCCGGATAATATCAGATAAAATATGGGAAAACTCGAATACGGTCGGATATTATGTATTCCGAATCTTAAGTCAACTATCCGTATCCGAATCCATATCCGCCCGGATACTAATTTTTTATACCGAATTCGATACTTACCGGATACGGCTCCGGATCGGTCGGGAAATATCCGATGCGTTTTCACCCCTAAAAGTTACTAATCCCAAATGGCTCTAAATGAGACTCAGACCCATTTCGCCCAACGTGAACGCCAGTTGTCAATCCATTGTCATAATCACCAAGCCAAAATGAATTATTAGTTCAATTTTCGTTCCCAGGCTGCTAACAAACTCACACGTTCCCAGGTTGCTCTGATATCAACTAATGCAGCACGGAAGACATAATATAATTGTGCAAGGTTAAACCTTACGAGAGAACAATCTCATTTTTATCAATAATCAAAAGCTCGCTTTATAATATTTCTGAGACGCCTATTTATAATAGAAATCCTAAAAGTTCGACCCACTAACAATTAAGTAAAATATCAATAAAGCCCTAAACTATAAAATATAAATAATAAATAATTACAATGCAATATTATCTCCATCATTCGCTCCCTCTTCGAAAAGATTCGTCCTTGAATCTGCAATAATATTATCTTCAGCAGTAGAATAGAAGCGACAACATGCTCATCTCCAGGAAATGCAAAAGAAAAATTAAATAGCTCCTTATGAAATTTGACGTCAAACACATTTGTAGTACGGACGTGGCCTAAAGTCTTAAGATGATAAGCAAGTTGGGGTGCCCGGGTGAAATAGCAAAATAGCTATCATTAGCTATGAAAAAATAGAAGTTATTAACGTCATGCCAAAAACCAAAATCTGCAAAAAATAATTCTGGTCCACTTTTTTTATCCTCTACAATAAAAGGTCCAGTTAAAGCCTCAAAGTTATGAGGCCCAGCTTGTGTCATCAAATGTGAAGGCCAATTTTTGCTCCAAATTATTTGTTGCAATAGAAGACCCAAGCTCCACAGAAAAGGGTCCAACTTCTCCAAACACACTACATGGCCCAAGGAATTCAATTTCTCATTTTTCCGTAGGCCCACGTCGGCCTCCATCCTTACCCACACCTAAAGAGCTCAGGTTATTCGCACCGTCAACATTAGTAAATACTAGGGGTGAAAATGGATCGGATATTTCCCGATCGATCCGGAGCCGTATTCGGTCGGTATCGAATTCGGTATAAAAAATTAGTATCCGGGCGGATACGGATAGTTGACTTCGGATTCGGATACGGATTCGGAATACATAATATCCGACCGTATTCGAGTTTTCCCATAATTTATCGGATATTATCCGGATTTTTAATATATTTTATTTTATATTTTATATTAATATATATAATAATATAATATTAGTACTTAATACTTATGTAATTTTATTAAGAAAATAGTCAGAAACTAAATAATTCAGCCGCACTTCTTCTCATCTCTTCTTCTTCGACGTTCGTCCCTTCTTCTTCTCCTCTCTACTTCTTCATGTTTGTCCCTTCACTAATACACATTTGGCCTTGGACAACTGTTAATATAACCCTTAGAGAGCGGTTATAACAACTGTCCAAGCTTGGACAGCTGTTAAAAAACCGTTGTCCAAAAGGGTGGGCTTGGACAACGGTTTTTAATCGCATTGCAAAGTTTGGCTTGGACAGCGGTTTATAACCACTGTCCAATTGATAAGATTGGACAGCGGTTATAAACAGCTGTCTAACTTATTTTTTTTAATAATTCCTTTTATTATGTTAGATAGACAGCGGTTATAAACCGCTGTCTGTGGGAAATTTGTAGTTAGTTTTGATAGAAGTCCCAAAACAGATTGTAATAGGATCAGTCAGATCTGTTAGCTGACTGATGATTTAAATATCAGATAGGATGACCAGCTGATATGTATAGACAACTGATGTAATGAATAGGTCACATATTGAGGGGGAACTTCAATATGTATAGGTTAAGTCTTGAAGAAGATCAGCAGATCAGAAGATCAGATGAGTCAGATAGTCAGATGATCAGGTGAAGACATGAAGCTGAACACCATAAAACCTGAAGATCAGATGACTACCAGAAGAACAAGACCAGAAGACTTACATCAGAAGAATGAAGATGAGTCAGCTAGTTGTGCTAAGACAACTTGCATCAGAAGACTCAATAAGGTAGACTGATCAGTTTTAACTGATCAGGTCAGCTCACATCAGGTGACAACTGATGGTTCACCAGATCATACGAGGTTAATCTGACAAGAAGAATGTCAACCTTAGTTGGTAAAGCAAACACTGAACAAGTGTACTTGTTAACCAATAAGATCGAGACACGTATGTACAGAGCTGACAATGCGGGATTCGGCGCTGCACAGTCAAACGGCTAGAAAGGACAAACTTACATGCTTTCGGCCATGCCGTCCCTGAAGCACGTCACATCAAGCCTGCAAATCTACCTAAAATAGCCTGAAATTCAAATTTCTCTCCAACGGCTCTTTGATTTCAAGGTCTAAAAATATGGGATCAAACCTTCATAGTAAGGTTACAGAAATTATTATCAAGCTCAAGCTCAAGCAAGATTTCCGCACGAAGAACACAACTCAAGATTTATTCTAAGTGTTCATCCCATAAAGTTCTTAGCATATAATTCTTATCCTCCTGCCTTAGGCAACTCAAATACTAGGATAGAATTCCAGTTGGAGCACAACAAATCTTATACCCAAACCCACAAAGTTATTTTATGTTTGTTTATCAAAATTTCAGACTAGGGTTTCTAGCTTCTGATTTCTGGGATCGGTTGAGTGAGAACTCTTGAAACATATGTTGTACTGTGTTGGACTAACACATTAAACTAAGTCAAAGTTGGTTAAGTTGGTGCCCCTGCTGATAGGGAAGAGTGGACGTAGGACAGGTTGTTCGAACCACTATAAAAATCTAGTGTGCCTTATTTGTTCTTATCTGTTTTACACTTTGCACACTACCTATTTTAATTTTACATGCATATTCTGAGTCTGGATCAGATCTGCATCAAGCAACTGATCAGATCAGTTTGACATTTGTCATCTGATTTAAAACAGATCACTCAGAATCTGATTTGAGCAAATTGGTTTTTCACACGGGTTAACTTATCTTCCGCACCAACAGTTGAACTGATTGACGCCGAACTGATCTGCTCACAAGCGATCAGTAAGTCGGATATCAGTTCGTATTGCTTCACTCGCACTCTGATCAGAATTACTTGCTCTTCACATTTGATCTCACAAAAAGTTTTTGAAGTCTATTTACCCCTCCCCTCTAGACTTCAATCCTCACGAAAACCCGTTCGGGACCTACAAGTGGTATCAGAGCAGTGGTTCTACGGACCACTGTCTTTGAGTATCATCGGTTCTTGAGGAAGAACCATTGTGGTCACTTGAACAGATCTTTGAAAAACTTGTTTTAAAACTCATCTATATGCTGACTGGACCATACTCATGAGCAACCATCTGGGTGCGATAAGCAGCAGAATGATGGGAGTTCTTGAACAAGGATCCCATCATCATTTACTACAACAACCCAACTGAAGGAGGTGATCCAGAATTTCGTACTGGAGCCATAATCAGAAAGAGCCCTTCACTGATGGATGCTGAGGAAAGAAAATTGTCCAATCTGGATACTGTAGCCAGACACATCATCATGAAGACAATGGACAAGATAACACGTGAGAAGATCAAGTATCTCAAGACTGCCAAACAGATGTGGGATACTCTTGCTGAAATGTGCAAAGGAAATGATCTCATTAAGGACAACAAATTGTAAGCTGAACTGGTAAAATTTGAGAAACTCAAGATGCTACCAAATGAAACCATAAATCAGCTCGATGGACGAATCACCATGTCAGTCAACAAGCTTCGTGAACTGAGATGAGAAATGTCTGATAAAGACATCAACTATAAGATCTTGAGATCCCTGACTAAGAAATGGGATATGAAAGTAACATTTATAAAAGATTGTCAAGATATTGCAAAGATGAAGCCAAGCAACCTGTTTCTCAGTCTGAAGGCTCATGAATTTAACCTGATTAAAAGAGGCCAAGAAGAAGAAGACGAACCACCTGCTGAAACCACACCTGCCACATTAAAACCAGTTGCATTCAAGGCAGCTAGCAGCAGTTCGTAGCCTACAGAAGCTATTGGAAATATTGTGAGTCAGACTGGACATATTGCTTTGTTGACCAGAAAGCTTGAAAGGTCAAATATTCAACTGGGAAAGTATCAAAAATTTTATAGAGACTATCAAAACAACAGAGGAAGAGATTGGAGATCTACGGACAAATCACAAGAAAGGGATCGATCTGATGACAGAAGAGATGATCATAGAGATGATCGCAGAGAAGATAAGAAGAGAGATGATCGTTCTGATGATAGAAGAGACAATAGATCAGAAAGAAGAAATTCTGATTACAGGCAAACTGGGAAGTCACCTGACAGATCCTACAGAAGAAATGATTCACCTGGCAGAAGAAATTCCGTGGAACCTGGAGCATGTTTCAACTGTCAGAAACTAGGTCACTACAGTTCAGACTGCCCTGACCTGACTCCAAAGGAAAGAGAAGATACGAGGAATAGAAAAGACCGAAGATACAGAGACAGAAAAACCATGGTTGCTGATACATCTAGAATAGATGACTCTTATCTGCCTTCAGATGATTCTGGTTACTCATCTGTAGAAGACTTCTGCCTGATGACCAATGCTGATGATTTCTACAACTTCAACGAGCTGATGTTCTCATCTGATGGCGACATCTGCCTCATGGCCAAGGATGCTGATCAATATGAGGTAACTTCTAAACCTTATGTGTTTTCTGTTTCTACACCTGCTGTGCTGAGCACACCTGCTGGAGAGATTGACTTGCAACTCTACAATGAGCAATTTCTTGATGATCTCTCTAATGCAGTAGACACTTATACAATAGTGGAAGCTGAGAACGATAAGCTGAGGGCAGAGAACATTCAGCTTGTTAAAGATAATGCTGCAAGTAAAGCTACTGAACTAAAATCAGTTGAGACTGTTCAGAAGATGACTACAGAACTGGAGTTTCTAAAGTCAGCTCTTCTGATAAGAACAAACTGGTCAAGGAACTGCAAGCTATCAACAAAAAACAAGCTGATGATCTCAAAATCCTTCAAGCTAAGTTTGATGAACTCTTCCGACTGCATGAGAGTCTAAAACAAAGTGAGGACATTTTGCGAAAGAAAGTAGAGATTTTTGGAAAAGCTTCTAAAAATGTTGATGAAATAACAAGCTACTTTCGAAAGCCAACTGATAAGAAGGGTATTGGGTTTGATAGCCCTTCTGGATCCTAACAAGGCCAATTTGGTTCACAATCCAAAAGTGAATTTAGGAAGGTTTCTGGTCAAGATACACGAAATGCCAAATCTGTATCAAAGAAGGGAAACAAACCTGCTGAACAGGTAAGGCAAGTTCCTAATCAGAAAGGGAACAAAAATGGACCTCAACTGATCAAGCATCAGCCGAGGAATCAACAGAAGAACCCTGTTCTTCTGAAGAGACCTCAACCTGTTCAGCAGATTAGGAATCAGAAAGAACAATCTCATAAGGGAGAGTTCAGTCTGATACCTAATCAGGTCAAGCTGCCTAACCAGCATGCTAAGGGTAAACTGCATAAACCATTTGTGCAAAAGAGATATGAATCTTTTGATGGTAGCAGTACTACCTATCCCTTCAACCAGAAATCCAGGACATCTGCACCAGAACCACATTGGATTAAAAGAAGACAAACTAACCAGAAAAATCCCAAGTCTTCTGTTCATCCAAGGTTCACACTCATAATAATACTGATTAGAAAGCACATGAAGAGATGTATGATTATGTAGATGCTTATGGGAGACAAATCAGACATTCTGATCTTGAAGATTACCATAGAAGTGCCCTGTTTGTATGGATCCCTAAAGGTAACACTAACCACTCAGGACCCAATCCTAAAGGGGTACTTAAAGCCTGATTTGATTGCAGGTTCGTGTGGGTTTGACCAATAAGGGAGGTGTACAAGCAACTATCTAGTACATCGATAGTGGATGCTCAAGACACATGACTGAAAACAAACATCTCCTCAGTTCATACACAGAACAAGAAGGCCCACGTGTACTCTTAGGTGATGATAACTTTAGTTTTACCAGAGGATTCTAAACCTTAGAGAATGATGATGTACAGGTTACTGGAGTCTCGTAAGTCGATGGTTTGAAGCACAACCTGTTATCGGTTTCACAATTCTGCGACAACGGATTCAGCATTGAGTTCTCGACTTATCAATGCACTATCAAGAATTGAGCTACTCAACAGATTTTGTTAACTGGTTCTAGAAAAGGAACAATCTACACTGCAGATTGGAACAGTTGTCCAAGAAATGCTTGCCTGATTGTTAAGAGTTCCAAAAGCAGCAGTTGGCTCTGGCACAAGAGAATGAGCCATCTGAACTTAAAGACTCTTAACAGGATAGCAACGATGTCACTGGTTGAGGGTCTCTCGAATGAGGTATTCTATAAGGATCAGACATGTGTCGCATGTCAGAAGGGAAAACAGGTTAAAGCCTCATTCAAGTGGATCCTAGGACCAACATCCAACAGAGTATTGCAACTGCTCCACATGGATTTGTTTGGACCAGTTACTCCACTTAGTCTCAGCGGACGCAAATACACTCTGGTAATCATGGATGATTATTCCAAGTTCACCTAGGTTGTATTATTGTATAAGAAGAATGAGATTACAACAAAGATACCTGAGCTGCTCAAGAGATTACATAATGAGAAGGGTGTCAATATTGTGAAAATCAGATCAAATAAAGGTATAGAATTTCTGAACTCCTTTATTACTGACTTTTGCACTGAGTTTGGTATACAACATGAGACATCAGCTGCCAGAACACCTCAACAAAATGGAGTAGCAGAACGGAGAAATAGAACACTCAAAGAAGCTGCTAGCACTATGTTAGCTGAACATGTAACTCCAAACCGTTTATGGGCAGAAGCTATCAATACAGCATGTCACACTCAGAACAAATGTTCTCTGACTAAGATTCACTTCAAAACACCCTATGAACCGTGTAAGGGCAGAAAACCCCGTGTTTCTTACTTCCATGTTTTCGGGTGCAAGTGTTTTATTCACAACAATGGGAAGAGCCAGTTGAAAACCTTTGAAGCTAAATCAGATGAGAGTATATTCATAGTGTATTCCTCAACTAGCAAAGCTTTCAGGGTGTTCAACAGGCGAACTCTAGTTGTGGAAGAAACACCTCATGTGATCTATGATGAGACATCTTCTGAACAAGAGAAATCTGCCTCAGAACAAGCAGTACCAGATCAACAAGTACATGATACTCAGAAAATGGATCAGTTAAGTATCAAAGAAAAGGGATCAGATCACGTAACAGTGTATGTCCCTAAACTTGATCTTATTGATTCACCAGGTCAAACAGACCCTCAGGTACGTACAACTGTCAACGAAGAAGCTGGTACAGCTGAGATAGTAACAACTGAACCATCTGGTTCAGGAGGAACACCTGATGTTCCTGCTGACAAACATCAGCATATGATGATTCCAACATCAGCTGAGACTTGTCCATGCCAAGTGGATCCTATTACTGTACCTCTCCCAATCTCTAGTGATGAATCACTATCAGAAAAGGATGATGATCTCCAATCAGATGAAAATCAGAAAAGAAGGACCTGGATAACCAGTCATCCAACTGATCTGATCATCGGAGACCCATCTGATTGAGTTAAAACTAGACATCAGATTGGTGAAAGTGCCATGTATTGTTGCTATCTGTGTTTGAAGGAACCTACCAGAATAGAAGAAGCTCTGCAAGATGCCAACTGGATTCTGGCTATGCAAGAAGAATTAGAGCAGTTCGAGAGAAATCAGGTTTGGGAACTGGTAGGCAGACCAACTCATCAAGATGTGATAGGCACCAAGTGGGTATTCAAGAACAAGAGGGATGACAATAATGTCATCACTAGAAATAAGGTAAGACTTGTTGCGAAGGGGTATTCACAATAAGAAGGAATTGATTATGATAAGACCTTTGCACAAGTCGCTCGCCTGGAAGCTATTCGGCTGTTTCTAGCATATGCTAGCCACAGAGGATTTATTGTGTATCAAATGGATGTAAAAAGTGCATTCTTAAATGGGGTACTAGCAGAGGAAGTTTATGTTGAACAACCTCATGGCTTTGAAGTTGGCAACCAGGTGTACCGTTTAAGAAAAGCTCTTTATGGCCTGAAACAAGCTCCTAGAGTCTAGTATGATACACTATCTTAGTTCTTGATAGACAGTGGATTCACTAAAGGAACATGGATAGAACCTTATTCAGAATAGAATATGGTGAAGATATTTTGATGGTTCAGATTTATGTGGACGAGATTATCTTCGGATCTCCCAACAAAAGCTTATGTGATAGATTCAGCAAACTGGTGCAAGGGAAGTTCGAGATGTCCATGATGGGTTAGATGAATTACTTTTTGGGTATACAAGTTAAGCAAAGTACAGAAGGGATATTCATCTGTCAGGCAAAGTACACTAGGAATCTGTTGGCTAAGTTTGGAATTCAGAATAGTAAGGAAGCCAAAATTCCTATGATGTCTGAATTCAAGATGGATCCAGATGAAAATGGTCAGAAAACTAATCAGAAAGAATATAGGGCTCTCATTGGATCTTTACTATACCTGACTGCCAGCATACTAGATATAACTTTTGCAGTAGGTGTATGTGCTAGATTTCAGGCAAATCCGATGCAAAGCCACCTGGAAGCAGCTAAGCGGATTCTTAAGTATCTGAAGGGGACAATAAATCTTGGTTTATTCTACCCATCAGATGATAATCTAGAGCTTAGTGGGTATTCTGATTCTGATTATGGAGGTTGCAGAATAGACAGAAAGTCAACCTCAGGTACATGTCAGTTCTTAGGAAGTAAACTGATCTCTTGGTTTTCAAAGAAGCAGACATCTGTTGCCACATCTGCTATTGAAGCAGAATATATGGCCGCAGGAAGCTGTTGTTCCCAACTGCTCTGGCTTAGTCAGCAGCTGAGGGATTACAACATTATAGCTACGAATGTGCCAATATTCTGTGATAGTAATAGTGCTATTACAATTACTCAGAATCCAGTTTTACACACAAGATGCAAGCATGTGGATGTCAGACATCATTTCATAAGAGATCATGTGGAAAAGAAGAATATCATAATGGAAAAGATTCCTACTGATAAGCAGAGAGCTGATATCTTAACCAAGCCTCTAGCTGAAGTCAGATTCTGAGAACTGTGCAACGAGGTAGGACTTCTGGACTTAGGAGAAAGTGCACCAGAAATCGTTGGTGGACTGATTTCTAAAACTAGTTGGTTAAGAAACTGATCAGGAAAGAGGGTCAGATGAGGGGGGAACCTCATCTGATCAGAAAAGATCAGTTGAATAATGATCAGTTGAAAAAAAAAGAATTTCAACTATTAGGGTCAGAGCAGAAGGAACCTGATCTGAGGGATAAAACATTGTTGGGAAAACTTGCTAAGGTTTAGGCTACACAGTAAGATCGACAAAAATCAGAGAAATCAGAACAGATCAAGTGGTAACTGATTGATTACGATATCAATCAGTCAGATACGTTTCTGATTTACATTATCTGTCATATTATATGAGTTTATTTATTTAAATGATTTTATTATTGCTGCCTTAACTTTATGACGTATGCACTGCAAGCATTAAATGCGGACGTGGGGAAATGTATTTAATGGCACTTATTGCGATTTTTTGAGTCCAAAATACGAGCGGGCAAATTTTTCTCAGCCTCTTGATTAAAACACTTTACGGCAGCTTAATCTCAACCGTAAATTTCAAAACATTAATACTCAAGTATTTATGGAAACTCGTGCAAAATGTTTTCCCTTGCATTATATAACCCTAACTCACTTTCCAGAAAACCTTTTACACTTCTAAATCTTACCAAAATCTCTGAGAGAAAATTCCTCTATTTACAAATTCTCGTACTCTCAATCAATTGATTCAGCTTCATGTTTTCAAATCTACGAATCAATACTTGGTAAACTTACTGAATGTTTTCTTGCTACACATATTCTTAGGTTCATCGATTGTCAAAATTATTTGTTTATGCTTACAAAATGTGTTACTAAATGTCTGGAAATTGACTTTGTTATGATATGATATTGTTCTTAATGCATACATGTTTAATATGAGTCTGTGCACAATATACTTGATTAGTGCATTAGGGTTGTTGGTTTGACTGTGTTTATTGAAATAATCTACTCAAACTTATCCCTAAATTTGCATATGTTTCAGAAAAATGGCACAACTCATTGCCCGACAAGGTCAAGGCAAAAATATCTGCAATTTCGCATCAATGAAGAAAGATATCATTGATGAGAAATTTGTAATGTTCTCCGTCACCTCAGACCCCGAGTCCCTAGAAATTCTAGAATGCCTTCGAGCTTGTGGCCTGGATCAATACTGCTATCGTCATCAAAACGTTGTGCACACCTATGAGGCCCTAGAATTTCTGTACAATTTGAAGAGAGATGAGCATGACGATGAGAAGTTGATCTCCTATGTCGGAGGAATAGACGTGGTTGTCACAGATAATGACCTACGGAGGATCTTCGGTCTTCGACAAGGAAGTCTTGACCCAGAGACATTCAAATTCGTGCTAGGAGAGAAAGGGTTTCTGCAAGCCGAACTACTGAGACCGGCCAATCGAGACCAGACTATGAATGTTAAAGCCCCTCATTTGAAGAAGAAGTATCGCCTACTGTTCGAGATAGTGTCGAAGGTGATATATGTCTAACCTATTCTCTGGATGTTCTGACTGCCTACAAGCAGAGCGTTATGACTGCCATCATCAAGAAAACACCAGATGTGGACTGACTTGGAATGTTCAAAACCAGGTTATTGAAGGAAACAACAAAGTTCGATCTGAATGAGAGGAATGAAGTCTATCTGACTTCGAAGTGCTCTTTTCTCCATAAAGTTTCCATCATACTCTCCGACAAGCTGCCAGACAACTTTGAGTGGAATGAGGATGGCCAGAAAGTATACTTGGCGAAATTCAAGGCCATCCTGGGGAAAAATGAACCTCTGCCTAGGCAATCTGATGATGATCCAACTTCTTATGTGCCAAGACAGCGAGGCGAAGGGAAAGGCAAAGACACCAAGGCAATTGCGTCTTCTGTTCAGTCAGAAACGCAGGTGTTATACAGGGAAATAACCCGACTTAAGGAAGGCTTGGGGTAGGGTGATCCCATATGTAGCTTGTCATCCGACTCCATCCAGCTGGAGCAGGATGGGAGGCGACTTTGGAGTTTTGGGAGGTTGCCAGCGGCCTGACGTAGCAAGAAGGTCGCGGAGCGACTTTAAGGAGCCCGAAGTCGCAGTCAAAGCGGTCACAACTTCAGTTAGAGATATATATGGACAAGATTCGGGCAGTTATGGTGAGGCGGATTTCTCGGGATGTAACTTGGGAAAGCATATCCATGAGTGCGACTTGCGGAGCAAGGAAGGAAACCCTGATCAACCCACGAGATAAAGCCCACGAAGACTGCATCCCTAGATTTAGGTCTATAAATATCACTTGTAATGTACATTGTAAAGGATCGAACTTTTAGTACCTAGGCATATATTATACAATACAAATCCTGGCTTGGTGCCCCCAGATGTAGTCTATTCCAAAGACGAACTGGGTAATCAAATCACTTGTCATTTTTTGCTTTCGCTGTGGTATTGATCGGAACATTACTAAATTATTTGCTTGTTCGCCGGTAATAAAACTTGGTACAACAATTGGCACCGTCTGTGGGAATTACAATTCCTGTGAAATCACTTTGTTCGAAGGAAGACCCATCTCATCTCTGATCAATACCAATGGCGAGCAATCAAGCCAATCACGGAATCGGCAAGATCCGGGCACCCGATGATGGGCGCCAAGCCTCTATGAGCCCTCAACACTCCGGCTCCCATCACGCCAAAGAAGAACCGCTGATGACCCCGACCGGGTGGAACTCGTGCGCAGACGCCCGAGGACACAAAGACCGTGATGGTCGTCCTCAACAAGAAACGTCTCGAATTTGACGAGGAAGATGTGCAGCCTCCCCCTAAGAAGGCCACCCAGGAGGTCGGACCCTCCAAAAAGCAGGCTGCTCAAGCTCGGAAGGGGCATTCGGCGGACAAACTGGCCTACGATCCGGCAAGACATGCCCTAGTCTACAATCGCCAGATCCTCAGGAGGCCGACAGGGTCGAGCAATGTGTTCGACCAACTTGGCGATCTCGGGGGTCGGCAAGCCCCGAGGAACGGGAAGATGAGGCACAACCGAGCCTCCTCATATGCCGAAATAAGTGGAGAGCGACTCGCCAAGATCAACCTCTACCACAACGATTTCATGGGGGGTCGGTCGCGGTATTGGCGGCGACTTCGGTGGCAAACACGACCATCGACCGGCCACGATGCTCAGTCGCAGCCGCTTAACCCGCACGGTCAAGCAATCGATGGAACGCGATGGAGAGTCGAAATGGGGCGGGGATGACTTTTCTCGCTGCTCGACTCCCCACTCGAACTTTCGTCACCTTGGCGGCTACTCAAAGGAAGATCAATGTCGCGAATTTGGATCGCTATGCTAAAGGGGAATGCTGACCCAAGGGTCCATGTAGCGGCACAACTCGGTGACATGGCTTTATGGGCGCCACCGATGCGACCAAATGTCGGTTTTTCTCTCTGACCTTGAGCGACCAGGCTCACCAATGGTACACCTCTCAGCCGCCCCTGTTAGTGGACACTTTCGAGCAACTCGCTCGCCTATTCTTAACGCAGTTCACCGACCTGGAGCCCCGACTGCGATCAGCAAAATATTGATGAACACCAAAGATGGGGATACCGACCGATCGGTCCTACATTGAAAGGATCGACAAGCTGATTTTGGAAGGAGATCCCATTGGGGATGAAGCAAAATTGATGGGGGCTGTCTCCGGCCTGAAGAACGGGACCAAACTCTGGCGGCGCATGACGGCCGAGTACCCGACTAGCTACACCGACTTTCGGAGGCGGGCTAGCGACCTGATACATATGGCGGAGCTCTTGGAATCCCGACTATCTGAGACTAAGGAGGTCGCAGAGCCCAAGAAAAGTTCTAAAAAGTCTTCCTCGCAGTACAAGCCGCCTGGAAGCTTCAATCCTTTTGAGGAAAGCATTCCGGTGAAATTGATAGATGACCCGGCATGAATTTTAAACATTTTCATCGAGATCCCGGAGCGGAATCGCTTTCTCCCCCCTCGGGTGAAGAATAATGGCAAATGTAACCCCAACAAGTATTGCCACTTTCATGAACAGACCGGCACTATATGCTGAGTGCAAGGAAGGACTGTTGCCCACTACCGAGATTGTATGAGGATGGCCTGCTTGACGAGTTCATCAGGCGACCTTAGAAGAATGGGGACCAGGCCCCACAAGGTCGTCAGCAAGGAGAGCAAGTCCATAGGAACAACAACCAAGGAGCGGGGCAAGGGGAGAGACCCGTCCCGCCCATGCCGTAAAATGTGGGAGATCACATGATACACACTCTCTCCCCCTTAGGGACCTGCTGGGCTAGCCACCACTCCCCTCCAAGTGAAGGATGAAAGCCAAATAAGGGGAGTTAGAGAACGCCAAGAAGATGGTGTTGCTGTCCCCTTTTTTTTAGGAAGAGTCCAAGATTACCGAAGTTCGAGAGAAGGACAAGGCCGGGGTAGTCTACCCCAATGTCGATCCCTTGGTGATCCGGGTCAACATCATGGGGATTACGGTGTACCGACTCCTGGTTGATGGGGGGGCTTTCTGCAACATCCTATTCAAGAAGACCCTCGATCAGCTTCGGGATTACAATGCCTATGTCACCCCGTGCGACCACCTTGTGAAAGGGTTTGGCGATGCTACTGTGAGGCCCACCGGTATGATCCGATTGGCCGTTATGCTGGTTTCTACACTTAATAGTGAGGTTAGGGAAACTAGGTTGTTAGAATTTTTAGTAGTCGACCTCCCCAGCACCTACAATGGTTTCCTGGGGAGGCCTTTTGAACATGAATTCTAGGCTGCGTCCTCCACTTTCTATTTTTGTGTAAAGTTTTCAACTAAGAGTGGGGTGGTCGGCACCATTAAGGGCAACCAAATTGATGCGAGAGGTTGTTTGATTTACTCTTTGTCTCCTTTCAATTCTACACTAGTACCTATCAAACAAGCACTTGTAATAGATACCAATAAATAGAATGAAGAATTAAGCGAGACAAGGATAAACAGGAAAAGAACCTACAACGACCTCGACCCAAGAATAGGGCACGAACTTGATGAATTCCTGATCGAGGCCGAAATCGACGATCCCTGGCGAGATGGCCCCAGAGCTGTCCCGGGGGAAGAGCTAGAGAAAGTCAAGGTCGATCCAACTCGCCCGGATCTGGAGGTCATTATCGGCTCCAAGATTCCGAACGACCTGAAGGGGGAAGTCATTGACTTTCTCAAGAAGAACTTAGATGTCTTCGCCTGGTCGCACAAAGACATGGTGGGGATCGATCCAGAGATTGCGTGCCATCGACTCCACATTGATCCATCCCGGAAGCCGGTTGCTCAGAAGAGGCAAAAATTTGGCCTAAGAAGTATGCCGCCTTGGCGGAAGAAGTAAAGAAACTGCTGGATAACGACCTGATCATGCAGGCCGACCAACCACAGTGGGTAGCTAATGCAGTATTGGTAAAGAAATCCAACGGGACCTGGCGGTTATGTATTGACTTCACCGACCTCAACGAGGCCTGCCCTAAAGACTTCTTCCCGATGCCACATATCGATCACCTGATAGATAATACGGCCGGACACGAAATGATGTCATTCATTGATGCTTTCGCGGGATATCACCAAATAGCCATGCATGAACCAGATCGGCAGCACGCCTCATTTCTAACGGAAAAGAACCTATATTGCTGGAAGTGAATGCCGTTCGGCTTGAAAAACGCAGGGGAAACATACTAAAGGCTGGTCAATCACATGTTTGCCGACCAAATAGGGAAGTCGGTAGAAGTCTATGTCGACGACATCATCGTCAAAAGCCTAAAAAGAGAAGACTACCTGCTTCACCTCGCGCAGACATTAGAAATCCTCAGAAAATTCAACATGAGACTCAACCCCAAGAAGTGTAACTTCGGAGTGGAGTCGGGGATGTTCTTGGGACACTTGGTCAGTAAGCGGGGCATCGAGGCGAACCCAGGAAAGGTTAAAGATGTACTAGACATGGGGGCACCCCAAAATGTGAGAAAAGTTCAGAAACTCACGGGATGCCTGGCTGCCGTGAGCAGATTCATCTCCATGATGGGGGACAAATGCAAACCGATGTTCGACAATATCCGTAAGAAGGCAAAATTCGAATGGACACCCGAAAGCCAGGACACTTTTGAAAAAATCAAAGCTTACCTGGCGGATGTGAGCATATTGTCCAAACCTGTTTCAGGAGAGAAGTTGTTCTTGTATCTCGCGGCTTCGGACACCGCCTTGAGCGCGGTACTGGTCCGAGCAGAAGGTCCGGTTCACCTGCCCGTTTACTTTGTTAGCCAGACATTGAACAAGACGGAGCAACGCTAACCCTCGCTAGAGAAGCTAGCATACGCATTAGTCATGAGCGTGAGAAAACTGAGACCATATTTCTTCGACCATCATGTCAAGGTTCTCACTTCTCTACCGCTGCGGAATGTACTCCACCGTCCGGACACTTCAGGCCGATGCCTCAAATGGGCCATTGAGGTCGGGCAGTACGGTGTAACCTACGCGCCACGACCTACCATCAAGGCTCAGGCACTGGCCGACTTCCTAGTAGAGCTGACGTTCCCGACAGAAGCGGGAAGTTTAGGCAGCTTACCATGGGAGCTTTTCGTGGATGGGTCGGCGACCTCTCACAAATCGGGAAGTTCCAGAATTCCATTACCTTCGATTTTCCCGCGACAAACAATGAGGCCGAGTATGAGGCTCTCATCAGCGGCCTGGAAATGGCAACAACCATGGGGGACAAGAGATTGCAAGTTCATACCGACTCCCAACTCGTGGCCTGCCAAGTTTCGGGGGAATACGAGGCTAGGGACGACAGGATGGGGGCCTATCAGGAAGTTGTGAAACACTTTGCATGAGTTCATGCAGATCCATGTCAAGCTGATACCGAGAGAGCGAAACTCGCGAGCCGATGCTTTAGCCAGGTTGGCGACCTCCGAGGGATCACCAGATATGAAGGATGACACCATCACGACACTTCCCCACCCATCCACCGCGCAAGTAACCGTAACAACATTAGAAAACCCAATGTCGAACTGGATGACACCTATCATGGAGTATTTGATAAGCGGCCTATTGCCGCCTGATCGCGTACACGCTCGACAGTTGCAGTTGCGGTGAGTTGTACAAGCGAGGCTTCAGCATACCCGTACTTTGATGTATAACACCCGAACAAGGTCAAGTCATCCTGCGGGAAATACACGAAGGGGCATGCGGAAACCACACTGGGGGGGAGTCGCTGGCCCACAAAGCCACAAGGCAGGGATATTTTTGGCCAACCTTAAGGGCCGATGCCATCGTCTTTGCCCTCAAATGCCACAAATATCAGATTTATGCCCCCTCTATCAAGGTCGCACCTGAAGAACTCACGAGTATCCTCAGTCCTTGGTCCTTTGCAAAGTGGGGGATAGACATCATTGGGCCACTCCCAACGGCCCCAGGATCGGTCAAGTATGCCTTAGTAGCGGTGGATTACTTCACAAAATTGGCCGAGGCTGAGGCACTGTCAACCATCGACCAAGATCATGTCATCAGATTCATTTGGCGCAACATTATCTGCAGATTCGGACTGCCTCAGGCCATCATATCAGACAACGGGAAGCAGTTTGATGGTACAAAGATCGACGCCTTCTTCAAAATATGGAAGATCACAAAGCTATTCTCCACCCCATACCACCCCAAATCGAACGGACAGGTCGAGGCCGTGAACAAAATCATAAAGCACACGCTCAAGGCCAAGATCGAAGGGGGGAAAGGGAAATGGGCTAGCGAGGTACCAGATGTGTTATGGGCGTATAGAACAACCCGTAGGAATTCAACAGGCAAAACCCCTTATTCGCTATCCTTCGGAACTGAGGCAGTGGTGCCTGCGGAGGTCGATGTCCCAACTTTCCGGACTAGCCAAGTCGCTTTCGATCACAACGATGAGGCCCTAGAGAGGAACCTCGACCTACTCGAAGAAAAGCGATTAGAGGCTAATATGAGAAATGCTAGATACAAGCAGAGGTCTGAGAAATATTACAACTCTAAAGTACGAGTTCGACGCTTTAAGGTCGGGGACCTAGTACTGAAGAAGATACTCGGAGACTCAAAAGGTGGCCTCGGCCCCAATTGGGAGGGCCCATTCCAGATATCAAAGGTCTTACCAAACGGAGCATACGAGCTCAAGAAAGCAGATGGGACCAAGGCTAAATATCCGTGGAATACAACTCATTTGAAAAAATACTACCAGTAGATTTAGGTCCTTGTATCGATCAAGCCGATGTAAACAAGTATTTGCAGTAACAACAATTCTCTTTTCTTTTTGAAATGTAAGATTCCTGTATAAACCAAGCGGGTCGCATGAAAAACATATGATCGATGAAATGCATACCACATGAAAGACATGATCGATAACATGCAGGTCTCATGAAAGACATGATCGATAACATGCAGGTCGCATGAAAGACATGATTGATAACGTGTGAACCCGAGGTCCGACTTTAGAAAGACTGGAGGCAAGATCGCCACCCTAGCGGTGCGGTCATCCCCCGACTTTATAAGACGGCTACGCAAATGTCCAAGAAACAAGTCGCATACAAAATAAGACAACAAGGACTAAGCAAAAGTCGCATAAGGAAATCAAGTCAACACAATGAAGGAATCAAAATGGAGAATTTCATTAATAAAGACCCGGAGGTCGGGGAAAACCCATTACAATAGACCCGAAGGTCGGTAAAGAGAGCATTCCAATACAATACATTTTTCGGAATCGAGCTAGCGACTTGGTCTATACCACGGAGCCACTTGAATTAGCGACTTGGTCTATACTACATTGCTACTAGGGTGGCATCTCTCGAACGCGGAGGTCGCTGAGGAAGATGCTGCAAAACTATTAGAAAAGGATGTTACAACATCCTTGGAATGTCAGATGCTGCAATGGGGCTTCTTGTGTGAGCAAGCACGAGTGCCATCTTTACGACACAAAAAACTCAAGGGATTGTGAAGGGCATTTTGGCATGATCGGATTCGCATTAAATTCGTATCACGTATCAAGAGGGGCCCATCACCATTAATCCCGTTCCCCCGATCGGCGCCCGAGACACCGTGAGTTAGGGGCCCCGCCGTCACGGCAGCAGCGGATCCGCCGCCCGGGTAACAACAAAAATTGGCAATGGCTGTATGGCCACCCTCCGGTGAAAGCAGAATCCGAGATGGAAGAACCGCAAAGATGGTCCGAGTGCCAGAAAAAATGAGCACAGAGCCAGAGAGGCTTACTGACCGAAAGGGTTTTAAAACTAGAAGATCGCCGGAATCACCCATAGCCGGAGCTTGGAAGCGAAAAGTAGGGAGATCAGAGAGGGACAGTATGAGTTTTCTGTGTGAAATACCCTCCCTATTTATAGATGGAGGGCGGGGGTCAAGTTGCAGTTTCCAACTCTCGAGGGCCCTACAGAAAAACCGGCAGCGCACGTGGGGAGCGTGGACAGAACGCGACTTTTGGTTGGGCCAATTTATAGCGCCCGACACCACCTAATACCCAGGCCATCATTGCGGATCTATCAACCGTCACACCGATTCGGAAAATCGAGACAACATTTCGCCTCCCCGAGGAGGAGATGTCAGCGTAGGCACATTTCTCGAGTCCGACCTGCTAGAAGTTGATAAGTTGTACGAGTTCAAGTCAAGGGCCTAAGACGAGCTTGCGACCTCGACTTGAGGGGGATGAAATATGGGAGTTTATTTTACATAGTAAGATAAGCACCAGACCAAAACATAGAATAACTTCCATTAATAGAAGACCCGAAGGTCGGGAGAAGTACATCATAAACCAAAAGCCCGAAGGCTAGTACAACGGAAAAAGGGAAAAAAACAAAAGGGTAGTAGAGCTGCAATCTCAGTCCTTCTCAGCTGGGGCAGTTGAGGTCGGGGTAATGATCGTCCCGAAAGGAGGCTCCTGCTGCGTAACCACCGGTGGATCGGCTTCTGAGCATGAGATCCTCTCCACGATGGGCTCGGCAGGGCATGTCAACAGTTGGAGGAATAACCTCCGACCTCGGTATCTCCTCCCTAGTGAGCTCGGCAGGATCGGTAGCAGTGGGGGGAACAACTTCCGGGCTCGTCGACTTCTCCGCCAGGAACTCGGAAGATGTAGCACCCGGAAGGTCAACCAACGGAGAGTCAGGGAAAGGGCGCACGATCTGTCCGGATCGGGAAAGAAGGAGAGATCGATGCCCATATCCTCCAAATCTTGGATATCCAACATAACATCGGGGGCCAGAGGGTTGTCCGGGCATACTCCGTGAGATCAGCAACTAGCCTAGTAAGGTCGCCGGAAGGGTTCACCTGGTGACATATTCGGATGGCGCCCGCAAAGGCCATCACATACGTGAAATTAGCGTTCATCTCTTCGGCGACCTTGAACTGGGCCTCCCTGGTGTCCAGCTCCCCTTTGGCCCTGGCCAATTCCTCCCTCAAATCGGCCTCCACCCCAATCGCCCTCTTTCCCGCCTGGGTCATCTTCAGCTTCTCGGCCGCTAGTGCGGTCTCCGCCCGGGCCGACTTCAGATTCTCCTCGGCTAGCACGCCCTCTAACTCAGCAAGGCGACCCTCGAGGGTCGAGATCCGTAGAAGATGCTCCCCATTGGCTTTCTCTAGCCCTTTTTGAGTCTCGGCCACCGCCAAGATCAGTCCGGCCTGATCGAATACACGAGCCTGGGACTCACGGAGATGCCGGAGCTCGGTCTCAGCTTGGGTACTGGTCCTCTCCAAATAAAAGGCCGCCTTGAGAGCGTGAACCATGGCCGAGTACATATTGCCCGTCATTTGCTGACGACGGGCGTTGTCATGATCAATGCGCAACCACTCCCGGGGCATGTTGTGCACGCTTCAGGAAATGTACCCCGACCACTTATTGGGGAGGTCGGCCGAAGCAAGGGGAGGACTCCTAAGGAAGCTAACCACCTCGGGGCAAAAGTCGGCGGGGCCGAGTTCGTTGCTGTAAAGGAGAGCCGAATTATCAGAGTTATGAAGATTAATGTAAAAAAAAAAGGACTTACTCGTTCACCCGCTCCTCCTCCCAGCCTAAGAAGGACTTACTAGTGCCGACCTCTCCTCCTGGCCGGCGAGACAGGCTGTGAGCTGGCGGGCGGCGAGGCAGGGGTCGAAGTCGCCGGCTTTGATCAGGGGCGGACCCGATCTTTCTTCCCCAGCCCCCTATTGATTTCGGACTCGTACGTCGAGATCTCCTCCCTCACTTTCTTCCGAGTCGATCCCGTAGCCTTCCTCTTGCCTTTGTCGGCAGTAGAGGGACCAGTGGGGACAAAACTTGGAGGGACGACCTCGGTCAGAGTCGGCTTCGGAGGGGCGGTTTCAGAGGTCGCCAATTGCTTTATGTTTCCCATAATAGATTTCCAACGTGAGGCCATGATGTCCGCAGAAGGCTTACGGTGGTAAACGGGGGTATTAGGAACTGCAGGAATGAGAGAAGCCAACCAGTCAGGTCGATATCGCAAAATATTACAAACACGGAATAAGGAAACTTACAAGGGATCTTGAGATGATGCAGGTACATGTATAAGCCGGCCTTGAGACAGTCAAGCTCGGAGTTTAGGGAGTTGATGTCCCGGTAGCTCGGAGGGGTATCACGGACTAGTTTGAAGGCCTCCAGGAAGTACCAATACAGGTCGGATTTTTTAGGCGTGAACACTGCAAAAGAAAACGAGAATTAGATCAGTACGACTTTGGAATCATGAACATGAGATTTACCGTGTTCTACTCGGTTCACATAATATGTTGGGACATGTATGGGCAGAGTGCTTGAAGTGTTCCACGAACTCCCACGCCCCTCCAACGAACCACCACTTCCTGTGCCAACTATCGACTTTGTTAGGGATCCCGCTCACGAGCTCCTTGCCCCGGCGAAGTCGTATGACATTGTAGCCACTGGCTTGGGCGATGGGCGTCATCACGAAAGATATTTCTCCCGGGTTTGGCAACCGGTATAGCCCATCCTGTCCCAGCACAGTCATTGTGGAAAGAATGTAGCTCCATCCATTAGGGGTGATCTGGGTCAGACTCTGATTCCAAGCCGCCAGCAGGTGAGAAATCGCCGGGTGGAGCGGGAACCGGATCCCGACCTCCATTGTATGTTTGTTGACCGCGATTATCCCGGGTGGAGGTTGGTCGGCACTCTCATCAGGTGTTGCCCCGAAGAAGTATACATCCCGGGGGACTTTATAAAGGCGGCGGAGGGACCGGACGTGGTAGTCGGTAAGAACCGACATGTTCTTCTTCTATGAAGCAACAAAGCCCGAATCGACTGACTTTCGATAGTCGCGGGCCGGTCTCTCATATGGGGCTCGGGCCTCATAGGAGCGGTAGTCAAAAACCCACTCGTAAGCTCCATATTGTCGGGGCGGGTTGGAGGTCCCAGATCCACCTTCTCCAGCCGACACGGCCGGGCGAAACAAGCTCGGTTCCAGAGTAGGGATATGTACAATGTCTTCCAACTCCCTCAAAAATTGATCGTCAGCCCCTACGTCGTCCCGACCAGCGCCGGAGGCACCGGCGGGCGGAGGCGTCATGGAATCCAGGGTGGCGGTCTTTGTGTTGCTACGATGATACAACTCGGCGATCGCAGCATTATCATCATCTGAAGATGAAGAAACCATGAACGGAGGGGGCACAGGAGCAGATCGGGAACCAGAAGTCATTGACGTGAAAGTGGGAAAAGGCGGTTACCTGAAGAACTACCGGGTCTCTGGGGGATAGCCGGAAAGATAGACGCGGAAGTTCAGATCTGAGTTTTGAAAGATGAAAAGGAGAAAGGGTTTTATGGAGGAATCCTAAGCATATTTATAGAGGGGCAAGGGGTCGGAAATGTAAATTCAAAATTCTTGGGGTCCCCCGCGGAAATTGGGACGACGTGGGTGGTGCGTAGGGAGCACGCGATCGCCGATTGGGTGAACTCGCGGCTTGAAACCTCACCTGTCTACCGAATCATCATTGCAATCCTGTCACCTGTCAGGCCGGTTAGGGAGACCTAGGCGACTCTACGACTCCCCAAGGACAGAGATTTTACTTGGGCACAGATCCCAAGATCGACTTGCTATAAGTCGACTAATATCGACGGTTCAAGATAAGATCCTGAAGGGAGCTCGCGACCTCATCTTGAGGGGCAATTGTTATACGGGGAAATAACCCGACTTAAGGAAGGCTTGGGGTAGGGTGATCCCATATGTAGCTTATCATCCGACTACATCCAGCTGGAGCAAGATGGGAGGCGACTTTGGAGTTTCGGGAGATCGCCAGTGGCTTGACGTAGCAAGAAGGTCGCGGAGCGACTTTAAGGAGCTGGAAGTCGCAGTCAAATCGGTCACAACTTCAGTTAGAGATATATATGGACAAGATTCGGGCAGTTATGGTGATGCGGATTTCTCGGGATGTAACCAGGGAAAGCATATCCGTGAGCGCGACTTGCGGAGCAAGGAAAGAAACCCTGATCAGCCCACAAGATAAAGCCCACGAAGACTGCAGCCCTAGATTTAGGTCTATAAATATCACTTGTAATGTACATTGTAAAGGATCGAACTTTTAGTACTCTAGGCATATATTATACAATACAAATCCTGGCTTAGTGCCCCCAGACGTAGTCTATTCTAAAGACGAACTAGGTAATCAAATCACTTGTCATTTATTGCTTTCGCTGTGGTATTGATCAGAACATTACTAAATTGTTTGCTTGTTCTCCTGTAACAAAACCGGGTACAACAGCAGGTAACGGCCCCCCCAAAGAAGCTGAAAAGGAAGGTTTTGGCCAAGAAACCAGAAGAGCCAGAAAAATGACAGAAGAGGATTACAACTCTTCTGAAGAAGGTTCCTAGACCAGTTGAGGTAGTGGAAAGGTCAGAGGAGCTGATTCACATTGAATCAGAGGAGGAAGCTGCTGCCAGTTCTGAAAGAACTACGAGTGCAGACAGGGAAGAACAGATGCTGGAAGGAGAAGGAGAAAGGGAGGCAGAAGGAGTAGAAGTTGAGCCTACTAGGGAGCAATCACCGTCAGATTATGTGCCCCTCAGTACGGTATTCAGAAAAGAAAAATAACCCACACCAACTTCCAAATCACCCCACCATCACCAGCCAAATCATCATCACCAACCCCAATCCCATCTGCTCCCGAACCTCAATCTCAACCCATTTCTGAGTCAACTCTCACCTCACCCCAACCTGAACAAATCTCTACCCCCGAACCAGAAATCTCCATAATCCCTGAGGACCAAGCTGAACCAGCAGTAACACTCGAACGGATTGAGGAACATATGACTGTGGAAACGGCTCCTACAAATGACAGATACGTTTTTGTCTCTCATAATCTATTCAACACCAAGATCCAGCTGGGATCTCCAGACGAAGAAGTGGATCTGGTAGTCTTTATCATGAAGCAGCAGATAAAGACTTATCTACTTGAGATCTGTCCAAATCTGATCAACCATCCTGGCTATCAGCCCAAGACCGAGGAGATTGTATTCTGGAGGGATGTATAAGGTTGAAAGGCATTGAAAAATTCTTAATCCTGATGGAAGCTCTGGGAGGTGATTACTTTGTGAATCTGGAAACAAGATGTCTGGAGAATGCGGGTGTAAGCAGTGCGACTGAGTTAACCACTGATCCCGATATCAGGTGGTTAATCCGTGAGAAATTCGGCATGCTGAGACTGGTGTAGAGGAAGCTTGGGCTCACGTTGATGCAGATTTTGAGTGAGCTGCCGATGAACCAGGTACGGATGGTGCAGATGTGACCTTACCTGGCGAGGTATCGACATCTGGCAGATTTGTTGCCATTGATGCAGTTACCCTGGATCATATTTCGAAAACCATTCAAGATGGGGTACAGTCATCAATTGAAACTCAGTTCAACGCTCTGGCAACTGACCTGATGATAAAATTCAGAGAAGAACAACATGCTCTCGTGGAAGCAGAGAGGACAACAACTGTGGACAGACTGCTACACTTACATAACGTCATTACCGAATCTGTGATGAAGCGTGGTGATCCAGTCACGGAGAAGCTAAGCCTACACGAATCAATGCTTTTTGACTTTGGCAAGCTACTGGAAAGTGTCTGCTCCTCTCTGGAAAGGACAGACACATGCTTAGACGCCGGGTGGAAGCCATTCGAGGCATCGGTTAAACGGGCCGGAAAGTCTATTGAAGATGGTCTGAACAGACTACTGGGTCCTTCGACAACATCTTCTATGGTCCAGATAACCCCGCTTGCAGTTGAAGAGGTTAAAGATGAATTGAGACATCAATTCAATGCACTGAATGCCAGACTTACTAACATTTTTTATGCAACCAAAAAGGGGGAAGAAGAGAAGGAAAAATAGATGCAAATAATCTCCTCTGTGCCAGCTGCTGGAACATCTGTACCAACTCCTCCTCAACCATCTGCTGCTGCCATGCTAGAAACCGTTGTATCAGCTGTTGATTTATCTGACACCAAACTGGTGAAATTAATTGAAACATTTGAAAAGCATGGAGAGGACATTGCTGCTCAAGAAAAGGCAATTTCTGAACAAAAGTCCGTCTTATCTGAGGTAGTTCAGAGAGTGAATAAGATCGAGAACTTCTCTTCGAATGTTCAGAAAAGGTATGAACCAGAAGATCATGCCAAGAGCCTTGAGCTAGCAAAGAAGTTGATCCAAGAAGATAAAATCTGTAGAGGCTGAAGCGAAAAAGAAGGAACATGTCAAGGGAAAGCAGATTATGGCTACTTCTCAACCCCCGAGGCAGACACAGTCCAGATCACAGCTGACACCTGCACAACAAGAAGAAATGAAGGCCAGGCAGTCTGTGATCGATGCGGCCATCAGAAAGAAGAAGCTAGCTGAGAGCAAAGGCCTTGCGACCATATATGTCAGAAGGAAGAGGAAGAAGGCTGCTTCAGCTAAAGATATTGCATGGGAAGTGTAGGTCCCGAATGGGTTTTGTGACGGCAGAAGTCTAGAGGGGAGGGGTGAATAGACTTCTGAAAACTTTTTCGTGCAGATCAGGTGTGATTGCAGTTTGCCTGATCAGAGTACAAGTGAATCAGCCAGATCGATATCAACTTACCGACGCTTAAGGGCGATCGGTTCGGTGTCTATCAGTTTAACTGATTGTGCGGAAGCTAGTTTATACCCGTGTGAAAAACCAGTTTATAACAAATCAGATTTCGAAGCTGTTTTTAATCAGTTGACTATAGAGTCAAACTGATCAGATCAGTTGCTTGGTGCGAACTAATCCTAACTCCGAATATGTATGCAAATTTAATCAACGTAGTGTGCGATAGTGTAAAGCAGTTAAGATCAGATAAATGCACACAAGATTTATAGTGGTTCGGACAACCAGTCCTACGTCCACTCTTCCCTATCACAAGGGGCACCAACTTAACCGACTTGGACTTAGTTTGTTGTGTTAGTCCAACACATTACAACTAACAGATATTTATAGAGTTCTCACACAACCAATCCCAGAAACCAGAACTAGAAACCCTAGTCTGAGATCTTGCTAAACAAACTTAACCTAACTTTGGGTTTGGGTAAGATATGTTGTTTGTTCCAACTGGAAATCTATCCTAGTATTTGTGTAGCCTAAAAGCTGAATGATGAAATTTCTATGCTAAGAACAATGGGATGAACACTTAGAAATAATCTTCAAGTTTGTGTTCTTCGTGCGGAAATCTTACTATAGTATGAGCTTCTTGATAATTTCCGTATCTTCACTTTGAAAAGTAATCCCATATTTATAGACCCCAAAATCAAAGTGCCGTTGGAAAGCAATTTGAATTTCCGGCAATATTAGATATGTAGGATTTTATGTGATGTTCTTCAGGGACGGCATGGCCGAAAGCGTGAGTAGTTATCCTTTCTAGCCATTTGACTATGCAGCGCCGAATCCCACATTGTCAGCTTGTTCATACGTGTCACTTTCTCATTGGTTAACAAGTACAACATTTCAGTGTTTGTTCACCAACTAAAGTTGACATTCTTCTGGTCTGGCTTACCTCGTATGTTTCTGATAAGTAGATAAGCTTATCATCTTGCTGACTTGCCCTTAACTGATCACTACCTTCTACTGATCAGTTGCCTTGAGTCTACTGATATGGTTGTCTTAGCTTCAACCAATCGACTCTGTTGAAATCTTCATAAAATAGGTCTTCTGGTCTTCAAGTAAGGTCTTTTGAAATCCGCTACTGTTCTTCAGCTGCTGATCTCACTACTGATCATTGCTCTGCAGATCTTTGCTTTGCTGATCTTCACTTGACTTGTGCATCTAGAGTTCTTCTTTAAGAAAGACCTAGTCTACTGCATCAGTCGACTAACATGTTTGACTGGTCCTATTACAACTGTTTTGGAACTTCCATCAAAACTATAAATTTCCCAACAGGAAGAAAAAGTCCTACCTGCACCTGTGAAAGATATTCTGATCTTGAAGAAGAATTGGTTGCCAGAATGGGATAAGATCAGAGGAGATTGGCTGGTTCACGTATACATCTTGGAGAAGATTCCAGGGTCCACTGATCAAGGAGAATTCAATGAAGAATTCAGGAACTGGCTTGAGATGAAACATCCTCAATTCTTCGATGTGGTCATGCTAGAAGGTGAGGAGATGGGATTTATTCCTGAAGCACCCCTGTTTGAGAACATCTTGCCACCACTCAGACCAGATAGATCTCTTGACCCCATTCGCTTCAAGAAGTTGTACTATGATTTTGCCAAGATGGGAGGAATCATAGAGAAGGAACGTCTGGCTGCTCTAATGCAGAGAATGTACAAAGTGTTTGCCATTCCAGAAGAGCTCCAGAAGTTCAAATGATGCTACAGATTTCAGAAGACTAGAATAGGATCAGAAGATAAGTATTCTCTGTACTTGTAAATCTTTCTTCAGTAATGAAGTACTCTATCTTTCTAACTCTAAGACAACATCTCTGTTGGGAAATTTAGAGTTTTGATGAAAGTTCCAAAACGCATGTAATAGGACCAGTCAGACCTGTTAGCTGACTGATGTTTTTAAATACCAGTTATAAGATGACCAGTTGATATTTATTGTATAGAACAACTGATGTATAAGATAGGTCACATATTGAGGGGGAACTCAATATGTATAGGTCAGATCTAAAGACCAGCTGAGAACAAAAGACCAGCTGAAGTCAGAAGGCCAGAAGGCAAGGGAAAGACAAAAGATCAGACGATCTAATAAAGTCAGATGATCAGAGTGAAATCATGAAGCTCAAATTCAGAAGACCTGAAGATCAGATGACTACCAGAAGATCAAACCAGAAGACCTACATCAGCCGAGTCTGCTAGTTGAGCTAAGACAACTGGCACCAGAAGACTCTATCAGGTAGACTGATCAGTTGTAACTGATCAGGTCAGCTCACACCAGGTGGTAACTGATGTTTCACCAAGTCATACGTTGTTGATCTGAACAAGAAGAATGTCAACTTTAGTTGGTAGAACAAACACTGAAAAGTGTTTTTGTTAACCAATAAGAATAAGACACGTATGAACGAAGCCGACAATACGGGATTTGGTGCTGCTTGGTCAAACGGCTATAAAAGACAACTATCCATGCTTTCGGCCATGCCGTCCCTGAAGCACGTCACATCAAATCCTACATATCTACCAAATATAGCCGGAAATTCAAATTGCTCTCCAACGACTCTTTGATATCTGTTGAGTGAGAGCTCTATAAATATCTGTTGGTGTAATGTGTTGGACTAACACAATAATCTACGTCCAGTTTGTTAAGTTGGTTAAGTTGGTGCCCCTTGTGATAGGGAAGAGTGGACGTAGGACTGGTTGTCCGAACCACTATAAATCTTGTGTGCATTTATCTGATCTTAACTGCTTTACACTATCGCACACTACGTTGATTAAATTTGCATACATATTCGGAGTTAGGATTAGTTCGCACCAAGCAACTGATCTGATCAGTTTGACTCTATAGTCAACTGATTAAAAACAGCTTCGAAATCTGATTTGTTATAAACTGGTTTTTCACACGGGTATAAACTAGCTTCCGCACAATCAGTTAAATTGATAGACATCGAACTGATCTACCCTCAGGCGATCAGTAAGTAGGATATCAGTCAAAACTGATTCACTTGCACTCTGATTAGGTAAACTGCAATCACACCTGATCTGCACGAAAAAGTTTTCAGAAGTTTATTCACCCCTCCCCTCTAGACTTCTGCCCTCATGAAACCCGTTCGGGACCTACAAGTGGTATCAGAGCATTGATTCTACGGACCACTGGCTTTGAATATCATTGGTTCTTGAGGAAGAACCTTTGTGGTCACTTGAACTAATCTTGAAAAACCTTTTCAAATCTTATCTTTTTAAAATCACGATCAGCATGGATAATACTTCGGGTATGTATCATGATTTGCCAAAAAAATTCATTGATGAGTATGCAGATTGGACGATATACATGAGCTACCATTTGGGATCAATAAGCAGCAGAATGATGGAAGTTCTTGAACGAGGACCCAGCGTCATCTATCACGACAACCCAGCTGTTGGAGGTGATCCAGACTTTCCAGCTGGAAGTCTTGTCAGAAAGAGTCCCGCCCTGATGGATGCTGAAGAGAAAAAGCTGTACACTCTGGATACGATAGCCAGGCACATAATCATGAAGACCATGGACAAGATAACCAGAGAAAAGATAAAGTATCTCAAGACAGCCAAACAGATGTGGAATACGCTTGCTGAAATGTGTGTAGGAAATGATGTGATTAAAGATAGCAGACTGCAAGCCGAACTGGTGAAATTTGAGAAACTTAATGAAACCATCAATGAGCTCGATGGAAGAATCACCATGTCAGTCAACAAGTTACAGGAACTTGGACGAGAAATGTCAGATAAAGACATCAATTACAAGATCTTGAGATCTCTGACTAAGGAGTGGGAAATGAAAGTCACTGTAATAAAGGATTGTCAAGATATTGCTAAGATGATGCCAAGAAACCTGTTCATGAGTCTTAAAGCTCATGAGTTCGATCTGATCTAAAGAGGGCAAGAAGAAGAAGACGAGTCGCCTGCTGAAGCCACAACTGCCACATCAAAATCAGTTGCATTCAAAGCAGCCAGCAGCAACTCAAAGTCTACTGAACCTGTTGGAAATATTATAAGCCAAACTGAACAGATTGCTTTGCTAACCAGAAAACTTGAAAAATCTAACATTCAACTTGGTAAGTATCGTAGATTTTACAGGGATTATCAAAACAGCAGAGGAAGAGATAGGAGGCCACCATACAGATCTCCAAGAAGGACCAGATCTGATGACCTAAGAGATGATCGGTCTGATGAAAGGAGAGACAAAAGATCTGAGAGAAGAAATTCTGATTACAGGCAAATAGGAAAGTCACCTGATAGATTCTACAGACGGAATGACTCACCTGGCAGAAGAAGTTCTGTGGATCGTGGAGTGTGTTTCAACTGTGAGAAACCAGGTCATTACAGCCCAGATTGCCCAGACCTGACACCAAAAGAAAGAGAAGAGAAGCGGAACAGAAGAGAGCAACGCTATAGAGACATGAAAGCCATGGTTGCTGATACATCTTAAATTGATGATTCTTATCTGCCTTCTGAGGATTCAGGCTACTCATCTGTAGATACCACTACGATGATCTGATATTCTGTTCTGATGATGAACTCTGTCTGATAGCTAAGGAGGAAGACCAATCTGAGGTAACCTCTAAACCTTCTGCTCTTTCAGTTTCCACACCAGCTATGATTAGCACACCTACTGGAGAGATTGACTTGCAACTCTATTCTGAGCAATTGCTTGATGATCTCTCTAAGGATTGAAAATACTCAGCTTGTTAAGGAAAATGCTGTCAGTAGAGCAGCTGAACTAAAATCAGCTGAAGCTGCTCAGAAGATAACTGAAGAAATGAAAGTTCTGAAAGTTAACTCTTCTGATCAGGAGAAGCAGATTAAGGAACAACTAGCTATCAATAAACAGCAAGCTGATGATTTGAAAATCTTACAAGCCAAGTTTAATGAACTCTTCTGACTACATGAGAGTCTGAAATTAACTGGGGATAGTTTATGTAAGAAAATACAGGTTTTCATGAAATCTTCGAAAACCGTTCAGGATATGAACAACTATTTTTGAACGACAACTAATAAGAATGGAATTGGGTATGAAAACCCTTCTACATCCTCAAAATCTCCATCTGATTCACTTCAAAGAGGTGTAATCAAACGAGTTTCTAATATAGATACACATAAAGCAAAATTTGTATCTAATAAAGGAAATAAACCTTCTGAACAAGTAAGGCAAGCGCCCAATCAGAAAGGGAACAGAAATGGTCCCCAACTGAACAAGCATCAGCCGAGGTCTGCCGAGGAATCAACAGAAGAACCCAGTTCTTCTGAAGAGACCTCAACCTGATCAGCAGATTAGGTATCAGAAAAGACAACCTCTTAGGGGGAAATCTAATCTGAAACCTAATCAGGGTCAGCTGCCTAACAAGTAAGCTAAAGGTAAACTGTTAAGACCATCTATGCCAAAAATATACGAGTCTTTTGATGGTAGCAGTCGTACCTACCCTTATAATCAGAAACCTAGGGCTGCTGCACCTGAGCCCCACTAGGTTAAAAGAAGACAAATAGCAAGGAAAAATCCCAAGTCTTCTGATCCACCCAAGGCTCGCACAAATAATCATACTGATCAGAATGCATATGAAGAGATGTATGATTATGTAGATGTTTACGGGAGACAAATCAGGCCTTCTGATCTATCTGATTACAATAGAAGTGCCCTGTTTGTATGGATCCCTAAAACCAACTCTAACCCCTCAGGACCCAATCCAAAAGGGGTACCTAAAGCTTTATTTGATTGCAGGTTCGCGTGGGTTTGGCCAACAAAGGAGGTGTACAAGCAACTATCTGGTACATCGATAGTGGATGCTCAAGGCACATGACTGGAATCAAACATCTCCTTAGCTCTTACACAGAACAAGAAGGCCCACGTGTACTCCTTGGTGATGATAACTTTGGTTTTACCAGAGGATTCGGAACCTTAGAGAATGATGATGTACAGGTTACTGGAGTCTCGTATGTCGAAGGTTTAAAGCATAATCTATTATCAGTTTCACAATTCTGCGACAACGGATTCAGTGTTGAGTTCTCGAATGATCAGTGTAATATCAAGAATCGAGCGACTCAATAGATCTTGTTAACTGGTTCAAGAAAAGGTATGATTTATACAGCAGATTGGAACAGTTGTCCAAGAAATGCATGCCTGATTGTTAAGAGTTCAAAAGGTAGCAGTTGGCTCTGGCACAAAAGAATGAGTCATCTGAACTTTAAAACTCTTAACAAGATAGCAAGGATGTCTTTGGTTGAGGGTCTTCCGAATGAGGTATTCTCTAAGGATCAGACAAGTGTCGCATGTCAGAAGGGAAAACAGGTTAAAGCCTCATTCAAGGGAATCCCTGGACCAGCATCCAACAGAGTATTGCAACTGCCCCATATGGACTTATTTGGACCAGTTACACCGGTCAGATACACTCTGGTAATCGTGGATGATTTTTCCAAGTTTACTTAGGTTGTATTCTTGTATAAGAAGAATGAGAATTGAACGCGAAATTGATGAGTTGTCCTGGAGTTGGAAGCCCAACCTGTTATCTGGGAAGAAGTAATGGAGATCCTGACCTGGAAAGATCTCCATTTGAAGAACTTCTCAGATTTTATGATCATTATTTAACAGATGGGAGGTGCTGATGCGTTCGTAGATTTTGATTTTGACATGAAGAAAATTGCCAGTAGGATCACCAAATTGAATCGATAATCTTCTTGAAGCGATCAAAGCTCTGATCCACAGAAAGCTGGGAATAATTGAACAAGTTGAACTTGAGGCTGTTGCAGAAACTCCTAAGGAAGATGATCCTATGAAGGATGTGGGAGTTGCTGATGATAGTGGACTTGGTGCTGCAGTTCATGACCAGCCACTGGAGGCGCAAACAACTGGAACTGATCAAGTGATACAAAATATTCCTGCAACACACATCACCACTGATCAACTTAGGGAAATCAGATCTTGTTTTAAAGATCTTCTGAAAGAAGAAGTTGAGGGAGTGTTGGCTAATGAAGTTAGCAACACAATAGCTGATCAGAGGCAGGTTGACCTCAAAGAAATAATGGATCAACGGAATTGGCTATTTCCCAGATTGAAGCAATCAAAGATCCATTCTTCAAACCGTGACCAACCCCGATCTTTGAATTTAAAAAGACAGAGTTGACGACAAGCTAGTTCGGGTTGATCAACAACAAGTTTTCTTCCGATGGTCTTTGAAAAGCTTGAAATGATCAAGAAAAACTTGATAAACTCATTCTTACCCTCTCTCGCCGTTGAATCTGGTCAAGATTTAGCCGATCTCAAAGATTCAAAATCTATCTATCAAGCTCAAGGTTTATCTCTGTTGAAGATCTTAACAAGGCCATATCGATCGACTTTGGATCTCTCGACTTCCCACCTCAATGCTCTTTTTGATCAAACCAAAAAGGGGGAAGGACAGGTTGATAAACCAACTGACTTCATCAGAACAACAGAAGAACTGATTTAGACAGTTGAATTCTATGGCCAGAGACTAGACCATCTGGATCTATTTGCTAATGAAGTTTTTTGGGAAGATGGAGAAGTCAAAGGCAAGAAAGTTAGCTGCGGGTGCTGGGACATGAAAACCTGTACTAGCCACTCAGACTAAGAGAGTCACGAAGAAACACAGCTAGCCAGATACAAGCCGATAAGGAACTGGCTGAGAGACTGACTAAGGAGCAGATTGCTGAAGAAGTCGTATTAGTGAAGAAGAAAGAAGGGCAGAAAAATTGGCAGAAGAACTGATTGAGGGCGAAGAAAGGCAGAGCCGGAAAATCTAGAGCAGAAACTCAGTTGCCAGCAAGAGTTGATGAAATCATTCCAAAAACTGCTGCTCATGCTGATAGGTTCGAGGAATGGAATAAGATCAGAAGTGAATGGCTTCTGGATGCATTTGTTCTGGACCTAGTGCCACAAGAAGAATCACCAGTTGCGGAATTTCTCAACTGGTTGGAGAACAAGCACCCAGATTTTCTGAAATATCTGGAAAATGAGGCCTGAATAATCAATGTGAGAATATCTCATCAATTGTATGACGTGATGGACTACTCGAAGAAGGCAGATGGCTCATTTGACAGACTGGCATTTCAAAGGTTCTATTTTGACATCCTGAACAAAGCTCGCATAACTGATCCTCAGCAGATCAATGATGTCAAATGAAAGCTATAACGGATATTCAACGTTCCTCAGGATCAACGAAAAATGTCAGAGGGATATAGGCCAAGAGATTAAAGATCAGAAGACTGTTTAGGATCAGCTGAATTTAAACTCAAACTTTTCTGATGTAACCTGTAATCAATAAATCTGCTGAATGAAAAGTTTATTCTTTTTCTGATCCTAAGACAAAATCTCATTGTCTTCTGATTATGTGTTCTTTACTGTTTTATATTTATCAACTGTGTTGGTTTCTCAAGTGTTTTGGTTTCATCAAAAACAGGGAAATTGCTGGGAAATTTAGAGTTTTGATGAAAGTTCCAAAACACATGTAATAGGACCAGTCAGACCTGTTAGCTGACTGATGTTTTTAAATACCAATTATAAGATGACCAGTTGATATTTATTGTATAGAACAACTGATGTATAAGATAGGTCACATATTGAGGGGGAACTCAATATGTATAGGTCAGATCTAAAGGCCAGCTGAGAACAAAAGACCAGCTGAAGTCAGAAGGCCAGAAGGCAAGGGAAAGACAGAAGATCAGACGATCTGATAAAGTCAGATGATCAGAGTGAAATCATGAAGCTCAAATTCAGAAAACCTGAAGATAATATGACTACCAGAAGATCAGACCAGAAGACCTACATCAGCCGAGTCTGCTACTTGAGCTAAGACAACTGGCACCAGAAGACTCTATCAGGTAGACTGATCAGTTGTAACTGATCAGGTCAGCTCACACCAGGTGGTAACTAATGTTTCACCAAGTCATACGTTGTTGATCTGAACAAGAAGAATGTCAACTTTAGTTGGTAGAACAAACACTGAAAAGTGTTTTTGTTAACCAATAAGAACAAGACACGTAGGAACTGAGCCGACAATACGGGATTTAGTGATGCTTGGTAAAACGGCTATAAAAGACAACTATCCATGCTTTCAGCCATGCCATCCCTGAAGCACATCACATCAAATACTACATATCTACCAAATATAGCTGGAAATTCAAATTGCTCTCCAACGGCTCTTTGATTTCGGAGTCTATAAATATGGGATTCCTCTTCAGAGTGAAGACACGAAAATTATCAAGAAGCTCATACTATAGCCAAATTTCCGCACGAAGAACACAACCTTGAAGATTAATTTTCTAAGTGTTCATCCCATAGTTCTTAGCAAAGAAATCTTATCCTCTAGCTGTTAGGCTACTTAAATACTAGGATAGATTTCAAAGTTGGAACAAACAACAAATCTTACCCAAAACCCAAAGTTAGGTTAAGTTTGTTTAGCAAGATTTCAGACTAGGGTTTCTAGTTCTGATTTCTGGGATCGGTTGAGTGAGAGCTCTATAAATATTTGTTGGTGTAATGTGTTGGACTAACACAATAATCTAAGTCCAGTTGGTTAAGTTGGTGCCCTTTGTGATAGGGAAGAGTGGACGTAGGACTGGTTGTCCGAACCACTATAAATCTTGTGTGCATTTACGATTGATTAAGCGCTTTTACACTATTGCACACAACTTGATTAAATCTGCATACATATTCTGAGTTAGGATCAGCTAACACCAAGCTACTGATCTGATCAGATTGACTCCATAGTCATCTGATTTAAAACAACTTTGGAATCTGATTTGTTATAAACTGGTTTTTCACACGGGTATAAACTAGCTTCCGCACAACCAGTTAAACTAATAGACACCGAACTGATCTGCCCTCAGGCGATCAGTAAGTTGAATATCAGTCCAAACTGATTCACTTGCACTCTGATTAGGCAATACGCAATCACACCTGATCTGCTCAAAAAGGTTTTCAGAAGTCTATTCACCCCTCCTTTCAAGACTTCTGCCCTCACGAAACCCGTTCGGGACCTACAATCTCATTATCTTCTGAACTGTGCACTATCTTTTTTATCTGTCTTTCATTCATGTCATCTATTTTTTTTTTACTGTTTTGGTTCCATCAAAAAAGGGGGAAATTGTTGGGAAACTTGTAGTTAGTTTTGATGGAAGTCCCAAAACAGATTGTAATAGGACCAGTCAGATCTGTTAGCTGAATATTGATTTAAATATCAGATAGGATGACCATCTGATATGTATAGACAGCTGATGTAATGAATATGTCACATATTGAGGGGGAACTTCAATATGTATAGGTTAAGTCTTGAAGAAGATCAGAAGATCAGACGAGTCAGAAGATCAGAAGATTAGACGAGTCAGACAGTCAGATGATCAGGTGAAGACATGAAGCTGAAGACCAGAAGACCTGAAGATCAGATGACTACCAGAAGAACAAGACCAGAAGACTTACATCAGAAGAATGAAGAAGAGTCTGCTAGTTGTGCTAAGACAACTTGCATCGAAGACTTCGATGAAGGTTGATCGATCGGTTTTATCGATCAGTCACCACATCGTGACAATCGATGGTTCACCAGATCATACGAGGTTAATCTGACAAGAAGAATGTCAACCTTAGTTGGTAAAGCAAACACTGAACAAGTGTACTTGTTAACCAATAAGATAGAGACACGTATGTATGGAGTTGACAATGTGGGATTCGGCGCTGCACAGTCAAACGGCTAGAAAGGACAAACTTACATGCTTTCGGCCATGCCGTCCCTGAAGCACGTCACATCAAGCCTGCAAATCTACCTAAAATAGCCTGAAATTCAAATTGCTCTCCAACGGCTCTTTGATTTCAAGGTTTATAAATATGGGATCAAACCTTCATCGTAAGGTTACGGAAATTATTATCAAGCTCAAGCTCAAGCAAGATTTTCGCACGAAGAACACAACTCAAGATTTATTCTAAGTGTTCATCCCATAAAGTTCTTAGCATAGAATTCTTATCCTCCTGCCTTAGGCAACTCAAATACTAGGATAGAATTCCAGTTGGAGCACAACAAATCTTATACTCAAACCCACAAAGTTAGGTTAAGTTTGTTTAGCAAGATTTCAGACTAGGGTTTCTAGCTTCTGATTTCTGGAATCGGTTGAGTGAGAACACTTGAAACAGCTGTTGTATTGTGTTGGACTAACACATTAAACTAAGTCCAAGTTGGTTAAGTTGGTGCCCCTGCTAATAGGGAAGAGTGGACGTAAGACAGTTTGTCCAAACCACTATAAAAATCTGGTGTGCCTTATTTGTTCTTATCTGTTTTACACTTTGCACACTACCTGTTTTAATTTTACATGCATATTCTGAGTCTGGATCAGATCTGCATCAAGCAACTGATCAGATCAGTTTGACACTTTGTCATCTGATTTAAAACAGATCACTCAGAATATGATTTGAGCAAATTGGTTTTTCACACGGGTTAACTTATCTTCCGCACCAACAATTGAACTGATAGACGCCGAACTGATCTGCTCACAAGTGATCAGTAAGTCGGATATCATTAAATCGCTTCACTCGTGACTCGATCGTAATTACATGCTCTTCACATCTGATCTCACAAAAAGTTTTTGAAGTCTATTCACCCCTCCCCTCTAGACTTCAACCCTCACGAAAACCCGTTTGGGACCTACACTGTCCAATATCTTTTTTTTTTTTAATAATTAATTTATATTTTAAAAATCCTATAATAAAACCATAAACCAAAACTTATATATACGTCCAATACCATAAACCATAAACCATAAACCAAAAATCCTATAATAAAACCATAAACCAAAACTTATACCACATATACGTCCAATACCAAAACATCAAATAAATAAACATACACATCATGAAATAAATAAACATACACATCATAAACATATATATATACTTCCAATACACCAAAAACATGAAATATATATCATCACAAATATATAATTTAATTACATGCTACCAAAAACTTCAAACAAGATCACTCAATATCGTATGAATATAAGAATCGATTGTAAAGGTACACCGTCCAATCTTTTTTCCATTTATCAAGTCTTTTCTTAGAGTAAAAACTTGAGCTCACGTTCATAGACAAACTGCAAACAACGAATCAATCAATATAGTATGAATTTTTATTCAATCAATAATAATTTAAATAAATCGATAAATTGACTTACATTGTGAGGAATGTTCGTTAGAGAAGTGCGGATTATATCTTCAATAAATCAACACACAAAATGTCCACAATGTTCATTATCTCGTTATCTCGGAACCTGTTGATTAGCAATTATAATCACGTATTACAATTATGATTTCTTTCTATTAATTTGATAATTTACTAAATTAAATTTTTCTTAATGTTAATCCAGTTCACTTTATTTAACTTAGATCTTGAACCTTGACTCAGAAGACGACTCCGATACATCGTCATCACACTATTATTATTATAATTAAAAAAATAAAAATAGATTAAATATGCATAATTTTAAAAGTAAAACAAATCATTATATAAAATATTAAAAATGAACGTACGCTTCCATATATGAAACGAGATCGGGCGATTTGAAATCACTCCATCCTGAGCTGGGTCCATAAAATACACACTTAATGTATTCATGTGTATGGCGACCAGCACCCAATGGTTCCTATATTATATTGAGAATATTAAAATGAACTGCAAATTTAACATATATGTGTGCAAATATTATTAACATGAATACAAATTTTAACGAAATATTTATTGCACTCACCACACATTTGTTAGCAAAAAAATGAGATGATCGCTCCCAGTTTGATTCAGCATATGATTAACTAACCCATCCATGGTCTGTACCCTATCACCCATTATGAAAGACACTTGAGGGGAGACGAAGGAATACATTCCACTTGCTCGGGCATCTCTGGAGAGATATACCTCACCCAAATATCTTTAACCAACATATATACGCTAGTTAATATTTAAAAAGAAAATTAAACTATACGGAAAGTGAATATTGAGAATTAGTAAACACATACCTGAGGTAAATGGCTATGGTGGTTGCACTCAACCACTCGTCATTCAAGACTTCACGCACATGTTCCTCACCGACGAATTCTTGGAAAGTATTCTGATGAAAGTGAGCAATCATGAGAACTGTGACGATCTCGAAAGCATTAGACGATACCATCCGGTCCACCCTAGACTGTACATTATCATCGTAATCTATGTCTCCAGGCATGGGATAACCAAGTCTTCGCACAGTGGATTCCCTCGTTCTCCCCCTCTGACTGTTTACGACACCCCTCGATTTCTCTTTAGCTTTTTGTGGTGATTTCTTCTAAGGCATTTGTGGTGTCGGCAGATTCTACAATCAATTTACAATATTATTTAGAACCAGAAATATGATAATGAACTCTAATAACATATATTTTACCCTCATGGTGCTAGAGACCAAGTTGCTCGGTCATTCGATGAAGTGTCCGACCACTGTTCCGACTGTGACGGCTTCATCGATTGGTTTTGGCACCGCTGAATCCTCTTGTCCGGCTACGGGTACATCGAGTGTGACCCTCACGAAATTAGGAGTGATGGGATGACCATGAATCATTCCATGGGAGCTGTGCAACGTTCATGTTGCCACCAACCGATCGAGATCCTCCAAATAAAGGTAGCAAAAGATCGGTGGCTGTTCAAATAAGATATTTAGTTAGAAAATTTCAATACACTAGTCTTTAATTAAAACAAATGCGAGACATGCACATCTGATACCCGAGAGACGTTTTGAAGTGCCTCAATAAATTCATCCCTAGGGTTATCCAAAAACATAGCATTAGCGACACTATGTTCACAGCTTGCTCCACTCGACGACATTCCGTGGCTCGATCTTCTCTCGGGCCTCAAACGTTCCACATCTTTAGCCAACTTGTTAACTTTTTCCGAAAGTATACCCACCATATTCATGGCTTGAAGACCAGGTGCCATCGCTAATGATGTCTTCGTCACGCTATATCCGACACTTCGTAAGCGGCAGGGATGCTCCTGGCGACCTATAGCCCATCCAAATAGATCATCAGGGCCGATAATGCGGATGTCATCGGGCATCATGGTCTAAGATAGACGCTCCTGAATCACAAAAACAAAAGATTATTATTTAATTATTTATTTAGAAATAATAGTTTGTAATTGAAAGATAAATTAATGGATAGATTACCGCTTCTTCGATGATACGTTGTGCACTGGAATCATGAATTTTCCCATCTCGAGCCTTTCTGGTAGTCTAAAATAAGTCGAAATGGGTAACAATAGGCTCACTCTCTCCAGCTTTCCTTCTTTCTTCTTTCTACGATAGTGATGAACGTGTCCCTTTATTAGATATATTAAAAGTGAATATATTAAAAAACTTAAAAGGTAGGATTTTGATCTCACCATATCTTCTCTTATTCATACATAACCTTTGTTCAATCCACGATATCTCGCCTCCATCGACTTGGCTTGCTCGCGATTTTTATTACTTCGATTCTACAGTGTAATAGAAATATGATAAACACTGAAAAACTTAGGGCATTAGAAATTGAGGAAATAACATTGATCAATTTTACCTGGAAACCATCCTCCATAGCTCTACTCACAAACTCCTCCCAGTATGGAGCCACCATAGGGCTATTCTGATATGCCGGAGGCGGACTAGCCGAGTAAAGACCAGTTTCCAGATCTCGTGTGTTACTTCTCATCCAAGCCCAAAAATTCTTGGCCATTACTCCAGCTTGCGACAGTATTTGCTTCTTCTTTGTGTGGTCAAGGCCTCTGAATGTAGTCTATACGCATATAACATAACAATTTAGTAAATTTAGTAATAATACAAAGGAGTCAGTTTGGGGCTACGCCAGTCTTTGGTTGCCAGCACGATAGGGATCACACTCCTGACTGCAGCTCCAAGTTAGAAGGACATCGACTCACTCTCTTTTCCTATTGCCTGCCCAAACTCATTGAGCGATAACTGCAATAACATAGTATTTAATTAGGTTCAACGATCAATCAATATAATTATCAATTTCAAACTATTCAATTGTAATAAAATTACCTGAAGTGTTTTTCCCTTGCTACGAGCTCTCTTAATAGAAGACATTGTGACTATACCCCGAGTGCGCTTCTCCCCGGTGCTGCAAGCGGTGGTGGGAGCATCAGTGTCACCCTCTCTCAAGTCATCATGATGTTGTCGATCATATGCACCATAATCATATGCACTATGATCTCCATCAGAATATCCATCATCATCTCCATCATCTCCGGGATATGGCAAACGAGACATGATCCTGTAAAGCAGAAGAAACAACATTTAATAAACAAAAAACAAACAATATTCAATAAAGCAGAAGAAATAACATTTAATAAAGCAGAAGAAACAACATTTAATAAAGCAGAAGAAACAACATTCACCCTCTTTTTTAGCACTTGTTTTTCTTTTTCGTTATTTGGTTGACTTTTCTCGTTCATGACCATAAATATTAACAAGATCCGGATTTCCATATTCATCCTCATCTCTAATTATTCTCTGGTACGGGCGTGGATTTGCAGGATCATCGAAAGATGGTACAGAATGAGTGAAGTTCTGAAAAGGATCATCAATTGTGTCAACATCTTCATCGACATGGTCGCTAATCTGGAAACTATTGTTAAATTTGTTTGACAGAACCACAATGGACCATTTCTTATTAACTAGGTTGGGGACATAGAAAATTGTTGAACTTGACTGGTCATTATGTAAGGGTCATCTCTATATCCCACATTCTTCAAATCAACGCGTACGAACCCAGAACTTTCAACTTGGACCCCGTTAGTGATCCTCACCCAACTACACTCGAAGATTGGTTGACGGTGAACAACATAGTCGAGTTCCCAAATGTTGACAATCTATCCAAAGTAAGTAGTATTTGATTGATACACTGCAGTTGCAGTTATGGACACTCCACTATTCTGCATTGTACTTGTGGCATCATGATCTCTGGTATAGAATGTGTACCCGTTGCTAAGATAACACTTGTATGAATACACATGTCTATCAGGCATCCTGGATAACCACTTAACTATTTCATTCACTGATTCTTTATCCTGTGACAACATATTTGCTACATAACCATTGAACCAGTCAACAAACGTACGATTGTGCTCAACTTCAATCCATGATCCGCTCGTGGAATTTCTCTCGCCAAGTGATTGCATGTGCGTGGTCAATAAAAGGAAGCACGTCGACCGTGTTGTGAAGTACGACAAGTGCATCCGTAGTTCCTCCATACTAACACTTATGGGTTGACCATCGTAATGCTTTCACCATCCATCCTATTGGTGTCTGGTAATCGGAAGGCCGATTGCATCGACATTGAAATAAATTCAGACAAGATTAATCGCTTTTCTTCTACTAAATATCGCTCGCAATGTATCCTCCGCCCGACATATTCATCACATATCCTTTGAGCACTTTCATATATCTCTACACCATACATCCATCGATACGAAAAAGGGACCACACATCCTTGTCTCGTGTACCAAATGAACTGTTAGGTGAACCATTATATCAAAAAATGATGGAGGGAAATACATCTCAAGCTCACAGAGCATCCCCACAATCTGCCTCTGAAAACCAAGTAATTTTCTAAGATCTATGACCTTGCTACTCATTGCCTTGAAGAACCAACATAACTTTGTTATGGTTATGCGCACATTTTCAGGCAGGATAGAACGTATTGCAATGGGCAAGAAAGTCTCCATGATGACATGATAGTCATGCGATTTCAGATTCATCAGTCTCACGCCATCATCTGATACAAGTCTCTGAATGTTGGACGAATAACCCTCTGGTACTTTCACATCCTTTAGCGTCTGAAGTAACTCTTTTCTCTCATTGTTGGACAAGGTGTGTGTAGCAGGAGGTAAGAACGGTTTACCCCTTTCTCTAGGCACAGGTTTTAGTTCTGCTCTTATTTCCATATCAATCATATTCATTCTTGCATTGTAACCATCCTTGGACTTCTTATCAGCTAGCAGAGTATTGAGCAAGTTGGCACAAACGTTCTTCTCAACGTGCAATAGATCAATGAAGTGTCTAACATACAGGTCTTTCCAATAAGGCAATTGAAAGAAAATTGATTCCTTCTTCCAACCGCTAGTGGGGACACTCTTTGCAAAGCTATTTCCCTAATGTGTGTCGATATTCTTCATCTCATTCAATACATCCGAACCTGAAAATAAACGTTGTGCTTCACCTGTCTCGATTGTGCCATCGAATGCATCGGCCATTGTTCTGTACTTATGCGTTGGGTCCAACCACCTCTTATGTCCCATATAAACGGTCTTCCTATAATGACTCAAGCGAATGTGATGTGTCTTCTTGGTACAACAAGGACATGCATCGGCCCCCTTCACACTATATCCAGATAGATTCCCATAAGCGGGAAAGTCATTGATTGTTCCAAACAGCATGGCCTTCAACTTTAAATTCTCCTTTCTACAAGCATCATACACATCGACACCCTCATCCCACAGGAGCTTCAAGTCCTCTATCAAAGGAGCCAGATATACATCTATGTCGTTACCAGGTTGTTTGGGTCCTAATATCAACATAGACAACATCATGTAAGTGCGCTTCATGCACAACTCGGGTGAAAGGTTATAAACCAATGTAATCACGGCCATGTAATCGTGGTTGGTACTTTGGATACCGAATGGATTCATTAAAATGGGTTGAGAGTGCAAGACACAAGTGTCGCGGGCTCGTTGCTAAATTCTCGATGCCTCGACATCGAATGTCTTCCATTGGGGTGAATCAAACAGGTGTCTTAGCATTCCATCTTTGATCCTATCATCATGATGCCAAGTTAAATTTCTAGCATCCACAGTGCTAGTATACATTCTCCTGAATCTTGGTATTATTGGAAAGTACCACAACACCTTCGCGGGAGATTTATTTTTCTTATATCGCTTCTCCCCACACTTGGGACATTCATCGAGGTCTGTATACTCCATCCAAAATAAGATACAATCACCCAGACAAGCATGAATTTTCTGATGTGTTAACCCGATGAACTTGAGCATTTGTTTAGCATCATATGCTCTCTTAGGCAAAGATAGATTCCCATCGTGCAATAGACCACTAATCGCTTCAAAGATACTTGTGAAGCACTCATTGGATAACTGGTGAGCTGCTTTTAGGTTGAACAATATCAATACAGTTGACAGTTTTATTGCCTTCTTACACCCGGTCCACAGTGGTAATCTAGCAGAATCCCTTAACTTCTCTGACATATAAGGGTAATCTCGCAGATCATCGTCATCCCCACTCGATGTATCAACAGACTGGTGAGCTGCATTTTAGGTTGAACAATATCAACACAGTTGACAGTTTTATTGCCTTCTTACACCCGGTCCACAGTGGTAATCTAGCAGAATCCCTTAACTTCTCTGACATATAAGGGTAATTTCGCAGATCATCGTCATCCCCACTCGATGTATCAACAGTCGGTACATTATCAAAAATATCCGCATCCACTGTATCTTCAAACCTAAAGTCAGTTTCTAGGTTGCTTGAGCTACATCCATCTCTTCTCTCACCATGATATGTCCAAACGGTATATGTTTTATCAATACTGTGAATCATCAAGTGGTGGAACAGACTTTCTCAACCACTAACGGTTTTTCCATTCATACATTTCCAACACGGACATGGAATGTACCGAGGGTCGGTGCAGTATCTAATTGCATGATTACAAAATTCTTCCACCCCATTCCTATACTCATCTGATAATCGATCTGCTCGAACCCCCTTTCGATCCATATAGAACTAGAAAAGCCTACAGAAAAGACAATATGAAGATTTTTTCTCAAGATAATGTATCTTAAAGTATTAAACCTAAAAGCTTACCTAACCATACTTAATCTACATTCATTTAATTTTCTAATTTTGAAATCCTTCAAATTTTTGACTCATTCACAATTTTTGTTGCTTCTCAAGACAATATGTATCCTAATGTACCATCATTAATCATCTAATTAAAGAAACACACTATACATTCATTAAATTAATAACCAAAATATATCCTAATGTATTAATCCTAATTTACGCTTAAATCCTCACACAAGCATATTATCAAACACGTACCTTGAGTGCATCAATTGTTCATATCTAAATTAGCATAAAAAATCAAGCCAAGCCACACAATATATATTCATCTCTAACAAGTTGTTCATTTCTAACACTAACAACATTAATCCTAATAATTTAACACTAATTTATGCTTAAATCCTCACACAAGCATATTATCAAACACCTTGAGTGCATCAAACACCAATATATATACACCAATATACATACACCAATACATACAACATGATATATATACACCAATATGCATACACCATACATACAATTAAACAAAGCCACTAACAACAATTAAACAAAGCCACACAATATATATATATATATATATATATATATATATATATATATATATATATATTATTGGGATATTTTAGTTTTGATGAATTATGCCAAAACATTATCAACTTGTGTTATTTAAATTACAGATAACAAGTTGAGGGGGAATGAGAGAACAAGTTAAGAAGAAGAAATCGGAAATCAAAAATCAGAAGAAGAAGAAATCAGAATAACGGAATCGATGTGCGATTTCGATTGGCAGATCAGTCGATCGTTAGTTGAACAGATCGATCATCTTTGAACATATCAGATCTGTTGTGCTGAACATATCTCATATGTGGAACTCGATGCGCGGATCGCGATTTTTCGATGCGATTCGATCTTGATCCAGATGAAATCTTGACTTGATTGGGCCAGGCCGATCCGATCAGTGAGTTGATCTCGATCAAAGCGACTGAAATCTGCGACCTGAAATCAGGTGACCAGAATCAGAAGCGATGAACAGTAATCTGGCGAAATGATCGATCCGATTAGACACAAAAGAAATTTGGTAAATGAGAAGATAACAACACATATATGGATGTGACATAAAGCTGCAAACAACAGTGCAAAAGGACAAAGAAAAGCTGGAAGACTATTAGTATGGATTTGAATTTACTCTCCAACGGTAATATTCAAATCCACACTATAAATACATTGCACTCTCTTCAAAAGAAGATAATGGAGAATCTGCAAAGTGAAGATTAAAGCCAAATATTCAAGCAACTCCATTCAAGAATACAGAGCATTAAATATCCAAATTTACCCAAGAGTGTTCTTCATTGAGATTTTACGAGTTTTAAATCGGATTTTTTGTGACCAACATATATATAAACAATTAACAATATATAAACCAAGCATCAATTGTTTATCTCTAACACTAACAAGCATCAATATATATAAACCAAGCATCAATATATATAAACCAAGCATCAATTGCATACATATACAGTTTTTTTTCCTCTTTTTATGAATCAAGAGAGCAAAGGATCCTTATACAAGTGTAAGAACGAATTCTTTGTTTTGTGTACTGCTCCACTTTAATTTAATCTGAATTAATTCAAGAACTCATTAATTTTTCTGCTTTGTTTCATATTATTTCCCATTAATTCAAGAATATTTTTTGAAAATGGTTTATGTAGGGAAAGTGCAAGAAGTGTGGTTGTATCATCTACAACAGAAAATCCTATTGATGTTGATGCATGTGATAAAAAAATGCATGACGAGCCTCAAGCAAAGAAACAAAAGAAGACTATATCGAAGGTTTTGAAGCACTTTTCTAGGGCCAAGGAAGCCATTGAGGAGGATGACAAGAAGACTGAGATAGTTTGGGCACAGTGCAATAGATGCAAACACAAAGCTAGAGGTGAGAGTACAAATGGAACAACAACATTATGGAACCACTTGAAGAACAACCACAATATTTTGCCGGGTCAACAACTACTGAAAGTGGAAAAGAAAGACAATGTCACAACTGTTGAACCTTATAGGTACGATCAAGAAGCTAGCTTGAGAAAATTTTATATAGCAATAATCATGCATGAGTATCCTTTCAATATAGTTGAGCATGAATACTTTGTTGAGTTCATCAAGTCTTTGCGTCCAAGTTTTCCAATGAAGAGCCGCATCACCGTTAGGAAAGAACTAATGGAGATCTTTACACAAGAAAAGGAAAAGCTCTATGAATATTTAAAAACCGTAAAATGTCGCTTTAGCACAACTATGGACATGTGGACATCAAATCAAAACAAAAGGCTATATGTGTGTCATTGTACACTGGATTGATGAAGATTGGCACATTCAGAAGAGAATCATCAAATTCATGCATGTAGGAGGACGACATACAAGTGTTAAGTTGTCGGAAGCATTCGTTGCTAGTGTTGTGAGATAGTTTATTGATAAGAAGTTTTTTTCTCTAACTCTTGATAACGCATCTGCAAATGACGTTTGTGTCAAAGATATTATTTATGGGCTTGGAAAAATATGCCCCCTCATTTGTGATGGTATGTTCTTTCATGTGAGATGTGCTAATCACATACTCAATCTTGTTGCTATAGATGATCTTGCTGTAATTGCAAGTGCAATAAAGAATATTAGTGCAACCGAATATAAAGAGCTCTCTGTCACAGTGGGAGGATTTTATGAAGTGTGCAACCGAATATCAATTGGATACAAAGAAAGGTGTTGCACTAGATGTAGCTACAAGGTGGAACTCCACCTATCTCATGTTGATGGATGCTTTATATTACAAGAATGCTTTTCATAGGCTTCTTGTCTTGGAGCGCCACAGGTATGAGAAGATTGTGTTGGAATTTAGAGGCACATAAACACGTAATACATGCGCAGCGGAATTAAACAGTTCACCAACAACGAACATATAATTGCATAATTAAATACTTGTAAATAAAAAGAGAAATCTTACAAATAAATAAACGATATTTTCTACTATGGTATCCACGTAATCCCCGTTCACGGACTTGCACAGATTTGCCAGCGTTGAATCTGAGACGGAATTTGCTAGGAAAACTCCTATCCTAGATTTTATGGAGAAAAATGAATTAACATTATTTGTGAATTCCCAAGAGCTTGTATATATAGGAAAGGCCCAGCTTAATTCTTAAGCTAACCCGATTGGAAAATAAAATCCCTAATCTTTATTTAAATAAATCTCTAAGATTTATTTCCCACATAGGATTTAATTCCCATGTATATCAAATCCCTACGGATTTGATTCCATAAATATTAAATCCTACAATAATATTTCATATATTATTATTGGGAATTCTTAATTAATTAAATCCAATTTAATTAAATATTAATAATAATTAATTCTAAATTAGTCTATTATTAATTAATTCTCCATAAATTAAATATTAAATCCAATTTAACATTTAATCAACCAACTATAATCCGTAAAAAGGAACTAGTTGTTATGTGACCCATAGGCCCTCATATATCGAGCGATTAGTCAAACTAACGGTCTTAATTGAACCATAGACAATAAATCAGACATTCTCAATATATGAGGTACGTTGCGAGAAACGTGCAACTACCTATAACTGAAACATGGGCTATTACGATTTCCTCCTTTCATTCGCGAATACTCGATTAAGTCTTGAAAATGATGAAGTGTCTAATCAAATAACTTAATCACATTATCTACAATCACTAATTGATCATGTATGTCACACTTAGCCACAAAGCCTAAGTTGACGTGCATCGGTCGATGACTTTGATCCAATTATGATGAGAAGATGAGTATTCTCTCTAAATCCACTTTGAGGGATGAATCCTATTCTTGGCTCAACTACCACGCACATGCACTTCGTGATGAACCCAATCCAAGCCGTATCTATCCATGGAAGGGTGCAAGCGTTGGTCATGGTCAAAGTTCATCATCCCACACATGCCGTGCGTATTGACCTCAAGTCAAAGGAGTATCGCATCGCTCCCACTAACCAAGACACCCGTAGACACATATTGTGGACTTACATCAAACGGTTTCTCAGATCGGTATACCAATACCCTCTAAGGTATTTGTGCATCCATCATGAGATACCTAGTATCTCGTAGTAAGTGAGATCTTACTACACTCTCTAAGAGCATGATGCAGATCGCACACCAATCTCCATTGTAACATCAATATCCCATTCTTGATGATCCTTGATCGGGGATATTTGAGAATCATGCTTAAGTCATCTGAGTTCTCACAACCTCAATGACAGCAATTACTCATGGGAACACTTGTATGAATAAATGCAAACAATCAAACATAATATTCAAACATGTGTATTGCCATACATTAATATTAAGTGAATTATAATATTAAATCAAACTGAATATCATCGAGTATTATGTTCTTACAATAGATTGTCTCTAGGAAACTAACACTAACAATCTCCCACTTGGACTAGAGTCAATCACCTACATGTCTAATCCCTAGACCATCAAATGTCTAATGTGTACATGAACACTCAGTGTTATGGTGAAAGGATCTGCCAAATTAAATATGTGGGAATACATTTTAATTCTATTTCTCCTATCGTTATGATCTATCGGATCAAATGATAAGCCTAGTACTGCTTGTCGATCTCGGTTCCTTTGCATGCGCAATCGCACCAACGTTGTCTGAACACAAGTTTATTAGATAACTAGCACTAGGAACTACCCCTAGTTCTCTTAAGAACTATAAAATCCAGAAAGCCTCCTTGAGGCTTCTGATACAGCAATGTACTCAGCTTGGGTTGTCGAATCTACGGTCGTCTCATATTTGGAACTATTCCAACTGACCGCCCCATCATTGAGAGTGAAACGTAACCTGACTGTGATTTGTAATCGTCACAATCGGATTGAAAACTTGCATCAGCATAACTAGTCGCTACTAGTTCTGACTCCACCATAGACAAGGAGACATTCTTTAGTTCGTCTAAGATACCTTAGAATGGTCTTGACAGCAATCCAGTGAGACTCACCCGAATTCTGTTGGTATCTACCAGTGATGTTGATAGCGTAGGCCACGTTTGGCCCAGTGCAAGTCATGGCGTACATGATTGACCCAATTGCATATGCATATGGGACATCTTTCACGTTCTTGATATCAGCTTCAACACAAGGACAATCCTTCTTTGATAGCTTTATCGCATGATCTGCCGATAGAGATCCTCTCTTAGAGTTCTCCATTGCAAAACGCTTCAACACCTTGTCTACATAGGTGGACTGTGATAGCCTCAACATCCTCTTGGATCTATCCATGTGGATCTTGATCCCTAAGATGTAGCAGGCTTCACAAAGATCCTTCATCATGAAGGTCTTTAACAACAAATTTTTAACGGACTGCATTAACGGGATATTATTTCCCAAAATCAACATGTCTTTGACATATACGATTATGAAAACAATGTTCTTCCCGATTCGTTTATGATAAACGCAAGGATCTTCCGAACTTCTTATGAAGTCAAAAGACTTGATAGCTTCATCAAATCGGATATTCCAACTCCTAGAAGCTTGCTTCAATCCATAAATGGATATCTTTAGTTTGCATACTAGATTATAATTTGACTTAGATATAAAACCTTCCGGTTGAGTCATAACACTTCTTTATCAATGTCTCCATTGAGGAAAGTTGTTTTGACGTCCATCTGTCAAATCTCATAATCATAGTGTGCTGCTATTCCAAGTAAAATTCGAATGGACTTGATCTTTGCACCTGGTGAGAAGGTCTCGTCATAGTCAATGCCTTCGCATTGACTATAACCCTTCGCTACCGACCTAGCTTTGTAGGTTTGTACTTTGCCATTTGCATTGGTCTTGCTCTTTGAACACCAATCACAACATATGGGTCTAACCCCTATAGGCAACTCAACCAAGTCCCAGACTTGATTGGTGTACATCGAGTCCATCTCGGATTTCATGGCTTCATGCCACTTCCCTTAATCAATATCTGATATTGCTTCAGAATAAGTATTAGGATCGTCCTTATCCAGTATGTCCACATTATCGAGTTCCTCCAAGAGGTAACCGTATCTAATGGGCGGATTACGATTCCTAATTGACTTATGGAGCTGTGGTTGTGCAGGCTGTACATTCTGATCGTGAAAATTTTGTGGTGCATCGATTTCATTAATGTCCGAAGAGTCCTCAAGAGCTACACTGCCATATGCCTCTTGGGCGGGAGTTTGAACTATGTTGTTCTAATTCAGCCCACTTGGAGGTTCTTGCACTGGCAAGCATACTCCAATTACGCTCTCACTAGCTGAAAGACGATCACCTAGTGAAAGACTCCCACCGTGAAAGTTGCTGAATGCTCTCACTGATTCCTTGTCATGTTGCTTTGACAAGATGTCAGTCTCTTTGTAAATTTGTGGTTCTTGAATTTCTTCAAGTTCTATCAGCTTACTACCTTGTTCCTTAAAGACATAGTCTTTTCCGAGGAACTTGGTCTACCTAGAAACAATCACTGATTGTTTCTCAGGTAGATAGAAGTAATATCATTTAGTTTCCTTAGGATATCCCACAAAGTAACACTTTTCACCTTTGGATTCCAACTTATCAGTAAGCATCTTTTTCACAATCACGGGGCAACCCCACGTTTTGATATGTGTAAAAGTTGGCTTCTTGCCACACCATTGTTCATATGGTGTATGCTCAACCGATTTAGATAGAATCCTATTCAGAATGTAAATTGAGGTTTGCAACGCATATCCCATAAGAATGTTGGAAGAGAGGAAAATCTCACCATGGACCTCACCATGTCTAACAGGATTTGGTTTCTTCTCTCGGACATACCATTCATCTGAGGTGTTCCGGGAGGAGTCCATCGTGACTGGATTCCATGTAACTTCAAGTAATCAATGAATTCGTGGCTAAGGTATTCACCTCTCGATCTGATCGAAGAGTCTTGATACTCTTACCAAGTTACTTCTCTACTTCAACCTTAAACTCTTTGAATTTCTCAAAAGACTCGAATTTGTGTTTCATTAGATACACGTATCCGTATCTTGAGAAATCATCAGTAAAAGCGATGAAGTACCCGAAGTTACCCCTAGCTAGAGTGAGCAATGGTCCACAAACATCATTGTAGATCAACTCTAGAACTTCTTTGGCATGCATCCCTTTCCCAGAAAAGGGTTCGTTGATCATCTTGCCCATGAGATAAGATTCACAATTTCCATAAGACTCACAATCGAATGGGGTTAAGTAGTCTAACTCTCTTAACCTTGAAATTCTTTTCTCGTTTACATGATCAAGTTCTACAATGCCATAAGTAAGTCGGGTTTTCATGATTACTAAGTTTGAGTCTTTTATTTTGTATATTAAGAACATCATATCCATAATGCAACAAATACATGTTGCGAGTAATAGGAAGAACTAAATGACAATCATTAAGTTCTAATCTAAACCCAAAGGGTGACCCTAACACATATGTCCCCACACGTTCAGTTAGCAATTCTTGCTTCATTTCCACGTGTAAGACGACTTCACCCGGCCTAACTGCCCTAAGACATATGAGACCCTTCACATTCATACTAATGTGTGAGCCATATCCGGTATCTAATACCCAACAGTTAGCATTATTTGTGGATATGTCTATCTTAATAACAAACATACATATTCTAGTGCCAAAAGCACCCAGTGTCTTCCTTTTAGCAATCAGAACCTTATAGTCCTTCTTCCAATGCCCTCTTCTACTCACAGTAGATGCACACATCCTTGTTTACCCGCTCTATCTTTTGAACACCATCTTAGTGATAGTGAACTCAAAAATCATGAGCACGTTGTGAAGTTCAGGCATGGTCGCATCCTTCTTATTCATATTATAGTTCATAATGAAGCTAAAATATGAATCCGAGAGCGACTGGAAGATAACATAAATGAAAACACGTTGGTCTCTTAGCTCAAAGCCTAAATTACCAAGTTTATCAATTAGGTCTATCATCTTAAGCACATGAGGTAAAATCTTCTCTCCTTTAGCTAACCGGCATCTGAACAGATCTCTCATCACTTCATAAATCTCAGAACGATATTTAGAATCAAAAAATCCTTCAGATGCTTTGAGCATTCAGAAGAGACCCATTTTCTCATGTTGCCTTGAGCAATTCGGGAGTCATGCCGTGCAACATCACAAACTGCGTCTAGGAAGCATCCTTTTGATGCTTCTTCTGAGCTACTACGTCAAACGTGGCTGCCTCAGAGTACTAGCTGCAAGGGTAACCGGGATAGACGTGTCCAACACGTACTCAATCCTTTCTTGCCTTAGCACCAAACACTCGTTTAGGTGCCAGTCCAGAAAATTTAGCCTAGCCAACTTGCTTGTTTCTCAATAACAGTTATATATTTCAATTAACCAAGAGAAATAAAATAAAACGAGAATTAAACACATAATTCCTATGATCAATATTCAGCAATCAAAATAAATATGACCTTTCTTTAGTGTTTATTTTGTCTCCATCATTTTCACATATTCAACGACCTCATCGGAACAATACGAATTTATATCTAATATAAATCATAATGCACTAGGATCCACATTCCTACTATCATGATCCCTGCTTTGGCTGAATATCACAATAGCATAACTGGTAGGTCTCCAAACCGATTCCAAATTTGCAATTCCTAGTTGATTAAACTCAGTTTAATCGGATGTCCCTTAACTTTCGTTTCCCTGCTTTGGCTGTTGAAACAAAATTAAGTTTGTTTACAACCATCAAGTGGCGACAGTATGTGTCCCTATAAAAGTCCCGTTGAATGTAGATCCGAGCAAAAGACTTTGGTCTTAAATACCCATTGGAACGAAATCCCCGGTATACTTTTAATTTCGATGGAAGACATCGTTTCAATTTAATGAAAAACCATATTTTAGTGAGGAACATTTTAAAGGCGGGGTATTAATTGCTTAATCGAGATCCATCATGATTTCTATGTCACATTTGAGCAATTACGGGCGCCGCCTACCCAAACATGACATATACGGACTAGCAAATATTTGGGCGCCGTCTACACAAGCATTTAATACGGTCCGACAATTATTGGGCGCCGCCTACCCAAACAGTTATAATGCGGACTTAAAAGCGTTAACTAATTTAAATGAATAAACAAGTTAACAGTGAGTTTTAATAAACCTTTTAGAAAAACCGAATTTTAAAATTCACTTAAAAAATTCAATTTTCCATTATAAAATATAAATAATTAATCCAATTAATTATAAATAAAAGTCCAAGTTTCATTACTATTTATTTTAAATTTAATCCAATTAAATTTAAACTGATTAGTTTTATTAACTTGAATCCTTAATTAATCCAATTAATTATGTTTTATTAGTCCAACTAATAAACGTATTTTAAGTCTAACTTCGTCAGCCCCTAATAATCATTAAATTAGAACTATTTTAATTTATTAAAATTTGGGGCTCAGGTGTAAATTTCTAAAATTGCACGGGAGGGCTTGTCCCAAAATAATTTTGCAAAACAGCCCTCCTCACATCACCGCCCAGTCCCACAAATCCAATCTGCAAACCAAAATCCAAATCCAATCAAGTTATACCTGTTCCAGTTTGTTCAATTCATCATCATTAAATATCCAATATCGAAGAACAACGAAGAATTTAAAATTCCAGAAATGGGTTAACATAGCAGCAAACGAAAAACAGACACAGTGGCACAACTCGTTTCATCGTTGCTCAGAGCGACTCAAACCGAGCAATGAACCGCCGCTGCAACGTCGCGCGTGCAGTGAATCGCTGCTGCCAAGCTCGAGAGCGGGCGAATCTCACCGCGTCGCTCGAAGCGCGCTGGTGAATCGTCACCGCCGTTCGGTGCGTGAGTTCGATTAATCACTCCAAACGATGGATAGAGAGGCTCAGCCGCCACCGTTGCTACAAACCCTTGTTGCGATTGACTCCTCCAAGACGACAACGATGAATCGCCGCCACCCTTTGAGTCATACCGCATCGCGGTTGTTGCAGACGAAAGCGGAGAGGAGGAGATGAATAGTGTCATCGTCACGCGTGGCCAAGCGTGTCCGCACGGGCATCGCGAGGCACGGTGGTTAACCGCTTTCTCAAGCGACGCATCGTCGGGCCCCGCCACCAGCGCAGCGGCGGAAGGAGGAGCATAGGGGAGGCCGATTTCTGGGTTTTCGAAAAACCCTAAAAGTGATGCGATGGGGGTGGATGAAACCAAGTGCGCACAAGTAAACAAAAAGAAGGGTCAAACCCAATTATTCATATGCACACTAAACATATATTGGTGCAATACGCACCGAAGCAGATAAAAAAAAAATTCTTTTTAAATCTGAAAAATATGCAATAAATCATGAGCTTGAAGCTCTAATACCACTGTTGGAATTTAGAGGCACGTAAACACGTAATACATGCGCAGCGGAATTAAACAGTTCACCAACAACGAACATATAATTGCATAATTAAATACGTGTAAACATAAAGAGAAATCTTATAGTAAATCGTACGCATATTTCTCTACTATGGTATCCACGTAATCCCCGTTCACGGACTTGCACAAATTTACCAGCGTTGAATCTGAGACATAATTTGCTAGGAAAACTCCTATTCTAGATTTTATGGAGAAAAATGAATTAACGTTATTTCTGAATTCCCAAGAGCTTGTATATATAGGAAAGGTCCAACTTAAATCTTAAGCTAACCCGATTGGGAAATAAAATCCCTAATCTTTATTTAAATAAATCTTTAAGATTTATTTCCCACATATAAAATCTCTACGGATTTAATTCCCATGTATATCAAATCTCTACGGATTTGATTCCATAAATATTAAATCCTACAATAATATTCCATATATTATTATTGGGAATTCTTATTTAATTAAATCCAATTTAATTAAATATTAATAATAATTAATTCCAAATTAATCTATTATTAATTAATTCTCCATAAATTAAATATTAAATCCAATTTAACATTTAATCAACCAACTATAATCCGTAAAAATGAACTACTTGTTGTTTGACCCATAGGCCATCATATATCGAGCGATTGGTCAAACTAACGGTCTTAATTGAACCCTAGACAATAAATCAGGCATTCTCAATATATGAGGTACGTGCCGAGAAACGTGCAACTACCTGTAACTGAAACATTGGCTATTACGATTTCCTCCTTTCATTCGCGAATACTCGATTAAGTCTTGAACATGATGAAGTGTCTATTCAAATAACTTAATCACATTATCTCCAATCACTAATTGATCATGTATGTCACACTTAGCCACAAAGTCTAAGTTGACGTGCATCGGTCGATGACTTTGATCCAATTATGATGAGAAGATGAGTATTCTCTCTAAATCCACTTTGAGGAATGAATCATATTCTTGGCTTAACTACCACCCACATGCACTTCGTGATGAACCCAATTCAAGCCGTATCTACCCATGGAAGGGTGCAAGCATTGGTAATGGTCAAATTTCATCATCCCACACATGTCGTGCGTATTAACCTCAAGTCAAAGGAGTATCGCATCGCTCCCACTAACCGAGACACCCGTAGACACATATTGTGGACTTACATCAAACGGTTTCTCGAATGGGTATACCAATACCCTCTAAGGTATTTGTGCATCCATCATGAGATACCTAGTATCTCGTAGTAAGTGAGATCTTACTACACTCTCTAAGAGTATGATTTAGATCGCACAACAATCTCCATTGTATCATCAATATCCCATTCTTGATGATCCTTGATCGGGGCTATTTGAGAATCATGCTTAAGTCATCTGAGTTCTCACAACCTCAATGACAACAATGACTCATGGGAACACTTGCATGAATAAATGCAAACAATCAAACATAATACTCAAACAAGTGTATTGCCATACGTTAATATTAAGTGAACTATAATATTAAATCAAACTGAATATCATCGAGTATTATGTCCTTACAATAGATTGTCTCTAGGACACTAACACTAACAGATTGCACCATCAAATGAAGTCGGAGTAAAGCTTTATGTCTTTGCAAATGCATGAAGAAATTCAAAGATATTACTGAGCTTTTGTCTGGTACGTTGTATCCAACTGCAAATCTATTTTATCGAAACTTTTGTGAGATTAAGATTTTGCTTGGAGAGTGGCTTGTTAGAGATGATATCACCATTAAGACAATGACAATGCCTATGTCTGTCAAGTTTGATAAGTACTGGAAGAAGTCAAATGTTGCTCTTGCTGTGGCTAGTTTTCTTGATCCTAGATTCAAGAAAAGGATCATAGAATATTTCATGAGGAAGTTTCATGGTGAGCTCGCATATCAAGCTGAAACGGAAAAGATAATGAAAATTGTGAGACAACTATATCAACAATATGCTTGTGATGCATCGAATGTCACAAAGAGCTCTGTTATTGTTGCTAGTCATGGTGAAACTTGTGAAGCAAGTTCTATATTTATGGAAAAAGACAACGATGAATTTGAGAGTTACTTATACGACCAGTGAGGGTGCTGGTGCAACAACAAATGACTTGGAGAAATACACGGCAGAACCTCCGTTAAAGGTGCCTAAATCTGAAATTTTTGATATTTTGTCTTGGTGGAAGGGTACTCATCAACAGGAATACCCTATTCTCTCACGACTTGCTCGTGATGTGTTAGCCATACAAGTGTCAACTGTTGCTTCCGAATATGCATTCAGTGTCGGTGGTCGTGTTATAGATCCATTTCGTAGTCGTTTGGATCCTGATATGGTAGAATCACTAGTTTGTAGTAAGGATTGGATAGCTGCATCCAAACAAGGTTTTTTTTTTTTTTTACTTCTTGTCATTTTATATTATAATTATGTATCTATAATCCTCTTATGCATTTTCTTATAAAAATTTCAGGCTCTCAAAAAAATATTGCATCCATTGTTGCTGATCTTGAAGTTTTGGAAACACTTGTTGCAAATATGGTGGATGAGGTTTATCATTATTACTTCTTAAATTATAATTGGTTTCCAAGTTAGTTCCAAACTTGAAATACTAACTGCTTATACAAAAAAAATGTAGGTTGAAGAAGAAATGAACAGTGATAAGGATTGATGAGGATCCGAGAGTTGAGGTCTCCATTTGATGTTCAATAACTATGTTCTTCCCCTGTCCCTCTTAAGTTTTCATTCAACCAATTTATGTTCCCTGCTCTATTTTTTATTAAGGAATTATGTTCTACACTTGTGTTTGATGGTGTGCTTTATTCTTCATTAGCATTAGTTAAAAGAAACGTATGTATGTTGCGTATGGTTTAATGTTTTCATGAGTGGATGATTCTTTGGCTTAGGAGTAGTTTGTTGATTGCTTTATTCATGCTTGGGTTTTGATTTTATTTTTCCTATTTGCTTCTTAATTATGAAACCATAAGATCGTGAATTTATGCTTGCTCTTCTCCGTTATTTATTCTAACATCTCAGTAGCCGCAGTAGGCTAAAGCTGTGCTTATACTTAGTTAAATTCTAATTCCAAATTCATAGTTAATGGTTTGTTGAAAAATGTGGTGTTGTAGTCTCAACTTGAAAGTTCAGTATAATATTATATATGTCTTCTTAGGCGTTATGTTGTGTTGGAGTGATGATGGTTACGAAGGATATAGCTTTTAGTTACATATTATTAGCAGCAGATATATTTTTTATAATTTGCATTAGAACTTCTATGAAATATTACATATGTAGTTTTTTTTTTATGTGTTTCAATCACATTTTGATGATTTTCGTTTGAAATATATTATCCGATTATAGTTATTCGAATCCGGCCCAGATTCGTTCAATATCCGTCCCGTACCCATATACCGAATATTCCGAATTCGTATCCGAATCCGGTTTTTCCGTATCTGACTCCGAATTCGAGAAAAAAATATGGTTTAGGATACGGTATAAGCATTATCCGTCCGTATCCGATCCATTTTCACCCCTAGTAAATACCCCACCCCGATCAATACACCTCCAGCATGATTAATACACCATCTGTAAATTCCAAAATACCCTTCTTCCTCTTTGCATACTCTAGTTTCTCATTTATGTGCCTCTTTCATTACTCCATCTGTATGTAACAAACACCCTCCCCCACCAAATTTCCTCCACTGTAACCTCCTTTGCCCAAACCTTAAACTCCTCTTCTCAGTTCTCAGTGAAACCAACGTTCCCCACCATTATTTCTCACCTTCCACATCCCGACTGCCGACGCTGCTGAACCTCACCGTCGTGCCGCGCCCCCAACCATCCTCTGCGACAGAGCCCCCGACGCAGCTACACAACACCGTATCCCCTTGTTCTTTTTTTTTTCCAGATCTGATTTTGATATTTTATAAAGAGTATAGATTTTCGGAATTTTTCTCCGAAAAAGTGTCTATTTTCAGAATTTTTTTGCCAAAATCTAGTATTTTTTTCGAACATAATTGTCGAAATCCATCATTTTTCTCGATTTTTTTTCCGAAAAATCATTTTTAACAATTTTTTTTGCATTTTCTCCTACTTTTTCTGAAACTTTTGAAAAATGGTATATTTTGATCTTATGAAGCCTGCATTGTATGGTTTTGTAACAGCTCTGGCAGCAGCAGTGATGGCGCCATATGCGGCGGCAGTGTGTCAATCAGCCGTGTGAGAAATTGGATAGAAGCTAAAATTTTAATTTCAAACGGTAACACAGTCTTTTTATGCGTAATATTTTTAAATTTTTTTTGAAGGGGTGCGTTTACTAATGTTGACAGTGCAAATTACCTGGGCCCACCTAAAGTCCCTGTTTGCATAGTAGGATTAATAGTACACGGCCCAATGTGCTTCACCATTTTAAGAAAAGACCCAATGTTGGATCGTGGAGTTAGGGCATCAGCGTAAGAATCACAGCCATCATCTTCTTCGTCCAAAAGTCACGCGACGTGCTGCTGTATCGTGGAGAGGGATGACAGCCGACGGTCCGCTTTGTCGGGGAAGCGATGGACGAAGGTGGGTGACCGTTGGCCGGCGTATGTCGCGGCAATGGGGAGGCGTCAAAAGTTGGCAGCATCGGACTCGATGGAATGGGACCGGCATCGATTGACGAGCGATTGTGCAGTCGGAGTCGCAACAGCATACAAAGTGTCGCGCCCACGTCTAGCTGTGGCCGATCGGCGGCCAGGGTCGCACTTGGTGTGGTGGCGTCGTGGCGATCGAAAATTATCAGTTATCCAGCGGAGACCATGGATCGGGGTGGACGCAGGAGGAGCGGTGCATGGTGGAGGTTGATTGCTGGTCCGCAGTTGTGCGTGATGGTGGTGGTGAGGCGGTGGTTGTGTGGCGTGTGCCAATACTGGAGACGGTGACTGCGCCGACAAGTCCAGTTTGAATTCGTCCCATTGACAGTAGCAGTCAAAAATTCCATTGATGTAAAACAGTCAATTGAGAAATCAAATTCCTCATCCGTATCGTAGTCTAGTGTCATCGTTGATTAACTCCACAGAATCGTTATGACTCTGATTACCAACTGATGCAGGGGAAAGCGTGAACTACATGAACAATCTTCTCAATTTCCGTTGATTCCCATATGAATACCGACAATGAGGAAAACAAGAGAAAACACTCTCAATATTTTAATTCATATATATTCAACTTCCTGAAAAGGTTACAAATGACTTGCTTAAATAATAAAACTCTAACACTAATTACGGAAATATAATAAATGCTAATAAATTACATTAATTACTAATTTTTTAATCCAATTATAATTATAATAAATCAAGATCGCTATCGTGATCTCATCTCTATCACAAACCAATCTCTCTTCTCCGGTAAATTATTTGAAATTGTTAGTATATGATGTATTTTTGGGGCAAAAATAGTGAAGATTGGAAGGAGAGAAAAATTCATATTTGTCCCATAGGACATGGTACCTCACGATTTGGTCCCAACACCTACCATTTTGGTTCAAAGTTATTTTTTCATGTAGTTTTAGTCTCATTGTTACGTTTTCCATTAAAGTCAACTTTGGTCATAAGACACGGCACCTCACAATTTTGGTCCGAAAACTGCAGCTGCTTTAACGAAAAACGTAATGCTGAGACTAAAAACTGCAGTTGCATGAAAAAATAATTTTGGGACTAAAATTGTGCGTGTTAGGACCAAAATCGTTGAATACCATATCCCATAAGACCAAAAGTGGATTTTAATGTTTGTAAGGATATTGATGAGTCCATGGTGATATTGTCCCTCTCCGATGCAAAAAATGGAGAGATGGGCTTGAGGTCCCTGCATTAAGACAACAACTTGCCTTTCCTTTTATCTTTATAGTTGCGCTGATAATGGTTAACAATATGGTGGAATCTATGGAACAACAACCTATTTTTTCCAATTTGTGTGATGATTTGATATTGCAAAATTCATTTCAACACGTGATAGAAGCAATGGCTTCATAATGGGCTTCAAGAAATTCTATGGAAATGGTGTACTAATATGTTTCTTGGAATATTAAGATTCTCAAGTTGTTTTAATGTAATTAATATTTCTTGAATTTGGGAAAAAAAGTGTTATTGTGATAAATATTAGATATTGTTGATTGTACTTGATCACATTTGTTTGAATTTTGAATTTAGATATGTAGTGAAAGTGTGTGTGCGTGATTTTCAGAGTGTATATATAAAACAACATATAATAACAGAAGTTTTAAAAACACTTTGCAAAGGATTTCAAAATTGTGTATAATCTTAATTCAGACTATACGAGCCTTATGACTAAAAACTTCACTCTAACGAGTAGTGCTAAAAACAAGGTCCTTTTACAAGACCCAAAAGAGGTATAGTGTAAAAATACACTTCCCTAAATAATCTTTTCATTCGTATGACTAGTGATCTTATTCAACCTAACATACAAGCTACTTAGACACAATGTAGATAGGAATATTGGAATATATTCAACCAACATAAACCAATAGTATTGACCCCTCACACTCCTAGATATACTAAACACTCAATAGGTTCTGTCTTGGATACTATCTTCGAAATTTGGAGAAGATTAATTGGAACGTTGATCTTGCTCACTTTTTTATGTCCAATGTAGTGTGTATATATAGACGTCGAACCCAACTGCATTGTCTCAATCACTAGGCTTGGTTTGGACAACATAGAAAGTCTCCACACACCACTCCATGATCTTGTGATAACCACCCATGTTCTTTTCATCTCTCACTCTTATAAAAACAACCACTTGACATAATAACCATCATGTCGTCAACCTGCAGTGTAAGAAACATAAAAAAAAACATCTAACAAACTGGAGTTAGTGTAAGAAGAAAGGGCAAAATACTGATGTTGTCCAGAATGTTGTGTCACATATGAAACAACATCTTCACAATATCAACAATATATTCAGTCACTCTCGAAGTCTCCTGAAGAGACTCGTCGTGAAGATGAAATCCTAGTAACGAAGCACATGCACAAAATAATAAGAATACTATTATTGCGAAACGATCGTATCAAAATATTGTGAGAATTGACGAGGAAATGGTTCATATAAACATAGAAATTAATATGAATTTTATAAAAATAGGAGAAATAACACTGTTGCCGACAACTTATTTGTCGCCACAATTGCTCTTACTATCTGGATCAAGTACCTAAGTCAATAGTTGAGCCGGAAGCGCTTTGACTAGGTAAAATAGAAAGAAGCAATTGACGTAGAGCTAAATTCGCTAAAGAAAATAATCTTTAGTTTTATCGTACATACACCAAGAAATTTTAGTCCTGTTGGATAGATATGTGTATTTGTAAGAAAACGAAATGAGAATAACAATGTGATGAGGTAAAATGTGAGATTAGTAGCTCAAAGATTTTTGTAGTGACCCGGTATTGATTTGATCAGACATATGCTCATGTTATGCATGGAACTGATTTCCTCTAAATAATATCTCTGGCAGTATGTAAATTTAAATTTAGAAATGTAATTGATAGACGTTGTAACCACATATTTATATGGATCATGGGATGTCAATATCTAATATGAAAATCGTTGATGAAAAAACAAATTCTCTGATGAGGAATGGTGAATCGTACTATGTACGATATTAAATTACAAAGGTCATTATATTCCACAAATATCGACTCAGTTATTTCCTCCTGAAGAAGAAATAAATTAACAATGAAACATGTCCTTGTGTGTTACTAAATAAATCGTTGGGCGTTATTCGTATCATCACAGTTTATTTTGATGATTTAAATATTGTTGGAACAAGTAAGAAAATTATGATCTCCAAAAGAGTGGTGAAATATCGGGAAAAATGTTTTTTTAGGACAATAATTTTGTGGTGTTTGTGTTTTAAGGACAATAATTCTATGGACTTGGAAATGTAGGACAATATGTTTTAAAATATGTAAATATAGGACAATATGTTTTAAAATTTGTAAATGTAGGACAATTGAGCCCAAATAAGCCTAAATCGGGCTGAAATATCATGTGAGGTTCGAGCTCGATTGTCCTACATTTACATATTATTAAAACATATTGTCCTATATTTATAAATTTTAAAACATATTGTCCTATATTTACAAGTTTTAAAATATATTGTCCCACATTTCCAAGCCCGTAAAATTATTGCCCTTAAAACACAACCCCCTAGGTTATTGTCCTTAAAAAAACATTACTCCTGTGAAATATCATACAAAAGGTGCACTCTAGCAACAATCTGGCGTATTTGTTTACTAAATCCCTCCCTTCGTCAACCTTTGAAAAATTGTTTATTCGATCAGGATGCGTGGACTTGGAGCGATAATTCCAAAACAATCATGAAAATTAGGTCTCGAAGCTCAGTAGTAACTGTTTTCTCCCTTTCCTAATTTTCTCTCTTTGGATTATTCTAGCGAGGTTTTAATTAGGCATGAAAATCTATAACGTTGTAATGTCCAGGGGGTGTTGTAAATAATCAATATACTGTGGACATTACTTCTTATGGGCTTAGGGCTTTTTGGGCTACAACTTCATTAGTATTATAAACAGTCTCTGATATTGTATCGTTGTGTACTCAAGAAGAGATAGTCAAATCCTCTTAGCTTGATATTTCCCCCAAATCTAGTCATTTATGACGAACTAGGTTAACAAATCTTTGTTTTTGTGTTTTTTCTTTCTTCATGTTCTTTATTTTACCATACTTATAATATAAACTTAGGAATAATATATTCTTGTAGAGGTTAACTTGGTACTCCCTCCGTCCCGAATTCGAAGTCACATTTACTGTTTGCACGGAGTTTAATGAAAGAATTGTTCATTAGTATTAGTTGTTTTTTGGTGAGGGTTAAATGGTAAAGTAATGACATGTTGTGTAAATAAAATGAAATAAAGTTGACTATTGTGTGGGAAAGATAATGGCATTGTGTGTAATTTTTTAGATGTTTAGGAGTAAAATTTAAAGTAGTGGAGTTGCATTATTTTCATTTTAGGAAAAGTGACTTCAAATTCGGGACGAACCTTTTAGGACAATGTGACTTCAAATTCGGGACGGAGTGAGTAATTTTTAATTAATTAATTTGGAACATAGAATTCGCACATCTTCAACATTAGGATTTCATGAGATAGAGTAATATTCCCACTCACCCTACTCCACATGTTGGACGGACTTTGCCTATAAATGGACCTCATCTCTTCTCATTTCTTCATCACTCAAATTGTCCAACACCCCCTTGAGAGGGAGGGAGGGAGGGAGGGAAAGAACGCATTCTATACATATATTATCCACCATACCTAAAATTCTCCCACTATTCTCTTGAGCTCTTCTTCAAGCATTAATTATTGTTCTTATTATTAAAATTCTTGCATTTATAAATTAAATGGTATTTGATTCTTCCTTCTATGTTTTCTATTATTTGAAATCTTCAAAAATCAACGGATTATAATGCTCAAATCTTCACTTATTTTATGGTTGAATAATGGTGAAATAAAATACCATTTGTATGTTCATCATCTTGCATGTTGGTTTTAAGTGGTCTCTTGACTACTTGAATAGCTAATTGTATGTTTAAAAACCTTGTATAATTGCATGTCAAAAACATAACAAATCTGCCACACTTAAATATTTGCTTCTCCTCAAGCAATCAAAGTTATTGCACAATATATGGAAGAAATGTAAGAGTAGTAGATATCACCAGGTTAATTATCAGTTTGAGGTAGTTTTCATTAACTCCAACAACTTCTAATTTTTTTTCTCTAAATTCAATCTCGAAACATGGGTTTTATTCAAAAAAAGCAGAAGTATAAAAATAAAAAGGAAAAAAAAATATTGGGTTGCCTCCAAATCAGCGCTTTTGTTTATTGTTGTTGGTTCAACCTAGGAACCATACTTCTATAAAAACTGCAATCACAAACTATTGGGGTTATACGTGAAAGTATGTTTTTACTTTGTATAACAGACTGAGTTTTGCACTTATTTACTGAGAATAAATTCTTTTATCACAGTTGCTTTAAATATGATTGAATGTTATTTATTTATTGCAAACCGTTCAATATTAGTACATATTGCATTGTAGTTAATGTGGTGATACCCGATCACAGAAGATCACATTAACAGTTCCTTGTAAAAAAAATACATTTTCACAACCTAGATGGATTTGAACACTCCATTGGTAGAGGTTGATGTGTAAAGCTCAGATTGACTTGTCTTGACCAAGAGATTACAATAGTGTATTGTGATGCGCTGAAGCGGACCTACAGAGAGGATAAATTCTTCCGTACTGACTTACGGGATGAAGAATTAGACCTTAGCGGTTGTTGATTTCTTAATCCCTGTCCCTTAAATAGGATTGTGTGTGATTAATATTTATTGCTTTGATCTATGTTGGGTTTAGAATCACACAACGATTCTATACTTTGTATTTTGGGCAATATTATTAATTACATGACAATTGTTAAGATTTAATACAGAGAAACGTGGGCAAGGAAAGTCTTGTTTGATTTGTCCCCTTGGTGGGCTATGAAGTTTTATCATACCAAAATTTTCAAGTGGAATTTGTTTTCGGTATGGATAATAATGTTGAGTTGTCTTTACTCCAAGGAAAAAGATATTAATTAAAATAAAAAAAATTCAATGACTTAGTTAATTAATGGACTAAATAATCTTAAGCACGGGAAATAATAACCGGGACTCATATTACCGTAATATGGATAGTGCAATATTAATTTGATAGTGGAATAAATTAAAATTAATAGGTTGAATAATATTGTTGCTCAATATTGGAATTCAGAGCCCATTGCGAGGTCCAATCTTAATTCTCCTAAAGGCCCCTCAAGTAGCCCAATATAAGTCTATTAATGAAAAGTGATTAAAATAAGAGAAATAATTTGTTGCCTAATTTTTCTATTTTTTCGAAAATTTCAAGAAAAGAAATAAAGATTTTCTTGAAAAGATTTTATGGAAAGAAGATAAGTATTCTTGGAATACAAGATTATCTCATAAATTCAAGAATCTTGGACTTTGACTTTTTGGATTGATTTTTTTCGAAAATTGCCAAATATTAAGGAGGAAGATTTTTGTGGAAAATTATATATGAGAAAGAGAATATATTGGATATATTCAAGATTACTTCTTGCACAAGAATTAAAGATCTTCCCATATCCAATTTTTGCCAAAATTTTCGACCACCCTTGTATTATATATAGAGGATGATTTTTTCATCCCCAACACAATTCCAGTCTTGGAAAAATTAGAAATCCACAAAGGTGGTGCAACATATTTTTTTCTTTATTCCTTTGTTATAAATTGTTCATGAGTATCTTCCACCGGATAACGAGCAAGGACTTGGGGAATACTTGAGAAGGCACTTGGGTTGATCCGATCCATCGTCTTAACTGTTGTCTCTACGAGGGTAAGAATCGTGTAAATTCCTAGATCCGCATGCGTAGGACTTTACGTGATTTTATTTGTACGCATGTATGTTTTTGGTGATTATTATTTGAAATAATAGTATTAATGCATACTAGTAATAATTGTTTATTTAAATTTGTATTTAAATTACATCTCGAATAGATCTGGGCAAATCGTTCCCCAACAACTGGTATTAAAGCCTCAGTTTCGGGCTCTGTAATTTAAATTGTTGTTCATTAAATTTGAATTTGGATAGTAGAATTGCTAGATCTTTTTTGCAGGTATCAAATTGTCATGGCTATTTAACGTGTTTATTTATTTCATGCGTATGAATGTATTGTTTTAATTCAATTCATTCGAATTCATTTTTCCCGTGAGAAAATCCACGGGTAGATTAGGATATTTGATTTGTTCAATGTAATAGACTAGTCTAGATCGTATGTTTATTTACTTTTTGTTAAATAAATTGTAACTGGATCGAAGACGATGACGATGAATTAAAGACGAAAGATCGGAACCGGGCGTGGGTGATATGCACCGCGCGGGACGTGCCAAGGGTGGCAAAAGCGCGGTGCAGATACACTGCCAAATGCACACGGACGGGCACGAACGAGGTCGGTGCGAGTTAGGGGCCGTAGTCCCAGGGTCACGTGCGCGAGGGCCGAGTTGTGCGCGGAGACCGGGCGGAGCACGTGAGCGGCGTGCGCGGACAGATGCGGTTTGCGGGCAGGTGCGCGCATGGGCGCGCACGGATACGCCTAGGCGACACAAACGGACGACGCACGCGCGATCGACACGGCCGGGCGGGATGTAGGCGCGCATCCCGTTCTGCGAGCTGGTCGAAGTGCCGAGCGCTACGCGCGCGTATGCGGCGGTCAATGGGCTGTTCCGTCCGAGCATGGCATGGCAAATTATTTTTTCGAGATAAATGAGTGGGAGAATTTCGAGACTGAAGATTTATCATAATCAAGAAAAGAAGAAATTAAACCATGACAGTTGGATATATGTACCTAATTTGTGTTTATTTTATGTTTTGATGGATGTTATTTTTATGCGAATTGTTTAATTTGTTTAATGTGTTTGCATGAGAATTGATTTAAAAATCTCACTTTCAAAAAATTACTAAGTACTCCATCCTATTCAAAATATAAGATGTTTTGGCTTATTGGATTATTTACTTTTTATTTGATGTTCTGGCTTTTATTTCCCTACACTGCCCTTATTTAATACTCTTTCTTTACTTTTTTGTTTTACTCCCTATCATGTCCAAGGATGCAGAAGTCGGAAATCGGTAGGCGGACGGTTTCTGACCTCCTAGGCGCCGCCTAGATAGTCCGATTTTTTTTTTTTTATTTACAAAATTTGTTCGCAAAGGCACAAAATAATGATACAATACACCCAATTGACTCAAATATGCCCAAAACAATCAGTTTACTTAATCAAGACGCAAATCACGTAAATATGCAATACATTCAAAACCCAAAATCATTCAACCCAAAATTACCCAATACACTCAAAATCGCATCGCCCAAAAGCTTCACATGAAACAATACACTCGCCCAAAATTGTTTCCTCAGAACGGCGGTACATACCTTGGCATGCGGTTGCAGGCGGCGGCTGGCAGACGGCTTGGGCGACGCAGCTGCGGGGCAGTGTGCGGGGGCGCGAGCGCGATGGAGGTACGGATGGGGGTGGGCACGGCGATGCAGGTGGGCGGTGGATTTAACAAGTTAGGGTTTTCAATATTTTGATTTCTTTCTTCTATGTACTTTTTAGTGAAACTGGTGTTAAATAAAACAAAAGCTGGTCTAAAGTCGTGCTTATATAAAACCTGAAAACTGGGTTTTTAAAAAAAAAATTGAAATTTGACTCGACGGAGCCGCCGACCGACTTGGCCGCCTAGGCGGAACTTAACTCCTCCAGCAATTTTTCTTGCCGATTTGGGTGAAATCGGGGCAGCCGGCAACCGCCTAGGCGGCGCCTAGGCCGATTTCTGCACCACTAATCATGTCATTAAAGATAATTTATCATTAAATAAGGCTAATTTTGGTATAATTTTTCTTTATTAATAAATGTGCAAAAAACCAAAACATCTTATATTTTGAATAGGAGTGACTATGTTTGAAATAATTAATTCGATATTTTTTGAATAAATTTTGACCTTCATGATTTATTTATTTGTGAAATATTTTGGTGAATTTCCCCCATGGATCGACCAAAAGATAGCTTTCACATGAGTATATTATGATAGGATGATTGTGGATTATTACTAGTGGCGGTATTAACCCTCTCCAAGAGTGACTTGCTCAAAACGAAATAATAATCCTGTATTTAATCATGCTTATTACTTAGGTATAAAATTGATATTAAATTACTTTCCCGAAGTCTCTGTCAATTTTATATGGTTAAGTGGGAGGCAACTATTAATTTTTGAATTAAAGGTTGTAACTGTATTTGTTTGTAACATGCTTGAATGTGTTTTAAATAACGGACCACACGCACGTGGCATATTTAAAACTATTTTGAGATGTTGGCTGATGCATGTTCATATTTTTTTGAGATTTTAATATGTTTCATGTGATCGAACTATGTGATAAATTTTGTAATTAAATCGTTAATACAAAATGCATGTTTATTTTTAGTTCAGCATGTCACAACTTTTTAATCCATTGTTTAATATACTTAAAGACAATCAATTGACTGGTGAAAACTTTATCAATTGGAATCGTAAACTATCAATTGTCATAACTGCACAACAACATAAGTGGGTTCTTGATGTGCCTAAACCCGAAAAGCCTACTGAAGATTCAAGCAAAACGGATAAGAAAGAGTATAGTGACTGAGAGCATTCCAATGAAATGGCAAAGTGTACCATATTGGCTTCTATGTCAGATGTGTTACAACACCAACACCAGAACATTGGAACTGCTGCGGAAATTATGCAAAGTCTTAAAGCGATGTTTCAACATCAGAACCGTACGGCTAGGCAGATCACCATGCGAGATATGTTATCGCAGAAAATAGTGGAGGGAACGCCCGTAAGGGAGCACGTTCTCCAAATAATGGCTCTGTTGGGAGATGAATTTAATAAAGATATATGATTTTGATTAGATCCCAAAACCCCTGAGCATGACATGTTCAGAATGATCTTGAAAGTTGAGTCAGGATTCAGTTTTTAGAATATTCAGGATGTTATCTGCAGAATGTATAGTCAGCAGATATAGTTCATGATAGTTACTGAAGACTCAGTAGGATACTGAGTAACTGAAGACTCAGCGAGAAGACTCAGTACATCAGTCAGTATAAACTACAAAGATTCAGAAGACCCTGAAGACTCAGAAGACCCTGAAGACTCAGAAGACTCTGAAGACACAAAAGACTGAAGAATGAGAAACTAAAGATCAAGAATACTGAAAGCGCAGTAATTACTGAAGACTCAGTAAGGTACTGAATGCTCAGTATGAACCTGAATGTTCCGAGACACTGAATATATCTATCTGAAGGATGCAATACTGAGTAGATCGCAATTCCTTAGAAAATAGATATTTGCCAAGACATTCAAATGCAAACAAAAGGAACTAAGTCAGAAGTGTTGTTAAGGTTATATCAAACTCAGAGTTTGTAACCAAAAAGAGTCGTTGAAGGTGTTTACCTTTAACTGAGACAAAAGTCAAAAAGAGGAAGACAACACTGTACCATACTGACACTGACAGTGACAGGTCTCTGAAAAAGGATGTCAGATGTACAAAAGTTCCAGACTGCAAAAAGTGAAAACCGGCTACATGAAAGGCTATTGCCTAGAAAGTGTTAGGGAGTTTCAAACCCTAAATATAGCCGTTTCACACACCACAAGAGGGAACTCACGAAGCTGTCTCTCCAACGGATAGTTTTCAAAAGTGACCTTGGTGTATGCCTATAAATACTTTGGTGACCCTCTACATTGTAAGGTTACGGAAATTTATACGCAACTTAAGAGCTCAAGCTTATTCTTGTAAAAGTTAAAAGCACTCGAAAAACCTAGAATTTCCCAAGTGCTTCAATATTGAAGAGAGCTCACTATACTAAGCCTAGCTTGATAAGAATTATCCAAAGCTTAGTCGAGATATCCTAACCCTTTGCATTGTGCTTCATTGTAAAGGATATCTCATCCTGGTTGGAAACCAACCAAGAAACCCCAAACCCTTGTGAAGGTAGTTGGAGTGTGTTTGTTAGTGAGAAGTGTTGTAAAGAGTTAGTAAACTACGCGGAGTAGTCGAGAAAACTCTAGAGGAGAAGTTTAAGTAAGCTCTGAGGGTAGTCTCCGAAAGCTTGTGTGTGATTGAGTAAGTAAACTACGGAGGTAGTCGAAAAACTCAAGGTCGGGTTGAGTAAGTAAACCATACGGAGTTGTCGAGAAAACTCGGGGCGAGTTTGTAAGTAAGTAAACGCGAGGTAGTCGAAAAGAAGTTGATAGTGAATTTCTCCAAGAGTCGGGGAGAGTGGACGTAGGAGCTTGAGTCTCTCGAACCACTATAATTGTTGTGTTCTTTATTGCTTTCCTTATATCGTGCTTATCCATTTGCATTGACTTGATTTTGAAAGCATACATTTCATCGATATTCGTTGGAATCAATCCTTTGAAGTTGCATAAGTGAATCATGGCCTAATCACTATTTCATAAAGGGAAGGTTTTCAAAGAAAGCTAAAACGAGTATAATCTAAGGGCCAACCATTCCGCACGATCGAAAGTAGCTAGAACAGATAGTTACCAAACCGAACTCTCTTCGAGGATTGAAGAAGTTAGTTATTTGATCCAAGCAACTCGGGATCTCGACACTCGGGACTTCGGTTGGGATTATCGAGGTTTCAAAGCATTTCTCGGGATCACTATCTCATGAGACTTTGACTCAGAGCGATCTGCAGGCTTCTCGTAACCTAATATTCGAGGATTATCGACCCAAGTCGACCTCAAGAAGAAATTTTTAAAAACCTTGAACACGTGTATTCCCCCATACACGCGTGTAAGACTCGTTTGCACCGGGACCAACAAGTGGTATCAAAGCGGTGGTTCAACTTGACCCACTCTTTGTGTTGACCAAAGTTTTATTTTCAAAAATACTTGTGGTCTATCGAATCGATCTTATTTCTTTGAAACCTTTTATTTTTCAAGAGATCGAAAAATGTCTTCTAAAAACTTCCCATGTTCTCAAAGTGGAAAACTATGACCTATGGAGATCGAGAATGCAGCTCATCTCAGTATTCCAAACATGAGCGTATGTGGAGAGTGGTCTCTCAAGGACCATTCCGGTTCATTGTAGTGAATCCCAGGAGGAACGTAAGATGATAGAATTGATCCTAGAGCGAGAATTTCCTAAGTCCGATGATTTAACCGACTCTCGAGGAGAGAAAGTTAGTCAATCTAGACTACATTGCAAAAGACACACTATACAACACAATTGATGATGGTGTGATGGGAATGATCTCTCACCGTAATATCTGCTAAAGAGATTTGGGATACATGGTCGTTATGTGCCAAGGCACGATCATATAAAAGAAAACAAACTTTTCGGTGGCAATTGGAAAGTTTGATGACTTTTTGAAATGGATGATGGTGAATCAATAGACAAACCGGAAGTCGATTCACTAGCATCATGAATGATCTAAATGCACTTAGAAAGAAATACCCACGAGAGAGAAGTTGCATTGAAAATTCTTAGAGGTCTATCTAAGAAATGGGATATTCATGCGATTGGTGATTGAAAACACCAAGAATATTAACTCAATGCCTTACCAACAAGTCTTCTCTGAGCTGAAAGCATATGAATTTGTAATTGATAAGAAATCCAAAAAGGCTGAAAGCAAAGATGATTCTTCATCTAGTAAGAATGTGGCTTTAAAAGCCAAAGATAAAACCTGTAAAACTAGAGAGTCTGAGAACCCCTATGCCAAAAATCAGGATGAGCTTGAGGAAAAGCTAGCACTGATGGCAAGAAGGTTTGATAGACTCAATAGTAGATTTGGAAAATACAAAAGTTATTACAGAACCACAGTGTACCGAAGAAACCCGAGGACGAGATCAACCGAGAAGAAGAAAAGACGAAAAGTGAAGGATCTTCATCCAAGAGAAAGGACTCAAAGTCCAAAGAAGAAAATGATCAGGATGATGATGCCAACAGATGTTATAACTGCCAGAAGAAAGGTCACTTCCAGTATGATTGTCCAGATTTGAGTGCTAAGGAGAGAAGAGAAAGACAAGCTATAAGAGACCGGAAGTTCTCAAGAAAAAAAAGGCCATGGTTGCGAGAAGAAGAACACTCGAGGAGGATCTTGCTCTTCGGATGAGATATTCTCGAGACGGTGAAAGTGATGACATCGTCTCGATGGCCATTGAGGAGGTAAACTCTTCTTTCTCTGTTGTTGCTCCTACACTAGCACAAGAGTTTTCAAGTTCCACCGAAAAACAGTCATTTTGACCGATGGATTCTTTCGAGAATCGATGAAGGACTATCTTTGTTTTGCAAGGATCGCTAAATCAAACTCAAGAGCAGAATAAGGAACCGAAAGTTTAAAAAATCTAAAATGGAAAGACTCTAGCAATATTGAAATCACTTCTCAATTAATGGGAGCTCTTGATGAACTGGATGTTCGAAAGTACAACTCTCGAGAAAGAGAAGTTGATAATGTCCCTAAATCGAAAAAGCTAGAGAAATCCATTGAAGAGATTCATCTAATCGAACCGAAGTTCAATGACCTCTCTCGAGAAGCATAAAACTCTCTGAATCTGTGAGGATAGTGCATGAAGAAGTTAACTCTATTGAATAATGCATCTAATGTAATAGATGAAATTGAGTTACCAGAGATCTGTGACTTTAAAATCTGGATTGGGATACATTCTGGGGAACCTCACAAGGTCATCTAAATCTTTGCGTCAAGTAGCAAGAAGACTATCTTTGTAAACCAGTGGCACCTACACTTCAAACTGAAGAAATGCCCAAGGTTGTAGACAAGGGAAAATGACCTATGGTCTCAGTAAAACTGAATGATCAGGTTAGAAAGCCCAAACCTCAAGTGAAGGCAAGAAAAACTCGAAAGGATCGATTGAAAGTTTCTGGCAAGTACTTCAAAAAGCCTCGGGCTAAGAATGTAAACCCGAAAGGCTCCCACATCGAACCATCGAGGAATCCTCGGATGAGAAACACTCAAACAGAGACATTCTCAATTGAAGAGACCAAGTCCTCAAGATCTTTGAAAGACCCAGTTTTCAAAGATGCATAACCCGAACCTCACTTGCCTTAAGGGTAAAGGTTATCTCGAACCCGAGTCATCAAAGATTTAGACCGGTTGCACAAAAGCCTAAGCATCCCAAGCAGAAGGCTGAACCAAAGAAGAACTCTAAGGCACATGTTCATGCTAAAGCTAGCACACATATACAAAAAACTGCTAAGGCACCCAGAGTAGTGGATGTATATGTTGATGTTTATGGAAGACAAATTAGCCACTCTAAAGTGATTAGAGTTGTCGAGGCGATTTGGATTCCGAAGGTACTGACTAACCTCGTGGGACCCTACACAAAATGGGTACCTAAGAATTGATCTGCTTTTTGGGAGGAAAACCGGGGCACTAAGCCGATGAAAGATCACATGGCACTGATGAGCAGAGATGAAAAAGTTCCTGATGTATGGTGTCTTGACAGTGGATGCTCAAGACATATGACAAGATTCAAGAAGATGCTCAGTGACTAGAGGCCCACAGATCACTTTTGGAGATAACTCCAAGGGACAGACTGAAGGATATGGAATTTTGGAAGTCGACTCAATTCATATCCATGGTGTTTCATATGTATCCGGATTGAAGCATAACTTCTCATCAATTAGCCAATTTCGTGATAAGGGTTTCAATGTTGAGTTCTCCAAGAACTTATGCTTTGTGAAAGATGATACATCACGTAAAGTATTCGATCGTACAAGAAAAGGGAATGTGTATCTTGCTGATTGGAGTTCAACTCCTAAAGATACATGTTTAATTGCTAAAAGTTCCACAGATACCAGTTGGTTATGACATAAAAGAATGAATCACCTAAACTTCAAAACCCTGAACAAGCTTGTAAGATTAGCTCTTGTGAGAGGGTTGGTTTAATGAAGTGTTCAAGAAGGAACACATTTGTGATCGTGCGTAAAGGAAAACAAGTCAAAGCATCATTTAAAAGCAAAGTAAAAGTTTCTCTTGAGAGAATACTTGACTTTTGCATATGGATCATTTGGTCCTATAACACTGTGAGCACTAATGGCAGGAAATACACATTGGTAGTAGTTGATGACTACTCAAGATATACTTGGGTCATATTCTTACTCAGTAAGAAAGAGACTCGAGATAAAAGTCGCCAGATTCATCGAAAAAGACTTCAAGATTGAGAAAAATCGAGTGTGGTCAAAATCGATCCGCCAAAGGAACCGAAGTTTATAAATCATATCATTTCGATTATTGTGCAAAGAAATGGAATTCTACATGAAACATCAGCTACAAGGACCCCTCAACAAAATGGTGTTCTTTGAAAGAAGGAACAGAACTCGAAAAGAAGTTGCAAAGGACAATGATAGTGAAGGTCGATATTCCTAAAAGAATTTTAATTGAAAGTCGTCAACACCGCATGCTACTCTCGAGAATAGATCCATCTCGACAAAAAAGTCAAGGCAAAATGCCTTATGAGCTTTGGAATGAAAGGAAGCCTCTTGTTTTTCTTTTTTTTCGTGTGTTTGGTTGCAAGTGTTTCATACACAATAATGGTAAAGATCAGTTGAAAACATTTGATAGTAAAGCTGATGAAGGAAAATTCTTAGGATATTCTGAAGTCAGTAAAGCTTTCAGAGCTTACAACTGTAGGACTCTTATTGTGGAGGAAACACCTCATGTTGTTTTTGATGAATCATTTTGTGTTCAGGAAAAACGGGAACATGATGCAAATGAAGCAGACTAAGAGGATCACCAGATTAAGCCCTAAAACAGTAAAGATAAATCATCCATCGAACCGAAAAGAAGAAGTCGGTCATTATCTATGATTGGAGTGACTCATACTCAGATAAAGAAGTTCAGGATGGAAATCAGGATGGTGAGACCCAGGAAAACCAACACTCCAAAGGTGACCAATCTGAACAGACACCGATTCGGACTCAGTGCACGTGATGCCAATGAAGATGTGGTCACGGTGAGGCAATTTCGAATCTATCAACCAAAGGGGAACAAATGTCTCGACAATGTTCTCAATAGAATTTCCCGAGGAAGATGATTCCCTTTCTCTTTTTGTTGTTCCCCGAGTTTGTCGATTTAATCGAACCTAACATTTCAAATGTTGAGGATACCATTGAAGGGGAACATCAAGAAGGAAATGGTTAGATAGCCATCCTACAAGCTTTATTGTGGGTGATCTAACTGAAGGTGTTAAGACTAGAAGGTTCCATGGAGAGAGTGCACTATTTCGCCGCTTTCCTATCGGAGAAAGAACTCTACCGAGATTGGTGAAGCTCTACAAGATTCTCTTTGGATTCTTGCCATGCAAGATGATTTGAATCAATTCTCGAGGAATGAAGTATGGGAGTGGTAGATAGACCCGAAAAGGCACAATGTCATTGGAACCAAGTGGGTTTTCAAGAGCAAAAGAGATGAAAACAAAAACATTGTGAGAAACAAAGGCAAGGCTAGTCAAGACAAGGTTATTCCCAAGAAGAAGGCTTGGATTATGATGAAACCTTTGCACATGTTGCAAGACTAGAAGCCATCGATTGTTTCTTGCATATATTTGCCCACATGAAGTTTCACGATCCATCGGATGGATGTGAAAAGTGCATTTCGAGCGGCGTGCTTAAAGAAGAGTTTTATGTGGAACAACCTCCCGGTTTTCAAACAGAATGACCAAGTTTATGTGCTAAGAAAAGCTTTGTATGGTCTTAAGCAAGCACCCAGAGCATGGTATGATACTCTTTCTCAGTTTCTTACTGACCATGGTTTTGTCAAAGGAACTATTGATAGACTCTGTTCAGGATAGAGGATGGGGAAGATATCTTACTAGTTCAGATATATGTTGATGACATCATTTTTGGATCTCCAAACCATCAGCTGTGTGAAAAGTTTTCAACACTGATGAAAGGCAAGTTTGAGATGTCAATGATGGGAGAGATGAATTTCTTTCTAGGACTTCAAGTGAAACAATCAAAGGAAGGAATATTCATCAACCAGGCAAAGTACACCAGAGATCTGATTGCCAAATATGGTGTACAGAATTGTAATGCAGTTAGAATTCCCATGAATACTAACTACAAGATGGATCCTGATTCTGAAGGCAAATCACTAAGTCATATTGATTATAGAGGAATCATTGGATCATTGCTCTATCTCACAGCAAGTAGGCCGGATATAACATTTACTGTTGGGATATGTGCAAGATACCAAGCTAATCCTAAGGCTAGTCACATGGAGGTCGCCAAAAAGATCTTGAAATATCTTAAGGGGCGAGTGAATGAGGATTATGGTATCCGGTGATGATAACCTAGAGTTAAGTGGTTACTCAGATGCTGATTATGGAGGATGCAGAATTGACAGGAAGTCCACTTCAGGAACTTGTCAATTTCTAGGAAGTAAGCTGATATCTTGGTTTTCGAAGAATGCAGGACCTCAAAAAGAGCAACAAGTACTCATGAAGTTGAATATATGGTCATAGGAAGTCTGCGTACGATTCTTTGGCTCGAGACAACAACCGAGGGATTATAAAGTTATAAATAATGAAGTACCAATATTTTGTGACAATAATAGTGCCATTGCTATTTCACAAAATCCCGTATTGCACACGGATGCAAGCATGTGGATATCGGACATCACTTCGCCGGAGATCATGTCGAGAAGAAGGACATAAGGATGGAGAAAATTCATATCGATAGCAAAAGAGTCGATATCTTGACTAAACCTTTGGTGAATCAAGATTTCAGGAACTTTCGGATTGAATTAGGGATGCTAGAACCAGGTGTATAAAGTAAAATCTAAAAATTGAAGGTTTTCGGATGCATGAAGTTTTTCTCGTAATCTTTTCGAGAAGCTCAGATAAAATGGAAATCTTCGAATCGAGTCTCTTAAAAACAAGAGTAGCATCTTCGAACCAATTCAAGATTCAAGATATTATATCGACATTTTATCAAGATCAATTACTCAAGAAGACCGATAGAGGAAATTGGTCCGAAGAAGTAATGACTCATGCGATCCATTTATTGCTCAAGTAAATTCAAGAATCATTCACAATAAATATAAAAAACACCGAGGAATGTTTTTTTTTTTGGCGGGATCGTTTTAAATTTCGAAGAAGGACAATAGTCATTTAATGCTCGCTACATTAATGACCAATGAGGACGTTTTTGGCGGCTTACTTTTTTCGGAGATCGTCGGTTCAGATACCCAATTAATCGGAGATTAATCTCAACCGTTGTTACTCACCTAACCAACACGATTCCCCACGATCTCAAGGCTATATAAACCCCAATCAGCCATTCAAGCCAAATTTTTAACAAACCCTTCGTTTTCAAATTCTCTCGCAATTAAAAATCCCTTTGCCCGTAAATTCTCCAAACCCTAAAGCTTCCCTTCTTCAATCAAACTCTAAAATGGCTCCAACCCACATTCGAGAGATTAGCCGAAACCAACAAGCCGTGGTACTAGTTCGTTGTCTCACTTGAAAGCACAACCAACTCAAAGCCGTAAGAGGAGGCTCGTGATATGATTCGATGGCTAAACTCACCCAACTAGTCGCAAACCCAGGCGGACCGGGAGTTTGCGAAAGAGGTAATCAATTCATCTCAGAATTTGAAGATAGATGAAGAGGGTCAGATGCATTCTAAGTTAACTATATCACACTTAGAGGTCATCCAAATACGCCGATTTTGAGAGGGATCAGATATAGTTCGAAAAATCTAAATGATGTTTTTTGAGCTCTGTGATAGGAGAGAGGATCCTACGACGTATATGTCGTGGGAAGAGAGCAGAGTACTTAGATAGGATTGCCGAGAATCTGTTAAGTTTGAGGCGACATCGCATAAAAGGCACTGAAGCCACAATATCGTGTGTTGATGGATATTGTGAGCAAGTGCATCATGAGTCTTCTTGGGGAGTTTTGTGCGAGATAAGTACCAAGCTCAGATTGATGGCGGCGATAGAAGCTTCACCCACCACTGATTTCAACCGGGTGAAATTCTCGATCTAGACGGTGAGTGAAAGCGGACCAAAGTTTTGAGGAAGATTGACGGGCGATCTCAATCAAAGGCAAGATCCACCATGCCACCAAAATTGCTTACATTTTGGAGATGTAAAAGAGAGGAGGAGGATATCTTCGCCAATTCGACCCCATTTCCTAAATCCAAAATTCTCCTTAAACCCATTCTTTGCAAGGAAGGTGTCATCGGGGAAGAGAGAAAAGAAGGTAGAATCACCTTCGCATTTCTTGAAAAAGAGACCCAACAAACCGGGGAAGGTCTTTGTTGGAGGCAAAGATGGAGCAGGGAGCAAAAATGATGAAACAGAAGAATCTTGCTCCAAAACGCAGAAGATTGGTGGTTCTCACCGATGAAGATGAAAGTGATTCTCAAGAGATTCAACTGAGGGCCAAACCTTTCGAGTTCACCATTACAAGTGTTGGCTCGGGTTATCTCCGGGACCAGGATCGACCGAGGAGCGTGTCTTTTTCCGAGGTGCTCGAGACATCTCGTCTGAGATAAAATTTCTCAGAAATTTTCAAAGGAGCTCAGACCTCGAGATGCCTACCTCGGGTGTGTGAAAGCTCGAGATGTAAGCCCGGCTTCGAGTCGATCGAAGATGTGCAAGCTCGGGACCGACGAGCCAACTCGGACTCAAACCGAGGATATACCGGATTCAGCCTCGTAACCCACTCGGGGATGCTGGCCGAGGACTGATCGACAAACCCGAGATGTTCTTTGAGACTCGGGAGCGAGAATATTCTTGATGAGCTCTCGAAAGTGATCTACTTCTTGATCCCTTAGCGTAAACTTCAAATGAACCGAGAGAGCCCGAGATGGAAGAAGGGTGATTTGAAGAAGGCGAGTGGAGGAGCAAGGGGAACGGTTCATTCTAGACCGATACCTCGAGCTCGGCTCATACCCCGATCTGCAAGATATTTTCTTGATTAAGGATAATCAGATTTATCCTCAATCGATTCTTCCCGAGATGCTTGATATTGCCGCTTTAGAGGGAAGACTGGTGGAATGAGGAGACGGCCTTTTTTCGGCCCGACTTCTCGTGGTTTGAAGGACAAAACTCGAGGATGAAAAATGCCGATTTTGATGATTTGGTTCAGAGGAAGTTGGCCGAGAGGAGAGCAACTAAAGTTGGTGCCCCAAGCAATGAGACAAATCTCAAGATGGAGATGGGGACCAACAGGAGATGCCGAGAGCAGCCTCTCGGAAGGATAAGGAGACTTCATTGTCGATCAACCTGGATCTAGTCAACATCAGACTGATGATAGTACTCTTGAGATCGAGGCACAAATTTGAGACTAGAGCTCGGAATGAAGTCAAGCTCAAGATGATCGACAAAGATGGAGGTGCGAAGATTCCGAGATTGATCTCACTCCCGATAGAGAAACTTGAGAAGGTTGAGCCAATGATGATCAAGATTGCTCGGATGGAAGAGACGTTGGCCAATCAAGCTCAAAAGATGGGCCGGTCTTAGTCACTCTTGTAACTGGTGCAAATTCAAAACACTCTAACCACCCAGATGACCTCCATGGAAGGAAAGCTAAATGAGAAGCTGGAGGGAGTCAAGGCTGAGTTAAGTGATGAATCAAGCGTAAAACACCAGAAAGTTTCGATTTCCTAGAGGTGAAAGCTGGCGCGAATAGAATGAGGTGCTAATCAAGTCTGCTGTTGAGGAAATGAGCTCAATGCTCATGACCAAGATGGAAGAGATGTTCAAAGAAGCACTCTCGGCGGTTTGCCCACTTATCGAAGAATTTTTTCGTGGCCAAGAACCATCTAAGGAGGTGGAAGGCTAACAAGATCGAGATAGCGAGGAGAAGTTAGCGGTGTGAGCAAAGAGCAATATCACATGGACCAAAGACTCTCCAGACTTCTTCCAAATTACGGTGCCAAGAAGGGGGAAAAGGAAGTTAAGATCTCCGAAAGTTCATGGCACGTACTTTGGAGAAGAAGGCTCCAAAAGATCGCTGAAATGTATAATCTAGCAAAAGCCTTTAAAGAAGTCGGAGCTACTGAGAAGTTGAAGTTCGCTCAGGTAGAAAAGCCTATCTACACTCGAGTTTCTGAGCAAGCTATGCTTCATGTTGCAAGAGAGAAACTGAGTGCTAGAGCAAAGGTTGGAACAAGCCAAGTGGCTGGCCGAATCGCTTATGAAGAGGAAAGCCTTGGGCGTTGTTCAACCTGAAAGCAAACGTGCAAAGGCTTCTAAGCCAATCCAGAAAAAATTGATTCTGAATGATGAAGAAACAGAACAACCAGTGGAATCTGAGTCTCAACCTCAGAAGAAAGTCTTCAACACGAGAAATGCTCTAAAGACACTCCAAGAAGAACAAGCTAAGAAAGCTGCTGCTTCGGTCTAAGGAACGTCTGTGATCAGAAAGAAGATAGGCGAAGAGCAGAAGCGAAGGAGTGATTTCAGGAAGTTTGCGAGCAAGAGGAAAGGAACATCAAAAGCACTAAAATGGCCCCACGTTGATAAATGGATGCCCATCAAACTCAACGATATGTTGGAAGAAGTCAAGAGAACCTTCTGGTTCAATTATGATGTTCTCAGGGAATGGAGAGGGGAAAGCTCAGATCAGAATGAAGCTTTCATTGAATACCTTCTTATCTTCTATCCAAAGTATCTACAGAGCTGGATTAACATTGCGGATGAAGGAGAGGTACAGATAGTAGCCCCTGGTCCATATTCCTATCCACATCCAAAATTTTATAATGGCTTGGTGAATGAGAAGGCCATTACTCAAGAGATTGCTCAGTATGCTGGTCAGTTGGGTTTAACAGGAAACAGTCCGGACATCATCAAGGAAAGAAATGAGCTGAAGAAGAGATTTTTCGGAATGTTTGACCTGGAGGTGCCCGCTGATGAAGTTGAGAATGAAGCAAACTGAAGAGCAGAAGACTGAAGAGCCAAAATCAGAAGACTGAAGACCGAAGACTCGGAAGATTTTGTAATCTTTAAATTTTGTCTTTTTGATTTTGTTGATAAACTCATTGTAATATGTAACGGGATACCAATCATCAATGAAGATTTATCATTATGCTCAAAAGATAATATCTCATTATCTTATTTACATGTCTTTTATTTTGATATGCCTGAATGAATGTCTCTGAAGAAATTGTCTGAATATGGGGGAAATTGTTTAAGTATTTGGTAATGAACTAGTTAAAGAGATTCATTACTGAAGAAATTGCTGAATGGTTAAACTGTTGAGAAACTCTGAAATTGTTTGGAGATTCTCTAATTTAAGAAATGATTTGGGAGACAACCAATCTTGTAATAGGATAAACTGAAACCTGAGTATAGGTTATATGTTTGTAACAAGATATGTTGTTTCATCATCAAAAAGGGGGAAATTGTTGGGAGATGAATTTAATAATGATATACGATTTTGATTAGATCCCAAAAACCCTGAGTATGACATGTTCAGAATGATCTTGAAAGTTGAGTCAGGATTCAGTTTTTAGAATATTCAGGATGTTATCTGCAGAATGTATAGTCGTCAGATATAGTTCAGATAGTTCTTGAAGACTCAATGAGGATACCGAAAATCGAAGACTCGAAGAAGACTCAAGACATCGGTCAAGATAAACTACAAAGATTGAAGAAGACTCAAGACTCGTAAGACTCAAGGCACAAAACATCAAGATCGAGAAACTAAAGATCAAGAATACTGAAGGCACAGTAATTACTGAAGACTCAGTAAGGTACTGAATGCTCAGTATGAACCTGAATGTTCCGAGGCACTGAATATATCTATCTGAAGGATGCAATACTGAGTAGATCGCAATTCCTTGGAAAATAGATATTTGCCAAGACATTCAAATGCAGACAAAAGGAACTAAGTCAGAAGTGATGTTAAGGTTATATCAAACTCAGAGTTTGTAACCAAAAAGAGCCGTTGAAGGGTTTACCTTTAATCGGAGACAAAAGTCAAAAGAGGAAGACAACAACATGTACCATCTCGACATCGACAAAGGATGTGTCTCACGAAAAAATGATGTCAGATGTACAAAAGTTCCAGACTGCAAAAAGTGAAGACCGGCTACATGAAAGGCTATTGCCTAGAAAGTGTTAGGGAGTTTCAAACCCTAAATATAGCCATTTCACACACCACAAGAGGGAACTCACGAAGCTGTCTCTCCAACGGATAGTTTTCAAAAGTGACCTTGGTGTATGCCTATAAATCTTGGTGACCCTCTACATTGTAAGGTTACGGAAATTTATACATAACTTAAGAGCTCAAGCTTATTCTTGTAAAAGTTAAAAGCACTCGAAAAAACCTAGAATTTCCCAAGTGCTTCAATATTGAAGAGAGCTCACTATACTAAGCCTAGCTTGATAAGAATTATCAAAGCTTAGTCGAGATATCCTAACCCTTTGCATTGTGCTTCATTGTAAAGGATATCTCATCCTAGTTGAAACCAACCAAGAAACCCCAAACCCTTGTGAAGGTAGTTGGAGTGTGTTTGTTGGTGAGAAGTGTTGTAAAGAGTTAGTAAACTCACGCGGAGTAGTCGAAAAAACTCTAGAGGAGAAGTTAATAAGCTACTGAGGGGTAGTCTGAAAGCTTGTGTGTGATTGAGTAAGTAAACTACGGAGGTAATTAAAAACTCAAGGTCGGGTTGAGTAAGTAAACCACGTGGAGTAGTCGAAAAACTCGGGGCGAGTTGAGTAAGTAAACTACGCGAGGTAGTCGTAAAGCTCGAAGTTGATAGTGAATTTCTCCGAAGAGTCGGGAGAGTGGACGTAGGAGCTTGAGTCTCGAACCACTATAATTGTTGTGTTCTTTATTGCTTTCCTTATCCATCAGGCTTATACATTTTGCATTGACTTGATTTTGAAAGCATACTTTTCATCGATATTCGGGTTGGAATCAATCCTTTGAAGTTGCATAAGTGAATCACACCTAATCACTATTTCATAAAGGGAAGGTTTTCAGCAAAGCTAAAACGAGTATAATCTAAGGGCCAACCATTCACTGACGACGATCGAAAGTAGCTAGAACAGATAGTTACCAAACCGAACTCTCTTCCGAGGATTCAATAAGTTAGTTATCGATCCAAGCAACTCAGATCTCGACACTCAGGACTCGGTTGGGATTATCTCGAGGTTTTCGAAAGCGATTTCGGGATCCTTTGTCTCGATGAGACTTTGACTCAGAGCGATCTGTGCTTCTCGTAACCTAATCTTCGAGGATTATCTCGACCCAAGCTGACCTCAGTAAGAAAAAGTTTTAAAAACACTGAACACGTGTATTCCCCCCCATACACGTGTAAGACTCGTTTGCACCGGGACCAACAGGCTCACCTTAACAAACTTGAGATTCTTGGTGCGGAATACGATGTGGAAACACAAATCAATTTCATACTCCATTCTCTACCGAAAAGTTTTGAGCAGTTTCAGTTGAACTACGAGATGAATAATCAGAAGTTCACGTTGCCTGATCTGCTACAAGTTTTGGTTTCAGATGAGATGCTAATGGGGCACCAGAATCAGGCCTTGGTGGCAACCGGTCCTTCTACTTCTTCTAGGCCAAAGGGAGGCAAGAATAAAAAGAAGGCAAAAGGTCAAAACCAAGCCAACTCAAGTGTTGCCAAGGGGCAAAGAAAAGGTGAACTAAGGGAGAGGTATCAAGAAGACTGATAAGGGGAAGTGTTTCAACTGCAGTGAGAAAGGACATTGGAAGTCAACCTGTTCCAAGCCCAAGAAGGCTGGAAAGAAAGGTAATACTCATGCACTAGTTGTTGAAACTTGTTTACCAGCGTATGCTTCCCATTCGTGGGTAGTGGATACAGGAGCCATTGATCATGTTTGTTTCACTTTACAGGGGTTCCAACTAATTCGACAACTTAGTGGGAGTGAGATCCTCATCACACTGGGTGATTCTACGAGAGTGGCAACTGAAGCAGTGGGAGAAGTGCAGTTATATTTTAGTGATAAAGTTTTAGTTTTGAGAGATGTTCTTTACGTTTATAGTTTTAGAAAGAACTTGACTTCAGTTTCTAAATTGTTTTTGAATGGATACTCAATTTCTTTTAATAAGCAAGTTACTATTTTTCAAAATGATGAGTTTATCTGTTCTAGAATAATCTTTATAATATTAACTGTGCACACCACTCACAAAATGCATCCTATAACACATCGACTATTTTGAGTAAAAGAAAGTGTTCTTTAGATATGAACGAAACACTACTTTGGCATCTAAGATTGGGTCATACTAATCTAAAAAGGATTCAATGGTTGGTGAAAGATGGGTTATTGGAGTCTCTCCGGGTTGAACCGTTTCCAACTTGCGAATCTTGTTTAGAGGGTAAAATGATCAAGAGGGCATTTGGAACCAAGGGGAATAGAGCCACTGAAGTGTTAGAAATCATTCATACTGACGTATGTGGTCCAATGTCAATCAAAGCTAGAGTGGGTTATGAGTATTTCGTTACTTTTACGATAATTACTCAAGATATGGATACATTTTCCTTATGAAGCATAAGTCTGAGACCTTTGATAATTCAAAGAGTTTAAGGCCGAAGCAGAATAACATAGGGAAAAGAGTATGAAGTTTCTACGATCTGATCGTGTAGGCGAATACCTCAGTGATGATTTTTTGAACTACTTATCAGATGAAAGGATTGTATCCCAATTGACTGCACCCGGAACCCCTCAACAAAATGGGGTTGCAGAACGAAGAAACATAACTCTTTTAGAAATGGTCAGATCAATGATGAGTTATTCGGATCTTCCCAAGTCATTTTGGGGTCACGCCTTGGAAACAACGGCTTATATTCTAAACTTGATATCATCCAAATCGGTTTCTAAAACCCCGAAAGAATTGTGGACTGGGCGCAAGCCCAGTTTGAAACACATGAGAATTTGAGGGTGTCCCGCATACGTGTTTGACAAGGAAGCCGGTAAGTTGGATCCACGTTCAGAATTAAGGTTGTTTATAGGATATCCCGAAGGAACGGAAGGGTGTATGTTCTATGGCCCCAAGGATAAAAGAGTTGTAATAAGTACACACTTTAGATTCTTGGAAGAAGACTATGTGAACAATATGAAGCCCAACAGTGTGATTACCTTAGATGCTGTACAAGTTGACATACCAAGCGTCACACCTACACAACCGGAACCTCGTCGTAGTGGGAGGGTTGTGAGACAACCTGAGCAATTCATGGGGATAGGAGAGTCTTTAGACTTGGTCCCCGGTGATAATGAATCAGACCCCTGCTCTTACAACAAGGCGATCTAAGACAAGGATGCAGATTCTTGTCAAACAACAATGAAAGCTGAATTGGGTTATATGGATCATAATCAAGTGTGGGAGCTAGTCGAACCATTCAATGGGGTAAAACCCATTGGATGCAAGTGGATTTACAAGAGAAAAAGAGGACCGAACGGAAGGTTGAAACCTTCAAGGCTAGACTTGTGGCAAAAGGATATACTCAGAAAGAAGGGATCGATTATGAGGAAACCTTTTCGCCTGTAGCTATGCTTAAGTCTATCCGTATTCTCTTGTCGATAGCTGCACATCTAGAGTTTGAGATCTGACAGATGGATGTCAAGACAACTTTCCTAAATGGAAGCCTTGAAGAAGAAATCTCTATGCGACAACCCAAAGACTTCATTGCGAAAGGCCAAGAACATCTAGTATGCAACCTTAAGAAGTCCATTTACAGACTTAAGCAAGCATCCCGAGCTTGGAACCAATGTTTTGATCAGGTTATAAAATCATACGGTTTTGATCAAAACGAGTTCGAGAGTTGTGTGTATAAAAAGTGTGTCGGAACTGTTGGGAAATAAGGGGTGCCCGGATCTATTCGAGATGAATTTAAATGCATATTTAAATTAATCAATTAATTAATAACATGAATTAATCCTAAATCAATTCAACATAATAATTAAACAAGTAAATAAGCAACATGTGTACACGTAATCCACGTAAATCCTAAGCATGCGGAATCTAGGAGTTACGAGACTACATACCTCTTGTAGAGAAAATCATTGAGACGATGGATCAACCCAAAGAGCCTTCCCAAATATGTCCCACGTCCACGAACGTAATCCGGTGGGAGGATTCACACGAACGATTTTAATAAAGGAGAAAAATTTAAAATATTTTGCCACCACCTTTGTGGATTTCTAATATTTCCAACACATGGAATTACCCTTGGGGTTGAAAAATTCATCCCCTATTTATAGGACTAAGGGGGCCGATTTTTTTAACGGAAAAATAAGGAAGAAAATCTTTTTCTTGATCACCAATAAATCTTGAATATATCTCATATATTCTTTTCTCCTTAATTAATTTTTTTCATAAAATCTCATTCCCCTTTATCCTATATTTTTCAAAAATTTACAAGGAAAAATGAACAAGATTTTGTTTCTGAAATTTATGGGATAATTATGTATTACAAGAATACTTATCTCTTTCCATAAAAATATCTTCAAGAAAATCAAGAAAATCTCTCTTCTTCTTTCCTACAATATTTTCGAAAATATTAGGAAATATTAGGCAAGAATATTTTCTTCTCCTTTTCATTAATTGGACTTTAATTTGGACTATTTGAGGGGCCTTTAGAAGAATTAATATTGGACCTCCAATCGGCTATGAAACTTTAATATTTAGCAAAAATATTATTCAAGCTCATTAATATTAATTTATTCCACTATAAAATTAATATTGAACTATTCATCTTAACCCATATTACGACTTCATAATAATATGGCTCCCGGTCATTATTTTCCATGTTTAAGATTATCTTAGTCCACTAATTAATTAGGCCACTGAACAAGCTTTATATTAATTAATATCTTTGTCCTTGGAGTAAAGATAACTCAACATTATTATCCATACCGGAAATAAAGATTCTGAGCCCACCAAGGGGACAAATCAAGCAAGTCGTACTTGCACACGATTCTCCGTATTAAATCTTAGCAATCTGTTGGGATATTTTAGTTTTGATGAATTATGCCAAAACATTATCAACTTGTGTTTTTCAAGCTAATTTACAGATAACAAGTTAAGGGGGAACGAGAGAACAAATTGAGGGGGAACTCACGAAATCAGAAGAAGATGATCGAGATCAGACGAGGCTACAGATGAGACTGATCGAGATCAGATGAGTAAGATGAGTTCCGGAGTTAACTGATGAGCTATGCAAAATCAGAAGAGAAGAAAAGCTAAAGCCAGCAAATCAGAAGAGAAGGTTGCAGATCAGAAGAGGAGCAGATGAGAGTGATCAAGATCAGACGTGATCGAGATCAGATATGAAGAGGAGCAGATGAGACTGATCGAGATCAGACGTGATCGAGATCAGATATGATAACCTGATATGCTAACCTAATGTAATCGACCGATGTTATCCCCGATAATATTAACTGAGAGAGTGTTGATCCGATCACCGAGCCGATCGATAAGGCAAGAAGAAATCGATAGCCTCGAGTCAAGTGGGTTCGAGGGTCGATTATCCGATTCGGAAGAGCCGAACTCAAGAAGCCCGAAAGTGTCAAGATGTCCGGACGCATAAGGTCCGGCCAAGAGAAGTCTGGCCAATCAAGTAACTCAAGGCTCGAGATAACTCAAGGCGCGGGATTGAATCAAGATCCCGAGACTCAAGAAACCGGAGAGAATATAGCCGTTAGATTCAGATGACGTGGACCAATGAGAGGAAGACAACAAGCCTGAAAAAGCTGCAAAAAGCTACAGAATAGTATGAATTTGAATGTGATTCTCTCCAACGGTAAAATTCAAATCCACACTATAAATACAGGTTCTTCCTTCATTATTCGGTGTGGAAGTGGAAGAGTGGAAGTGTGTGAAATGCGTGAAAACACCATTGAAGCTACAGAGCCAAATCATCTAACATTTCCACCATAGAACACAGAGCAACAAATACACGCATATATTCAAGAGTGTTCTAACCTAGATCTAAGCACAAATGTAATATCCTAAGCTTAGAGAGATTTTCTCATCCTTAGCATTGAGGCTAAACAAATGTAAGGGAAATCTCAACCTAGTTGGAAACCAAACAAATCTTTACCCAAACTCAAAAGTTAGGTTAAGTTTGTTTCCGCAAGATTTCGATCGGGATTCTAGTTTCGATTTAAGGATCGGTTGAGTGTGAACTCGGTAAACATCTAGCAATCCCGAAAGGGAGGGTAGGCAATCCCGTGAGGGAGATAAGTCCCGTTTGAGTGTGAACTCGGTAAATATGTAGCAATCCCAAAAGGAGGGTAGGTAATCCCGTGAGGGAGATAAGTCCCGTTTGAGTGTGAACTCGATAAACATTTGTTTGGTGTTGGACTAACATGTTAAACTAAGTCCAGTCGGTTAAGTCGGTACCCCATGAAGGGAAGAGTGGATGTAGGATGGGTTTCGTCCGAACCACTATAAAATCGTGTGTTCTTTACTGCTTTATGTTCTTACTTGCCATATGCATTTGATTATAAGCAAAACACAACACATGGTATTAAAAAGGCAAAATTTTGGAATCATTCTGCCCTCACCACTGTTTTATATGCATTACACGATTCTTCCGCGCACGCATGAGTTTTCCAAAAATTCGGGACCATCAATTGGTATCAGAGCGGGGAGTTCAAAAGGTCACTATTTTTTCAATGTGAACATCTGTACTGATACCATCAATTGGTATCAGAGCGGGGAGTTCAAAAGGTCACTATTTTTTCAATGTTAACATCTGAACTGATCTATTTTAAAACCCGTTTCTGAACTGATACCAACAACTGGTATCAGAGCAGGAGTTCAAAAGGTTCACTGATTTCAAAGTGACCACCTAAACTGATCTTTTTTAAAAAAACCCGATCTCTGTATAAATGCATATATTTTAATGTTTTGGCGTCATTATCAAAATGGGGGAAATTGTTGGGATATTTTACTTTTGATGAATTATGCCAAAACATTATCAACTTGTATTTTTCAAGCTAATTTACAGATAACAAGTTAAGGGGGAACGAGAGAACAAATTGAGGGGGAACTCACGAAATCAGAAGAAGATGATAGAGATCGACGGCGAGGTCGAGGCAGAGACCGACGAGATCGAATGAGTAAGATGAGTTAGGAGTTAAGCGATGAGCTATGCAAAATCGGAAGAGAAGAAAAGTTAAAGCCAAAGAAATCGTAAGAGAAGGTTGCGATCGTAAGTGGATAGATGAGACCGATCAAGATCGACGTGATCGAGATCGATATGAAGAGGAAAGCGAGATGAGACCGATCGAGATCGACGTGATCCGAGATCCGGATATGATAACCTGATATGCTAACCTAATGTACTAACCTGATGCTATCCTGATAATGTTAATCTGAAGAAGTGTTGATCCGATCGGCCGAAAGCTATCGATAGCTCGAGTCAAGGACACGAGGGTCGATTGGTTCGAATTCGTAAGATTCGAACTAAGTAAGCTCGAGTGTCAAGATACCGACGACGATAAGGTCCGCCAAGAGAAGTCTCATTAATCAAGTAACTCAAGGCTCGAGATAACCTTGAGGCCCAAATAACTCAAGGCGGGGATGCTCGAGGATAACTCAAGGCTCGATAGAATCAAGATCCTGAGACTCAGAAGAAACTGAAGAATATAGTCGTTAGATTCAGCTGACGTGGACCAATGAGAGGAAGACAACAAGCCTGAAAAAGCATCAAAAAGCTACAAAATAGTATGGATTTGAATGTGATTCTCTCCAACTGTAACATTCAAATCCACATTATAAATACAAGTTCTTCCTTCATTATTCGGTGTGGAAGTGGAAGAGTGGAAGTGTGTGAAATGCGTGAAAACACCATTGAAGCTACAGAGCAAAATCATCTAGTATTTCCACCATAGAACACAGAGCAAGAAATACACGCATATATTAAAGAGTGTTCTACCCTAGATGTAAGCACAAATGTAATATCCTAAGCTTAGAGAGATTTTCCCCTACTTAGCATTGAGGCTAAACAAATGTAAGGGAAAATCTCAACCTAGTTGGAAACCAAACAAATCTTTACCCAAACTCAAAAGTTAGGTTAAGTTTGTTTCCGCAAGATTTCAGACTAGGGATTCTAGTTCTGATTTCTGGGATCGGTTGAGTGTGAACTCGGTAAACATCTAGCAATCCCGAAAGGGAGGGTATACAATCCCGTGAGGGAGATAAGTCCCGTTTGAGTGTGAACTCGGTAAATATGTAGCAATCCCGAAAGGGAGGGTAGGCAATCCCGGGAGGGGGATAAGTCCCGTTTAGTGCGAACTCGGTAAACATTTTTGGGTGTTGGACTAACACGTTAAACTAAGTCCAATCGGTTAAGTCGGTGCCCCATGAAGGGAAGAGTGGATGTAGGATGGGTTTCGTCTGAACCACTATAAAATCGTGTGTTCTTTACTGCTTTATGTTCTTACTTGCCATATGCATTTGATTATAAGCAAAACACAACACATGGTATTAAAAAGGCAAAATTTTGGAATCACTCTGCCCTCACCCCAATTTCATATGCATTACACGATTCTTCCGCGCACGCATGGGTTTTCCAAAAATTTGGGACCATCAATTGGTATCAGAGCGGGGAGTTCAAAATGTCACTATTTTTTCAATGTGAACATCTGTACTGATACCATCAATTGGTATCAGAGCGGGGAGTTCAAAAGGTCACTATTTTTTCAATGTTAACATCTGAACTGATCTATTTTAAAACCCGTTTCTGAACTGATACCAACTATTGGTATCAGAGCAGGAGTTCTAAAGGTTCACTGATTTCAAAGTGACCACCTGAACTTATCTTTTTTTTAAAAAAACCCGATCTCTGTATAAATGCATATATTTTAATGTTTTGGCGTCATAACCAAAAAGGGGGAAATTGTTGGGATATTTTAGTTTTGATGAATTATGCTAAACCATTATCAACTTGTATTTTTCAAGCTAATTTACAGATAACAAGTTAAGGGGGAACGAGAGAACAAATTGAGGGGGAACTCACGAAATTAGAAGAAGATGATCAAGATCGACGCGAAGGTCGCGACGAGACCGATCGAGATCGAATGAGTAAGATGAGTTCGGAGTTAACCGATGAAATGTGCAAAAATCGTAAGAGAAGAAAAGCTAAACCCCCGAAATCGAAAAGAAGGAAGGTTGCAGATCAGAAGAGGAGCAGATGAAACTGATCAAGATCAGACGTGATCGAGATCAGATATGAACAGGAGCAGATGAGACTGATCGAGATCAGACGTGATCGAGATCAGATATGATAACCTGATATGCTAACCTAATGTACTGACCTGATGCTATCCTTATAATGTAAATCTGAAGAAGTGTTGATCTGATCAGCCGAGCTATCAGATAGCCTGAGTCAAGTGACACGAGGGTCGATTATGCGAATTCGGAAGAGTGAACTCGAGAAGCCCGAGTGTCAAGATGCCTCGATCGATGAATCAAGTAACTCAAGGCTCAGATAACCGAAGGCCCAGATAACCTGAAGGCTCAGATAGAACTGAAGATCCTGAGACTCAGAAGAAACTGAAGAATATAGCAGTTAGATTCAGCTGACGTGGACTAATGAGAGGAAGACAACAAGCCTGAAAAAGCTGCAGAATAGTATGGATTTGAATGTGATTCTCTCCAACGGTAACATTAAAATCCACACTATAAATACAAGTTCTTCCTTCATTATTCGGTGTGGAAGTGTGTGAAATGCGTGAAAACACCATTGAAGCTACAAAGCCAAATCATCTAGTATTTCCACCATAGAACACAGAGCAAGAAATACACGCATATATTAAAGAGTGTTCTACCCTAGATCTAAGCACAAATGTAATATCCTAAGGTTAGAGAGATTTTCCCATCCTTAGCATTGAGGCTAAACAAATGTAAGGGAAAATCTCAACCTAGTTGGAAACCAAACAAATCTTTACCCAAACTCAAAAGTTAGGTTAAGTTTGTTTCCGCAAGATTTCAGACTAGGGATTCTAGTTCTGATTTCTGGGATCGGTTGAGTGTGAACTCGGTAAACATCTAGCAAACCCGATAGGGAGGGTATACAATCCCGTGAGGGAGATAAGTCCCGTTTGAGTGTGAACTCGGTAAATATGTAGCAATCCCGAAAGGGAGGGTAGGCAATCCCGCGAGGGAGATAAGTCCCGTTTGAGTGTGAACTCGGTAAACATTTGTTGGGTGTTGGACTAACACGTTAAACTAAGTCCAGTCGGTTAAGTCGGTGCCCCATGAAGGGAAGAGTGGATGTAGGATGGGTTTCGTCTGAACCACTATAAAATCGTGTGTTCTTTACTGCTTTATGTTCTTACTTGCCATATGCATTTGATTATAAGCAAAACAGAACACATGGTATTAAAAAGGCAAAATTTTGGAATCACTCTGCCCTCACCCCAATTTCATATGCATTACACGATTCTTCCGCGCACGCATGGGTTTTCCAAAAATTTGGGACCATCAATTGGTATCAGAGCGGGGAGTTCAAAATGTCACTATTTTTTCAATGTGAACATCTGTACTGATACCATCAATTGGTATCAGAGCGGGGAGTTCAAAAGGTCACTATTTTTTCAATGTTAACATCTGAACTGATCTATTTTAAAACCCGTTTCTGAACTGATACCAACTATTGGTATCAGAGCAGGAGTTCTAAAGGTTCACTGATTTCAAAGTGACCACCTGAACTTATCTTTTTTTTAAAAAAACCCGATCTCTGTATAAATGCATATATTTTAATGTTTTGGCGTCATAACCAAAAAGGGGGAAATTGTTGGGATATTTTAGTTTTGATGAATTATGCCAAAACATTATCAACTTGTATTTTTCAAGCTAATTTACAGATAACAAGTTAAGGGGGAACGAGAGAACAAATTGAGGGGGAACTCACGAAATTAGAAGAAGATGATCAAGATCAGACGAGGCTGCAGACGAGACTGATCGAGATCAGATGAGTAAGATGAGTTCCGGAGTTAACCGATGAGCTGTGCAAAATCAGAAGAGAAGAAAAGCTAAAGCCAGCAAATCAGAAGAGAAGGTTGCAGATCAGAAGAGGAGCAGATGAGACTGATCAAGATCAGACGTGATCGAGATCAGATGTGAAGAGGAGCAGATGAGACTGATCGAGATCAGACGTGATCGAGATCAGGTATGATAACCTGATATGCTAACCTAATGTACTGACCTGATGCTATCCTGATAATGTAAATCTGAAGAAGTGTTGATCTGATCAGTCGAGCTATCAGATAGCCTGAGTCAAGTGACCTGAGGGTCAGATTGTCTGAATTCAGAAGAGCTGAACTCAGTAAGCCTGAGTGTCAGTATGCCTGATCAGACTGAATCAAGTAACCTGAAGGCTCAGATAACCTGAAGGCCCAGATAACCTGAAGGCTCAGATAGAACTGAAGATCCTGAGACTCAGAAGAAACTGAAGAATATAGCAGTTAGATTCAGCTGACGTGGACTAATGAGAGGAAGACAACAAGCCTGAAAAAGCTGCAGAATAGTATGGATTTGAATGTGATTCTCTCCAACGGTAACATTAAAATCCACACTATAAATACAAGTTCTTCCTTCATTATTCGGTGTGGAAGTGTGTGAAATGCGTGAAAACACCATTGAAGCTACAAAGCCAAATCATCTAGTATTTCCACCATAGAACACAGAGCAAGAAATACACGCATATATTAAAGAGTGTTCTACCCTAGATCTAAGTACAAATGTAATATCCTAAGGTTAGAGAGATTTTCCCATCCTTAGCATTGAGGCTAAACAAATGTAAGGGAAAATCTCAACCTAGTTGGAAACCAAACAAATCTTTACCCAAACTCAAAAGTTAGGTTAAGTTTGTTTCCTCAAGATTTCAGACTAGGGATTCTAGTTCTGATTTATGGGATCGGTTGAGTGTGAACTCGGTAAACATCTAGCAATCCCGAAAGGGAGGGTAGGAAATCCCGTGAGGGAGATAGCAATCCCGAAAGGGAGGGTAGGCAATCCCGTGAGGGAGATAAGTCCTATTTGAGTGTGAACTCGGTAAACATATATTGGGTGTTGGACTAACACGTTAAACTAAGTCCAGTCGGTTAAGTCGGTGCCCCATGAAGGGAATAGTGGATATAGGATGGGTTTCGTCCGAACCACTATAAAATCGTGTGTTCTTTACTGCTTTATGTTCTTACTTGACATATGCATTTGATTATAAGCAAAACACAACACATGGTATTAAAAAGGCAAAAATTTAGAATCACTCTGCCCTCACCCCTTTTTTATATGCATTACACGATTCTTCCGCGCACGCATGGGTTTTCCAAAATTTGGGACCATCACAATCGTCGTGTAATCAATAATATTTCCCAAGATATAAGGTATCGAATCGCATTGATTCTCTTCCCAGCATAAGTCAAAGCAATAGTTATTAATTTCACACGATCCTATTTAAGGGACGGAGATTAAGAAATAACGAACAACTGAGGTCTAATTCTTCCATGTTCAGTGCTGAAGAATTTATCCTCCTGTAGGTCCTATTCAGCGCATCATAATGCACTAGTGTAATCTCTTGGTCAAGACAGGCCAATCTGAGCCTTACACTTCAACCTTTCACGATGGTTTGTTCATTCCCATCTAGGTTGTGAATTTGTACTTAGTTACGAGGAACTGTTAATATGATCTTCTGTGATCTAGTATCACCAAATTAACTACAATGAAATGTTGGGGTTATACGTGAAAGTATGCTTTACTTTGTATAACCTATGTATTAAACACTTATTTACTGAAATAAATTATTTATCACTGTTGCTTTAAATATGATTGAATGTTATATATATTTATTGCAAACCGTTCGTATCACGCGTTACATTGTAGTTAACGTGGTGTTACCAGATCACAGAAGATCACGTTAACAGTTCCTTGTAAACGAGTGTGTGTTTCACAACTTAGATAGATCCGAACAATCTATTGGTAGAAGTTGATGTGTAAGGCTCAGATTGACTTGTCTTGACCAAGAGATTACACTAGTGCATTTGATGCGCTGAAGCGGACCTACAGAGAGGATAAACTCATTCGCACTGACTTAAGGGATGAAGAGTTAGACCTCAGTGGTTGTTGATTTCTTAATCTCTATCACTTAATAAGGACTATGTGTGATTAGTAGTTATTGTTTTGACTTATAAATGGGAAGATAATCATTGCGACTTCGATACCCTATATCTTGGGCAATAATATTAATTGCACGACAGTTGCTAAATTAATACAGAGAATCATGTGCTTGCAATGTCTTGCTTGATTGGTCCCCTTGGTGGTCCCGGAACCTTTATCATACCAAATCTTGCAAGTGGAATTAATTTTCCGGTATGGATAATAAAGTTAGGTTGTCCTTACTCTAAGGATAAAGATATTAATTAATATAAAGCTTTTCAGTGGCTTAATTAATTAATGGACTAAATAATCTTAAACACGGGAAATAATAATCGGGAGTCATATTACCGTAATATGGGTTAAGATTGGATAGTGCAATATTAATTATATAGTTGCATTAATTACTATTAATGGGCTGAATTATATTATGGCTCAATATTGGAATTCAGAAGCTCATTGGAAGGTCCATCTTAATTCTCCTAAAGGCCCCTCAAGTAGCCCAAATTAAAGTCCAATAATTAAAAGGTACTTAAAATAAAATAAATTATTGTTGCTTATATTTCCTTGAAATTTTCGAAAATATTAAAGAAAAGAGGGAGAAGAATATTCTTGAAAAGATTTTATGGAAAGGAGATAATGTATTCTTGGAATACAAGATTATCCCATAAATTCAAGAAAACTCCCGCTTGGTCTTTTTATTGGGAATTTTTGTAAAAATAGTGAAAAAAAGGGAAGAAAGATTTTCTTGATTTTCTTGGAAAGATTTTATGGAAAAAGACATGTATTCTTGGAATACAAGAATATCTCATAAATTCAAGAAAGATCCAATCTTGCAAATCTTCTTGTAATTTTCGAAAATATAGGCTAAATAAGGGTGTGAGATTTTTGTGGAAAAATACACATAGAAAGAAGAATATATTGGATATATTCAAGATTTCTTGGAGATCAAGAAAAGATCTGTCCTAGCCCTAATTGCCTTGAAAATTTCAAACCCTCCCTCACTTATAAATAGGGGATGAATTTTTCATCTCCAACTAGTGTTCCATGCGTTGAAAATATTAGAAATCCACAAAGGTGGTGCAACAATATTTTTATTTTCTGTTGTTTTATAAATCGTTCATCGGAGAACCTTCCACCGGGGTTATTAGACGAGGACTTGGGAATACTTGAGAAGGACTTTTGGTGGGTATCCAGATACTTGATCCTGTCTGTCTCAGATCATCTCTCCAACGGGTACGTTTACGTAAACTCCTAGAAATTCTGCATGCTAGGATCTTTTACGTGAAATATTGTTTACATGTTGTTGTTGGATTGATTATTATTTTAATTCACTTAGGTAAATTCATGCTAGTAATAATTGTTAATTTAAATTTGTGTTTATGAGGTCATCCCGATAGATCCTGGAATATATTATCCCAACATGTAACACGTACTATTTATTGAACAGGTATGCAGTAAATATATATAACATTCATTCATATTTAGTGCAACAGTGATAAATAATTTATTTCAGTAAATAAATAAGAAATTCAGTTTGCTTATACAAAGTAAAAAGTATACTTTTCAGTATAACCCCAATAGGAACTACCTTGATATTCTTAGTACTATACGTAGACGACATTCTGCTCATCGGAGACGATGTAAAGGTGTTGTCAGACGTAAGGGTATGGCTGTCAAATCACTTTGATATAAAGGACTTAGGAGAAGTCGGTCACATCCTTGGAATCAAGATAACTCGAGATCGCAAGAAAATGATGATAAGCTTGTCACAAGCTTCATACATAGACACTGTTTTGAAGCGATTCAGCATGAAGGATTCCAAGAAAGGTTTCTTACCTTTTAGGCAAGGAATCCATCTATCGAAAGAGAAGTGTCCCAAGACACGGAAAGAAATAGATGACATGAAAGGCATTCCATATGCGTCGACAATTGGAAGCCTCATGTATGCAATGTTGTGCACAAGGCCAGATATTTGCTTTGTCGTAGGCATGGTAGTAAGATATCAGAGTAACCCGGGAAAAGAACACTGGACTACTGTTAAAAACATTCTGAAGTATCTGAAAAGAACTCGAGATAGAATGTTGGTTTGTTAGTTAGACAGTTTAATTCCCGTTGGATACACCGACTCAGATTTCCAATCGGACATAGATTCCAAAAAAATCTACCTCGGGTAGTGTGTTTTGCCTGGGAGTTGCAGCCGTGACATGGAGAAGCGTTAAGCATAAATGCATCGCAGATTCTACCATGGAAGCTGAATATGTAGTTGTTTGTGAAGCAGCGAAAGAGGCGATTTGGCTCAAGAACTTCTTAGTGAACTTGGACGTAGTTTCGAATTTGCCCAACACTATTACTGTCTATTGTGATAACGCTGGAGCAGTTTCAAATTCAAGGGAACCGAGAGCCCACACGGCCAGCAAAGACATTGAAAGGAAATATCATCTTATATAAGAAATCGTTAAGAGAGGAGATATAGAGGTGGCAAAGATCGCATCGGCTGATAACCTAGCAGATCCATTCACAAAGGATCTACCCCAGAATACATTTGAGAGACATGTGGAAGGAATGGGTGTCAAGTGCGTTGCCAATCTGCCTTGAGTATAAGTGGGAGAAATGTTATTAGGTTCATGTAGGACATGAGACGTGTTGTAGTATACTTAAAAGCAAACTTTGAGTATAAGTGGGAGATTGTTGGGGTTATACTTGAGAGTATGATTTTACTTTGAATAACAGACTGAGTTTTGCACTTATTTACTGAGAATAAATTTTTCTATTACTATTGCTTTAAATATGATTGAATGTTATTTATTTATTGCAAACTGTTCAATATTAGTACATATTGCATTGTAGTTAATGTGGTGATACCCGATCACAAAAGATCACATTAACAGTTCCTTGTAAATAAGTACATTTTAACAACCTAGATGGATTTGAACACTCTATTAGTAGAGGTTGATGTGTAAAGCTTAGGTTGGCTTGTCTTGACCAAAAGATTGCACTAGTGTATTGTGATGCGCTGAAGCGGACCTATAGAGAGGATAAATTCTTCTGTATTGACTTACGAGATTAAGAATTTGACCTCAGTGGTTGTTAATTTCATAATCCATGTCCCTTAAATAGGATTGTGTGTGATTATTATTTATTGCTTTGATCTATGTTGGGTTTAGAATCAGACACCGATTCTATATTTTGTATTTTGGGCAATATTATTTGTTGGTCCCGGTTTGAAAACTCATGAGTGCGTTAAATATCATGTAATGCATATAAAACAGAGGTGAGGGAATGGTGGTTCCAATTTTTGCTTTTAAATATATGTGTTTTGCTTATAATCGAATGCATATGGCAAGTAAGAACATAAAGCAGTAAAGAACACACGATTTTATAGTGGTTCGGACAACCAGTCCTACGTCCACTCTTCCCTATCAGCAGGGGCACCAACTTAACCAACTAGACTTAGTTTTACGTGTTAGTCCAACACGATACAACAGATGTTTAATGAGTTCTCACTCTCACGGGACTTATCTCCCTCACGGGATTGCCTACCCTCCCTTTCGGGATTGCTTAGATGTTTACCGAGTTCTCACTCAAAAGGGACTTATCTCCCTCACGGGATTTCCTACCCTCCCTTGCGGGATTGCTTAGATGTTTAACGAGTTCTCACTCACCTACAAACTTAACCTATCAAACTGATTTTGGTAAGGTTTGTTTGGTTTCCAACTAGGTTGAGATTTTCCCTTACATCTATTTAGCAACAATGCTAAGGATGGGAAAATCTCTCTAAGCTTAAGATATTACATTTGGGCTTAGATCTAGGATAGAACACTCTTGAATATATGCGTGTATTTCTTGCTCAGTGTTCTATGGTGGAAATGCTAGATGATTTGGCTTTTTGGATGTTTCACGTATTTCCCAAACGAATAATGAAGGAAGAACTTGTATTTATAGTGTGGATTTGAATGTTACCGTTGGATGGAGTCACATTCAAATCCATACTATTCTGTAGATTTTTGCAGTTTTTCCAGGCTGGTTGTCTTCCTCTCATTGGTCCACATCAAATTTGAATCTAACGATTTATATTCTTGAGATTCTTCCGAGTCTTGAGATTCTTGATTCAAAGAGATTTCTCTTGAGGGACCTTATCGATCAGTATATCTCGACACTCGAGTTAAGCGAGTTCAAAGCTCTTCGACTTCAACAATCGACCCTCGGTCACTAGCTTTTCGAGCTATCGATCATCGATAAGCGTTCGATTCTCGATGAACATGACTTGGATGACTTTTTCCGATGACTTCTCTTCGATTTCTTTCTTTGATCGATCGGCTCACGATCGATTAGTATAACATCAGTCAAGATATCAGTTTATCTGCATCAGATTAGTACATCAGGTTAGCATATCAAGTTAGTTGCATCAGGTTATCTTATTTGATCTCGATCACGTCTGATCTCGATCAGTCTCATCTGCTCCTCTTCTGATCAGCAACCTCCTCTTCTGATCTGGTCATCTGATCTCAGGTCCATCTTATCAGGTAACTTCTGATTCTTCTGATCAGCTGGCTTAGCTTTTCTTTTCTTCTGATTTGGCTCAGCTCATCAGTAAACTCCGAAACTCATCTTACTTATCTAATCTAGATCACTCTCATCTGCAGCCTCGTCTGATCTCGATCATCTACTTCTGATTTCGTGAGTTCCCCCTTAACTTGTTCTCTCGTTCCCCCTCAACTTGTTCTCTCGTTCCCCCTCAACTTGTTATCTGTAGATTAGCTTTAATTACACAAGTTGATAATGTTTTGGCATAATTCAGCAAACCTAAAATATCCCAACAATTTCCCCCTTTTTGATAATGACGCCAAAACATTAAAATATATGCACTTTTACAGAAAGCGGTTTTTTTTCAAAAAGATCAGTTCAGATGGTCATGTTGAAAACAGTGAACTTTTGAACTCCCACTCTGATACCAATTGTTGGTCCCGGTTTGAAAACCCATGAGTGCGTTAAATATCATGTAATGCATATAAAACAGGGGTGAATGAATGATGGTTCCAATTTTTGCTTTTAAATCTATGTGTTTTGCTTATAATCGAATGCATATGGCAAGTAAGAACATAAAGCAGTAAAGAACACACGATTTTATAGTGGTTCGGACAACCAGTCCTACGTCCACTCTTCCCTATCAGCAAGGGCACCAACTTAACCAACTAGACTTAGTTTTACGTGTTAGTCCAACACGATACAACAGATGTTTAATGAGTTCTCACTCTCACGGGACTTATCTCCCTCACGGGATTGCCTACCCTCCCTTTCGGGATTGCTTAGATGTTTACCGAGTTCTCACTCAAAAGGGACTTATCTCCCTCACGGGATTGCCTACCCTCCCTTGCGGGATTGCTTAGATGTTTAACGAGTTCTCACTCACCTACAAACTTAACCTATCAAACTGATTTTGGTAAGGTTTGTTTGGTTTCCAACTAGGTTGAGATTTTCCCTTACATCTATTTAGCAACAATGCTAAGGATGGGAAAATCTCTCTAAGCTTAAGATATTACATTTGGGCTTAGATCTAGGATAGAACACTCTTGAATATATGCGTTTATTTCTTGCTCAGTGTTCTATGGTGGAAATGCTAGATGATTTGGCTTTTTGGATGTTTCACGTATTTCCCAAACGAATAATGAAGGAAGAACTTGTATTTATAGTGTGGATTTGAATGTTACCGTTGGATGGAGTCACATTCAAATCCATACTATTCTGTAGATTTTTGCAGCTTTTTCAGGCTGGTTGTCTTCCTCTCATTGGTCCACATCAGCTGAACCTAACGACTATATTCTTCAGGATTCTTCTGAGTCTTCAGGATTCTTGATTCAGCAGATTTCTCTTCAACGGACCTTGTCTGATCAGGTATACTGACACTCAGGCTAACTGAGTTCAGCTCTTCTGACTTCAGACAATCTGACCCTCAGGTCACTAGCACTCAGGCTATCTGATCATCAGTAGCGTTCTGATTCTCAGTGAACATGACTTCAGATGACTTGTCTTCTGATGACTTTTCTTCTGATTTCTTCTCGCCTGATCTGATCAGCTCACCTGATCAGATTAGTATAGCATCAGGTCAGCATATCAGTTTATCTGCATCAGATTAGTAGCATATCAGGTTAGTTGCATCAGGTTATCTTATTTGATCTCGATCACGTCTGATCTCGATCAGTCTCATCTGCTCCTCTTCTGATCAGCAACCTCCTCTTCTGATCTGGTCATCTGATCTCAGGTCCATCTTATCAGGTAACTTCTGATTCTTCTGATCAGCTGGCTTAGCTTTTCTTTTCTTCTGATTTGGCTCAGCTCATCAGTAAACTCCGAAACTCATCTTACTTATCTAATCTAGATCACTCTCATCTGCAGCCTCGTCTGATCTCGATCATCTACTTCTGATTTCGTGAGTTCCCCCTTAACTTGTTCTCTCGTTCCCCCTCAACTTGTTCTCTCGTTCCCCCTCAACTTGTTATCTGTAGATTTGCTTTAATAACACAAGTTGATAATGTTTTGGCATAATTCATCAAAACTAAAATATCCTAACATTATTAATTACATGACAATTGCTAAGATTTAATACAGATAAACGTGTGCAAGAAAAGACTTGTTTGATTTGTCCCCTTGGTGGGCTCAGAAGTTTTATCATACCAAATCTTGCAAGCGGAAATGTTGCATTGTCTTTAATCCAAAGAAAAAGATATTAATTAATGGACTAAATAATCTTAAACCCGGGAAATAATAACCGGGAGTCATATTATCGTAATATGGATTAAGAAGGATAGTGCAATATTAATTTGATAGTGGAAAGATTTTCTTGAAAAGATTTTATGGAAAGAAGATAAGTATTCTTGGAATACAAGATTATCTCATAAATTTAATTATCTTGGACTTTGACTTTTTGGATTGATTTTTTTTTTAAATTACCTAATATTAAGGAGGAAAGATTTTTGTGGAAAATTATTTATGAGAAAGAGAATATATTGGATATATTCAAGATTACTTCTTGCACAAGAATTGAAGATCTTCCCATATCCAATTTTTGCTAAAATTTTCGACCCCTCTTGTATTATAAATAGGGGATGATTTTTTCATCCCCAACACAATTCCAATCTTGGAAAAATAAAAAATCCACAAAGGTGGTTCAACATATTCTTTTCTTTATTCCTTTGTTATAAATTGTTCGTGAGTATCTTCCACCGGATAACGAGCAAGGACTTGGGGAATACTTGAGAAGACACTTGGGTTGATCCGATCCATCGTCTCAACGGTTTCCTCTACGACGGTAAAAATCATGTAAACTCCTAGATTCGCATGTGTAGGATTTTACGTGATTTTATTTGTACGCATGTATGTTGTTGGTGATTACTATTTAAATTAATAGGATTAATTCATGCTAATAATATTTTTTTATTTAAATTACACCTCGAATAGATCCGGACAAAACGTTCCCCAACACAAACAACACAACGTAATATAGATAAAAGAAGAAAGGGAAAAAATTAATTAAGTGAAATTAAAACAAAGCACTGATGGTGTTAATGTTAGTTCTGTTTTGCCAAAACAAAATTAATGACACGTGAATAATATTTTTTTTACAATTAAAAAAAGAATTACTTAACACGAAAAATTCAAGAAAATTATAAACTACTCCCTGAAAACGACGTCAAAATTTAGTGTGTTGTCGCCGACACCCAAAAATAAATATCTTGCTCAAATAAATGCTCCTCATTCATGGCCTCCTTGATTTTAGCTCACATGGCCAAATATTTGGTCATCACTAATGAATGGAGCAAATTTCGTGCCCGATTTCTTAGCTGATTTATTCTGTAATTAACACTGATTCCCCCACTGTTTGCACTTTTCTTCAGTTTCAGTTCACACAACTTGCATCCAATCTACCAATTTTTCTCAAGCGAATAAAAAGACTCCAAAACAACCTGAAATTTATAGAAAACACAAAATCAAAGTAATCGACACAAAGATAAAATAAGTCGGATAAAAGTAAAAGAATAGTAAATTAATTGACTACAAATGACTATAATAAACAAAAAAATAACCTACTAAACTCGACTTATCACTACTATATGCTTATCGGGATATTATGTGACTTAGATAACATGAAGGACAAACAATAATTAATATTAAATTTCTATTATTTACTCGTATATGAAAATGCTATAATCTTTTAGAAAATTATTTCATGAAAGATAATAACTTAAGGAATGGGATACTAGGCTTGACGTGAATAAGACCATTCACTAGACGTTTATGAGCAATGTGAACTCTTATTATATCTTTGTATAATTTTTGACTTTTATGTCTATGAAAATATAAAGGACCGTCTTGCACGAGCATCATTAAAGCATAATGTTCCAAATCTGATGTATGATAAGTGTCACAAAATAATAAAAATCATTTGTGAATGTATTAAATTGCATAAGATTATTAAGATGGAGTATGAGAAGACCTTCATATCCTAAAATTTATATATTATATCTTTCTATAATTTGATTACTCACTTGGTGCATGTATCACGATGTTCATACTAACATTTTTTGGGTAATTGCAATGTAGTCTATATTTTTGGGGGCTAATAGCAACCCAATACATTCAACCAAAAAAATAGCTTTGGAGTACATTTTCTAGATGATGAAATACCATATTTAACCCTTCTCTCATTTGACTCTCTCTCACTCCAATTACACCATATATCACACGTCCTCTCATTTTCTCTCCATTTACACGCCATCACTCTCTCTCTCATTCCAACCTCTCTCTCATCCCAATTTTCTCTCACCCATCTCAAATCTGTGCTAAAAAATGGAACCACCACCACAAATCTCTACATATAGATAAAAACACACAAATCTACAAACACACATGACGACGACGGTTGAAGAAAGCTGCGTAGGTGGTGAATGGCGGCGGCTAGGGAGCAGTGTGGATGGCGGATTTGTGGGGGTGTGAGATATGTTCAACCAACGTGATGGGGGGATGGCGGCGAGGGAACTCCCCCCCGGCGAAAGCGTGGAGATCTTTTCAACCGAGGTGGCCTGATTTTTGGTCCGGCCTAGAGGTGGCATTCGGGAACGAGGAGGGCGGATCTGTGGATTTTCCGGTTATGGTGAAGAAGACGGAGGATTTTCCGGGGATCGCGATCGGTAAGTTTGATATCTTGGGGATACCCCATTTCGTGATTCTATGGCTTCTTTTGATTCTTATTTATTAAAATCTTGATGTTGTTAGTTTTGATTTTTGTGAAATTGTTTAAATATTTTGTTTTCCGGGCGGGGGGCGGCGGTGTTGTGTGCGGCGGGGATTCTTATTTCTTTTCTTTTTTTTTCAATTCTCTGTCTCTTCATTTTCCTCATTTTTTTTGCGTTGATGTTTTGCTTTGATGTTTTTGTGCTTTGAGCTTTTTACTCATGGTGAGATTCATTTGAATCTCAATTTTTGGGATTTTTAGTTCTTGGGATTTCCTTATTTCAAGATTTCATCTTCAAATTCGAGGTTTTCGTTTCTTGAGCATCATCTGCAAAGCTGAGATAAAAGGGTCAGTATTTTTGTGCTTCTCTTGTTATTATTTTACTTGTTGAGGAAGAACCATAACTTCTTTTTGGCACTAGTTTGAGGATTTTTCTGCAGGTAATCTGTTTAATAGAGGTAAAACACGCTTTGGTGTCTACTTTTAGTTTTAGAGCTCTCATCTTAGATTATTGCTCTGATGTCATGTTCTCATGTTGCCCAGGTAGCTATTGGTTGTGTACAACAGAAAAATCTCAACACTCTACTGGTTCTTCTACTGGTTGTGTACAACAAAAAATCTCAACACTCTACAATATTACTTCTAGTAATTAACTTGTGATTGTGTTGAGGGGAAGAATGGTTGGGAGATTTTTTTTCTGGGCCATATGCAATGGGAGGATGCAATTGCTTATTTGTATACAATTTTTTGCGCGTGTATGCAATATCTTTTTTTACACGTGTATGCAATGTAATTAACATGTATGCAATGTATTTGCAGTGTATGCAATGTATTTTAATGTATTTTAATATATGTAATTTTTTTATGGCATGTTTTATTTTTATAGGTATATGCATTTTTAATTTTGATATTATTAAAAAAAATTATATTTTTAAAAAATTGTCAAATGTTTTTCGATTTTTTTATATGAAAATGAGATTAGAAAAGTACTTATTAATTAGTAATTATTTAAATTAAAGAAAGAAATAATTTTGTTTAATAATTATAAGAATTTTACATATTAAGTATATAATAATAACAATAATAAAAATTGAAAATGAAAAAGTAAAATGATGGGACACTTGGAATGAAAGGTGACAAATGTTGTAAGATGATGGGACACATGGAATGAAAGGTGACAAATGCTATAATTTTTTCAGAAATCACGTGGGGGGCTATTTTTTGTTGGAAAAAAGGATGGGTAAGGGTAAAATGGGCATAGTACATCATTCAAAAAGAACTTTTGTATCTAGTTGCTATTTTGAAAGTCAAAAGTGCACCTATTAGTTATTGCCCCACATTTTTTAGGTGAGCATATATAATTAGCACGGATAGAAGCCAAGCGAATGAGTTCCGTTAAATGTTTTCTTAGAATAAATAATAAATAAATAAATGGTATAATTTGCACGAGTTCAACAATTATGTAATGTGTAACTCTGTTATCATATAGGCAAATTCTCTCACCACATGCACCAATAAAATTGGTGCAATTTAATTTTAAAAGCTCTATTTCTAATTTTTTTTAGTTTTAACTTTTTTTTCTTTTTCAATTTTGGTTTTCTTTTAACTTTAATTTCAATTTTAGATGTTTTTTTTTTAATACCCGACCCGACCTGAAACCCGGCCCGAGTGGTTCATGGTTCACTCGGCCCAAGTGGTTCATGGTTCACCCGACCCGAATGGTTCATATATGATTTAGGGTTCAATGTTTAGGGGTTAGGGTTTAAGTGCACCAATTTGGATTGGTGCATGTGGTGCACAGGAGAGTGACTCTATCATATATATAAAAAAATGGTATTTTATTTCAGCGACATCGTGAGATATATTACATTTGAGCCTTCAAGTGTGATGGATTTCACAACGTACACGTCGCGCACCGTCCCTGCACCATGCCGAGGGAAGTATCCGAGCACAAAGTTCCTATTACCGGTTAATTGCAGAAGTGGTCCCATGTGAATTTTGTGTTTGCAGTTTTAGTCCCACGTTTTTTTCTGGTCCTTTTTTTTGCAGAAATGGTCCCAACCGTTAAGTTTCTAACGGTTTCCGTTACTTTTTGAACTAATACTAAAAAATTAATTTATATAATAAAATAAAAAGTTTAAATAAAAATTTAATTGTAAACTTGTATAGTGAATTTAAATATGATTGTAAACACAATAAATATTTTTTAAAAGCTAAATAATTTATTTAAAGTTTAAATATTAAAAAGAAATATAAAATATGTATATAAATACAAAGAACATTTTTTCCAAATCAAATAATAATTTTTTAAAATATAAAAATAAAATTATATATAATCAGTAAATAGCAGATGCTAGACGATGAAGAAGATGGGCCGGATATATTTGGTTTTTAAAATTTAAATTAAATTTACATAATGAATATAGTTAATCTTTATAAATATTTTAATTTTTAAAATTGCAGATTTCTTTTAAACTAACGGCGCGTGACTTTCACATTCCGTTAAGTTTTTTGCAAAAATGGTCACAACCGTTAAGTTTTTGTTAACTTTGGATGGAAAATTCGTAAGGGGCCATTTTTGTTTAAAAAATAACTATTTTCATGAGCACCCATTCTCATGGGACCACTTCTACAATTAACCCTTCCTATTACGGGTAAGACTAAGGCATGCATCGGACTTGAATCCATGACCCTCCATTCTGAATTAAAGGTAAAACTTCATACATAGACCATGCATCCACACATTGAAGCCTACTTGTTCTTAAGCAAGAAGAAGAAGAGAATGGTGTTACCTACATGTTTGATCCGTGCATTTTGGCACTCTAAAATAAGGAAATCATGTACACTTTGTCTGATTTATTGCTCATAAATATTGTCTTTGCATTAAATATCTTAAAACACATTAAGTATTATTTGGCTTGTAAAACCAGTTCACTAGCAATACATAAAATCAAGCACAAACCCTAAAAACATTTTCATTGTATTAATAAAGACAAGTGTTTTCAGTAACTAACTAAACTAGTACAAGTATAAATAACATAGGTTAAATATTTTCACTTTTAAGATTAATTTATATAATTATCTGATGGTCCCGTTTTGAAAACCCATTTGCACGTGCGGAAGCAAAACGTTTCAGTTCGGTGCATATAAAAACAGGGGTGAGGGCAGAGTGATTTCAATTTTTTTTTTGCTTTTAAGCTCATGTGTGTTTTGCTTATAAACGAATGCATATGACAAGTAATAACATAAAGCAGTAAAGAACACACAATTTTATAGTGGTTCGGACAACTCGTCCTACATCCACTCTTCCCTTCATGGGGCACCAACTAAACCAACTTAACCAACGGGACTTATCACCCTCACGGGATTGCCGATAGATGTTTACCGAGTTCACACTCAAACGGGACTTATCTCCCTCACGGGATTGCCGACCCTCCCTTTCGGGATTGCTTAGATGTTTATCGAGTTCCCACTCAAACGGGACTTATCTCCCTCACGGGATTGCCGACCCTCCCTTTCGGGATTGCTTAGATGTTTATCGAGTTCCCACTCACCTACAAACTTATCCTATCAAACTGATTTGGGTAAGGTTTGTTTGGTTTCCAACTAGGGTGAGATTTTCCCTTACATTTGTTTAGCCTCAATGCTAAGGTTGGGAAAATCTCTCTAAGCTTAGGATATAGCATTTGTGCTTAGATCTAGGGTAGAACACTTTTGAATATATGTGTGTATTTCTTGCTCTGTGTTCTATGGTGGGAATGCTTGAATATAAGGCTCTTGGCTCTGTAGCGTCTTTTGCATCTTCTCCACACTTGATAATGAAGGAAGAACTTGTATTTATAGTGTGGATTTGAATGTTACCGTTGGATGGAGTCACATTCAAATCCATACTATTCTGTAGCTTCTTGCAGCTTTTCCAGGCTGGTTGTCTTCCTCTCATTGGTCCACGTCAGCTGATTCTAACGGCTATATTCCTCAGATTCCTCTCCTTGGAATCATTCAGGATTTCTCTGAGTCTTGGTGACTTCTCTTGGCCGGACCTTTCGATCGGGCATCTTGACACTCGGTTAAACTTCTTCCGACTTGAACAATCGACCCTCAGTCACTAGCTTTTCGAGCCTAACCGATCATCGATGGCGTTCGATTCTCGATGAATATGACGGATGACTTCTCTTACGATCGGTATCTGATTTCGGTTTTCGATATCGATTTCTTCTACTTTGATCGATCATTTCACATGATCAGATCAGTATAGCATCAGGTCAGCATATCAGTTTATCTTCTCTTCTGATCTTCTGGTCATCTTCTTTCTGATCAGTTTGTCTGCTCTTCTGATCATTAGATCATTTCAAATGATTACGGTCTATCGATCGGGTCATCGGTCGTCGATCGGTGGCTTAGCTTTTCTTCTCTTACGATTTTGCATGACTATCATCGGTTAACTCGGAACTCATCTAACTCATCGATCTCTCGATCGGTCTAAATCGACTTGACCTCGTCGATCTCGATCATCTACTTCTGATTCCGTGAGTTCCCCCTCAATTTGTTCTCTCGTTCCCCCTCAACCTGTTATCTGTAAATCAGCTTCAATAACACAAGTTGATAATGTTTTGGCATAATTAATCAAAACTAAAATATCCCAACATTATCTAATTGGCAAGCTGTTAATTAATAGTAGGTTGGCTATGATCTGTATCTAAAGATCAAAACACTTGCATTTTATAATAGATGAGTTTATTTGGGCAAGTCATTTTGGCAGGAAACTATCAGGCCACTTTGATCAAATTAGTTGACTTACTTTTCATAGAATTTGAAAAAGAATTCCTATACGTGTATCCCTCTATACATAGGTCACACACTCATTTATGAACCAACTAACACGTAACCCCACGTACTATGAGGGATTGAAATATATTTTATATTATTAATTTTATGTTAAATACTTCAAACATTTAATTAGTTTGATCAATTTAGTTACATATGTAATTTTTTATTTTAATATCGTATGTGCCTATTTTCGTTCATTTCTTATTCTAAATTATAAATTATGGAGTATATATCTAATATAATTTATTTGTGCGAAGAAAAATGATGGATGGAGGAAGAAGATAGACTTTGAGAAAATCCCAGGAAAAAAACCTAGAAAAATTGATTGATATAGATTAAATTAGATAGATGAATGGTGCAATTAAAAATTATACCATAACTAAGTCAAACTCATAAAAGTTAAAGGTAGAGATGAATGAAGAAAAATAAATGGTGGTATAAATTTTGAAGATGAAATGTTATACTATAAATAAATTCTTTATAGAATTGTAGAATTTTAAAATAGAAGATTTATATGAGTAGGGGGTGATTCACAATTAGTAGATAAGAGATATGTTTGATCATGTCCTTAATTTATTTTGACCAGCAAGAATTTTGAGTTGTGATTATTTATTATTTTATATTTTAAGATCTTATATGATAAGATATTGTACAAGAGGGTGGCTCTCATTAAAAAGAGAAACTCCTATAAATTGTAAATTGGAAATTGGTTAAAAACATGGCACATCCTTTGCAGGATAAATTGGGTCAAACAAATTTTTCCAAAATATTCGCGCAAAGACAAAATAGGAAAACACGCTTCCAGGTATGTATTACTAAAAGGGGCAAATGACTAATCTATAAAAAGAAAAAGAAAAAAACTGTTGGGAAATGAATTTAATAAAGAGGATTTTGATTAGATCCCAAAACCCCTGAGTATGACATGTTCAAGATAATCTTGATAGACGAGTCAAGGTTCAGTTTTAGAGTGTTCAGGATGTTATCTGCACCGTGTATAGTCGGCAGATATAGAACAGGTTAGATTCTGAAGACTCAGTATGAAACTGAGAATCTGAAGACTCAGTATGAGACTGAGGAACCTGAAGGCTCAGAGGAACCTGAAGACTCAGAGAACCTGAAGACTCGGAGAATCTGAAAGCTCAGAGAACCTGAAGACTCAGAGAATACTGAAGGCACAATAATTACTGTAGACTCAGTAATGTACTGAATGCTCAGTATATCCTGAATGTTCCGAGGCACTGAAGCTGAGGAATATAGCCGTTGGAATCCAGCTGACGTGGACCAACGAGACGAAGACAACCAGCCTGGGAAAGCTGCAAGAAGCTACAGAATAGTATGGATTTGAATGTGACTCCATCCAACGGTAACATTCAAATCCACACTATAAATACAAGTTCTTCTATCAAATTAAGTGTGGAAGTGCGGAGAAGATAGCAACGATGCTACAGAGCTAAGAGAACATATACCCAAGCTTTCCCACCCTAGAACACAAGTCTGTAGATATACAAATATATATTCAAAGAGTGTTCTAGAACCCAATCTAAGCAACCCACGATGTATCCTACGCTTAGAGAGATTTTCCCAACCTTAGCATTGAGGCTAAACCATTGTAAGGGAAAATCTCACCATAGTTGGAGACAACACCAAACCCAAACCCATTCTCGTAAGAGATAAGTAGTGGTGAAGTGAGGTAGTTGTTAGGCAATCCCGAGTGAGGGTGATAAGTCCCGAAGGAGTGTGAACTCGTTAAACATCTAAGAGGCGAGCCCGAGAGGGTGATAAGTCCAGTTTGAGTAAGTAAACTACGCGAGGTAGTCAGAAAGCTCAGGAAGTGTTTGAAGGAATTTCCCTAGGAACAGGGAGAGTGGATGTAGGAGCTTGAGTCTCCGAACCACTATACATTGTTGTGTTCTTTATTGCTTTACGTTCTTATCTTGTCGTATGCATTCGATTATTAGCAAAACACAACACATGAGCTTAAAAGCGCAAAAATTGGAAACACTCTGCCCTCTCCCCTGTTTTTTATATGCATCAAACTTCATGTTTTTGCTTCCGCACGCGCAAAATGGGTTTTCCCACCGGGACCATCAATTGGTATCAAAGCGGGAGTTCTAAAGTTCACTAACTTCAAAGTGAACACCTGAACAGATCTTTTTAAAGAAAAACTCAATCTCTGTATAAATGCATATATTCTGATGTTTTGGCGACATTATCAATTGAGAAATTGTTGGGATATTTTAGTTATATGCCAAAACATTGTCAACTTGTGTTATTCAAGAAAATTTACAGATAACAAGTTGAGGGGGAACGAAAGAACAAATTGAGGGGGAACTCACGGAATTAAAAGTAGATGATCGAGATCAGACGAGGCTGCAGACGAGACTGATCGAGATCAAATGAGTTAGATGAGTTCCGGAGTTAAACTGATGAGCTGTGCAAAATTCAGAAGAGAAGAAAAGCTAAAGCCAGCAAATCAGAAGAGAAGGTTGCAAATCAGAAGATGAGCAAAAGAGACTGATTGAGATCAGACGTGATCGAGATCGGATATGATAAACCTGATATGCTAACTGGATATGATGACTGATGTTATTCTGATATATTGATCTAAAGATGTGTTGATCTAATCAGTCGAAGTGATCGGATCGAAGCAAAAAGAAGAAATCGGATAGCTTTGTAAAGTAATCGAGACTCAAGAAGATCCGAGACTCAAGAAGTAAAAGAGACACGAGGGTCGGGATGTCCGAAGTCGAAGAAATCGAACTCGGTCAAGATGATGAGTGTCAAGATGCTGATCGAGACAAGGTCCATAGAAGAAGAGGAATGAGGAGCCGAGCAGAAGACAGAGGACTGAAGACCAAGACTGAAGACTTGTAATTCTTTATGTTTTTGTCTTTACTTTTGATAAGTTCATTGTAATCTGTAACTGATAACATACAATCAATGAAACTTTATCTTTATGCTCAAAGATAATACCTCATTATCTTTTTTACATGTCTTTATATTTGATATGCCTGATTATTGTTATTTGGTGATGAAATTGTTGGGTGATTCATTGCTGAATTGATTATTAAGAGATTTACCATTCTTGTAATAGGAAAAACTAAAACCTGAGTATAGGTTAAGAGTGTTGTAACAAGATGGTTTTGGCATCATCAAAAAGGGGGAAATTGTTGGGAAATGAATTTAATAAAGAGGATTTTGATTAGATCCCAAAACCCCTGAGTATGACATGTTCAGGATAATCTTGATAGATGAGTCAAGGTTCAGTTTTAGAGTGTTCAGGATGTTATCTGCACCGTGTATAGTCGGCAGATATAGAACAGGTTAGATTCTGAAGACTCAGTATGAAACTGAGAATCTGAAGACTCAGTATGAGACTGAGGAACCTGAAGGCTCAGAGGAACCTGAAGACTCAGAGAACCTGAAGACTCAGAGAATCTGAAAGCTCAGAGAACCTGAAGACTCAGAGAATACTGAAGGCACAGTAATTACTGTAGACTCAGTAATGTACTGAATGCTCAGTATATCCTGAATGTTCCGAGGCACTGAAGCTGAGGAATATAGCCGTTGGAATCCAGCTGACGTGGACCAACGAGAGGAAGACAACCAGCCTGGAAAAGCTGCAAGAAGCTACAGAATAGTATGGATTTGAATGCGACTCCATCCAACGGTAACATTCAAATCCACACTATAAATACAAGTTCTTCTATCAAATTAAGTGTGGAAGTGCGGAGAAGATAGCAACGATGCTACAGAGCTAAGAGAACATATACCCAAGCTTTCCCACCCTAGAACACAAGTCTGTAGATATACAAATATATATTCAAAGAGTGTTCTAGAACCCAATCTAAGCAACCCACGATGTATCCTACGCTTAGAGAGATTTTCCCAACCTTAGCATTGAGGCTAAACCATTGTAAGGGAAAATCTCACCATAGTTGGAGACAACACCAAACTCAAACCCATTCTCGTAAGAGATAAGTAGTGGTGAAGTGAGGTAGTTGTTAGGCAATCCCGAGTGAGGGTGATAAGTCCCGAAGGAGTGTGAACTCGTTAAACATCTAAGAGGCGAGCCCGAGAGGGTGATAAGTCCAGTTTGAGTAAGTAAACTACGCGAGGTAGTCAGAAAGCTCAGGAAGTGTTTGAAGGAATTTCCCTAGGAACAGGGAGAGTGGATGTAGGAGCTTGAGTCTCCGAACCACTATACATTGTAGTGTTCTTTATTGCTTTACGTTCTTATCTTGTCGTATGCATTCGATTATTAGCAAAACACAACACATGAGCTTAAAAGCTCAAAAATTGGAAACACTCTGCCCTCTCCCCTGTTTTTTATATGCATCAAACTTCATGATTTTGCTTCCGCACGCGCAAAATGGGTTTTCCCACCGGGACCATCAAAAACCTAGAACCGTAAGACCACAGACCGGTCCAGAGGCCGGGGCCCCAAAAACCTTGCTAAGGCAAAACCCTCCTTAGGGAAAAACCCTTAGTCAAGGGAAAAATGTGACCCCTCTCAAGAGCATTACCCCGCAGCGCGAAGGTAATCCTTAAAAAATAAAAACTCATAAACAAAAATATTTTTTGTTCATATCAGAGTAAAGTATATCATTAAGAAAATCAGGACAAGTTCCAATCCAGTCTTGGGAGATACCGAGCTTTGCAAGATGATCAGCACCCGTGTTGCCCTCCCGAAAAATATGTGTAATCCGTATGTTGAGAACATGACGAAAATTCTCAACTTGGCTCCATAATGCCTGTAGTCTCCAAGGAATAATTGTTGGACTTTCCCGTAATGCCTTCACTGTAAACCCCGAATCCGTATCAATCCATAAATTATACCATCCCAGCTCTGCTGCCCTTCTGATAGCATGAAAACATGCAGCCAATTCCGCCTCAATAGGAAAGCCCACACCTGCAGGCTTCGAGAAAGCAGCAGCAAAGAAACCCCTGAAATTTTGAAAAAGCCCTCCAATATGTAGGCAGTCGGGAGATCCAGAGGCACTGCCATCCATGCTAACTTTGTACCAACTCGGAGAAGGAGGCATCTAACAAAAACCAATGGGTGGTCGAGGTGGATGTGGAAGACCACGAAGACGTAGCCTGTTCAAGATCGGCAACTCCCGTACATGTGTTACTAAAAGGGAAAATATGTGTTATTGTAAGGACATGTAAAACATACTAGCCCTGTCAGCATACTTATTTGTCCTTATATTAATACATGTAAGATATTAAAAATTGTGTTATATGAACACAAAGGTGTTACCGTAAAGAGAAACATGTGGAACAAAACGACACTTTCTCTATTTCATCCGCTTCCCCATATGTTTTTATCAGCTCTTCTTCTGATTGAGTTATATTTCACGGATTATTGACCCGTGAAATATTTTATATGAGTGTTTGTAAATTAAAAAAAAAATAAATCTTTGGTGAAACTTGTTTATAATATAAATTTTATATTATTACACTTACAAATTATTACCACTACATTTATCAACTGATGACATTATACTTATAAACTAAAATTTTAATATTAAATACAATTGATATTAACTTATAAAAATAATAATATTAATTTATAAGTATAATAATATTAATTTTATGCTAATTTAAACAGCGACAGAATTGCCGGGTAGATCTATATAAGTAATCTCACTTTCTTAGGATGTGTTTGTTTTGAGCTTGAGGTGGATGGGGCAAATCCGGATGGAGGAAAAAAGTGGATGGGAGAAATTCTGTGAATAGTAATCTCTTGTTTGTTTTAGGTTGGATGTAGTAGGAATGGATGGAGCTTTATGTCAAATCAATACTTTTTAATTATGATGATGTATTATTTTATTATTGTTAGTTAGTGTGATAAAGATTGTATGAAAGAAAAGTGTAAGAAAAGTAGGAGAGATAATGAATTGTTGTAAGAAAAGTATGAGAGAGAATGAGTTGGTGTAAGAAAAGTAGTGATGTGATAATTTTAGGGTATAGATGTATAATAGGGATGGATGTGTGATGTGATGTGAAAATCCGAAAAGTGGACGGGACGGGGGCCCATCCCCAATTCGGACCTCCCCGGCTGAAAACAAACACCACCTTATATACTCCAAGCTGAAAAATAAGACAAACTTAATGGCAAAATTGAAAAACTCAAACAGTCTTGTCTATCACGTGAGAGTCGTCTGATCACGTGAGACGTCGTAATTCATCAATTAATTAGCTAGAAAGAAAAATGAATAATGATAATTGGATAAATATGTAAAATATATTTAATTTAAATATGTCTTGGTGCCCGTCTCACAAAACACTGACTCATACCTCTTTGTTTGAAGTGAACAGCCCAACCTCTTTGTTTGAAGCTTTGCCAGGAAGCTTCTACTTCTTGAAGCTAAAATGCAATAAAGCAAATAAAATGAATAGATAGGTACAACAGACAGCGCTGCCTACTCATACCAGAATATCGTCATAACTCTCTTGAGTGATGTCCACTTAATTGTACTCCCCGGCATCCCTTTCTTATTCGAACAATAGTTTAGTGTGAGCGTGTTACGCGGTTCTTTAATAAAAAATACAATATTTTAATAAATAATATATTAAAAATATAAATACATGTATAAATGTACATTAATAATTATTTAAAGTATATATTACTACTAGTAAATTTGCATAAACGTTGAAATAAAATTATTGTGTTAAATATTATTTATATCTTTTAATATGAAGTTCAAACCTGCAATTCAAAACAAAATAAATCGATTAAGAAAAAAATTAAAAAGAGAAAAATTAAATAACTTTTTTTAAAAATTAATATATTAATTAATATGTGTTGTAACCATATTAATTTGGGCCCAAAAGCCCATTAATATTTAGCGATTAACCCAACCCTACGAAAAAGTGAGTTGAAGGCCCACCCCCCAATTCGCCCAAGAATTTCCCTCAGAATTGAAGGAATCTTACTAGTGAACTCGACGACCCCTGGCGAGCTTGCCGAATAACGATATTACGGAAAAGAGAACTCAAAGATTGGGCGATAAGCCAGCACCCGAACTGAGTATGAGCTTGCCCAAGAAGGACATCAGGATGTAAATGCGATAGGACATTTTGCAGAGTCTAGAGCAGAATATCTTCCTAAAGTGTTTAGAATATCGGCACAAATCGGCGATAAGACAATTTTAGATACCTACTTCCATGAATGATCAGAGAAGGCCAGCAGAGATCCCGTGATTCGTCAAATGTCACTCCACGAGCAAGACGAGTCACGCCGAACTCCCTAGAGATCTTCAACATTATTTAATGATATCCGAGATATCAGACATTAGATGAAAACAATAGACATTTAATGCCTTAGACTAGCTAGATGGAGAGTAAGATTCACTCTTCAATGTACTATAAATATAGAGCATTAAAGGCCCAAGAAGGATCCTAATTTATTACAAAAGACAATCATATTGTCCATCTCTCTTGCATTTATTTCTAGTATTGTTTGCACTGACAATTCATTCATTGTTCATCATTTAAACATTTATTGTTTGATTAGTTAAACACTTAAGCCACAAATCAATCCCTTATCCTAGATAATTTAGCTATCAACAATATTTAATAATAATTTTTTTTTAAAAAGTGAATGAATTATAATATAAAATAATTTTGTTACATAAAATATATTAAAATATACATAAGAGAAATTATAAAATAAAATTAATCATTAAATAATTAATAATAAAATATATTTAGATTGAATATTTTACTTATATTAAATTAAGTTAAATTAAAATTAACTAAAGAATGTCAAATGAATAATATTATAAAATTAAATAAATAAAATATAAAGTAATAAATATTAATTACACATTATATAACATTTACACGTATTTTAAATACCTAAATAATTAGAAATTAATTATATTGTGGCATGAAATTATTATTTATAAATTAAAATTATTATTTACTTTTTGAGTGAGCTTCATGTGCATCCAAGTGCACCGTGCACCCGTAGTGCATTTTGTTGGAATTTAGTGGCACGTAAACACGTAATACATGCGCAGCGAAATTAAACAGTTCACCAACAATGAACATATTGCATAATTAAATACGTGTAAACATAAAGAGAAACCTTACAGTAAATCGTACGCATATTTCTCTATTATGGTATCCACGTAATCCCCGTTCACAGACTTGCACATATTTGTCAGCTTTTGAATCCCGAGATGAATTTGCTAGGAAAATTCTAACTCTAGATTTTATGGAGAAAATATGAACTAACGTTATTTGTGAATTCCCAAGAGCTCATATATATAGGGGGAGGCCCAGCTTAAATCTTAAGCTAACCTGATTAAGAAATAAAATCCCTAATATTATAAAATAAATCTCTTAGATTTATTTCCCATGTATAAAATCTCTCCGGATTTAGTTCTCATGTATATCAAATCTCTACGGATTTGATTCCATATATATTAAATCCTATAATAATATTCCATATATTATTATTGGGAATCCTATTTAATTAAATCCAATTTTATTAAATATTAATAATAATTAATTCCAAATTAATCTATTATTAATTAATTCTCCATAAATTAAATATTAAATCCAATTTAACATTTAATCAACCAACTATAATCCGTAAAAGGGAACTACTTGTTGTGAAACCCATAGGCACTCATATATCGAGCAATTAGTCAAACTAACGGTCTTAATTGAACCCTAGACAATAAATCAAACATTCTCAATATATACGTTGCGAGAAACGTGCAACTACCTATAACTGAAACATGGGCTATTACGATTTCCTCCTTTCATTCGCGAATACTCGATTAAATCTTGAACATGATGAAGTGTCTATTCAAATAACTTAATCATATTATCTCTAATCACTAATTGATCATGTATGTCACACTTAGCCACAAAGTCTAAGTTGACGTGCATCGGCCGATGACTTTGATCCAATTATGATGAGAAGATGAGTATTCTCTTTAAATCCACATTGAGGAATGAATCCTATTTATAGGTCCCGAACGGGTTTTCGTGAGGGTAGAAGTGTATAGGGGAGGGGTTAGAGATGTTAAACGGGTCAGCCCTAACCCATTAGGGTCATTAAGAGTCGTAACCTAACCCTAACCCTAGCGGGCCTCGGGCTAAACAGGTGGGCCACACGTTTAAAAAAAAATACAATCCAAATGCATATTAAATAGATTACAACTATCACAAGTTCACAACTTAAGTACTTAACTCTAACCATAATTAAGTGGTGACTCTTGCTTTCTTTGCATTATTTTCACCACCAGTGACGGTATCCTTGGTGGGAGCTGAGTCCAAGATCTCTACATCACCGTCATTTGCGTGAGCTTGACTTTCAAAATTCATTGAATCCCCAAAATGAAAAACTGCAATTACATACATACATTAGGTCATTATGAATTTATGGTGTTGAATATGAATGACTTCTATCCTGAGGTGTCCAGTAATAAAAAATTGTTCAGTGCCCAGCTAACAGAATATAAAATTTTCCCTTTTTACAGAATAAAACTTAGATTCTAAACATAATTAATTTAACATTTTTTGACATAATTCGAAATTTGAAAATCTCAGCATATTAACACCCCCAACAATCCCTAATCTAACATTTAACAGTTAACATCCTAAAAAAAATTAATTCTTGCGTCAAAAAAAATAAAAAGGATAGTGTAACTTTACCAAAGATGTGAGGGAGATCGTGGATGGCCTCCGGAGTCCGAACAGAGGTGGATGGTTGGCTCGGGCGACGGCGTCGCGGAGGTGGCAGCCGATTGAATAAGCTGAAAAATTGAGGAAGAGAGCGGGTGGTGTGAGGTCGGAGAGACTTAGAGAGGGAAGAAAGGTCAGAATTCAGAGAATGAACTATGGAGGTGGAAGATGGCAACGCGGGCGGCGGTAGTAGAAAGGTCAGGCTAAATAGAAAATGAAGGAAGAGGGTGGGGATTTAAATTTTAATTGAACGTTTTTTTTTCCAGCCTAGCCCATTTATATTTCTTATTGCTTTTACTTTGGGTTTGGGCTTATTGGACTTAGAGAATATAGATATTAATAAATAAAAATAGTCGGACGACCACAGAAGCTCGTCGGGCCAAACGAAGAAGCCCCCGATTCGGGCCAAAAGGCCGTGATTAAATGGGCCGAGAATACCTAAGCCCTAACCTGGGAAAAAATCGATTAGCCTTGCCCGGCCCGTCGGCCCACAACCCGTTTAACATCTCTAGGAGGGGTGAATAGACTTCTGAAAACTTTTGCGTGAGATTAGGTGTGCAAAGCAGGTATGCCTGATCAGAGTGCGTGTGAATCAGTTTGGGTGATATCAACTTCTTGATCGCTCGAGGCGGTCGATTCGGTGTCTATCGGTTTAAGCGATGTCGCGGAAGCTAAGTTAACCCGTGTGAAAAACAGTTTGCTTAAAAGCAGTTACGAGTGATCTATTTTAGATCAGATGACAAAGTGTCAAACTGATCAGATCAGTTGCTTGATGAAAATCTGATCCAGATCCAGAATATGCATGTAAAGTTAGAACCAGGTAGTGTGCACAGTGTAAAGCAGATAAGAACATATAAGGCACACCAGAATTTTATAGTGGTTCGGACAACTTGTCCTACGTCCACTCTTCCCTATCAGCAGGGGCACCAACTTAACCAACTTGGACTTAGTTTAATGTGTTAGTCCAACACAGTACAATCAGATGTTTCAAGAGTTCTCACTCAACTAATCCCAGAAATCAGAAACTAGAAACCCTAGTCTGAAATCTTCCTGAACAAACTTAACCTAACTTTGTGGGTTTGGGTATAAGATTTGTTGTGTTCCAACTAGAATTCTATCCTAGTATTTGAGTAGCCTAAAGCTAAAGGATAAGAATTCTATGCTAAGAACTATGGGATGAACACTTAGAAAATATTCTTGATTTTGTGTTCTTCGTGTGGAAATTACGGATACCTTGAGCTTGATGACAATTTCCGTAACCTTACTATGAAGGTTGATCCCATATATATAGACCTTGAAATCAAAGAGCCGTTGGAGAGCAATTTGAATTTGAGGCTATTTTAGGTAGATTTGCAGGCTTGATGTGACGTGCTTCAGGGACGACATGGCCGAAAGCATGTATGTTTGTCCTTTCTAGCTGTTTGACTATGCAGCGCCGAATCCCGCATTGTCAGCTCCGTACATACGTGTCTCGATCTTTTATGTTAACAAGTACACTTGTTCAGTGTTTGCTTTACCAACTAAGGTTGATATTCTTCTTGTCAGATTAACCTTATATGATCTGGTGAACCATCAGTTGTCACCTGATGTGAGCTGACCTGATCAAATAAAACTGATCAGTCTACCTTACTGAGTCTTCTTATGCAAGTTGTCTTAGCACAACTAGCAGACTCTTCTTCATTCTTCTGATGTGAGTCTTCTGGTCTTGTTTTTCTAGTAGTCATCTGATCTTCAGGTCTTCTGGTCTTCAGCTTCATGTCTTCACCTGATCATCAGACTATCTGACTCGTCTGGGTTTTTGATCTTGACCGACTTGTCCGGGTCTTCCGATCTTGACTCGACGCCCCGATCTTACGATCTTCGACTCGTCGATCTTCCGATCTTGACTAAATCGGTCTTCTGATCTTCTTCAAGACTTAACCTATATATATTGAAGTTCCCCCTCAATATGTGACCTATTCATTGCATCATCTGTCTATACATATCAGCTGGTCATCATATCTTATATTTAAATCATCAGTCAGCTAACAGATCTGGCTTGTCCTATTACAATCTGTTTTGGAACTTCCATCAAAACTACAAAATTCCCAACAATTTCCCCCTTTTTGATGGAACCAAAACATTAAATCAGAAAAACACAATAAAAAGTAAAAGACAGAAATCAGAAGACAATGAGACTTTGTCTTGAGATTAGAAAGGTAAATCATTTCATTGATTAATTTTGCAGTTTACAAGTACAAGAAATGATGAACAAAAATTATCTATCACCTGATCTAAGACTTTATCTCCTGATCTTCTTACATATCTCTCATGCCTTCAGGAACTTGAAAGATGTCATACATTCTTCGGAGTACTTCCTTCTGGCGATCTTCTTCAATGATGTTCCCTCTCTCCAGTGCATCAAAATATGCTCTTCTGAATCCCACCAGATCATATTCTTGATTTTTCTTGAGAGGGGGGATAAGATATTCATATCTTGGATCAGAGGGCCTTAATGCCATTTTCTACCCTTCCTTCATGACCTCTTTGTAGAATACTGGATATTTTATCTCAAGCCAGTCCAGAAAGATCTCATCAAATATATTGTCATCTTGTTCTTCTGGGACTCGCTGAATCATGAAAACATCGCATAACCAGTCTGTCTTTATTATTCTCCAGGGATCATGAAGGTCTTCTCTGCATATCAGGATCTCATTGACATTTGCAGGTAAGACATTTTCTATCCAAGTCTCGTCTTCACCTGCAGCAGCCTTCTTCTTCTGCTTTCTCCTAAACGCTCGATCCAGGCATGCTGCATCCTTCAGCTTTTTCCTCTTGGTGTCCTCATCCATGACCCTTCTTCGTTTGGCCTGGTCTTCTTGTTCTCTGATTTGATCCTTAGAGAATAGCAGTTCTGATCTTGTGACAACTGTTTTTTGAGTGGCGGAGCGTTTAGACTGTTTTCCCTTCAGTTGTTTTCTTTTCTCAGCCTCAGCCTCTGCTGCTTCTTCTTCTTCTTCAAGTTTCTTGGCAAGTTCAAGACTTCTCGCCTCTTCTTCTGCTTGCAGCCTTTTCTGAACAGTTGAGGAGAAGTCCTCAATTTTATCAACTCTTGCAGTCAGATCAATCATATCAGATTTATGTTCAGAAATATCTTTGTCCTGAATGTCCAACTGTGTAGTGTGTTCTTCATCGGTTGTGAACATTTTGGCTAATTCAGTGTCTTGGACTTCAGTAGTTTCACTGGCTTGTCTTGATGCAGACACAATCGTCAGTTGAGTAGATGGGGCAGCATGTTTTTCTGATGGCTGTCCTTCCCCCTTTTTGGTTGCATCAAACAGTTTTCTGAGAGTCTTCTCAAGATTGGCAAACTGGGAGAGCATTTCTTTCTTTAGCTCGTCTGCCTCCAAGGATTGTATCTGAAAAGTTGAGGCAGATGGAGCAGGACCAAGCATCTTTAACACAACTTCTTCCAAGGTTTTCTTGGCTATAAACATATAAGTTTCAAATCTTTTCATAGCAGCCTCAAAGCTTGAATCAGCCTGCATCAGAGATTTGTATGCCTCCTCAAAGAGTATTCTGACATTAGAAAGCATGGAAACTTCCAAACCTAGTTTCTCTAACAACAACTCCACCCTCTTCATCTCTGTCGTAAAAACTTCAGAGTGCATTTCCACCAGTTTTGCGGCAGTTTGATTTCGCTCAGATTCAACAAGCCGTATGATTCTCTCGTCCATCTGATTCAACAGATTATTGGCTAGAATGTTGAACTGAGCTTCCACTGATGCCTTAACCCCATCCAAAATAGTCGTCGAAACTTGGTCCAGGGTCTCAGGTGGAATTACTACCACTGGTGCAGATGTTTGCGCCTCATCAGCTAGGGTCTCATCTGGTTCACCCTCAACTGGTTCATCGGCATCATCCTCAACTTCTTCAACAACCTCAGGAAAACCCATCTTCTTGTTTACCAGCCAGGCAACATCATCATATGTTGCTAGTTCAGCAGCACTGGAAACTCTGGCCAAATGCTTCATTTTGAGTTCCATGTCCACGAACTCTTCATTCCCCAAAGCCTCCAGCACCATCATAAAGTCTTCAATATTTTGAAGTCTGATATCCCTCCAGAAGAGAATATCAGCCACCTGTTGTCGAACACCTGGATGATCAACCAGATCAGAATAGTGTCTGTTCAGATAGTTGTTCACCCTTTGCTTCAGAAATCTGATGACTGGTTTTTCTGGTTCAGGAGATTCAAAAATCTTTCTGGTGTTGAATGGGTTGTGGGCAACAAAAACGAAAAAGGCCTTTTGTCTGGCCGTTTAGATATCTGGAGTTGCTTCTCTGTATGGTTCTGGTTGAGATTGATGGGTAAGTTCTGGTTGAGCTTCTGCATATGAGGTTTCTGCATGTTGGGTTGGCTCAGATGTGGTAAGTGTTGGTTGAGCTAGAGTTTTTTGGGGGGGTGAAATTAGGGTGATTTGTAAGGTGGTTTCTATCTGTGGTGATGGGGGAGTGGGTGATCTGGGTAAATGGGTAGCTTCTGCTGCTCTAAATAGAGAACTCAGGTGAGCTGAATCAGATGGTTCCGACTCATCCTGGGCCTCCTTCAACCTTTCCTTCTCTTCTTCTCCTCCTCCTGCCAAGGTTACAACTTCCATCTGGATAATTCCTTCTTCTGTTGTCAGATCTCGACCCGTACTGACCATGTGTTCAGAACTCACAGTGGTCTCCTCACCAGCCTGTTCAATCAACTGTTCTACACCAGATTCCAGTATCTCGATTTCACTGTCTTCATCCTGAAGACCCCCAGAAGGCATTCCAACCTTCTTTGTCAGCATACTGGTGAGCTTTTTCTGACGTTTCTCGCCCACATCTTCAGATGTTCGCGTTGGTTTACTTGCTAGTTGTTTCCTTTTAAACACCTTTGTCGTGGGTTGACCTCGTGCTTCAGACTGCACTGATGAGGCCGGACTCTTGTCCTTTTTTGTTTTCGGCACATAGGGGGCTGGATCATCATCACGTTGCCCAGACAGGTCTTCATCCTTATACAACAAAGCCTTGAACTTTTCTAGATATGGCTTTCTTCCAACCTCTGACCAAGGGTAGTTCTGGAGTTTATCAGCAAGGATCATCAAAACCTTGTGAATATTGCAAATATTCTTGGTCAGCACCACCTGGTTCTTCTCATTCACGACAAACTTTGTGGTTTCCTGTAGCAGTCGGTGTTTGAATAACCCCATCCAATTCATATCTGGAGCCTTCTCTATGATAGCAGACATCACGTGCTGCTTTTGTTGCGTTAGAGCATCGGGACTGAAGGCAATACCCAGAATTACTCTTGAAACGATTTCAAATAGTAATCTGTACTTTCTCTTCAAATAGGGAACCTTAACATTTGTGATGTTGGTGATGTTCCCTAGCCTTAACAACACCTTTTGCAAGTATTCTTTATCCGACATCCCTGCGGTGTACTCATCGGGGTAGTTCCTTCCAGTTGGAAGTCCAAAGATTCTTCTAAGATCATCATTACTTACATCAATTTGGTTACCTCCGACGAATGAATACAGCTCCTTGTTATCGGTTTCTTTTAACTTCCTTAAGAATTCTAGAGACTCGATAATGCATACACTGCTCAAATGTCTAAAGCAGAATTGTTCAAGCCCACAAGCTCTAAGATATTCCAGAATTTCTTTCGATTCTGCATCATTTGTTGTGTGGAATATGACATACTTTTCATCGATCACATTCTTTATCATGGATGCATAATCACAACTTTCCGTAGTTGTCTTAGATGTTGCCATTTCTGAAAGCATATAAATATACACAAAATTAGGGCTATGAGAACTCATACTCATATAAACAATTTTAAGCGTAATAGAGCAGTATGTGAAACATTCATATGAATATTTATCCCAAGTGTGCATATTGTTCACAGGGTGTAGAGAAAAATAGCAACAATCAAACCAAATTCCATTTAGATACGATTATGAACAGCACATACAAATTCTCTAACCCTGGCATAAGAATGTTAAAAACACTTAATATCAATTACCAGAATAAGCAATTTGAAGGATAAGAAATTTTCCGATTTGAATCGCTTTGAAGAGTATTCAGGACGTTTTGGTAATGACACTTTTCTAGTATGAGAATTTGGGAATAAGAGAGATGAAAGGTTTACTCAAGACTAGTTTTAGGGTTTTTAAAAGGTTAGGAGGAAAAACATTTTGCACGATTATTTTTTAAGGTACTTGAGTGTCCATGTTTTAATCGAACGGTCAAGATTAAGCGGTTGAAAAGTAATTAAATCGTGCGGTCAAGGATTTAAAACGGCAGACTTTTGGACTTAAAAAATTACAATAAATACATTTAATACAAAAACCCCACGTCAGCATTAAATGCTTGCAGGTATGACGTCATAAAGTAATGGGCACAGTAATAACTAGCATAGAGTAGCATATGTTTATAAAAAGATAAGTCAGAAAACTTATATGACTGACTGGTATTGTAATCAATCAATTACCAAAATGTTCTTGTCTGGTTTGCCTGATTATTGTTGACCTTACTGATTGTAGCCTAATCCTTAGTATTTCCCAACAATGTCCCACTCATCTGATTAGGTTTCTTCTGATCCTATCTGATCAGTTGAAGTTCCCCCTCACCTGATGTTCTTTATTATAATCAGTTCCTGACTGGTTCTACCTGATCAGTTGAGGTTCCATTTCTCAACTGATCCTTCTTTTTTGATCAGTCTCTTAACCAACTGGTCTTGAAGACGAGGCCACCAAAGATTTATGGTGCACTTACATCAAAGATTTCCTAAATCCAGAAGTCCTAGCTCATTACATAGTTCTCTGAATCTGACTTCAGCTAGTGGCTTGGTTAAGATATCAGCTCTCTGCTTATCAGTATGGATCTTTTCCATTCTGATATTCTTCTTTTCAACATGATCTCTTATAAAGTTGTTGGTCCCGAAAAACCCGATTTAAAACTCGTAAAATCTCAATGGGAGGTGACTTAATTTTTTTTTTTTTTTGAAAGTGTTATGCAGATTTGCTAAAGTGTGTATAC